>CM062079.1:14678135-16127984 GCA_031163375.1 Conogethes punctiferalis
GAATACATACTCCATGAAAACCTTAGCGTTTTAAAAACTTGTATGCGCTCGCTTTTGGTAACGTTTAAACAAGTTCGTATAAACTTGACTGGCTCATTTGGTAGTGACCTCTGCCTTCTGAGCCAAGGGTCGTGGGTTCGATTCCCGCACAGTATAAACATTTGTGTTCATGAACTTGTCTGTTTGTATTGGTCTGGGTGTTTAATATGTATTTATTTTTAAAAAAAGTATCTAAGTAAGTTTTTGTCTAGTACCTACTCTGTGTACCCCAGCGTCTTAAGATAAATAAATACTAAAGTAATAGAGGTAGAGCATAGCCAATCTTCGCTCGAGATGAGGTGCCCGTCCGAGGAAGGACCTCCACCCTATAGAATACCGCAGCTAAATGACCTCCGGGTCGTGTTTCTGCCGGTGAGTAGGGTTTCCGGAGCTCGTGGGGGGTTTGGGCTTAGGCTAGCATGGCGGTGGCAACTGACAGGTAACTGACCAGTTACTTGCCCGTTGTCACAGCGACTTGGGTTACTCTTTCGCTTCCCATCAGGCGTAGGGAAGCTATTATGTCGAGCTACTATAAAAAAACGACTTTAAGTACCAACTCGTTAAGTTTTAAGTTATAAATTCCACTTACCTGCAGTCGAGACGCAGACCAATGCAAACAGTAAGCAGCAATGAAACCAGACCTTCAACATTTCGATAAAGTGGTTATCAGAACACACGACAACTCGCACACACTTCACACGCTTAAATAATATGTGGTAATTGCTAAATAAATTTGTTTCAAATCGATTTAGTTGTATTGACAGTCATATCATTACATTTTCAATTTTGAGTAGCAATAGGCCTATTATTCCAACGGAGTAGGTAGGTACATTACTCGTATTTAGAATTTGTTCAAGTAAAGTTTCATTGTAACTATGTAAAATGTACCTACTTCGGTTCGATATGCTGTAGGCATTATCTAACTTGTAGAATATTGTTATTAATATAGCAGATATAGGGACGTAAGGGAGCGACCCATCATCTTTTTTTCAAGCCAAGCTCACCTACCCATGGTGCATCCTGCCGAATAACAAACGAGGCGCTGACAGCCGACTGGTGCCGGAATAACAATCTCAATTGAAGGAGTAGCTAAATACACGGACCGATGACGGGCAGCAGCGTCACCGGAGCGAGAAGCTGCGCCCTGCGATCGCCAACCCGCCTGTCCAGCGTGGCGATTATGGGTAAGTATATCCTCCGGATGTTTGCCCTGGCGAGCAACTTGAGAGGCCTATATCCAGCAGTGGACTACACTATGCTAATGATGACGATGCTGTCGTCGGCCTGTGTTATTTAGCTACGCCTTCAATTGTGATGGTTATACCACCACCAAGCGGTTACCATCGCCTTGTTTGTTATTCGGCAGGATGCACTTATGCTTGTACCTAACTATAAATCACTCAGAACCAGAGATAGGTTAATCTAGTAGAATTTCTAATGGCTAACTTTTATAATACCTACACTTAATAAGAAAAAATAAAAAACCACTAAGTTCAATAAAGTGAGGGTAGATATACCGCTATAATCACAACAGCGAAACTTCCGAAAACTAATTCCAATTCGTCTAAAACTTAACAAGCCTTCGTCGAATTACTTTGAATGTGTTAATCCGGAATCAATCATGTATGATTGATAAATTAAGACACAAATTAATTCCTACAAAACTTAATAAAATGACCGTAATTTTAATCAATTTGTTTACCAAAGTTGCCTTTGCCGAAATTTAATCCGTTATTCCGTTGCGCAGTCGGGTAAAATAGCGAACAAGATACATTTTTATCTACTGGCATTTTTATACTTAAAACTCCCCGGATACCCTCTCCTGTGGAAATACAACTTAGAGCTTGTTGCATCACACGTCAAAATGCAGATAAGAATAAAGGTATAACGTGCAAGAGAACAAATATTGAATCTATTTGCACAAATAAACTATTCATTGTTTATTTAATTTATTTCTTTATAATCTCAACCAACCAGTACAATGCCTAATACACCCCTCGTACGAACTGAATAAGGTAGATCTTATAGATGGCGACGTGCAGTACGGAGCGAAACGGATCTCGAAGCAATCTCCATATCCCCAGTCAAAGATATATCTGAAAATTAAGTACATTTATTATAATTTGTTTGTTTAACTATACGTAGGCTCAGACGTCGACAGAGATAAATAAGTAGGCTTTCAAACTAATATTACGCTAATTTATTAGTGACTAGATGTGCCAGCGGCGCCGCACGCGTGGGTTTCATAAATAACGGACTTCCATAAAATGGTACCTAAATTTTAAGTTAGGCTTCTAGCAATACATTGGTGAACCATATTTAATTCCATGTAGTAGTTTTCTATTAGGGGATGATTAGTGATCGATACTGATGCCAAAAATGCATCAGTAAAATTTTTGTATGTCTGTCTGTATGTTCGTTATAGAAACAAAAACCACTGAACGGATTTTCTTCATACTGCTGGGCAGGTAGTCATACTTTTCATCACACTTCTATCAATAGGAGCAGAGCAGTGAAGGATAATGTTAGGAAAACGGAAGGCGCATCGTGAATTTAATACATTTTGTTTTATTAGAATTTAAAAGTAAATTATTTGTGTTAAACCAATGCAAAACCTGCGAGAGAGCATTATTTACTTCGTCAGATACTGGGTATATAAGGTTATGGGTATTATCTTAAAGATGTTTGCCCTAAGTAGCGAACAACTGGAGAAGCCTATGTCCAGCAGTGGACTGCAATAGGCTGATTATAAATAAATAAAAAATAAATAACCCAAGACATGCCACGCTGGGCCACACAGCGCCATCTAGCCCCAAACTAAGCCGAAGCTTGTACTATGGGTACTAGACAACTGATAAACTTACTTAGATACATTTTTTTTTGTAAATAAATACATATTATACATAGAAAACACCCAGACCATACAAACAGACATGTTCATGCACACAAATGTTTGTATTGATTGTGTGGGGATCGAACCCACGACCCTTGGCTCAGAAGGCAGAGGTCACTACCAATTGAGCCACCGAGCCAGTCAAGTCTGCCAGTTATGATGATGAGGAAAGAATGTTAAGCTATTGGTTTGACGGTTGATCTGTCTGCCATCTACTTAAGACTTGGTAGTGGTACGATTAAACACTTACTTCGACGTAGGAAGCCAGTCCTCCCTTTCAGACCAGCCCTGTGAGATACAGGGTATGTCAGCTGGTTTAATCCTACATCTATCTAAGCTCACTGAAAAATAACGTTAAGTTAGTAAATAAATAAGCCAATCAATATGATACACACGTAATTAAACAGATAATTTTCTGATTAATTTAGTTCTATTACAATAAGTTGCTATTTTATTGTCTTATTTTCTGTCCGTATGGATTCGCAGATTTGAAATTAGACCACCCTGACTTATCCTGTGGGTGTTGTAGACAAATACTAAGGCTTACCTAATTGCAAATGAAGCCTACTGCGGTCACCAACCCACATGCCAAGCGTGGTGACTAAAACAATCCCTCCCAAATTACAATTGTCACTGGGGGAGGTCTATGTCCAGCAGTGGACGTTTACAGGCTAATTATGATGATTAAATAAATGATAAGTACATAGCAAATACCCAAACCTACAAACAGACATGGCATGTAAAGGAGCGACCTATCACCTTTTCGCTCCAAGCCATCGTCACCTGCTCGTCAACAAACGAGGCTCTGGCAAACCGACTCAATACGATAGAAGATCACGATAGAAGGCGTAGCTAAATAGCACAGGCCGATGACGGGCAGCAGCCTCACCGGAGCAAGAAGCTACGCCCTGCGATCGCCAACCTGTCTGCCCAGCGTGGCGATTATGGGTATATCCTCTGGAAGTTTGCCCTAGGTGGCGAACAACTAGAGAGGCCTATGCCCAGCAGTGGACTGCAATAGGCTGATGATGATGATGACAAACAGACATGTTCTTGCACACATGCGTTTGTTTGGACGGGGATCGAACCCACTGCCATTGTGACAGCGGCCGCGTTTATTACCAACAAACAAACCAAACTGGTCCCACTTACTTGCAGTCAAGGAGCAAATTAATACAAACAGTAAAGAGAATTGGAACCAGATCTTAAACATTTCCATAATAAGGTATTACCACACACAGCGCTCTTTGTTCTTTCTACATAAATACTAAATGGGAAATTACAAATAAATTGTCTTTAAATCGACTTAAACGTTTGCCAATGATTAGATTTGTAGTTGGTTGCTGCGAATTCGTTCAAGTGGACTTCATTACAATGCTTTTTACATTATTTTTTACTTGACGATTCATAAGTGCTTATTTTAACTCTATGTGAATAAAGGTATTTTGATTTGATTTAATTTGATTTTGCTAATAGTTAACTACTCCGCATATAGTGCCGAGACATGGACAGTAAGAATGAGGCTGATCCATAAGCATAAAGTGACTCAGCGAGCTATGGAGAGTCATCGAGTTATGCTTGGATTTTCTCTAAGGGATAAAATCCCTAACAAAGTAATTCGCCAGAGAACCAAGGTAACCGACATAGCTGCTAGAATAATATGTAGGTAAGCTGAAGTGGCAACAGGCTGGCCATGTCTGTCGCAGAACTGATGATGGGTAAAATAGGCAAGTTCTGCAGTAGATAGCGCGTATAGGAGGCAAGCGCAGTGTGGGACGCCTCTCAGCTGGATGGAGCGACGACCTTTTTTGTATGCGAGAGGCGGCAGACGTGCAAGTGTGATGCCTGATGGTAAGCAGTCCACCGCCCATGGAATGCAACTCTAACCGAGTTTAGGGTCGCTTTCGGCCTTTTATATATGAATACGCTCGTTTCTTGAAGGTTCCCAAGTCGTAGCTGTTCGGAAAGACTGCCGCAGGAAGTTGGTTCCACAAAACCGAGGCGCGAGGCAAAAAGTTCCTGCGTAGGGCGGCCGGCATTAACTTCTTTTCTTTTTTTTTATAACTTTTTTTATAACTGAATGAATGTGGCTGCTAATCGTGTAGAATGGCGTATTAGAGAGAAGCCTACGTCCAGCAGTGGATTGCCTCAGGCTTCTGTTGATCATGATGACTCGACCACGATGTCTATAACAAATACTACTGATCTGCCCTCACTTTACTTCGTGTTTTTAAATTTTAGATACACACTTCATTGGATTACATCATTGGTCTTTTAGTAATCTCTAATCTTTTTTTTAAATAAACAAAGTTTCATTCTAGTATACAAACAGACAAACAGATAGAAAGACACATTTTTTATTGTTGCTCTATTGTTGAGTCGAAGCGGTAATAATAGATTGCTCGGTTATTACCGATTTGACTCGATAATAATTCAATCAATCGATCCACAGTCTCGGTCTGCTAACTGGTGCAAATCGTGAAATTTTTCAGTATTTTGGGCTTTCCTCATGCAGCCAAAACCAGCAATTCTTCTAAGGTCATCAACCAACGAGGCTCTCCCCCGGGACTACAGTACAGTACCGGTCCTTCAAAAAGGTTGTGAAGAGGTTTTGAAGGGTAGGCAACGCGCGTGTGATACCCCTGGTGTCGCAGGTGTCCATAGGCTGCGGTAACCGCTTAACATCAGGCGGGCCGTAGGCTTGTTTGCCACCCAGTGGTATATAAAAAAAAAAATAAAAAAAACGGGTTGCGAGGCGCCATACCTACAAAACGTTTGCCTTTAGCCTCTCCAATTGTTCGCCACTTAGAGCAAACATCTGGAGGATATATCCATAATCACCACGCTGGGCATGCCCAAGGTTGGCGATCGCTGAGCGTAGCTTCTCGCTCCGGTGACGCTGCTGCCCGTCATCGGTCTGAGGCATTTAGCTACGCCTTCAACTGTGGATGGTGTTGGTTATACCGCCACCAGTCGATTGCCAGAGCCTCGTTAGTTATTCGGTAGGATGCACGTATACTTCTACCTAATTATACTCTAAACCACAGATAATCTAGAATTTCTTTTAAACACTTGATAAATTGAACCAACTAACTTGAATAAACTTAAATTTGAAACAACTAAGTATAATACAAGTGAGCGTACACCTCTACAATCACAACAGCGAAACTTCCGAAAACTAATTCCAATTCGTCTAAAACTTAACAAGCCTTCGTCGAATTACTTCGAATGTCTTAATCCGAAATCAATCATAATATGATTGATTTAAGACACAAATTAATTCCTATAAAACTTAATAAAATGACCGTAATTTTAATCAATTTGTTTACCGAAGTGGTCTTTGCCGAAAAATCCGAACTTTATTGGCAAATACTAATAATCACATTATACGTTACTTAGCAAACTAGCTCGTAACAATATCCTTATTTCATAATTAGTTTAGTTAAATTAGTTATGCGAGTAGTTTATAGCCCGTCTTAGTGTACTTAGTCTCAAATAGGCACATAAATTAATTTATTCCTTTTGCAATGGCTTTCAGAATTGGATGCATTCCAAGTTCATATTATGTAAGTAGGTACATAGATCATATTCACAAATGGATTATCATATACCTTTTTATACTCATCATCATCAGCCTATGGCAGTCCACTGCTGGACACAGGCCTCCCCAATTGTTCACCACTTGGTCAAACATGTGGACGCTTTGCCCATAATCGCAGCGGCGTAGCGTAGTGGGTGCGGGGGGGGCGGCCCGCCCCGGGCGGCACTTTTTAGGGGGCGGCAAAATTTCACAAACTATAATCTATCCATACTAATTTAAATAATAAAAATATTTGAACCATTTCATATTTTTAACGGAACTACAAATTCGGACCGATTGAAAAGAGCATGGAATTTTTCTGTAACGGATTCGGGGAATCCCCTTTTCTTTGAATGATATTTTGTAGTGACTGCTGCCAACACCGTCTACGACTTGCGGGGATTGTTCGTATTTTATTTTATTCTTGGATTGCTTATGACTAACAAAACAACAGCGAGAATTACTGACAGTGTTGCCGTTCTAGCGACTTAGTCGCTATCGCTAGATCTAGCGGATTTTATATATGTTTAGCGAGATAAATATCGTTTTAGCGAGAAAAAAATATTTTACTACTTCTAGCATCATCATTATCACCAGCCTATTGCAGTCCACTGCTGGACATAGGCCTCTCCAGTTGCTTGTCACTCAGGGCAAACATCTGGAGGATACGCCCATAATCGCCACACTGGGCAGGCGGGTTGGCGATCGCAGGACGTAGTTTCTCACCTGCCACGTAGCTTCTCGCTCCGATGACGCTGCTGCCCGTCATCGGCCTGTGGTATTTAGCTACGCCTTCAACAATTATGATGGTTATACCGCCATCAGTCGGTTGCCAGCGCCTCGTTTGTTGTTCGGCAGGATGCACCACGGGCAGGTGAAAGATTTGAGCGAAAAGATCCCGGACGCTCCCTTACATCCCACTACTTCTAGCGACTTTTGTAAAATATATTTTATTGAGCAATATTTACAGCCCTTAAATTCATTTTTTTGCGGAGTGGGATCAGGGTGGTTATTGTGAGCCACAACCTTTACAAATGAACAACCTTATCCAGAGGAGAGAGACGTCAAACTCAAAAGTAAATTACCTAACTAGACGTAGCTGTCAGTGTCACCGTAACGTTATACTGTCATAGTCAACCTGTCAACGATAGTGCTGACTTCTGAATTGTGGCGATAAGTGCTGTCCTTTGTCATCATCATCACATCAATCATGCGAGGCTCGAGACCAGGGGTCCATGAAAAAATCACGAAATATCATACGGGGGGGGGGGGGGGGGGGGGGGGGTTAATCTGGCGACTTCTAATTTTTTAGAACGGCAACACTGATTACTGACGATTCAAAATAAAAGGGCGGCAAAATTGTCTTCCGCCCCGGGCGGCCGACACCCACGCTACGCCGCTGCATAATCGCCACGATGGGCAGGCGGGTTGGCGATCGCAGGGCGTAGCTCCTTGCTCTGGCGGCTATTTAGCTACACCTTCAACCGTGATGATTATACCGCCGTCAGTCGGTTGCTAGAGCCTCGTTTGTTTCGGCAGGATGCACCACGAGCAGATGGCTTGGTGCGACAAGATGTTCTGAAAAATTGTTTGGTTTAATGCCTGCAGCTGAGTTTCTTCACCGCACCACGCGTAACCGATTACAATTCCATCCTCACCATCTCGATGGTTGGCGATCCTCCACTGTACGCTTTATGAGGAACTTCTTGCCCCGCGCATCGGTTTTGTGGAACCAACTCTCTGCATCAGTATTTCCGAACAGCTACGACATGGGAGCCTTCAAGAAACGAGCGTACTTCCATTTAAAAGGCCGGTAGCGACCCCAGAACTCGATTTGAGTTGCGGGTGTCCATGGGCGTTGTCGACTGCTTAGGTACCATCAGACATTACATTTGCTCGTCTGCCGCCTCTTGCATAAAAAAAAAGATGGCAGGTCGCTCCATTACATCCCTTCTACTCAGCAGCTTACAGGTCAAATTGCTGGTAAAAAAAGTTATATCGTGCAAAACTACTACTCGTACTAGTAAATGTATTCGCCGAAACAAACCACTCGTATATATGTATTGTTTATTTAATTTATTTATTATAATCTCAGCCAACCAGTACAATGCCTCATACACCCCTCGTACGAACTAAATAAGCTAAATCTTATAGAAGGCGACGTGCAGTACGGAGCGTAACGGATCTGGTAGCAATCTCCATATCCCCAATCAAATATATATCTGAAAATTAAGAACATTTATTATAAAATACGTACACTTATACACGTACGTGTATAGAGGGGATGGCAGCCTGGAAAAACTAGTCATTGTTGGCAACACCGAAGTCAAGAGAATACGAGGCCGATCGCCAACAAGCTGATCTGATCAAGTGATAGCAGCCACCTTCTCATCCAAGTTATACCAAGCTGTGAAGGCTACGTCGGACCGGAATCGATGGAGGCAGGTTGTCCGTGCAGGTCCAGTGACCACGATCCTCAGTAATTAGGGACCGATTGAAGAGAGATACACGTACGTATACTTATTAAAATATATGTCGGCTCAGACGTCGACAGAGAGAAATAGGCTTTCAAACTAAATTGCTAATTTATTAGTGGTTGATCGCTTGTCATTTGCGGCTAGGCAGGACAGGCAGGGACGCGGCCGTCCCTATGCTTCGGCGCTAAGTCTCTGCAAGTTGCTGCCCATTCTGTGAGGCATGAGTCTCACACACAACGCCGCGACGCCCCCGGAGGCGCTGTAAAAGTCCCTCATGTACATATTCCTCTATAGAAAAAGAGAAGTATTTTATTTGTAGCGCTCTGCGGTATGAGGCGTCCCGATAGATCTCAGTGTGCCTAGCACGAACATTTTCGAAAAAGTATGCGTAACGTTACCGTAAACATTTGTATGAAACTTGGTACAGCGCCCCTATCGTGCGTAAGAGGTACTACGTTTACTTACTGAAAATGATCGCCCTGTGTTGACAGTTGACAGTTGCGTTACGCATACTTTTTCGAAAGTGTTCGTGCTAGGCACACTGATTTGAATCCTGGATCGGGCATAAAAAAGGGTTTCCATGTAAACAAATTACTCAGTAGCAGCTCCGGAGTCAGGAACGTGGTACGATTAACCACTTACTTCGACGTATAAGGCCAGTCCTCCCTCGCAGACCAGCCCGGTGAGATGCAGGGTCTGTCAGCTGGTTTAATCCTACATCTCTCTAAGCTCACTGAAAAAGAACGTTGAGTTAGTGAATAAATAAGCCGAACAATATTGTACTGCCGAGCGTGTTGACTGAGGCAAATCCTGCCAAATGACAACTGTCTTTGGGGGATAGGCCTCCCCAATATGTCCAGCAGTGGACATTTACAGGCTAATTATGATAACGAAATAAATATACATAATATTTTACATAGAATACCCACATCGTCCTGCCGAACAACAAACCAGGCTCTGGCAAACCGACTCGATACGATAGAAGATTACGATAGAAGCTAAATACCACAGGCCGATGACGGGCAGCAGTGTCACCGGAGCAAGAAACTACGCCCTGCGATCGCCAACCTGTCTGCCCAGCGTGGCGATTATAGGTATATCCTCTGCAAGTTTGCCCTAAGTGGCGAACAACTGGAGAGGCCTATGTCCAGCAGTGGACTGCAATAGGCTGATGATGATGATGACAAACATTCATGTTCTTGCACACATGCGTTTGTTTGGGCGGAGATCGAACCCACTGCCATTGTGACAGTGGCCGCGTTCATTACCAACAAACCAAACTGGTCCCACTTACTTGCAGTCAAGGAGCAAATGAATACAAACAGTAAAGAGAATTGGAACCAGATCTTAAACATTTCCATAAGGTTTTATCACACACAGCACTCTTTGTTTCTTTCCACATAAATACTAAGTGGGAAATTGGAAATAAATTGTCTTTAAATCGATTTAAACATTGAGAAACGTGCCATTGATTAGGTTTGTAGTTGTTTGTAGAGACTAGCTTCTGCGAATTCGTTCAAGTGGACTTCATTACAATGCTAATGGTTACCTACTCCGCCTATGCCGAGACGTGGACACTAAAAATGGGGCTGAACCTTAAGCATAAGGGATAAAATCCCTAACAAAGTAATAGGGTGAAGGCACCAATTATGGACATGTTAAGTTTTACATTTTACTTCTCAACCATCTTAGAACAAAATGAGCGATTTTGGTGGTGTATGTCAAAATAAAAGCTCAAACGTCTATTAGTTATGATCTAGTGTAACCAGTCATCACCCTACGTCAGAGAACCATCTAACCGACATATCTAGAATAAGTAAGCTGAAGTGGCAATGGCCTGGGAATGTCTGCCGCAGAACTGATCATCGGTGGAGTAGGAAAGTTCTGCAGTGGATAACGCAATGTGGGACGCCCCTCAGCTAGATGGAGCGACGACCTGCGCGGGGCGGCTGGCTTTAACTGAATGGGTGTGGCTGCTCATCGTGCAAAATGGCGCATTTTGAGAGAGGCCTACGTCCAGCAGTAGGTTGCCGCAGGCGAGTCGTCGAATATCATCATCATCATCTGCTGATGATGATGATGATTCGACCACAATCTCTATATCAAATATTACAGAGCTTCGCTTCGTGTATTTCAGATAAAAGCTTCATTGGATTACATCATTGGTGTTTTAGTAATCTCCGATCTTTTTAGCAATAGGTACCTACCTAAACAAAGTTTCATTGTAGTATACAAATAGACTAACAGATAGAAAGACACATTTTTTATTGTTGAGTCAAAGCGGTAATAACAGATTACTCTGTTATTACCGGTTCTACTCGATAATAATTCAATCAATCGATTCACAGTCTCGGTCTGGTAACTGGTGCAATTCGTGAAATTTTTCAGTATTTTGGGCTTTCCTCAAGCAGCCAAAACCAGCAATTCTTCTAAGGCAGGGTTTCTTAACGTGGGGTCCATGGACCCCTTAGGGTCCGTAGCATGTGTGTCAGGGGTCCGCAGTAGATCAGTCAGTCTAAACATATTTATTTAAGACTTTTTTTTATTTCTAAAAATATTTATGGCTGGGGTCCGTGAAATAGTTTAAATTGTAAAGGGGTCCGTGACTGCAAAAAGGTTAAGAAACCCTGTTCTAAGGTCATCAGCCCTACGGGTTGCGAGGCGCCATACCTACAAAACGTTTGCCTTTAGTAACCCAAGACATTCCACACTGGGCTACTTAACGCCATCTAGTCCTAAACTAAGCCGAAGCTTGTACTATGAGTACAAGACAACTGATTGAGAGGTGTTTTAATACGAGTTTGTATTTTAGATAACAAAGTAATCCCATTTACCGTTTTCGTTACACAGTAGAGAACCATTTATTAACGCCATCTGTTGACGTATTTCGGAACAAATTCGCTACCGCAGCGACTTGACCGTAGTCTGTGTCACGGAAGTTTGTCAACAGAAGCCACTATACTCCATCTCCTATCTAACTTTCAAGTTAGGAGTAATTTAAATAGTTTGCTATTCAAACTTCAGTCTGACGTGGAAGTTGCAAAGTAAGGTCAAAGTGACATGGAACTGTGGAGTTTGAGTTGTAGTAACTTTATTATTAAACCCAGTACAAACATGTTTGTGTTGACACAGACGGTGTTCATTTCATATTAGGTAAAGTATAGACTTATACTTCATGTATGGAGGATGTAAGTTACGAACAACTGGAGAGGCCTATGTTCAGCAGTGGACTGCAATACCACTTAGGGCAAGCATCTGGAGGATATACCCATAATAGCCACGCTGGCCAGGCGGGTTGGCGATCGCAGGGCGTAGCTTCTCGCTTCGGTGACGCTGCTGCCTGTCATTGGCTTGTGGTATTTAGCTACGCCTTCAATCGTGATGGATATACCTACCCAGTCGGTTGCCAGCGCCTTGTTTGATATTTGGCAGGATGCACCACGGGCAGGTGAGGTTGACTTGGAGCGAAAAGATTAAGAATTTAGATAAAGAAAAAAAATACTCGTATTAGGCCAGTCTTTATATCCAAAAAAACCGACCCTACCCATGAATTATTATTTTTAGACATAAAAATAGACTAGACCAAAAATACTTAGCTCCTGCGTATATTTGAATGGTTTTTCTTGAATAGCTCAGCCATTTTTGATACCTACATAAAACTGTACCTAAGGGTAAAAATTACATAAAACTTGATCGACATTTTGGAAACAAAATTTGAAAAACACGACTTGGATATAAAAAACATTTGACGAGGATAATAAAATTCTTGTGTAACTACAGTTGTACTGGTTATACATCGACCAGGAATACCTACCTATTATTAAGTAGATATACCCTGAGGCTCGTCATAATATTCCACTCTAAATTTCTCTTTGTCTGCGATTCCTTAGTTATTATTAACAGAGGGTAATTTAGTAAATGTAATAAGGAGTATGGTGATAAATAAAGGCAATCAGCGCAAAGTGAACAGACGAGGACAGGGCGCGGCTAATAGCTGTAGTTCTCGCCATTTAGTCCATAGAGTTAGCAACGCGTTGAAGGTACGCGTAGACTGGACGCATTGGAACGACGATGCTTAAAAATGATTTCATGTAAAAAATAAACCCTAAATAAAAAGATGTAGTTTTTTTTACTTATTTAAGTATTGTGCTTTGCTAGTAAATCTTCTTTTTCTATGTCTAAGGCAGTTAGCAGTTGTAAATGCTGCTGGTTTCTTATATCGTGTCTCCTTTATAACACCTAATATTCCCGTAGACCGATTTCGTGTCGTGGATGAATGAGGAATTGGTATGGAAAATGTGAATGTGTGAATGTGAAACTGCGTGCAAAAGCTAGTATTAAATACGTCCTGTCTACACGTTCTAAGGCACATTCCCGTCGCGCCCTAATCCGTATGGCTGACAGACAGTGTTTTGTGGCCGCGGCAGCAACAGGCTGTTACATAGCGTCAGTTGCCACGACGAGGGGGGATGGGGAACAAAGTGGTTACCTTCACGGAGCAACAGCTGGAAGATTACCAGGTGAGGTGATGACTGTTAGATGAAATAGTTTTTTTTTTCATACCACTAAGGTGACAAGCAAACTTACGACCCGCCTGATGTTCAACGGTTACCGAAGCCTATGGACGCAGCCTGCAACGGCAGGGGTTTAACCAGAATAAACCATTATAGTGAATGATTTGGTTACTTATCCGTTGTCGCTGCGACTTGGGCCTTTTTTTTGCTTTCCATCAGGCGACGAGAGTCCACAAAAAAGTTTATTGTTTTTTTTAGTAGCACAGCATAATCGCTGCTGGGGGTAATCTGTGTAATCTGTGTCGCTACCCTACGCCTAACGAAACGCGAAAGAAAAGCCCAAGTCGCTGGGACAACGGGCAGGTAACCGATTTGTTTCCACCGCCATGCTGGCTCGTAATATACTGATGAAGAGACGGATTCCATATCAAAGGAAGGTGGTAACCCACACAGTTTCAAATATTACTTCATACAAACAAGATAATAACTTCACCTCTAACATTTAATGGCAACTATAGCATTTTATATTTATCCTGTGTATGTCATAGAACTTGGCTGATACGCCTGCGTGTCTAGATAAAGACATAATAATTACCAAAACATCAACCGTAGTAAAAAAGCAGGGAAAAACTCCTAGAAATAAAGCAACAAACTAGGCCGGTTGTTAAAACACATTCTTTGCAATGTAATTTGCTCCGTTAATGGAAGTAAAACATTTTAACAGTCGCCATTCAGCCGGTTACGTAGGTATTCAGCTATCTGAAGAGTAATTAAGTTTGCATACTATTTGTAGCTAGATGTCTGTGGAGATCAGTATCTAACGAGATAGACTGACAGGTTTAACAGTAATAAAATCATAAGACAATTCTAACGACATGGCAATTTTTAAGGGAAGTAATGGAGCGACCTATCACCTTTTCGCTCCAAGCCAACCTCACCTGCCCGTGGTGCATCCTGCCGAAAAACAAACGAGGCGCTTGCAACCAATGACGGCTAATAGCGCCTCTTTTGTTTTTGATGATGTAACAAAATACCACAGGCGAGTGACGGGCAGCAGCGTCACCTGCAATCGCCAACCTGCCTGCCCAGCGTGGCCATTTCAGACACCACAGAAAACACCGTCACGTTAGATATAACATTCACAAAACTCTCTCTGTTAAGTGTTGAAGGATGTAAGGGAGCGACCTATCACCTTTTCGCTCCAAGCCATCCTCACCTGCCCGTGGTGCATCCTGCCGAACAACAAACGAGGCTCTGGCAAACCGACTGGTGGCGGTAAAACCATCACGATAGAAGCCGTAGCTAAATACCACAGGCCGATGACGGGCAGCAGCGTCACCAGAGCAAGAAGCTACGTCCTGCTAGGTATATCCTCCAAAAGTTTTCCCTAGATGGCGAACAACTGGAGAGGCCTATGTCCAGCAGTGGACTGCAATCGGCAGATGATGATGATGATGATGAAAACTCTCTCTGTCTCCAGTCTTTCGCTTTTCTCAGGCAACCGGAGGCCACAATGCTATGATACTATAACAAAAGAATAAGGATCTAATACTATCTCATCCAAATTCTAATTAAAATGTTACGAATATCTCTTCATATTTCTAATTGTATATAATTTTTGTTTACTTAGGACTGTACATTTTTTACAAGGAAAGAAATACTTAGGTAAGTGCCTGGGGTAAGCGACGCAATTTATTCATTTGGATTTAGCTGCTTTGTATTATGTAAGAATGGACCTAATTATTAAAGGCTTAAGACTTTATTTTATTTAACTACGTGAACACCGAAATATTTGAATAGAAATCTTGTAAAGTAAAAGACACGGCAACCTATTATATTACCTAAATTATCGAGAAATATAAATGCTCAAGAGATTCCAGACACAAGAAATGTTTGTTGACAACAGAGATTCTCGAAGTATTGTTATCTACTTATGTGAGGACCGGATGAAGGGCTTTTTTTTTATAAGAAGAGCTTTCAGGATGACCTCACATGACCTGATGGTAAGCGGTCGTGAGGTCCAAAAGTTAGGTCGACAGGCACAATAGGGCACAATACTGGGAATAATATCCATTCAATATACACCTACTTAAATTTAAAGGTTCATCTCTCCCACTGATCGTAGTAATGTAAGTATGTGATGTTGTCTGATATTTATTTCTTTGCGATACTTACGATCATTTTGACCTCCTTAACACAAGTAGAATAGAATAGGATAACGTTTATTTGGTACTTACTTACAAGTGATTAAGCTACTTGCCTAGTGATCAAACGATTCGTGATTTTAAAAAAATAAAGTTCAAAGCGATATTGAGATAGAAGATTGTCGCATACCTATCATTGCTTTGGAATTAACTTTATTTATGGCTTTGTAACGTATCATTAGATGGCCTTCGTTACTGAAAGATACGTGCGTAACTGTGAAACTAGATTAAGCGGATTTTCTCTGACGCATGGTTGTGGATTACGATTAACTAGGTTTCACTCACGTGGAAACGTGTTTCCGGTAACAACACTATGTTAGCGTTAGATGTTGTTGCGGACAGAACGACCTTTTTAAATGATTTTACCTTTTTACCAGTTTTGTATATATGTATGTAGTTTTATATTTGGAAGTATTTTTGTTGCTATGGTTTTTATTATTGTTTGTTTGTTATTGTTCTAAGTTATACAGTCCATCGCGGCTGGACCATTAAAGTGTGTTTTGTGGTTTCCCGTTCGTTTGATTCCACACCCCTAGACGCCAGCTCCAGCCGCAACAGAGCCGCGTATATAGCAGGTAATAGGTATTTACATTAATTGGATGCCTAGTAATATCCCTATAGGAGTAGGGAGGTATTGCAATGAAGTCTCGTAGTACGCTCTCCGGCAGTTACGGAGCTCGTGGGGGGCTAGGGTTGGGCCGGCATGGCAGTGGCAACTGACAGGTAACTAACCAGTTACTTGCCAGTTGTCACAGCGACTTGGGCTTCTCTTTCGCTTTCTATCAGGCGTAGGGAAGCCATTATGTCGAGCTACTATAAAAAAAATCAAAACCTTGATCCCCGTCGAAAATTTGCTAGTCTATCACTTTCCTACCAGTGCTTCGTTCTCGTTCTAGCCCCTAGATTTATCTGATGATCTATCTACACGAAACACGTTCTTTTTGTTGCCTAAGTGTAAGAGTTATTTTCTTCCAACAGAGTATTCAAAAGATTTCGAGATGTAAACCCAGACCTTGTGCCGAAGCGGATGACAGAGACCCAAGCTCACACCATAGCTGTACCCGTTGAGGAGATAGAGAAATTACCTGAACTCAAGGTAAGCAATGAACAGCCAACCTTATAAATGTAGCAAGATTTAATGGACTCTACCTATAGAATACCGCAGCCAAATGATCTCCGGGTCGTGTTTCTGCTAGTGAATAGGGTTTCCGGAGCTCGTGGGGGGTTAGGGTTGGGCCGGCATGGCAGTGGCAACTGACAGGTAACTGACCAGTTAATTTCCAGTTGTCACAGTGACTTGGGTTTCTCTTTCGCTTTCCATCAGGCGTCAGGGAAGCCATTTTGTCGAGCTACTATAAAAAAATCTCTATTCATTGGACACTTGATTTAAAATTGTTTGAGGGACAGTAACTGAAAAAAGAGACACTGAGAGGCCTATGTCCAGCAGTGGACTAGAATAGGCTGATGATGAACTGACACAAGGCGTTTTTTGTGGTACATCATAGTGTCCGTCGCAGTCGTCTGATGGGACAAACGAAAAAATAAAAAAGTTTATTTAACAACCCTAGTAACATTACAAATCGTTAAGGTAGCGTGAATAGTTAAGGTAGCGTCGAGAAGCGCCTTATACTCAAATGAATCAATGTTATACACTGACTGATTGCGAAAATGTGACTGAAGTTATTTCACGGTGATTTTGTCCAGTGTACGGTGGTCACCAGTCTGGCAGGGAGACTCTACCTTGCTTACCTTACCTTACACCCACGAGAAGAAATAGGGCGATGATTTATATTGTTTTCCATCAGAGAGGGTTGATGTGTGATTGTAACTATGTACCATAAGATTATTCAACCTTCATATTTCGACGAAAGTTTCTACACCCTCTTCCACATCTTCCAGGAGAACCCGTTCAAGCGTCGCATTTGCCAAGTTTTCTCTCACGACGGCTCCGGAAACCTGACCTTCGAAGATTTCCTGGATATGATGTCTGTTTTCAGCGAGGCCGCGCCGAGGGATATAAAAGCGTGGTATTGTTTTACTTCTTGTAGAGTGCAAACATATTTTTATAGCTTCTTCGTTAATTTTTCTCATGAAATTGGGGCAACTATTTTGTTGCACAGTTAAAGCTGGCAAGTAATAAAATATCGGCAACATTGTTTTAACAAGAACAATTAAAACTTCTAACTTCTAAGTGTAGCTAAATACCACAGACCGATGACGGGCAGCAGCGTCACCGGAGCGAGAAGCTACGCCCTGCGATCGCCAACCCGTCTGCCTAGTGTGGCGATTATGGGTATATCCTTCAGATGTTAGCTCTAATGGCGATTAACTGGAGAGGCCTATGTCCAGCAGTGGACTGCAATAGACTGATGATTATGACTTAAAAAAACACTCAATTAATGTCTTTTAAGCGATTCTGCACAAGCCTGCTAACGTCCACTGCTGGACACCTCCCACTTTGTACGCAGGAAACGCTGCTGCCCGTTTCTTCATATTCCTTTAGTCGTCTTCTACGACACCAACGGGAGTGGAGAGAGGGAGGGAGTATGAGATGGGGTGGTCCTGTTGTAAATCCGGAAGCAACACAGACCATTCTCCGCGATTAAGGTTCATGAAAATTCTTATTTCCTAGAAGGCCGTAGTCGTTCATCATCCTCATCTTATCGCTGTTCAATGCTGAATATGCTGCTGTAGCCATAATCGCCACGGGCAGGCAATTTGGCGATCATAGGGCGTAACTCCTCACTCCGGTGACGCTGCTGCCCGTTATCGGTGGTGACTATAGACTGGCTCGGTGGCTCAATTGGTAGTGACCTCTGCCTTCTGAGCCAAGGGTCGTGGGTTCGATCCCCACACATTACAAACATTTGTGTGCATGAACATGTCTGTTTGGATTGGTCTGGGTGTTTTCTATGTATAATACGTATTTATTTACAAAAAAAAAATATCTAAGTAAGTTTATCAGTTGTCTAGTACCCATAGTACAAGCTTCGGCTTAGTTTGGGGCTAGATGACGCTGTGTGGCCCAGCGTGGCATGTCTTGGGTTATTTATTGATTTATTTATATCTACGTCTTACTATTTCTCAGGTACGCCTTCAGAATCTATGATCTTGATGACGACATGTACATAGGAAGAGAAGACTTGCTAGAGGCGACTCGCCTCCTCACTAAGGTATGTTGACTCGATCCAGGTTCCACCTGACAACCAAGAGGTCCTGGGATAAACCAAAAATTGTTACTGGGTTTTCCTGTACCAGAATACCAGTGATCGTGATATATACTTCATTGCGGCCTTATACTGAACGGGGACCATTTTGGTACTTTAGATCTAAGCTGTTTAAATGTTGTGTAATTTATTATTTTGTATGTACCAAATAAACATATTCTATTCTATTCTAAGGAAAATAATTAATAGCAGCTCCGAAGTCAGAAAATTGGCGGTAATACATCCGTTCGTTGGAAAGGGCTATGCTTGGTGTCTTTAAAAGATAGGGTACGAAACGAGAATATATACGTCAGAGGACGAAAGTTACCGATATAACCCGAAGGATTACTATAGGGCTGGTCATGTTTGCTGTAGAACCTATGGTAGGTGGAGCAAACTAGTCTTGGATTGGATACCGGTTTTAAGCATACATTCAGCAACTCTTTAAGAGAGGTAGGGCATAGCGAATCTTCGCTCGAATTGAGCCGCCCGTCCGGGGAAGGACCTCCACCCTATAGAATACCGCAGTCAAATGACCTCTGGGTCGTATTTCTGCCGGTGAGTAGGGTTTACGGAGCTCGTGGGGGGTTAGGGTTGGGCCGGCATGGCGGTGGCAACTGACAGGTAACTGACCAGTTACTTGCCCGTTGTCACAGCGACTTGGGCTTTTCTTTCGCTTTCCATCAGGCGTATGGAAGCCATTATGTCGAGCCACTATAAAAAAAAAACTCGTTAGAAGAACTGCTGGCAGTGGGTGAATGAGGGAAGCCCGGGAAAGAGAAATGTGGTGTGAATAAGGCCTACGTTCAGCAGTGGACGGAAAAGGGCTATTTTTTTTTGTAGTTTTGTATCCCACGCCTGATGGAAAGTGAAAGAAAAGCCCAAGTCGCTGTGACAACGGACGAGTAACTGGTCAGTTACCTGTCAGTTGCCACAGCCATGCCGGCCCTACCCAAGCCCCCCACGAGCTCCGGAAATCCGACTCAGCGGCAGAAACACGGTCCTTCCCGGAACTGGCGGCCCAATTAAATAAAATAAATTAATAACCCAAGACATGCCTCAGGGCCACACAGCGCCATCTAGCCCCAAACTAAGCCGAAGCTTGGGTACTAGACAACTGATAAACTTACTAAGATACTTTTTTTTTGTAAATCTTAACTAATATAAAGCTGAAGAGTTTGTTTGTTTGTAGATACACATTATACACTAGCTGTGCTCGCGACTTCGTCCGCGTGGAATAGTTATTTTTTCCCCGTTTTTTTTTAACATTTTCCATTATTTCTTCGCTCCTAATAATTGCACCGTGATGTTATATAGCCTAAAGCCTTCCTCGATAAATGGTCTATTCAACACAAAAAGAATTTTTCAATTCGGACCAGTAGTTCTGAGATTAGCGCGTTCAAACAAACAAACAAACTCTTCAGCTTTATAATATTAGTTAAGATAGAAAACACCCAGACCAATACAAACAGACATGTTCATGCGAATTCGAGCGAAGATTCGCCATGCCCTACTTCTCTTGTTGATTGATTGATTGTGTTTCAGGGTGAGCTGCACCCTCAGGAGCGCGATGAGATCGTAGCCAGCGTCCTCGACGAGGCTGATGTGGACGGCGATGGGAGGCTCTCGTTTATGGACTTCGAACACGTGGTCGTGCGAGCGCCGGACTTTTTGTCCACTTTCCATATTAGAGTATAGTTTGGCGAATACATTTTTCATTGTTGGTTAACACTTTTTATTTCAATAGGTCCTTTAGCACTATCAAAGATGGGTTGACGCTTACTAATCAGGTTTCTAGCTAATCCCATTAATTTACGGAACTTACGTCGGTTACGGTTGGACAACCGTGAAATAACCGTTTCTTAATTATTATAGAATTGTTTATAATCAATCTATCATGATTTGTAGCGACTTCTACGCGGATATTAACTTGCTGCTTGCTTACTCATACTTATTTGTATCTACTTATATTTCGGAATTTATGATAAAACGATATTAAAAAACACAAAACTTACGTCAATCTCTTTTAATATCGCGATGTGAAGGCGAGACTGACGCAGAAACGGAATTTAATAAATCCCTTAGCATCTGGCGACATTGTTTATTAAAATGCAAACTTGTTTTATGAATATTTTATTTAAAATATGAAAAAAGTTTGGACATGAAAATGTTCTGTTGTAAGCTATTAATGTACAGACAGGATAAAGTACCTATAATTAGTACCTTATTACCTAATAACGTTATAATTATCTTGTGGTACCTATTGGTTATCGATGGTGGCGCGCACCAAGAGGTTTAGTTCCTCGTTCCTGCCCCGTGCCATTAAATCATGGAATGCCCTTCCAGCTCATGTGTTTCCTTCTTCTTACAATCCTGGGTTCTTTAGGCGGGGCGTGAAACGGCATCTCAGTGGGCCTTCAGGGTGAGGGCGACAGGCGCAATGGGTTTGTTCTATTGTGCCTGTCGACCTAACTTTTGGACCTCACGACCGCTTACCATCAGGTGGAGTGAGGTCATCCTGAAAGCTCTTCTTATAAAAAAAAAAATATATTAACTAGGAATTGAGAGCGTGTACGTCGGTGTGTTTAGTACATATACCTACTTAATAACATTATTTCGCTTTTTAACCGACTTCGAAAAAAGGAGGAGGTTCTCAATTCGTCTGTATGTATAATATTTTTTTTTTTTTTTGTATGTTCACCGATATTTCCGTCAATTATGGATGGATTTCAAAAATTTTTCGACAGTTCGACAGAGGACACTTCCGAGGTGGTCCCATTATCACCAAGTCAGGATCTGATGATGGGATCATGGAGAAATTGAGGGCAACAACCGAAAATTGTATGCTCATATGGTGTTTTTGTTACGTAATCATATTTTACTCAGGTATATGCTTCCGGGCGTCAACATCTGGTGCTGATGATGAAGCCACAGAACTCCTTAACGGTTAGGAGTTTGGGGACAGTACTGACATTGGTCGATATTAAACTAGGTAGTAGTATGTACTTATGCAGGGCTAATAGGGCAGGTTATTTGCTAAGTGATATGCTTGATTTTAGATCGCAAAGTCTTCACTTGACTTAAAGCAAAATTTTTCATTCCTAAGTAAAACTCTTAAGGACATTAATTAGCCTTTATTAGGTCACAGCACATTAACACAACTAAAAATAGAGAAATAAAATTATTTTTAAAAAAAAATTAAACCGACTTCAAAAAAAACACAAACGACCAAAACTAAAAAGCGATAAATAACATAAGTAATTCTATCCTTAATACATAATTATTTAAATATTACAATTATCACTTATTTTTGAAGTCGGTGCCAGCCAAACAAATAAATGTATATTGTCGTGTGGATTTGCCGGCCGCGCGCGTCATACAACAACAATCTACGTTAGGTACCGAGAGGCTGGCACCGACGGTGATAATTGTAATATTTAAATAATTATGTATTAAGGATAGAATTACTTATGTTATTTATCGCTTTTTAGTTTTGGTCGTTTGTGTTTTTTTTGAAGTCGGTTTAATTTTTTTTTTTAAATAATTTAAACACAGTTCAGTTCTATTTACCCTTAGAACTATTTATATTAATAAAAGGCATTAGAGTGTTGTTAAATGTTTTAAATTAATTTTACTGTGATGCGGCACTTCTTCTCATCAGGCCTCACGAAAAAAGTTTGACGTGCGCAAGTACTCGTCGGTAAATCTATTTTCGGATTTTTTTACTACTTACCTTCTAACATGCATACCTGCAAATGACGGTATAAGTGCCTACGTACTTAAAAACAGGTATACCTACGCATAGACTCCATCCAAAATTGATATTCCTGTTCCTGTAGAGATTGTCAATAACACTGCCGCTATTGGCTAATTTCACCGTTTAATAGCCAATCGGGACATTGTGAGGTTGTCTGCCGCAGCCGATGGGCTATCAACGGGCGATTCCTTTGACACGTACCTACGCTTGGTAAGACAATGTCATTAAACTTGCGATGGTAGACTAACTCCCGTACAGACGGCTACAGACCAACTACATAATATGTTTTGGCACGCGGTGTTCAAAATTACGTATGTTGACAGTCCAAAAACTCATAATGTTACAGCTACGGTGAAGAGACGTTAATACGTACTTTTTTTATATAGTAGCTCGACATAGTGGCTTCCTTACGCCTGATGGAAAGCGAAAGAGAAGCCCAAGTCGCTGTGACAACTGGCAAGTAACTAGTCAGTTACCTGTCAGTTGCCACTGCCATGCCGGCCAAACCCTAACCCCCCACGAGCTCCGGAAACCCTTCTCACCAGCAGAAACACGATCCGGAGGTCATTTGGCTGCGGTATTCTATAGGGTGGGGGTCCTTCCCCGGACGGGCAGCTCAATTCGAGCGAAGATTAGCTATGCCCTACCTCTCTTACTCCCTCTACTTCGCTATGCTCTACCTCTCTCTCTACTTCAGCGTCATGCATGATTCGCGTAAGAATTTGATAAGTTCTACTCATTTATAGGCACCTGTAGTAGTAGTAGTAGGTAAGTAATGGAACATAAAGGATGATACAATGTATAATAATGTCTTCTTCGAAATGAATTTTTCCGATCATCTTTTCAGGCCGTCTCATTTTGGCGCTTAGTATAAGATTACAACAATAAATGTACTTACAAAATATCTTCTTAATTACTAATTTCAATTCAGCTAGAGTCCATTGTCATAATGCGAACAAACGCTACATGCTAAACGTATAGCGAATTGTATCATCACAAAGCGTGAGCAATCAAAGAGCAGACAATCAGGGAAATGGCCCGGGGCCGCGAGGTGGGATAGGTAAATGCCGCCCGATAGGGATCGTTTGAGCCGCGACAGGGCTGGCAAATGAGAGATGTTACTAAATTTCCCCCTTTGTATAAGGAAAAGTAGGTTCCCATTCTCTATGCCTTGTCTACTACGCTATACTAGCGATCCGCCCTCGCTTCGCTTCGGGTGTTTCAGATAAATATTTTAAACTAAATATTGCCTATGTTACTCAGTAATAATGTAGGTTTATAATATAAAAAAAAATTAAACCGACTTCAAAAAAAACGCAAACGACCAAAACTAAAAAACGATAAATAACGTAAGTAATTCTATCCATAATACATAATCATTTAAATATTACAATTATCACTTATTTTTGAAGTCGGTGCCAACCTCTCGGTACCTAACGTAGACTGTTGTTGTATGACGCGCGCGGCCGGCATATCCACACGACAATATACCTAGATATGTTTGGCTGGCACCGACTTCAAAAATAAGTGATAATTGTAATATTTAAATGATTATGTATTATGGATAGAATTACTTACGTTATTTATCGTTTTTTAGTTTTGGTCGTTTGCGTTTTTTTTGAAGTCGGTTTAATTTTTTTTTTAAAAATAATTTTATTTCTCTGTTTTTAGTTGCGTTAATGTGCTGTGACCTTGAATAAAGGCTAATTAATGTCCTTAAGAGTTTTACTTAGGAATAAAATTTTTTGCTTTAAGTCAAGTGAAGACTTTGCGATCTAGAATCAAGCATATCACTTACCAAATCACCTGCCCTATTAGCCCTGCATAAGTACATACTACTACCTAGTTTAATATCGACCAATGTCAGTACTGTCCCCTAACTCCTAACCGTTAAGGAGTTCTGTGGCTTTATCATCAGCACCAGATGTTGTCGCCCGGAAGCATATACCTGAGTAAAATATGATTACGTAACAAAAACACCATATGAGCATACAATTTTCGGTTGTTGCCCTCAATTTCTCCAGGATCCCATCATCAGATCCTTACTTGGTGATAATGGGACCACCTCGGAAGTGTCTTCTGTCGAACTGTCGAAAAATTTTTGAAATCCATCCATAATTGACGGAAATATCGCTGAACATACATAAAAAAAAAAAAATATTATACATAGAGACGAATTGAGAACCTCCTCCTTTTTTCGAAGTCGGTTAAAAAAAAAATATTCAAATTGGTCCAGTACTTTTTGAGTTTATTCGTTACATACAAAAATACAAATCTTTCCTCTTTATAATATTAGTGTAGATTCAGTGCCAGACTCCTAAGGCCAGGGGCGGATCGTAAATTTGTGGGGCCCTGGGCTGAAACTACTTAGGGCCTAGGGGCTACCTAAGTACCTACTTAACTAATAGCCATATCAAAAAGCAGTTACTGTTATACTTGTAGAAAAGGCTTCAGCGGAGCCTCGAATGGGGCAATGAAAATCTTTTCGAATCAGCGCCTTTCGCAACTATACGATCCGAGTCCATAAGCTTTCGAACTCATAGGCAGTTGAAAATAGATTCGCGACAGCGGCATTTGAAACTATGTGTACCTACCTATCAGACTACGATCACAAACGTAGGTTCATTGCTCCGATCTCAAAGTAAGTAGGTATGCCTATTAGAATAACGAAGCAAAAATAGGAGTATCGGTAGGTAAGGTACCTACCCAAAATGGTATCTATTACGTTTAACAAGCGTCTTAATCATGACTAGAACTTGACATTATCATTAATTATACCCCCCAAAAAATTCGTAAAATAAAGATTAAAATAATAATTATCGTTATTGGCAACCCTGGCGTAGGCCGGTCTGACGCTTTTGGATGGATGCTGCGTTTGACAGCGACGTATTGAGCAATCTATTCACATTTCGGCGGAACGCAACCGCTTTCAAGACTCCCAGTCATCCGTAAGGAGGGTTTAGATCACAATAGGTGAAAATTTAATATAATCTGTATTAGGAAACAGCTGTAACAATGCCTATAGTTGTAGCTACCTACCTACCTATACATACGTACTGATAAAACAAATAATGAATCTACAAGAGAGAACATTCGTCACTATCATTATAATACCTACCTAAATGTATCTAGCTGCTTACATCTTCATTAATCTATTTTTGTAACGTAATATTCTAGGAGTAAGAGCCTTCCGCTCCCCCAACAGTCCGATGATGATGACAAGGCCGCCCTGACCATCATCGTAATCATTTTAAAAAAAAATGTTATCTAAGTAGAACATGAGTACCTATAATAATAATACTTTTGTAGTTCATTCAAACTCCACATAATTCACAGTTTTATCATACATAATTATCATTATCTGCGGCGTTATTATCATCATCATCAGCGTATTGCAGTCCACTGCTGGACAAAGGCCTCGCCAGATATCGACTCATAAATCGCCACCCTGGGCAGGCGAGTTGGCGATCGCAGTGTGTAGCTTCTCGCCCCGGTGACGCTGCTGCCCGTCATCGGATTGTGGTACTTAGCTACGCCTTCAATTGTGCTGGTTATACCGCCACCAGTCGGTTGCCAGCGCCTCGTTTGTTATTCAGAAGAATGCTCCACCAAGAGCAGGTGAGGTTGGCTGCGAATGGCGTTATTAAGATAAATATAATCCAAAGAAAAATATAATCGCTATTAGTTCTTTTTTTTAACAATACATACTTTATGACCTGGATTTTTTTATAATACCTTACTATGAATCCTATCTCGCTTAAGTATGTATTTTTAGTTACCGCAGCGATTTCACCAAAACTTGCCCGCCAGTTTCTTGATTTTTCCCGCGCTGTCAAATTTTGCGCCATTTTTAATAGCTTTGGACCAAGATTACCAAAAAAAATTGGCTTTAAAATGGTGCTTGGCCGAACCGCAATATTGATTTACAAACTCAATTATACAATGAACTCGTGCCAAAAAATCTTTTCTTATAAGGCGTGGCCGAAATCGAAACTAACGCCGCATTCATACGAAATGTAACTTTTATTTTACACTAATGCCCTCATGTCAATGTCACTTATCCGCGCCAAGAGATCCGTGTACACTTGCCACTTGACACAAGTCCATGCCTGTAGGCATGGACTTGTACAGGCACCGACAATTATGTTTTGGGAACTATTACTTTCATGTTCGGAACTAATACCTGCTAAATTATGTCACTTTTGACATCGATTTTTGACATTTTTGTTAGATGCTAACGCCCTCATACCAATTTCACCCACGTGCGAAAACATCTTTGTCGGTCTGTACCTACCTACACTAAGCTCAGAGTTATTCCGAGCTAGGAGGTTTATTATTGTGTGTAATTTTGCTGGTCTACAATAATTTTGTTAGCCCCTGAAAATGTAGCTGAGCTCAGTCGATAGTTCAATACCCTTGCGCGTAAAAATGTCACTACCATAGACAAATATTATGAATAATACATTGGCTACACCTGCGATTTGTGAAGTAATAAGTGCGCAAGTAATGCCCAAATTCGCATATATTGCACACAATATATTCCGCAATAGCAATTACTGACTACGTTTGTTTTACACAATTAAAAATATAATAGCATAAAAAAGAGAAATTGTACAAAATCAGATAAAATTTGAGTTCAGGTTACAAACATTGAATAATTACTGGCTTTAATACAAATCGTTGAATTTAACTGCGTCTTAAGTTAATGCATCAATCCGATGCACGTTTAAATAATAATTACTTCATAAAAACTATAAATAGGTACCGGAGAGAGTTACACATCAAGAACGCATCCATTTCTATACTGCACGTGTTCTCTATGAATTCAAGTCTCTAATCTATGGTTTAAAAAATTGAAGTACCTTCGCTTTTGTAGTCGCATTTTTAGCATTATCATGGCTAAAATGTTATTTTAATTAAGAAGACGTGCCTCAATAATCGTCGGAAACACGTGCAGTGATAAGACAATTGGATATTTTTTACAGTTATATGATTACTTGCTCTCATTTGACAAATTGCGCTAGACCGCATATATAAAATGGCAGCCCTACCACGTAGAATAATCAAAGAGACACAGCGACTGATGCAGGAGCCTGTGCCGGGAATAAGCGCGGTGCCCAGTGAGACGAACGCCCGCTACTTTCATGTTATCGTCACCGGCCCAGAGGACTCGCCCTTTGAAGGAGGACTATTTAAATTAGAATTATTTCTGCCAGAGGACTATCCCATGTCAGCGCCTAAGGTTAGGTTTATAACGAAAATATACCATCCGAACATAGATCGGCTCGGTCGTATATGCTTGGACATATTGAAGGACAAATGGAGCCCCGCGCTGCAGATCCGCACGGTGCTGCTGTCTATTCAGGCGCTGCTGTCGGCGCCGAACCCCGACGACCCGCTTGCCAACGACGTGGCTGAGCTGTGGAAGGTGAACGAAGGCGAAGCTATTAGAAACGCGAAGGAGTGGACACGGAGATACGCGATGGACAACTGAGCGCCCGTGCCCGCACACACCCACCAGTGCCTCCCCCCGCGCGCGACTCGAGGTGCGACCCGAAACTAACAGATATATCATGATTTTAAGAGTGCAAGTTATGTTATACACCTTAGACGGAGTAACTTGTGAAGAGACAATTGTGGATAAATTTTTATTATTAGTGGGTACCCCTGTGGCATGCCGGTCAGTGCCGCGGCCGCCCACTCGCCCAGGCCTCCACAGTCTGCGTAGCCTCGCCCCTGCCGGAGCGGTCGCTTCGAAGGTCCGACAGATACTTGTTTACCCATTCACATGTAGCTTCGTTACAATATTAGGTATGCATATTTTTTTACTATCATTAAAATAGCAAATATATAAAATATCTGGAGACTTAAATGTATATATTTCATGGTTACAAATTTGGTTAATTTTATACAAAGGATAGCGTGTACTGTCACAAAGTTGAATGTCTTTGTAAGCATTTTGTCAACACCACCTTTGAGTGCAGAATATTGCTTAATTAATATCAGTTTTCTGATCTCTAGTGATTCTGAATGTAATTTAATTTTTTTTATAGAATGTGAAAGCATATTAGCATTTTTGTTTATCACTGATTAAGCTACATCAACATGATTTCACTATGAATCTTTTGTGTACTATTTACGTCTTGTATAAAAGTTATCATTAAATTGTATTTATGTAAATTTAATTTGGCTTTGTGAGCAATTTCGAAATACATAATATACAAAAAGCGAATCAATATTTTATTTACACAAAGTGTAGTTTATAATATTTGCCTATAAAACTTACTATGAAATCTTTACAAGTAGTTTATGCATTGAATTAATCCTAAATTTATACACACATGTCTCATTGTTTATTTAATAGCATTTTAATGTGGAATTGTCACAAATCCAAAACCTAATTTATTCTTTTTGATTCATGTGATATCAACTTTTAAAGATTTCTTTTCATCTGAGGTTTTTATTAATTAAGATGATACAATATTGGGTATGGTTCACAGTATCTAGATAATGCAATGACTGTAATTGGTCTAGTGATAGAAGTGCTATTTAAAAAACCGGTTTCGAACCTTGGTTTGGGTCAAATAGTGTTATTCTGTCAAGAATTTACTTGGTAGCAGCCCAGAGTCACAAAAAAGGGTGATACATCACTGCACATCAGACACCATTTATCGAGGAAGGCTTTAGGCTATATAACATCACGCTGCAACTATTAGGAGCGAAGAAATAATGGAAAATGTAAAACAAACGGGGAAAAAATAACTATTCCACGTGGACGAAGTCGCGAGCACAGCTAGTGATCCAATAAGAAAACTGGAAACTTTACTTTTTTTGTTCATAATTTTGATAATCCGTAAACAAAACAAGCATATTAGTTTTGGACTCTATCTGAAAGTAATAAAGCTCAAAATTATGTGAAATCTACTTAGCCTGGGACTCATCTGCATAAATAGTGGAAAACTGATTGCAGATCAAAACACAGAAAAAAAAATCTGCTTGTATGTTGCCAGATGAAGGGCTACATGTGATTTAGACCTCATCCTCAATCCTCATCAATGTTTGAATCAAATATTGTCCATTTTACTATGATTACTAGATGATCATAACTACTAGTCAATCAGTCATTGCAATCCACTGCTGAATATAGGCCTCCCACAGAGAACACCAACTCATCCCAATCCTGGTCAGTCTGCGTCTACTCAGCCAGTCATCTTTTCCTCTATTCATCCCACTTCCCCCACATTGGAATGAAACATTCCAACATTCATGCTCCGTCAACCACAAGACCCAAGACAAATGAAAAAAAATTACTGTTTTAAAAAAAATAAAAAGTCACATTTTAGGGTGACTTGGCTGTAATGATTGAATTGGGAATCAAATATTATGGGTTGTTAGTTGATATCATTTTACAAAACTGGATCTTTTTGGACTGATCAAGGTACAACTTGTGATTTGTAGTTTACGTAAACTGTTTTGTCACTACTGACAATAGCTTTGTCATTGCTACTCAAAACAAATTGACTCATTATGCTCCTTAATAAACATTATGTACAGAAATGATTTTTGTAAGAATATAGGTACCTACTGTGTGAATTTTTATTTTATTATGTTGCCAGACAATACACAATTCATCTATAGTCCAAACTAGGGTTTTTCAATACTATGTCTGTGCCTAAACTTCAAAGTAGGTACCTTTCAAGTTTAGGTACAGACAGCCACTTGTCAACCTACCATTATGATTTCTTATAAAATGTATAACTAGGTATATTTTTTTTCTCCATATTCCATAGTTAGATCCTGAAGCACTTATGGTTAAGGAACTAGATTCAATGTTAGGCGGCACTTCGTCCAACGTCCTTCTAATGAGCAGATGTGTGTGGTGAACCAAAGCAATACTTACAGGCCCTACATAATTATGATAGAACGGATTACATTTTATTATTATAGGTACCCTTCATTGTACATCAAAAGCGTGTTAAGTCCTTTATCACCGTTTGATTTCATATGGTCACCTCCATCTTAGGTAGTTTGAAACGGGCCGATCTTCGCAACTCGACGTTTGAGCGCCTTATTTTGCGTGGGGTGGGCCGAATTTGGTTAACATCTCAGTATGGTGCTCATTCTTGCCACCCCAGCTCGTCCAAAAACCTCAACAGGCCTTTCAGCCTGCCGTAAATGTCGTGGAGAGTGCTGGGCTGGCTGAGATGTTTCAGCCGGTATGCTGCCACTTCGGGGCATTCCAGCAGGATGTGTGCGGCCGTTTCCTCCGCTTCTAGGCAAGCTCTGAATAGAGGGCTGTCTGTTATGAAGGAGCCTAGATTCTGAAGGTGTTTGTCATAAGGCCCGTGGCCTGTCATGGCCACCTCCATCCTTCGTTCCATCGGATAATAAGAAAGAATAAATAAATAAATGTCAAGACAACATCACATACATTGCTCTGATCCCAAAGTAAGTAGCTTATGCACTTATGTTATGGGTATCAGAACAACGAAGGTACCACAAATAAATACTTAAATACAAATATAAACACCCAGACACGGAACAAACACAAGTATTCATCACACGAATGTTTGTCCCGGGTGGGAATCGAACCCACGACCCTTGGTTCAGAAGGCAGGGGTCACTACCAATTGAGCCACCAAGCCAGTCATAATAGAAGTGCACCTGTGTTTGCACACTTGAGCCAAGCCACGCGGTGCGGTGCGGCGCCGCAGCGGATACTGATGATATACATTGCCACTCTAACACTACGAGTAGAGACGGCACTTAAGTGTCTAACCGCAATGCATACCGTACAGACGGTGCGCGAAGCTGCTGCACCGTATGACTTGGCTCTTTGAATGTAGCTGTAGGTATTCTAAGTAGGATCGTTACCACAAGGGCACACAGGGTCCGTCTCCAGGGCCCTCATCCACAGGGAAAGAAGACCCCTAGGACCGGCACCCTAATTTTTTTACAATTTAAGTTATAGCTCGCATAAAATAGTTAATCCCAGGGTGAAAAAATGTGTAAGTATTCAGCTTTGATTGCATTTTCATTTTTCATTAGGGCCCCGGTCCCCAAAAAGTTACCAAAACAGTAAAAAAATCTAAATGCATAAACTCTATTATTATATGTAGGTACTGCATTGGACTTTTAGTTGTTTATTTTTGATTTTTGAATGATAAAAGATTATTAAAAACATGTTTATTAGGTTCGTCTTTCAGGGACCGACTGAAGGTCAAGACACAACGCCTGGAATATTTTCTTTGTGTAATTCTAAAATAGATACGTTTATATCTTTACTGATAATTTTCGATCTTCATTGATTTATCGCTTCGGGTCGTTGGCTTTAGCAGATATCATACAAAGGTTGTTTATCATTTTAATCACTTAATTGAACCTAATTAACACGACCTATTTGAGAGGTCATTGTGCAATCATTTTCGATTCAGACAAGATAGCACTGGATTTGTTTTATTCGAGAACAAGACCTTATTTATTTCACAACCGTCGCGGGATCGATCCCCGCACAGTACATACCTAGTCGTACAAACATTTGTGTGCATGAACAATGTTCATTGAACATGTCTGTTTATAATCCGTTTGTAGGATTATTCCAGTTTGCCCCACCAAGGCGCCCCAGGGGCGTAGTTAGCGGGCCAGGGGCAGTAGTGCCCCTCTTTATATTTTTTATCAGTTTTTTTAGACTGTTTGGCAACGCGTCATCCTTGCCCAACTGTCTAAAAAATCTGACTGGTGTTACTTTGTACCACTTACGGCACTGCAAGGCCCCCATTAGTGGGGCAAAGTAAAACGATTTAAAATTCACAGTGATATATAAATGTATTGTATTATAATTTGGGATTAGATGGCGCTGTGTGGGCCAGGGGGGCATGTCTTGGGTTATTACAAAATTAATTTATACAAATCTAACATTAAGAAGTGTAATGTGAATACACATACTCGGGACTCCCACCGGAGGACTACAGACGTCACAACGCCTCCCTCACTCCATCAATTAACTACAAGTAGGTATAAGATGAACAATGAAACAACAAAACAGTTTGTTCAGTTTATTCTTAACTTTAATGCAGACTAGAATAATACTCTTAGAAATGAGAACAACAATAGTTATTTCACATGTTACAGTGTACCTACCATATACCAGCTTCCACATAAAAGGCTATTTATTATCAGTGTTTTTTCAATGTAAATAAATCTTATTCACAACAGCTAGCAATATAAAATTACATATCAGACTGTATAATCTATATTTAGACCAATAAATGGGTAATAACAAGGGTTGAGATCGGCGTCCTTCATTTCGCTAATCTTGTGCAACGAAATTAACAATAAAGGGTATTTCTGACAATGCGCCTTCATTTAAGCGGTTATTTCAAAAGTGTGAACGTTGACTATCAATTGAAAAACATTTATAGAGCTGAAGAGAGTCAAAACATGTTTTCTTTATTACTTTGTTTAGCTTTATGAACGTATGAGGTCACGAATTTTGCTAGTTAATTGATTGACCTCGGTTTTGAATATAATTAAAAATGTGAATCGTATGTAAATTATTAAGTAACTAAGATGTTGCAATATTATACGATGTTATTCCTAAATAGATTGGTATTTTGGAAATTATTGCGACGGGATAACTGAGATATTCCCTTTCTTATCAGTAGAGCAATGCCAATTTTCCGATCGCATTCGAAAACATTGAATGAACGTTGTTCAATCAATCATTACCTATGTCAAAATTTGACATTAGATTATTTGTTGTACTGGACTAATCAAATGTCAAATTTTAATGAATGTGTTATAAAGATTCCGAATCCGAGTGGAAATAGAAAAGTATTGTCCAACCAAATTGGATTGGAAACAATCACTCTTTCCTAAATGGCTTAACTGGAAATATATTCCCCATTTAGATATTTCTGACTTGACCACTGAGCTCGTCATTATAAGTGTTTTAGGGCTTCTTTTTTATTGCTTTGATTAACAACTTTTGAAATAGGTTCAATATGTATTGTATATCCAATACTGATCGACGGGTAACTCTTATGAAAAGTAAGTTTATATTAACCAATCGAACGCCTATATGCTTAGAGTTCTATTGTTAAATAGATTTGCTTTTGTGTCTCGTTTTGCATCGGTCAAAAGATTAACACTCCCGTCTTCCCTAGTGTTACTAGCTAGTTGTTACTAAAGTATGTACTTACAAAGTTGTACTTTAAAGGTAATTTCTGAATATAATGTACCTACGATGATGTTAGATGTTCTATATTAAAATTTTTATCTTAGCTAAGCTGGGAAAACCTCAGTTTCCAATCACCATGCTACCTTATGTTAGGACGCCGATCATTGCAACACAAATATAAATATAGGACTGCCAATAATGATATAACTAGGGACTTTGAACAAGGAGTTATTAGGTAGTAAAGTTAATGAAGCAGATTAAATCGAGTGGGTAGACTAATTTGTGTGGTTATAAACAAATATTTTATACATAAATAAATATATAGAAACTCGTCCTCAGAGCGCTAAGCTTAGCTAAGAACACAGTACATACATATATTAATGTAGATTACATAGTTATGCTATAGCGACACTATAAAATTTACAAAATATGATATATCTTTTGAAACGCTACACGAAATAATGCTTTTATTTATTAGGTACCTATACCGACTAATCAATTCATTTTTTTTCTTGATCACGTAGATCCGTGGTTTAGAAAATGGCGAATCAGGCATTTGATAAAAACGCGGACACGTGTGGCTACGGGCCTGAATCACGCACATTTTAAGAACCTCTGGACATTCTATCTAAGCTATACAAGTGGTGTATGACAATTATCCCACAAAACAACTGTTCAAATCCACACATAAACATTTTAACTGGTGTTATATATGTACTATTTAAAATACTCGTTCATATAATTCTATCTATTTCTACATAGATATTCTACATCCGCTAAAGACTTTTGGACACTGTAAAAAGACCTGGCGAATTTAACGAGTTGTTTTATGGAACGAATGTCGAAATTGCATGAAATGATTTGAACTATGGTGCAGTTTGAATAAGATGACTCTATGAATCCAAAGAACAGAAGACCAGTTGAATAAAAGTTATTAAATCTGACAAGTTTACGTAAACTTAACCCATATTACCCTAGAACGTATATTGTATTCTTCTATTCATATAAATAAATATTAAACATGTTTGTAAATCTAAAATAAATATTGGAATGATTCGATTATGTGAATGTAGTGCATGTAGTACTAAAATATTGATTGTTCTTCATTTTAACAACAGATCGTATAAAAACAGCTTAATTAAGTTAAAGTACATAATGGCAATAATCTGAATATGGCTTGAGAGTACCTGAATGTACAAACCATGAAGTACCAGCGGCCTAGAAAACACAAAATATGTAACTACTTAGGGCTCCAACACACTGGCATTAACAAAAAACTGGCAACGAAGCGATGATTGCATGGTTTTGAAATAAAAACGAACGTCTGGCCACATGTCTTTCGGCCGTTTTCCGCATAACAACAGCGCCTTTCAAACTCCATAACTATTCATGCTAATGGAGTGATTTTTTCAACAGTTACTGAAATTGGAAGATACATTGTTGTCGACCCTAAATATTGTCAACTAGCCGACTTTCAATTGAAAGCGCCGTAAGCTTAGCTAGTATGGACATGTCATTATATCACCGAATCATCAACAAGTCTCTTAAACGGTACAATGTAGCACAAACGGCTAAGCTGGAGTTTTCAACAACGAACTTTATATCAGGTCTTGTGGCTCAGCCGCCGACTTAAGTCTGTATGCTACATAATTACCTATGCTGTACAGGCATTAGCGGGTTTCGCTAGTTTTTCAATAGCTAGTTGCGACGGCAGATGCAGTTACCTCCACCATTCCTTCTGCGTATAAGAGCCTTAAGTAAGAAAAGAGCTTTTGAAACAAAAAGAATCCTAGTCGTCAACAAACCACTACGTTTGTTATATCTATTTTTTATGAAAATTTATTGATTTTTTAAACAAAAGTTTCTTCACTTTTTGATTCATTTACTATGAGCATTTTATATTCAAGAATTAAAATTAATAGGCCGCTGATCTCACTTCGTAACCTTGTGTCCATTTCTATACAACAAAGTCACATGTACGAAATCAAAATTGCATTCTAATAGGAAAAGGTTGTCAAACTTTGCCGTTAGAGGCGCCACTAGCTGTGTAAAAGGTGGGTTTATGCGTTGGTGCGTTTTAAAAATACATGCGTCGATGCACATCTGTCTTCTAACCTCAAACTGCCCTTGTGCCATTAGTCCACCAACTGCAGTGGGCGTACATTAAAAAGAACGAATGTCACACCAAGCCGTTCGTTCATTCACCCTTATTGCTAGTGATGCCCTCCCCGCAGAGTTTATCGTAACCCAATCGACAAAACGCAGGATTCACAGACAATATACATCACTATCTAAGCAGATATGAGTGTGTTTGATATTATTCATTCATAGGTACAATCGTTAAATGGAATACGTTTATACATTGTCATGAAAATATCTTTACCGATTTGTATTTGCTACCGTTCTTAAGTTAAGTTATTCCAAAGATTGTAGACTCTGGTAGCAAAGACAAGCCGGTCGACAATAGAGAGATAATACATCTTATGACCTATCTTATTTAGCCACGTAAGCATTTTAAGCATTTTGAAACTTGACATCACATAACTTAGTTTGTTTTTGAGTATTTTCTTTGTCAGCTAAGCTACTGTTTTAATACTCCATTCTCGCTTTTCAAAATTATATTTTAAAACATTTAGACTTTAAAATACTATTCTTATTAGTATTAATACACGTTATTGCTATCCAGTTAACTTACTCAAGATAATGTGGCTGTAATTAAATATATAATTTAGTTCTAAAATCATAATCATCGGAAAAGTAAGCTTGAAGTCAAGTAATGATGAAAGCTGTAATGAAGACATTGATTCCGAATTCATACGAGTTTATAGAAATCGTTCGTTTTGAAAACATAATAACTACATTATGTGAAGTCACACACAATTTTGATGGCAGTTTAATGAATAATTTTTTCTTCACGAAATGTGAATTCAATTATTGCTAGCGGTTCAAGATTAGTCTGTTACAACTAGAATTACCTGTAACTTAGATGGCGCCACTTTCAACTTAGATATATCAATCACGTGATTGATAAAGCTACTTCGACCTTCTTGCTGTAAAACCTTTAATGTTTTAATCTTGTAAGTGTTTTTCATAAAAACCTATACAAATAAAGCTTATTTTGACTTTGACTTTGTAATCGGACCTAATGTAGTTTCAAAGAAACTGTAACGGAGGAATGAGCGAGTGAGTGAAGGAGCAAACTCGATCAATTCATCAGTTCCATCGTGCAACGTAGCGCCACCTAGCTTAGTTTAAACTCAACTGAGTGAGTGAATGAGCAGTTCTCAAACTCAACTGAGTTCATCTATCTCAACTTAGCGCCATCTAGCACAGTTTAAATGCAACTGTACCGGAGGAATGAGCGAGTGAGTGAAGGAGCAAACTCGATCACTCAATCTGGCGCCATCTAGCGTTTTCGAATGCAACTGAGAGAGTAGGTAGATGAGCAGTTATATCTTAACGTAGCGCCATCTAGCGCAGTTTAAACGGAACTGAGTGAGTGAATGACCAGTTCAATCTCAACGTAGCGCCATCTAGCGCCGTTTAAACGCAACTGAGTGAGTGAATGACCAGTTCCATCTCAACGCAGCGCCATCTAGCGCAGTTTAAACGCAACTGAGTGAAGGAGCGAGAACGGAGGGCGCGTCTGTGGGCGTGTGGCCGACGGCGGCGGTACGTAAGCAGGCACTTGGGGCGCGGCGGCGCGCGCGCTTAGATGAACACCGGGTTCTCCTGGCCCGTCAGCAGCCGGAACATAGACGTCGGCATCGTCTTCATCAGGATCTGTGAACAGTTTATCATCATTATCATCATCACCAGCCTCTCGTAGTCCACTTTTGGACGTAGACCTAGACACGTATTTTTTTATTTGTAAATGAGAATAAAAATTACAAAGTTATAGCCCGTTGAAATTACGCGTGACGTCACGCGGAGTGGCATTTTTACGGAAGCGAGTGCAGCGAAGACTCCCACTCCTAACTTTTGATGCCTTGTTTCTTTGCTATTGTTTATTTGAATGAAAAAAGGACAAAAACGTGTCTTTAATTTTTGAATAAGCTAAAAGACGGACTAATTACAATTTTTAGCCATAATAGCCTATTATTGTGACTCCCAAAACATCCCCAATGAGTTGGTTACCTCTCCAACGGAGGTGGCGAGCAGGTTGACGATGCGCTCGTGCGGCACGGCCACCACGCTCTGCGAGTTGATCTCGATGATGCGGTGGCCCACGCGCACGCCGCCGCGCTCCGCGATGCCCCCGCGCAGCAGGCTGCATATCTGCGACGCGAGCGCAACGAACATTACTGTCATGTCACATACTAATTGAAAATGTAAAAAAAAACTCATGGGATAGGTAGATTCCTACAAAAAGAACATGTTTTTTTTTTGTTTTTGTCTTTGTCTTTTTTAATGAAAGAGGCAGTAGACGAGCATATGTGATGCCTGATAGTAAGCAGTCGACACGGCCCATGGACACCGGCAACTCAAATCGAGTTCTGGGGTTGCTGCCTATAGATTAGGTTAGATAAAGAAGTAAAATTAGCCAATAATTTTGACTGGCTCGATGACTCATTTGGTAGTGACGTCTGCCTTCTGAACCGAGGGTCGTGGGTTCGATCCCCGCACAATACAAACATTTGTGTTCATTAAAATCTATTTATGAAACACCCAGACCAATACAAGGCTCAGAACCAAACCAAACAGGCGACAGGTAGCTGACCAGTTACTTGCCAGTTGTCACAGCGACTTGGGTTTCTCTTTCGCTTACCATCAGGCCTAGGGAAGCCATTATGTCGAGCTACTATAAAAAACCAATTTCGCACTGACCACACCGTTCTGCACGCTAAACCCGAGCTGGTACTTGGTGTCCGGCCTCTTGATCTTGACCTCGACGACGGGCGCGCACGGCACCACCGTCAGATTCACCACGGTCTGGTTCTTGGAGTTTTTTGGCGTTAAGCCGGTAAGCCATTACGTCGAGCTACTATAAAAAAATCAATTTCGTACTCACCACACCGTTCTGCACGCTGAACCCGAGCTGGTACTTGGTGTCCGGCCTCTTGATCTTGACCTCGACGACGGGCGCGCACGGCACCACCGTCAGTTTCACCACGGTCTGGTTCTTGGAGTTCTTGATGTAAGTCTGGCACGTGGACAGCGGCAGCCCGACCAGGCTGACGCCGTTTATTGCTATTATCTGATCGCCTGTAACAGGGAAAACATGGCTTAGGGGCTGCGCAGACGACAGACTTTTTGTGCGATAGAGTCTGCGTCTGAGACATTTAAAAAACGCATCTAGGTCATGATCGAAGATGTGCGTTGACTCTGTGAAATATCCGCGAGAGATTTTTGCACGTTCGTGTGCGTTACTGCATATAATTGCATCACAGACTAAAAAGTGCGTCACGGATAGTCTGTCGTCTGCGCTGCCCCTTAAGAGCCTGTCGATATTGGCCGCTACTACATTAGTAGGAAATTGAGCCTTAGACTGTATTCTGATTGACTGTATAACACAGTTTTCACGACCACGCTATAGACCTGTCTGCCAGGCACAGTAGTGAGCAGTTACCTATGTTGAGCTGGTGTCTATGTTGGCGATGACCACAGTGGGCAGTATGGAGCCCCACCCGGCCTCGACCACGACCACGCTATAGACCTGTCTGCCAGGCGCTCGACTATGCTCGACTATGACTAAAGATTTGTCTCTACCCGGTGCAGTAGTGAGCGCTTACCTATGTTGAGCTGTCCGCAGCGCGCAGCTGCGCCGGCGGGCGCGAGGTTGGCGATGACCACGGTGGGCAGCATCGAGCCCCACCCGGACTCGATCACGACCACGCCATAGACCGGTCTCTGCCAGGCGCAGTAGTGAGCGCTTACCTATGTTGAGCTGTCCGCAGCGCGCAGCTGCGCCGGCGGGCGCGAGGTTGGCGATGACCACGGTGGGCAGCATCGAGCCCCACCCGGACTCGACCACGACCACGCCATAGACCGGTCTCTGCCAGGCGCAGTAGTGAGCGCTTACCTATGTTGAGCTGTCCGCAGCGCGCAGCTGCGCCGGCGGGCGCGAGGTTGGCGATGACCACGGTGGGCAGCATCGAGCCCCACCCGGACTCGACCACGACCACGCTATAGACCTGTCTGCCAGGCGCAGTAGTGAGCGCTTACCTATGTTGAGCTGTCCGCAGCGCGCAGCTGCGCCGGCGGGCGCGAGGTTGGCGATGACCACGGTGGGCAGCATCGAGCCCCACCCGGACTCGACCACGACCACGCCATAGACCGGTCTCTGCCAGGCCCAGTAGTGAGCGCTTACCTATGTTGAGCTGTCCGCAGCGCGCAGCTGCCCCGGCGGGCGCGAGGTTGGCGATGACCACGGTGGGCAGCATCGAGCCCCACCCGGACTCGACCACGACCACGCCCAGTATCTCTCCCTTCGTCTTAGGCACCACCACTTCCTTCTGTAGTTCCTTCAAATGGACACATTTAATTATTTTCACTCGAACTGGTTATTCTTCTATCGCGCTGCCTTTGACGTAAGTATATTTTATTTTGACCATCCCTTGTCACTGGGGCAACAAGTAGACACCCATTTGTTTGTTGAAAGACAAGCCCAAGTCGCTGTGACATCACCTGTCAGTTGCCACCGCCATGCCGGCCCAACAACCACCCTCCACGAGCTCCGGAAACCCTACTCACCGGCAGGAACGCGACCCGGAGGTCATTTGGCTGCGGTATTCTATAGGGTGGAGGTCCTTCCCCGGACGGGCAGCTCAATTCGGCGAAGATTCGCTATGCCCTACCTCTCTTAATTAATAAGTATAATAAAACTTTCTCTCTCTCAGTCACTCGTCCACTCACCAGCTCAGTATTTGCGTACCTTTTTGGCGAACATTTGCAACTCGTCGCCGAATATCTCTTGGCTGTTGAGCACCTCCTGGTAGTCCATCTCCTTGACGAAGCTGTGGTCTTCGATGCCATTGGCCTTCAGGAACTCCATGTACGCCACTTGGAACGCTTGCCCTATGGACTGGGCTATGAATTGAGCCTGGAACAAAAGGTGTTTATTAAATATATTGTACATTCTTGCTGGTAAAGTGACTGACTCTCAGTTACCAAGTTTTAGTCAAGATATGTGTGACATACGGCCGTATTCACAAACGTTACTATGCGACGCGCGGACGCACAGTGCCCAAAATCCTATACGTTTTTGGGTACCTGTGCGTTCCCGCGACGCATAGTAACGTTTGTGAATACGGCCGTTAATTTTTTATCGCTGATTCGTAAATAAGAACCTTGTACCTACACGTGTTTTATATTGCAAATAGTTCTGAATAAATGAACAGGGACTTTAATGATGAAGCAGCTAGTATTTACGAATATTTAGCTAGGCAGATGTTAGGCTGGCTGAGTGATAAAGACATTACCGTTTGAATTGGGAATTTACCTACTTTAGATATATGAAAGTTCTAATTAAATAACACTAACGAAACTAAAACTTTCAGCCCAAATATTTAGATTCAGAGCATACATATTTGTTAAAATATAGTTGGAGCTACTTTTGAATCTTCTTAGTACATATTTATACAAACAGCAAATTAGTATTTGTACATTTTTATACAAAATCGAATTATACGAACCCGTAACAGAAAACTATGTCTTATAACATTTGCAACACAGCATTTAATTGCATACAATTGAATTATAATACAAGAACTGAACTGGTAGTCAAACAGTTAGCAAACTGTTTGACTTTTTCGTTAAAGAAAACAAGACCTCATGACGTGTGAAATAAAGCGTTTAATTGCACGTTCAACTGAAACTGAGTACTGTCCCACAGTTTATCTCCTAAAACCGAGTACACAGTGGGCCTGATAACGACCAAATGAACCATAAACAGTAAGCAACTAATTATTCACACCGTTCACGAGCCGAGCGAGAATCGTCGCCTTTAAAACGTTGACAACCGTTGTTAACGCGTTTAGTAATGCAAATTGCAGGTAAAAATTTTGTTTGTACTTATTTATAACAGAATGTAGTAGTTTTTCGGAGGCAGATAAATCAGACATCTGTGTAAACAAATATTTTATCGTTGTGATACGATTATTTATCAACGAAAGTGGTAAGACACTGAAGAGACCGAACAAATTGATCTCACTCTCAGGTTCGATTCCTTGTCCTGGATATTTTCTTGGAAACGTCGCAGAAGTTATCATCATACGTTAGTAGAAGTGAAAGGTTTAGTTAGGGCGTGTCTTGTTATCATAAATAAGAGATTCCCAACTATGTAGCCCAAGGGGAGAAATGAACCTATTCGTAAATCATGGAGTACCATGGTTGATAGTAGGTAATCTATCCTTGTTCTACGGGTGTTTTTGTCACCAACGGGCATGTGTGTAAGCCCTACTCTACTGACGCATCTGTGGATGAAAATCGAGTCAATAATCGGTTGTATTCAAAAATATACCTTACTACATTGACTTATGAATGGAATGCAACTTCTATTGTAATAGGGACGCAACATGTACTGAAAGATTTCATTATTTATGCCCATTATTTATCAACTTTATTCCTATTAAATAAGGTCCAAATTTACATGGACAACTTATGTTGACTTAAAATAAACAAAACTCACCTCTTCACTCTCAAATACGTGGCATATCATCTTGGGCGTACGGTTCAGTTTCGGCTGGTCGGAGTCGCTCTCATGAGGGACGAACCTCCTCCTAGCCATCAGTACGACCAGGTCCCCGATATCGGCAATGTAGGATATAGTCCTCAAGGCGTGGTCCATCATTATCTCTTTCAACTCCGTGTTCAGAACCATGATTTTCTCGGTGGAAATAAAGAGATCCACTTCTGTGCTCGGCTGGTTTTCCCCCTCGGGTGCCTGGAGACAAGGAATAAAAGATATATACAATACCACGCGAAGGAATTTTGTATTTTTTTAACTAGGTAATTCATTCATTTTTAATCATTGTTTTTCCGCAGCAAAACCATTCGGTAACTTATCTTTAAAATATTGATGTCAAATTTATCGTCCAAAACAAAATAATTTACTTGAATAATAGAAAACAATTGCATAAGAATAGTAGGAACAACTTGTACTATAGTTACCCGGAAAATAGATACATAATATGAGCCGATTGCTTAGCTCAGGGGTAATGACCTCACACTTGTTTCGCTGGCCCTTTTCTCGCATTAAATTTCAGTGTTTTTTTTTCTTTGGATTTTCCTATGACAACATTTTCTGTGCGGGAAAACGATAATTAAAAATTAACCTTGTATTAACAATCGAGACGCGTTCTTTATGGGACGTGCAATTAAGGAAATGGGCCTAATCAATACAATTACGTAGGCATTCCTTTTATTTTTTAATAGATGACACTGAATGACTGGTGGAGTCTCCCAGAACACCAGGACTGATGCCAATTAATTTAAGTAGATTACATACATCGAAAAATCAAAAAGTCTACATAAAAACAGATTTGATTTTTAGATGCCACGTTTTATTTATTTAAATAAATAAGTTTTTTTACCAACGCGCCTCGATTTATAAATGATTTGTATGGGAACGTTTTAGAAATTTTGATTTGAATATTAGAAATATTCAACTTACCAAAGCCTGATTTTCCGAGAGAGCATAAAAGTAGATTAGAAAATTAATAAATTTATTTCATATAGGTACATGACTTTGGAATTAAATGTTAGGCTAATAGTCAGTTTATAGGCCAAAATACAATTAAGACAAACATTCTAGAAATGCGTGAATTTTGTATAAATGTAGATAATATTAATTTATTAACCACATTTTGTTAATACCTAGGTCTTTGGGATTTCTACAAATTAAGATTACAAAACATAACTTTTTTCTTTAACGATAATACGGATGATGACAAGGTATGAAAATGAAGAAAATAATTAGTCCGTCTCTTAGATAATAAAAAAATATAAGACCCGTATTTTTTGTTTTGTCGAAATAACAAGAAAATACTTAGATATAGCGCATTAAAGTTACGGAGTGGGGGCTAACTACGTCACGTTAGAGTATATTTTGTACTCTAACGTGACGTCATGTGACATTTAAAATCAATGTATCTTCGTAAGTTTTTGAACAAGAGGCAAAATAAAAAATACGTATCCAATATTTTTCATTAATCTATCTGATGGACATTAAATTATTTTTTAGTCATCATCCCAATTGGTATTTAATTTATTACAGAATCAATCAACGTGTGAATAATTGGTTAATAATAATAGCTAACCTAGTAAATAACATTGTAAAATTCTTACAATAATGGCGTTTTACCTTACAATAAAACGCTTATTAACGTCTTACCTCATTCGAAGCCTAAACAATGAGAGAGACAACTCGATTTGACGACGCTGTGGCGGAAATAGTGCTTAATTTGACTAACAATTCCCCCGACGTATCCGGTACAATATTTCTCTAAACGTCCACCAGGTGGCGAAGTTGAGCTGTTTGAACGGAGCCATTTTAAAATCATTGTGATCTCATTTGCCAGCAGGCAGTTTTAAAAATAGGCTTCGAATGAGGTAAGACGTTAATAAGCGTTTTATTGTAAGGTAAAACGCCATTATTAACTTACTGTACCGTCATTCGAAGCCTAAACAATGAGAGGATGTTTGATATCGCCTGGTGGATGTTTTTAAGAATGTATTACAATATGTTTAAATGTATTAAAGCGAGTAAACGCAATCAGGAATAGATCATCATTCCAACAACACCTGAAGTGTTCCACTAATACGTAAGTGTAAGTAGTAAAGTGTCTAAAGGTATAAAGTGATATATAACATGGTAAAAGACCCGATAATATGGTTAATACTGCTATAATGTAATGGAACAGGTACAATTACGATAACGTAATGACTAGTAGTTTTTGTATTGTGTACACATACGACAGTTAATAGCGGTGAATAGGACATAACGGTCAAACCAAGAAATATTCATTGTCATTAATCTACCTGATGAGATAGAAATGCCGATAGGATATAAGTAGGTATGTAAAGAAATTGGCCGTTAAAGTTATATAACATACAATTTGTAATTGTCATTATAATTATTAATTTGCTATGAGAGGGGCCATAGCAGATACCACGTTGTTTGTTGAGGTCTAATTTCTTGTACATAATATGTAATGAATGGAAGAAAACAGTAGTATTCGTTTGGCTTAGTAGTATACGTATAGACATTAATCCAGCTAAAATCCAGTCTTTCAGACCGGCCTAGATTAACCACAGGTTATGATTGGCAGTTTTCGCTATTGTACTGAACAGATCACAGCTGTTTGTGCTACACACATACAAACGCTACCTATATACAATCCAAAGTAGGCGAGGTACTAACAAAATAGTCAGTCACTATCATCATCGCTGTCATTGGGCGATGGCGATTTTTCCACCTAAGTTTAGTCAATATACTATTACACCTTAGTCAACATGCATACAACAACACAGTGCATTAGGTGGGTAAGCGGAAGCCAGTGGCATATGACTACAAACCCACCATATTCTGGAACTGCCTTGAATCGAAATCATTGTAATTTGTATAGTGATTTAATAACCAAACTATTAATTTTATTTGTTCCTATTTTGTTTTGAGCGAGAAGCTTAGCAGACTAGAATAGAATAGAATATTTGTTTGCTAAAAGCAAAAGAAAGCTAGATTTTAAGAATAGTTTGTCATTAGACAAATAATTATCAATTAGCATATTAATGCTACACCGGGGTTGGCCAATCAGTAGATCGTGGCTATTAGTATGATTATAGTAATATTCATATTCATTTATTTGCAACTATATTCATACGTGATTAAGCAACTTATAACTAGTATAGAATATAGACCATGTTAGGGTATGGCTAAACATTTGATACATATAAACAATTATATTACTTAGTATAGGTATATATAACCAGCAGTCAGTAATAATAATTAATATGTCGCACGAAGTAAGTAAATCTTTGGTCCAATCAAGTTGGCTACCATTGTGCTACACTATCAGAGTAGGCTTATTTATTTATTTAATCTTATTGCACAAAGACAAGTACAAATGCCGGTTTTAATGCCCTGGGGCAGTCTGTTCCAGCCAACCATTGGGCGAACCAGAAAACTATATCTTGGTGCGGTAACAGGAATTCCAACAACTGCTTTAATTAAAATCAACAAGTATACAAGTTATAGGTTTCAGCGGTGGACAAATTTGTAGCACCTATATAAGTTTGCGTTGTTCGCTGTGATTGAATGCGACAATTCACTAGGAACTGGAAATGGTAAGGGCCCTTCCCATACCTGGGAATGTTCACATTGTCAGCTACAACTGGTGTGAAAGTTCTGCTTGAGTTGGCTCCAACCAGGAACACGCAAAGCGAGACGAAGTCTTGAAAACCATCAAGTCTCATTGAGACGCTCCAATCAAGACTTGTATTAGTTAAGAAGATGTTATATGAGTGTTAGTTAGAACCGTGGCATATTGCTAGTCAACGACTTGGGCATTGGCTTGCGCTAGCTCTGCGTCGCCGGTGGCTATAACGTTACTGGTACCGGTACTTTTATCAAACTTGATTATTGCAGTTTTGTAACTACTATGTCGTTTCCGATATAACCCCATTAGGGGAATAATGTATTTATTAATGGCAATGTCTCAATAGACCAGATATTTCGTTTAGGAGAGGGATCCTTCCGGTCTCAGCTTAGAAATAGAAACCATGATTGTTTAGCAGTCTTACATGTGCCGAATTTGACATTCAAGTTCCATTTTGTTCAGATTTATAGGTATCTAGGCCCTCAGGCCAGGTAAACGACTTTGCGCAGGACGGCTGGCAAGTGCTGGATGCGAGAGGCCCAAAATTGATCAAGGTGGCGAACATTAGGCCCAAGTCCAGCAGTGGACTGACACGGGCTGATTCAGAATTATATTTATGAATAAAGTTGAATGTTGAAGTTGTACATTCATTTGAACTGAGTGAGGTAATATAGGTTCGAGACTGTTACTTCGATAGTCGAGCACTAGCACACACAGGGGAGGCCTATATTCCAATAAGATTCCACAATCAGAACAACATAGATCGGTATTGGGCCATGGTATCTTTGACAAATATAATACGCCAATACGTTAGAAATGCTTTAGAATTAAACTTTAAGCAAACTTCGCTTCGAGCGAAAACTTTTGATATGATTAAATTGATTCTTGCTAGCTTTAACCTTAACCTCGGGCTTAGCCCTGCCAGGACTTGGAGTATTTATATTGGCGATGGCTTTGCACCACGCTTTTGGGTAACTTTTGTAGTAAGCAACACATTAAGGATGAGCCACCCTTTGGGGAATTGTGGAATAAAGCGCGGAATGGGTAGAATATGCCAATACGCTTTTCCAATATAGAATAGAATTGCTCATTATGAGCATATTAAGTATAAGGTTAGATCGGTAGATATCCTGCCCTTGCAGAGTATTGAAGCGTAACCTTATTTTGTGTCAGGTTGGCTTGCACAAACCCGTCGTATAAATTTTCATACCAAGGATAATTCGATCCCGGCGAAGTATTAACAATGGCCTAATAGGCATGTCACACAGAGGTAGTGGTAAGGTTTGTATACGTATGCGCCATTACGTGCTTTGCACCGCAAGTCTCCCTGACTCTTGAAGCGTAGAAACCTGAACGGGCTATTCGATGAGTCGACGCAGCTCAAATTTTTGTATAGACCCGAAGGCTAGGGCAAGGGTTTGTATACGCATCGGATGCAACATTGGTATGTTCTGTATCTGGTGATATGCCAGATTACTTTGCACACACTCGTTCTAAAGAGTCTCAGACTCTAAAATCTATAAAATACCCTGCGAGGGTATCTTATATTTGTTGTAGTTCTGATATGATATTTGTATTGCGTTGCAGCATGAGCTAAAACGTTGTATACGCATAGAAGCGCGATACGCCTGACATGCAAATACGATTTGCAAAGAACTGGTTCTAAACAGTCACTGGACTCTAAAATTTATAAACCCTGCGCGGGTATTTTATATTCGCCGGACTAGATTCTGCAGTAGGTCCATTAAAGTTTTTGTATTGCATTTTGGCATAGGCTGAAACTTTATACACGCATCGGAGCGCAATACGCCTAATGTGCAACCACGCTTTTCACAAACAGGTTCTAAAGAGTCACTCGACTCTAAAATTGAAAACCCCGCACGGGTATCATATATTCGAAGGGCTAGCATGTGCAGTAGCCGCTTCAGATTCTTTATTCTGCCTTGTAGCATAGGCCAAGACTTTATATACGCAGCAGAATGCGATAAGCCCAATGTGCAAATATGATTTGCACAAACTGGTTCTAAAGAGTCACTTGACTCTAAAATTGAAAACCCTGCGCGGGTATCTTATATTCGATGGACTAGCATGAGCAGTAGCCCCATCTGAATCTTTACATTGCATTGAAGCATAGGCTAAGACTTAATGTGTAAACACGCTTTGCACAACTGCTTCTAAAGAGTCACTTGACTCTAAAATTGAAAACCCTGCGCGGGTATCTTATATTCAAGGGACTAGCATGTGCAGTAGCCCCATTTGAATCTTTTTATTGCAATGTAGTATATGCTAAGACTTTATATACACAGCCGAGCGCAATGCGCCTAATGTGCAAACATGCTATGCAGAAGCTGGTTCTAAATAGTCACTCGACTTAAATTTTTTAAAAAGAAACCCTGCGCGGGTTCTTATATTTGACGGACTGGCTTGCGCGCAGGCCCGCTTGCACACACTCGCTAAGACTTTATATACGCAGCAGAGCGCAATACGCCCAATGTGCAAACATGCTTTGCACAAACTGGTTCTAAAGAGTCGCTTGACTCTAAAATTGAAAAACCCTGCGCGGGTATCAAATATTCGAAGGACTACCATGTGCAGTAGCCCCATCATAATCTTTATATTGCATTGTAGTATATGCTAAAACTTTATATACACAGCCGAGCGCAATGCGCCTAATGTGCAAACATGCTATGCACAAGCTGGTTCTAAATAGTCACTTGACTTAAATTTGAAAAGAAACCCTGCGCGGGTTCTTATATTTGACGGACTGGCTTGCGCGCAGGCCCGCTTGTATTTTTGTACTGCCTTATACAGTAGGCTAAAACTTCGCATTCACATCGGGGTGCAATACGGCTATTAATGCAAATACGCTTTGCATACATTGGGCCATAAAGAGACTGAGAGCAGGTAGCAGTCACTCCAGAGTTTTATATTGAACTGCCGAGTAGGCTGAAAAGTAGCAATGCCTCCAACCGAATACACTTACGTAGTGGTATGTCGGCGGCTAGTCAACATAATTTAAATCTCGGCTAACAGCTTCCTTAACGAAGAGAACTACGCCCTTTTCACGGTTATATTCAGGTATATAGCGGCATGTAAATATGTAGCAATAGATCGCCCGATATTTTATTGTAATTACGGCCCATATAGTGTCGTTGAGTTAAAATAAAAAATAAGCAACTACCATTGCTTCGTAACATTTGAATTTCAGATTGCGAAGCATTAGGTATCCGTACGTACTCATAGGTATAACGTTTAGTAAATGTAAAACTGAAATTAAGCATATATATAGGCTAAGCGCATAGCAGGTATGCGGCATATAAGGGCGTAATTACATTAATGAGTATACATAAATCGATTTCAATCTGAATTTTCCTCGTCGTTTCTATTTGGAAGCATAGGCGTCGGTAGGCAAGCAAAAATAAAATCTGCTATTAATTACACAACCAGCTTGTGCTTAAACCAACAGGACATTATTTAAGTCGCTTAGCCTTATGGCCTCACACTACACGCCTTTATTTTCACCGACGCCTCCTCGGGGGAATGGATTCACTAGAAGGGCAGAAAGATAGCCACATCTTTCAAAGAAATAAGTGAATCCAATATCCAATAACTGTAATAAAAAGAAAAATCGAACGGTAACACCGTTAAACATGCAGGAATAAATAATGTACTCACGTTTTTTGAACGCAGTATAGCACTAACACAACTGTCCGTTGTGCGTCCGCACAGTTCGAAAAACGAATCACCAAATGATTTTAAAATGGCTCCGTTCAAACAGCTCAACTTCGCCACCTGGTGGACGTTTAGAGAAATATTGTACCGGATACGTCGGGGGAATTGTTAGTCAAATTAAGCACTATTTCCGCCACAGCGTCGTCAAATCGAGTTGTCTCTCTCATTGTTTAGGCTTCGAATGACGGTACAGTAAGTTAATAAACTTTTTATAACTAGGTGAGTAATTTAATTGTCTACCTACAATAAGGATGGCAACAGAAAAATTGCTGTACTTTAGCATATCTAAAGGACTCGGCTGGAAAAGGTAGATAGATAAAACAAATAACTATTTTTGATTTTGTGTATAAATTATGTTGAAACAAACTTCCGGGAATTTTATTGACCTTGATATTATTGAATAATTATTTTTGAAAAGTTATTTTAAGCATATATCCGTTACATTTCTTGACGATGAGGTCGATTCGATAGCCACTAAATAATAATTTTGAATTTGGCTTCCATTTGCATCGTTATTTTAAGACTCAATATGGCGCAATATAGAAAACAATGGCTGCATTTTGAGCAACAGCAAGTGAATTATAGTTTTTACCAGTTTTTTACGACCCGGTTTAGAAAACAAAGCGCTCAACTTAAAATTGTACTAAGACTACATTTCGAGTTTGACAACTTAAATTGTAACTTGAAAATACATTCAGAAAGCGTATTGGATGTAAACCGTTAAATTTATACTGTACAATCAATCGTAGCTTTGCGTTTAGCACAAACTAATCCGTTTTCAACTTTAAGTGGTGCCATCCTTATTGCACACAATCACATGACGTAAACGAACAGCCAAAACCTTGATCTTAGTGACGGCCTCTTCGACCATGTTCTTTTTGGGGCGCCGCTTGCGCCGCCTCGAGTCCTCGTCCACCTCGACCGAGCCCAGGAAGGCGAGGCGGAACACCGCCGCCGGCGCAGCGTACACGCCCGAGTAGGGCCCTTCGCACGCCCACTGCGCAAACCGTACGGCTAACCTCCTCACCGCTCTCACATACCAACTTTGCAAGTTTTGCTTTTGTCGCTTTTGGGTTCGTTGTTTTTACTTTTCTTTTTAATTGGCTTCAAAAAAAGTAGGAGGGTCTCAATTCGACTGAATATTTTTTGTACGTTTGTTACTACCACATACGAGTATCTCGGAGAATTGTGAACCGCTTCTGAAAATTCTTTTTTGTGTTTCCTAGTTGGTCCCACTGTCAATATATTGAAGTCGAATTTTTTAGCTAAAAATTCTGTTATTTAAATAACTTTTAGTTTTTTTTGTTATTTATCAAGTATGATGTCACTTTAAGAATAACAGTTGCATTATTAATTTGTGGCTAACAAGCAAAATTGTTTGGCTATCTTTAAAACAAAGTGACTTTTAACTCGCTAGCTTAGTATACATTCGTAGCATTTCGTAATGATCTTACCTGGGAGGCTGGGAGGCGAAGCCGCGGGCAAAAGCTAGTCTTTTTCATAAATTAATTTCTCCAATCTCGATTCAGATGAATTATGTAGCGTCTGACGCCTCACCTTTCCCAAAAGTAATTAATATTATTTCCGAATATAGCCCATTTTCTAAGAGACTTAATTCTTTTAAACAGTGGAAAGTGTTATCGGCGCTTCTGCTTCCTTCCTCCTACCTTATGAGATCCTTTAAGAGCCTGTTCAAACATGTCAGTTTTTGCGTTCAGAGTGACGGGTAATCTGTCCGGGCGGCCGCAAAACGACCGCCTATCGACAGCGAAACGCGGCCGCGGCCGCCGATAGTGTGAACAGGGGTAGCGGTTTACCCGCCAAACCGGAGTGTGAATGCCGAGCATTCACACTCCGCGCACGCGTAGTGTGAACAGGGGTGGTAGCGCGGTTTACCCTCCAAACCGCAGTGTGAATGCCGCGCCCCGCCGCCCGGATAGTTTGAACAGGGGTGGTAGCAGGTTGAAGGCGTTTTTGCGGATGGAAACCGCATGTTTACAAAGCTCGTTTTAATGCTTTCATCACAACCAGATTTACTAGATTCATTCGACGGGTTAAAACCATGTAGATTTTTTTTAATTTTTCGCAAATATTTCGATCTGTAGAAACAACGGATAATGATTTTTTCTTTATATCGGTAGGTAAATGTATTCATAAAGTAATTTAAATTAGGATAATGTTTTTTCAATACTATTACGAGATGTTTTCACGATTTAGGTTTGGATTAGAATAAATATTCCATCTTTCAATCGCTTAAGCTTTCCCCTGGGACCGTTAGCGAATTTTAAGCAGTGACGTCACATTTTTTCCGACTTTTAAAAGGTTCAGCGCAAAAGCAAGCAAAACAACTTGGAATACAACACACTCAACGATGGTATGTGAGAAGCGAGCGAGCGATATCCCTCGTTAGTATGAAAGCAGACCTAACATAATAAACCTTATCATTATTACAACAGGGTTTGATTTCACATGTGCGCAAGAGCATAGTGCGTACCGTCGTGTGGCACCTCAGCCGGTGTGAATCGGAACATATCTCATGCTATTTGGTGCATACATGGTAGTGCATGGAAATCAAAAAGTCAAAATGCAGGTTGGACGCGATAGGCTGTATACGGTCCAACGGTTATCCGCTTTTTAAATTACGATCCATTTTTAAGCTTTACAAAGAACGCTTTTCCCAAACTTTGACATGTCATTTTTCTATACAATTTCACAAAAGCGTTATTCGTAAATGGCAATGAAACGTATATTTTCTACAATCGTCATTCTTGCGTCGGTTGATAACGGACCAAGCACTTTTACGTCTATAATGGTAAAATAATGTGGGCCAACGTACATTGTGTTAAACATGCTGATTTATACTCTATTACGTACGGCACAAGGCGGGTCTTACCTGACCTATGTCACAGGGGTGGTGAACATAATGATGAAAGCATAGCATCAAGCAATAGTAAGCGACAGAACAAACAGTCCAGAGGAGGCTAGCCGGCCAGTACGGGATCCGACATTCTTCCTGGGTCGGGTCGAGGGGTGAGGAGCACACTGAAAAAAATTCTCTAGTGCCAAGTCAATAAGAGCAAAAACGGTTTGGCGCATAGGTTCGTGGACTGGCAAACGTGTTAGAACTCCAAAGGTTTTATTCACCCATAGCATTAAATATTCAAATTTCAAAAAATCGGATTCCAAATGGAACGTTTCATTCTAATTCTAGCTTACATCACACTCGGACCGCTAAGAGAATTCCACTATGACAGCTGTCATTTTGACTTAAAAGACTTATGTCAAAATGACAACGTTTGACGTAACAAAATCTGTAATGGAATTGTCTTTGCGATGCGACTATACCAGTTTATATCAGGTTTACATGTACAAAGGAATTAGGATAAACAGGATATCCCACTAGCATTCTCAAAACACTAATCCTAATGAGCATGAAATTACAATAATATGTACAGACCAGATGGCGGGTGTAAGAAAGGTTGCGTGCAATAGTTCGAAAGAGATATAAAGTGCTAAAGATCAGCATAAACAGTAAAAAGGTCGTCTAGATTTGCCAAAACTATCAAAAAGGGAAGAATTAGATCATTAAATTACGCCAATTGTAATTTTTTCAGAATTTGTTAGATCACTCACTTCATTTGTCAACAAAAAGAAATAATTTCAATTTCAATTATGAAAAAGTAGTAAATGGGCAGGAAAGTAGTTTTTTTTTTCAGTGCCAGAAACGCGATAGCCGTGAGACCATAGTGCCATAGACAAAGTGAAAGAGAGACAAGTAATTTCATGCTCTTATCAAAAACATCTACAAAAATACACATTTATACCGATTCACACGGGCAAATGGTTTGCCGTCGTTAACTGTGTAGGTATTTTATGAGAATGCATGTATAGACACTGTGTTATCTGTCGTTAGATTATCTATGATTAGTATTTTAAGTTTCAATAATATTCAAATGTTTTCGTTAGGATGTAGACATGTTTAGGATTAAGATAAAATATCTCTGATTAATTGAATGCACTCATTAATTTGTATTTGTGCTAAAATCTTTGGCGGCGAATACATAATCTCTCAATATTATTACAATGTAAGCATTACAAATTACAAAAAATTAATACTGTATTAGTCAACGGCTTTGGATTTTTTAAATTAATATTTTGTGACCTATATTCGTGTTCTTTATAGCACACGTATTTTAATTATTATTAAGTATGTTCTGTAGGTATATCGTCAAAGTGGATTTTACTAGAATCATAGATGTAGAAGTCGTGCTTTTTTTTTTAATGACTTTGCACTAAGTCGTGCTTTAAAATAATACTTAGGTACTTTTGACATTATATTGTCGTTTGTACTGACTGACATCTTCAGTGTCAGACTATGCCATTTAAATATTTAATTCAAGAACACCTTTGACGATTTTAAAAATTTGCAGGTAATTGAGGTTAAGGGCGGTCACATACATTCGGAATTCCTAAAATACACGTTCGCAACAAATACTTTACTTGCATACAAAGCGCTCCAGCATTTTATATGTAAGTAGAGCATTTTTTTTGCAAACGTGTATTTCAATTCGGAATTTCGCATCGGAATTCCGAATGTATGTGATGTAAGGAGGATTAATCTAATCTCACCGCCAAAGACTTTAGCCGCCACATTACTCCGAGATCCCAAACCAGCGTTACCTTGATCCTAGACACCGCTTCTTCAGCCTGCAGCATCCTGGTGGCCTTCGTCGGCTGCCCCTCGCACGCCAGCTGCGTGGAGCCCAGGTACCGGGCGCGGAACAGCACCCCCTCAATCAGGACTGATGGGGTCAGATCTGGTACAAGATTAAAATGGAGGTAAATATAGCGCTGGTTGGATTCTAGATATAGAATACGGCAACTACTCAGAAAGGTTTGAATAGATACAACAGTAAGCAGTCAAACATTGCTGAAGAGGGTCAGATATGGGACATGTCAGGAGAGGCAAGCCATTATGACAAAAAAAAATACGTTAGTCCTAGTAGATAATATGGAACGATACAGCCTCTAATATAATTTGGATCGCAATTGGAAACATTTATTGTTCTAGCAATTTACTTTTTATACCGACTCCTTACCGACCGACAATTAAAAAAAAACTTTTAACTCACCGAAAATAGAGTCCAAAGGCAGCGATAAAACGACAGTATTTTTTTAGTATTATGTAAAAATAGAAATAACAAAATTAGAATAGACCTATAGAAGAAATATCTCACCTTCTTTATTTTTGGTTTTCTTCTTTCCACCGTCTTTGTCCTGAAAAAGGAAAACATAATAATATAGATAGATACATAATATTTTTATTTTTATAGTATACTTTAGATTTAGCTGTGCCCGCGGCTTCGTCCGTGATCATGTAGGAGTGTCTTCGAAGTGTTTCATCCTTTTTTACGCAATAAAAGGTGAGGTAAGGTAAAAACATAGAGATCATATTTTCACAACAAATTCACTGTCCCGGATTTCGTATGGTTACCATTTCTAGCGTAATCCAGACGACAGGGAGCCACTTTGCAGTCTAGGGCAATCCTTACTAATATTATAAATGCGAAAGTAACTCTGTTTGTCTGTATGTTAGTTACGCTTTCCCGCTTAAACCTCTGAACCGATTTTGATGAAATTTGGCACAGACAATCTTTAGACTCTGTTAAAAGTAACAGAGTTATTAGTAGAGTTGTAGAGGTATTAACCATACCTAATAGCCAAACAAAATTTGGATAGTGATTAAAAAGTCACCTTGTATAAAAAAAAATACTTTATCAAATCCCTTACCCTGCCGTTGTGCAGCGCCTCCTCGTCCTTGTTGTCGGGCGCGTCGTGCGCGTGCGGCGGCGAGCGCGCCGAGCCGGACACGCTGCCCGCCGGCATCACCGTGCGCGACTTCGGCTTGCGCCATCCCTGCCGACAAGCCAACGAGCGTTCAAGTACTTGAACTTCATCATCATCAGCCTATCGCAGTCCACTGCTGGACATTGGCCTCTCCAGATAAATAATAAATAAATATAAATAAATAAATATCAGACAACATCACATACATTGCTCCGATCCCAAAGTAAGTAGCTTAAGCACTTGTGTTATGGGTATCAGAACAACGAAGGTACCACAAATAAATACTTAAATACAAATATAAACACCCAGACACGGAACAAACACAAGTGTTTCATCACACGAATGTTTGTCCCGGGTGGGAATCGAACCCACGACCCTTGGTTCAGAAGGCAGGGGCACTACCAATTGAGCCACCGAGCCAGTCAAAGATCTCCGCTACTTTGGCAGGATTACTCATAAACGCCGCATAGCCTTTCTTTCTAACATTATCTTTTGCCGCATCCAGACTCCAACATTATGCATCTGTTATGCAAATTTTTCTATCGATTTACTTCGCTTAAAATGTGCGGCAAAGAACACGCACCTCAGGTAATTTTGTTTGAGTTTGATTTGTATTTAGCCGTAATGCACTCGAATACGAACATACGCTTGAAGTGGGTTAGGATTATCCTTTGGTACGATAGGGGAATTGCAGGGGCCTCTTAAATATATTTATGACAGATCTGTCGCCTTTTAAGTTAACGTAGATTGAGATTTTGCTTACTGAGGAAACGCATCATACATGGACAACGAAGGCCAAACTTCTATGCACCTACATGCACTAGGTATACCTAATTGACACCAAAATAACACATTCTAAAATAAAAAATCGTATACCGCGATAATTACTTATATAATTATGTACTTTATATATATATCTAACCGGGTTTTACCAAAACGCACCTTATCGCTTTTCCGTTTTCCCTTCTTGCGAGGCTTAACGGCATCAACATCATTGCTCTGATTAACAGTCGCCTCATTCCCGTCTGATTCATCAGTTGAACTGTCCACATCCGTAGGCACATTGATTTGTTCCACGTCACTGTCTGCATGCAGCTGTATGTCTTTGCCATTTTCGACATTAGGATAAAAATTAACATCTTGTTCTTGATTTTCAGTTTCGCGTTTAGTTCCACTATCATCGGGTTCTAAATTCAAACACGGTATGCGTTCTTCCTCACACATTTTTTAAAGTGATTTCCCTATTTACTATGTATCTGTTCACATTGCTACTTTATTCTGTTAGTAGGCACTGTTGATTGAATTATTAATTTTTATCTATATTTTAGTTAATTTCCCCTGTGTATTATCGATTGTTAGAATTTCGGGAAGATTATAGAACGCCAAACTTAAAGGTTAAAGCATCGTGAAGTTATTTCAAGCGGATGTCGGAACTAGTACTAAAGGTATCTTATCTTTTAGGCATAGCGTTTTATTTATTTTTGAAATAGTTAATTAATAATATTATTCAAATTATTTTATAATGACGTCAACAAGTCCCATTTCATAAGACTGCACGACTAACGTATGGTACAAAAAACAATATTGTTTGACTTTCAAAAACCAGTGAAAACTATTATTATTTTACTCGTAGATAATGTACGGAAAAATTACGTTTTTCCGAAAAAAAAAACCCTTAGATTGGTTAATACGACAACATGTCTTATTATGCCAAGGTCGCATCTAGTATCTTACCAAAATCCTCACAATCCAACCCAAAAGCGCATTAATAATATTATTTTTTAATTTATTACATGAGACTAATAATAAAATAAATGTATTATGGCTTAAATTCGGACATCACACGAAATATAGATGTTTAAAAGCACCGTCATACCGCACTATTCCTCAAATAATGAAAATATTATCTAATACCGCGTTATTATGATAAAAGTTAAATAAAAGTATTTCATAAAAGTAACGAATTGGGAATAATAAAAAGAAGTCAATAAACATATTTACAATCCTCCACGTAATAACACATTTTGTTATCAAAATATATACTACCTACACTCAACTCACAGACACGTCACTATTTTATCATTTTCTTAATTAAAACCGCGTTCGTGGTCAACTCTTCACTCTCTCTCAGTTGACTACACGTTTTAGCGTGCAAAAAGTCAATAAAATGATAACATTTCATCACTGTCCGACGGTACGGCATAGATAAGGTAAAAAACAATGCCACGTGCGTTTGATACCCACGTAACATGAATACTGAGTAGTGCGTGATGTAGTCAGTCTTGGCCGGCTAGCAGTCTCGATAATGTAAACATTTATGTCAAAGAATAAAAATGGCGTCGCAAGATACCTACACATAACACAATTCTTAATGAATGAACCTACTTCATCTGATAATGTAGAGGTGAGTTAAAATTACGAAAAGTAGGATTTTGAGTGTATGTATATTTATCTATCTTAATCGCATTATTGTTGATGTTATTTTATTTTAATTACCCGATAGCATGAGAAGCAGCGTTATTTTCATTATTTTTATAGAGTCACAGTAAAAAAATTACAAATATTAAAATATATTTTGCTGTCTAAAAAGGTGAAGTAGCAGTACCTACACTTTTACTGACCACTAAAAATAACAACTCACGGCCTCTTAATATTTCGAACTAAAATCAGTCGACCATGTCAGAAACTGAAATTAGTGTCTAATACATGGTTAATGAATCAAGTATCCTGCAATTATTTCCGAATCAAATTAATGTAGGTATTTGTTGCAATTACAAGATCTTTAATTAATAATTGATAAATTGATGATAAATTAATTTATTTAACCAAAACCGTTTTGAGGCGTCTCAGTATGAAACAATAATGCTTGTGTTGGGGTTAATCTCCCGATCATCTGAGATAATCAAGTTAAATTACAAAATACTTAAAATAATAAATTATTATCTTTGAATTCATTTCTTTAATTTATCATCTCACATCCTCAAGCTTGTCCAAAATAACAAAAAAAAATATTTCTCAATATTTTTATAAAAATCCGCTATTATTTTTTTTTACTAAAACAATATAACATCAGCATCATATTTCCCATGCGTGTAGGTTTCAAAACGAAAACGATTGCATGGCATAATCTTTGACCGCGAACATATCGGAGCAAGGTCCCGCGCATTCGTCGTCCGCGCCAAATCGCGCCACGCGTAGTATTCTATTATGGCGCGCGGGGCACAGCTGACTATTGCATCATGGCTGACTCACTTCACTTGTGAGATGTAGGCAGATGTAGGTACACGGTTAATTAAAACAACGACCTGTAGGTCATTTTGAGACATATTAGTTACTGTATGATAGTATAAAAATACTGTTACAACGTTATTTTCTGGTTGATTTATAGCATGTTTTCAATTTATTACTGCTTTTTCATTTCTTTTTGAAATACCTACTAGTTTGTCAAAATCTGAATAGCCTAGTGTGTAGTTATTTTAAATTTCGAGTTATGGTTAGCTCATTCCACCTACCTACTTCAAATTTCAAGTTGACCTCGATTGTTGAAGGTCAAGTAATTTACCTATACTTTTATTTACCTCTACTATCTGCCACAATGTTTCATATATATTTTAAAGGTATTTATATATTACAAAAACTTGTTACGTCACTGGTTTGTTTAGTATGTTCTACTGAATTCTGTATAATAAATATAATGATTTCAGCATAATATTAATTTATTTAATAGTAATGATGATCATATCGCTCGCAGAATAATAAAATGATTGATGTGTACTGCATGTTCTCGAGTAGGTACCGCAAGCTAAAAAACGAAGTCCCCTACTAGATGGATCGACGTCCTTATCAATTCGAGTACCGTTGAATCCAGATCGCTCAGAAACAATCAATCGTTGTGGAAATCTTTGGAGGAAGCCTATATTCCGTAGTGAATGTGATGAGTCTTACCTTGTCGTCAAAGAAGCCTTGATCGTCCGTCCTCTGTTGGCCCAATAGCCTGTCCGTCTCAAGATCCGTATCGGCTTCGTCTGAAAAACAAAAACATAAAATTATAATGCCGCTAATATATTTCAACAATAAGCTCACTTGACTCTAAAATATCTGCTTACTTTTTGATGTTTCGTCAATGTCAACTATTCAAGATTTTCAAAAGAAATAAATTATTACTTATGCAATGAGAAAAAACAGTTAAAAAATATAGGTATATAAACGGTAAAAAATGGCTTGTGTAAGTGTTTATTTACCATAGCCAAATATATTTTATGTATCAGAAAGATGTAAATAAATAATCATCATCATCCATAATTTTTCACAAAATAACGATTTTTTTTCTTTTTTATGTTAAAAAAGTATCTATCTAAGTAAGTATGTTCTAATGTATATTATTTTTTATAAGTATGTCTATAGTATAATGTATTTATAAATATTTATTTATTAGTCTATTTTATTCACAATTATGGATTATAAAATATGTATGTTATTATAAAAACTATATTATATTTATTTCTATATAAATGAATATCTATATACATATATTTTTTTTATTATGTACGTATTATTATATTGTATTACTTTTTTATTGTTGTTCTATTATATTAATTTTTAAATTTTGTTTTTCAAACAAACTTTTTTGGCACTCTACCCTATTGCTAGTTTCTGCTTAGCCCAATGGTTGACTGGTAGAGAATGCCTATGTGGCATTAAGTCCGCCTTTTGTACACTAGTTTACTGTGCAATAAAGATTAAATAAATAAATAAATGTATTGTGTTCTCATCTAAGTAAGTTGTCTAGTGCCCAAAGTTTATACAAGCTTCGGCTCAGTTTGGAACTAGATAGTATATTACTAGATATTATTGTATTTATTTAAGTAGATCTCTATCTCATATTCATTCCATTGAGCAAGAAAAAAAAAAAGAAAAAGGGATCGTTTCACCTTCGTCGCCGCTCGCCGGCTTCGCCTCCACAGACTCTGTGCTTTGTATGGACGCCGGCCTTTTTCTATAAAAAAAAAAGAATTAAAACTTTAATAAAAAATGTCAACCTTAGTTTGCACACACATACCGAACATGCATTGCCAATTTTTCGCTCAAAATTTTTGCCTAACTGCTCCCCTTGCGTATATGAATTTTCTACAGACATGGACAATTTTCTTGGGGTGCCCCTTGCGTGCGCCCATAGAAAAAATGACCCACTGAATAGACACAATGAGGGCTGGCTTAACAGAACAGCCGAAACTGAATACTAGCGTCGTGCAAGAACTGAGATAGGTTTATTTCTGTTATCACCACCAGGATTAGAACTAGTGGGGCGAACGGAGATTCATGATATACTTCTTCCGAGATTTTATCAAAATTTGACCTTTCAGAAATTTACCGCAACTTTTTTCGTAATAAGTAGGTTTCGTAATACTGACTGGCTCGATGGCTCATTTGGTAGTGACCTCAGCCTTCTGAGCCGAGGGTCGTGGGTTCGATCCCCGCACAATACAAACATTTATGTGCATGAACATGTCTGTTTGTATTGGTCTGGGTGTTATAATAAGCATTTATTTACAAAAACAAGAAAAAGTATCTATAGTAAGTTTATCAGTTGTCTAGCACCCATAGTACAAGCTTTAGTTTGGGGCTAGATGGCGTTGAGTGGCCCAGCGTGGCATGTCTTGGGGTAATATGTAGGAAAGAACATCCTCTATATGAAATTTGAATAATACATATAAGTATAACGGGTTATGCACCATTCACCCTCTTAGTATATCAATAAAATTCCCGTTCAACTGATTCAAATGACCCCACTGGCGGGGCGATGCCACCTGACACCACACCTCGGAAACGTTTTCGTTAAGGTAATTTCTATTGCTTCCTCACTGTCAAATCCTTTTCGTCCTTTTGTGCATAAGGAGGCTGGTATACAACAGAAATAAACCTTCGCCGTAGAACTGAACTTCAGACGCATTTACGCACTCGTTTCGCCTGTTCTCCCGAACCGGCCTCCTCCGTCTATTCCGTGGTAAGCTCTCACCTAGGCGGGTATACGTCGTCGAGGGGCGGGGCGTTCGCCGGGTGGTACTGAGCGGGCGTACGGGACTTGCGCGGCGACGCGACGGGCGTCAACGTCCTTAGTACGCCTAACCTAAAACTAGACCAAAAGAGACCTTTTACCTGCGCGAACCAGTGACGCGGTATCAAACTAGTTCTGTAGGGTGCCGGGCGTTGCACTGCGCATGAGTGCTTGGATCTCGCGCTTTGCTTAGACTAAGGATTCGTACCTGGGCAGGAAACGGCATTGTGGTGCGGGAGAGTGCATGCAGGTACGTGCAGCTTAATACTAAAAAAACTGTGCAGAAAAGGAGCTTATGTCTAAGAGGGGTACACAAGGGAGCGCTTCGCAATTTTACAGTCTCTGAATTGTCTGAATCTAAAATAAACGGCATATTATTTTTGCCAAATGTTCCAATCTTTACATTTCCCTCCTCCAACTTCAAAAAACATTCAAAAAAGGCGTCTGGTTCAAAGGTCAGTCAGGATACGTGAGATAATGTTGGTGAGAGTTAGGGTTCCTTAGAGTTCGATGTGAGGCATGACATGCGAATAGGGGATATTAAGGCATCATGTCATGGAATTTAATTCCTGATTAGGAATTAAACAGGGGCGCCCTCTGGTGATTACAAAAACGGTAGCCCTCATTGACGCGATGGCATGACCGTGAATGACCACCTTTACATCCCACCTTGGCCTGCTAAAACAAAAGGTATCGTCAAAGGGCTTACGGGTAGACGTTGTCATGGTGAGGCGGGTGAGGCGGGTGCGGCGGGTGGGGCGCGTGCGGCGAGTGGTGATGGTGTGGCGAGTGCGCGTGGTGCGCTCGCGGCGTGTGCGGGTGCGCGTGCGCGTCGTGCGCGTGCGCGGGCGGCGCGGCGGCCTCCGACGGCGGCCGGTGCGGCGCCGGCGCGGGCGGCGGCGGCGGCGGCGTCTCCGTACACGCTGGGAACATCACTGGATATCAACGTTGACACTGTTCTACGTACGTTGCGTACGATTTATCATTTAGTTATTTATTGCATATAAAATTTGTACAAAAAGCGGACTTAATGCCGCGTAGGCATTCTATACCAGTCAACCATTGGGCTAAGCAGAAACAGTAAGAAGGTAGTGTGCTACAAACAAATAGGTACCTAAGATACTTTTATGAAGACCCAAAACAAAAAAAGAACTAATAAAGAAAAAAATGTTGATTCATAGCGTTCACATCGAATCACTCTCAGATGTGCTCACATTAGGGAGATTTTTCATCATCATCATCAGCCCATTTAGTCCACTGTTATTCGCCACTTAGGGCAAACATCTGGAGGATTGGCTCGATGGCCCATTTGGTAGTGCCCTCTGCCCTCTGAGCCAAGGGTCGTGAGTGCGATTCCCGCACAGTATAAACATAAAGACTCGGGATAAGATGATTTTAAAACTGTAGTTCATTAGCAAATATTCTAGTCTCACCCAAAGGATCCAGCGAATGCATATCCGCTTCAGTCAGCACGTGGGACTCGATCGTTCCGTTTTCAGTGATCTCTTCTATGATCACTGTCGATTGCTGAGAAATAAAAAAGGAGCAATTAATAGTGTCAAGAAAATAAAGAAAACAATTTTGACGGTAAATTTTGTATAGAAACCAATTCAGGGCACTTTGAGACTTTACTACATGATAAATTCTCTACAGTATATCGTAACATCTACAAATTAAGTCGGCAACTTTATTAGGAGCAAACTTTATTTAGCTATATATTACCACACAAAATGAAGAAGTTCAAACTTTAATATACAAATGCGTGCATGTTTTATTCTACACAAGCCGAGCACAAAGCTCTTAAAAATGGATGTGTATTCAGATACAAATTGGACATTCACTTCTGTGGGGAAATATTTGTAATTTGAAACGTAAGGCCTCGTTTAAAGAAAGGAAGCGCGCGATGAGTTCGTTGTTTTGCTTGAAAGCTGGAACATTTTCTCTTTAAATGAGGCCTAAGCTAGCCCTACAATCTGTGTCGCGAACCAAGTGAGACAGAGTTAGTTTATAAAGCAATTTATAAGTAAGTGGTAACAAAAGTACCTTAGTATGACTAAGGATACTAACTTGATTGTTGTTATCCGTGTCGGAGGCGTGCCCAGACGACAGCCCGTCCTCCACCACCGGCAGATGGGTGACCACTACGCGTTGGGAGTCCATCTGCGAGCTCGCTGCTAATAAGTTTAATAGAACGTCATTTTTAAATGCCTAGTATTTGAACTTATGGTAGGTAACATTCCCTTGGACGACGATAAAATGACCATGCGCCTGATGGCAGAAGATACTTTAGTTCATTAGCTACCAATATAGTAACCAATTTATTCGCTGACATCACTGGTTAAGAACCAGTGGCGTAGTATTACTATACTATCAGTAGTATCAGAGCCTTTTTTGTTAAATGCCTACAATATACCCAATGTGGTCTTGTCATCATCACTGGACGGCGGGGGAGCGGAAGGCTCTCCACTTATATTTCTTTAATAGGAATGCGGACTGTCAAGTCAGTTGATATACTTTATTGTAGCTGCCAAATCATAATTGCTTCATAATTAGTGTTAGTACGGCTTTAGGAAAGTACTAGCTGTGCCCGCGGCTTCGCCCGCGTGGCCCCCCATTTTAGGGAAGTGAGGGGTTAGAAAGGGGAAAAAGTAGCCTATGTTACTCTCCATCCCTTCAACTATCTCCACTTAAAAAATCACGTCAATTCGTCGCTCCGTTTTGCCGTGAAAGAAAGACATACAGACAGACACACTTTCCCATCTTAACTAATATTATAAAGCTGAAGAGTTTGTTTGTTTGTTTGAACGCGCTAATCTCAGGAGCTACTGGTCCGAATTGAAAAATTCTTTTTGTGTTGAATAGACCATTTATCGAGGAAGGCTTTAGGCTATATAACATCACACTGCAACTATTAAGAGCGAAGAAATAATGGAAAATGTATATTAAAACTGGGAAAAAATAACTATTCCACGCGGACAAAGTCGCGAGCACAGCTAGTTTATAATATTGGTATGGAAGTATGGATATTGGGGCTGGTGTCATAGTGGTTTCCCCATTGCTGACTATACCACTAAGGTGGCAAACAAGTCTACGGTCCGCCTGATGGTAATTATCGCAGCCCATGAACGTCTGCAACGTCACACGCGCAGTCACTCTGATGGAAGCGAAAAGACCCAAGTCGCTTCAGCACGAACAAACAGAACCGGTAATCTAAAAACAAGTGTCGCATTACCTTTTATCTCGGACAACTCGTTCTCCATGATTATGAGGCGCAGCTGCCTGTCCCCATGATTGCCTGAGGACAACGAGAACGGAACGCGTCATGGTCGCGTCGTACGACACGTTGCAAAAGTGACTCTTAACTCAATCGCGGTAAGGGCTATTACCTTTCATTTCTGCTCAATCTCCATGACCCATGATCACTGGTTGGTATCATTGATGTGACATACATATGCCATTCGGTTGTAACTCTTAAGTCCATCACGTTAAGAGCGTTATTACCTTTCACCTAAGCTCGTTCATGACGGACAGCACCCAAGTACATGACGGACAGGTTGAAGCTGTCGTATGGCATAGTCCCTTTTAACTCGTAAGCCTATGATGTTAAGCGTGTACCTTACATCTTTGACAGTTGGTTATCCATCATGATGAAAGACAGGTAGCTGCGGCTGTCACTGGTGCGTGACAAATGAACGATAGTGTTCGCGATATGACTTATGGCTGGATATGGATGCTTATGCCTATATCCAGAAGTGGATATCGAAAGGCTGATGATGATGATAGATACATGGCTCCACTCTCAACAGGCATTAAGGGTTACCTTTCAATTTCGACAGTTCGTTCGTCATTATCATGATGAACAGGTCTGCTGGTGTCGTGTGAAGATGCAAAGGGTATCTTACCACAGGATACTGTTGTATTATCCATCATGAGGGTTACCTTTTGTCTCGGACAGGCCGATCTCCATGATCATGACAGTAAGGTCTTTGTTGCTGTCACTGGTGTCGCACATACCTACTCTGCCCTGGTCGAGGCTAACAGCACAGACAAAAATGACTCTTAACACCATCGCGTAAGGTTACCTTTCATTTCGGACAGCTCGTTCTCCATGATCATGAGGGACAGGTCGCTGCCGCTGTCGCTTGTGTCCGATGACAGCGCGAAGGGTACTCTGTCTCGGTCCCGTCTGGCCGGTGCGGCTGGGGACGCGGAGCCGCTCCACGCCGCGCCAACGCTCAGCTCCGATACATTCGGTTCGGGATACCGGGATACGGATCTTTGTTGCTGGAAGAAGAATAATGTACTAAGTCGGGTATCTATGATAATTAACATATTTAAAAAAAACGACTTCAATATGGAGACAATGGGACCAACTGGGAAAAAGACAAAGGTTCCTTTCGAACAAAAAAAAATAATTTTTCAAATCGGTTTACGATTCTCGGAGATATGTGGTAACAAACAACACCAATAAAAACAGTCAAATTGAGAACCTCCACCTTTTTTTTGAAGTCGGTTAAAAATTGGGTAAACGATGTTTTATCAGAAAGTATTCCTAAGGACAGAATCATGAGGGGATCAATAAAGAAGTGAATCACGGACATATTTTTTTTTTTTATAGTGGCTCGACATAATGGCTTCCCTATGCAAAAGAGATGAAGAGATGGAAAGCGAAAGAGAAGCCCAAGTCGCTGTGACAACGGGCAAGTAACTGGTCAGTTACCTGTCAGTTGCCACCGCCATGCCGGCCCAACCCTAACCCCCCACGAGCTCCGGAAACCCTACTCACCGGCAGAAACACGACCCAGAGGTCATTTGACTGCGGTATTCTATAGGGTGGAGGTCCTTCCCCGGACGGGCGGCTCAATTCGAGCGAAGATTCGCTATGCCCTACCTCTCTTAATAATCTATCACAGAATTAGGGTGCGTTTATCAGAAGTGGAGCTAAAAGTTGACCCATTATATTGAATCTCATTGGCTCCACTTCAGTGGAATAACAACATGTGAATACGCTACGCACTCTTAGTAGGCTAAAATGGCAGTGAGCAGGACATAAAACACAAAAACAGATGTTATAAAGTTATAAACACAACAAGATAGACTTACATCTAAGTAAAAGTTGGATGAAAATGAAATGAATGAATGAAAAATTATCATTGGCTCTGTACATATATGATTCATAAGTTTCTATCAGATAAGACTTGATCTTCTTTTATCTTCATCTTCTTCCAGTCCTTACGACGAAGCGAAGGCAGTGAACGGGAGAGACCATACATCAAGCAAGACCCACATTACGCTGCTTGTTATATGGTCCCCCGGCCACCGCTATCTCTTACTTTGATACTCTAACAGGCGAGAGGTAGCCACTATACCATGCCGCTATAAAAGAAATATGTCATGGTTTTTAGATTACATTGCTCCGATCCCAAATTAAGCAGCATTAACACTTGTGTTATGTGTGTCAGGACAAAGAAGGTACAGATCGGTTAACCAAAACTGGCGCGATCACAGTCCTCAAACTTATGCAATTTCACTCTATAGTATAAGTAGCATACGTAAAACTATTACTATCACCTTCACACATAAGCTAGAGATCGCGTGCGAAAGAGATAGGCAGACTTTTTATGATTCGCTTGAAGTACGATGTGAATGTGACGCCTTACGCTTATTCAAAGACACTAATAATGTCAATGTGTTGAACATGCCAGCTTTAGTTAACTGACCTGTACCACAAATATAAAATACAAACACCCAAACACAAATGTTCATCACACGAATGTTTGTCCCGACAAAACTGTCTAAACAGCAATATCCGACCATAGGAGCTTTTGATTTCTGACAATAAGATGTACTTGGTTTCATCAATTCTCATCTTCTGTACATTTCCATCTTCTTGTCTTGACTATTCTTCTAGATCCGTTGATGCAGAAGGCAGCAGACGGGAGAGACCATACATCAAGCATGACTGACATCACGTTGCTTGTTGTTTGGTCCCCCGTCCACCGCATTCTTTTTTCTTCTAATGTCTTCGTGAACGTTGATTATCAACATTTCTAATTTTATACACAACACAAATGTATAAAAGTAATTAATTTGTTAATAACAAGTAACTAAAGTCCACCACCGTATTCTGGAGTAGGTCTGCTGACTTTATTGCTTCTTTACTTCGAGATTTTTTTTTATATTCTGGCACATTGCCATAGAACGTGCCAGGTTGAGATGGCAGTCGGATATACTGACACGAGGAATGCTGTTGAGGATGCCAGGGGATCTCCCCCTTTATCCAATTTTTCCCACCTTCTTAGATATTCGTCATAATGCGGTTTGTTTAATTAATTTTATTGGGTTGCAATGCAAAAAGTGATTAGTTTAAGTTACCAAACCTTGATATCATAACACTACAAAACCGCCATCTCAACCTGTCGCGAACTTTATACCTATTGTACGATAGGGCATTGTATCATTTGACTTTTGACCCACCTGCAGTCCCAAGAAGTTGGTGTGGTTTTATGTGTCATATGCGGCGAGTCCGTGCAATAACTATGAGTCGCTGCCTGCCTCTTTTCTCAGAGGGACACTCCTGAGTCTGCCAGGACTTGCTAGCTTTATCCTTTTGCAACTCTAAATTCAAACTCACCTGTAGTCCCAAGAAGTTGGTGTGGTTATGCGTCATATGCGGCGAGTCCGTGCGGTCACTCTGACTCGCTGCCTGCCTCTTTTCTCAGAGGGACACTCCTGAGTCTGCCAGGACTTGCTAGCTTTATCCCTTTGCAACTCTAAATTCAAACTCACCTGTAGTCCCAAGAAGTTGGTGTGGTTATGCGTCATATGCGGCGAGTCCAGTGCGTCGGACACGTGAGGCCACTCGGACTCGCTGCCGGCCTCCATGCCGTTCTCCGAGGGGCACTCCTGAGTCTGCCGCCTCAGCTCGTAGTCCAGATCCTGTAAGACGAGGGTCTTTTTACAGACGTTAGTCGTTCTTTGGACCTATGACAACGCTTTGCAACTTGGTCTTAGATTCTATGGAACTTTTAACGAAGTAATGGTGCAACGTGATGGTGACCACACAGATACACCGCCACTGGTATGGCAATGGAATAGCTTGGCTTTACTTGTATTTCAGTTGTTTTGCAGTCTAATTTTTATCATAATTAACTCAAGACATGCAGTCTAATTTTTATCAAAGACATGTAACTGGGCCACACAGCGCCATCTAGTCAGAAACTAAGCCCGAAGCTTATACTACGGTTACTGGACAAGTATTTTTTTGACATTGTATTTAGTGAATGAGGCAAATAAATATTTATTTTAACCTCCTAAGACCTCTTAAGACTGTCCCGGCTGAGCATTTGTGTTTGTTCTGTGTCTGAATGTGAATTAATATGAATTTTGGTTTGGGCTTCTGATTTACGTAACAGAAAAATGTACTCACTCTGACAACGGCTTAATGTAAGTGAGATAGGTTGATATAAATTTCGTTTAAATTAGTAGTTTCAAGAGAAAAAAAAACAAAGTACAAAAAGTTATGCGTATTATGTATCAAGACCACGATAACAAAATTATAAATAAAAAGATACTATTGAGTAACAAATTTACAAGATCATTTATAAAATGTCTGAAAGAGAACAATAGATACTGAAACTCTAATAAAGAATCTCAATCGCTTCATTTCAATAAATCATGCGCATTACAACATGCCTCTTAAACGGTTTCAACCAAATGCTCTGCAAACTTTGGCGCCAACACCAAATCCATTACGAGGACCAAGTTTTAACGGACCAATTTCCAAACATTGGCGCCAACGTTTGCGGTCAGAGGCAGTTAGCCCAACCAACCTGAAAATTAACAATCTCGTCGTTGGTGTTCAACTGAGCGTGGCCCGTTACTGCCGGGCATCTGAAGAACTCCTCCAGTACTTTACGCGTTTCCGAAAATTCGTATAAGTAGTCGAACGCCGCCGAACCCGACGGCGGTGATATATCTCTGCTTTCTGTCACTACTCTCTGAAATAAAAGAAAAGAATAGGTAAGGTACTCTTTTAATTGTACTTTTTAGCCAGTCCTTGTAACGTTTTAGAAATCTTAACTCTTAACTAATATTATAAAGCTGAAAAGTTTGTTTGTTTGAACGCGCTAATCTTAGGAACCACTGGTACGAATTAAAAAATTCTTTTTGTGTTGAATAGACCATTTATCGAGGAAGGCTTTAGGCTATATAACATCACGTTGCAACTATTAGAAGTGAGGAAATAATGGAAAATGTAAAAAAAAACGGGGAAAATAACTATTCCACGCGGACGAAGTCGTGAGCACAGCTAGTTATATATAAATTTGCACATGTAACTAGGGTGTTTAGAATTAGGTATATCGTTTTCGTGGATTCCTTGAAAACTACTCTTGCCGTAGGCACATTTCAAGTTGTATAATATAATAACTTCACTGGAATTTAGAGCACAAAATGACATAAAATTTATACACTAAATCCCTAAATGAAAGGAAAGAGATAAAATAGATCGACCGTGCATTTACTACCCAAGTACCCATCAGAGAATAACTCTTTTATTCAACTGAGCATGTGTACATAGATGGTTATTTAACTTTTTCAAGCATTAAGTCTGCCATATACATTCGGACTAACCACATTAACTGAGTGGGTACCTACTTATCTGCGCCTGTTTTCTTTTTCAAACATTACCTGAGCCACGAGGCATACCAGATGCATGCTATCACCCGTTCCATTATATAAATAGGTAGGTACCTATTAAAACATAAACTTACTTATCAATATAGAATCAAATCATACTTCACTTGGAGTAAATTCAAATTCAAATTGTTTATTGCATGCATATGGTAAAATACAAGATGATATGACTATATAGTCGTACAGCACATGCACCCTGCAAGGGCGTCGCAATTTATACACCATCAAGATGAAATTATTTTAACATTTTTACAAAGTATAATCACGTCTTATCCTTGAAAAATTCTTCGATAGTAGGTACTAAATCAATCGATTTCATCGTTATATGAAAAGCTTCAGCTAAATCAATGTAGCGTGACATTCCGCGGTCAAGGCCGCCCTGCTGGTTAACCAAAGTACATGTCGTGACGTAATTTGGTCTCTATGCCACAGGTAAGCTCGGTTCTATAATTAGGAAGTCTCTATTAAATTATAACGACAGACCTGCTTTCTAAACACTTTTTATTTGGCAGTCAACACCATTTTTTATGAACCATTCTTAGTTCGCTTCCATTAAGCAGCATGTTTTTAACATTGCTATTGAAAATCATCATCATCATCATCATCATCCTAGCCTTTTTCCCGATTGTCTCAGGGTCGGCTTACCAAACTGAGAGATTTGGCGAGGGCTAAGCTATTGAAAACATTCCGATAAAATCAATTTTTGATTGTATATATGTAAACCGAAGCAGTATGATAATGCATCTCATGTCAGCCAAGCATTAGGTAGGCAAGCAAAGACAGTAGGAGTACCTAACAGTAATTTAATTATTAGTAACCCGATCACTTTTCAGCATCATCATAGGCTCATTATGCATGCATTATGCAATTAAACAACTAGAACACTTGTATTTCACTGAGAAACTGATAGCAATGACACATATTGACATATACCTCTCCTGTATTTCTTAATTGTTAATTTCATACAGAAGAAAGAGATGACGAATGATTCTCGAACACTTAGGTGTGGTGCATATAATTTTGTGGCTAGACGCGATTCACGCACACCCGTTCAATGTAACGGCCACAATATCGTATGCACAGCCAGGTATTCGAAAACCATTTGACGGGATAAGGATTTGTATAAAATTCCACCAACCTGAGGGAACCCCGGCCGAGGCGACCTATTCGTCGCCGGCTTCTGAGCTACGCCGTACCTCTTCGGCGACCCCTCGTATTCCGCTATAGGCAGCTCCCCTATCACTCTAGTAACCCTGTTCTTGTCCTCGTCGCCCGACAGCCACACCCCCGACGGACTCGCGTCACTCAATCTCACGTCCTCCCTCGAAGGGGTCGACTCACTCCCACCGTCACAACTTAGCTCACTCTTATTGTTCAAAATATCACTATCACCATTTTTCATATTGTCAATAGTCCTTTTTACACTCATATCTATCTCATCATCACTAGCTTCCGGTTCCGTCCTCAAACCTAGAGACACAGAATTCAATATCACTGAAAATAAAAGAAAGAGAAAAAAAGATTTTGTGAATAACAATGGTTAATGGGGAAGGATGGAAGAGGATTAACAGAATGACAACGCCACCATGGTTGATGAGACATGAACATGAAAATATACATTTGTACACGGGAAACATTGATATAAACAAACATACAACAATGGTGTGCTGCTATAACAACAGAGAAATAAAGATTTAAATAGATGAAGAAGGGGTGGACGAAGTCAAAGCAAAAGCGAAAGTTAAAAGCAAAGTTAATAACATATGTAACATGAAATGTAGAACAAAATTCATTAGTGGAAAATAAGAATTTGGATCCCATAAGAGGTATAAACAGGTAGTTACAGAACAAAACAGTATAAACCCGCTGTTAACATTGAATAGAGATTAAATATTACACGAATTATCGGCTGCAACCCATCAAGTTCTTTTAGATTGATAATTTCAGTCAAAGTGTGTGATAGTTCTACTTTTTATTACCAAATATACTGCCATAGATGCCCACCGATATTAGGATTAGAAATTGCAAAATGTTAACAAAGCCAGGTATTCTGAAGCTTAACACATAACAACAAAATAATAATTCACCTTTCCAGTCGTCGTTATCATCAAAAACGACCACTTCCCCATCAGCCACCACAGCAATTGGGCTGCTTTTGGTGCTGACGTCATTGGTCTTATGGGGGTCTAGTATGGGCGAGCTGTTCTTGGGAATGCCCATGGTGCCCTGATCGAGTATGTCACCGTTTGTGTAGGACGGCGAGGTGTGTCGAGACACCATTTTTTTGGGCTCACTATTTAGCCTGTGTAAAGGAATCTGGAAAGATATGAGGGATTTTTATTAGTAGTAGTGTCTTTGTGATTAGCACCTACAAATGAAATACCTATCAGCAAAATCTAGAATTCAAAACTAGCTGGTGTTTATGTTTCAGATCCTCGATTTTTTTAATCAACAGGAAATGCTTATCAGACTAAACAATTTTGGCTACGGGGCCATTTTCATATCTCTTATAGATTAGCTGGACTAACTGTGATTCTTTATCATGGGCTCCAGTTTCGAAAGTCAATTATAGCCTATAACTTAAAAAAAAGCATATAATTTCCCAGCAATATCGATTCTTTCTGGCCTTGAACATCAGGAGATTATATCTCTCGGGGATCCTTGTTTGTCCTAGATCCTTGCCCAGCAATAGTTTCTCGCTCTGGAAAGTAGAGGCGAAAGGCGCTGTGTGAGTCTTTGGAACTTGCACCGTATCATATCCCTGCTCGTTCGATGATAAAAAGGAGGAATCAAATTAAAGTACTAGTATATTTACCTCATTGTTCAAGTTTTCAGTGGCGTATTCCACCGTGTCCTTGGTGAGGGAACGCACTTTGTTCCTCATGTTGTGTTTGTGCGTATTGTTGTGCCGTAACTTGCGCACTGCCTTCGTGCGGCTCTGTGAGTATATTTCTCGACCTCCGGCTATTTCTATTATCCTGGTAACAAGAATGGGTAAATTCAATGGATCTGGAACGATGGGAATCCAAAATAAGGGGTTTTCTAAAAAAAAATGCAAAAGATGGCACCAAATACGCAGCAGGTCCAACTGTTACTTGATTGGTTCATTTTGACATGCTTACATAGCAACTGACCAATCACATTATAGCTGAATCGCAGGCTTCATAGCGCCATCTATGGGGCAATATAGGGCTATATAATTGACTAATAACACGCCTGATGAAAAGCAAAAGGGCCTAAGGTGCTGCGACAATGAACATTTATCCATATCAATCACTTTTTAATTGCCATCGCCATGCTTTTGTAGATTGCCAGAGACGATGAGTGAAGACGCTAATCTCGATACACGACCATAGACACTTCATGGGTTTTTCCCTGAGCGTACAGTACGCTAGGCTAGGACGCCGGCCAGGCGGATAAACCTTACTATCATCATCATCAGCCTATCGCAGTCCACTGCTGGACGTAGGCCTCTCGCGTCGTTCCCCACTTTGGGCACACATCTGCAGGCGTAGTTTCTCGCTCCGGTAATGCTGCTGCCCGTCATCGGACTGTGGTAATTAGCTACGCCTCAGTCTGTTGCCAGAGTCTCGTTTGTTATTCAGTAGGATGCATAACGGGCAGGTGAGGGTGGCTTGGAGCGAAAAGATGATAGGCCCTATGCTTCCCTCCTTACTCACCCAACAATAATAATATTGAGAATTCATAAAACAAAATAACAGCGTATTCCTCACCTAGAGTCCCTAAGTTTGTAAGTGCCCCCCTTGGAGTTGAGGATGACGAGCTGGCCCTCCCCCCGCTCCTCGTCGGAGGAGCCGTTGTTCACATTGTTCTCGCGCTCCCCCCTCTCCCCCCGGTCCCGCTCCCGCTCCAGCCCGGAGTTTAGTCTGGAACAGACAGAATGGATAGAATTATTTATGTGTACCATTAACGCTCGTGTTGACCGCTGTTACTCGTGAAGTGTGTCTTCGCTTTAAATCAATATAACAACATTTGTAAAAAAACACATGTTGTCAAAGTCAACTTAAATTCTGGTTTTTTAATAAACAAAGTTTAACCCTTCCCCAAACAATGGAAAAATAGATGCCGCTTAATTTTGGCTTGGAAGTCTAAAATCAATGAAATAGATTCGAAGGTCATACTGGTTTAAGGGTTATTATACTGAAAGATAAATTCTAGACGGCTCACTACAGTTATTAGTCTTTTAAACGTTATTCGGCGATAAATCAGACCAAGAATTTTATTACAATTAAAAAGTATGAGACTACTAATATTTTTCAAAATAGTGCTTTGGAGTTTAATATTATTAATGTCATCTACCCAATGGAGTCGGGAGGTACCTACGGGATGAGCAGGGCCCCGATCACCAAAATCGTTGAACGGATCGGGTACTTTTTCACCATACATCCCTCCCATTTGTCCCTCCCGTGTTCGACAAACGATCGTTTTTGATTTTGGTGGTAGGGGCCCAGGCTATAACGGGCGTGTTAACTAAACACCTGTTTTATGTCTATTTTTATTCCTTAATTATTATAACGAAAAAACAGTTGTCACATACAAATTAATACATATATGCATATACTAGATCAATAAACTTGGCTCTTGATTGTTACACAGCCGGCTGGCCTACTGGCATTTATCGTCTCAATGCTCAAGAACCAACGAATGAATGAAAGTCAATTTTCGTAAGTACGTATATCACAATATAAATACCTCATATCAGGCAAAGGTAAGTACTTGAACAATCCAAAATCGTCCATGTACTTATTCATTAATTTGCACAAAAACATTTTGCTACACAGCCACACACTGTAATAAAACCATTCACTGCACACAAAAAGGCTTATACAACCGCGAAGCAGACAAAATGCTAATGCACAAAGCAAGATGGCTTACAAACAATACGGAAAAAGTACGCTATTATTCTAAAGTCTGTTGAAAATAAGACAAAAAAGTATAAAGGACAGTATACTTGTACTATAGTACGGTATGTGAGGCGGGGTCGACGCAAAAAGTGAATGAAAAGCGAGTTTAGGTGCAATATTGAATTCCTGCATGTTGAGTGTCTAGCGTTGTGCAAACCTTGGGTGGGGCGATGATACGAGTGAGGGATGTCTGACGGAACCTTTCACTATGTTACTAGTGTTTTTGGGTACCGTACACCAGAAGGTAAAACGGAACATAATATAATAAGTAGGTAGCTTGAGCAGTTCAGTTATTCCTATTACTCGTATATCATCATTTTCCTGCCCTTATCCCGCTCTAAGTGGTGTCGGCATAACATGTTTTCTCCTTCCACTCTTCTCTATCAGCCGTCATCTCCACACTCACACCTTTGACACGCATATCATTTCTCACACAGTACATCCACTCCTTTTTCGGTCTTCCTCTTCCTCTATATCCTTCCACATTCATACTCAATACTCGTTTCATTACATGCCTTTCATCCCTCCTCATAATAATTCCCAAACCATGCCATGTATTCCTATTACTCGTATATGTACTTTATATTTTTGGTACCTCGATTTATACCAAAGAAACTTAAATACTCTTAGTAGGAAGAAACATACCTACTCGAAATTATGCGCTCTATTGCCTAAATGTTCGCCAAAAAACAGTGAAGACTTGAAGGTACCGATCGGGTTAATTTAGAAACCGTTTTTAAATTAACTCAGGCCTCTTGTGGTTCTGGGAGACGCTGTCAATCATAGAATTTGTCTCGTATTCCAATGTCGTAGAACCACAATGTCAATTGTGATAAGAGTGTATTACTGCCACCCATCCGATCTACATCTTTATATAAGTTTTTAGTCCAAATACTGCTCCTCTGCAGTCACGAAACGTTAACATTACCGTACCTACACAGTTCCATACTTATCAAAGCGAATGAATCTATTTAGGACAGAATGCACAGTGGTCTGAGCATCGCAAAGCAGATGTTACTTCGAGCGTTCACTCCGCTTTTGAATGCATTCGTAAATGCAAGGGTACACTGTAACCAGCTACGATTGTAATGCAAACAGACAGTGAAATGAGCTAGTAAAATCCGTGGAACTATCTAGCTTTGGAAATAGCAGCTACTTGTCGAATATAGTGCGACGACTTAGTGTATAACTTGACCACTTATAGGAGTATGTTGCAGTCACAACTCTTAACCAGTCAAAAGTACTATTGACTAGCAAAATCAGTCGTCAAAAGTACTTTTTACCATACCGTCAAGGCATACGCATTAGTCAATAATACTTTTGACTGAAATAACAGTTAAAAGTACTTTTGCCCTATGGAGCTGGTTAAAAGTACTTTTGACATATTATAGCTCTGATTATTCTGTTCAGTTGACGAATAAAGTTTAATGGAATGTTAAAGATAAGACGACTGATAACAAAAGACATATATGCAGTAAGAAGTATAACTAAGCGACGTCTTTTCTTCTAGAGGGGCAAGTTAGACACCTTCACGCCTTCTCAGGGGGAGGTGGGAGTTGTGGGACTCACAGACGTGGAAGGGCAAACACTCCGGGTCTTCCTGGCTTCCGGGGAGCGATGACCCTTTTAGTCGCTCTACAGCGGCAGATCGAGGTTCAGTGCGGCAGTAACGAGGACGAAGAAATGCTCTTTTTTGGATCTACAGGTGAGTACATAATAGAATATTATTATTGTTATGCAAATGAACAGAATACGCTCTCTTTGCAAACTATAATCGCTTGGCTATGCAAATTAGATAATCTCGTTGTGTAAAACCTAAATAATAAATGAAATGGGATCATACAAAGGCAAATTGTATTCATAACACGGTCACTATGTAGGTGAAAAATCATTAACCGATAAAGCCAATGAAGTCATGATATCCAAGGAACTAAATTGGGTACCTACCTTCAGTAGTCTGCAAAATGAAGCTTGACAAAAGCATATAAAACAATATGTATGTCACCGGAAAATAGCAAGAATCGTAAGTTGATCAATTTCCTAGGTAGTTGATTAACTTTCGGAAAATAACAAACGGTAGTTGAAATGTATCATTTAACGCAATGGATTTCAGTTAGTTGATCAATTTACGGTAGCCTGACAGTCATTTAATAATTTACGATTTTGACACAAGTAAAATCGTCCTCAAATGGGCCAATCGTTGCTCAATGTATTATTTAACTGTGCACTATTACCCGTAACTTAATACACTGGTCCCTGATTGGTTGCCGGGATAACGCCACGTGAGCCATTGAACCAATCAACGTTCACCTCACCTTCGTCGGATGATTTTACGGCAAGACCCCGTAAAATGATCAATTTACTAAAATACATACGTTAAATAATACATTTCAACTGCCGTTTATTATTTTCCGGAAGTTAATCAACTACCTAGGAAATTAATCAACTTACGATTCTTGCTATTTTCCGGTGACATGTACAACAGACTACTTGAAAGCTATTGACTAGCAACAGACATTCTAGCGATGTATTTTTTCTTACAACCATCTCTAAGAGCCAAGCCATACAGTGCGGTGTGGCTTGGGCAGCGGATCGACTGATTGATATACATTGCCTGTCTAACACTACGAGTAGACACGAAACTGAAGTGTGAACCCGTCTATGCAGCGCCGCAACATTATGCTGAGCATTTCTGTATCCCTTTGTGGCATATTTTACATGTTTGCATTTATTATAATAAGCGTCAATTTGTAACCAAATAAACCATTTTTCTTTCTTTCAATGCCTCCCGTACAGACGTGGTATCACGGTGGCGCGACTGACTGCAAAACGTGCCTCTTTGAGCGCCCCCATACCTCCGTTTGTGTTACCGGCATCACACTTCACACAACGTGACGCCTCAACGTCTAAAGAGTTCATCGACAATAGTGCAAAACTCAAGTATGTAGTGCTACAATATACGAGAAAGCGCCACGTACCTAAGTTTTCGTGTAATATAACTTAATATAACCATGCTCGCTATGTGGCCAAACTTAAAAAAACATTCAGCCAAAATGAGAACCTCACTTTTCGGGTTTCTGAAGTCGCTCAACAACATATCCCATTTCATAATTCCGCCTCAAAACAGCTCATTGTAAACACAAAGTAAAGTTAGTCAATGGGTGATTTGTTCCCATTTGTTCAAAAACCAACTTGGGCTGCCTTTTTGTTTCTCTAAAGTTAATATTGGAGAAGTTGACATCAACTTTGTTGCTGGTGTAATTAATTGTGTCCAGGGTTTAATGAAGTCCCTAAGGATTACTTGGTTAAGTTTCGGGGGAGTTCCCGCTGTGTCACTTGATACCAAATTATAATAAATTATGTTTTTATCTGGTCATCTTGATTAAAGAGGGGCGAAGTTTGGAGAATATCAACTAATTTGCAACAAAATATTTATTCTACTTACTGGCATTGAAACTAGAAACGTACCTACTTATAATGATGATTTTTTTCTTGCGTGCGATCTTGATGGGACTACTAAAACAATGATTGTTGAATACTCGTACATAATGATAGTAAACTGGCATTGGAGTTACTTATCTACGCACTCACCTTAAACGAATAATTAAAGACGGAAATTGTAATTCCATTCGGCATGAAACTAGATAAGTATAACAAATGATGCGGTACTTTAATACTTAGGGTCACAAGCGATAGCAACAGTAAACATTATCAACAAACCTTATTATAATACAGATGGCATTGAGAGAAAGATGACTGGGAATCCTAAAGCATGAATAATGCGGCACTTGCATTGTCATAGATGAAGTTTCAGACTTCCTACGGTTCAAAGCTCCTTCAGTATAATATAATGTTGACAGCTCTGTTGGGAGGAACGGCCCTCCTTACCTGTTGGTGTTGCACTTGAAGAACAGGAGAATCTGGTCCACTCTTGTACATTGAGTATAGTCTGACCAAGTCATAGCAAAGCGCCTGCCCAAATTGGTTGAGTAGATCAATCGTGGTGCGTGCTGTATGATAGGCATTCCCACCTGTTCCCACCTGCATGTTCTTAGGGCGGAACTTGGGCAATAAGCGCGTGACCCTGGCGTCCCTGCTCACACCACACCCTAGCTAGTGTGATGTGTAGACCATAAGTGATGCGGGCTCTGTACCTCACCTGTCATGTTGATGCTGTATGTTCTTGGGGAATCACCCGCGCAGTCGTCATCGACACCGTGCCTGCCCTAATGTGTTCTGTAGTACGTGATGCGTCTGCCTCACCTACCGTCTCGGTGCTGAATGTTCTTGGGGCGGTACTAGCGGAATAGATACGTAATCCGGCCGCCGTCCCTACTTGTGAGTAGCTGAGAGGCGCGCTGTGGCGCGCCTGCCCTAGTGTGTTGTGTAGATTATACGTGATGCGTCTGCCGCACCTGTCGTGTTGATGCTGCATGTTCTTGAGGCGGCACGTGGGGAACAGGCGCGTGATCCGCTCGCCGACGTCGGAGCCGGGCGTGGAGTCGCTCGCGCTATCTTTGCCGACACCGTGCCCTAGTGTGTTGTGTAGGTCACACGTGATGCGTCTGCCTCACCTGTCGTGTTGGTGCTACATGTTCTTGGGGAATAAGAGCATGACTCGGCCACGCAATCCTTGCCGACACCGTGCCTGTTCTAGTTTGTTGTGTAGACCATACGTGATGTCTGCCTTACCTGTCGTGTTGGTGCTGCATGTTCTTGGGGCGGCACTTGGGGAACAGGCGCGTGATCCGCTCGCCGACGTCGGAGCCGGGCGTGGAGTCGGCCGCGCCGTCCGCCCGCAGCGCGGCCGCGCTCATGGCGCCGCCACAGTCACGCCCCAATGGCTCCTAAGACAAATCACGAGGGACGTTTAATCCACTACTCTGCATGCACATGAAGTAACAAATTCGTGCATCACTAAAGGAGTTTCGTGTGGGTTCTTTATGTTATGTGTTTTATACTAGGTGCGTCGGAATTCCCGGGGAATATATCAAGCCGAGTTTTATTAAGAAAAAGGCTATAGCCCAAATTGAACGTTATTTGATATTTATTCTCGCCTTCGGGGCAGAACGAGCCTTGACGTCATTTATTGTACTTTTATTAGGAATCTTCTACAGACTGCTTTAATACATATGTTTTTCTTAGTTCCCCGTCTTCTTAGTTTTCCCGGAATTTTCCCGGAAACGCGCGTCAATGTAATATACTACTTTCATAGCATTTCCTTTGCGTCGAGAATATCCTTTGCAATATTATAGGTGCTGTTTTATTATGTCTAATGTACCTAAAGATTGACAGTAATAGATACCTAATGCTCCTTATAAAAGTAATATACGTATAGATTAATACAAAATACTACAAACAGACAGAGTAGTATTCAAACGAGAAATATAGAGTTGGTTCCAAAACGACTTCATGATTCACTATCAGAGAACATAAGGACATCTTTTTTATTACTCGATTTATATAAATCACTAACCATATAACTTCTTTTAACTATCCTCTTCCCAATGTTTGTCTGGAAGAGATCGCTGAAAGCGATAAGGCCGCCTTATTTGTACGTCGAGTTGTCATTGTAGCTAGTTTTAAGTCATTTATTTATTTAATCTTTATTGCACAATTAATAAGTGTACAAAAGGCGGACTTAATGCCATCTGTTTGGTGTGCAAATAAAGAATATCTATCTATCTATATAGATATCTATCGCTATATAGCGAAGACTATACGTATAGTATATATAACTATATGTATAGCTCGCTGAGCGACCGTATAGTGTCGATCACATTCTACTGACAAGACAATGTCCACCAGTACAATATCCGGAACCAAGCTCCGGACTTCGTACACATGTTCGCTTTTGCAAACCTCAGTATAATGGTTAGCTGGTACTGTGGTATGTTACAAGCGTTAATGCGAAGGCATTGTGCCAATCGATGTAACGTCGGAGTATACTTGTCCCTTAGGACAAACCTATCACAATAGCAGGAAACATTTAGTTTAAACTATGCTCCTGTTGAATTTTGTAGTCGTACGAAATGAAATTTATTTTATAAAAGATTTTTTTATTATAGTAGCACACCATAATGGCTTCCTTATGCCTTATAGAAAGCGAAAGAGAAGCCCAAGTCGCTGTGACAACGGCAAGCAAGTAGTCAGTCGTCAGCTGCCACCGCCATGCCGGCCCAACCCTAACCCACGGCTGCCGATGCTGCACTTACCACGAGCTCCGGAGTGAGTAGGGTCACTGGCAGAAACACGACCCGGAGGTCATTTGGCTGCGGTACTCTATAGGAGCTTCTTCCCCGGCCGGGCGGCTCAAACCGAGCGAAGATTCGCTATGCCCTACCACTCTTACTCGGTTTACTGGACTGATGGTTTTGATAGATATAATGCCGCGTTTACACGCTCGCGTTCAACACGACATTCAACGGGCACGAACACAAGCACAAGCATGTGAAACGGGCTGTTCGTCTGTTTGAATGTGCACGTGCGTGCGCAATTTGTAGCGCAGGGCTGCTCGCCGAGCTGCTTGCCAGGCTGCTTGCCGGGCTGCGTGGCACGCGTGTAAACCCAGCATAAGAGTAACTATAGACTGGCAAACCGATAAAATGCCACAGGCCCCCGTTCCGCGAGGGACCCAGTACAGTTACGCCGGTGATCATAAATTTGGTCGACCATGGGCTATGTGGCATAATCCAACGTTCTTTTTCTTAAAATCCTGGGATCCGGTCAAAATTCAGCATTCATTCTGGTCGTCATAGTGTGATCCAAATTCTTTGCACCAAAAGTATACCTATATCGTATAGATCGCAGGATGCACTTTAGAAGAAAAAACATACTATGTATCCAGCCTAATTTACTGTATAAAGCATTTAATATTATGTATCAATACGAGTAGTCATGTCCTATAGGTAGATGTGATATATCACGTGTAAGTATTAACCCCTTGAGCATCGGAAAGCAATCTAAGCCGTTTATCCTGCGTCTGATCTCTCCGTTCGTGAGAAACTGTCGTTCCCTGGAATTATGAGGGTTGAAGAATAAATAGTACAGTACAACTGTGATAAAAGTGACTTTGTTTTATATACTTTTTATCAAAAACTATCTGGTTGATTGATCAACGCACAGCTGAGGCCGTTGAGCCCGAAAGCATAAATTTTTATTTTTTAGACGTAGGTGCAAAGAAATGGAGAAAGAAGGGATTTTTTGGGAGAGCTTAAGCTACTTACATACATTAACCTCATAAGGTTAGGCCTTGATATGATCCAAACTCAATTGTTTTATCCATCGTGTCTTGAAGTCTGGGCCTTACGACCACGCTTACGACTTTAAAACATATATTTTGTGTTATTTATTGGTTGCTTTGAAAGAAACGCTATGATGAAGATATTATCATGGCGTCTACTATAATTATGAACTGTGAAACTGTACTTCCAGTGAAAAACTGTACATATAATACGGAAACTAGTACAGTTTTCGTCGAACAAAGTCGGGCCATTGTCGTAAAGGCTACTAGGTACATAAATGCATAGTCATGTTCGCAATCGCCTGTAAAGGGAATAGAATAAGTAAAGCCGTCCCATTCGCTCGTACATCAGCCACGTCATAGAAATGACTTACGTGACTGGAAATGATAAAAATGCGTGAAGGTTACGAGCGGTTGGGAAGTCTAGATCGGAATATGGCATAAATTTTTCCGAAAAATAGAAAGTAGTGTAGTTTTTTTTTATAATAGCACAGCATAGGAGCCTTTCACCGCCTGATAGACTGCGAAAGAAAGCCACATGTTGCTGCTGTGACATCTCACAGACATCAGTCTATCTCGTAAGCATCAGTTTCCGAGTCAAGTCTCTCCCTCTCAACAACTCTCCCTTTTTTATAGAAATCTATTTTGTATTGTATACTCTAGTAACTCTATCTCTATATTTTCATTAAATAACTTTAATTTTATTATGAAAGTTATCTTTTGTTTTGTATTATACAAACATTGTAATCCTCATTGGCGATGAAAAAGAGTAACTATGAAGTTTCTTACCGGTTCATCCCGAACAAATTTCCGAACACTGCGGTAATTTTTATTGGTACCTGCATTATTTAACGATTCATAAAAGCTTGTCATAAGTCTATATGAATAAAGATATTTTTAATTTTCATTAAAAATCTAATTTCCATTCCACCTTGAAATAGAATAAAACGTAATTTTTTTTGTATCGGCAGCGTATCCCGCCAAGTTCAAATAAAAAGCACACAACGCAATGCTTTCAAACTTAGAGTTAGCCCTAATGTGCCTGTCGACTAACATTTGAGCCTCACGACCGCATACCATCAGGTGATCCTGAACGCTCTTTTTATATAAAAAAAAACTGTTCGCCCGCTGTTTTCCCATTCGCCCAGCGAACAGCTAGTTCTGTATCGATCTAGTAGTAGTTTGGCAGCCGTTACTGGCGGTGCCACGGTACGCGTCATCGCCGGCAGAAACATTCCGGATCTTACGTAAACAGTATCGAGAACTCGATCAGGCTTTGAAGAGGAATACGTATCTTGGTATTGGTATAGTCAGATGAGTTGCGAGTCTTAGAAAACGTTTACGAATAGATAGATTTTTCATTGCACAAAGTACAAACATTTACAGACAACATGTGATGCAAAAAAAATATCTAAGTAAGTTTATCAGTTGTCTAGTACCCATAGTACAAGCTTTCGGTTTAGTGTGGGGCTAGATGACGTTGTGTGACACAGCGTGGCATGTCTTGGGTTATTTATTTATTTAATCATAATGTTTTATCGCTAATAATCGATCACTTCTAGGCAATTTTCACTGTTCTTAAAGGTTGTCTAAAAGTGTTATTTTCTTAACAGATAGGCAAAGTCGTAGGATTTTTTTAGAAAAGAATATCGATAAAAATCTCCGATTTTTTTCCGAGACCACTAATGGAATGTCAAAAAACGGACAGCCGCGTTGGTATAAATAAAACCCACTGCGGTCACCAACCCGTCTGCCAAGCGTGGCGACTAAGCCAGGGATGAGATGGGCCAAAATTTAGTCTCCAGATATTACTCTGTACCTATCTAAGGCAGAGAATTGTAAAAACTATGGTTACTTTTGAACCAACTCAGGGGCTGATGACCTATGTCGCGTGGCACGGCGTCTGCCAAAGTACTAGATCGATAGAACGCTAGTTGTGCGACCATGGAAACACCAGTTAGCTGCTTGTGTAACAGAACAAGTTACATTCAAATCAGAATTACTTCTGACTGTGAACAGTCGCGAGAGAAATAAGTGTGATGATGTGCGTAACTACATTGGTATTGAAAAGAATAACTATCGAGTTTGTTGCCGGTTATTCTCGGTCCGGTTAGAGTATTTACTTTTAATTTTTGAATCCGGTTGGAGTATTTAATTTTAATTTACTGTTTTGACGATTTATAACTCAAGTCTTCGTGTATAAAGATATTTTTTATTTGACCTTCACTAAGCACTGTTCGAATGCTGACTTTGCACTGTTTGCAATGCTTTGTCACATATTTATTTTAAAAATAGTTACCGAATTCGATTGTGAATAAGGGGTAGAATATATTATGATCTAAATTCCAGATATTTGCCATAAGTGGTGAACAAGTAGAGAGGCTTAAGTCCAGCAGTGGACTGTAATAGGCTGATGATGATATTATAGATAGATGCAATGAATTATTATATTATTAAGTTGAGGCTATGAGTGGGCAGTAGACACCATAAGTTTCAGAACTTCTGCTCCAAAATGATTTCTAAAATTTTAGCTGCAAAACCATATTATTAGGGTCCTTGCAATTCAGACAATTGTAAACGCCAGTGGTTAAGCTACGCCTTCCTAAGTTTCTCTGTCCGTTTATTGCGACAGTCCAGCAATGCAGCCGCGGTCGTTTTGACCCCGGCACGGGATTCACATTAAATGGAATTACTAACTAGACTCATCGCTTTTAAGAACACGGTGGAACGTAGTCGTTGGTTGAAAAATTTAGCATTTGGCAGCATGGAGGCCTCACAGCATAGTCCTAAGAAGTATCCAAAGAACAGCCCCTGTTTACCGGCCAACTGAGTTTTGACGTGTCTCTCCAAACACTTGACATTGGCGAATTATCCGCGTCAACATATACGCGTGATAGAGTCCATATACAAAAAACACCAAACAGCTCAAAAGGACTAAGCGAATTTTTTTTCAATGCTGAAAAAGTCAACTCCTTGGAGTTGACTTTTTCAGCAAAAGTTATTTAAAATTATTTTCCACCCTTGGGGGGAAAATAACTTTTTCAAAATTTTTCTATAATGTTGTTAAAAACACATTAAAAAAATGTATATGTCACCGGAAAATAGCAAGAATCGTAAGTTGATCAATTTCATAGGTAGTTGATTAACTTTCGGAATATAACAAACGGTAGTTGATATGTATTATTTAACGCAATGGATTTCAGTTAGTTGATCAATTTACGGTAGCCTGACAGTCATTTAATAATTTACGATTTTGACACAAGTAAAATCGTCCGCAAATGGGCCAATCGTTGCTCAATGTACTATTTAACGGTGCACTATTACCCTTAACTTAATACACTGTTCCCTGATTGGTTGCCGGGATAACGCCACGTGAGCCATTGAACCAATCAACGGTACCTCACCTTCGTCGGATGATTTTACGGCAAGACTCCGTAAATTGATCAATTTACTAAAATACATACGGTAAATAATACATTTCAACTACAGTTTATTACTTTCCGGAAGTTAATCAACTACCTAGGAAATTAATCAACTTACGATTCTTGCTATTTTCCGGTGACATATATGAAGATTCATTGGCTGACCCTGGAGATTTTACGATTTTTATTTTTATTCCTTTATGGCGCTCCACTAGGGGCTAATACAGATTACAGTTCGTTTCTTAAATTAACCTAACCGGAGAACCCGGAATATTCAGCTCATCTCTCCTTTATGCAAGAACGCTTAATGCACCACCGCTATTAAGATTGTCATAGACAAGCCAAGCGGCCACTTTATTTGCAGATGTTACACAAAATCTCTTTTTTGTTTGCAACAACTTCGCTGTCGCTAAGTGGCTGAGCAAGTTTGCGACCGCAAGTTGTTAGTGCCTCGGCATGCCGTAGTTATGTTGCCAGGTGTCGCCGACACTACGACGGCTTGGGAGTGAGCTTACGGCAGTCGTTCTCAAAGTGTTCTGTATCGACCACCAGGGGGCGATCTGTAGCGACTGTTTTTAATCGTTTACATTTTGGAGAGTGTGCGACTGAACTCACAATTTGATTCCCCCAGCTCCATTTTACCACCGGACGAGTAGAGATACGGCCAAGTATTTTAATTGGTATTCCTTGCTTTTTATTTTGTGGGTTTATATTTGCAGTGAGTTAAATCAATACAAATATATTTCTTGTTATTAATTAAAGACTGTATAAAGTTAATAATAGGAGTATAATTAGGTTAAATTAAATTGTATAAGTAAAATTTTACATTTCTGTAACAATGATCTATTAAAATTTTAATCAATATACTATTAGTCTTAACTTTGGTTTCTAATAATATTTAGAATGTTTTTTTATATAAATGCATCTCACAGGCGTTTGTTATATGAAGAAATTGTGACAAGTGGTTTACGTAACATTAAGTTTGAGAATCGCTGGATTAAGATCACCGAGGACTGTTTATTGCTCCCAGCGGGTTTCAGCTATGCAGAAGCGCTAAAATTTTAGCTGCAGATTAGATTCATTAACTAGCTACCAAATTACACACCATTTTTGACCGGTATCAAGGAATCAGAATATTAATATATTGGCCCATTTTTCGAAAATATGGAATCTGTAGGTTTACAGTATTCTTTACTGACATTTAAACACTTAGATCAAATGATAACTATTTAATTAATAAAAGAATGTAATTGCACTAATATAGTGTTATTTATCAGTAGTTTGTTTGCCATAAAATATGTTTGGTAGTCCTAAAAGTTAGGTTAAAATCCTTATTTCTAAACCAGTATATGTATTTCTATGACAATGTAGCTTAAAACATAATATTCCTAGTGGAATCAATGCAGAAAGTTAATTTGTCTAGGTTTTCTAGTAGATACCTCCTTTCATAATCCAGTACTCGTGACGTAAGACCTTAGAATTCTAAGGCACATTTATTTAATTTTATATCCAGGATCAAACGTGGCTAGACAGCAGCAAAGCAAAGAGGAGCAAAATAAACATAATATCTACAAAAAGGCGGTTCTCACTTCAGCAAAAAGTTATTTTTTATCGGAACACGGTCTAAAACACAGCCAATTAATGTTTATTGTCAGTTAAGTTAATGTGACGGTTCTCTAAAGCCGAAATAGCGACGGCTACGGGGGTGGGGACCCCCCACCTAATTAAGCTCGAAATAAATGGGCCTTGGAAAAAACCTTCGCGGAACAATATTTCGTTACTCAAAAATGACCGCTTGGTAGGGTGGCCATTTAGGTGAAAAAAAAAACTATGGGACTGTAGAAAATGTATGTAATGTAATGTAAGAGAGGTTGGGCAAAGCGAATCTTTGTTCGAATTGAGCTGCCCGTCCGGCGAAGGACCTCCACCCCATAGAATACCGCAGCCACATGACGTCCGGGTCGTGTTTCTGTCGGTGAGTAGGGTCTCCGTAACTCGTGGGGTGAGTGCTGCCAGCCGGGGGTTAGGGTTTAGCCGGCATTGCGGTGGTAACTGTGGTCAGTTAACTGGTTACTTGTCCGTTGTCACAGCGACTTGGGCTTCTCTTACGCTTTCCATCAGAGAAGCCATTATGTCGTGCTACTATAAAAAAAAGTATTTTTTCTGCTGTAAATACAATGGGTCCGTTCCGTTTCCGTCCGGTCACGGAAAATATACAAATTACCGCCATATTTTTCCCGTAGATGTTGTAAGGTTCGACAAAGGGACTTTTTGAGGTTTCAACTTTATACGTCTAACTGGCCAACACCGTACAGAATAATGCTGTACCTAAAGTAATGAAGTATGGTAATTTTTTAATTGCTTTCTTTTCAACATATGGGTTTTTAGTGTATAAATTAGGTGTTATTTTTAGCTTTAAAGTTCAGCGAAGTGATAAAGTATAGAATGCATAAATAAAAATGTCTTTGATCGTGGACAACTAGCTTGGTACCAGATGACTTGAAACGTGCTTACGGGAAGATTCGTCTTACCCGAATTGTAACTTTGTCAATGAACACTATGTCAATTTTTACTCGACATAAGCAGAAATGTAGAGTCCGGTCCTTATAAACAGGCTTGTTGCCATGAATTTAAAAAACCTAAGCATTGCATAATAGGGAATATGCATGAAAAATAATTTCATGTATTTACTAATTTATCGTAAAAAGGATAAAAATATATTACAAACAGTGAAAACAAAATCAAAATTGGCTGAAAATTGGGCGAGATACAGTCGTTGAAAGTCTCTCTCACGCCAAACAGATTTTTCTATGGAGTTTGTATGGCGGGCACGATACTTGACGTCATCCGCCACGTCGGATCTCTCTGTCTAAGCAATAACTTTAACGCTTTATAACTCACTTAATAGAAAAGGTATTTTAAAAATTCTTCGATATTTATGTATCTGGAAGATAAATGATCTCAATAAATCCATAAAAAAGGTCATGCATATTCCCTATTGTATCACACAATTCGGGACAGCGTCGACTTGGCTACCATACTTATTAAGCCTATGAAAAAAGACGCGAATATCTCCCTGTCAAAATTTAATTCGTCTGCCTTATCATATTTACTTAGCCGCAGTACATTAAAGGATTTAATTCAATTACCCATCTCCCCGTCTTTTCATTTCGACTACTTATTATACAATTTCATTATATTTTATTTATTTCATAATGAATTTATCCTGTGGTAAGGTTGTTTTTCGAGTAATACCGTTATTTACAAAGTAACGACGCCACATTTTTATAACGATGCTTGTTAAATAATATTCTAAGATCAAAGTGCCGTCTTAGGTTGTATTAATTAGAATATGGCAACCAATTTTGTTTTAATAAATACCAACTGACCTTCTCGTGAAGTCCTTTTTGACAAAATTAAGTGAAAATTTACCAAGTTGTCTTTGTGGAAGTTACAATACAACCCTTGAGTGTTATGTTTTTTTTTGGATCATGTTGGTTTTTCTAGCTTTAATTTATTATTTTCGCATCGGCAAAGAAGTTTTAAATCTTAGTTTTACTTAACCAAATATATAAAAGATCAGTTTTTTTCTCTCTTCCACGTCTGATCGGAGAAATTCCATTTTCAGAAACTAAGAATTTTTACTGGAAATGTGAAAACAAAATTAAGATATAATAATACTATTCAATAAACCGAAAGTTGTAAACACACTCGTAAATAAGTGCGTACGTAATAGAGAAAAATAGATCGGTATTCGAGAAGGAATGGGGAAATACGGGCTCCCTTATACCCAATATCGGCCTTCCGTATTTTTGTATAGAACGCGTAAACGTCACGGAATTCTTTGTAAAATTTATGGGCCAAATATCGAGGTCGCTTCGGCATTTGAAACCCATAAAGAAAGGTCAGGTAAGGGAGGTTTATGGCCGTGTAGGACGCCCGAGTATGCCTCGATCTGTGAAATTATAATTTGTATGCATCGATTTAGAAATACATCGTCATGTACAAAGTTGGGGATGTAAGGGAGCGACCCATCATCTTTTCGCTCCAAGCCAACCTCACCTGCACGTGGTGCATCCTGCCGAATAACAAACGAGGCGCTGGCAAACGACTGGTGGCGGTATAACCATCACAATTGAAGGCGTAGCTAAATACCACAGCCCGATAATGGGCAGCAACGTCACCGGAGCGAGAAGCAACGCCCTGCGTACGCCAAACCGCCTGCCCAGCGTAGCGTGGCGATTATGGGTATATCCTCCAGATGTTTGCCCTAAGTGGCGAACAGCTGGAGAGGCCTATGTTCTATGTGGACTGCAATAGGATGAAGACGATGACAGTCACTTAACTAAACAGGCATGAAGTTACTCATAACGTCGCTACCCAAAACACAAATGGCCAAACTACTTTTGGGTCAGATCCGTGAGTATGCTCTTGTTTGAGCCGTAGTCTATACTTATAGTTAGTTCAACTTAGGAAAGGCCTCGTGCCTTTAGACAATACATTATTAATGGTTCAAAGTTGCCGCTCAACGGACACCTATATTTAGATACTGTCAAAGACCGAACTACCTGTTAAAAGGGATATGCCTTAGCAGGAAAAATAAATGACGACTGAAAGGTTCAGTTACACAATTGCTCCCACAAACACGACCGGAGAAGCTCACTCCTCGGATTCTTGATACTATTCCAAGATTTCTATTCCAAGTTTAAACTTACCTATACGGTGTGCAAATATCGTATCTATGTCTATAAAACAAGCTTGCCTACGAGCGCGCCTCCGCAATCTATTTAACATGCATCGTCTATTAAGGCTGTATTCAATTACCCATCCCCTGCCTTTCGACTGACCTACGCATAATACCTCTAGAATATGAGTGACTATATCAGACAACTTTAAGAGAGGTAGGGCATAGCGAATCTTCGCTCGAATTGAGCCGCCCGTCCGGGGAAGGACCTCCGCCCTATAGAATACCGCAGTCAAATGACCTCTGGGTCGTGTTTCTGCCGGTGAGTAGGGTTTCCGGAGCTCGTGGGGGGTTAGGGTTGGGCCGGCATGGCGGTGGTAACTGACCAGTTACTTGCCCGTTGTCACAGCGACTTGGGCTTCTCTTTCGCTTTCCATCAGGCGTAGGGAAGCCATTATGTCGAGCCACTATAAAAAAAAAAACATCACATACAGTGCTCCGATCCCAAAGTAAGTAGCTTAGTCACTTGTGTTATGAGTATCAGAACAACGAAGGTACTACAAATATATACTTAAATACAAATATAAACACCCAGGCACAAATATTCATCACACGTTTGACCCTGGTGGGGATCGAACCCACGACCTTTAGATCAGGAGGTAGGGGTCACTACCAATTTGAGCCACCACGCCTGTCATAATATACTACTCAGTAATCACACCGCTACTTCCTCTAGGCCTGCCCTGGTCTTTTCAATCTTATATTAATTATTCCCGTCCATTCTTTCAAGGAATTCATTAAAATAACTCAAGAAACGTCCCCTAATTGGTAGTGCCAACGCTGGCCAAGGGGCTGTCATCGCTCCACTTACCCTGAGAGCAATTAGAGAATATTATGCGAAATTAAATCGTACCACCTTCAATTTAAGTTTTCGTTTCGATTGCGTTACAGACCCTTTTAAATGACATAGAAGGAGTCAGATTCATCTAAAAATATATTACGTGTTAGGCAGTTATGTACGGCTGTTCCATTTAGATCAAAGAGAGGCTTCAGTCTCGAAATTGACGCATTATGAGTTGATTTAATTACGAAGGCGAATGCACAATAAACCCTTGTTGATTTAATGATAACGACAGGCTTCAATTTAACTGACGGGTAAGAGACAGAATAGATTTTTAGGACAACCTAAAATTTACAAAAGCACTCTAAATTCTCCATTTCAAAACTATTAGAATTACGTAACTGTGTAGTTGAAGCTATAGTGCATGGGCGGTGGCAATAGACCACGTTACTGATTGATGTCGCATTATTAAGAATAGAATAGAATAGAAAATGATTTAATTGGTACAAAACATATTTGAAAAATACAAATAAACAATTAAAACGCATTATAGTATGATGCCGCAGTGACTTGCTTCTTTTTCGCTTCCCATCATGTTGTGTTGGATCACTATAGTAAACACCTATTTATACATCTATCTATACTTATAATAAATCTGTAGTGCGGTCAATTTTGTACATGAAGTATATTTTCAAAATAGCTATCAGGCGGTGATTAGTGATCGATACTGATGCCGAAAATGCAATCAGTAAAATTTTTGTCTGTCTGTCTCTGTATGTTCGTTATAGAAAAAAATATAATTATAGAAAAAATCTGCATGTTTGATCGCGTATCACGCGAAAACTACTGCATGGAATCAAATGCGGTTTTCACCAATTTATTGCCAGAGGTCTAACTTAAAATGTAGGTACGTTACTTAAAACGTAGGAAGTCCGTTATTTTTGAAACCCGATATCCACTCGTGCGACGTCGCCGGCACAGCTAGTTTATAATAATATCAGTAAGACACATTGATAACTCTAACTTCACATTATCTAAAATGAACATGATTATTACATCTAATTTATCTCTTAACTACAACTAGTTACCCGTTTAACAATCCATTTGAACAGAATTAAGCTACTGTACGTACAACGTACATAATAAATACATTTCTAAGTGGACTATATCAATGTTAATTACAGTGAAGAAGATATTTTGAATGGAAATCTAAAAATATCACAGTGGATAATGTGTTACATTTTTTATTAAATTTCGTAATATTAGGATCGCCAGAATAAAATTAATAATCTCTTGTAAAAGAGATTTCGTCTAAACTGGCCCAGGCTTCGGGCGACCCCAGAGCTGGCTCGTACCTCGCTCAGCGCATCTCGCTAGCAATTCAGCGAGGTAACGCAGCCAGCGTCCCGGGGTCACTGCCACAGGGTCCCGTTTTAGAAGATTTTTAATATTTGACAATATTAGTTTAGTTTAGGTTTTATTTATTTATTGTATCTTAGGCTTAAGTTACTTTGTAAATATAATTGTTTTTATGTACCTACCCGTTTTCATTATTTTTCAAATGATACCCAAAATTCATCTATTTGTTAATTTTAAATAAGCTTAAAAGTTTTTTATAGATGCTTTTTTGTTGCCGTCTGTATTACGCAAAACATCCCCCTTGTGTCGCTTCGTACTTGAAAATATTTATAATATTCACTTAGTAACATGGCAACTAGATCTAGAAGTGATAGATCTTGCGATTATAGATATTTAATTACAGGTTTGACGTAATATTTACCGTATTTCACTTACAACATTCGTGCTCCATTTTACATATCACAAAATATTTAAGTAAGGTTGTATCTATTGCAGCCACCGGCTCATTTCACGCTCTGTAATCCAGGCGATAACGAGTCCATTGTGAACCGGGCTACGACTTAAGCAATGTCGCTTAGAAATGGGACGCAGCCATTTTTATAAGAATAGAGATAGGTAGGTTACTTTTGTATAAACTTTCATACAAAAGTATATACCTGTCTCGCGTTCCACAAGGTTATAGAAATCTATACAATCTATTTGTTCGTTTATTAATACAAACACAATACAGCCCCAGCTTTGCCGGCGCCAAGTAAGCATAAAATGTAGGTTTTTTCAGGTAGGTATGTATGGTTTCCGGTTTTAGAATAGGATCCCACCTCACGCCGTGGGTGTTGTAGACAGAAGTCGACTAAGGGAAAAACGGGCAGTTTACCTGGGTACAAAAGAAACGAGTCGAATACGGAACGTCGACGCACAAAATATCGATGAACTCTAATACGATGCTACAAGAGTTCGATGCACGTTAGTTCGAAAGATCTATACTTCGATACTACTGAACTTCGATGCACGTTAGTTCGACAGATCTACATATACTTCGATACTGCTTAACACGTTAGTTCGCACGTTCTGCCAAGCGTGACTAAAGCAAATCCTCCAAATGATAATTGTCATTGTCATTTTAGGCCTATGTCCAGCAGTGGACGTTTTCTGGCTGATGACGATGGTGATGATAGGATTATAACTTAAACAGTCCCTTATCACAGAAAACACAGCAACAATAAATTCTGTGAATGAGCACGCAATGCCATTTTCCACATAACTGTTGTTCAATTCAATAGGAATAATTTGAGATTCGTAGAACACGTATATACCTTTAAAATACGGAATCCAACAGAGTTTCTTCAAAGAATTTCCGGAACATACAACGTGTACCAAAACAGCTCTAGTAATTCGTGTCGTATCGTTGTTATAACGATATTCGTTGGCGCGGCACGTCAACGGAATATTAACAAGGAAATCCTTCTAAAGGAACTCCCGAAATTATTATAACTTGAAAACATTAAAATTTGGATACCCGCAGTGTTTCAACATTGCTTTTGAGAATTACTTAAGAATTTGTACGTATTTTTTTTGGTTACCGCAAAGGAAGATATTTCCTGTGGAGTAAAGAAGCATTTGATTGCAATGATGTACTAAATAAACAAACAATAGATATGTAAATTATTTCATAGACAACTTTATTCATAGTTTAAAATACTGAAAAGGAATTTCTTTTTAGGGCATAGATGCTCGCTAAAAAAAAAAGAAAGATTTTTTTTATTTGGTACTTAGGAAGGAGACTGGTACTGATACTACTGGTGGTCTTTGCATTATAGCTGACTACGCTCTCGAAATCTTAACAGTCTAAAGCATTATCTTCCCCCATCTTCAGTTTCAGGTATAAAATATCTCTGAAGCAGCTCTCAGAACATGGTGGAGGAAATACTAACATTACAAGTGTCTGAACATAGCCTCGAACAAACGAAATAGGACATTTAACCAAAAGACAAGACTTCGCACTCTCAGGGATCCACAACGCTGGCCCAGAACATTCTGGTATCTACAAACTTGCCTACACCGTTCCCTGAATGTTAACAAGAGAATCCTTCTAAGGAGACGAGGTTTATAATTACTTTTGAGACATGAAAGAGAAAAAATTGGACGCGACGTGCCGTGAAATCCTTTGCACGCAGATTTCAGGATATTCATTGTTTTTTTATACAAGTAAAGGGTTAAAATTGAGCCGAGATTTTTCAATCTTTGTAGGAATAACGGTTTATGATTTTGTTTAAAAAAGCGGTTCTTGATTTGGCATTGATTGAATAAAACTAGATGAACAATTGAATCCATTTGAGAAATGGATGGACTTACAAGGCATACCTACTTTTATTTGGTAGTACATTTCTGCTCCAAACTACCTGATTGTCAATATAAAATGTATACGTTTGTTTAGCAAAATCTCCAAAAGATTTTGATACTTGTAATTTGGAGATCAGTCTGTGTGTGATTGAACGTAGTTTCAAGAACAATCTTTAATGATCTAGACTAACATGTTCTGGTAAAAGACTAACATTAACATTACAATACTAAAACTAGATTATATACTCATTTTTATGTAACTCTTTCGTGCAAAAGCGGAACTAAATTACTCTTGAACGAGGAAACTTTTCTGTATCAAAAACACGAACAAAATTATTTTACAAATTCGGGAAGTGCATACAACTACATACTATGGAATGGATGATTCAAAATCTGGAATAACACAAGCATTTAATTAAGTAACTAACGATTCAATGGATGTTTCGGACTTCTACAATATACGATGACGTCTAATGGGTAAAGTTACACTAAGGGTTAACGGATCCTGACGTTAATTAAAAGGTAATTAGACAGAAATTGTACATACCAACCTTTCCTCAGCATGTCGGCGTTATGCCTGTAACAACGAATGAACATTATTAGCAAACGTATATTATTACATAGAACAAACCTGTAATGCCACGTCTTGATCGCTAAAAAAAATATTTTAAAAAGGTTTGTTTTGTAAGGCACACTTAGGCAACACAATAGGTCTTTGGACTATTTTTTTTTATATTGACACAATAACTATGCTGCTAGGCTTCTCGGAAAAGAGCCTATGTAGCTGTGCCTACGTAGCAATTCAGTTACCACAGCCTTGTGGCCTTGTGGTGGTGTGGGGGGTGTGTTAAGATCAGAATCTTGAAACGCGACCATAGTTAATTCAAGGGTGTTTCATCTTTTTTTCGAAATAATGTCTCTGATGGTAAACGGTCACACAGTCCATTACAAATGCATCGCTAAAGGCATTACGTGTGCTTTGCCGACCCTCAAAAGCATGAAATGTCTCCGAGATATAACGATTCAACATCACAAATCCCGTCTTCGTACGGAAATTATGTAGGTATTTTATTTTGTATTACCATTGGTGGAAATATGGTGACTCGCCTGATGGTAAGTGGTTATCCCAACTCATTGGCACCTGAGGCCAATACTGGAGGCATAACACGTGCTTTGCATCTGCAAAGCACGTGTTTGAGGATCTCCTCAAATGCATGAAACATCCCCGAGATATAACAATTTCAACATCACAATTCACAAAAACTCTTTAATTCAGTGCTACGAACCTAAATCATTTCTACTACGAGCGGTCTACGCGATATACTACTCCATATATTACATAGTTCAACACGCGCTATTTCGTAGTCGCACATTTAGCGTGTAGCACAGTTTCATTTATCCAACGCCGTTGACACATACGCCGCTGTAAGTCCGTAGCAAAAAGTACGCTTCCACGTAACCCAGTTCCCGGCATCTCTCTAAAGATGTTTATTCAAAGCTTCAGCGAGTGAGTCGCGCAAGTTTCACTTGAGTTATTTCAATATTTTGTAGCGTGATCGTGTTGTGGCGTGCTATAGAACTTTAAATACGATTAATTGTTGGGTTTCGAATGATGTGGCAGAGTAATTAAAAATAATGCGTACCTTCACTTTTAATGGATAAACTCTGTCTGAGTTAATAGATCGATACTCTTTTTTTTATAGTATCTCGACATAATGGCTTCTTTATGCCTAATGGAAAGCGAAAGAGAATCCCAAGTCGCTGTCACAACGGGCAAGTAACTGATCAGTTACCTGTCAATTGCCACTGCCATGCTGGACCAACCTCAAACCCCCACGAGTTCCGGAAACCCTACTCACCGGCAGGAACACGATCCGGAGGTCATTTGGCTGCGATATTTTATCTGATATTATACTATGTAGGAAAGTATTAGTAGGAAATAAGATAATAATTTTAGTAGTAATATCTTTGATAAGTAACATTAATGATTTAATTATTAAAATTGTAATTTTACCTTCACGGTACTCTTTCACCAATAAACGTTCCAAATAAATGTTAATAAAAGCCAGTAATAAATTTCCAATAAATAATTAACGGTGTCCCAAAGTGTATTTATTCCCGTTCAGTGTATTTGTACACGCTAAAGTGTAGATCTTCCACGAAGTTACACTTGTACTCGAAATCTCGAGTACAAGTTGTGTACATGTTCCCAGAAACGTGTAGAATTAGTTGTGTATTTGCACCCAATATTTACTCCGAAGGTAGGAAGGGAGTATGGGATATTAAAAATAGTATTTATGAAATAAATGTGCTCTAATTTTTTTTATTTTCACGTCAGGCATGCTTTGGTGTACTCGTATAAACCAGAGCCCTACGGGACACCTCGGTAATGGGGGCACCTAAAACCGAGAATACCCACTAAACCAGATGGTGTGGTCATCCCAACCATCCTTAGGGTCGGGATGACCGGTGGGGGCCATCCACCAATTACTTCACATGAATTTGGTTAATTTTATGACTTTTCGACCCCTTCCCCATCCTTGTCACAGCTGGTCCCTTTTGTGGGACTCCTTTCTTCTTTGTATACTCTCCATGGACCCTCTCGTGTGACGTAATTAATAGATACATTACTCCAGGCCTCTTGGGACTTGACAGCTCAGTAGCACTGCACCGCCTTAAGAGTAAGCGCAACACCTCGGGAGGACGTAGTGCTCTCGGTACTGACCAGATGTGTCCGAAGACACGTGTCGTCGTCTTCCTCGGGGTCGCTGATCGGAGCGCAAGGCAAGGAATCTTTTCCAGATAATTCCTCGGGTCGGGGATAGCAAGATGAGAAGTGTGTAATGGTATAGTTCAAACGATTTCATCATCATCAGCCCACTGGACATAGGCCTCTTCAGTCATAATCGCTACGCTGGGCTGGGTTGGTGATCGCAGAAGATTGCGCTCCTCGCTCCGGTGACGCTGCTGACCTTAATAAAATGACCTCAAATACGGAATTGAAGTCGTTCAAATTTTGTTTTAACTTTCCCAACATTATATTGGCCAAATCTCTGCATCATATCCGCACGACACCCTTAACTAAAAAAAAAAACAAATATTTTTGCTGCAAAAAACAAACAAAATATGTTTTTTTACTAAAGATTAAACCTACCTGTATATTTTGTCTCCCGCTACATAAAGGGGTAACCACACGACGCCGCTGGTGCATTGCCAAGCTCGCAGGCGCTCGTAAACACGACTATGAATTCGGCAATATACGTGACTCGCTTGCAACTTTACGTCATGTGCAGATTTAGTTCTTGTTTTGTACTTAGGTATGTATTACTTAGGATAAATTAACATAATATGGGGATCTCCCTACTAAGATTTATTACTACTCCTAAATCATTTAATATAAGGGAGCGATCACACACACACGAGGCTCTGACAACCGACTGGTGGCGGTATAACCATCACTATTGAAGACGTAGCTAAATACCACAGACCGACGACACCGGAGCGAGAAGCTACGCCCTGCGATCGCCAACCCGCCTGCCCAGCGTGGCGATTATGGGTATATCCTCCAGATGTTGGCCCTAAGTGGCGAACAACTGGAGAGGCCTATGTCCAGCAGTGGACTGCAATAGGCTGATGATGAAATATATTTGTGGTACCTTCGTTGTTCTGATACCCATAACACAAGTGCTTAAGCTACTTACTTTGGGATCGGAGCAATGTATGTGATGTTGTGTGATATTTATTTATTATTTTATTTAAATGAGCCATCGAGCCAGTCCATCAAGAACCAGAAATGTCTGTCTCAATGTTGTAGTTGCTATCTGTCATGCTCGTCTGTAAGTTAACCCTGGCCTTCCCGCACAAAGTGAACCTACGAGCACACCAACACCTGCTACAACACACTACATACCTCCGACTCAAATAAGCATATTAGGGTACTATTTGCAAATTCATAGCCCTGTTTACGAAAGCGCCAGCCAGCAAGCTTGGCAGCGGACCAGAGCTTCAGTTTTTAGCTCATATATCCCACTTTTTATCAAACGAAAGATGAAAAATACACTAGTGACCGAATTTACCACCGCGCACTGGCGAAACACTTGTAAAATTTCGGTCCCATTCGGGATCTGTCGGTGTGTAGCTAGAATAATCTTGCAGATCAGCATGGTAGTGGCAACAGCTGATTGGTTTGGTTGCTTATCCGTTGCCGCAGCGGATTTTCCATTTCTTTTGTTTTCCGGGCCACGGGAAACGATCCTTGTCAATAGGCTTGTTTCCATAAAAAAATTAATTAGTCCGTCTTCTAGATTATTAAAAAATAAGAAATACGTATTTTTTCATTTGTAAATTAGACCCAAAATTACAAAGATATAGCCCGTTAAAGTTGCGTGTGACGTCACGCCGTGCGGCATTTTGTTGCACGGAGTGACATCAAAAGCCCCCACTCCTAAATTTTGATGCTTTGTATCTTTGTTATTTTTTGTTTAAATGAAAAAAAGGAAAAATACGTGTCCAATATATTTTTATAATCGAAAATTCGGACTAAACATAATGTAAGTATTTTGACCCTGGAAACATCCCTATTAGGCATCACGTGTTGCTTTTCGTCAGGTACAAAGGAAATTCAAGCGACGAGTCAGTCGATACTCGATGCATATTAGAAGACACCTTTAGACGCCGTGAAATCAGACACAAAGTGAAGAAAATCAGACACAAAGAAAAAGTGTCGTTTGGGGGTTACCGATGACTTAATATTATGTCTTGTAAAGCCCGGACTAGTAGATAAAATGACGTAAATGTAATTAAATCATAACTCATTTACATGATAAAAGTAAATCCAGTAGAAGTAAGCGAATCTAACTTTTTTTTTGGCAAATAAGCTTACGGCCCGCCTGATGTTAAGCGGTTACCGCAGCATATGGACACCTGCAACACCAGGGGTATCACACGTGCGCTGCCGACCCTTTAAAAACCTCTTCACAGCCGTTATGAAGGACCCCATACTATAGTCAGTATAGTCTCGAGGGAGAGCCTCTGCGGGGAGCACATTCCACGGCCTGAGTGTACGCGGCAAAGTTTCTGTGTCATCGCTTGCCTATATACAACTATTTCTATCTAATTTAAAAAGAAGAGTGAATAAATTAAGCGCAATTTTATTACAAGCGGCGCGAGAAAAATAAAGAATCATTTTCCAAATAAAACATCTGCTAACAATATTGTGTCGGCGACGTTCCGTTCAACGTTAGACCCTTTGTTTCTCCAAATGGAATAACAAATACGCTCAAATACAAAATAAAACTCGCTCTTTTATCACGAGGAGGCGAGCCGGACTGATATACGAACTTCCAGCTGTTTTGGTCTCTGGAGGGACACTGCTATTAGGAGTATTATAGAATTTTGTCGTCTGACTTTTACAGAAAACAACATATTGGATACAAAATTACTATGAACCGTACCTATTTTTCGATTTATATCAAAACTTTTATTTCTCCTGTATTTTCCTGTGGGGGGACCACATATATAATTACAGACTATGTTCGTCTACGATGTTAAATCCAAAGACGTTGACGTTGCGTGCTGCATGACACGTAATTATTTCCTCATCGGAAGTGACTATGAAAAATAAACTTTTTAATACAGCTAAAAAGAAGTTTAAATAACACTGGTGAAAAACAAAATCCGATAATGTCAAATTAAAAAGCTGATTTTGAAAATGGAACAAGGTCCCTAATGGATTTCTTTTTACAAGCTTTTATTCGTACGAAGCCAAAAAAAAAAGCTTTTATTCATTGTAGTTTTGAAATGGAATAGTTCTCAAACAATTAAATTACTATTTATATATCTTACTGGCAACTCCATCGTACAGTCAAACAGCAAATCTATAAGGATAAGACAGGCTTATCCCTCGCCTGAAGAAACAAAGTTCCCCGGAGACAAGCAATAAAGCCCTTTCAATGACAGACCCAATTCCACACGAGCGAAACTGTGTGCGCCAGTTAGTTCATAAATAAGTAAAGTGACAGTCTTTTTCTTAAAACATGGACTTGGCACAAAAGAAATAAAATATAGGTACATACCTAGTAATCCTTTTTCTTTCTTTTTCAAAATATACTGTAGATCTGTCTATGCTATCAGTGAGTCCTGCTGAGTGAAGCCCACGGACGATTGCGTTCGTTTTCATTTTATTTTATACATATTATTATAATATATAGATAGATAGATACTCTTCATTACCACAATGTTTCATGAAGGTATCAGAAAGTTCTAGTTCATTAACCAAAAAAGAAGAAAGTTAAGCAAAATTTCCTTTTATCACAACAACAAGATATTGGTATGTAGATCCGCAGATACGAAATGTTTCCTGTAAATTATCAAAGCGAATTTTCGCGGCGAAGCGAAACACCTTCGAGTGGTTTCATATCTGTTATCAAGTTTAAAGAGACAGAGACGGTTTGAAAGCGGCATGTGTGAATAAAATTGTTGAATTCGTAGGATTTTCGCGGTGAAAATCTTTTACTACGAGATATTGTGAACATTGTACTTTTACTTGACTGTCGAAGATTTTAGAAGGTTCTTTAGGCGGGGCGTGAGACGGCATCTCAGTGGGCCTTCAGGGTGTGGGCGACTGGCGCGATCATCCATCATCATCAGCCTATTACAGTCCACTGTTGGACATAGGCCTCTCCAGTTGTTCGCCACTTAGGACAAACGTCTGGAGGATATACCCATAATAATCGCCAACCCGCCTGCCCAGCGTGGGCAGGCGGGTTGGCGATCGCAGGGCATAGCTTCTCGCTCCGGAGACGCTGCTGCCCGTCATCGGTCTGTGGTATTTAACTACGCCTTCAATTGTGATGGTTATACCGCCACCAGTCGGTTGCCAGTGCCTCGTTTGTTTTTCGGCAGGATGCACCTCGTGGTGCATCCTGCCAATCCTGCCTCCAAGCCAGCCTCACCTGCTCGTGCAGGTGAGGTTGGCTTGGAGCGAAATGATGATAGGTCGCTCCCTTACATCCCGCGATGGGTTTATCCTATTATGCGTGTCGACCTAACACTTGGACCTCACGACCGCTTACCATCAGATGGAGTGAGGTGTCATTTTGAATGCTCCTTTTATAAAAAAAAAAGAAAGGAGATTAATATTTTTCGAGTATATGTACGTACCTACGCGCTCAGGCCAGGTGGAGTGACGATTTGCGCAGGACGGCTGGCAAGTGCTGGATGCGAGAGGCCCAAAATCGATCAAGGTGGCGAACATTAGGAGAGGCCTATGTCCAGCAGTGGACTGACACGGGCTGATGATGATGAGACGTACGTACATATCTTCGATCATATTGGCAGTACATCGGCCTACCCCGGACCGAATAGATTCTTGCTTTGATAATAACTGTCATCATCATCTCGATGGTTGGCGATCCTCCACTGTATTATGAGGAACTTCTTGCCTCGCGCATCGGTTTTGTGGAACCAACTCTCTGCTTCAGTATTTCCGAACAGCTACGACATGGGAGCCTTCAAGAAACGAGCGTACTCCTATTTAAAAGGCCGGCAGTGACCCTAAACTCGATTTGAGTTGCAGGTGTCCATGGGCGGTGTCGACTGCTTACCATCAGGCATCACGTTTGCTCGTCTGCCGCCTCTTGCATAAAAAAAAAAATCTCTATAACTCCACGAGCCACTAACTTTGTCATACATTACACAGCGGCAAATATCTAATTCGCCGGAAGACCCGCCAGCGACCGCAGTCGGCTTTATTACGTTCCACGGAACACTTTAATATTTCCTCCTGTTCTTTAGGGTTACATTCCTGTAATTCAACTCCTCTGGTAATATCCACCGAGATGTTGAATCGGTCTAGACGATCTTTACTTGAGGATAGATTAAAAGGGTAAAAGTTGAGAAATATTGTTTGCGTCCAATGTTTTATTGTAGATGCCATTTTTGATCATTCTATCATCATCATCAGCCTATTACAGTCCACTGCTGGACATAGGCCTCTCCAGTTGTTCGCCACTTAGAGCAAACATCTGGAGGATATACCCATAATCGCCACGCTGGGCAGGCGGGTTGGCGATCGCAGGGCGAAGCTTCTTGCTCCGGTGACGCTGCTGCCCGTCACCGGTCTTCAGTATTTAGCTACGCCTTCAATTGTGATGGTTATACCGCCACCAGTCGGTTGCCAGCGCCTCGTTTGTTATTCGGCAGGATGCACCACGGGCAGGTGAGGTTGGCTTGGAGCGAAAAGATGATAGGCCGCTCCCTTACGTCCCTTCATCTATATCATTATATATATATCTCGTACCAATTCAAGATTTCATCCTTATCATCTCGATAGTTGGAAGTCTTCCGCGGTACGTCTTCCGCGTGATTTTCAACCTCGTGCAATGGTTCTTTAGACTTCCAGTTGCGACTTTTCCAAATGGATACGATTTTGGGACCTTCAAAAAGCGAGGCTACAATTCACTCAAGGGCTAGCAGGCAACCCACATGTCACTCTCTCACATGGTGTTGCGGTGTCTATGGTCTGAAGTGATCACTTACCATCAGGTGACGTTCAGGCCCGTTAGCCCCCTCATCATCATCAGCCTATTGCAGTCCACTGCCGGACATATCTCCAGTTGTTCCCCACTTAAAGCAAACTTCTGGAAGATATACTCTTAATCGCCACTTTAGCTACGCCTTTTATGATGGTTATACCGCCACCAATCGGTTGCCAGCGCTTGGTTTGTTGTTAGCGGTAAATGATTCGTATACTGCTGAGAAGTTCATTGTATTGTAGTTTTAAACTCGTAGCTTTTAACACTTCGGTTTAATTGAAATAACTTCACTCTTAGGCCATCAATCTTAATTAATTCTAATTTAAACGAATGCAGCAATCTAGTTTCATTAATTCAAACAGCGTTATTCACTAAACTGTAGCTCAAAATTTAAAAGCTTGGGTTTTACAGGGAGAAAATCGCATTTAATCATCAAACTCATGCTTTTATTATTCTGTGGAGTCTTGAATATAGCGTAATTGTAACGAAGCTAATCGTTAATTTATTTATGCCAAATTAACACCAAGTTTACTAAGTCAGGCTTTGCTAGGATAGTCGTTAAGAAAATGCGTTATATTTACATGGGTATTCGTAGATTGTATGTTGTCTTCTACAAGTATACTAATAATAAATCTGTACAGAGGTAAATTCTGTATATAAAATATATTTTCAAAATAACTATCAGGGAGTGATTAGTGATCGATAATGATGCCAAAAATGCAATAGTAAAATTTTTGTCTGTCTGTATGTTCGTTATAGAAACAAAAACTACTCAACGGATTTTGACGAAACTTGGTATACAATTATTCTTCATATTCCTGGGCAGGTTAAAGGGTACTTTTCATCACGCTACTATTAATTAAATAGTCGCTGTGGCAACAGGCAAGTAACTGGTCAGTTACCTGTCAGTTGCCACTGCCATGCCGGCCCAACCCTAACCCCCACGAGCTCCGGAAAGCATCTGATTTGTAAAAATACGAGTACATCGTCATTCTCATCAAACATTTAAAAAGACACCGAATGCTTTATATATTCTCTCTTTCTCGTACCTAATAGCAATGAAGACCGGTATCAAAGCGAGTTTATTAAGTCTTAGCTTTATTTTTTATGAGCTAACCCCATATTGATTGCCGGTCTAGTCTAGACTGGCCGAGTAGGTGAGCTGGTAGGGTGAAATCGATACAAGGGCTCGGCGATGTGTCAAAGACTTCTATGCCGCTATAGATACAATAATGGTTTTGAATACTGAACGAATGAACTGTATTTGCCTCGTATAACGGAATTTTACTTGGAATTGTAAAAAAAATATGTCACCGGATGAGAACGAGGTGATCTAAATAGATTGATAGATATCATAAGTTAATTTAAAAACTAGCTATAATAGACATGTGTTGTACTTGATCAATACAGGAGGATTGTACAACAGGGTTATTAATTTGTATTATTTATTCACCGTGTCGATAAACAAGTTTAAATATGCAATTATAGTGAGCGATATTGCTCGTCCAACCACAAAGTATAAAAAAAAACCTTGGTCTATGTCACACTTACATTAAAAATATATTTGTTTATTTGTGGCCTGTCTGATGTTAAAACAGTAACCACCGCCCATTGACATCAGCAACGCCTGGGTTCATCCATGCCGCCGCCTACGGTGAGGAAAAGCCCTCTTTAAACCACGTTTAAAGAAGGACATGTAGCGACTTTGTATGCATTGTACCCATATAACATACCTCTAACACAATACAAGCAAATGTATTTTAGCAATGTAACGCTTATGTGACCGGTGTATCCCTTTCCGGTTCAATACACTCGAGGGTAGCGGTAAAATGAAATTCCTCATGACACTCACTATGTACGGGTAAAAAAGGGATGTCCTAAGGGATAAATCTTGGAGTTCGTTAGGCAGCTGTCAGGTGTGGAAGTGGTGAATCTGTATTTTATTAAAGTACAACAATTTTATGTTATTAGTAGGAGGATTGAGAATGTACCCCATGGCATCCTATGGGGTCGTAGAAGACAACTAATGGTATATCAAGATACGGCCGTTTACCTGGGTATGAATAAAATCTACTGCGGTCACAGCCTATTGCGATCACCAACCCGCTCCCGATCCCCCCGAATAACAATAGGCCTGTTGCTGTAAAAAAAATGTTCAAAAATAAAAGACACGTATTTTTTCATTTGTAAATTAGACCAGAAATTACAAAGATATAGCCTGTTAAAATTACGCGTGACGTGAGAGTGGGAATTTTTTTGCCACTGAGTGACGTCAAAGACCCCACTCCTACATTTTGATGCCTTGTATCTTTGTTTTTTTTTGTTTAAATGAAAAAGGAAAAATACGTGTCCAATATATTTTCATAATAAAAAGTAATTATTTTGACCCTGGAAACATCCCTATTGTAATTGGAGGAGGCCTATGTCCAGCAGTGGACAGTTGCAGACTTATGATTATGTGGATCATCAGCCCTCCCAAAAAATAAGCCCATAAAGTTGGCAACAACCCTGGACAAATAAACTGGTTGGTTGAACACACAGTCTTAGAAGATCTTCACAGGTGTGCACTGTGTGCAGGTTTCCTCAATAAGTTTTTCTTTACCGCAAGCGTCAAATAAATGTACGTACAAATTTCAAATTGGAAAACACATTGGTACGTGGCGAAGTTGGGACCGCTTCCTCATGAAAGCCAACTACTAATGCATATTTAAAGTAACTAACATCGAGCTCCCCTCGTTAATCAAAAGCAGGACGTTGCTAAACGCAAGGATATAACGACATACGGTGTGAATGCCGCCGACTGCCGCGACCTCACTTCCGCTGCTTCCGCGCACTCCTAATTATGCGAGACCTGAAGGTCTGATACAACCAAGGGTGCAAAATATTTACCTATTACATTTCTAATGCTCACCTCAATGGTACATATCAACAATTAACATCGTTGGAGGTCAAAGTCGTCGTTAACGGAGCTGTGACACACCTGCACTGGATAAGAAACCGAACGGTTTAAATGTAAAAATGTGGTACGTATGTACGCTAAAAACACAACACAATCTAGAATAGGCGAGAACAAATGGATCCCACAAAGATCACAAATGATCAGAGACAAAGAAAGTTAAATCCGGGTCAAATGACCAAAAAAAGGTTATGTTAAGGGGTGGACTAGTGAACGCGACGCGGACGGGCAATTTATCTAAGAGAAATATTCACTAACCTTTCTCCGCTGCTCTGTAGATGTGCCCGGCTGGGACACTTTCGGATATATTCGCCTTCAGTCCAACACCTTCATACAAAACTTCCATAGGCTGGTAATTGTGACACTTCTCTCTCTCACACTCTTAATTATTTTTCGATGACACCACCACACGTTGGGGGACACGCAATGTCCTAATGCACCGCTTCAACGATGGCGGACATGATACTCTGCCGGCGGCAGGTAGGAGCAAATCTCTTTTTACAAATTACCCGCAAATACACGAACAATTATTGTTACTATTTCTAAATTGTGTTGCACTCAAATTAAAATTGTACTAAATATGTAAAAACCTGTTTCAGTACGAAACAATACGCTTTTTTGCACAAAACACAAACATTACCTACGGTAGAACATAGGAAATAATAAAAAGGAAAAACAGCAAGGAAACACTCAATGTACCTAGTACAATTTAGACATCATTATCATCATGAAGACGTCAAGTTTTTGGTTTTAGAATAGGACCCCATCTCATTTCGTAGGTGTCATAGTATATATTACGTATGCAAAGTGTATATTGGATCGACCGTTTTTGTCGCTAAAATTCCGCTTGGCAGGTCCGCAGAGCGGTTCATGTTTCAATAAGTCCCGTCATTATTACGCGGTTGACATGCCAATATGGCTCATTCCGGGGCCCACCAATGGCCGTGTGTCCGCACGAATTCCTATGGCGGTAACTATGTGGGCAACACACAGTGTGCAGCGGATAGAGATGCCAGGTGTTGCCATCATAATATCGATAGTTGTCGATAAAACTATAGTGATAGTGATCAATAGCTGATAGTATGTCCGCACGAATACCTATGGCGGTAACTATGTGGGCAACACACAGTGTGCAGCTGATAGGGATGCCAGGTGTTGCTATTAAAATATCGATAGTTTTATTGACTAAAATGACGATTTTTTTTATAATAAAGGAGCTAAACGGGTTTGAAAATTACTTTCTGGAAAGCGATTACTTCAGCCCACAGACATCCACACACGTCAACAGCCTATCGCAGTCCACTACTCGTGGTGAAATACCGATGTCCGGACATCGGTATTTTCAGTTGTTCGCCACCTTGAGCAAACACCTGGAGGCTTTATCTATAATCGCCACGGTCTGGGCAGGCGGGTTGGCGATCGCAGGGCGTAACATCACGCTCCGGTTACGTTGCTGCCGCCATAGATAGCAGGGGAATCAACCGACCGGGCTTTAAGCAAATTTGGATGCTTGTTTGAGTCTTAGTCATAACCATTAGCCGCTGTCGTAATATTTACTCATCCTAATTTAGATATTGTTTTTATTCCGATGCACTTTCATCGACTATATTTAATTGACCAATAAATTATCGATACACCACCGCATCGATATTACCGGTTAACCGACACATACCTAGTTGCGGCGGCGAGGAATGGCGCGGTCAACCCTGGCACTGCGGGTGGCAATTATGTGGCCAACCTGAGTCTGCCGTCTTGTCGCCATTTTACATTGCCTCAGGGCTAGGAAAAGCTAACATTATATTTCAATAGCTAATCTTCTATACTTATAATAAATCTGTAGAGAGGTCAATTCTGTACATGAAATATATTTTCAAAATAACTATCAGGTGGTGATTAGTGATTGATAATTGGATACTGATGCCAAAAACGCAATCAGTAAAATTTTTGTCTGTCTGTCTGTACGTTCGTTAAAGAAACAAAAACTACTCTACGGATTTTAACGAAACTTGGTACAAATTATTCTTTATACTCCTGGGCAGGTTATAGTATACTTTTCATCACGCTAAATTCAATAAGAGCAGAGAAGTGAAGGAAAGTGTTGGGAAAACGGGAGATTTTTTTAACTGTCTGTTGTGGGCTCTGTTCCATACGGCCTAAGGACGGCACTATGTTGAGCCCAAACAAAAAAAAAAACAGTCGCAAACTTAGCGCGTTTATGTTCGCACATACGTTAAAGAGTATAATTAAATAATCATTCTTTAGTGCTACAGATGTGATGGGCTGACGTGTAGAGGCGAGAGTGCATATCCGAGACCGTAAGTACAATAATATATAATGTGCAAGGTTGAAAGAAAATTGAAAACTATTGTTTAAAAATCGTGTCATGTAAAGGCGACCTCCATTCGAAACTAGCGCGCCGCGACAGGTTGGCTCAAGGGCCCTCAGAGTGAGGACCGGCGCCGCTCGCGAGATTTATATTAAATCCCGCGTTCGCGCCAAATGAGATACTTCGGAATTTAAACATTCCGTTATTGTTTCGTTATAAAGCAACGGATATATTGAAACACGTTTGCACTTTGGTTCAGTTCCAATTTGTCCCGGGTAATAGTAAGATTACCGACTTGGCTATGGAAGCCAAGTTTAAACAGAATCAGATCAGGGATGGTTTTTGGTCAAACAATGTAACAAATGAATGGACTTTCTACATAACCTAACCACCCAATCATACACCACCGGACCGTTTTTTCACATAAACAATGTTTCCCAAAATGTTGAGTTAGGTCTTTATTTCATTAAGAGTGTTGTAAGTAGTTTTTACGAAGGAAAAGACGGAAACACAGTCTAGTTTAAGAGCAAATACTTGTTCACATTCTAATTGATTCATTGTGTCCAAGCCTATTCAATACTTCATAAAGACACATAGAACTCTAAAGGACTGAAAAGACACATAAAGACATACAAAAGATAAAAGAGTAAAATAGCTCCGTAAAGACACTTGCCTTCATTGGAATGACTTCATTTACACTGCCATTAGCTGATTGATTGATTGACAGAACGTATACACTACTCGTATAAAGTGTTATTGTTACCTTAATCGTGGGGTGTAAAAGCCATCGGCTCGAGGGCTCTGATGTCAAGGACCGCCGGTACTCTAAACACGATTTATATTATTAAATCTTGCGTCCCCGGCAGATGAGATGCAATTACACCTCTAGGGCTTAAACTTTTGTTGTTCCGCTTTTTTTTAAACGGCTCTTTGGAAAATTTCTCTCTGTTTTCGCTGTGTACTTCCGATTCCGCAAAGATGCTTGGAAATTAATGGCAATAGGTATATTTGTTTGCTCCTTTTTTTATAGCAACTCGGCATAATGGCTTCCCTTTGCCTGATGGAAAGCGAAAGAGAAGCCCAAGTCGCTGTGACAACGGGCAAGTAACTGGTCAGTTACCTGTCAGTTGCCACCGCCATGCCGGCCCCACCCCAACCTCCCACGAGCTCCGGAAACCCTACTCACCGGCAGGAACACGACACGAAAGTCATTTGGCTGCGATATTCTACAGGGTGGAGGTCCTTCCCCGGACGGGCAGCTCAATTCGAGCGAAGATTCGCTATGCTCGACCTCTCTTGCTTCTTCTGTAACTAAGGTTTTAAATTAATAACCAGCCTAGTATGTTGTTGAAACTTTTCTGTGTCTGATGTAATGTGACTTGATTGACCGATAGTTCAATTGGTATTGGACAAACATTCGTCTGACGAGCATTCGTGTGCTTGAACGAACGTATTCTGAAATATTTGATCTAAATTGGTTCAACTGTTTGTAAGAAGTGAGCCTTCAAAACGCTCAATTTTCTTAATTTTAGATTGTGTCACGATCATGAGAAATATGTAAAGACGAGTAATAAGGTTGCACCGGTTTAGATGGTACAGTTATGTGACGGAAAGTTAAGGAAAAAAAATCCTTTCCATCGCCCCCTGAAAAGAGCTACCGGTATTTCAAGATGTGAAATCCTCTCCCCTCAAGAAGAAAAAGGCCTGTAGAAGTTACCAAATCGCTACAGTCAACGTTACATAAAGCTATACATTAGAAAGTACAACAAGAATGTTCATGTCGAAGTTTTTAAGAACGATACAAAGTTTAGTTGCGAACAGCGTCGAGTTTGTTTGTCCTCGAGATTTCCAACGTCGTTCTTTGTTGAGCGTCATCGATACTTGGCTAATAGGAGTATAGCACAACAAATATAATAAAAATATACAGGATGACCGGAAGGGATGTAAGGGGGCTGCACTCACCTGCCCGGGGTGCATCCTGCCGAACAACAAACGAGGCGCTGGCAACCGACTGGTGGCGGTATAACCATCACAATTAAAGGCGTAACTTAAAACCACAGGCCGATGGCGGGCAGCAGCGTCATCGGAGCGAGAGGCTACGCTCTGCGATCGCCAACCCGCCTGCACAGCGGCGATTATGGGTATGTCCTCCAGGTGTTTGCCCTAAGTGGCGAACCACTGGAGAGGCCTATGGCCAGCAGTGGACTGCAATATGCTGATAATGATGATGATGACACGGATAAACTTCTGTTCACAGTTTTATGACCTTCCTTCCGAGTTTTTAGTTTCCTGTACATGACCACGGTAATTCTGGTAATTTTATAACATCGTGCTATGTAAAGGTCGCCAGTAAAACTAGTTCGCAGCTAGTTAACGAGCCACTCTCGCAGTCTCGGCACTCTCGGCCGCGCACCGAGTTTTAAACTCACTTTACACAAGCCCGAGTTGCCGGAGCAGGTTGCAAGCTCGTCTGTTTAGGCTATAGGTCTACTGGCCCCTTTACATTGCGCGCGGTGGAGTGCAGAGTGCCTGGCCACATACAATATCCGCGCAATAAGCCAAAAAAGATATTGCCATTATAAAGGCCACAAACAAATAACTAAAAACTCTGATTGAAATTGTTTCCTTAAGACGTTAAGTAATTGAAAGTTAAATACTACCGATCTTTACACAACACGATTTTTTAAAATTTCTATATTATCGGTTTCTATATTAGTGGGTTTGTCCTATTATGCTTTTTGACCTAACATTTGGACCTCACGTCCGATTACATCAAGTGGAGTGAGTTCATCCTAAACGCTCTTTTTATATGAAAGAAAAAGTCCCATGATGCCCTTTTTCCGAAGCGTAGAAGGATCCGCCACTTATATCACGGAAAATGTCTTATACTAATATCGCCAAGCCACTATCTCGTTGGAATAAACGCAACTGATCAATTATGTAAATAGCCTCGGGCGATCGCCCCGCAGATAAATCTGCGATTATTTTGCTACCACTCAGATACAAAACAAATACAACAGTCACTCTTTATTGTATTTCCATTATCCGCAGTTCACTTGGGTCGTACCTGTGCAATGAAAATTGGAATAAAGAAAATAAACGAATATATAAAAACGAATACAAACAAACAATACATACATTAACCCGATACTGAATTACGTAAGCTTTATTAATTATTTATTACTAGCTGTGCTGGCGGCGTCGCACGCGTTTCAAAAATAACGGACTTCCATAAAATGGTACCAAAATTTTAAGTTAAACTTCTAGCATTCATTCTATACATTAGTGAAAACCGCTAACTTTCTTAATATCAAATATTAACACGTTGAGCGCCATGACGGTCACCGGTGACCGACAAACAATAGTATTTCTATTGTGTCTAGTTTCTCGGCAGTCAAAGTATTAAGAAACATAGAAGACAATAAGTAATTACCTATTTGTTTTTATTAGTGAGGATGGCAGACGAGAAAGCGGCCCATCTGATGTTTAACATTACAGTTACAGTAGCTCATAGACTCTGCAATGCCAGGGGCACAGCTAAACTGCTGTCTACTGAGAGGAAAAAACTATGTGGTTAACGGGACGCAATTCCCTGTGATCTGTATGTGTGTTCGAAATGTTTAAAATTCCAGCAACCAGAAGGGTTAATGACATAACTATGTAAATTTCTAGAAAAATACAAATTTATAGGTACAGGTGAAGCATATATGAAAATGCACCGACTGTAACGCAGAATCGAAACAAAAACGAACTACTTGAGAAATATATGACTTACGAAAAAAAATACCCACCAAGAATTGCGTATGGAACACATATTTTATACGGAAATAAAAGAATATCGTTACGCAGCGGAAATATTCGACGATCATTCTGTTTTCCATAAATTTATGTACACTCGTACAGTGTTTGATAGTATTGATACGAATGTTTTTATCGAGTGCTACTGCGCGCTTTGATCGCGAAGTTTACCATGATAAATAATATTGACATGGTGTTTTACAGCGGTGTTTGTACTGATACAGCATAATTCGTTAGCAATGTAATCGCTTAACGGATCCAGAACCGAGGATAACTGTTTGTGTAGAGGCTGTCGACCGATTTAGAATTAATTTAGCTACTAAGTCTGCGGTCTGACAGGTGAAACGTTAATTGATGTATCCATTTACAGAACAACGGTTGCTACTTAATAGTACATGTTGGATGCAGGCTTTATTTATTTGTTCCCTATTGTACTAATGCTAGACACTCAAGTCCTTATTTTTAGTTCTAACAGAAATTGTACGAGCTTTTTTTACGTTATAATACAAGTCCGTTCATATAACAGCAGACTAATACGATAAGTAACCAAAATATAAGATAATAATTAGTGTATAAATGTTGTTGTACTTGCGTTAAACAAATAACAAATGTATGTAGGACCATCTTATTAATGTTCCACCCATGTTATACAAATAAATATTTGAATTTATTTCAAACTTTTCTAATTATTTTCTTTTTCCAGCACTACCAACATGATATTTCATCAACATTCAACTTAATCAATAACAGCAGGAACTAAAACAAACACGCAATACGATATTTACCGTCTGCGTGAGCGACAGTGGGGTATAAACATACTAATGTAGTCGTTACTTGTAGGTCAAGGCGTTAAAACTTGTTATCAGTCCGAAAGTAATGACAAAGTTAATAGAAAATTGTTCATTTTTAAAACTCGTCAACTTTATAAGTTAGCCCCGAAACTAAAAATGTCAAAGTTTATGGAAGTTTAGTTAGTAAAGTTAGCTGTCACAGTAACCCAGTTCTTATAACGGTCTTTTGTCAAAGCTGTAGCCCGCGGCAAACATTGTTATATATCTGCTTCTTCTTCTATACTTATAATAAATCTGTAGAGAGGTCAATTCTGTACATGAAATCTAAATAATATTTTTATAAATTATGCCCATAATGTTAATCTCGTGTATTAGAGCCATTACTGTGAAGTTTTATAATCCGTTCAACAGTTTTTAAAATTTCAAATGCAATTTCGTATATTAATCCGACCCGAAACCAAACCCTTTTTTAAAAAGCGTTTATTGTTTTTCTTTTACCGATCCTTACCAAGCCGCTGGGCAGATGACCTTAGAAGAACTGCTGGAAGTTGCTCGATGAGGGAAGCCCGGGATAGAGAAAAGTGGCGCGAATAAAAGGATGCCTACATTCAGCAGTGGATGGACCAAGGCTGTTGATTAATTGATCCCTCTCTGTTTGACTTTCCTCTACCCTAAGCTTGCCTAGAAGAGATCACTTATATTAACGATAAAGCCGCCTATATTGTACAACAAAATGTCTACTGTACCTAGTTCTATGTAAATTGTTTGGTGTGCAATAAAGAATAATATCTATCTATCTATCAAGTTTATTTTTCCATTGTTTGTTTAGTTAGGCATCATAGAGTACAAATCCTAACACAAAACATACAAATTATCTTAAACATAATGCATATCATTACAAAATAAACCCCAGTTCACTGTACGTCCCCGCCCTGTGTCTGCCACACTCGTTACGTCCCCTGTGTACACAGTGCCTAATAAGGCCGCACTGAAGGCACTTATCTCCTTTAAAACCCCTTAAATGAAGCAATAAACGTGGCAGAATCACTCCGCTCGTGTGTACAAATGTTTATTTTCTCGACAAAATTTGCTTACAAATCTATCGGGCGGGTAATATTTGTGATACGGAATATTTTAAAAACAACTCTGCCGTCTAGTTTTTGGGGTTCCGTACCAAAATGGTGAAAACGGAACCCTATTACTACGACTTTGCTGTCCGTCTGTCTGTCACCAGGATTTATGTTAGAACCGCTATAGCTAGACAGCTAAAATTGTAACAAATTATATTTGTATTGACTCTATAACAACAAATGCATGAAATGCATGCTATATAAACAATATAGAACAACATGTTTTGGCAAAAAAAAAACGACTGAATAGGTTGACAATGGGACACCCTTTGACACCCTTTCGAACAAAAAAAAAATTTTTTCAAATCGGTTCACAATTCTCGGATATAGGTCTCTATGTGGTAACAAACATACAATAAAAACAAATTCAGTCGAATTAAGAACCTCCTTTTTTTGAGGCTCCCATACAACAAACGTCAATTTTGTGCCGTTTTTTGCCCAAAAAGCAGCACAAGGTGAACGCCTGAAATCTAGTCAGTGGTACGAAACCTTTCTTGCGCGAGTCCAACTCGCACTTGGCCGCTTTTTTCGTATCGTGTTACTTTGCGAGGTTTTTGGTGTAGGTATTTTCACAGAGTCGGAAAACATTTTTGCGTCATGACACCTGAGTTTTGTATCTACTTTAAATAGGACTCTATTCTAATGCTATAAGGGCGGTTTGGTCTAGGCATTGTACACTTACTTAGTTAGGCTAATCTATTTCATTGAATGCTGGAGTGTACAATCCTCACATTAACATTAATGTGGAATAGTAAAAAGTTTATGAAATGGTATTTGGACGCGAAGGATTTCGGTTATGTGCTTTACTTTTTGATGACGGGCAGCAGAGTCGTCGGAGCGAGATGCTACGCATTGCAATCGCCAACCCGCATGCCCAGCGTGGCGATTATGGGTATAGCCTCAGGTGTTCCAAAGTGGCGAACAACTGGAGAATATAAATGTAAAGCATCATCATCAGCCTATCACAGTCTACTACTGGACATAGGCTTCTCCAGTAATTCGCCACCTTATGCAAACACTTGGTTTTGGTCTGGGTGTTTACTATGTATAATATGTATTTGTTTACAAAAAAAAAGTTTATCAGTTGTCTAGTACCCATAGTACAAGCTTCGGCTTAGTTTGGGGCTAGAGGGCGCTGTGTGGCCCAGCGTGGCATGTCTTGGGTTATTTATATGTATACTTAGAGGCAAGACTATAAGAAACACGTATCTTATCGCATCGAAAGCAACTATGTAGAGATTGAGTCTCACTATAAATTGATTTTGAAGGCAAAAAGTCACCGGGTCGGAAAATTACTGCAGGACTAAGTTTCCCGGAAATAGCCCGGGGGAGCTAGGTAAATGTTTTTCACTTTGATCTCTGGAATAAGCGCAAATAGAACTCTTTCGATAAAAAACACTGGAACTTTGCACGTTCGAAAAAACTAATCGTGGATTCAAGTCGACACTAGACGGTTTTAAAAGTTTTTCCAACAAAAAGGTCTCTCATAGGAGTTTTAAACATTTTCCAAGTGACTATTTTATCGCGAAACAATAAGCCTGATAAAAATATAAAAAATATTTCTAATAATAGGTTTTGTTATGTTATTTACAGTGTTATGCGATAAGTGCTCAAGTACACACACAGTAATGTATTGTGGGTGTTTATAAAATAATCATAATCAGCCTATTGCAGTACACTGCTGGACATAGGCCTCTCCAGTTGTTCGCCACTTGGTCAAACATCTGGAGGATTATACACTTAATCGCCACGCTGGGCAGGCGGGTTGGCGATCGCGGGTCGTATCTTCTTGCTCCGGTGACGCTGCTGCCCGTCACCGGTCTGTGGTATTACGCCTTCAATTGTGATGGTTATACCGCCACCAGTCGGTTGCCAGCGCCTCGTTCGTTATTCGGCTATGCATTGGTCACAGTAGCTTAAAAATTGTTTAGAGAAATACAAAAGATAAAGCAGGTTGATGTGCCGCCGACTGTACTTCTAAAGTGTCTAACTTTCGCTGACAAACCACCACGTCCCTCCATCGTATTTATAGTGCAAACCCTGTTTTAGACCCCGGCACGTTCCTTCTCCGCAAATAAAAAACTCCCATCAGTCAGGTCAATTTACTTCTCAACTTATATGGCTCGAAGGACCTTCATAAAATTGGTTTAGTTGTATATAGTGAGCGTCGTCGGTAAATTATTTGGCACGAAATAATGTCCTTTTTTATCATCGGACAAGCAGGGACACTGCAAGAGGGCAACGATTTATGTTGCAGGTTCCAAAATCTCATTCACGGCCTCTGACTCTACATTAATAGTGCGCACCTCGAATTTTTGGAACTCTATCTCTTTCTCTTGTGCTCGTTCCCCAATAGACATAATATTCAGATGTTCAAGGCAAGAGTGAAACAGCTTTTGTTGGGAAGCGCGTTCTATTGTAGGCTTGAACGTCGCGTAGCATTATACGAGTTGGGAGTCAAGCGCTAACCATTTCTTAATTAAAAAAGGAAAAAAAATGACGCATTAATTTATTTATTTCGGACCAAATATACAAGTATTCACAATATTGGTACATAAAAACTTCCAAAATAGAACAGACGGTGGTGACAAACGTTACAAATTTTTCTTCAGCATAGAGCCAGCTTTACTGTAATCAACCCAGTTTGTTGCTAACAATGGTATAGCTAATTCGTATTAACGACTTTAATGGCGGCTAAACGACTGTTAGGCAAACGGAGCGGGGTCGGGCCACAGTTAAAAGTTTCATTTTAATGTCTATCTCGTGTAACAGGGAAGTTTGTTGGACTGAGTCGAATAGGCCGTCTGTTATAAGAACAGAGTGGAAGCGGACGTATATTTTATGGTTGGACCGTCAAGAAAATGGCATACTTGTTTATAAGAGAGGTAGGGCATAGCGAATCATCGCTAGAATTGAGCCGCCTGTCCGGGAAAGGACCTCTACCCTATAGAATACTGCAGGCAAATGACCTCCGGGTCGTGTTTCTGCCGGTGAGTAAGGTTTTAAGAGTTCGTAGGGGATTAGGGTTGGGCCGGCTTAGCGGTGGCAACCGTCAGGTAACTGATAAGTTACTTGCTCGTTGTGACAGCGACTTGGGCTTCTCTTTCGCTTTCCATCAGGCATAGAGAAGCCATTATGTCGAGCTACTATAAAAAAAACTTTGATATTGATTCAAGAAACTGTTCTTACAATGTTATAGGCTATCAGCTGGACGCAAAAAGTGACCAATGATGAGGTCTTGAGATGTGTGGGCCAAAGCCGTTTACTTCTGCGGATCATCAAAAATAGCGAAATGGGTCATGTTTTGTGCCACGATAGATATGACCTCAAAATTATCATGATGATCTCGTAGCCATAGACTACATGTTATAATGTCACATATTATTAGTTCCCTTATGTCACAGACAATAAAACCACACGTGAACAAAGGTAAACCGCTCAGAGATCACAGAAATCAATTTCGCAATTTTATTGTTCTTATCATCTTGGCATACAAACTCTTATCGGCCAAGATTAGATCTATAAAATTTTCCATTCCGCGTTTCCTTAAACAGAATTCTAAATTAAACAAAGGGAAAACATAAAAGCTGCTATAAACAAGGATCTCATCCCATCCATAAGCAACAAGAGGATGTGGGCTCTTAAGAAAAAATACAAGATTGCTAACATCATTTCCTTCTAATGCTACAGCCTTTCGCGCAATATGTGGGCTGCGGTAACGCGTTGCTAAGAGGGAGAGCAGAAATGCTTCCTGAGGTATTCATTACATACATGTTAGTGTTATGTTCGGCTTTTTGATTGATGAGTTGGGATAATATCTTCACGCCCTTTGGGTAGGGGTCCGTCTGCTAGTTCGGGCATGATAGAGATATTTCTTTTTAGAAAAAAGTTGACGCGCGTTTTTGTGCCGTCATTTGATGCAGGCTTTTTGCAAGGTTGTAATCTGGCCACTTTTTTGTAAATAAATATTTATTTATCTTCGCCAAAAAAGCTATTTTTAATGTCTCAATATTTTGGCGGAAGCCCAAATCGCGGGTACTGTGTGTACCACATGAAGGTTTTTTTATACCACTAAATAAGTTGGCAAACAAGCCTACGGTCCGCCTGATGTAGAGCGGTTATTGTAGACTATGGATGGACGACTGCAACATCAGGGGTATTGATACCCCAGAGGGTACATTATAAATCTATAATTTGGAACCAGCTTTTCACTCGATGATTGATCATAGTGATGATCTGGGCACAGTTCTTTTCAATATGATATAACCAAAACATTTGATCCGACTCAGAAAACCACGAAAGAGCTTCCGATATTGGAATCGTAATAAAGTAATACAAAAAGCAACATCAAACGAAATCGCTAAACACGTACCCGCGCTTAAAAAACAGCTTAAGCGTACTCCATTACTCTATTCCCTTTATGGTTTCATATTTAAATCGTAGCACTTACATTCGCCGGCTGAATACAAATAAAGCACATTGGGTCTAGCCTGAATGTCGGGAAATTGCTTTTGACCCTTCCCGACCCCACCCGGCCTCCCCATTGATTTAATTTGACGATATTAGTATTTCGCGTCAACAGGTTCTTGGGAGTTCGTAGGTCCAGATACATTTACACATCGGCATTTTTAAATACTAGCTGTGCTCGCGACTTCGTCCGCGTGGAATAGTTATTTTTTCCTCGTTTTTTTTTTACATTTTCCATTATTTCTTCGCTCCTAATATGTTGTAGCGTGATGTTATATAGCCTAAAGCCTTTCTCGATAAAGGGTCTATTCAACACAAAAAGAATTTTTCGATTCGGTCCAGTAGTTTCTGATATTAGCGCGTTCAAACAAACAAACAAACAAACTCTTCAGCTTTATAATATTAGTTAAGATGGAGACGGATTTACTTGTGCCTACTCACAGATGACGTTTGTGTGATTTCCGGATTGAGCTCATATAACCCCAATATTTTATATAACCCCATAGAAGACATCTGTTTTACGGATATATTTGCTTTATTTAAACGACTGCATCTCGTCTATTTTTCAACCAATTTTGATTTGTTTTCATAATAGGTATATTTTTGTCTACTTTACGATAAATTAGTACATAATCAACAATATTTTCAATGCATATCCCTAACGTAATTTAGGAATTACGTTAGGGATAGTTAGCAAAAGCTTTAATAGGTGAACCTTTTGCTAACACGAAAACTGCATTTATTAATCATCACTTCAGTGATTAATCAATGTCACTTAAACGTCCATTAAACAATTCGTTTATGCCGCTGACACTGCTGACTATGACAGTAACGAGTGGACAGTGGTCGTTGAAATATTACCACGCGGATCGGGTGCACTGTCTGTCCAGTAAAACTACAACACTGGACTCATGAAAAGGTAGTTCATTTGTATATGTCAGTTGACATGTACCTATAATAGTCGTTATTCAAACGTATTAATAACATCGGTCATAAAACAGTACCTTGAGTAAATACTCTAATAAAGGTGAAAGTTTTATCGTAACTAGTAATACCTAAAAATCATTAGACTGTACCATGAAATTTAAATAATCAATTAAATAAATGATGTTATTACCTGCTTCCTTTTAAAGTCTTAAAACAACACTTTGATCAAACTCCTTATAAACGTGTACAGATATCTCGCAAATACAGACATTATGTTTTTAAATCACTACCAATCACCAAAGAATTTCCTTTTGACGTCAAATTAGTGTTGAATGTTTCTGCTATTGCTATCTAAGTCAAACATTAATATCAAATTCACATTATCAAAGGCGTCAATCAAGTCTGTAATTACATGTGTTGCTCCTGATGTGTGCCGAGCGCACCGACAACGATGTGCTAACAGCTTGTCTGCATCCGTAGTATGATATATTGCCATTTCATGCATGTCGATACGGATATTCTGCGGACGTTTTGGGGCTTCATGACTGCACGATATTGCCCTTGTGCATGATATACGTTCATGAACTCTAAACGGGAGTACATATCTGATATCTGGGCGCCCATTATGGTATATTTGGAGCGACATCAATACAATATTACTGTTGTTATACGTTATATTAAAAATATGGATATGGTACTTTAGGCTATCGTAAAAGAGGTTAATCGTTTTCAATATAGATTTTCTTTTCTTATATTAGACATTCTTATTTTTATGAAGAAAATGAAAAGTAAATACAATTTAAAAGTTAGAATGTAAAACTAATTCTGACGTTACTATACTACAAGAATACCTACAACTGCCAAAGCCGTACGAGTTAGTTATAATAATAAAATGTACACAAAGGAAAATATTTTGATGATTGAAAACCTTTATACACAACAGATATTGAGCAGCAGACATAATTGAACCTTTGATGAAAACAAAATTGAGCCCGCCTTCGTACTAAAAATTCATTGTACCGATTTCATTGAAACAAATTCATTACGTATAGGTACTTCGACTACAGGTATAGTTAACTTGTAACAGTATGTTGGTTATGTACATCAATACTTAGTATAGTATGATAATGCAATCGAATCTTAAAGTAGATTTTAGAATAGAATTAATATAAAAAAACTAGAATCGACATAATATTGCGGTAAAAATTAAAGTTTATTCGTTATCGATTGGTTTTCCGCCACAAGTTCCATACATTTCAACATGTATGCAAATGTTTATAACCTATTATGGTAATATTAAGAATGCTTTTTCATATGACATGACTGGACGAAACGCGACAGTAAATTAATTTCCAAAACAAACATGTCCAAAAAGTGATTCATAACTGAGCGTGGCTCGGTTGCGTCCCAAAATAGGCAATGCCGAGTGTTCGAACAGCAATTATACAGCCATTTCTGTGTATGTTTTGAAATATTAACGATCAATAAACGTTTGTTTAGTGCCCATCAGCCGGCGCTTGCCTTCTGCGTCCAAACAAATACGAGATTTCTCCGAACCGAAGGGTCGCGAATCTAACGATAAATCACAAACGCCTGTTTTGATAACGTAAATCACTTTATCGTTTTCCGAAGCCCTTTTTATTGAAAATTTAATACGTCCAATACAACGTTTTCAGTATAAAGAGCTTTGAATATAAATTTTATGATTTATAGGCGTTCTTTGTAAGGTTTATTTTTGGATAATAAGGTCCTACGACCGAGAGTTTTAGACACTTTGATTATTCCCATTACCTACCCGATATAATAAAAAGTACAGTCAAAATGAATAATATTAAAACGATATGTATAAAAATGTTAAGTCTCCAATCATAAACATTTTTTATCACCAAAAATAATACTTTTAATCAAATTGAAAAGACTTTACGGATAAAACACAATATATTATTTTTCCGGAACAAACTGATATGTGGAACACAATTTTAGATTGAATTTAAAACTGCTGTTACAAAATACGTCTACTGGCAGAGAGTTCAATAAATTATACTTAATAATAAATGTTTTATAACTAAACGAAACATAATAAATCAATTATAAGGCTAGTTTTAGTTTTTACGTATTTAATTAAGGATTTATATACATAATAATTAAGGATTTATATATAATAAATCCTTAATTAAATACATTATACATAAACTAAAATGACCTATTTAAATAAAACACAATTTTTTACCATTCTTATAGCTAGTTTCTACAGTTTAGGGTAAACGATAAACCTTCATCGATGTACAAGTTTAGTGAGGGACACAAGCATGCAATCCGATCCCACTCACGCTTCGATCTTTCACTATGACGTCATCACCTAATCACATGACGCGGGTAACCCCCCATTACGTCAATATACGTTTTAATGCTGTCATTCGCTTTGACAGTACAGGTTAACAAATAATACAAGAGCGAGCAGTGTATTTGAGTTCCATCCTCTCTCTTATCAAGACAGCAAAATCATAATGCTTTGAGAACAAAATTATATTGTACTCGTACACTTGATGTAGAGTTTGAACTCTTTCAAATTCGTTAGGATCCGTGTTTTCTGGACGGAATACTAGTCGTAGTTTCAGAATTTAATAAAAAAATGGTTTGAACCCAAAAGGCTACCGTACACTTGGCCAAACGTCAAGTTACTTACAAGTACTTACCAAAATCTCTAGATGGATAATGTTTTCTATGCCTTGGACATTTTATTGAAAATAAGTTAGGGTTTACAAAAATATCCTTTTCCGTCCATGTAAAAATGTGACCGTCTTTACATTATCCATACAATAGGATGAAGCACAGACCTAATTTTTTTTTTTTATAGTGGCTCGACATAATGGCTTCCCTACGCCTGATGGAAAGCGAAAGAGAAGCCCAAGCCGCTGTGACAACTGGCAAGTAACTGGTGAGTTACCTGTCAGTTGCCACCGCCATGCCAGCCCAACCCTAACCCCCCCATGAGCTCCGGAAACCCTACTAACCGGCAGAAACACGACCCAGAGGTCATTTGACTGCGGTATTCTATAGGGTCAAGGTCCTTCCCCGGACGGGCGGCTCAATTCGAGCGAAGATTCGCTATGCCCTACCTCTCTTATACATATAACACTCCCCTTTCTATGTCTCCGGATAAATATCAACAATTCATACATGTACGTGGATGACGCACGGCCCTGTTGGTCCTGTTTGCACTAAGTTGACTGGCTCGATGGCTCAATTGGTCACTACCAATTGAGCCATCCATGAGGGGTCACTACCCCTGCCTTCTGAACCAAGATTCGTGGGTTCGATTCCCACTCGGGACAAACATTCGTGTGATGAACATTTGTGTTTGTTCCGTGTCTGGTTGTTTATATTTGTATTCAAGTATATATTTGTGCTTAAGCTTCTTACTTTGGGATCGGAGCAATGTATGATGTTGTGTGATATTTGTTTAAAAAAAGTATCTTTCATGCTACACAAAGTGTCCACTTGTTTATTTTTACTAAACTCAAGTTTATACTGAAAATCTTTTAGCACGGGGAATTTTAAAGAGATGCTGACTTTCGTTATTTTTGCAGAGAAAAGTGAAGTTCACGCTTAAGCTGGAGAAAATGGCTGCCCCTTCCGACGTTGAAGGAAAATATAGTAGACGGTGTGATCATGTTTTTCCAAGTAACATTTCTAGAGGTTTTGTTGTAAAAATATTCTTGCAAGATCATCCTAAAGCATCAACGAAAGGAAGTGTTCACAACAATTTCTAAAGACGATTTCTACCACACCAAGCAACTGACATTCAGAGCTACGTGAAGGCAGCTGATTCGGTAAATTTCCGTACAATTTTCAAAGATTTTGAGAAATATCTCCCAAATATACCTAAGCTGCATTCGTAAATGTCAGGTGTGCGAAGCTAAAGCATAATTTGATTCATGAATCACTTGGCATGCCAAAAGTTACGAGTCGATAGAATAGGTGGATATTAATTAATTGCATAGTAAGCAATGTAACTAAAACCAGTTTAAAATATATTTCTTCTACAATTTAAAGAATCTTATCGCTAGTCTTTGTTCCAGGCAACCTAGAATAATGAATAACAAGAACCATGAACCAAGGTAAGGAGAAGTTCTTTGGCGAAGAAAAGAACGAAATAGAATAAGAAAATTATCGAGAAAACCTTCAGCATAATTTTCATTCGACGTCACCAGAGTTAATAATCACGCCCCTCTCCGGTATAAATCGGTCACCATTAAACCAACATGAACGAATAATTAACGCAATAATTACTATTGAGTTGAAAAGTCATTAAATACTAACTGAATGGCTACCTTTTCACGAAAACTTCATTTTAATTAAGCATTCCCGCACATCAAAACCCGGTTTTGTTCAGTACAAAACCTTAAGAGGATTTGGAAAACATTTTGCTATAAATTTATTTCTGAGTTCTAGCGTTCAGTTTAGTTGGTGGACGCTGATTTCATACAATTAATTAAATAATAAGCCAAGATATGCCACAAATCGCCATATAGCCCCAAAATAAGCCAAATCTCGTACTATGGGTACTAGACAACTGATAAACCTACTTAGATACTTTTTTTTGTAAATTAACACATAATATTATACGTAGAAAACACCCAGACCAATACAAACTATTCTGTTAAAATTGGTGGCACCATAATTTACTTACAAAAGTCATGATCTTAAAACTTCCCTTACATTTTGTATAGAAAGAAAGGTTCAAATGCCAGAATACTGCGCAAAAAAGCCCAAACGCCATCCGAGGACACTATGAGCAATTCCAAGTACATTGTTCGATCCGGGAACATCCCGGGAGACGGGACCTTATTTAGCAACTGTCCAAGTCTGAGCGTAAATCAATTCGCTCCCTCTACCCCGGGCAAACGAGAAAAAAACAGCATCTTCCCGTTATCACCTCCATGGGAGCGATGACGTTTTATATTGTGCAACTTGTTTTGTAGAAATAGAAATTTATACGTTAGCCGTGATATTTTAATTTTAATAGTTTGTTTTGGTACGGACGTTGGGATTTTACTGATGATTTGTCACAAATCTTGTATTTTTGGTCGAAATAAAGACTGCTTTTGCATCACCACCAGCTTCTGTCGTGCAAATTGTATAATCAAAATCTTCTTCTCTTGTAAGGATTAAAAAAAAATCATTAAAAATAATAATTTTGGTCTGACGCAAAATTTCTATCGGTCCGAATCGTAACATTTTTACCAAGAACATTAAGAGAAAGAAACTTTTGTAGATATTCTTTTACAATAAAGTGCAACAGATTAAAAATCATAATAATAATATGAATGCACCTGATAACAATCACGTTTGCAGTACTTACACAAGCGCTCAAGCTACAAACTTTGCAATAGGAGCAATATCTATTCTCTCTTATACTTATTATACTAGTTCTTTAATTAAATAAGTCAATTTGCAATATAAACGGCCCAAAAACTCACACAACCCTGTGTTATTGTAAACCACCGCACCGCCCTTTCGCCGCGAAAAAACTCCACGAAACAAATTAGCAATTTTATGCCGACCTCATTGTTGAAACTCGGGAAAGCGCGAGGCAAACCGAATTTGGGACCCTAACACCGCCCTTCATAAAAGGCGAATTTATTATGTAACAACGGAATATAAAATAAAAACATTTCTATCAAGGAACATCATGATCCTAGCTCATTTGCATGGGAAGTTTGCCGGAATTCGACCCGACGGACCGTCCTATTAGCTCATTCGCTTTCCCTCGTAAAAATATGCCATCACGCTTTCAGACGACTCTTTTAATCTTCGTCGGCAACTCGGTATTTGACAAAAAGTTTTGTTTGAATTTGATTAACCAAGATGGCGGCGTTAAACCCGACCCCAAAATGTGACACGTTATTATTTTAGAATGGCTATTTATAGATCTTCATATCAACTGCTATAAAATGGTATGCATATTCTGGGATAACATGGCCTGACCCGAAATAAATTGAAGGATCGATTACAGATTTCGGTTGTTTTCAAATATTAGGTAGCAATAATTGCCTCAATATCACGTAATCTCTATTCACGTGTTTTAATTCAACTTATATAGAATACAATATAAACAATACCTAGAATGAAGCCAATTTCAGTTTTTTCTTAGGAAATGACAATGAAATGAAAATGGAATTCAAAAGGAAAAATACCGAAAAAAACGTTGCTAGAAGTAATAATAATTAGTTTTGGTGAATTGAAGGACATTGGGGCCCCCTCATAAATTAATTTAAATTAAGTTGAATGTTTGTCAAAATAGCAACAAAAATTATATAAATTGTTACAATTTCTATACTTGAATGTATATCGTAAATAAAACATGACAGACCGACGGATAGCGGAGTTTTAGTAAAAACCGGCCAAGTGCGAGTCGGACTCTCGCACGTAGGGTTCCGTACCACTAAACAGCTAAATAAATGTTTTTCTTTACGTTTTATTATATTGGAGTTAATTAAATGAAAAAATGAGGTAATTTGATTTATGACGTTTAAAAAAACAACTACTGGCTAGATTTGATTCAAACCAAATTTCGTTAGTAGTTTGCATAGTGATACACATGATATATTTTTTTCAGTTTTATCATGCCATGGGGGGGGGGGGGGAGGAAGACACTCATTTTACCACTTTGGAAGAGTCTCTCGCGCAAACTATTCAGTGTAGAAAAAAATGATGTTTGCAACCTCAACATCATTTTCAAATACCCCTCCACAGATACCCCACACGTATAGGTTCGATGAAAAAAAAAATTTCAGTTTCAGTTCTATGTATGGGGAACCCCAAAAATTTTGGATCTTTTTCTGATTTTATTTTACTACGTACCAAATTTCAATAATGTAGCACTTATAGGTTCGGAATAAACTGGCTGTGAGAGACAGACAGTCCCGTTTTTGCCATTTTGGCTACGGAACCCTAAAAAGGTCCTGTTGTTACCAAAATCAAAATATCTTTATTAACATAATATTGTAAACATGTTTGTGGTTCTATCAATAAATTAAAAAACATAGACTTGAAACAAGCACTTACAAATCGTTGAATACACTTAAGAATGACTCTACCTTCGCATTCGGAATGTAGCTTCTATTGAAAAGAACCGGCCAGAAACTCGATTCTTACAATGTTTATATACTTAAAACATCGTTCATACCCAAAGTACCGACCCCTAAAATACCGCTAATAAAAGGAAAATACCGCTCAAACGTTACTAATATGTTACGTGATACGTGTAATCACCAAAACAGTTAAATATTCAAAACAAACCATTTTAGTGAGCAACAAAGGCGTGTCACCACGCAATCTTCAATAGCACCTCAAACCTTTGAAACAGTTGATCTCAGTCCGTGGACTCACCCTTATAATCCCTTGCCCATCCTCCCCTCGTTATTAATTTTTGGGGTCCCATACTTTTGAATGTCCACGATGTGTTGATGGTCTTTTAGTTACGGAAGATTAGATTGTGGTGTGAACCGTCTGTCGTAGTGATTCCTCCACATTTGACACAGATCAAAAGATCCTTAGACTATTTTATCGTAATATTTTTGTGCTCGGCCACTATTCTCTACGATAGATAGTTAAAAAGGACACGGTTTATTCAAAATAGAACTAATAATCGCCATACAGTAATAGTCTAGATACCTATATAACTAATAGAGCCCTAACTTTGCCATTTTAAGGTGAGTGGCTGAAGCCAATGAAAAAAAATTAACTAATGATGATTTTTACTCAAAATCGATTTGCGATGATCAAAGAATCCTTCAATTTCAAAATGGGTTGATTATCGCACGTTAGATGCAGTAAAACAATAATTTCGTAGGAGTAAACCTATTAATGAGGGTTTTCTGAAAATAGGAAATCCAACAGATGCCACCACACAAAGCAGGTCCAACTGTAACGTAATTGGTTTATTTTGACATGGCACTGACATTTACATAGCAACTGACCAATCACATGATAGCTGGACCGCAGGCTACATAACGCCATCTATCGGATATTTCATTTTAAGACACCCTTATTAGATCTTTGACGTGCAAACTCCTCTCGCGCTTGACCGATTTTTAATCTGACACCCGAGACGCCCCTCGCCGACCGGTGTGGAAAAATGTTACATTCAATAAATATTTCCTTAAAGCAAAATGTTGAGGTAACTGTTGATTCAATATTCTCTCTTTTTTACGTGCGGGAAATATTTGCAATTAAAGTCGTGGTGATTCTATTTCTATTTCCTACACAAATTAAGATTGAATGTTACAGCGTGTAAATTGGTCTTTTGTTTTATCCTTTGTAGAATAAAATATATTCTACTCTTTGAAGTAATATCAAGATTTTAGATCTGACGTTTCCTAAATATTAATATTGAGAATACGGTGAGTATACTCCGGTCGAAAAGTAAATTAGGGTTAAAAAAGACATTGAAATCTTACCGCGGAATCTCAATCTTTCTCTAAGAAAAGAATCTTGGTGTCGTATAAGATATAATTAAAATTAAAATCGGGCAAGGTTTGAATTGCTGGCAGCTAAGGAAATGCATATAACAAAAAAGAATAGAACAGTTTTACTTTTTAAATATTTCTTTGAAATTGCTCTCACGTATTGTCAAGTAATGACAATAGCAATAAACAGAAAAAAAAGAAAAAAAATTACATAAACACTTTCGAAGTAGTTTGAAAAACGAATACGGCCACTCCGAGCCTTTTTGTCCTCACAAGTGGCGCACAGAGTAGGTAAGTATGTCACAAAGTAGGTAGCGTACGTTCTTACAAGTTCCAACGTCGTTCCCTATTAAAGGGCCGAAATCCCTTTACGTCACAGTAGGGACCCATCATTGTGTGAGCGGGTAGACGGGGAAGCCTCTTTGTTTCAGGAGTATCAGCGTAACATGTAATATACACATATCAGAACTGACTAAGGGTCGCCATAGGCCCATTTACAAGGCTTGTTAAAGCAAATTGAAAATTGTTATACAAGTAAGAAGAGTAAATTTTTCGTGATAAAATGGCTTTTCTTTCTTCTGACATTTTTAGTTGTATTATAATAATGAATTTATGATGTATGTTTCTAACTGGACTTACAAAACATGAAATTACAACAGTACTAAAACAAAAAAAAAATAATTATAAGACCGGATACGGTGTTTCTGTGACGTCCAAAATAAAAAGGCCTTGTTATCAGATTAGGTTTTTAAATTGCGATTTTAGCTGAATTAGTTAAAGAATTTAGTCCATTATTTCATACTCACGAAGATGAACCAAAATTTTTTTCTGAAGATCGTATTCGGCAATTTTTTCGTAGACACTTACCTGCAACAAAAAATATATAAAACATTAGTACATTACCACTGGATCTCGTAACGAATTCATTGCATTTCAGTGTTCAAATAGTAATAACATAGGTAATTTAGAGAGGGCATTATACGGGGTCGCTAGTTGTCACAATACATCTGGAGAATATTTTCCTATCACTGCTTCTTTGTTTACCATATTTCTAATCCTTCTGGAAAAGAAGTTTATTAAAAAATGTTTTTAAATGAATGCTTTTATTACTTATGGCCACCTTCTGACTCATCAGCATAATCTGACGACAGGAAGTGATCCTAATTCACACTAACATACTAGGGAAGTTTAAAAAATCTTTTAAAATACGAAGTATAGGCAGAATGCAATAATTTTGAAGTGCTAATATAAAAAAAAAAATCATCAGCAAAACAATTATTAAAAACAAAATAAAATTTATTTGGAACTTTAACATGTTACAAATTACAATGGATGTACGATAACAGCCACATTAGTTTTACAACTGTGTCGCAGCTGTTAACGCCCACCTCCGAAATAGAGGTAAACAGCGTCCCAAGAGGTTAGAATACCTATATAGTGTTTTTATTTATTCCTGACAAGGACTTAAAAGGGTTGACAGGCACCTATATCTCCGTCAGTGTGCACTAGCAAGTATAACCTGCAGTTCTAAACGATCAAAGCGCATTCTGTGGGGGGTCGCTAAGCGCATTAGGGGCTGCGTTGCGTTAATAATGCCCGGCGTCGTGCGTCTGACAACAGAGGGTAGTAATCAAGCCGCGATGGTCAACTGCGAGTGCCAATTATCTTGTTTGGCAACTCTCGACGCGACTGTACATGACAATGGGACAGTTTGGGCGTTGAGTTTCCTTTGAATGCAATTGAGTTGGATTACTTACCACTAGGCTACCACGGCTTTTGCCTAAGTGGCAAACAACTATTGACGCGTAAAGCTGGACAATAGACAGCAATAGGCTGGTGATGATGATGATGATGATTTGATACAACATTATTGAATGCTATAGGTCCATTTGCAGTCCACTGCTGGACATAGGCCTCTCCAGCTGCTCGCCATCTAGGGCAAACCTCTGGAGGATATACCCATAATCGCCACGCTGGGCAGGCGGGTTGGCGATCGCAGGGCGTAGCTTCTTGCTCCGGAGACGCTGCTGCCCGTCATCGGCTTGTGGTATTTAGCTACGCCTTCCATCGTGTTGGTCACACCGCCATCAGTCGGCTTGCCAGAGCCTCGTTTGTTGTTCGGCAGGATGCACCACGGGCAGGTGAGGATAGCTTTGAGCGAAAAGATGATAGGCCGCTCCCTTACATCCTTTTTTTTTTTAGTGGCTCGACATAATGGCTTCCCTACGCCTGATGGAAAGCGAAAGAAAAGCCCAAGTCGCTGTGACAACGGGCAAGTAACTGGTCAGTTACTTGTCAGTTGCCACCGCCATGCCGGCCCAACCCCCCACGAGCTCCGGAAACCCTACTCACCGGCAGAAACACGACCCAGAGTGGAGGTCCTTCCCCGGACGGGCGGCTCAATTCGAGCGAAGATTCGCTATGCCCTACCTCTCTTGCTCATCCCTGTATCAAATACACTGTAGCTATTCTGTTCCGGTCCTAAATCTAGTTAGACATTCTGTATTGAAGTAAAGACTGCTTACATTGGCTACAGTGTACATCGTATAAGCCGGAGCCGACGGTGCCGTCAGTATGCAAGCTCCCGCAGTGGGGTCGCCGACCCGCTAACGATCGCACGATACGGACACACGGACAGAAAGGGGGCTCGCACCCTAGAGATTACAATGATTTAATGCGAACTGTTAGATTTTGAACTACACTTCTTGGCGTTGAAAGTATTATTTTGTTTTTTATTCTTCTATGAAAGTTGGCTCTTCCGTAAGTGCGTTATCGTGTAGTGACATCAGTTTAAATCATGTCAATTATGCTCTCCCAGCCCTCTTGGACCAATCGATAACCTAAAGGCTAGACAAGTAACCAGAGTCAAGGATGTTTGGCGAAGCTTGTGAAAGGTTTGTCCAATAGTGGACTGTATCGCAGTCCACTATTGGGCAAACCAGTCACACACCATTAACTATAATAATAAAAAAACGCAGTAAGGAACCTTAGACTTGGCACGACTTTGGCTAGATTTCATTACTTTTTAGATATAAACAAGCAGCTCCATCGAGACTTGGCTAGTTTTTTACAGAATGTTTTTGGTGGGATTACATTATTTACTAGCTATATACACAGCTAGTCCTAAATAAGTCGCTTGTATTTTCTTATTCATTATTTCGCTTTCTCTCTCTCTCTCTAGTCTTATCCCTCACTATTGAGGATCGTGGCTCCTTTTGACTTTGTCAATTAGCTGGCTCCATCGGTTCTCCATCATTAGCTGTCTCCAATACAATTATTTCGCTGTACTTGGGTCATATATTTAAACCCTTAGAAATATTGATAGACTACAAGAGCTGCTTATTTTTATTGGATTACTCATGTAACGTAGACCACTTGTGTGTTCGCAATGCTAATACAATAATACACTATCATAACATAGTTACGAATATTGCAAAGTAAGTAGAGCAGATTTTAGCTTCCGAAACGGGGATTGTATGGAGCTAATATAACGAGTCGTCATTCGTACACATAGGAATTCTCTCTGCAATCACTTTAAAGTTGTATAACTCGTATTTGTTAATAATACAAAATAAGTTAATAAATCCTTATAAAACTTTTTCTTATTAATAAAAAAGAATACACTTCAATTTACATAAAAATACGAGTATGTATATGTATTACAATAAACTGTGGGTGTGTCCCGTGAGTGTCGTCAAAGACGACTAGAGAAGAAGGGCATAGAGAAATGTGACGCGAACGCGCGAATTAAAGGAGGCCTATTCCACGCGGGCGAAGTCGCGGGCACAGCTAGTTAATCCAAATAAATCCAAAATAAAAGTCATGCGTGTTTCCTATTAGTAAGCTTAGATAAATAAATTAAGAATAAGAAATGTTTATTATTTTTGGACATCACAACACGATATACAGAACACACAAATTACACTTAAACACAAACAAAGATAAACATAATACACATAACAATTATACCTGACACGGCCGTTACGACGTCCAAAATAAAAGGGCCTCACTCAGCATAAGGCCGTGGCCCCCGTAGAAGCCACGGCGCTGGTTTTCAGTGAGTCCTGCTGAGTGAAGCCCACGGACGATTGTACCTGCTGTCATAATTATGACATAAATAGGTATAAATAGTAAAAAAAAAAATTTGGCAGATAATTCGCCTACATGAGCCAGAGAGGTATATCTATGTTCCTGTCTGCAGTGCTCTATGGTCAAGTCTATTGTCTGGTCATGAATAGCATCTGTCACACGCCCAAGTAACTGGGTCAAGTACCCTCTATCTTGTTTCGTCCCTTTCCAAGGACGGGATTTCGTGATATTTTCATAAAGTACCAGCCTACTTTTTTTAAAGACGTTTTGATGAGGTTCATTTTATTTATAGCTTAGCTCGAGTGTGCATTGTGTTAGAAGTTCTCCTGGTGTTTTGGTAAATACCCTTAGTTATATCTACATATAAGGACAAACTTCACTAAGTCACTACTGACGTCAACACAGACTAAACTATCACCATCATCATCAGCGTTTAATCGGAATTCTAAAAACGCAAAAAATTTAACGCCTTTCTTTTTAAGTAACTGGTTTTAAAACATAACCAAAGTTGTAAGTGTTGCGACGAAGTGATAAAACAACGAAATCCAAATACAATAAAAAGGAACTGATCCGTCTTTATTATAAAATGATAAGGAGAGAACAGAGACAATAAATTAATTGTTGTTTCCTCACCCCTTCCAATACATATTAATGAAGCGAGACTTTGAATGAACCAGCGCTACGGGTGAAGGAAAAATAGATGATTAATGAGGAACAATTACTAAAAGTAAAATGTTTTCGTAAATAAGCTTATGTATCGAAAGTTTAATCATTACATACTATAAAACAAAGCTGCTTTTGTCATCCGTGTATGTTTAGAACTTTAAAACTACGTAACGGATTTGAACTACGTGATGATTTGACCGGTTATGACATACGGAGCCGAAACGTGGACACTCACGGTACGGCTAGTCCACAAGTTGAAAGTCGCTCAGCGAGCTATGGAAAGGGCTATGCTCGGCGTCTCTCTGCGAGATCGGATCCGAAATGAGGTGATCCGGCAGAGAACCAAAGTTACCGACATAGCTCACCGGATCAGTAAGCTGAAGTGGCAGTGGGCTGGCCACATTATCCGCAGAACCGACAACCGTTGGGGTAAACGAGTTCTGGAGTGGAGACCGCGTCTCGGCAAACGTAATGTAGGACGCCCTCAGAACAGGTGGAGTGACGATTTGCGCAGGACGGCTGGCAAGAGCTGGATGCGAGAGGCCCGGGATCGATCGAAGTGGCGAGTATTGGGAGAGGCCTATGTCCAGCAGTGGACTGATGTGGGCTGATGATGATGAACGGATTTGATATGGTTTTTTTACACAGCACAATAATGCTCATCCAGTTTTATGTTTATTAACGATGACTACGACTTTCCCCCTTTCTTTAGTACATTGAAGGGTAATCTGAATCCTGGTCTACCTGAAGGTTGTCTAAAAGAGATCGCTTACTAGCAAAAATACCGAATATATTGTACCACAAGTTGTCTGTTATACTTTCTCTGTAAATGTTTGCATTTTGTGCAATAGAGAATGTCTATCTATCAATAACATTAATAAAAACAGGATTTTATTACGTATTTCAAAGATTTTTGGACTTAAGCCTAATTTTGCATTTGCATAATTCTAGTACTTAAACATCTAGACATAATCCATCAAGTATTCTTAGCAGGCCCTGGGTTTTTATCTGAATATAAATGGCCATGAATATGTATGACTTTGTTCGCACACTGGCTCACTCCAGAATATATTTACGTCCAAAAATACGGCAGAACAACATCATAAGAATTTTAAATCTAAGAGTTTTTAGAGGCCGGCAAAAAACGGAAATTTCGCCTTATATATGTACGTTTATTTATTGCACAGTATAAAACATTGTAAAAAAGAGGACTTAATGCGGCATAAGCATTTTCATGCATTTTCCAGTCAGCTATTGGGCTAAGAAATAAAAGTGTAGGTAGAGTAATACATAGTTGGTAAATAAATATGAACGTACACAATATCCAATGAGTTTTTATGACATTTTTTTTAAGCTGGGAGGAAGTCGCTGGTAACTGTGACACAGTGTAAACACTAGTACAGTTGTCAACGAGCACCTCATACCTACATTGTATATTCATGTATGTACCTTGTATAGATCAAGGATGTTATGTAACCTTAAGCTAAAAATAAATAAATTATTAAATTATTATTAATTATTATGTAGTTAAAATTTTCTCATTACCAGCAATGTGGTGAACACACTTGCTACTAATGAGCACTTGCTCGATAAAAACATGCTTTTCTGCTAGTAATGAGTATGCGTGTCAGTATCTTACTACTAGTTTAAAACGAATTACAATCATCCCATCTTGTCTTTTCTACCTACTATTAAAAGCAAAACATGTTTACCAATACCCTTCTGACGTCCAAACTACCGCTTTTCACCTCGGGGCATAATAAAACATTCGTAAATTAAAGATAACAAAATCCAATTGGTATTTCCGTCCGAATTTTCGCCCTGAAAGCAATATTCGTCGATGTTTTATCACGACAGAATAAACGAATCATCGGGGCGCCATGACGTATACTACCTGTACATACCTGTAGCAGACGGGAATATGTACACACATAATTGATTTAGGAAATCCCCTTTGTGCAGAACTCACGCACACATGGATGAAATAGCGCTATATTTTTCAGACGTAAGGCCGGGAGCGGGCGGAATTCTGTTCGAAAACAGAACAAAGACACACGTATGTGTAAATAGGGGAAACTTGATTCATCTGAAACTAAGAAACGTATTACACGTGTGTTAGTTGAGGGAGATCCTTTTGTTTTGAACAGCCGCACAGAACAGGTTTTATTCCGATTTAGAACACTAGGGAAACATAATCGAATTCGATCTATATCAATAGCGAAAATAATATAAAATAAATGAAATATTGCTTTGTATGAATGTGCCATACCGTTCTCTCAAAATATGAGAATCTCCCCAACCCAAAGTCGATCTAATTTATAAAAGTCTGTTTCCTATATAGAATGCGACTTGTCATCTAACTTTAAGCCTTACACTGTAGGCAAAGGCCTTTCTTAAGGCATCAGCTAGGCCATCAAACACTACATGTAAGTCTTTTTTCTCTAGAGGGGAATGGATTAGGCTCTACGTGACGTCTCCGGGAGGAGTCTGCGTGGTGTGTGGGAATTACACATCCCACAATAAATGAGGCCACTAAGTGAGGCCCTTTTATTTAGGACGTCGCAACCGCCGTGTCCGGTCCTGTCTTTTATGGTCATCTTTGTTTCGGTAATAGCGTAAAAATAAATAAATATCAGACAACATCACATACATTGCTCCGATCCCAAAGTAAGTAGCTTAAGCACTTGTGTTATGGGTATTATTAGAACAACAATATTAAAACAAACAAACAAATTATATATTAGAACAACGAAGGTACCACAAATAAATATTTAAATACAAATATAAACACCCAGACACGGAACAAACACAATCATCACACGAATGTTTGTCCCGGGTGGGAATCGAACCCACGACCCTTAGTTCAGAAGGCAGGGCTACCAATTGAGCCACCGAGCCAGTCATATGTGTTTATAGTATAAGTTGTGACGTCAAAAAATAATGAACACATTTTCTTAAACAATTTCTTAGTTCTTAAACCCCCTGTATCGCCATTGGTCATAACCATGCAGAGATATGGGTAACACACGGCCGCGTTACACGTTTGATTCCTATGCCATATTCACAAAAGCGTACACTTTCATTCATGACCTACCCGGGACTCAGATTTAGGGGTAGCTTCGAGGGTGGGGATTACTCCGACAAATTAGCAAATTCTATTCGACAACGGCGCACGTCATCCCCCGTAATTTCGTTTCGAGTGTTTTCACAGGGGTTGATTTCGTCTCGTATTACTTTGTTTTTAATATGATATTCGGTTTTAATGTTGGGTCGAGTGGGCTGTTGTGACCGGGGTTCGCTTTACGCTATTTGAGGCAAAGTGTCATTTTGTTGTGTCACTTTTTTGGTAATTAAATTAGGAGAAGCGACACAGAGAATGCCGTGGTATTTTATCGATTTATAGTAAGATATGGACATGTGAAGAACAGTAGCTTCGTCAGGGATGGGCGTTCGTTAAAGACGCCGAATAATAAAACGAGGAAGCGCCGCGGAGCCCTATTTTTCATTTGTTTAGCAAGGTACAAACTGTCGCATATACCTATAGGTACAAGCCAAAAGAAAAATCTTTTAGAAATATTGCTTACAGATACTCTAATTCTGAAACCGGCTTAGCTGAAGAGTATTATTCTTAATTGTTCAGCTGTTCATGTGGCTATTGCATTGCATTTTAACATACTGTAGGATGTTCTAATACAAATATTGGCATTGTAGACTTTCTGCTTCACATCCGCTCGGATCCGCAAACTTTAAATGAACGTACGATCGAAAAACAGGTTAGTAAATGAGCACTGGGTCTAAGCAACAAAACGGGATCGATGACCCAGACATAGACCAAAACAAAAATGCTCATTACATGAACGACATGTACGTTTGTCCCAGGGTAGAGACCAAACCAACGACGCTTAATTCAGAATGCAACGTCAGTATCAAATGTGCCGGCTGGCATCAGCCAATATTTAAAAGTACGAATCTCGAATGACTTAACAGCTTACCCTACTGCTAATAAGGTTTCCCTCGCCGTATGTTTGTTGGTTCTGCATAATTTATTTGTCACGCTACTCGGAAGTTGGCTGCGAACACTGCTACACTGCTGCCATCTTGGATCGGAATTGGCGTTAATCTTGTAAATTGCCCGTACATTTGTAAGGCAGCACAAAATATGTCTCAAAAAGCTGTGTTAATCACTAGAGTTTTGTTATTATGTATGGCCTCAGGCCTTATTACATTTAACTTACGTTATGAATCAACATCTGTTGTATGTCAATACCTACTTGCATTAAAAGTTGCACTATACAAGTTAGCTGGTGAGGTATTGCGGAATCTATGGATTGAAGTGATGAGTTACTATCAGGTGACCTTCAGGCTCGTTTGCCCCCATTGTCACAAAAAAAAAGAACTGCTGTTCGTAGCTATTTAAAGGCAATCATAGCATATAAAAAATATATCACCCTCTTTGTCTCTCTCATAATTTTTATAAAATTATCATTTATAATCAGGTGTTTCTGACTCGTACTACTCTGTCTAGTACGAGTATTTACATGAGAAGTAGTAAGTACGTCTCAATACACCAACAAAATGTTATAAATAGAGCTCGAATCATAAGCAGTTTTAAGGCTAAAGTCTCTCTAGAAATATCTCTTGATTCACATCAAGTAGAAACAACTTACGCGTCAAAACTCACGTTTTGTTTAGGGACTTTCGTGATCGCCGCGATATTTTGATGAATGAACGCGTCATTCAAATTCCACGCAAAGAGCAACATTCATAATGAATTTTATTAATTTATCATCGTCGATTAACCCAACAGCAACTGTTTGTTACCGCGCCTTAATAATAAGTCAAGAAAGTTAAAATTGGTTTTTAATGTGGCTGAACATTGAAATTTTGCTTTTATTTGACCAATGACAAGTGTTTTTTGTAGCCTGCGTTTCAGCCAGATTGATAAGTTGCTTCATTTCGTACTTTAAAAATTAACCAATCACGTAACAGTTGGACGTAGATATGTTGCATTTTGTGTATTTAATTTTTTTTAGAAAACCCTTATATAGTATCATGGAAAATTTACTTTAAATGTATATGACTTCAAAAAAAAATTATATCCCTAGTTACTGGCAAGGTATTCGAAGACCCCATGTATGTTCTGTGATTAGAGATCAAAGATGTTACAGATCTTTGATTTTAATAAGTAAGTCAATAGCAAATGCCTGAACAACTTTTGCTAAGGCGTCATTTCTATATAATATTAAGTTATAGTACACTATACAATATATAAGTATAATAAAGAGTAAGGAGGTGTAAGTTATAGGACACAGCTACAGCTGATCTCTTAGATTTTCACATCAAATGTTCAAGATCTTCAAATTTTCATGACTCAACAATAATTGCTCATCAGGCGTGTTCTATTTGTTAATGGGCCGTTTTCATATCTCTTGTATTGTGTTTCAGAGTTTCTGGTTTCGTTAAGCGTCAAAAGGTCCTTGTTAGTTTATACGTCAGAGACAGAAGCGCCACTCAGAGGGTAGCCAACAGTTAGCCACTAGCTCACTGTAAGTCTAATGGGGACACTGAATAAGTATCATCGATTTGAAATCTACAATAAACACTCGTACAGTTAAAAGCTCAACAAATGTGGTTCCCATGACATAACGTGATAGATTTAAGCATAACGTAACAGAAAGGCTTCGTGAAACATCTACGAATTCATATTGTTCTGTCGGTGCACGCTTTGAGGGCCTAAAACAATTGCTTGTAGCGGTTTGCCGGCTAAAAATAACACGTGCTTTGAGCGCTTTCCGTCGTCGAGGTTATGCGCCCACCGCTTCGGTCACACACAACGCTGTGCCGAGTTATTGTTTCCTTTGACTCGTCCCTGGCTAAGTTGTACAGGGCTGTCTACGTTTTTTTACTCAAAACAGAAAGTTGAATAATAAAAACACAAACGACCAAAACTAAAAAGCGATAAATAACGTAAGTAATTCCATCCTTAATACATAATTATTTAAATATTACAATTATCACTTATTTTTGAAGTCGGTGCCAGCCTCTCGGTACCTAACGTTGTTGTTGTTATATGACGCGCGCGGCCAGCAAACACGACAATATATTTATTTGGCACCGACTTCAAAAATAAGTGATAATTGTAATATTTAAATAATTATGTATTAAGGATGGAATTACTTACGTTATTTATCGCTTTTTAGTTTTGGTCGTTTGTGTTTTTTTCGAAGTCGGTTTAAATTTTTTTTAAAAAATAATTTTATTTCTCTATTTTTAGTTGCGTTAATGTGCTGTGAACTTGAATAAAGGCTAATTAATGTCCTTAAGAGTTTTACTTAGGAATGAAAAATTTTGCTTTAAGTCAAGTGAAGACTTTGCGATCTAGAATCAAGCAAATCACTTGTCTAAATCAACTGCCCTATTAGCCCTGCATAAGTACATACTACTACCTAGTTTAATATCGACCAATGTCAGTACTGTCCCCTAACTCCTAACCGTTAAGGAGTTCTGTGGCTTCATCATCAGCACCAGATGTTGACGCCCGGAAGCATATACCTGAGTAAAATATAATTACGAAACAAAAACACCATATGAGCATACAATTTTCGGTTGTTGCCCTCAATTTCTCCAGGATCCCATCATCAGATCCTGACTTGGTGAAAATGGGACCACCTCGGAAGTGTCCTCTGTCGAACAAAAAAAAGATTTTTGAAATCCATCCATAATTGACGGAAATATCGGTGAACAAACATAAAAAAAAAAAAAAATATTATACATACAGACGAATTGAGAACCTCCTCCTTTTTCGAAGTCGGTTAAAAACGACATTTTTTACGAAAAATAGAAACCGATTTCAATATGTTTTACAATATGACCAACTAGGAAATACACCCTTTTAAACAAAAAAAGAATTATCCAAATCACTTGGACTTAAAATTAAATTAAATTAAAATTAAACTTATGAATCGTCAAGTTAAATGTAAGCAACAAGTAATGTAAAAATGTGAATGAAAGTAATGAAAAAGAAGCTACCGCCGTGTTCGGAAAGTAGATTTCTACCAAGATGAACCGACAAGAAACTCGATAGTTACTTTTTTCCAATCGCCAATTGTTACAACATGTTTGGGTATTACAATATTAATAAATATTTTAATGTTATAGCATTACCTACAACGCAAAATAAAAGTTGAGTGTTTAAGATATCTACTTAGCTTGCTTTAGGTATCGGTTGTTCTGATCAAAATTCCTTCAGGAGAGGCTATGTATGTGTTTCCGATATTGACTTGTGTCACAGATCTAGCTATTTCGCCTGCAGTTCAGTTGAAACAAAGGGTCGAGGTCGACCGTACTGCACTGTCGGATAGCAACGACGTGAAGACAGTTTCATATCAATATGAAACTGCAGCAGTAGGAACTATCAATAGTTCCTACTGCCGTTTAGACTAACAACGTTACATGCACGAACGACTGTGAGTATTCTTTGTGCAAAACGATCGCCTAAAACAATGGATTGAATTTCTAATAGAGGTTATTTCGAAAAGATGAACGACTTCGCGTCTCTTAGGCGACTAAGGGTGATTTTCCATCAGAGATGTACTATGCTACGATGCTATGGATGCGTTTGATGTGCACCAATCATATTCATTGGTGCACTTAGCTTAGCTTTGGTGGAAACGGTTTCAACTAAGATACGTATGTTTTTTATATGTTTTTTGACAGGCTCGGTGGCTCATTTGGTAGTGACCTCTGCCCTATGAACCAAGGGTCGTGGGTTCGATTCCCGCACAGTACAAACATTTGTGTGTTCATGAACATGTCTGTTTATATTGGTCTGGATGTTTTCTATGTATAGTATGTATTTATTTACAAAAAAAATGTATCTTAGTAAGTTTATCAGTTGTCTAGTACCCATAATACAAGCTTCGGCTTAGTTTGGGGCTAGGTGGCGCTGTGTGGCCCAGCGTGGCATGTCTTGGGTTATTTATTATTATTTATTTATATGAAAGGATGCGTGCTATAGATGCCTGCCATGAGCCATTGCGAGTGGTGTAGCTATGTGCAGAGTACTTTCACGCACAGCTACTTTGCGGCGGCGCATCTTCGTAGAGCATTTTCCTGGCTCCTAGCTACCTAGCGTAGTATTGGTGAAAACGGTTACATGTTTTCGTAGCGTACATTTCACATCTTCGCAGCATAGCACATATCTGGTGGAAAAGCACCCTTACACACTGCCACGTATCACGATGCATGTTGCGTGTTGATGCCCCTACGCGCATACAGTGTCTTGGACTATGCGTATTTTCATTAAAAACGGAGATAATTACAAACAACGTTAGAACATTCACGCGCTACGCTGCGTGAAGCATGCCAGTGTGTTAATCGTCCTAAGAGATGAGTCCAAAACTACAAATTACACGTTTGTGGGTGTCACTCAGTAGGGCTCACTGAAAACAGGCAGCTTCGAGTCTTACTATACGACAGCCCACTGCTACTAAAACTTGATTATCCTTTAAGCTATGTCGAAGACTTTGGTTCTATGTCAGATCATTACGAATTCGAACCCGCAGAGATCCCGTATGAGTAATTTGTGAATATTTCACGCCTTAAATGCCTAAAACCCTCCCTAAATATGCAAAAAGTTGTCCATATGGTAATTACTCAACGGTCTACGTTGCGGTCCTTTTTAACAGGTACCTAAATCATTAAAATTATGCTATGCAAAAGCCGATGATAATTTTCAACGTAATTTTTATTAAGAGTGGCGTTTGTAAAAACAAACAAACAAACAAATAACCCAAGACATGTTTGTACTGTGCGGGAATCGAACCCACAACCCTTGGCTCAGGTCACTACCAAATGAGCCATCGAGCCAGTCAAGAACAATCATTCTTGTCATTCTAGCAGTACCCTCGATAGATCTAAAGTTAACGTGTGGGACAAAATTAAATACGAGTACATTTCGCGATGCTCTCTGATTGTGAAAGAAGAATGAAATATTAAAATAAAAATTCATTTGACTTCATTAAACAGTTTCTTATTCATTAAGCAAACCTAAATTCTTACTTTGAAGATTAAAGAAAAGAAAAATTTTAAGACGTGCTTTTTTTAAATTTTCAACGTTTCAAATTTACTTTGAAGCTCGACGCCCTTGCATTGCAAGGCTTAGATACAAATTCAACCTAATGCGGTTACCAACCCGCCTGCGAAGTGTGGTGACCAAGGCGAATCCTTCCAAATGACAACCGTCATTGGAGTAGGCCTATGTGAAGCAGTGGACGTTTGCAGGCTGACCATGATGTGCCATTACATCAACCTTTTTTTTATGCAAGAGGCGGCAGACAAGCAAATGTGATGCCTGATGGTAAGCAGTCGACACCGCCTATGGACACCCTTCTTCTTTTTCTTTCTTTAGAATAACGATGGCATGGAAATACTAAGGGGCAATGCAGACGGCACACTTTTAGTGAAGTTGAAATTTACGGGTTTCCTCACGATGTTTTCCTCATATTCCGGTGTACATTATATTCTTCGAAATTAGGTGTACACCTATGACGAAATTCTAAAGTTGTGTGTGTAGTTTAGGACAGGCTCAAATCCGTTTGTAAAGTCATATAATAGTTGTAGGTGTGACGTGAAGAAAGAATATTGTTAAAAATGTATTCATGTAGAAAACAGATTTCACATTTAAATTCTTCAGAACCTATTTCAACTAACGAGTAGAAAACACGAGTACATTCCGTCAATAACACGCAAAGACGCTATTAAATTATTCATATATATGTATGAAGGCTGAAGAACATTTGGTTCCAATTTAATATTCCTGCAAACATACAAATTATCATCCTCACATAACACCGTAATCCCGGACGTGTTCAATCATTGTTCCCGAGGGGAGAAAACAAAAATATATCACATACTTAGGCCAAATTGACAAGGGCCGATGAAATGTAAAAATATAAGGCGCACTACAAGAAATTACCCAAGGGATCGAAAGTAGCAACATCGCCTGTAATGAAAAAAGCCAGCTAGTAAGACTCATTAAAAAAATAGGTTATATAACCCAAATGACAAGCGTTTACTTACAGAGAACAGTCCGAGTTTTCTTTCAAACAGAAGCAGCTACGTGACTGCGCTACACAGACGCGCTGTGCAGCTGTCAAACCATCACAGCACAGAGTCAGGTGTCAATCACTGTCAATCCACTGTCACGTGAGCACTGACTACAGTCGTCGATGTGGTAACGTCACTGCGGCTACGCGCTACGGTGGCACGGCTACGGCTAGGCTACGGCAACGCTACGGCGTAGGCGGTCGCTCGGTACGGCCGCGTCGCTTCGACTGCGACGGGGTACCCGCCTAACGCGCCTGCGCGCCGCCCTGCGTAGGGATAGATTCGCATAATGGTCGTGTCAAACCTTCCCCTAACCCCGATCGGTTATATCATTTGGAGGTACGAAAAGATCGACAAATTGTGATTACATTTGTTGTCCCTTGGACACTGGAGACGTTAATTAAATTGGTTTTATTTAAATCAGTTGATAAATCAATTGTCCCCATGAAACGTAATTGATACCGCCGTGAATATTCAGGCCGCGTTCGCATTCAACAGTTATGACGGCGTGTGCGTTAAAGCTTAATTAATTACAGGGGCAAATAATAATTTTCTTGAACGTTTCATTTGTATGTTTGCATATGAGTCAGAATGTATTCATTGGAATACCCATGATCTGTATCTGTTGTAGTCTGTACCTATTTGAGTGACTCACTCCGTGACTTACTTTATTTCGTAGTTTTAATAACGCCATCTCGTTTTTTATGGCACCCAAATGTCTGCGGAGGTTTAGCTGTGACGATTTTTAGTGATAAATTGTTTTCATTTTTAATATTGCGTTATTCTTGCGTTGCGCAGATTCTACGAAGGATGGGCAAACTTTACTGCACACTGAATCGAATTCAAAGGTAGGTAGTAGTAGTAAGTTCATAATGGCGAGCAATGAAACACTTTTAATTTGGTCTCATGTTAACTGATCCACAATCTACTGAGATTGTTCTACCCTTTTGGACTCTCCTGACCGAATTCTCCGCTCACCTGGCGAAAGCGGCCAAGGATACTAGCAAAGTACGCAGGAGAAAGTACACAAAATGCACAAGAAAGTACACAAACACAGCCTTTAAAAGGTTAAGGTGACCCTTCAAAGCATGGTTGCCAAAAATAACATACACACTTAGAACCTTAGACAGTGGAACCCATTTCCACTGTCGACAATCTACTTAATTGACGATTTAAAGTACCTACCATAAATATAGACTGTAATTCTAACTAATTTTCATATGTTTTTATTCAACTTTTTAATTGATTTCTCAAGATACAGGCATATCCTAGTTTGAGCACTCTGTTTAATCCTAAGTAATTCTGTAGTGCACTAAGCTAATTGGATGTCAAATTATTATGTACCTATGTATTTTACGTGCAATACAGAATATTATATTATTGTAGTATTAAAAAGACGAAACCAAAACATTTGGTTTTCATGCATGAAAGGTAATGAGTGCATTATAATATAAAGCTTCTCTCGTATAACATTGTGATACGTTGTGCACTGTACTATAATAATTCCATAAAATCCATCCGCCCACCTTTGGTTAGTAGCGTAATAAAGAAATTAGCATAACACTTAATGCGGACGGTTAGATTAGGTCTACAATGTAAGGGTTAAAGCTAACGGACCTATAAAACGAACGTTATTATAAAGAACGATATTAAAACTGCAGTATCTTCCCTCACAGCGTGCAATGAAGAAGACGGAAAATAGACATTCAACCAGACAATCCAATAGAACAATGACCCGGTGGATTAAGAGCAGCAGACATTGGATGATATCGAAGAATGGTTCTTCAATGTTATTGTAAAGGTAGATTTGACGGAGGGGCAGATGTATTGTATATCACCGCTAACTTTCTGGCTCCGGGCTTACTACTGATCCATTTCTTTGCCGAAAACCATGTAATAAATGTTTGGTTAGACCCGAAATTCGATCCTGGGACCTCACGGATATCAAGTGGCCCCTGAGACCACGACATCAACGAAACAGTCAACTACGAATGCGCTGCGTATAGAGTGGAGACAAAAACACAACGCTGCGAACACAACAGTTTTAATATCCAAATGTTCTTTGTTCTGTCCCACTATTATAATGAACCGGCTCAACGGAGTCTTTTGAAATGTTTCGTTCCCGGTGCTAAAAAAACGCACTCTTTCTCCCCATTCCCCGAGGCGTTAATGAGAGAATTCCTGCGAGTGCCTCTACGGATTAATTCTCGAATGTTTGGCGCGGTCGAGTGTTGGGAATCGAGTCGGCAATTCCAATTATTTTTCCATTTGAAACTTCGCTAACGGGCGTTTTGACAACGTACGTATTTGTTGTTTGAATTACGAGTATATGGGATTCGCGTATCGTTTTTGACAGATTATGTTATTAAAAAAATAAAATCTTTATAACTATGGCTGCCTAGAAATATAAGTAGTAGGGGTAAAATGGAGGTAAAAGAATTTACGAAAGCATTTTTTTTGGGGTTGGGAAATTCCCGTGACCGAAAACGGAACCATACTTAGAAATTAATTCTATGGCGTTATGAACTTCGGCGGATCAGCTGAAAGGGTGTAAACATAATAATAAGACAGTAGCCTTAACTTCGAAGACAATCAGTAGTTAGACAAATTTATTTTCATAGCATCATCAACGTTCCTCTTTTAGTACAGAACAGATAATAATAAAAACTAATTAGGGTTTTCAACATTCAAGTACACCCACGCGTATCGGAATTAATAATGCACGAATACACAGACAAACCGCAAATGTTTGCTAAAATATTCCGAATTCAATAGACTGGGATGTCAAATATAGCATTTAATTTGTGAAATGCTAATGTAAATTGGAGCATCATTATGCATGTCAAAGTGTATTCTTTGGCTTTGTGGTTAAAACATATATAAATTACTAGCTGTGCTCGCGACTTCGTCCGCATGGAATAGTAATTTCTTCGCTCCTAATAGTAGCAGCGTGATGTTTTATAGCCTAAAGCCTTCCTCGATAAATGGTCTATTCAACACAAAAAGATTTTTTCAATTCGGACCAGTAGTTCCTGAGATTAGCGCGTTCAAACAAACAAACTCTTCAGCTTTATAATATTAGTTAAGATATACCAAAAGACGAAAAAGAGGAGTGTGCAAAAATTTTTTACTACTAACATCTTATCAATGTTTGGCTTGGCCGCTGCTACTTGAATCTTGCATGCGATTTTATTACGCCAGGAAAAGCCCTGTCCTGAAATAAAAAAACTTATCCAAAAAAAAAATCGCATTTATTCTGTGGTAGAACACCAAATTAAAGGTGACCATTTTTCGATAACCATCAAACCGTAGCGCCGTTTAGCAAACACTAAAGGTGACCATTTTTCGATTACCATCAAACCGTTGCCATTTAGTAAACACATCACTTACATACGAATCCTGTCCACACAAATACGTAGCATTTAACGCCTAGTACGCAAACAGGGGCCGGTGTATGCAAAATTGTAGGGCACGATCAATCGATTGGACGGCGCCGGGCGGCCGACGACCGCGGTTTGCTTCGGCTCCCCCGTTTCATTAATTAAAACAATGCTTTACTCGACTGATGGCTGCCATAATGGATACGAGAGTTTATTTCCAAACAATGCACGGTTGCGGTTATTTTTATGTAAACTACGATGCAGTTTTCACTAAGTAAATCACATAATTTATTTGTAAACATCTATAGACAACACAATTTACTATTGAGACGGACTAATTACAATTTTTTGCCATAATAGCCTATTCTCAAAGATCGGCAACGTACCTGTACACCCTTACGTACATGTGTCCTTTTTTCTAAAAACAGAAATTCTTACCTCTAAATTCTCATACTCGTAATACTTTTGAAAGCGTATTCCATAATAACTTTTAAGCTTTCGCGTTGCATAATATAATAATATATAACAAGCGGGATTTAACGCGCATACCTTTTTTAAAAACCCGACGTTTCGGCCGTGTTACAACGACCGTGGTCACGGGAAGTACTGGTGCAGCGATGTTACTCCGTCTGCGCGGCAGAATATTTTTCTACCCGCACATTTTTGTTTCTCCAACCACCATCACAAATCACACTAACAGTGTCCACATTTTGACGAGAATTAACCGACTTCGCACTAAAAAGGGGGAGTGTTTTTGCAATCACTGGATTCCATGTTGTAGACAACTTCAAACCGTCCTCACGATTGAAATTATTTGGGTGTTTCTTTATTTCAACCGCCTCACGTACAAGTCTCGAATGGTGATGACGTTCGGATGACAGTATTTGTGTCCGGTAAAACTCAATCCAGTGATTGGTACCCGATTCCAGCAGATGTTCTGCTATGGCTGATTTGGTGGTTTGACGGTTTTTAACAGCTGCAATATGTTCTTTGACCCTTTCAGCAATGGTCCGCTTCGTTTGGCCTATGTAGGAACTACCACAGCTGCAATCCACCTTATAAACACCTGGAGTATCTAATGGCAAGACATCCTTAGGACTGCCCACCATACCGCTGATCTTCGTGCCTGGTTTAAATATCGTAGGTATAGACAGACCTCTAAGCAATGTCCCAATCTTGTCTGTCACTCCTTTAATATAAGGCAAGTAAGCTGGTTGTCTACTTACCTCCAGATGCTTAGGTTTCACCTTCGGTTTCTTCCCGCATCGGTTCACCTGGTATCCGTTGCTTTTGAGTACCTCCTGAACATGGTCAAGCTCACGCTCCAGGTGTTCAGGGTCACAGAGGTCATGGGCTCTATTCGTGAGTGATGTCACAACGGATTGCAGGTGCCTCGGATGATGATGCGACGTAGCGTGTAAGTATCTGTCCGTGTGGGTGGGTTTCCGATATACACAGCGAGACAAAGACCCGTCAGGCCTTACCGTGATTTTTATATCCAGAAATGACAGCGATCTATCCTTTTCCATCTCGTACGTGAATCTGATGTTTGGATGGATGGAGTTGAGATGTTCAATATATTGACCCACTTCTTTTTCACCTCCTTTTACTATGCTGAAGACATCATCCACATACCTCTTCCAAAGCTTGATGATCTTCGGACCTTGGACCAAGGCTTTTTGCTCAAAATATTCCATCCAGAGATTGGCAAGTACAGGGGCTACAGGACTTCCCATTGCGACGCCATCTATCTGGAGGTAATATTGGCCCTGAAAAAGGAAGTAGTTCCCGTCCAGACAGTTTTCAAGCAGGTCAATATAATTTAACGGCATCTCGCTGTCACACAACCTGTCTTTCACGACATCCAAACATTCCTTAATTGGAACCTTGGTAAACAACGACTCGACGTCAAAGCTCACCATTACTTCTCCAGGTTCCAATGTGAGGTCTTCCAATATCTGGACAAAATGTCGCGAGTCCCTCACAAACGACGATGTTCTTCCCACAAGTGGCTGCAACACTGACGCAACATGCTTCGCGAGATCATAAGTAGGCGAACATATCTGACTTACGATTGGCCGCAATGGCACGCTGGTTTTGTGTATTTTCGGCAGGCCATATAATTTCGGCGGTTGGTGTGACTTCGGTCTGTACAGCTTCTCATACTCGTCGTCCGTGAATAGGTCCTGGTTTTTATGGATCAGAGCTCGTATTCTCCGTGTCACTCTCGCCGTGGGGTTGTATGTGACCTGTTTGTACACATTACCATCATCCAACAGCTGCCGTATTTTTTGACGGTAATCAGTTGTGTTCATCACTACCGTGGCGTTTCCCTTATCGGCCTTCAACACTAAAACATCTTCATTTTCCCGAATACTTTTTAGTGCCTGACGCTCTTCAATAGTGATGTTACTGGCCGGAAGTTTGGACTTACGCAATATTACCGCGACATCCTGTCTTAATATATCAGCATCATCTTGCGGCATTTTATTTCGGATTATCGATTCTTCCAGGCTACTGATCACATTTTCATACGGTATACGTTTCGGAGTTGGAACGAAATTCATGCCCTTAGCTAAGATCGTTTCCGTGACGTCATCCAATCTCAGGTCTGATAGGTTCACAACCGTATCCTTCAACTTCCTCGATTCAAGTGACCCTTTGTTCGCATCTTGTCGGCGGCAAAGCAATTTGGACAGCTTCCGCTCGTGCTCCACAGTACACAGGTCGAAAGTACGACTCGCTTGTAAAAACGTCACATGGTCACAAATATCGTAGTCCGCATGAGATAGGTGAAAAAGCGATAAATAACGTAAGTAATTCTATCCTTAATACATAATTATTTAAATATAACAATTATCACTTATTTTTGAAGTCGGTGCCAGCCTCTCGGTACCTAACGTAGACTGTTGTTGTATGACGCGTGCGGCTGGCAAATCCACACGACAATATACATTTATTTGTTTGGCTGGCACCGACTTCAAAAATAAGTGATAATTGTTATATTTAAATAATTATGTATTAAGGATAGAATTACTTACGTTATTTATCGCTTTTTAGTTTTGGTCGTTAGTGTTTTTTTTTTGAAGTCGGTTTAATTTTTTTTTAAAAAATAATTTTATTTCTCTATTTTTAGTTGCGTTAATGTGCTGTGACCTTGAATAAAGGTTAATTTATGTCCTTAAGAGTTTTACTTAGGAATGAAAATATTTTGCTTTAAGTCAAGTGAAGACTTTGCGATCTAGAATCAAGCATATCACTTACCAAATCACCTGCCCTATTAGCCTTGCATAAGTACATACTACTACCTAGTTTAATATCGACCAAAGTCAGTACTGTCCCCTAACTCCTAACCGTTAAGGAGTTCTGTGGCTTCATCATCAGCACCAGATGTTGACGCCCGGAAGCATATACCTGAGTAAAATATGATTACGTAACAAAAACACCATATGAGCATACAATTTTCGGTTGATGCCCTCAATTTCTCCAGGATCCCATCATCAGATCCTGACTTGGTGATAATGGGACCACCTCGGAAGTGTCCTCTATCGAACTGTCGAACAATTTTTGAAATCCATTCATAATTGACGGAGATATCGGTGAACATACATGTGGGATTGATTTCTGGACGAATGAGTGAGAATGGTGAATGTAACGAGTGAATGTATGAATGACTGGTGAGTGAGTAAGAGGACTATATGAGAGAGCGAGAAGGAAGACGAATGGCCGCGAACACGATCTGTACCGCTAAGACGACTGTGAAGTGTAAAAATTTTTAAGGAGTTCAAATAAAACAAGAATAACGTGAAAAATTCCTTTTATTCCAACCCTCGACCCCACATCTTTTGGGGGCTCGTCCGGGATCGAGGTGGAATTGTGGAATTACGACGGACGACGACAAGCACGTGGCGGTGCACGCGGGCTTACGACGAAAAGTGGTGAACAATCAAGGGGGTAACGACGATCCAGAGGAATACGGCTACACGACGAAACGCCTGCACGGAGCAACGATGGGTAGGAACGACAGACGAGGCAGTAAGCATCAGGATTCTTACGATAACGACGATGACGACGGGGGATCCGCACGTGGTGGTGGCATGCTGCATCTAGCTGAGGACCTAATTCCAAAGTTCTCTGGAAATGACGAACAATCCGTAACGTCCTGGATACAAGACATAGAGGAAAATGGAGAAATATTTCACTGGACACCGACGCAGAAGCTCCTGGTGGCTAGACGCTCACTCAGAGGCACGGCAGCCCTATGGATGCGCAGCGAAAAAACCTACAAGAGCTGGGAAGAACTGCAAGCGGCGATTGCTAAAGAATTTGGTGACGGGTTGGACGCCAAAGCAATCCATGAAATGCTGACCGCACGACGAAAAGGACGTCATGAATCATGTTTTGATTACATGCTCACAATGAAAGCCCTAGGTAAGCGGGGAAAATTACCGGACTATGTAACAATTAAATATATAGTTCAAGGTATAGAAGACACAGAAATAAATAAAATGATGCTGCACGGCGTACGCGCTTACGACGACCTAAAAGCTAAGTTAAAGATCTATGAAGCTATTGCATCCAAAATGAAAACACAGACACGGCAAGCACTGGCAAAAACAGGCAGCGGTGATTGTACAAGGGCATCAAGATCGCATGCAGCTGAAGCAGCACAACTAAGATGTTACAGCTGTGGAGAAAGGAATCATATTTCGGCTATGTGTCCACATAAAACACAAGGCCGTAAATGTTTTAAGTGCAATCAGTTCGGGCATGTGTCAGCAGAGTGCAAAGTGCAAGCATCGGCGGGACAAGCATCCAAGATGGCTGATTATACTTCGAGAAGACCGAACTCCATGTTGAACGAGCGAGTGGAACGAACACGGAGCAATGAACGAGAGCAACGACGTGAACTTAGCTCGAAACAAGTTTGCTTCAACTCGACTCAACACGATGTAGATGGCGCCTCTTTGTATAGAGAAGCTACTATTTTACCGACGCGTACCGGCCGCTTATTGGATTGTTTGACGCGAACTTCAGACTTGAACGAGATCGATGGGATCGATGAACGTGACCGGCATTTTGACAGCTCCGATGTAAACAAAGTACGAAATACATTTCAAGAAGCAAAACGACCGCTGAAATACGTAGAAATAAACAATAAAAGTGTATTATCGTTATTCGATTCGGGAAGTGACGTGTGTCTTATGTCGGAACAATGTTTTAGTGCATTAGGTTTTGCAAATTACAATGTAAACATAAAGATTACTATGTCGGGTTTAGGTTATGCGAAAATTAAATCATTAGGTACTTATACTACTTCTTTACGCATAGATGGTATTGTATATGACAATGTTGTGTTTCATATTGTGCCTAATCATAGTATTCCGTACGAGTTAATTGTGGGCAATGAGTTTTTACAAAAGGTGGTCACTGTGATGAAAGATGGATCTGTATGGGTGAATCCGACGGATGAATGGTTATCCTATGTGAACTGTGTAGCATGTGTTTCTGATTGTGTAGGTCATATTACCAACCCAGCTGTGAAAGAAGAGGTCTTGCAGTTGGTGGAGAACTACATACCATGTCAAACCAAGGAAGCTCCCATTGAGTTGAAGATCATTATGAAGGATGACATACCAGTTGCGCAGCGACCTCGACGCCTTTCGCCCAAGGAACAAGATGATGTGGATAAGCAAATAAATGAATGGTTACAAGACGGAATCATACGGGTGAGTTACTCTGAATATGCAAGTCCATTAGTTTTGGTTAAGAAAAAAGATGACAGTATAAGAATATGTGTGGATTACAGACGTATAAACATGAAGGTGGTGAAGGATGAATTTCCTCTGCCTATCATTGATGACCATATTGACAAGTTGGCTACAGCTAAGGTATTTAGTATTTTAGATTTAAAAAATGCATTTTTCCATTTGCGAGTACATGAGGACTCCGTGAAGTATACATCCTTTGTAACAATGACGGGACAATATGAATTTTTGTATGCCCCATTTGGTTTGAGTACATGTCCAAAGGTGTTTACAAGATTTATCACTATTATTTTCAGAGACTTGATCGCACAAGGTATTGTTTTAATATTCATCGACGACATAATTATTCCAGGGTGTAACGAGACCCAAGCTGTTGAACGCCTGCGAATGGTACTCAAGATTGCATCAGAGTATGGCTTGAACATCAATTGGAAGAAAAGTCAGCTGTTAATGAGAAAAGTTGAATATCTTGGACACATTGTAGAGAATGGCACAGTAAAGCCATCGCCAGAGAAGATAAGTGCTGTCACTAAATTCCCTGAACCGCAGAATGTGACACAATTACGTAGTTTCCTAGGACTCTGTTCCTATTTCAGAAAGTATATACCGGATTATGCTAAAATAGCCCAACGACTTACAGATATGCTGAAGAAGGAGTGTAAATTTCAATTTGATGAGGAAGACAGACGAGTATTCAATGACTTGAAGATGAAATTGGCGAGTGAACCAGTGCTCAAAATATACAACCAAAGAGCAGAGACCGAGCTTCATACAGATGCATCTACTGTGGCTTATTCAGCGATTTTAATGCAGAAGAGTGATGATGGTGAACTTCACCCAGTACATTATATGAGTCGAAGAACGTCAGATGCAGAAAGAAAATATACAAGTTATGAACTAGAAGCATTGGCAATAGTTGAAGGAGTGAAGAAGTTCAGACACTATCTTTTTGGAAAACATTTCAAAATAGTAACAGATTGCAAAGCTTTTGAGATGACCCTTAAGAAAAAGGATTTGTCTATGTCAACAAGAGTAGCAAGATGGATATTGTTACTACAAGATTACGACTTCACTGTAGAACACCGCAGAGGTGAGAAAATGAAGCATGTAGACGCCTTAAGCAGAAACCCATATATTGCAATGACGACAACTAAGCTCCATGATGACATACGACGTGCTCAAGAAACAGATGAAGGTCTTCGAGCAATAATGAAAATTTTGAAAAACGGAGAGTGTTATAATGACTATTACCTATACCAGAATTTGTTGTACAAAGGGCCAGAGCAACAACTTGTTATACCTACAAAGATGGAATTCGAAATTATAAAGAGAGCTCATGATAATGGTCATTTTTCCAAGAAAAAAACATTGGAACTGATTAGTAAAGATTATTACATTTCAACATTAGGAAGAAAAGTAGAAGACTTTATTTCAACATGCATACCATGCTTGTTAGCTTCGAGGAAAGCGGGGAAACAGGAAGGTTTCTTGAATCCCATTGAAAAGGAAGAACTACCTTTGAATACATTACACTGTGATCATATTGGCCCACTGACAGAGACGAAGAAGCAATATAATCATATTTTGACAGTTGTAGACGCTTTTACGAAGTTTGTATGGTTATTTCCAACTAAATCCACTACGGCAAGGGAAACAGTTGATAAGATGAGAGTTCATCAACAAATATTTGGAAACCCAAAAAGAATTATCACGGACAAAGGAACTGCTTTCACCAGCAATGAGTTCACCGAATATTGTAAAGCTGAAAATATCAACCATATTACTATCACAACAGGAGTTCCACGTAGTAATGGCCAAGTAGAGAGGATACACCGAATTTTAATTTCAGTATTTACCAAGATGTCAATTGAAGAACCTACACTTTGGTACAAGCAAGTCGGGAGAGTTCAACGCGCACTGAATAGTACTTACCAACGAAGCATAAATACAACGCCATTTGAACTACTGATGGGCACCAAGATGGATAGAAAAGAAGATATTGAAATATTAGAATTATTAAAGCATGAAGAAATTAAAACATTTTCAGTCAACAGAGAAGAACTTAGAATTTTAGCAAAACGACAGATATTTGATGTGCAAGAGGAAAACAGAAGAAATTTTGACAAAAATAGAAAGGAAAGCAGGAAGTACCAAAAAGGAGATATTGTTGCTATAAAACGCACACAATTCGGCCCTGGTCTGAAACTGAAGCCAAAATATTTGGGACCATACAGAGTTGCTAAGGTCAAGCGTAATGACAGGTATGAAGTGGAGAAAGTTGACTTATCTACTGAAGGTCCGAATAAGACCTCTACCTCTGCAGACCATATGAAGGGTTGGCCAGAATAAAAGTAGGAGGGTGTGTATGTTTTATTTTTTTTATTTCTGTTTATGTAGTGTAAAAGAATGATGGAAGAGAGGATATTTATTTGTGAGACTCATTGATCAAACAAATATAACTCATTGTTCTGAAATAAATGTCCAATACCTAGTATGTTGATATTGTTCCTATGTGCCACTAGATGGAAATGTTACATATTGCACAATTTGTTTGTTTATTAGGTATGTTAGCTAATGATATGTATCTGTGCTGATTAAGTTGTTTCTATGGATATTACCTTTTAATAGATGTCTAAACCAGATAATGATCTACCTAACTATGTTGTGTACCTACCGAGATTGTTAACTGTTTAATAATAATGATTTACCTAGCTATGTTGTGTACCTACCTAGAATTGTTAACTGTTTAATAAGTTTAAAGATGAAACTATGTACTTATAGCCTGTAAAACCAGTGTTATCTTAATTATTTAATGTTAAGAATACCTTCAGATTGTTTTACTTTTGTTTTAGAGTGACAAGAGTTGTGTGAATGATGATGATGTATGAGGTTAATGATTGAGTTATGGACTATTATTTGTGATGACGTATGAGAGATATGTTTGTGTTTGGGTGATGACGATGATGCATGGATGTCTGAGGACAGACATTACGCAGGATGGCCGAATGTGGGATTGATTTCTGGACGAATGAGTGAGAATGGTGAATGTAACGAGTGAATGTATGAATGACTGGTGAGTGAGTAAGAGGACTATATGAGAGAGCGAGAAGGAAGACGAATGGCCGCGAACACGATCTGTACCGCTAAGACGACTGTGAAGTGTAAAAATTTTTAAGGAGTTCAAATAAAACAAGAATAACGTGAAAAATTCCTTTTATTCCAACCCTCGACCCCACATACATAAAAAAAAAAAATATTATACATAGAGACGAATTGAGAACCTCCTCCTTTTTTCGAAGTCGGTTAAAAACTGAGATTTAAATGTAACGAAAATAATTCACTCTGTACACTTCCTAGTTCACTGTGTTTATTTCGGATTAGTTGTTTTAGGAGTCGAACACTCGCGTTAGTTAAAATTCTCTGCGAAAATGCGATGTCACTTCGAGGTTTTATACGCACACATGTAGGTATTAGATCCAAATCGCGACACTTCACTAAAAACGATGTGAATTGTGATGGTGGTTGGAGAAACAAAAATGTGCGGGTAGAAAAATATTCTGCCGCGCAGACGGAGTAACATCGCTGCACCAGTACTTCCCGTGACCACGGTCGTTGTAACACGGCCGAAACGTCGGGTTTTTAAAAAAGGTATGCGCGTTAAATCCCGCTTGTTATATATTAGCGTATTCCATATAAAATTACGTTACATGAAATATACTTCTTCATTTATCAGAATACCCGCGCTCGGGGCGAGTCTCAGACGGTAACTCGGAGACTAACTCGGAGATTTAGTACCGTATCCATAGTTAATACTGGCCACATTATCTGGAACACGGGGTAACAATATTGGAACACGGCGGCGGGTAATTGGAACACCGACAATTATTCTTATCTAATAATGTACACGGGTATCTTGTACACAATAGGATAGATCTTTATTTGTGCAAACACAAAAAAGTAGAGAAAAGTTAATACAGATATCTTGTGGTAAATCTAGGCGGTATTATCGCTAATAAGGGATCTCTGAAGAGAGACGCAACGTCGTGCAAACTGTTTCAATAAATAAATAACCCAAGACATGCCACACTGGGCCATACATCGTCATCTAGCCCCAAACTAAGCCGAAGCTTGTACTATGGGTACTAGACAACTGATAAACTTAGATACTTTTTATTTTTACTTATTATACCAAGAAAACACCAAAACTAATACAAACAAACATGTTCATGCACACAAATGTTTGTACCTACTGTGCGGGAATCGAGCCCACGACCCTTGGTTCAGTATATATTCGTTAAAATCGACCATTTTCCTGGAACATGTAGAACAAAGTAACATGAAATTCAGTTAGGTACTTAATTTTTTTATCTACACTATTAACTATTATAACTTACAAGATACGTTAAGCTTAATGTGCCTTCCAATACCAGTCAACCTATATCTGTTCTTGAAACATTTACCTCAAGAAACGCAAACAGTACTTTCGCCACAATGGTTTTGCATCAAATGCTGGTGTACGCCTCACCGACTGAGCCCGCGTTGGAGATTAAAGTGACAAATGAACCCGCGTGTGTGGAACTCCACTTATTTGATCGAACAACTCGGGCGCAAGCGTCCTGGAAACTTTAATTCTGTCATTACGCTTTGTGAGACTTGGCGGTAGGGTTGACTATTGATACAAAAATATTGTATTTTTTTCTAAATTGTTTAGCAAAAAGTGTCTTAGTTTTGGATGTGGTTTGGAAAAGAGAGTCTCATTTTTTTTTGCTTTCTTAGTCATCACCGACACTTAAATTATATATCCTCACTATTATTTTATGATGATGACACTATTATGATGGCTATTATACAGACTCCCGAGAAAAATCCCGAAACGTGATCGAAGTTACTTTACGGAACGAAGTTAATTCCTAAAACCAGCTGAAGACCTGAAATCTTAAGAAGACGACACGAAATGGGGCGGTGTTTTGTATTAATTTTCCGTCATCGCACGAATCGATTCTCAATGTATTTCCCTAGATAAAAACTAGATAAAAACCGGGACATCGTAATATTCACTATTACTTGTATTATAGATTAAAATAAAATATTATGTCAATTAACTGAATAAATGCTATTTTACTTTTCAGGTCTACAATACGGTATATTCATTTTAGGTGTGGATAAAATAACTTTGAAAGTTACTACTACAGATAGGGAAACTTTGGGCATTAGATCGAAAAGTTACTTGATAGGAGTGTATCAAGGTTTTATTTAAATTGTTTGAGTAAGGCGGGAAAGTTTTGCCTTAAAGTGTTAGAAAAACTAAAACTTAAATATTCAACTTTCTTACAATGAATTGAGCTTTGAATCTTTGAATACTTGAATAGTTCATCATACATACTTTGAAATTTTTAACGGAGAGTCTTGACAAATATTGTTGATTGTCAATCCTATGTATTATTATAACTATCCTGCTATGTATGTAAATAATCCTATGTATTTAAAATGGTACGACCCTTACATTTATTTATAACATTAACATTACATGTACATATTACATTTTAGATGTGAAGTCAGCGGACGTATTGACATCTACCATCGGTCGAAGTAATAAGTAAGAAGTATTCAGTATCAACCGATATTTACATGGCACTCTTTATTTAGTAGCTAAAGCTAAAGATACTATCTTTTTAAACACTTGCATATAACGTAGCGCCCCTATTTATGAGTAAATAAAGAAATTTGTAATGTGACATGCAATAAACATTTGAATTTGTATTTGAAAATTTAAGGCATTTATTCTTGAATTCAAATTATCTAATGTAAATTTTGTATTTTTTACTAAAAATGAAAATATCAAAAGTTTAGCGATTTTAATATTTACTCCTCTTTATATATTAACAAAAAGTGAATTATGTAAAGTATAAGCTTTGGAATTCTTTGCCCGAATCCGTGTTCACCGATAGATATAATCTTTAGATATTCAAGGCGAGAGTAAATCGCTCTTTGGTGCGGATTCTAAACATCAGGCAAGTGTTAGTCAGTTACATATATATCTATACTTATAATAAATCTGTAGAGAGGTCAATTCTGTACATGAAATATATTTTCAAAATAACTATCAGGGGGTGATTAGTGATCGATACTGATGCCAAAAATGCAATCAGTAAAATTTTTGTCTGTCTGTCTGTCTGTCTGTCTGTCTGTCTGTCTGTCTGTCTGTCTGTATGTTCCTTATAGAAACAAAAACTACTCGACGGATTTTAACGAAACTTGGTACAATTATTCTTCATACTTCTGGGCAGGTTATAGTATACTTTTCATTACGCTACGATCAATAGGAGCAGAGTAGTGAAGGGAAATGTTGGGAAAACGGGAGAAGTTACTTCATTTTTAAAGCTTCCGTCGCGTGTGCAGCCTTAATGGTTAAAGTTACATAGAAATTATGTATGACAGAAATATTTTACATAAAATTGACTAAAAAATATCCCGCAACAGCATATGTCTATCTTTTATGGTTGACTCACAATAACACGTGTAACTCCTGATAGCTTAGCAGTTCGGAGCATTCTGATTATATTTGTTTACTCTTACGTTTATAATACTCTCATTCATCCCTAATTTAAAAAAGTTATCATTATTACCTATTCAATAAAAAAAGAATCATAGAAATCGGTATAGAAACACCAAACTTATACATGAAATAAGCCATCGCGCCGTCGCACGTGAATACTGAATAATGCTATAAGGATTATTTTTGTGTAACGGTTGCCGCGCTCGACACGGGTCGCGGCGCGTTAGGGTATAAAAAGGCGGGAGGTCCGAGAGCTTGGCTGTTGATGCGTTTAGAGTGATCGACCTTATTGACAGACAATAATTGATATTGAGAAACCGTGCTTATCAGCGCGACTTTTAGTGTTTAAATAGTTTTAAATTTGAATTTCTTTTGTTGTTATATTGTAAAATATTCGTTCAAATTAAAAATTATTAAGCGTAGGTACTTTTATTAATTAAAGTAGTTATAAGTATTTATTTTTAAGTGAAGTAGGTATAGGTAGATAATTTTGCACAGGCGTTTCAGCTTTAAAAATATATTTACAAAAAAGTATCAGGGGGTGATTAGTGATCGATACTGATGCCAAAAATGCAATCAGTAAAATTTTTATCTGACTGTCTGTCTGTCCGTCTGTCTTTCTGTCTGTCTGTATGTTCGTTATAGAAACAAAAATTACCTACTCAACGGGTTTTAACGAAACTTGGTACAATTATTCATCATACTCCTGTGCAGGTTATATGATACGTTTCATCACGCTACAATCAATAGGAGCAGAGCAGTGAAGGGAAGTGTTGGGAAAACGGGAGAATTTTTTATCTGAATGTTTGATTGAGCATCACGCAAAAAGTACTGCATGGAATTGAATGTGGTTTTCACCAATGTATTGCTAGAGGTCTAACTTAAGATTTGGGCATCATTTTATGGAAGTCCGTTAGTTTTGAAACCCGATATCCACGCGTGCGACGCCGCTGGCACAGCTAGTTTAAAATAAAATAAAATATTTCATTTAATTGAGAGAGTAAGGCTGCCAGCCCTAACACAAATGATGAATACACAGCTCGTTCTCTGAAGACGTACGATGTGATTACGCATTTACGCTTATATTCACCGTCTTAATTTACAAGACCATTCTGGTACTTCATACTTATCGGGGCTTAAATATCTACACATTTACTGTAATCGTAGATGTTCTGTGTTGAGATGTACTGTAGTTACGGTAATTTATTTAGGAAATAGAAATATTTAACACTTCATATTTCGAGAAAGAGGCACGGTATTTAGGGCAATTTTTGGATGTATCAACATTTGTAGAGCTTGCAGCTTGAAGCTTTATTCAAAGCTATGACTTATTTGTAGAATAATAAACCAATATACATTTTTTTTTTTTTTTTTTTATGGAATAGGGGGCAGACGAGCAGACGGCTCACCTGATGGTAAGTGATAACCGCCGCCCATGTACATCTGCAACATCAGGAGTTACAGCTGCGCTACCGGCCTTTAAGAAAGAGGTCTTTTCTTGAAGATTTGAAGGTCGTATCGGTCCGGAAACACCGCTGGCGACAAAGCATTCCACAGTTTAGTCGTGCGGGGCAGGAAATTGCGAGAGAAGCGCACAGTTGAGGATTGCCAGGTGTCGAGATGGTACGGATGGCAAGCTTGTCGTGAAGAGCGGTGCCGGAAGGCAGCGGCTGGAATAGTTCCGAACAATTCCTCGGAGCACTCCCCATGATATATGCGATAGAAGATGCAGAGTGATGCTACATCTCGACGCAGCGCCAAGGGATCAAGCCGCTCGGTAAGTTCCTGGTTATTGACGATTCGAGTCGCTCTACGTTGCATGCGGTCAAGAGGGAGAAGCTGGTACTGGGGTGCCCCTGCCCACAGATGAGAGCAGTACTCCACGTGCGGCCGAACCTGATTTGAAACGATGATTTAGAAACGCTTCCTAAAGATACTATTCCATGCGGATGAAGTTACGGGCACAGAGATTATTTAATAACATCGCACTTTTAGTAAGTTCTAAGAGAGGTAGGGCATAGCGAATCTTCGCTCGAATTGAGCCGCCCGTCCGGGGAAGGACCTCCACCCTATAGAATACCGCAGTCAAATGGCCTCTGGGTCGTGTTTCTGCCGGTGAGTAGGGTTTCCGGAGCTCGTGGGGTTTTAGGGTTGGGCCGGCATGGCGGTGGCAACTGACAGGTTACTGGACCGTTACTTTCCCGTTGTCACAGCGACTTGGGCTTCTCTTTCGCTTTCCATCGGAACGTATTTTAGTAAATATGTGTGTTTACCGCTGGTCTTCGTATTATTGCAAAGCCTGGGATTTTTGTAGTTATGCTTACCTGTAACAAAAAAAAACATTTATTTATTTAATATAATAATTATTATAATACATTATAATAGTCGCTTAACAGTGTACTGGTGTGATCCTACAGGAAATCATAATGCACTGAAGCCACTCTTACAAAGCGCCAGAACATGTTGTTGAACTGCCCACTCATAAATTTAAAGCATATCTAAAATCATTACTAATGAAAGGAGCTTACTATAAAGTAGAGGATTTTTTTAAACGACAACATTCCATGGATTGCAGATTCGTAGTCAACACTCCTATTGAATTGTATAAACTCAACTCTTATTTATAAACGTTGTAATACAAGTAAATAAATAAATAACCCAAGACGTGCCACGCTGGGCCACACAGCGCCACCTAGCCCCAAACTAAGCCGAAGCTTGTACTATGGGTACTAGACAACTGATAAACTTACTTAGATACATTTTTATTTTGTAAATAAATACATATTATACATAGAAAACACCCAGACCAATACAAACAGACATGTTCATGAACACAAATGTTTGCACTGCGCGGGAATCGAACCCACGACCCTTGGCTCAGAGGGCAGAGGTCACTACCAATTGAGCCACCGAGCCAGTCAATGTATATGAGCGCGTAGCTTTCAAACTACTGCACCAAATTGGATGATTCTTGAACATGGCTATACTAAGTATCCGGTTCCGCTAGTATATAATACACAGTAAATTAGTGAATAATCGTAATTTAAGACAAATGTTATTAAGATTGCCATCGACACGATAAGAAGAAGAAGACAAATCTTTTCGGCCGAAACTTAATTAGTTAGTGAGGCCGAAAGTTCGGTTTCGGCTGACAAATCAGTTTCGGTCGGACACTAGTTATAACGCTCAGTTAGCGCCGAGCAAACACTAACATTTAACAATATTATCCGACGCTGGCCGGCAAAAGACCGTGTACCTGGCTTATTATGCCGTAGTGAGCAGTAACGTTAACGGTAATGATGCCACTGAAACGGAGCAAAAGTTAAGTAACGTTTCTGGTAGAGAAAATCGGATGGGTGAGCGTAGCTAGATAGAAACTCTTTATTGCACAAAAACAGACATTACAGGAAAACACATTATAGCCTGCGATAAAAAAAGAGTAACCGAAGACAAAAATGAATTGTTTGTTGGGGTTGTTAAAATTTTATGTATGTAAGTATCGTAGTTTTAAAGCTAGAAACTTGTAACTAGGCTGTTGATTTGATATAAATAAAAATATGACTTTCAATGTTTATACGAAAGGATTTTGTTGTAAGGAGTTAACTTGGAGGGATTAAAAGTTAAATGCTATTTTCTAGTTTAATGCGTCAATTTCAGAGCTAGAAACTTGAAACTTACATTTTAGGCTATTGATTCGATATTTATAAATAAATTAGTATAAACTAGCGACCCGCTCCAGCTTCGCACGGGTGCAATACTGTATGCATATATTTATACGAATAAACCTTCTCTTGTTAAAAGAAACCGCATGAAAATGCGTAGCGTAGTTTTAAAGATATAAACATAGGGGACAGACAAAAAACAAAAGCGACTTTGTTTTATATACCTACTATGTAAGTAGTGATAATTACAAATGCTACCCAGAAATACTATTCCACGCGAGCGAAGTCGCGGGCACAGCTAGTTAACTATCGGCCGTATTTACAAACGTTACTATGCGTCGCGGAAACGCACAGGTACCCAAAAACGTATAGGATTTTGGGCAAAGTGCGTCCGCGCGTCGCATAGTAACGTTTGTGAATACGGCCATATATCTATTTGCAGAAATAATGCGCATATCCATTTTTCATCAGGCAAGGGGTCTTGAACATAATTCCATTTCCAGTGAACTACTGTCATAAACTAACCCGTCACTGCATCCAAAAAGAAATATGTACCATAAACGTGCAAACTCATTTCTCGGGGAGAGTATTTTTAAAAATCAATAGTACCATTACTATGAGATGCGACAAAGTGAAATACAAGAGCGTTGCACGTGCCCGGAGCAATACCGAATACATTTCGTTTGAACAGATGTACCTACCTGCGAAATCTTTCGATCGCTTATCCTCGTACGTTACTGAGTATGGGATGTACTTCAATGCATTATGATATTAAAGATTTGAAATATTGCTACCTGTAATCTTCTGTGGAGGCAAGGTCTTTTCTTTTGGGTGTTTTCTATGTATATTAAGTATTTATTTACAAAAAAAAAGTATCTAAGTAAGTTTATCAGTTGTCTAATACCCATAGTACAAGCTTCGGCTTAGTTTGGGGCTAAATGGCGCTGTGTGGCCCAGCGTGGCATGTCTTGGGTTATTTATTTTATTAAGTAGTGATAATTACAAATGCTACGCAGAAACACTATTCCACGCGAGCGAAGTCGCGGGCACAGCTCTATCTATATCTATTTGCAGAAATAATGCGCATATCCATTTTCCATCAGGCAAAGGGTCTTGAACATAATTCCATTTCCAGTGAATTACTGTCATAAACTAACCCGTCACTGCATCCAAAAAGAAATATGTACCCTAAACGTGCAAACTCATTTCTCGGGGAGAGTATTTTTAAAAATCAATAGCACCATTACTATGAGATGCGACAAAGTGAAATACAAGAGCGTTGCACGTGCCCGGAGCAATAGCGAATGCATTTCGTTTGAACAGATGTACCTACCTGCGAAATCTTTCGATCGCTTATCCTCGTACGTTATTGAGTATGGGATGTACTTCAATGCATTATGATATTAAAGGTTTGAAATATTGCTACCTGTAATCTTCTGTGAAGGCAAGGTCTTTTCTTTTAACTCTATGGGCAACACGCGTTGCCCTTGGTATTGCAGGCGTCCATAGGCTGCGGTAACCGCTTAACATCAGTCGAGCCGTAGTATTGTTTACCCTAATTAGTGGTAAAAAAAAAACTTTAAATGAGTTTGCGCTTGACTGTGATTCGCCAGATGGTAAGCGATATCGCAGACTACGATGGAACGCGCTCATGCAGTAAGAACCGGTTCACTCTAGCTTTGAACGTCATAACATTTGACATCTCTCAGGGAACAAGGTCCCCGGCAATGAGTTCCATAGTAGTTTGACAGGCTCGGTGGCTCATTTGGTAGTGACCTCTGCCCTCTGAGCCAAGGCGAACCCACGACGTTCGATTCCCGCACAGTTTGTGTTCATGAACGAACATGTCTGTTTGTATTGGTCTGGGTAAAAAAATGTATCTTAGTAAGTTTATCAGTTGTCTAGTAGTACAAGTTTCGGCTTAGTTTGGGGCTAGGTGGCGCTGTGTGGCCCAGCGTGGCATGTCTTGGGTTATTTATTTATAGTTTAACCGTTCGCACTGTCTGTGTGTGTTTAATAGTGATAGATCATCATAATCAGCCTAACGCAGTCTACTGCTAAACATAGGCCTTTTCAGTGGTTCGTCACTTTGGGAACAGATCCGGAGGCTTTACATGTTGGCGCTAGCAGGGCGTAGCTTCTTGCTTTGGTGAAACATGCTGCAGTATGCTGTAAGATGCCGGTAGTATTATTATGGCCCAAGCCTCATGAAGCAAGGTACATCCTCGACGGGCTCAAGTTTTCAATTAGGGCGGTAAGGCTTTAGTTTCCCACGCAGAATAAGTGTCGACTTCACACAACCATAGATATTTTTATATAGTAGCACGACATAATAGCACTACGCCTGATGGAAAGCGAAAGAGAAGCCGTCACTCACTGCGGCAACGGGCAAGTAATTGGTCAGACACCTGTCAGTTGCCACCGCCATGCCGGCCCACCCCTAACCCCCGGCTGCCGATTCAGAACTCACCTCCACGAGCCCCGGAGACCCTACTGACCGACAGAAACACCCGGAGGTCATTTGGCTGCGGTATCCTATAGGGTGGAGGTAGGAGGGTCCTTCCCCGACGACTCAATTCGAGTGAAGATTCGCTATGCCCTACCTTTCTTATTTCTTCACAGGTATCTTTACGATGTTTTCCTTCGCCGCGTAGACAGATCGAGTGTTTGCTTCAATAACACCGGTTCTTTATCGCATTCTAACAGCTTTAAGCACAATCTTTTAAGTTTATTTCGCGGAGTATTTCCTAAGTTAATGTAATTAATTAAGCGGCGTTGTTATGCACGAAACGTAATTTTACGATCTAAATGGGCTTGATGCACCCCGACTGTGGAATATTTAATAGGGGACATACGGAAAGCTGTTGCTTACTTGGTCGACGAATGCATTTATATAGTTTTGAAAAGTTTTACCATTTTCATTAAAAAAAAGAACTTTTTTGTAATAATATAGGTATTTTCAGGGTACATTAAGTACCTATTTAGGTTTACGAGTATAGTAGACTATATTACAATTACAATATTTTTACCTTAACATAAATGCATATGACCATTTCGTAATACCTACTTAGATTTATTTAGAGTGTATAACGTTACATGATCAATATGGATTATTCTTAATTTTTACTTTTAAAACGTGTTATGGCACACTCGGTACACTGATACGAGAAACAGGTACTATTGATTGAATAAACACTCTGTAGATAAACATCGCAACGTTGAGTCTACTGTTTCAAGTACTACTAATAGCATCATTTATAACAAAAAAAAATCATGTGTGTTACGATTCGGAACTGACATAAATTCATGAGAAGCTAAACATTTTCTATCAAATTTGTTCGAATAAATAAATACAACGTAGCAATTTTACATAACAATTTAGATAAATCTGCATAAACCATCATCAAACTCATAACACACCGTCATAACAAAGGATCAAAAAGTTTACAATGTACGAGTAACTCCCAAACTACGTATATTAGTTGTATAACAAACGCGGCGGGTAAGCCCCGAAACTTCCCCGTGTGTTCGCAAATAGTTTCGACTGTCTCATTAGAGGTTCGCAGACAGCGGGGGAAGAAAAATGCGGCGCATGCCCGCATATGAGGCCGGCAACCAGACGGCTAGCTGGGCGAATGGCAGTGAGGTATGTGAATTTATTTTGAAAGAAAAAAAAATTTTTTTCTTATATTGGCTCTCCATAGTGGCTTCAGAGTGGCTTGAAAGTAGCTCAAGTCGCTGCGCTAACGACGGGAAACTTCAGTTTCCAGTCACCCACCATAGCAAGCCCGGCTCGCAAAATCATATTTATAGTAACCTCGCGATGCCTGATGGGAAGTGAAGCAGAGGCCCAAGTCGCTGCAGAAAGTAACCAAATCACTTGTGCGTCGCCACCGCCATATTGGCTTATAGGATTAGTTTATCTATACAATTAAAAGTAACCCAAATTACGCCGCAATGAAACATTTATAGGATTAAACATCTCTTTTTTTATAGAGGGGAATGCATTAGACAAGGTGTGTGGTACTCAAACCTCCCAAAATGGGAGGGCATACCCTTTAAACCCCCTTGTGTCGCCAGTGGGCAGGCAGCAAGTTGCAGGGACACGGGTGGCGCCGAAGTATACGGCCACATCCCTGCTTGCCCTGGTCATCACAAACAAACTCTTTGACAACCTTTTCCAAGTATGTTAAGGCATCATAGCCTTCTGTTCCCTTATCAGTTTGGTGACGATGACAAAGCCGCCTATACCAATGGTAATTTAAAATAAAGTTTGATTCTTACTACTAATTACAGGTGTTACACTATGCGCAGTTACTTCACTCCGAATCCGTGATTCTCGGTAGTATAGTTATGTACAACTCGTGCCTTGCAAGGTGAGTTCAAAGAACTGTAATGGTTTCAAACCACTCTAACACGAAGATTTTAAGTGGCAGTGTTCGTTTGAATCTTTTGCCGTGAATTAGCGAAAAGGGATTCTAGAAACATGTTAATAAGTCCTTAAAAAAGGCTCCTGTATAGGCAAAGCAGTGACTAATAAATAAATAACTCAAGATATGCCACGCTGGACTACATAGCGCTATCTAATCCCAAAATAAACCTTAAGCATGTCTCATGTGAAGAGAACTGACAACTTTACTTATTTGTTTTTATTCATATTTTAGCAAACGCCTGGTGTAACGCCACCGAAATATATCGCCAAAGCGTCGGGCTTTATAAACCTTAGCTTACTAATGTTTTGCGGATTATGGGTAAAAAAAAATCCTGCGATCGAAGCCGCGGGCAAGAAGCTACTATTTTTTTTTGCGTCAATAACTCATACTCAAATACTCATAAAATTGGTATACATTTGAGATTGTCAGACATGTTATCTGCTAAAAAATACTTATTCAGTAACTGCATGCATCAAAGTTTTTAGTTTTTCATCATCATCAGCCTATTGCAGTCCACTGCTGGACATAGGCCTCTCCAATTGTTCGCCACTTAGGGCAAACATCTGGAGGATATACCCATAATCGCCACTCTGGGCAGGCGGGTTGGCGATCGCAAGGCGTAGCTTCTCGCTCCGGTGACGCTGTTGCCCATCATCGGTCTGTGGTATTTAGCTACGCCTTCAATTGTGATGGTTATACCGCCACCAGTCGGTTGCCAGCGCCTCGTTTGTTATTCGGCAGGATGCACCACAGGCAGGTGAGGTTGGCTTGGAGCGAAAAGATGATGGGTAGCTTCCTTACATCCCTCTTCTCTCTTCATCTTTTATTTTTAAAGAATAGTTTTAGTTTTTCTCTAACTAATTTCTCAATTTAAGAGAATAAGCCGGTTGTGCCCGACACCCCCCGGCCCGCAATTGGCGAGAATTCCAGGTGATTTCCCGCGGGGCTCTGAAGCCCTGTTTGCACCTGATATTATCATTTCACCATTAAAAGACCGTCTACGTTTCTGTATTTATAGTTTCGCATTAAACTTCGTGAGGCAATTACTTTGGGCCAGTTAAATATTTAAGGTTGAAATTGGTCAGAACTTTAAATAAATATGATGTCATGAAGCGAATGTCATGTAAAAAACATATAACATATACATATTATCTATCTAAGCATGTGCTTTAGTGGAAGTGACTCTAGTACGTTCGTTGAAAAGTTGATGTAAATTAAATGATTTGAAAAGTTGATGTAAATTAAATGATTTAAAAAGTTGGCGCAATGGGTTTGTTCTATTATACCTGTCGACCTAACTTTTAGATCTCACGATACCTGACCTGGAGTGGTCATCTTAAAAGCTCTTCTAATAAAAAAATCGATTGTTGTATGTCTCATCGGCATAAGGTTCGAAATCACGACCTTTGGTTCAGAAGACTACACTACATAATAATCTACTGGTTTAGTCAAAATAGGTTTTATAAAACAGTAAATTACATCGCTCGTTGAACGTAAAAGATTACTAAGCCCGGACAAAAAGAGGATATCTTAAATAAGTTCTTTAATAATACAAGCATCATTTAACAAAATTCATTTACGGTGTAGATTTTAAAATACCCATTTATTTCAAGTTTTGCTTGAATGATGCGCCGAGCATTCACCAAATAAATCTAACTTTAGTTTCAGTTCAGACTTGCACACTCCACGGTCTAGCTCCGTCTACAAATCCTATATTAATTGAGTAAAACTTTTGGGCGAGGATCTCTTATACAAGTATCAATGAAAGGTATAAACTTCATGCATATGAAATTATGTACTTTAAATAAAAGATAAAATATTCAGCGAAAGAATGAGATGGTAAGCGTCACGTCGACTGATACAGTTTATAACGATACATAATACTTACCTAGGTACTAAATCACAATCATGGGACGGTACGCTAAACTCTCATCTTTTAAAGAACATTTTCTTCTCGAGTCAGTCATTTTAACCCATAAATAAAATTAATATATACTTCGGTTTCTATTGTGATTTTATCAGACAAGGGAAACTTATCAGCATTTAGGGAAACATTACAGAAATTACACATTTTTTTTCTTTTTATAAGAAGAGCTTTCAGGATGACTTGACTCATTCTGATGGTAAGCGGTTGGGATGTCCAAAAGTAAGGTCGACAGGCATACTAGAAACCCTTTGCGCCTGTCGCCTTCACCCTGAAGACCCACTGAGATGCCGTTTCACGCCCCGACTAAAGAACCCGGATTGTAAGAGCAAGGAAACACATGAGCTGGAAGGGTATTCCAGCTTAATGGCTTAATTTCTGTTGGGAACATCGCTAATCGCATCGAAGTGCAGGCACCGAGTAAACTCGACGCGGTGGGATCGGCGGAAATCGACTAATTATATAATTAATTTAGTTTGGACGAATTTGATCACTTCAATAGCTCCGCTTGTGCGAAATAATTCAGCTGTATTAAAAAGATTGATTTGTTAATCACATATGATGACTGGCTCGATGGCTCCTTTGGCTTCTGAACCAAGGGTCGTGGGTTCGAATCCCGCACAGTACAAACATTTCTGTGATTTAACATGTCTGTTTATATTGGTCTGGGTGTTTTCTACGTATAATATGTATTTCTTTACAAAAAAAAAATCAGTTGTCTAGTACCCATAGTACAAGCTGCGACTTAGTTTGGGGCTAGACGGCGCTGTGTGGCCCAGCGTGGCATGTCTTGAGTTATTTAAATAGAAAAAAAAATATGCGTAAGGTAGTACTTATAAAAGCAGACTTAATCCTTAATAATTAATTGGGTGTTTGTAGAAACAATCCGCATTTTTAGCTCGGTGAAAGGTTTAGGCAGTTCGTTACGATAAATATAACTAACGTTGACCACCTTTCATCAACTATTACGTATTCCCCAAACCTTTAACAAAAGGATAAAAAGCCGAGAGCGCCAAACTCGTCCTAATGGTTATACGCATAAAGGCACTATTACCAAACTGCAGTTCCATGCCAGCATATGCAAATAGAAGCGTGGCCAGCGAATTAAGTGGGGCAATAATATGCAACATTAGGGCAAGACATTGATTTATACAGGCATTTCGGGAAACCAGGGCGTTTTTGTACAGAAACGGCACAGAGTATGAAACTTTTCAGACCAACTTCAATCCTATGCCATTTGTGTTTTAAATCGAACATTGGTTGTGGATCACCACGTTTTTGGACCGTCTGGACTTCAATCGATCTTTGAATAAATAAACATTACTTGCGAAAACGCTGGAGCGCCACAAATTATATGTGTTTTATTTATTGTAGGGGTTGTTTTAACGTTTCAAAGCAGAATACGTTTGCATTAAGATAATCATTTGCTGAATTGTTTGTTAATATTTATTTGTGTTAATAAATAAATAAATAACCCAAGACATACCACGCTGGGCCACACAGCGCCACCTAGCCCCTACTAACTAAGCCGAAGCTTGTACTATGGGTACTAGACAACTGATAAACTTACTTAGATACATTTTTTTTTGTAAATAAATACATATTATACATAGAAAACACCCAGACCAATACAAACAGACATGTTCATGAACACAAATGTTTGTACTGTGCGGGAATCGAACCCACGACCCTCGGCTCAGAGGGCAGAGGTCACTACCAAATGAGCCACCGAGCCTGCCAATTGAGTATTATGTTCCATGTTGACCTTCGTTTACTGACAAAAATAGCGTATTTTCAGTAAAATACAACTCCTTTACCTAAAGGTTGCCTGCAACAGTTTGTCACCTGCCGGTAGCGATTGAGTCGTAGTGTATTGTAGATTAGTCGCTCCTATAGCGACTAAGTGTAATGTATTAAAATATGTTTTTTTCTCAAAAATGATTTCTTTTATGTGCAACAAAGAATTTTAATCAAATTTATAAATAAATCTGAAAACTTCCACTATATCTTCTACCACCTTCTACCTCACATAAACTTATCGCGTATACGAACCCACTAATTTCAACTTTCCATCCACATTTTTCCAAGTCATTCCTGTTATTTTCACCGTTTAACAAGTGTTATAGCAGTGGTCGATGCCACGGACCGCTAAGCATGCCGCTCACGCAACAGCCAGCGTCTGCCAAGATGGCCGACCCGACGCCATATTTATTTATGAATCGAATTCCCTACGGACGGTTAACGGTTTTCTGGAGGCAATCGGAAAAATTAAAAAGCGAGTTACGTTGCTCGGTTTGGTAAATAACGTTCATTGTGTAATAGAAAGAGATATTCTGGTAATGGTTTCAAAAATACTATGCTTATTCTAAAAGGCGAAACAGTTTCATTGGTGCCATATTTGAAGTTTATGTAACATTGATCAAATTCAGTAAGGTTCATGCTTAGGTAGACTTACGTGTTTTGCGATCGTTCGGAAAATACATTATAAATTTTAGTATACTGACAATCTGAGGGCCGCAAGACACGGAAGGCTAGCTTTAGGCTTGATTTCCTCCTACGCTGTCGTCAATCGAGCATATAAATAACCCAAGACATGCCACGCTGGGCCACACAGCGCCATCTAGCCCCAAACTAAGCCGAAGCTTGTACTATGGGTACTAGACAACTGATAAACTTACTTACATTGTTTTTTGTAAATAAATACATATTATACATAGAAAACACCCAGACCAATACAAACAGACATGTTCATGCACACAAATTTTTGTAATGTGTGGGGATCGAACCTACGACCCTTGGCTCAGAAGGCAGAGGTCACTACCAATTGAGCCACCGAGCCAGTCAAATTGAGCCACCGAGCAGTCATATGAATATAAACTATGTAGTTCTATGGAGTACCGAACTGCGACGCTGTTCTATGGAGAAGCATATAGCAACAAACACTGTTCTCAGAACAAAATGTCATCTGAAAAACGCAATCCCCAATAGATAGATTCCTGTTGCGTCTTCCCTCTCGCGGTAGCCACCCGAGCCGAGATCTTTTCGTGTGTATACTCAACGGAAAATAAAGTTCATACATTATCTGACTTTAATTAACCAGCGTCTAATGTACGCATCCTATATTCGCAACTACGGTCTTCCCTATCCATGTACGAGAATAATCCAGGGTACACAATTTGCCCGTACTCGTTTAATTCGTACCAATTTCCTCCTTCCTCTAACGAAGCGAAAGTATCATTTACTCGTCTAACAGCTGTATCAATTGACTGGGAGGATAGCGTCTTAGGCCTCCCTTAATAGACATAGTGACGCGTCAAGCGACATGTTGGGAGACTTGTCGGGCATTTCGGTGTATGTTGAATGATGCGACAAGGGACGCGAAGGCTTCCCAAGAATGTATCGCCATTCTTTTTCGCGGCCTCTTTTTGTAAGATCTCAAAATCAAATGTCAAATGAGTTGGAGCAAATAAAAAGAACCTCCCAGCCGCGATGTTCTTCGATCGCTCGGCATGTCCTTCTTGGTGTAAAGAGAGTTCTCTTCTTATGGTAGGCAGTGACATGGATGCGCCCCGAGTATTGCTAATAAGCAGCGATTACTGTTTAGGTGCAGCGCAGACTGCACACTTTTTGTGCGATAGAGTCTGCGTCTGAGACATTTAAAAAGAGCGTCTAGGTCTGCCGATAGAATGATCGAAGATGTGCGTCGTGTGTGTTGAGTCTGTGAAATATCCGCGACAGATTTTTGCGCGTCGTGTGCGTTTTTTTTTTTTTATAATAAAAGCTTTCAGGATGACCTCACTCCACCTGATGGCAAGCGGTCGTGAGGTCCAAAAGTTAGGTCGACAGGCACAATAGAACAAACCCATTGCGCTGGTCGCCCTCACCCTGAAGGCCCACTGAGATGCCGTTTCACGCCCCGCCTAAAGAACCCAGGATTGTAAGAGGAAGGAAACACATGAGCTGGAAGGGCATTCCATGACTTAATGGCACGGTTACTGCATATAATTGCAAAAAAAGTGCGTCACAGATAGTCTGTCGTCTGCGCTGCCCCTTAACACCAGACAGGCCACTTTCTCCTCTCCCACCAACAGCAATATATAAAAAAACACAGTGAGTAGTTTTCAAAGGCCTTGGTTAAAATTCTTCAAGCGCACTCCAAATTTGTAGCTCTTAATTATGAATTAACAGTCGTCACCAGAAATGCTACGGCGGTTATTTCCACCCCTCGATATATTTTCATTAAGACGGCGTCCCGAGGACACTCGCTAATTTATTGCAATGCCGTGTAGCGAGGAATTTAATAAGGTAAGCGGAGTTCTGAAGCGGCAGTAACTGTGAGATAGCAGACAATGTTTTTGTCTAGTGCGAACTGGATTCAGACTAGATACTTGAATAGTTATTACTTTAGGGTGGCTGAGTCTGGCTTTACATTCACGAGTTTTTGTAATTAGGACTTAATGTTTGTTTCTCGTCCATACCTAATTGGGTAACTAATTTTCACCTGAGTATGAATGCTGAAGAATGAATATCAATTGAGTTTGCAAATTTCACAAGTGATAAGTAATTGAATTATAGTTCTCAGGGCCTTGCGTGTATCAATGGGCTGCAGTAAACGCTTGCCATATTTCACATGAAAGTGGTATTTAGTATTATTTTCTCTTGGGACCGATCTCTGCTTTATTGCACGGTACTGACTTTATTACACGGTATGTAGTTTCAGTAGACTTAAACTATGACACACTAAAGAAATACGAGGCCATTCGACAGAAGGTCAATTAGAAGCTAACTATATTTATAAACGCGGTTTTGACTGTGTACCTAATTTTTAGGTTTCCGATATTTTGGCGCTTTTGCAAGCATTATGATGACGAAAACTCCGCGGGTAGGTCTTATGGGCAGTTATAATTATATACCCTCCATCGGCAGTCTATCTATATCCACGCTCCATGCTGGTGTCCGGTTGTTGTAATTTACAATTATATAATTCATGTGTTTATTGTCCAGATTAGCGTTAAGTTGCCTTTAAATTTCAAGGAAGAGCTAAGCACAAGCGTTAGTGTAAATCATCCAAGACATTCATAAATAAATAAGGTCCCGAGTGCGATCCTTGCAGGACTCCCTAAGTAACAGAGTGAAAAATGAGCAAGATCCTAAAAACTTTGGTACACTCTATCAAAACTTGGCGAACTCAGCTGAGGAAAACTGTCGACGACTGAAACCTATAAAATGGTGTATTGATCGTAAGAAACAACAACACAGAATCAAAGGCTAATGTTGAGTTTGTAAAACAGTTGTGACTGAAGGGTTTCTTATAGAACCATCGACGAGAGTGAAATCGTTTCATCGATTACATAATAAGTTTACTTGTCGCATTGGTTCTTTTATAGATAAAAAATAGAATACAATATAAGCTGCCTAACACCTAAATTGACACAACACCATACCCAAACCTAGACCGTATTTGGATGGTGAAATACTTTATTGAATTATGTATAGATTTTTTGTGTGTGTAAATGTCCAGAGTTGCCAATTTAAGACACTACCTATGATTTTAAATGTAAGGAGTATAATCACCACGCTGCAGCCCAGCGCCTGTGCCTGATGAAAAGCGAAAGAGAAGCTCAAGTCGCTGTGACAACGGGCAAGTAACTGGTCAGTTATCTGTCAGTTGCCACCGCCGTGCCGGCCCAACCCTAACCCCCCACGAGCTCCGGAAACCCTACTCACCGGCAGAAACACGATCCTAAGATTATTTGGCTGCGGTATTCTATAGGGTGGAGGTCCTTCCCCGGACGGGCGGCTCAATTCGGGCGAAGATTCGCTATGCCCTAACTCTCTTCAACTTTTTGTTTACTATGTCCAGGCTGAAAAAAAACAAGTACAAAGTTGAACTTTGCTGTACTATAGTATATGTAATGAATTTTTACTAATCTGGACGCACCTCAACAGACTTCTTGATCAAATTCGCATGGCAACTAAAAAAGTATGAAATCAAAAAGCTGCAGTATTCAAAAGAGCAGAGCAGCGGCAACAATTTGCGAGCCGACTGATTGGGTTCGTTTGCCGCGCCGGTGTCCGGCGACTTGTTGCCGACAAATCGATGCCGATAACGATTCTGGAAATTTCAAACCCTCATCTGACTTCTGCAATCCTTTATTATAACTTCGGAACTTAATTTTGCCGTAGATAGATAGATGATCTTTATTGCACAAAAAGAAAAACATTTACAGAAAGAACTGGAAAAGTTTCCTAACATGTATTGATATTGATGATTATTATGTATTGATTTTATTGTATTTTTATTTATTTACTTGTGAAAAATTGCGTGCCATTCACTTGGCTAATTGTAGCAGAACCACATAACCAACTTCCGTCCTTCCATCTACCTACAGTTGCAATAAATGAATTTGATTTGATTTGAGAAAAAAAAAGCAATATTTATTGAAGTACAATGTAGGCAGTCTTATCGCTGACAGCGATCCCTTCCAGACAAAGGTAGAGGACAATCACTTGAGACGACAACCATATTTTGGATGCTATTACTAGGTACGTAGAATATTCTACGGATTTCGTCGTTCGGGATCTTTTGGAACTGATTAGGTACGTATCTACCAGTAACATAATAACGGAATGCAATGGCCTGAGTGAAATTTTTCCTTCTAACTACATACTCGTATGTACAGACAGATTTGGGTATTTTGATGTGTGGGGATGTGTACTCTTGTTGTGCTATGTATCGTTTCTATGATATTATCGCTTGACTGTATCGTGTATTGTGTTGTGTTGCCAATAAACGCTTTTTCTTTCTTTCTTTAAATTATGTCAGGCGCAGCGCTACTGAACTAAGGAAGAGTTGTATCGACACCCAACGGGCATCCCGATCACATAAGTGCCACATAAATGCTTGAATCAGACCAAACACCTTGAGGTTTAGTGGGTATTCTGCGCTATCTGAGTCGCACACCTTAGGTGTCCCGAAATTATAGTGAGATTAGTTTAGGTAGACCTAAATAACCATTCAAACCTTAAACCAAGCTTATACATATATTAAAAGCTTTAGAGACTTCTATCTAAACACTACCCTTTCCAATCGTGTCTATATTCTTATTCTCCACTAAATAAAAGTCATCAAAAAGCCGAGACCATTGTAGCAAATGTAATGGATTCCGATGGAGCACCGAGTTCCATCACGAAACTAATTAATTCGTAATTGCATCTTACAGCGCTCCGTAGCATAAATCTGCATTAAAGTAAAGTAATTCAACGTCCATAATACTATAGTGCTCTTAAAACAGTCTCTGGTCATTGTTCTCTACTTTAGATGCGAACGTTTTCTCTGAAAATGTTGCTTTGTCATTTACACTTTGATACATTATGTTTCCAATAAATCTTCATTTAAACCATTCGATCAGATCTCGAAACGTTTTACAGAAATTTCTGTTATTTTTTATAGTAGCTCGACATAATGGCTTCCCTACGTCTGATGGAAAGCGAAAGAGAAGCCCAAATCGCTGTGACAACTGGCCATGCCGGCCCAACCCTAACCCCCGACGAGCTCCGGAAACCCTACTCACCGGCTGAAACACGACCCGGAGGTCATTTGGTTGCGGTATTCTATAGTAGTGGCAGGTAAGGTAGGTACCTTCCCCGGACGGGCAGCTCAATTCGAGCGAAGATTCGCTATGCCCTACCTCTCTTAAAGAGAGGCCTATGTCGCTGTGGCAGTAGACGTATTCCAGTTATACGGAACTATCATCCTATCGAATTATAAGAGGGAAGATACCCGCTGTGTTTAATTTAATATCTCATGCACACTTGGACCTCTTGGACATTTTCCACTGTTACCAAAATTCTGTCAGAAGAATTGAGTCTTATTATAGGGTTTTCGGCGATTAAGACGAGACCAAAATCGTTAGTCATTTGGTGTCGTAGTAAGGTAATATTCGGAAACGGACTTCAGTGTTTACCTAGGTACAAATAAAATATACTGCGTTCACTTACCCGCCTGCCAAGCGTGGTGATAAAGCAAATCCCCCCAAATGATTATTGTCATTGGGGCAAGCCCGTGTCTACTCTGTCAGCAGATGTTTTCAGACTGATAACGATGAAGATGAGTCGTTATACTTAACTGCTTTCTTTCGGAAGTTATAAAACGATGGGTAGGGATTACATACATATGAACCCAAATGAAATCAATCCTCATAAAAGGGGGATACTACCAAGTTGACTTCCTGGGCGACAACATCTCCTGGACGGCTGTTTCCAAGTGAACGCTTTTTGCATTGTATAGCTTCTGAATTTTACTTTGTTTTATATAATTTTAATGAGATAATATAAATGATGTAATATGACAAATATTGTAAGAAAATTGGCATTGAAAAGAGTAACTGTCGAGTTTCTTGCCGGTTCTTCTCGATAGAAGCTGCATTCCGAATCCGGTGGTAGTTTACTTCCTTTTAATTTATGTACTTACTTTATTCAACATTGACGATTTATAAGTGCTTGTAAAAGCCTATATGAATAAAGAAATATTGATTTGATTTGATACACTCGTAAGCAGTAGATATTCCACGTCTATAGCTAATATGAAACTGTAATGTTTCATACTTCATTCTGGTGGCAAAATCAATAGTTCATTGAACGGCTAAAGCAAGAATATTAGACTACAAAGCCTATTCAATGCAGGCTAGCGTGCATTGTCTGCGTGCAGCCTTTATACACGTAGTATATTCATGGCTGTAAGTATTCATAAGGGATAACGGTCCAAAAGGAAAATAAATAGTCTTTCAATGCGCTAACAATCGATTTGTGTTGTAGTAGACTGTTTATTAAGACAGATTTTGGTAAAAGGAACAGCAAGCAAACATCATTTGCATCACAGAAAACGTAAGCCTCATTTAGAGAGAAAAAAACAATTAAGAAAGAGTTTTTCGACTACACCAAGGAGACAAAACATTCTCCTGAGCGAATTCGTCTGCAGCGGCTAATCTTTTGATGATAATAGCAAAAATACTTCTTGGTCCTTCCCTCTCATAATGCGATAGTCAACGGCTTAACGTACTAGACTATCTCTTTGGAAGGTACAAAGAAAACTTTTTATCATCCTCTGCCGTAGGGGGTCAACCGCTTAGTCTTTCCGGAGACCATTCCTCCAATTTCGTCGGAGGAACTTAGCTCGGCGGCATCCTGCCTCCGTGCTAAGAAGACTGCTCCTGGTCCAGACGGCGTCCCGGCCCGAGTGGTGGCCCTGGCCATTACTGAAATGGAGAATAGGTTTCGGGATCTTTTCGACCAATGTTTGGCGGCCGGCAGATTCCCGAAACCTTGGAAGGAGGGCCAATTGTGCCTCTTAAGAAAAGAGGGGCGTCCGGTTGACTCCCCATCGGCCTACCGGCCTATTGTCCTCCTGGATGAGGCCGGGAAGCTCTTTGAGCGGATCGTGGCGGGCCGTATCAATGAGCACCTGCAGGGAGTCGGACCGGACTTATCGAACCGACAGTTCGGCTTCAGGAAGGGGCGATCTACTATAGATGCCCTTTCCCAATTGAAGGAGACTGTGAAGGAGGCGGAACAGCGTGGGGAGGGTGTGTTGGCGGTATCTTTCGATATAGCCAACGCATTTAACACAATCCCCCACGCCACCATCCTGGAGGCCCTGCATTTCTTTGGCCTCCCCGCCTACCTGCGGTCCCTCCTAGCGGACTACCTGACCGATCGATCGGTGGTCTACTATGATCGGAGCGGCGTTCTGCGTCGGCATGTCGTCGAGTCCGGTGTTCCACAGGGGTCTGTCCTGGGCCCCCTGTTATGGAACATCGGATTCGACTGGGTTTTGCGCGATGTCCTCCTCCTAGATACGAGTGTCATCTGCTATGCGGATGACACTCTACTTACGGCTCGGGGGAGGGACTATAATGTAGCGGCACGTCGGGCTTCAGCTGCAGGATCACTTTTGGTCCAGCGCATCGGCCTCTTGGGTCTGCGGGTGGCGCTGGAGAAGACCGAGGCCATTTACTTTCATGGACCTCGGCAGCGCCGCCCTCCCGACGCTCATATAACCGTCCAGGGCATTAGGATCGAGGTGGGGACTCTGCTAAAATATCTGGGTCTCCTATTGGATGTGCGGTGGCAATTTGGTCCCCATTTCAAAGGGTTGTTACCGCGCCTCCTCAAAGCTGCGGGCGCATTGTCGTGGCTTCTCCCCAATATTGGGGGACCCAAGACTGGCTGCCGGCGGTTGTATGCCGGCATTATCCGAAGTATGGCGCTCTACGGAGCGCCGATATGGGCGGACGCCGTTAGCCGGACGGATAACGCGCGGAACCTGCGGCGGCCCCAGAGGGCAGTCGCCCAAAGGGTCGCTCGGGCCTACCGCACCGTCAGCTTCGACGTCTCTTGCGCCCTGGCTGGGACACCACCTTGGGGGCTGGAAGCCCAGGTACAGGCCAGGGTGTATCAGTGGATGGCGGCAGAGAGAGCGCGCGGGGAGCGCCCTGCGCCCGCCGAGAGGGGCGAAATCAGACAGGAGGCTCAGGAGGATCTAGTCCTTCTGTGGAAGGAGGGCCTTGCCTCTGCAGTATTCGGCAGGTACTTTTTGGACGCCGTGGTGCCGATCTTTGACGACTGGTTGGACCGGCCCCACGGGTTCCTCACCTTCCGTCTTGTGCAGATTTTGTCCGGACATGGTTGTTTCGGGCAGTATCTGCACAGGATCGGGAGGGAGGAATCCTCGGGGTGTTGGGAGTGTGGGGCTGATCGCGACTCGGCGGAGCACACTCTGGTCGAGTGCTCCGCATGGGCCGCGCAACGTGCCGTTCTGGCCGGCACAATAGGGCCCGTTGTTTCGCTCTCCACCGTCGTTTCGGCCATGGTGGGGAGCCGCCCAGCGTGGGTAGCTGTGTCCTCCTTCTGCGAGACTGTCATGTCCCAGAAGGAGGCCGCGGAGCGAGAACGGGAGGATGACCCTTCCGCTCCTGCGCTCCGCCGTCGCAGAGGTGGCCGGACTCAGCGAATCTATCGCACATTTTTGCCGCCTGACGGGGTCGAGCCGGTAGGTGGTGTGGGGGCACCGCCGCCGGCATTGCACGGACCCCCGTCTTCGTCGGATGGGAGTGGGCTCACCCTTCGGACCACTCCCATGACTCCCCCCTAGAGGGGGAGCCTGTTGGAGCCTGTCCTGACCAGGCTGCGTCGGTGATGTCTTGGTGGACATATACATAGGACCCTCGACACCACCTTTAAGGCGCATGACGAAGGGGCCGGGGTTTTTAGTGGGTATTTCCTGCCTCACTTCCATCTTCGAGGCGGGATGAGTCCCACATATCCCGCTGCTCTCCCAGGCAGCGGGAATGCCTAAATGCATTTTCCCCGGTAACACAAAAAAAAAAAAAAAAAAAAAGGGGGTCAACCGCTTTACAGAGACCTATCCCAGCCCAGTTTTAAAATCATTAACAAATTACTTTTTCTTAATGAATCTCAGGTGATAGTTTAAATCAGACAACGTGACTTACATTGTCCCGATCCTTAAGTAAGTAGCCTCAAGTGAGCACTTGTGTAATGATTATCACAACAACTAACCACAGACATATTATACTTAAATACAAACACAAACACCCAGACACGGAACAAACACAAATGGTTATTCCGAAACCCAAGACGGTTCAGGGGTAGGGATTCAAATGACCTCGATAGCCAGTCAGGTAATTTTAAAGGGCAGCGCAGACGACAGACTATCCGTGACGCACTTTTTTCCAATTATATGCAGTAACGCACACGACGCGCAAAAATCTGTCGCGGATATTTCACAGACTCAACGCACACGACGCACATCTTCGGTCATTCTGTCGGCAGACCTAGACGCTCTTTTTAAATGTCTCAGACGCAGACTCTATCACACAAAAAGTGTGCCCTGCGCTGCACTTTAAGAATACACTGGCGTAGAAAACATGGCGAGTTAATACTATTGCTGTGATAGAACGTTGATAGAGTAAGATGAACACAAACAATAGAGGGAACTATTCTCATAATACAATTCGCACAATGCAATTTATTAGGAAGTTTCGTGCGGCCCGTGCATCCGGACTCGGTCAACTAAATAACTGGAATAATTGTTGGTGAGCTGACTGTGGACTCCTAGATTCTGTTACGGTTTACTTAAATGAGTTACGTAGAGAAAATTGTGAGAAACACTATGGTAGTGTGACCACTACCAAATAAAAATAAAATATCACTACATCTAATAGATATGCATAGCATATACTCGTAGTATTTGCACGCTTGCGAAGCCGGGGAAGTTTATATAAATAACCCAAGACATGCCACGCTGGGCCACACAGCGCCATCTAGCCCCAAACTAAGCCGAAGCTTGTACTATGGGTACTAGACAACTGATAAACTCACTTAGTTACTTTTTTTTTTGTAAATAAATACATACACGATAGGAACAGACATGTTCATGCACACAAATGTTTGCACTGTGCGGGAATTGAATCCACGACCCTTGGCTTCAATTCCCGCACAGTGCAAACATATCGTATCTTTATCGTGTATATATCTTTATTATATCGTCGTCAGCCTATTGCAGTCCACTGCTGCTGGACATAGGCCTGTCCAGTTGTTCGCCACTTAGGGCAAACATTTGGATGATATACCCACAATCGCCACACTGGGCAGGCAGGTTGGTGATCGCAGGGCGGCTAGATAGTGGCTCATTGTGGCATGTCTTGGGTTGTCTATTTATTTAATGGTTCAACACTATGCGACGATTGTAAAATCAGAACTATATCAAAACGGACAATACAATTTGATAAGTACATATCAATTTATCACGCCGACTACATCATAAGTACCGTCAAAGAGGCCTTCTATGCGGACTCCCATACAAACGTCGAGCCACGATTTGTATTCAACCCGCGACTGTAGCGCCAAGGTCTGCCAAGCGAGCGCTCACGTCTGTGGGATTTCATTTATTGTGGCGTTGCTATTCCTGGTCGATCGTTCACGAATATAATATACACGGAGTGGAATGACTGATAATAGTCTCGTGACCGAATTTCGATCATCAACATCATGATTAGCCTGAAGACGTCCATGGACATAGACTCGCTTTTTTTTTTCTAAATGACTACGATGATGGCCAGGCCGGCCTTGTCATCATCACCGGACTGTTGGGGGAGCGGGAGGCTCTCACCCCTACGTAAGCTAAGCAACACAGCTAAGGGCGCCCCCTAGTGGGGCTCGGGCCTCGGCTTAGGGCGTTGCTGGGAGGGTCCCTGCGGACGATATTTTGAGGAGAGGGGCGACCGGTTGCGGGTAAGTTTCGGTCGGAACGTCGGGCGTGAAGTGTTAGTCTGTGTCGCGAGCTGTTCGGCGGCGGCCAGTATGGCGAGGGTAACAGGATCGTCAACCTCCAGGAGGACGTGACGGGGACGACGTTTCCTACCATGGGGGGCTACGGGAGGGACGACATAGACTCACAGTAATCATTTGGGGGAATTGCCTTAGTCACCATTCTTGGCAGACGGGTTAGTGACCACAGTAGATTTTATCTGTACCCAGGTAATCGCCAGCCTGGGCAGGCGGGTTGGCGATCGCAGGGCGTAGCTTCTCGCTCTGGTGACGTTGCTGCCAATCATCGGTCTGTGGTATTTAGCCACGCCTTCAACTGTGATGGTTTAACCGCTGCCAGCGCCTCGTTTGTTATTCGGCAGGATGCACCACGGCCAGGTGAGGTTGGCTTGGAGCGAAAAGATGATAGGCTGTTCCCTTACATCCACTTCACACATCCACTAAGTCACACTTACCAGTAAACAAATCAAGTTGGAGCTTCGTCCCACGTACAATCGCACAACTGTATCTCCAATAGCCCGAATATTAGTTTAATTCCGCGTGTATAATATGCAAATTCACCCATTAATTATACACTAGCAGCCTGCGCCCGTGTATAAAGCCCGCTCGGTATAATCTCCCCTAGGCTGAACCAATTTGGCTTTAAATTACATCGCGACGACGGAATGGATGCGTGCATTTGCTGTAAATTTTGTCTGGGAACTATTTATTGGTTTCTGTCCAGTACGGAACAGCCACCGAGGTAGGAAAGTTCTTGGTGGGAGACCTTTTGCCAGATAGAGCAGTGAACACAGCAGAACGTGGACTGTCGACTTCTATTAGGAGGATCCCCGTCTGTAACGGTGACACAGACGGCGGTGTGCCAACAGTAAGGCTGCGGTTCTGAGGCGCAGCGGAGACGAACTGTGCCGGTATTCACCAATCACATGATATGAAAAACCCTAACCCGTTTAATACAAAAGGTTACTGGAGGGACCGAACTGGTAGATATAAAACCGCATGTATCCGGATAACTCAGCCGATCACAAATGCAGAGTTAGCCGATTCCAATACGGCATGTAAACGATAAGGTTTATTTCATCCTATGTATGAATCATTAGCCTACATAAAGGAGAGAATTGGGCCCATTCGATTATAAAGAGGTTTACAAGCACCCGTATAAACACCAAAAGGTCCGCGGTCGCATGAAGAATTTGTTACTAAGCTATCCATATTCAGGAACCAAACTTCTGTGCATCGTAAAGCAAGGTAAACTTTTAAAAAGCTAAAAAGATTCAGAAACATACATTTTAAAATCTCTTTAATGTCTTGCCAAATAGGGTGTAGCCTGGACGGACGCTGCGCTCGGCCGATAGAAGCTCGAGTCGGAATCCAGGACACCGTTACACTATGTAGGTCGCAAGCTATGATTAAATGGGAACGGAACTCTACCACAATTCTCATTACAATTGGAAGAAAGAAAGAAAACCAGTTATTTGGCGCAAAGCACATACATTACTTTGGAATTGGCGTTACAATATTTTATTACACGTTAATATAATATTACTTATACGTTAATTTACTACAAATAAGTAGACATCATGAAAATTTTGCACTACAAAATGACCTACAAACTGGAACACCATCAGTAAGTTGTATCCAGTAAAGAATGGAACGGCAGTGTTTCCTTCGCGCTCGACTTTTTTTCGCCTGCAACGTGGCAAAGAATTTCGTGATAGAGTAGGTAGTATGAGTGTGAGAAAGAAAGTGGTCCTGGAATGAAATTCACCAGCTAAAATAAAGCCAACCTTCGTTTCAAGCATTTGAAATTCGAACGTTCAAAGAAAATTTCAAGACACCGCCATCTGTCGACGCTTTGCGGAACTAAAAGTTGTTATGGTAAATGTCGCCATAGAGATCTAATTAAGTGGCGCAACTTTCTTGCACTGCATGTTAGATAATTACACGTTTGTAATACGCGCGTCGATCGATGGTGTTGGCAGTCGAGACGGGTAAATTATAGGTCTACAAACGAGGTTAGTGGTCATGGCGTTTATATAGACTAACTCTATCATTGCTTAGAGCTGATTAAAGAAAGAAAACTGTGGAGTTTAGTTAGCACATAAATCTTTTTACTACGCGAATGGACCTACCCCAAATATGATTTGTTTTAATATAGGGACACAGCTGCAGTGGCATCATTTCGCCTGTTGGAAAGCGAAAGAGTCCCAAGTCGGTGCGGCTACGCACAAGTAACCAAATCACTTGTCGGTTGCCACTGCCATGCTTGCATGTAAGACAACTCTGCCAGTACCATATTATATACCGTTGCGACGTGAGCAGTGGACCCCTAATCGCGCGTTGAGCTTCGGAGACAACAACCAACTTCTATTATGTCTCTATAACTTTAAAAACTAGTAAAACTACCATCAATTTGTTCACATTCTAAGTCATTCTAAGTCCGCACCCCTGCTGAAGACTAGGCTTACTCAATTACTCATATAGTTTCTCACAGGACCGACTGATCTTGTGTGAGACTATAAGCGTTCGGTGCGCAAACACCAGAATGGCTCAATAAATTGTATTGGACGATAAATAGAGGAACTGTAGGACCGCTGTGGTCTTAATAGCCGCGTTAATGAACACAGCCTTCAGAACACTTCGTACGTCTGTGCTTTAGCTTTCGTGGATAAACTTTCACGTAAGTATGTAGAGGAGACAGGGGCTGATTGCGACACGGGTAATACAGTACATATACAGTGGCAATTGAAATAAAATTAAGCTATAACCACTTTAATTTTTATAAAAATCTATCGCAGCATTTCTCTTCTGGACATAACCCTTTCCAGTTGTTCGCGACTTTGGTCAATATTTGGAGGTTTTGCCCATAATCGCCACGCTGGGCAGGCGGATTGGCGATCGAAAGCCGTAGCTTTTCACTCCAGTGACGCTTCTGCCCGTCATCGGCCCGCGGTATTTAGCTATGCCTTCAATCGTGGATTGGAGCGAAAACGTTCCCATACATCCCAGTACTAAAATTTACGAGTATCCATCGTAGATATAGAAAACGAACCTAGAATTTCATCTGTATGAAGACATTGGCAATGGCTTATAATTAGCACCTATTTAATTGTATCTACTTCTTACCCGAAATATAACCAGCCCCTGTCTCCCCAACAGGTTTAAAGACATCGCTTATCGCGTCTATTATATCATACTACCATACCATACCATACCTACCCAGTTTTAAGTCAACTGTACGGTGAGCAATGAAGAATATCTAGCTAAATCTTCTTTTTTTGGTAATACAAACCTCAACACTAACACACGAGAGAACAACTTCCATTTCAATTTGGCGCCACCACCCAAACCGATTTATAACAAAAACGCGGCGTGATGAAATTTTTGCAACTAGTAAATCTCGCAAAGTTTCTTTACCCAAGGGCTTCCGACGAGTCGGTGAGTGGATTCGTTTTATTAATGCGATAACTTCCAGACAGACATCGCGGCCTGCGCGGGATTAAACTCGGATCAAATCTTACGCCGATGCAACTTCGGCCCGGCGGGACGGTCGTCGCTCTTTCGCTTGGCTAAAATAAAACTTTGAGAACCATTAGTGTCTATTTAGCCACATATTATAACGTATATAGCGATGTAAAGCAGCAAGCTATCATCTTTTCGACCCAAGCCACTCTCACCTGCTCGGGTACATCCTGCTAAATAACAAATGAGACTCGCCAGTGTCTCGATTGCCAAGCCAAAGCGTAGCTTTACCACAAGACGATGACAAGCAGCAGCGTCACCGGAGCGAGGAGCTACGCCCTGCGATCGTCATCCCGTCTGCTCAGCGTGCCGATTACGGGTATAACCTGCAGGTGTTTGGCCAAAGTGGCAAACACTTTGTTCCTGAAACGTACAACATTCAGGTATTGAAGCGGAAAGTCGGTATTTTTTTATATCAGACAATATCACATACATACGAAGATACCAAACAACGAAAAATTTAGGGCCCTCGAATCACACACATGTTTGGAGGATTTTAATACTATCAGAATTATAGTGTAGTCGAAGTAACTCGTTATGCAGTACTTCCTTTTAATGACACGAAGGACCAAATTTTTTTTGACGCCAATCTTCTAGCCTCCATATAAATTAAACTAGATTCAAGCTATACCGTAATAGGTACTACAAAAACAATACATACGCAACTTTTTCAACTCAATTAGATCCATGCTAGTGGAAAACCCACTCGTTTTTCGAAAGCCGATTGTCACAACCGAACCAGCGATGCAAAAGGAAACGCTAAACTTTACCTTTAAACAGAAAGGAAAGAAAATCGCCAGAACTAAACGCTAGCTAGCTAACCTACCCGAAATTCTTGCATATACCCAATTGAGTCTAGATAGAACGGCGGATAAAGAGTAATAGCGAGTAACTTTTTCAAGACTAGGAATTAAGAATGATCGGTACACGTATTGAACGACACATTTGGAATGTCTCGTTGTAGCATAGCAAATTTTCATCAAAATTCAGGGCACATTATAATCTTAACCTAACTTATGGTCCATTAATCACGTGATGATATTTTTAGTACATCATAGAGCTTTTTTTCTTTATAAACTGAAGGACTGTAGGAAACACCCTAGAAGTTCTCACCCCTAGGAAGAGTTTTAAAGCAACACGGCCCCTAGTGGGCTCAACCATTTGCTTACGGCATTCCTTGGAAGATCACTACTAAAGCTCTTTTGAGGAGAAACCGCAGTGCAATATTAAGCCATGTGTTTAGCGCACACAAACTTGTTCTATCCTCAATAAACTTCTGTGCGCTTACTATACTTTTAAATAGAAAACCTACCCAAAACCCTTGCATGCCTCGGCAGAATTACATTGCAAATGAAAGCCCCGGGCTAATTTTGTACAGAGAAGTTCTACGCTAATCTATCTGCGGAGCGGTGTTTTTCATTTCAGTTTATAATTTGAAGCTAGAGTTGCGTTAAAAATTGGTCCGCGTTAGTGCAGAAGCTCAGCAATTTTAATTGAGATTTGCTTAAAATGCGAATGCAATTAAATAGTTGGTTTTAGGATGAGACGCCATCATTTAATAATAATAATGATCCATACTAATATTATAAATGGGAAAGTGTGTCTGTCTGTATGTTAGTCTTTCTTTCACGGCAAAACGGAGCGACGAATTGACGTGATTTTTTAAGTGGAGATAGTTGAAGGGATGGAGAGTAGCATAGGTTACTTTTTGCCCCTTTCTAACTCCCCACTACCCTAAAATGGGGGGCAACGCGGTCGAAGCCGCGGGCACTGCTAGTAACTGATAAATATAGGACTCATTATCATCATCAGAATGCAAACGTCCACACCTGGCCATAGCCCCCCAATGACAATTGTCATATGGCTGATTTGCCTAAGTCACCACGCTTTTGGCAGGTAGATTGAGGTAGGTTGATGTAATGACACATCATCATCATCAGCCTGCAAAAGTCCACTGTACACAGCAGCAGATATTAAGAGTAGCCAGGTAAACGCTGCCCGTCCTGATATTCCCTTAGTCGTCTTTTAAGACACCTTTTTAAGAGAGGTAGGGCATAGCGAATTTTCGCTCGTATTGAGCTGCCCGTCCGGGGAAGGACCTCCACCCTATACAATATCACAGCCAAATGACTGTGTGTTTCTGCTGGTGAGTAGGGTCTCCGGAGCTCGTGGGGGGTTAGGGTTGGGCCGGCATGGCAGTGGCAACTGACAGGTAACCAGTTACTTGCCAGTTGTCACAGCGACTTGGGCTTCTCTTTGGCTTTCCATCAGGCGTAGGGAAGCGATTATGTCGAGCTACTATAAAAAAAAACCTAATTGGATGAGACGGGGTGAACTTATCAGGAAACTACAAAAACTACTTTTCGATGCAACGCTAATGAATATTGCTACTGAGTAATTTCTTTACAGAAAAACCATTTAACATATTTTTGGCCGAACCCGGTAATTAAACCTCTCTGACAATCGATTGTATTGTAACAAGTTTCACGCGATTTCATACTACATACAAAGGTATAACAACAAACGTAAACACGAGATTAAAAGTGGCATCCGAATGGCATTTCATAATATTTTGTCATGTTATTATTGTAAATGAATAATCAACACGGCAAGCACGGCAGCTTACGCGTGTCCGGATATAAATACCGTCACATACGAAACCGGATAACCGGATTACAGCCGTTGCGGTTCCGCCCGCCCGGCTGACAAAACACCCACAAATATTTATGTATATGTATTTGAAAACTTGAATTTGTTCCTTTGAATACGCAAGCGGATTAAATGCGACAAAATAAAATTGCGGTTTCAAGAATACAGTACTTAAGCGTCGTCGTTATTTTTGGGGTTCCGTTTATTTATGTACGAGACTCTTGCTAGGAGTATTCATATGAAAACTTTTGAACTTTCCCGTTGCATGAAAAGACATGAAATGTTTGTGACTTAACGCGCACCTTTCTTAACCCAGCTCATCCCGTGGATGTCTTTGAAGCTGAATATGAGAATATCAGGCGGGCAGCAGTGTTTACCTGGTTACAAATAAAACCTACTGCGGTCAGCATTTCAGCAACCCGCCTGCCAAGCGTAGTGACTAAGGCAAATTCCGCAGTTACGCAGTTTTTCAAACTGATCATCATCATCAGCCCATTGCAGTCCACTGCTGGACATAGGCCTCTCCAGTCCAGTTGTTCGCCGCCTAGGGCAAACTTCTGGAGGATATACCCATAGTCGCCACGCTGGGCAGGCGGGTTGGCGATTGCAGGGCGTAACTTCTTGCTTCGATGACGCTGCTGCCCGTCATCAGCCTGTGGTATTTAGCTACGCCTTCTATCGTGCTAGTTTTACCGCCACCATTCGGTTTACCAGAGCCAGTTTGTTGTTTCTTCAGGATGCACCACGAGCAGATGAGGGTGGCTTGGAGCGAATAGGTCGCTCCCTTACATTCAAACTGATAGTTGACTATATCTGCCAATCCTCGTCAAGAGAATGCTGGGTAGCGAAAAGAGATCCAATGTGCCAATTTCTTGAATGCTAAACCATAGCTGAATTAGACTTTAAAAGTCTCCTCGCTTTCGTATCGAGGTACTGTTTTGACAACTCTATGAGACGTAAGGGGTCGTGTTTTGAAAACCATCCGTAAGGGTGTGAATTGAGGAACGTCGACCGATGAGCGCGTTAATTACTTTCTGTGACAAAGCGAGGATCAAGCGAACGAAGCCGATGGTGAGAGGTAGAAAGAAAATCATAACTCCATAAGCCATTGATGTTAATTAGAAACAGGCACTTTTGGTTTGATAAATACACAGCTACGATATTCTACAGGCGTAAACTTTCATTGAAATTCATTGTACTCGACTAATGTCAAAATTTTATGAACGAGCGAGAAAGTTTCGGAATCCGAGCGATCAGTGAATAGCCTTGCTGATCAAAATATCTTATACCTGAGTGTGTCACACACAAGGAAGAAAAGAGTGCAGAAAAGTGGCCAGCTGTGGGTCAAGAAGTCGTGAATTTTGTCTGACGTAATTTATGAATGACCCCTAAATACTCTGCCGGTACCCTTGATCCATCTGTGGATTTCTGCATATCTGATCCCGTTATAGACTTATATCGAGCTTTTTTATGCGAATTTGCAACTAAGGCCGCTTTTCTTACAAAATGTCTATATTTGACTTCGATTTTAAACATTTTTGTTTCACACTAACGCCATGTATATTTGTCATTCTGCTTTTTTTTCTGAATCTGCGATCATTTTCAACTTTTGAGCAGCTGTTTCCCTTCGGTCTGTGTGTACCTGCAGAAAATAACGCCAAAATAAGCTATCATGAAAGGTGCCATGATAGCCCGTTCTACATGAAACGGCCTTGTTTTAGAACGTATTCTAATTCTCTTTTTAAACGGGCGGCCATTTTTTGTAGCTGTCAGACGCAGGCATCACTTGGCACCCGGTCGGCGCCGAACCAGTTAACCGGATTACAACATTGCTACTGCGGTTTGCCCCGACCCGTGACAAATACTTGTACACGTATATGCAAATTTGAATTTATCTTCAGAGGGAAGGTCTGGGATAGCGTTTGAAACGAAACGTGATCTAGGTATCTCGTGAAATTTTTATACTTCATCTGGTAGCTTTTGAACTCGGTGCAATGTAGATTTCTTTGTAATTTTTATTTATATACCCTGTTTCTTATGATGTGCATTTCTATGAGAGTCTTTGAAACGTGCACTATATAATGGTGTCAATTCGCCATATAGCTCCTCGTCCGATGATACAAAGAGGCGGCAAGAATGAAATTAAACCATTTCGATATAATTTTAGTTTTCATTTAATAGAGGTAGGGCATAGAGAATCGTCGCTTGATTTGAGCTGCCCGTCCGGGGAAGGATATAAGACAAATGTCATGACTTGTTCTCAAGACTAAGTGTAAGAAAGAAACAAAAATGTACCGCAAAATTGTTAACAGCTCTAGGGTATTAGGGTACTGATTTTGTACGATATCCGTGAACAGAGAGAAATGCAAATACCGGCATCTTACACATTCTCACTAATCCTCCTCTATTTACACCATAATAACACAATTATCACTGAATACCGAGAATTTAACAAGTATTAAAACCTAACAGACATATTCATTTCGTGTAAACTTACTTAGGCTGGAAACTTTGCTCGTAAATCATGAGTAAAGTTCGTTTAATTTACGGTACCATTTCGTCGATATATGTTTTCGGGGGATTTTCAGTAGGTACGCCTTTTCCGTTACAATGCTTTCATAAATTTCAAGCTGGTCCGTAGGTATTAACAAAGCTACGACCAAACCACATCAAAGAAAGATGGATTTTGGCTTTCGGAGAACTGTAAAATGAAATACAAGCAATAAATGTTGTAAAATTAAAGCATCTACACAATAAATCTGATACATACTGATACAAAATAAATAAAAGCAAACTAAATAATTAAATGAATGTGACATACGAGTATAATATATACCTACTTATATAATAAGTATGTAACAATCTAAGATTACTTCCTTTATACATATAACTATGCATTTCGCTACTTCGCTATTGTGTGTATTTAAATTGAACGGAGTAGGTTCATCTATAGAATACTTTAGTAAACCAGATTTATTTCCTAACGAAGTATATTGATCGATTGTAAATACCATACTCACTAATGTTTTATTAACCGAGCAAAAGTTTATAAATTATAAATTAAATTCATAATTTTCATCTATGGTTGCTACATTAAAAGATTGTAAGCCAATCAATTGTAAACCAAAGAAAAATGTAAGAAAACACAGTTGGAGGCCGTTAAACAGTGCAAAACATTACTAGACAAGAAATCTTTCAAGCCTCAAATCAATACCGTCAAAATTCCCCAACACTAATATCCTTACAAAAACCGATCGCCATGAAAGTACCACCCTACAACTCCGGCCTCACGTCCCGTAACGTTCCTATAAAGATTTTTATCGAAGGCCAGTAAATAACGGAGAGTACATCCGTCTTCCAGACCTATCCGCGCCGGGAATAAAATGTAGACGACAACGCACTCGGGGTTGCCAGGGAGACGATAAATTTTCTACCATAAAAATATTACGCGCGGAACACGAGTGAGCCTCGTAAAACGGAGACGGAAGGTGGAGCATTATAAAGGAAGAGTTTATTAATGGCGCACTTCGCGTTTGAAATGAAATCATCGTTACGTGGAGGTTTGTCATTAACATTGTATTAAGCGAATGTTATGAATTTACGTATGAATATAATTTAGCGGTGCCTGCAGGCAGCTCGCAGTCGTCAAGGAATATTTTGAATTTGTAACATGCATCGTTACCGTTCTCAATCGTTCAAAATTTTCATATTATGATGACGAACTTTTAATTTATTAAAGTTTAACGTTGTACTCGTAAGATGATAGAGAATGACCAGTGAAATACGTAACTCTATTCTTAAAGTTAATTTTTATTTTATAACAGTTCGTATAGCTTTTTTCAAACCAAATAATAAACTTTTACTTATACAATATACACAAATATAATGTAGCAATAGGCAATACTGAAAAAGTTGTCATCACTATATGTCTCAACATATCAAAACCATCGGGTTGACATTGCCGTTAAAAATTTTGTAACTTTTTATGATAGCAACACCGAACTAGATTCAATGTACACTCGTAAAAGGATTTATAAAGCGTACCATGTATCTTAGTTCGGAGCAAATCGCCAGCAAACGCGAAGAACGGCCGGGAAGATATGTGGCCAGACTTAATTGTGGACGCGGCGCAGACGAATGGCTCAGATTACGATGGGACGGAGTCGGGAACTGGGTGTAAATAGATCTAAGTGTCGACAACATTTGTCCTACGAGAGAGAAAGCTATTTACTTATTTATTTAAACTAGAGAGGTAGGGCATAGCGAATCTTCGCTCGAATTGAGCCGCCCGTCCGGGGAAGGACCTCCACCCTATAGAATACCGCAGTCAAATGACGTCGTGTTTCTGCCGATGAGTACGGTTTCCGGAGCTCGTGGGGGGTTAGGGTTGGGCCGGCATGGCGGTGGCAACTGACCAGTTACTTGCCCGTTGTCACAGCGACTTGGGCTTCTCTTTCGCTTTCCATCAGGCGTAGGGAAGCCACTATAAAAAAAAAAGTTTGATGCACAAAATTTTAGAAAATGCAAACTAAATGCTAGGAGCATTCTCTACCAGTCAACCTTTAGATCATTAACCTCTTGACAGTGAGACAGTCGACTGCTCTGTCGGTTTAGTGGTCGTAGGTGCTATCTGGATGACGCAGGGGATGTAAGAGAGCGACTCATCATCTTTTCGCTCCAAGCCACCCTCGCCTGCCCGTGGTGCATCCTGCTGAATCACAGACGAGGCTCTGGTAACCGACTGGTGGCGGTATAACCATCACAGTTCAAGGCGTAGCTAAATACCACAGGCCGATGACGGGCAGGAGCGTCACCGGAGCGAGTGCGGGAGCGGTGCTTATCTAAGGAGCGTCGGAATATCCGTCGGTCCGAAGTCATTCCCAATCCCGAGAATCGGAATCCATTCCCATTTCCGTCACCATTCCTGGGGCCCTACTACCAAAAACCAAAACGATCGTTCGTTGAACGGATCGCGTACTTCGGTACCATAAATCCCGCTCATTTGTCCCTCCCGTGTTCGAATATACGAACTAAAATTCGTCAAAGTCGATTTTAATTAATTTAATTCATAGAAGAACACGGGAGGGACAAATGGGAGAGATTTATTCTGCAAAATTACGCGATCCGTTCTACGAACGATCGTTTTCGTTTTTGGTAGTAGGGGCCCTGTTCGTTTCTTATTTTAGTAATGAATCCATAATATCTGCGGTGTCACTTTCGCAAATTGCCTAGCATTTTAAACAATACTAAACCATAAATGACCTTCTGATGTAACCACGCCACAAGCATCACGATTCCCTCCGTTTACGGCTAGCCAAATTTGGCGCACCTGTCGTAATGATCAAAAGATTTAATTACTTTTTTATGCGTCTGCTGACATTAGTTGTGTGTCACGTCTCGTCGAATCTCGTAAATCTGCGGCGCCATTAAAATGTGGGATATGAGAATTTGTATTACAGGTGACTGGTGGCGGTATAAGGATCACAATTGAAGGCGTAGCAAATTCCAAAGATCGATGACGGACAGCGTCACCGGAGCGAGATGCTACGCCCTGCGATCGAATGTCCAGCGTGGCCATTATGGGTATATCCTCCAGATGTTTGCCTTAAGTGGTGAACAACTGGAGAGGCCTATGTTCAGCAGTGGACTGCAATGGGCTGATTATGATGAGAATTTGTATTTGAAAAGTTAACCTAAGACATGCCACACAGTGTCATCTAGTTTCAAACGAAGCCGAATCTTGTTTTATGTGTACAAGACAAGTGATAACTTTTTCTTTTGTAAATTAATTATACATAGTATGCACCCAGACCAATACAAACTGTCTAATGTTCATGTACATAAATGTTTCTACTGGCAGAGTTCACTACCACTGAAACATCATACTAATATTTATTCTAGGCACTTCCCGCGGAAAGAAACGGTCCCTTTGGTTATAAAAAAAGAGTATAGACTTATATAGTATATAAAAAAGAGTATAGTAGTATAGACCTATACAGTTCTGCTTAGAGAAATACGCTTTTGATAAGTTGTGTCGATTTCGAACTCGTGTAGCAAATAACAAAGTAACTAAACTTATCTTTATTAAAATTCATTCTGACGTAAAAGGTTCAATGGCGCTACGAGATACGGACAATTTACAAATACATTGGATCTATTTGGAACTTCTGAGAGAGGTAACTTTTGATTAATGAGTTGCTACAAAACTAAGGAAGTAATTAGGACACCTAGGTGGAAACGAAATTAGGTGCTTAAGGTAATAATAATATTTGTGAAGCAAATATTTACTATTTGCATTACTTACATACGAGTCGCGATAAAATTTGCATTGAATGTACGTACCTGAAAATGAAAAAACATGTGATTAATTAAAACATTCAATATTTCACATACATTTTTACTAATATACAGCTTGTTGTGGGATATAAGGGAGCGACCTATCGCCTTTTCGCTTCAAGCCATCCTCACCTGCCCGTGGTGCATCCTGCCGAACAACAAACGAGGCTCTGGCAAACCGAATGGTGGCGCTAAAACCATCACGATAGAAGGCGTAGCTAAATACCACAGGCCGATAACGGGCAACAGCTTCATCGGAGCAAGAAGCTACGTCCTGTGATCGCCAACCCGCCTAGCCCAGCGTGGCGATTATGGGTATATCCTCCAGAAGTTTGCCCTAGGGGGCGTACAACTGGAGAGGCCTATGTCCAGCAGTGGACTGCGATAGGCTGATGATGTGTATTAATAATTGGGTATATAATATCTACTATTAATATAAATGGAACAGGAAATATGAATAATCCCGTATTTACCTACAAAATCAATTAAGAATCGGGAACTTACGCGCTCCAGACGCATGCCAGCACTTATGAATGTAATAAGGCTCGCGAACAAATTACGGGCGAACTAGGAGTTTATTGCGCCTCCGCCTCCGCCGGCGCTAACGCGATTACCGCTCGCTGCCGCCGAACATCGGTTTACCGGTTTTACACCTGAAGACCGGAACCTTTGGTCTTGAACCTGTGGCTTTCCGATTCAAAATACGACCACATTGATCACACGCATGTTGTCAGATAGCAGATATGCATTTCTTCATAATCAGCCATTGCACACAGCTGGATACAAGCCTCTCCAGTTGTCTCCAGCCTCTCCTCTCCACTTTGGGCCACATCTAGAGGCTTTACCCATCACGCTGGACGTAGCTTCTAGCTCCGGTGACGCTGCTGCCCGTCATCGGCCTATGGTATTTAGTATGGTTTTACCGCTACCAGTTAGTTGCCCGAGCCTCGTTTGTTATTGGGCAGGATGCACCCACGCGCAGGTGTGGTTTGGAGCAAAAATATGATAGGTCGCTCACTTACATTCTGCATTTCATCAGAATCGGCTCTCAATTCTCGGAGATAGGTAGGTAGGTGGTATACATACAAGAAAAATAATCAGTCGAGTTGAGAACCTCCTCCTTTTTTTGAAGTCGATTAATAAAACCCCTGTCTAGTTTGTTCTTCTCTTATAATTGAGCCCAGCTTTGAGACGCTGTCATACAAACGTATATGTGTTCACGACCACAGTCGCTCAATGTAAAAGACAGTTTATAACCAGCACGGGTGACACAGTTCCGCGTGATGCGAGGCTCGGCGCGGTAATGGAGAACGCGATTTACAACCCAGCCCGACGGTTTTCGATAAACTGACAGCGCGCGGAATTTCGTTATTAAAGCGTCATTTGAATTCGGAACGTCTATCACTTTTAGCCGTTATTGCTACTGGCCGTTTAGAAAAGTATTAAGTGTACTACTGGCCACTTGTATTTTTTTTAAGTTATTAGATACCAGCCTCTTTACTGGACGTGGTTGAGATTAGAACCACTTAGAGCGGCCGTACACAGACTGCTTCAAGCAGTGGAGACCGACTGCTTAAAGTCGAGACATCGCGATGAGCTATAGTGCGTGACTGCTCGAGCGGTAATGTGATTGGCAGCGTATGAATGACTATAGTTCACTGCGCGGTCGCGGCTTAAAGCAGTCGGTTCTTAACTGCTTGAAGCAGCCCCTGTACGGCCGCTGTTAGAATCTATTTAGAATATAACCGCTTCATCTTATCCCGTGGCTATCGTAGAAGACGACTAAAGGAATATCAGGAAACGAGCACCAGCGTTTACCTGCGTACAAATAAAACCTAGTCACCAACCCAACTGCCAAGCGTGGTGACTACGGCAACTCCCCTCAAATGACAATTGGCCTTTGGTTCCCCGAAATGGCATTTGCGCAGGCCTATGATGATGATGATGGTCCATTTCTGCCAATGGCCAGTAAAAATCTTTAAAGATTTTTTTTGTAAAATTACAATGAAAAACGGATATTCATAGTCGTATCGTTCCCGTGGGTTCCTTGGAGACCAATTACCGCAAGCAAGTTTTAAGTCGTATTAGCAAGTTGTCATTTCGACAAGTCGCTCCAGAACCGATCACGCTCGAAGACGATTTATTTCATTGATTCTAAGGGGCAGCGCAGAATATCCGTGACGCACTTTTTTGCAATTATATGCAGTAACGCACACGATGCGCAAAAATCTGTCGCGGATATTGACAGATTCAACGCACACGACGCACATCTTCTAATATTCTGTCGGCAGACCTAGACGCCCTTTTTAAATGTCTCAGACACAGACTCTATCGCACAAAAAGTGTGCCGTCTGCGCTGCACCTTACTTTTATCACTTCCCTGCACTTAAGAGCACAAATACCTAAATAAACTTAAACCCATGTGATAAAAAGAAAGCAATAATTAAAAAATTAATCTTTTTTTGATCGACCAATACCTACCTTCCCGTACCCTCCAAATAATCCATGTAATAAAATGTTTTTGCGCAATAAGAATACCCATCCATCTGTCCATTCGTTAGAACATCAACGCTATTTCAAAATCCGCTCTTGACAGCTAGGATTTTCCGTCTGAATTTCGAACGCGTGGCGTCGAAACGTCAAATTCAAGGTTTATTCGAAACTCCGGCGGCTGCATGTCGAACGAAAAATAGACGACGAGTTATCTCGTCCGTCCAGATGCAGAGGGGATTTCACACGGAGATGACCGCTGGCATGCGAGGAAGGACAGTGAAGCTGCTTTTAATGCGATTAACGATGACATTTTGCCATTATTGACTAAAAAAATCGTAATATAAACGAGATGTCACATTATGTATATTTGTGTTTGCAATTATAATTTTGCTTTATCACTTACAGTAATTAGGGACATAATAGGGAATATCCATGTTTTTATAACTTTTTTTAAATCTTTCAAAAACACAGGTTATACTACCTACACAATTATAGAAAAATCATTCTAAAAATATATTTTCTATGACCCGAGTTGTAACTCTTGAAAACTATTGATTAGACAGAAAGATCCGATAAGTAATATGTCGTCACATTACACACGAAGACACGCGCCATGCAACTCTCATGACGGATATACTTACTTGCTATAAACGACTGTATCTCGTCCATACTCTTTTTCGTTTCAATATAAAATTATAATAGGACGTGGGAAAGGTTCCTCTGTCAGAGCCTATATTACAGAAGAAATATAAATATTGGTTAGTGCACCACAAATATGCGCGGCGGAGAACGACTATCTGTTCTGCAGCGCATTTTATCATTACATTCAATCAACATCAACACAAGCCCACATAAGCGCCATCTAATATGTCCTGCATTGCTACACCATAATCCGGATCATGTGATTTATTTTAAAGGCCTTAAGTTGTGTAAGATATTTTTAACGTAGGTTACATGAGCAATAAATAATATGAAAGTGCATGCTCTGCAAAACTGTTGTCTTCCGAATGAATGTAGAAATGTACAGACATACTGCTTCGCTTTGACTGTGCCGCATCATGGCTAAGCCATACAAAACGCGTTGAGCCGAAAAGGGGTTTACGCGACAGTGATATACCTACTATTATTTACAGATAGTTGGTAAATTATAATGCGGTATCTAAACAGAATGTAAATACCTAAACGTATTTTCTAGTCATAGCAATTGCTAAAAATTAAGCTATCCTATGCACTATGATTTATACATATAATAAATAAATACATTCTTTCGTCCTTTGTCCGAATCAACGTTTCCTCACTTTTCGACTCGATCTCCGTAGACACAGTGATATGAATTTATTTACAAAATTAATAAATAAGTGTATGGGCTAGCTTCGGCTTACTTTTAGACTAGATGGCGCTGTGTGACCTACCGTGGCATGTTTTAAGTTTTTTTTTTACAAACACCCGATGCCTACTTGATATTTATACAATATTGATGTGGCTACAAAATGAATCATATCCGCTGAAAGAAGCCGGGCTCGACTGGACTCGGAAGGGAGAGAACCGGAAGTTGTGGCGCAAATTCGAGAGGTCAATTTACGCGAGTTCCGGCCGCCGCGAACGGCAAATCATTATTGAAGAAAATTACACTTTGAAAAATCCTTTTAGTATACATTCCGTGCATATTTCTGCGAATCCGAAAACGGACGAGAGTAATCATGGCCGCTTTACGTACCGGTGCCTAGTTTTTTATTTAGCACGAAAAAAATGGGATTGAAAAGCTCTTTCTGTTTGATAAAAAATCTTTTTCTCTGTGAATGTGAAACTCTTGCGTTGGTAGAATTGGAATACGGTGTAGTCAATTTAAATAAAAATAAAGAGGCAAATAAATCCACTCATAAAGGTTCTGAACAAAAAGCTGAGAAGGGATAACAAGCTTATAAAATTGGTGTCACGACGAACGGCGACTAATATAAGTTGATGGTGATGATTATAGTCTTCGACCGAATTTCACTTCTATTCAATCTGTGTAAGTCAAGGATAGTGAATTGGTTACCAGACCGATCGATCGATCGCCGATCGACGACGTCGTTCGATGGAAGAATCGAATATTTTAGCATCAAGATCAGCTTTACAATTGTCCTCAAAACTCGTGTGCTTGGCTGATTCCGTGTAATATTTATACGCATCCAAAACATCAAAAGATCGATCGATGGATGAATCAAATCCTTTAGCATCAAGATCAGCTTAACGATTGTCCTCAAACTCCTGTGCTTGACAGATTCTGAGTAATATTGATTGATACAGTTCCACAACATTAAAAGATCGATCGATGGAAGAATGAAATCCTTTAGTATCAATATCAGCTTCACGATTGTCCTCAAACTCGTGTGCTTAACTGATTCTGAGTAATATTGATTGATACGGTTCCACAACATTAAAAGATCGCTCGATGGAAGAATGAAATCCTTTAGTATCAATATCAGCTTCACGATTGTCCTCAAACTCGTGTGCTTGACTGATTCTGAGTAATATTGATTGATACGGTTCCACAACATTAAAAGATCGATCGATGGAAGAATGAAATCCTTTAGTATCAATATCAGCTTCACGATTGTCCTCAAACTCGTGTGCTTGACTGATTCTGAGTAATATTGATTGATACGGTTCCACAACATTAAAAGATCGATCGATGGAAGAATGAAATCCTTTAGTATCAATATCAGCTTCACGATTGTCCTCAAACTCGTGTGCTTGGTTGATTCTGAATAATATTGATAAACATCCACAACATCAAAAGATAGGTAGCGACTATGATACGAATTGGTGCCTGTGTAAGTTGATAGGTTAATAAGCTTTTAATTAACAGTATCTCCTTTGAAGGCGATTTTCAGTTAATTGACTAAATTGGTTGTTAGCAAATGAAAAGTAAAACAGCGGCCGATCTCAGACTCCAACAAATAAAGATGGACTGGACTAATCAAGTTAGTTGTTTTCGTGCGGTGATGGAAAAATTTCAAATCACCGCCAAATCATTCTTTCATGGGTGGGTGGTTATTCGTGGGTGACATAAGATTCCACTCGAGGATTTGCTGAAATTTCAGAGGGCCGAGAACTGGATAGAATAGAGACTACTGATGACTGGTTATTGTTCATCATCATCATCAGCCTATTGCAGACCACTGCTGGACATAGGCCTCTCCGGTTATTCATCACATGGGCAAACATCTGGAGGATATACCCATAACCACGCTGGGCAAGCGGGTTGGCGATCGCAGGGCGTAGCTTCACACTCCGGTGACGCTGCTGCCCGTCATCGATCTTTAGTATTTAGCTACGCCTTCAATTATGATGGTTATACAGCCACCAGTCGGTTGCCAGCGCCTCATTCGTTATCCGGCAGAATGCACCACGGGCAGGAGAGGTTGGATTGGAGCGAAAATATGATAGGCCGTTTCCTTACTTCCCGTTAGTTAGTTAATGAACAAATATAGGTGCGGAATTCTGGAGTGTCCTGCATGTCCGGATAGTTGGCATAATGACGTCCATAATTTTGAACTGTCAAAAAGAAAACAAACCAATGAACAAAGTATAGTTGTAACGACAGAAAAGTGTGCCTCTTTGTCTTTTGAAAACAAATTTGGACATCGGGTGTTTCGCCAAGCTGAGTTTCGCAGAGGTAGTTGAAAAGCCGGTGACCCAATTCTTTGTGCGCGCAGATTCGGACGAACTCCGTCAATCACATACATGTGTCTGTCAAGGTTTAAATTCATTCGACCTTTTGAACTTCATGATTACAATTGACTTTTCCAAAGATCCACATAGTTCGTAGCAATGCAAGATTAATTGATATAGTTTCACCAATGTTTGGACTGTTAGAACGTGACCCTGACACGTTCCGAAATTTGAACTATGTGATATTATATCAAAATTGTGCTTGACAGCAGTAACAGATAAACTGTTTAATTGGCAACATCGCTTAGAATCACATAAGCGGAGCCATTTACAGATCGTACATAAAGTTCTCTCTGGGAAACGAAAGATGGGTCTCTCGCTTGGAAGCGGAAAAATTCCCGATCGTTCATTGATAGTTCTTTCATCATCATCATCAGCCCACATCAGTTAGTTCTTTAGTTGTCGTCAATTGTAGTGGAAAAGTTTCTAAAAACGTATAAAACTGACGAAAACTTTGATAATTCGACCGAATATTTAAATAAACGATCGAGAAAGTTTCCGAGGGAGATCTACCGAATGCATTATGTGAATAGAGCCCACTGGACCGAGCTATAGGTACGTAACCATGATACAAATTTTGGTTACTTTCTGTAGACGCGTTTTGACAAGCTACCTATACTCTAAAATAACTGTAAAAGTAATTTCATTATAATTCCGTTATAAATATGTTGATACAAAACGTACTATAGCTTTTTTCTGTTCCGAAACAGCTACGTATGTATGTACTTAGTACATATTTACACTGAATTGGAACCTGAATATCTACTCCATTGGATGCCCAGCTTAACGAGCGCGTCATTTGTAGCTGTTTGACGTTCCCATTTGCGAGACGACTTGATAACAGCCATTGCACTCCGGACGGACGGGTTATTTTAGCGTCGCCATTTTACCGTTTTAAATGTCGATGGTTGTAATATCATGGGTGTTGCATCGTCGGTCGGGTTGTTGCAAGTGCTGAGTAAAAACCGAGATTCAGGTCGGGATTAATGGTTTTCTTTGAAGATATAATTTGGTACTTTACACAGCCTTGTGGCACACCAGCATTCACGGGCTTCGCGTCAGAGCAAGAACCGTCGACAACGACACTGATGCTCCGCTCCGCAAGAAAACTGGCAAGCCAACCGCACAACCTCTCAGGAAGCCCATATGAAGGAAGTTTCGCTAAAAGCGCTTTGTGCCAAACACGATCGAACGCCTTTGCTATATCCAAACTAACAGCCAAAGCCTCACCCCTGCTCTCAACTGCCTCCGCCCAGCGGTGTGTGAGGTATATGAGTAGGTCACCAGCCGATCGACCCTGACGAAAACCGTATTGGCGAAAATATGGGTATTTTATTATACACATGAAATTATCTAAGTAAACGGCCTCACGCTAGCGGCCCCGAGGAAGACCACGACACGTTCCTTAGGGCATAGTGGTCAGGAGCGTCATGCACCGCAATGCGCCGGAGCATGAGGGGTTGTGTCGAATCCCAGGCATCACGACCCCCTCAGAGTCAGTAGCGGACCATCGTCGGATTTAATGGGTATTCTACCTAATGGGAGTGAAACCAACAAAACCTACTTAGGTGTCGCGTACCCAGGACCCTAGCGTATGGGTAAAGGCACGAGTGTATGTGTGTAGGTTCCGTACTTAGTTCTTAGTGACGCAAGTAAATCGAACTGATTGAATTACAATGGCGTACATAAACGTTCCCTATTTACATTGTGGGCTGTGCATTCTGTCGCACCGTCACCGTGGCGCACGTCTGTTTGCGGTCAACGTTTGCACGTCACTGTTTGTTCGGTTCTGTGGTTTGCTTTGCCTCGTTTATTTTTGGCTGTTCATTAGCCCAATAAAATTATTACTATATGTATAGAATGACGGAATTCAGTATTGTTTGATTGGCTATGAACCGGAAGTATTTTTTTTTATATATGGCAACCAGTCCCTTTGTGAGGTCTATTTCTGCCAATGTCAAGTGAATGTTTGGCAAAGTTACATACACAATCGACGGCCTCTGTGGGGGGTCAGATTTCCGGTCAATTTATTAAATTAACTTTTCGAAATTGTCTCGGGTTTGGGTGTTCTGGAAAACCAGTCATCATCTAGGAGGCTTATTCAATTAAAACAAACAATCAAATCTTTTCTCAATATATTATTGGTGTAGAAAAAACACAAGCACGCCTTATCATCTAAACACGATTCGCGATACACACCTCTAGCACATACACGATATAATAAAAAAATAACCCAAGACATGCCAACCCCAAACTAAGTTGAAGCTTGTACTATGGGTACTAGACAACTGATAAATTTACTAGATACTTTTTTATTTGTAAATAAATACATATCATACATAGTAAACACCCAGACAAATACAAACAGACATATAGATACATATTATTATGTATATTGCGAATACTTATCGATGCCGACCGGTTACATGCAAATTAACGCGTAGCGGTATCGAATGATCGATAATCGGGAAGGGTTCCGGTTTCGGATGCTCGGCAACGGAACATAATCTTGGATGAACTTTGATGAACTTAGTTGAATTGGATCGACAGAAAGTGTTTGCGGCGCATCGTATAGACTTTCGCCTCAAGCTCGAAATATCTGAAGGTTTAATTTCAAGTTTTGACTGGCTCGATGACTCATTTGGTAGTGACCTCTGCCTTCTGAGCCAAGGGTCGTGGGTTCGATTACCACACAGTACAAACATTTGTATTTATGAACATGTCTATATTGGTCTGGGTGTTTTCTATATTTTGATCGAATATCACTCCTAAGTCTCTGATTTGGTTTACCTCTTAAATATTTGAAATTTGTAGGAGTATGAAAAATATACGTACCCAGTTTCGTCAAAATCCGTCGAGTAGTTTTTGTTTCTATAACAACCACACAGACTGACAAACAGACAAGACAGACAAAATTTTTACTGATTGCATTTTTAGCTTAGGTATCGATCACTAATCACCTGATAGTTATTTTGTTTGAAAATATATTTCATGTGTAGAATTGACCTCTCAACAGATTTTTTGCATTTCTATATTATTTCTATAAGGCATTTGTTTCAATGACATTTTGTACGATTCATTAAAACAAAACCCATAAGTACGAGTACATACCTAACTAATAATTAATAGTCTAACTCAGTATATAAGGCGAATAATGAATAACAATCGGCAGGTAAGACATTTAAATAAAGTGATTGTGCTATAAGGGAACTTGAAGGTCGCAAAGACTTGATCATAGCTGGCATTTATTGATTTCCATTAGAGATATTAACTTTGAGATCAAATAAACGGGAAGTCGATATGGAACATTTTTTTATTGCATGAGACTATACGTTTGCCTTCCAATATTGTTTTAATTACCACCACGAGTTGGGTGCCAGAGCCTCGTTTGTTTTTCGGCAGGGTGCACCACGGGCAGGTGAGGAAATCTAAGAGCGGTAAGATAATAAGGTCACTCCCTTACATCCCTGCGATCATCAAACCACCTGCCTAGCAGCGTGGCGATTATGCGTAAAGCCTCCAGATGTTTGGCCAACTTGGGGAACAACTGTAGAGGCCAAGCCCAGCAGTTGCCTGCAATTCTGTCGTCATATAGAAAAAAAGCAAACAGGTGAAATTAGAGAAACGAAAATAAAAGACATTACTGCCACATCGCATTACCAATTTATAAAATACTTAGATGGTAAACAAATCTACACATGTGTATCTTTTTTTCTAAGTATCATGTAATGACGCTATTTGAATCTATACAACTTAATTTAACCGGATAAATGCATAACTCGATCTTGAAGAAAATATAGATACGCCTTTTTCCGTTTGACGGCAGAATTAGGCTAATGATATTTTTTTTTACACGTACAAGGTGTCCCACTATATTCCCTCTTCTGACATGTGAAGCAGAGGAAGGCAGGACGGACATACACGCAACAGTTAAAGGAAAAAGTTAAGGTCATGACGTACGGGGAAGGTGCTGGCAGACTAATGGGAAGAATAGGCTCCACCGACAAGAACAAAGCTCTTAAATTTTGAATGAATGATGACTACATGTTTAAATAAATAAATAAATAAAATAAAATCATTTATTTCTGCAATAATACTGGATGTTAACCTTTTTTCATACCAGCACTTCGACACAGGACAGATGAGAAGAAATGCCGCAACAAACTCATCAGTTAGCCGTTTTTTTTTAAAAAAAGGAAATTCAGCATGAATATATATTTTTAATGTCTTATATCTAGTACAATGTTAGACGAATGCAGAAGAGCAGCTCATTATGTTTATTTTTTTGCGCGGTCATTGTGTGAAGCTTAAAGAATATCTTCACTACTCTCTCTCTACTTGCAATTGCAAAGTAATTGCTTTATCAATCGCAAAAACACAACAACAAACATTATTCTACCATCCACCGAGACGTAAGTAAAGAAAGGTGGAAATTATAAAATCTCAAGTCGTTTATTACACGAAAACATGGCGAGCCTAAACCAACACAGACTGCAAACAATAAGACAACAACAGGGTAAAAACGCAATCAAATGGAAAGTTTGCCGAAGCGGTCACACGAAAACGGAGACAAGAGACTGAAATTAAGACGGCATTTTGTCTTATCAACATCTTGCCTACCATAATCATTGAAGAGTAAATACTCTGGGATGTAAGGGTGACCTACTCGTATCATCTTTTCACTCCAAGCCAACCTCACCTGCCCATGCCGAATAACAAACAAGGCGCTGGCAACCGACTGGTGGCGGTATAACCATTACAATTCAAGGCGTAGCTAAATAGCACAGACCGATAACGGGCAGCAACATCACCGAATCGAGAAGTTACGCCCTGCGATCGCCAACCCGCCTGCCTATCCTCCAGATGTGTGCCTTAAGTGGCTGATGATGATGACGAGATCGAAATCATGGTTATATCTAATTAACAACTGGAAAATTTACAGAACGGGAAATAAAGTATTAAAATATCACATTTACGAACCCTTAAAAAAGCAAAATAGTAACTTACGAGGAAAAACAAGCAAGACGAGAAGAAAATTCGATCCGAAATCGATACACCGCGAGCGTTTTTCGTCGTTTTGGGAAAATTTAATTTCAAAACGGTTTTCCTTTCGATAAGAGGCGAACAAGATTACGGGGCGATTCGGACACTGTAGTGGTGAAATCTCCTAATGCGGCAGTTTTATTGGCCAATAAATATAAAACTAAGACTTACTCTCACTGCATTAGAGTAACTGTATCCGCTATTAAGCCCCAAGTGTTGATTTTACTACTTTGTAATGTACTTACGGCTACATATATAGGAAATACATAAGTGACGACATTTGGACTAAGGAAATATAAATAAATAATATCAGACAACACTCATATATCGCTCCGATCTCGAAGTAAGTAGTTTGAGCACTAGTGTTATAGCAAAGCTGATATGTGAATGAATGAAATGAATGCTGAAATGAAGCGCAAAGCTATGAATAGTACATCAAAACAATGAAGGTACCACAAACGTAGACCACCCTCGGCCCTTGGTTCAGAAGAATAGAAATATTATACCAAGAAGTAGACTAACAAAAATTTACCAGTGATATTATTGCTCACATCTCCGCTCCACTTCAGATCAACGCACCCTAAAAATAAAAACTTGCTCCATTATAATAGTCGAATGGAAACGAAACGCTACCGAGCGTTTGTCACTCGTCTACATCCTTAGATCTTTCGCTTTGATTCCTTTCCTTTGAACTAGGACGATACCTACTTCACTTTCCTATAATTCCCCTAAGGAGGTCTGTCAAGCTATTCTACTATAAATGAATTTGCGTCGCACCTTCCCTGGGAATGCACTTTTATATTCAATTTATTTTTTCCCGCTCAAATTGGCATGGGAGTGCAACTGAAACTAGACTCCTAGCATCGGAACAGATATTTATTTTCTCTGTACCCTTTTATTGTTCTGTAGCAAAATAACGAAAAGCGGAATGGAGTTTGGCTCCAGAATAAAACTTATGTTTTGCTGTTTTTCAGGTCTGTATAATGTTGTCTTGTACAAAGTGATAAAAAAAGCTATTGAGAGTGCAAAGGCTATTGCTATTCATAGGTAGCTAGTATTGTGAAAAAAAAATGTTGTCTGATTAATTAACTTCCGTCAATAAAATCGATGTACCCACTCTAGATATTAGGATATGTCAATACAATAATTATGATAAGTAGACACATTATTGTTGCAGAGAAAAGTTATACAAAATAATAATATAACATTTGAATTCTATCGAATAAAACAAATCTATTCAATTACAGATTAAAAAAATAAACATCTGACAATCTGCCTTCGACCTTTTTATGAAGTAAACTCGATGTAAAAAATAAAGTAAATATGTATCATCATAAGTCCAGTCATAATAAATGTTATAACTACGTGTGTACAAATATTCTATACTATAAAAATCTAATCGAAACACCATTTTATCTTCAAAGAGCATGTCATGCTAGCAAAGATATAACAGAACCAATAAACCGTATAATTCAATTCCATTCCACGAATAAAGTAACAAGAAACAAAATAATAAAAAATATATTCGGCGCTATTTCCCAATATTTGACTTCAAACATTCGATGCAAATCCTTTAGTTAATTACTCTCTCGCCATTCGTGTAACGGCTGTAATACCGATGTGTTCAACAGGTAGGACATGGTATTGATTAAAAATATCGATGCTGTATTTATAATTGTAGTCGGACACAAAAAGCATGAGACTATATTTATGGAGCGAAATAAAAGCCTTAAGTACTTACGGATCCGATACTTCTATCCCAACCAATCAAAATCTGTGTGATTTTGTCATGGAAGTAATAAACTAAGGTTTTGTCAATCATGGTCTAGAAAAATTGTAGCCCCGGTTACATAATGATTTTTTTTTATGACAGAGGGGGCAAACGGCCCTGAAGGTCACCTGATTGTAAGTGATTTTGTGCACTGATTAGTTTACATCGTATCGCTAAATCATTTGCTTATTTTTATGTTCGCTTTTTATTTCCTACTCAACAGGTGAACCGCAAAACAAAACAGCTTTCAAAACCTCAGCAAATTTCACCTCGCTTAATGAACTCCAAGATTGCAGGAGAGAAAAACTTTCCAACAGTTTTCAAGGTAGTTAACTGACACTTCAGTGGTGGAATTTCCGCGTCCATAAACAGGGGTAGGTGGGTAGTGGAAAGTCCAGAACAAAGGTCGTGGGAACGCTTTTGTTAGTGCCTCGAGTTTCGCGAAAATGGAACATTTTGTTGACGGTTTTTGTAGCGATGTTGTGAATAAACTTGAGGTGCATTTGCTGTTAATATTGTGCAGGCAGAACTTTAGCGTTGTACAACGGGGCGTCTACGGCTCTCCGCTTAATTTTATTTTTGATGGTGCCAACATTGTGCTTGTTACAGCATTTTATAATAGTAGCTTAGTGGTACTCTCACGCGTGATTTTATGCGGGAAAAAAAAAGGAAGATTCAAATGAAGCCACGGATAAAGTAGTACCCTGAGTAATGCCGCCATGACTTGTTTACTTGCTTGATCGCGGTTGAATTTAGCATTGGATTAGATTTCGGTTTGAATTGGCTCGTGGGTTCTTTATCTTTTCTGTTGATTCCTCGTGGGGCTTTAATTACGAGTATGGTTAGCAAAGTTCTATATTCAAACGGAATACGAAAATAGAAATAGCTAATGTTATGGTTATGAGCCATCATAGTGTCGTTAAACCATAAATTAGATAGACAGAAAAACTTTCATGATGTCATTGTGTCCTTGAAAACAAAACTGTCTTTAACTGGTATGAACCGATTAAGTGAAATTACCTAAAAGAAAATAGGTATTGAACGGTTGTGTAATTCGAACATACGTTTTTATTCATACGAGAAAAGTTCCGCAATAATGTGCAAGATATTCTGTTTGTCGGAGAATGGGATTTAATAACTGCTTTCTCGTGTAGCTGGAGTAGATTGGTGTGTCCGTAATATATACTTAAAAGATGCTATATTATGTCACTGTACCTGTAAAGGTCTGATGTGTAGTTAGCATCCAGTTCATGATCTTGCTTGTCATTTTACATATTTATTTAAGGACAGCCAACAACCACTTAGTAACATAGTATTAACAATAGTTCTACATTAGTGCTAAAGTGACGCCTTAATTAGACGCTGCTACGGATGCATAAATGGTTGAAATGTATTGCCACTGTGACTGCTGCATTAGCCCTACGACTACACGTCTTGGGATCGAGAGATTCTCACCAATGCCACTGCCACAGAGGCAACACTTGCCGCTGATACAACAACAATACCCACTTTGGGCTTAACTAAGAAGTGTAATATTGATTCCACTTCTTCTTCTCGTGTCAACAGTAATCTATATTATATAGAACCCATCCAAAACTGATTTCACTGAGTATACTATACTCCATGAAAAAAAAAAACAAAATGACAAAACATCCATCTAGCATAGTAATCTAAACTTCTTCGGCCGTGTCTCTACGGATACGTGGGGTGCAGGGGGCGTACCCGTGCACGTATTAGTCAGCTGTCGAGTGAGTCACCCCGCGTCCCCACTGCGGTCGCGAGGGTCCGCCGGAGGGGACGCCGAGTACACTACAGTTGCACTTTATAAACATTCTTGATTCGAATTGATAAGATTATTGCGTTAATGTAGTTATTGGACATTTTTGTTGGGAGGTGTTGTGGAATGGAGTTTTGGTAGCTGCAGCATTTTTAGAGACGACAACTGGCCTCTTTGTGGGGTCTATTTGGCATCCTCTTTGCGTACGCTTTTGATACCAATGCTAAGTTGTTGTGCCGTCATGTGTGTGCGACTCGCACATAATATATGAAAACTAGCTAACTATCTATCTATCTAACCTAAATTAATTTACCTGGATGAACAGCGACAACTTTTAATAAACGACAACTAGATAGAACTTACACCAGAATAAAGTTAACGTAAAAATCAAAGGAAAATCATTAAAATAATAAAGAGGCGTGAATGAAAACTTGCATCATCCGAATGGTTAAATATAATGCGAGCCATGAATAGTGCATGATCGGAAACGTCTGTGCCGATCGATGATGTTGACTCGCGCCGGTGATGGACAATTACAGTTTGGCCGCCATTATTGGACGCAGATAGCCTGGCGATAGACATGAACGCGGCAAAATTAAGTATATTTTACCTGCAAAAATATGTTTTTTGTATGAGATAGGCGGCAGACGAGCAGGCGGCTCACCTGATGGTAAGTGATAACCGCCGCCCATGGACATCTTCAACATCAGTAGTTGCAGAAATCCTGCTCCTTAACGTTTACAAAATGTTCCTTCTTCCCTCACAGTCCTGGCAGTAAATATTCCAACTCACCATTATTGCATACCATAGCAACGTCTCTACATGTACATATTACTATAGGCATTATCCAGAATCCATAGAGACGATTTCAATCAATCATGTTAATACCGTTCCCCCTCGTGGTGCTAATCCGGCGTGACAGACGGGACGGGTTCACTTTTTTAGCACCGTTTTCACTTAACCCTGTCAGACAAGACTCGCTGTCCTGTCAATGCGGACATGGAAGTCCACGTTTACTTTTTTTTGTTTAAATGTCCTTTCTTAGAAAGTTTTTACGAGTAACACTTGGCTATTTAAGCGAAGACTTCGCTTGAGGTTTGACTACCAAGAAACTATAACCGCCCGATCGAAGTGGCCGGCATTGGGAATGGGAGAGGCCTATGTCCAGCAGTGGACTGATGTGGGCTGATGATGATGATGAATGGCAACGTGATAATGATATAGGTACTTGCTTGTGAAGCTAAAAAGACTTTTGACTAATTTTATTCTTAATTTCCGACGTGTTACTTCTTTTTTATACAGCGGTGGAAATGGGATGTAAGGGAGCGGCCTGTCATCTTTTCCGTCCAAGCCAATCTCATGATGCATCCTGCCCGTGGTGGAGAGGCCTATTTCCAGAAGTGGACTGCATTAGGCTGATGATGGTGACAGAAAAGTGAGTTTCTCTTGTTAGATGGAGGTGCAAAGCTAAAGGGAAGCCCATGTCGCCCAAGAACAAGTAAGCGAATCAAACACTAGTCAGTTTTGTATTTGCTTCGTGTTTTTGACCGCCACGCTCCATGTCATATCGAATGCCTGAGAATGTCCTTAATTCATCCATAAAATAGACTTTAAATACGTACGACTTTTAATAAGTAAGTTGTGCACCAAATAAGTAATGTTTTCTTTGTAAATAAAAATATATTGTCGATTTTCCTGCTATGCTTTCAAGAACAAAAGTTTTCTATAGTAGTATTAAAAGTTATAAGAATAAATAAGAATATTTTATTACATTGGGACATCACAACATAACAAATGATAACGTAACAATATACACAAACACAACATAACAATGACTAGACACATTATTATAGGAACAGACTATTCTAAATAACAAATAATAAACCTATGTATGTTTCCTAGTAGATGAGAGAAAACCCTTAACCTTACAAATAATATAAAATACGTATTCACTTCACTTCATTGGGGTGGGGACCCCTGTAAAACGTGCATTGCACAGCATCCCACACTATTTTCCCAGAGGATCATATAGTGAAATATACGCTGATCAAAAAACGACAGCGCACAAGAGACAGTGCCGTATGAATAAAATATCGGATATATATACGATCGGCAAGATTATTTATGATAGAAAACCTATCGTTGGTGTGGATAAAACAAAAACATCTGCCGGGGAATAGCCGATAATAAATATCCGTGGCCAAGGTAGTGGTACACGGGGACGATAAATCACACAGTGGCCAAAGTTTAGGCTCGCAGTCACAGACAATAGAAGTGCTGGGATCGACGCGGTGGGCTGATAAATGGATAGAGCGAAGTGATTTGGAAAAACTCGCGAGGGAAACGATGCAGGGCGCATTTTTTGGTGTGTTTTCCGTGTGTGTGTGACAATCTTTTTGTTGTAACGTGAGCACGTTGATAAATCATGTAGCCATGCGACTTAAATAGTACCTAATACCTTCTATCTTAACTAATATTATAAAGCTGAAGAGTTTGTTTGTTTGAACGCGCTAATCTCAGGAACTACTGGTCCGAATTGAAAAATTATTTTTGTGTTAAATAAACCATTTATCGAGGAAGGCTTTAGGCTATATAACATCACGTTGCAACGATTAGGAGCGAAGAAATAATGGAAAATGTAAATAAAAACGGGGAAAACGCGGACGAAGTCGCGAGCACAGCTAGTATACTATAAAATAAATAACAATTAGGTACTGAAAATTCAAGCTGCTGGTTTTATCCAAAAGGAAGTTATAGAGGGTTGAAAATGACCTGAACTACTTCGAGAAAAGGATGGTGGTTGGAGAAAGGATAGCCGTGCCGCTTTTTTGCTCGACTTGGCGGGGGCACTGTCGTGTCCCCAGATATAACCTGAACCTTCTAATTCCCCTCAAAGGTCCATAGGTTTTTTCTTAATACACATTTATGGATATGCTTCTGAATCTATAAACTAAGTTAAATTAACTGTCAATAGATAAACATTATCGTATATAACTTTTTCCTCAATATCGCAATACCCAAGATGCAAAAAATAACGCCTGCTTTCCGGAGTCAACTGCTAAAAATGTCATACAAACCGTATCAATAAGGCATTATCCGTGCCTATACGGTCCCTGTGTGTACTCGTTGTCCCTAGTTTGTAGTTTATTTTATTATGCCTTTTAATTTTTTTAATGTCTTTTAATGTATTTAATTGGATTTTATTTTATTTTTATTTTATTTTTGTATAATTGGATTTAATTTATTATTTTAATTTAATTGATTGACATTGATTGTAATTTTTAATTTTTTATTATTATTTAATATGGGCATGTGCCTGAATTAAACGATTTTTATTTTATTTTTATTTTTATTTATTATTACTATCATAAAACTAACTTTCATCCTAAACGTGTCCCTAACTAAACATTATCTGATTTGATCCTTGAACAAATAGGTCGAGTTTACTATCTACAAAATTTATGAGTATCCCTAAATTTATACAAGTACCTATATATAAATATACAAAATAAACCTCTTCCCCTTTGCCATTCTCCGATAATTCTGTATCAGATTGGACACTCGACTTGAACGCCACATAATTACTGCGCCGCGATTTACTACCCCCCTTGAGAAGCTGACCACATCAAAAGTAAATACAGTGAGAAATGTCTGTTTAGTCCCAGAAAGTTCAACTCACAATTGTCCAATTTTCATCGTAATAAGATCGACCAGGTATTGGTTAAGCAAAAGGAATCAGAAGCGCATAGAGACGTGAGAAGTTGAAGGCCAAATTTTTATTTATAAGAATTTCTTTATTTTTTTTATGCAAGAGACGGCAGACGACAAGTGTGATGCCTGATGGTAAGCAGTCGACACCGCCAATGGACACCGCAATTCAAATCGAGTTCTGGGGTCGCTGATTCTACAGATTTATTATAAGTATAGACGACAAACATTCATAAATGTATTTATATTTATTACTTAGCTCAATTCCGTTCTCAGCTAGTAGCTCACCTCACCACCTTTATTTTTCAACTGTCCTCTACCCTAAGGTTGTCTGGAAGAGATCGCTTATAGCGATAAGGCCTAAATTGTGCAACAAATGTCTGTTATACCTAGTTTTAAGTCAATTGTATGGTGCGCAATAAAGAATATATCTATCTATTCCTTTTGGGTATAAACACAAAACATGTACTTTTAATGTCTTCGTGAATCAACTAGCAGCCATTTCCTAAGCAAGGTGCATAATGCTACAAACTAAAAAGTGCGTTAAATGTATGTAGCGGGTTTACTGTAATTGTTTTCATTAGACACAGTCTCTGACCCGAAACCAATGATTTTCTTCAACCGAAGATCCGTTCACACTTCATAAGTTTCTTTGTCAAATAATTGATAATACTCCTACGGGCGTAACAGTAATTCTTTTGTCCAGAGGTATTTCTGTCGTGGCTTGATCGATGAAAATTGAGGAAAATTCGAGGATTTTGTCTGATATTTTCGATTTCCATAGAAAGGAATAGTCGTGAATTTTTATAAGGAAAATACGCATCAATAGGATTTGAAGGTAAATAGGTATAGGATTTATTATCTTTCATATCTGTTTCTGACTTCCTTGTTAGTTAAGTGAGGGAAAGTACCTCCTAAGACCCAAGGGAAGGTTCGAAACCCCGATTTGGTCAAAAAATTATACTCCAGTATTGTCGAACTGTCGTCTAATAGGTCAAGGGGTGTGAAGGATGCGTGGCCTTTCCTTAGCAAACACCCAGACCAATTTGTACTGTGCGGGCATCGTACAAGCGACCATTTAGAAGAGAGGTAGGGCATAGAGAATCTTAGCTCGTATTGAGCCGCCCGTCCGGGAAAGGACCTCCACCCTATAGCATACCCCAGTCAAATGACCTCTGGGTCGTGTTTCTGCCGGTGAGTAGGGTTTCCGCAGCTCGTGGGGGGTTAGTGTTGGGCCGGCATGGCGGTAGCAACTGACAAGTAACTGACCAGTTACTTGCCCGTTGTCACAGCGACTTGGGCTTCTCTTTCGCTTTCCATCAGGCGTAGGGAAGCCATTATGTCGAGCCACTATAACAATAAAAAAAAAATCTCAGAAGCAGCCTTCAATACCGCTGAATCAAACCGGACGTCACCAAATTCAATTGTTTTCGCCGCTGCTGAAAACTTTACTACCAATCAACCTACATTTTCCACAGCTACACCAACTTTCATCCGTCTAAACTGCTATTATCAGTACATAGGATATGCACATGAAACTACAGCCCTTTTGATGCAATACTAGCGAGTAAGCTCACAAAGGGAATTGCTCTGTGTAACGTGAAACTGGCTGAGGCGAGCCGTCGCAATATCCGGTGTCAGGCCGATTATATCAGAGAGTTCGTGGTAGTAACTAGTAATACACAATGTACAAGTACTTAGGTATGGGAAGGATTAATAATATCTGATAGTCGAATGTCCAGAGAGGTAGGGCATAGCGAATCTTCGCTCGAATTGAGCTGCCCGTCCGGGGAAGGACCGCCACCCTATAAAATACCGCAGCCAAATGACCTTCGGGTCGTGTTTCTGCTGGTGAGTAGGGTGTCCGGACTCGTGGGGGGTTAGTGTTGGGCCGGCATGGCAGTGGCAACTGACAGGTAACTGACCAGTTACTTGCCAGTTGTCACAGCGACTTGGGCCTCTCTTTCGCTTTCAATCAGTAGGGAAGCCATTATGTCGAGCCACTATAAAAAAAAAAATGGACACAGCGGCCAAGGAGATGCAGAAGATGTCAAAGTAGGGGAGAACGGGTACAAAAGTAACGGCGGGTCGAAAGTCACAATGGCTCTAGGTCGCCTTCAGGTGATAGTCAGGACACAGGAGAGCCGTTTTTACAAGCCGTGCAACCGGTGGGTCTCTTTAATCATTGAATTTTAAACAATTCGGTAGGTACACGCGATCAATACTGCGCTATAATAATATGTTTACTACAAATCCTATAAATTGTTCCTTTTGATAGTACTTACTTGTATCTCATGTAATGTCAATTTCCAGATGACCTCAGCGAAAAAAGGCTGCTGTCCTGAAACAAAAAGACACATAGGTTAACGTAGGGCTTTTTAATAATAACCCAAGACATGCCACACAGCGCCACCTAGCCCCAAACTAAGCCGAAGCTTATACTATGGGTACTAGACAACTGATAAACTTACTTAGATACATTGTTTTTTTTTGTAAATAAATACATATTATACTTAGAAAACACCCAGACCAATACAAACAGTCATGTTCATGAACACAAATGTTTGCACTGTGCGGGAATTGAACCCACGACTCTTGGCTCAGAAGGCAGAGGTCACTACCAAATGAGCCACCGAGCCTGTTTTATTAAAATTACATTTCTCTGCATGTTATATTTCCATTAGTTTTGTTTAAAAAGTTACGCTTTGTGTTGATTAATTATTCTGTAAATTTTAAAAAGGTTCACATTTTATATCCATTGTTCCTCAAAAAATCCTGATAGCTATTTTATTAGCCAACTCTTTAATGAAACTGGTTTCCTCTACCTGAAGGTTGTCTGGAAGAGATCGCTACAAGCGATAAGACTGCCTAAATTGTACTATGTTTTCCTGTAATGTCTGTGTTTTGTGCAATTAAGAGTATCTATCTGTCAAACGTCACCATTTTACCTATGTACAAGTGACGAGACCCTTAAAAGGCTAAATATGAGAACCAGTGGACCACAACCGGATGTTTCGGGCCCCGTAAAGATAACACTCGGGTCCCGGCTACAAATGGAGGTGAGGGGGATATGGCCCCATTGCGATAACGGAGAAACATTTTCGTATTTGCCGTGAATTGTATCAATTTTGTGGTGTTCGTAGGGTGATGTTGGCAAATTGTTGGTGTTGGAATAATACTCTACCTAAATACCTATCTGTAATACTTTACAAATATTACCAGTACTAGTAGTAGTCTTCAACTGCGGAAAAAATTTACTTAATAGGAAATCTATATCTGTTTGACATCCTTTCCTATGTACCTACTGCTAATCCTAAACATAATAGGTACTAGAGAAGGCCAAGTCACTGTGACAACGGGCAAGTAACTGGTCAGTTACCTGTCAGTTGCCACCGCCATGCCGGCCCAATCCCAACCCCCCACGAGCTCCGGAAGCCCTACTCACCGGCAGGAACACGACCCAGAAGTCGTTTAGCTGCGGTATTCTATAGTTTGGAGGTCCTTTCCCGGACAGGCAGCTCAATTCGAGCGAAAATTCGCTATGACCTACCTCTCTTGCATATCGGTGAAGGTTTTTAAGTTCAAAGCACGTTTGGGCCTATTCGTATCTATGTAGTTTAGAACCTAGAGTCTGTCGCCGACGTGTCATTTGGTGTTGGTACTCGAGTATGAATGATGTCAGCTGGTAAGCTTGCGCTGACACGTCATACATCACGCGCAGGGACGCTGCGGCCACTCGTGCATACTTAGTACCCACAGAAATGTATTAAGGATAGAACAGAAAATAAGAATAATAATTTAAAAAAATTCAGATTGGAGACCCACAATCAAGAGGTGTGGCGCAGACATATGGGGCCGATCCCAAATAAATGGGACAAATGCCAAGGGTAAAAGAACGGAATATAAGACACACTTCATTTTTTTTTTGAAGCACAGTGGTCAAACACATATTGTGGCTTCACTTTACCTGGTGGAAACCGAATGATTTACCCAAGGTGCTGCAGCAAGTCCCCAGGCGTCGTAAGATTAGCAGATCCGACGCTACCACAAAGTAGGAAGAGGTAAAGAAGAACACTTTTTAACTGACTTCGAAAAAGGAGGAGCTTATTTTTTATGGATATGATATGGACGAACTTATTTTTGAAGTCGGTGCCCGTCAAACAAATAAATGTATTTTGTCGTGTGGATTTGCCGGCCGCGCGCGTCATACAACAACAGTCTACGTTAGGTACCTACCTACCTAGAGGCTGGCACCGACTCTAAAAATAAGTGATAATTGTAATATGTAAATAATTATAGATATACATATAATATGTATTAAGAAGACAATTACTTACGTTATTTATCGCTTTTTAGTTTTGGTCGTTTGTATTTTTTTTAAGTCGGTTTTATCTTCTACTTTCATAGTAGAACGGCCAAACTATGTTATGTATGATCTTCCGATGGTGTAGACGAGAGCGATATCGCTTACCATAAGGAGAACTGCGGGCGCAAATCCGTTTCGGATAAAAATTCATGCGTTGCCGTTCGACAAATCATGCACAATAATAGTGCAAGATTGAGACAATATTTTAGCGGACTTGGCCGTTCTATCCTTCATGCATTTCTGTTAGTACCTACACGGGAATAGTGTTGTACACTCCAATTGATATTCAGCGCAGATGTGGGCCAAACGGCCGTACTTCATAAGCAACTTGGCCAACTAACATGTTTATCAGACCGGCCCACAACTCTCCAACCACTGTACTCGTAATTTGCAAGTGCCTGGTCTATATTTCAACTTCAGACGTCCAGTTCGCCGTTGCAATATGTTAGAAAGGGTAAGGCAAACCTCGCGGAATGAATACCGTTTTCTAATTCAACGCTCGTTGCTCGCTTTATGGGAATAAAAGTGGATTTCGTTTTATTTGAAATCACAATGGTTTTCAAGTTTAAAGTCATAGTAAAATATATAATTTAGTACGACCGTGTGGTTTCTGCGTTCAGAATAAGACCACCCAATATAATACCGTGGGCGTTGTAGAAAACTACTAAGGAAATATGAAGAAACGGGCAGCAGCTTTTACCTGACTATATTCTCCTCCTCCTCGCGTCGTAATCCTCATTACTGAGGGTCGTGAAGTTCCCCTTGGATGAGCTTCTTTCTGATGATGTCTCGCCATCTGTTTCGGTTTCTGGCATCATGCAGTGCGACGTGCAGCCGTGTGTCCAGTGCGGAACAGATCTGGTCTGACCATCTTATTGGACTGCGGCCTCTTGTTCTTTTGCCGTCAACCTTGCCCGTAACGATGAGCCGTTCTAGGTTTTGGTCACTCTTCCTAGCTATGTGGCTATAATAGTAGTCATTTATGAACAAAGAAATCCTTTGTTTCTTGAAATGAAAACTAATCAATCAAGTCAATAGGGAATATGCATTATTGTTTTAATGGATCAATTAAAATATTTTATTGTCCATCCGTTTTATTATTATTTTCTATAACTACGAGTTATTAATCTTTAATGTTATTGGTTCCATCGCCACAAGAGCGTTGAATAAACGTAATTAATTAATTACGCATTTAAAATACTGACTCTCTATATATAACTATCTTGAATATGTACATTTTAGAGCAAGAAATGTAAAACAAAAAACCGGCCAAGAGCGAGTCGGACTCGCGCACGTAGGGTTCCGTACCACTGATTGAATGAAAAAAATTAGGTAATTTGATTTATGATGTTTAAAAAAAAACTACTGTCTAGATTTCATTGAAACTGATTTCGTTAGTAGTTTACATAGTAATACACATCATATATTTTTTTCAGTTTTATAGTGCCCATATTTTAGAAGTTAAGGGGGGGGGGGGACATTTTACCACTTTGGAAGTCTCTCGCGCAAACTATTCATCTGAAAAAAAAATGATGTTAGAAACCTCAACATCATTTTCAAATACCTATTCATAGATATCCCACACGTATGGGTTTGATGAAAAAAAAATTTTGAGTTTCAGTTCCATGTATGGGGAACCCCAAAAATTTTGGATTTTTTTCTGATTTTACTTTAAAATCTTAATACGGTTAACAGAATACATCTACGTACCAAATTTTAATAATGTAGCTCTTATAGTTTCGGAATAAACTGGCTGTGACATACGGACGGACAGACAGACAGACAGACATGACGAATCTATAAGGGTCCCGTTTTTGCCATTTTGGCTACGGAACCCTAAAAAGGGAAAGTACTTTCTTTTTGACTGATACTTAAATAAAATGTACAGGTGTACTACATTTACATCATCATTGACAGTTTTTATATTACTGGTAGGAAAAAAGTTTGACGTGCAAAAGTATTATTACTAGTGAATCTATTTGCAGAAATAAACTATTTTATTTTTTATTATATTTTATTTATTAGACAAAATAGAGAAAAAAAAACCGAAGTAACTCTTGTATAAACATTCTATGGAATTTGGAGCTCCCACTCGCCATTATTTTCTTAACTGAGCATGAATGTGTTTTGATCAATCATAATTTGTCAGAGAACTGACAGCTATTGGGTTTGAGATGAAGTACCTAGTTGCACGACTACAGAACAAATGTATTGTTTGAAATATATGACTGACTCGATGGCTCATTTGGTACTGACCTCTGCCTTCGGAGCCAAGGGTCGTGGGTTCGATTCCCGCACAGTGCAAACATTTGTGTTCATGAACATGTCTGTTTGTATTGGTCTGGGTGTTTTCTATGTATAATATGTATTTATTTACAAAAAAAAAAAAAAGTATTTAAGTAAGTTTATCAGTTGTCTAGTACCCATAGTACAAGCTTCGGCTTAGTTTGGGGCTAGATGGCGCTGTGTGGCCCAGCGTGGCATGTCTTGGGTTATTTATTTATTTATTATTTATTATATTTTTATTGTGTAGAGTACCTTTATGTAGGAGAGGAAGATTAACCCGTAAAATTTCTCGATTTTTTTATATTAACACGGCATAGTGGCCTCCCATCGCCTAAACATAAAGGAAAACGAAAGAGAAGCACTGACAGTAGCTACTGCTATGTTGGCCAGTGGGATGATTCTGGCTATACAGACATGTTACATTCGCGCAATACAAACCCTGTTTTTGTGGGAGAGACGTATACTTCCTTTAAAAGACGGTACTTTATCATGTTCATTTTTCATCCAAATTTGATTCTGTGTGCACTCTTTATGGTATATTTTAGGATAAATGAGTAAATACACAAAAACATTTGTGATGCACATGCACATTCGTCAAACGAGTAAAAACTAGTTTCTTGTTTCCTATGTGAAGTAACAACATCGCAAAGAGGGTTACGCTGGTAAATTTCCCTCACGTATCGGACAGAGCTGCTAGCGCACAGTACAAACTTAACCGCTTTGTTACAGAGCCTCGGGCAGACTGAACCTACCCGTGAGATAGCATACACAAGTAGCGAACTTCATCAACATAATATGGACGAAACGACTGGCGGAGCTTTAAAACGGACGCACATGTAGTAAGCAATACATCGTTTGTACTATGGAATCGCAATAAATACATACTATATATATTACGATTTTGCAAATACAGAACTGTCAAAAGTACTTGCTGGGATATAGAGGTACATATAGGTACTCCCGATAGAATTTCGGCTGCACGACCAATCGCCAAGGAGTCTAGCCTAGTACACAAAAACCGGCCAAGTGCGAGTCGGACTCTCGCACGTTTTTCCGAGTTATAGTTCTATGTATGGGGAACCCCAACATTTTTTTTCTGATTTTATTTTAGAATATAAATGCGGTTTACAGAATACATCTGCGTACCAAATTTCAATAATGTAGCACTTATAGTTTCGGAATAAACTGGCTGTGACATACGGTCTGACAGAAAGACAGACAGTCATGACGAATCTGTAAGGGTCCCGTTTTTGGCATTTTGGCTACGAAACCCTAATAAAGCTTTAATGTAGGTGGACTTTTTGATTTTCCGTACTTTTTAAATGTGTTTTCGGCTGTGCGACATTTATACTATCTGGCCGTAGGCGGTGGCATGCCCACACAACGCACAAAGCCCATGCCTTACGCCGCTAACAACGAGGCAGGCCGATCAGTCTACTCGTATGACATACTCGGTACACAAACACCAAAAGCTTCACTGGTTAAGCTTCACTGCTTCCCCCCCTGAGGCACACGTCTCCCGCGGCGGTGTAGAAACTTCAACCACTTTGTTGCACCGAGCCTCGAGGCGGCTAAAGGTCTTTCAAATAGTCTCACCCTACTGCGACGGGCGATGCAGAAAAATAGGCAAACTTTATCAATGTCTTACGGATTAAAGGGCTCGTTTTTAGAAAACAAACATTAAAAATTTAACTTGTAAATGTTTAATGGTTTGTTTCACGGATTATCATCATCATCAGCCTATTGCAGTCCACTGCTGGACACAGACCTCTCCAGTTGCTCGCTACTTAGGGCAAACATTGGAGGATATACCCATAATCGCCACGCCTGTCCACAGGCTGGTTGGCGATCGCAGGGAGTACCTCCTCGTTTTGGTAACGCTGCTGCCCGTCATCGGCCTGTGGTATTTAGATACCCCTTCAATTGTGATGGTTATACCGCCACCAGTCGGTTGCCAGAGCCTCGTTTGTTATTCGGCAGAATGCACCACGGGCATGTGAGGTTGGCTTGGAGCGAAAAGATGATAGGCGACTCCCTTACATCCCCCTTCACGGATTAACATTACTATATAATATGTAAAGCATTCATCATCAGTCAAGACGATGATAGGTATCTATCTGCCAATGACAATTGTCATTTGAGTTGTGACTACGCCTGGCAGCCGGGCTGGTTACCACAGTAGATTTAATTTATACCCCACGTAAACAGTGTTGGCCATTTCCTAATAATCCCTTAGTCAATTTCTACGACACCCACGAGATGAGATGGAGTCCTATTTAATTTAAAAACCATACGGACACTAGTATATGCGGCATTAAGTCCGCCTTTTGTACACTATTTCTATTGTGCAATAAAGTTTAAATAAATAAATAGTAGTTAGGTACTACCTTTTTTTATGCGAGTGGCGGCAGGCGAGCAAGTGTGATGCCTGATGGTAAGCAGTTGCTTGCAGCAACCCATGGATTCCCGCAACTCTAACGCGAATACGCTCGTTTCTTGAAGGTTCCCAAGTCGTAACTGAATATTGAATTGAATATTGAATTGAATATATACCCAAGACATGCCACACTGACACACCCCACATCGCCATCTAGCCCCAAACTAAGCCGAAGCTTGTACTATGGGTAATAGACAACTGATAAACTTACTTAGATACTTTTTTTGTAAATAAATACATGTTATACATAGAACTGTTCGAAAACCTACATAGCATTTCTTAGTAAAAGGTTCTAACAGACTGTACTCACAAAGATTTATATAAGCTTTTATATTATATACTTAATAGGTATTGATTACACTAATAAATATTTCCATTGTTTCTTTCATTACCAAGTTCCGAATATCGATGCGTTTCCCTTCTCACCCCGACCACAGTAACAGTTAGATTTATGCTCTCGACGTGACGAGCGGTTTCCTTAGTCCTAAATCAGCGTACTTACGCCGGGATTCCTTTTATATTCCCTTAAACTGTAGGCGACTCCACCAGTCTAGAAAATAGCCCCATAAATCAGCTCCTCTTTAGAATTTTCACCAATATCTCCATATATATTCTACAGTGCGATCAAGCACACGTGCAGAGTTTCACTGTATCCCTTGGCTTTTCGTGTTCTTTGTATTAGGAAGTTTTCCTGAAGGAACGCGACATGACTTACCTACGTGTAAAAGTTATAATATAGAATGCATGCATTTTTAAAGCAAATCTATTTGTTTAAAATCTATCATCAATATTGACCGGAAGATGTATACTCGTAGTTGAAAATATTTTGGAAAATTTAACAATATTAGATTATATCTTTCTATTTAAGCGCAATTTGTTACCAGTATAATGTTTTTAAACTAAAACGATGGTACCTACCTACCGGTAAAAATACTTCGAAAATTTTGGAATACTATTAACTGATACCTATTACACCATTAACAGACACGCATAGCGCCTTTCGTCTCTCAATTTCATCTTGCGAACGACCCATCGAACTCTGCGGATCTCCTTGTTCCCCGAGAGATATAATCCTCCATAACTCAAGGCAAGCGTGGGGGTGGACCGATCTTTACTAGGCGAGCGCGTCCTATGGTAGTCTACGATAACTATCAAGCGAATTGCAGTCAAGCGCAGATCAATTTCGAATAAAAAAAAATGTAGGTATGCAAAAGTACTGTAACTGATAAATTGGCAACAGCATTGAGCCCCAACAAATGAATCACTCCAGTGAAGTCATAAGCGATGAGCCGCGTGCGCCGCGCTCGTTCGGTGACCGTTTACCAACCATTAATCTCGTCAGCGCATAATTCGAAATCTCTTTGTGGGCCTATTAAACGTAAGCCGTGTAATGTATTCAAAGGCTTGATGCTTCATAGCCATTATGCGCCAGAGGGGAGCGCGTATGATCCACTCGAAATGCTTTTTATTTTAAACTTTTTGGTATCTACTTTCAGTTGTTGCTTTGACATTTTTTGTTTATAACGAATGTTCGACGTCGGTGGATCCTCCTGAGATGAGCGAGGCTATTCACAAATCCATTCGGAAAGATCTCTTTAGGAAATGAATCGACCGTTAAAATCTTCTAGGCAAGAAAATCTTGTAGTTGCTCTTTTCAACATGTGTTGTGTTACAATATGATCATCACATTTATACTTTGAACTACTTCATACAGTCCGAAATCTTATAAAATTAACTATGAATTAGACTAAAAAGATAAGAGAACTTTGCGATCGCATTTGCGAACACTGTTTCTGTGCTCCTGTTCATGTATTACAGATATCGTTATACGTTTCAGAACGAGCTATTGTCATAATTATCTGATATGGGATCTTCATTGCAGTCGTTAAATGAGAAATTGCTGTGTCGACCATTAAAAATCCTTTACAAATGGCCAGCAACGAAATTTTTCATTTTGTTATCGTGTTTTTCGCGGGATATTTGCAGGATAAACTTGATATTCGATGTGCTTATGTAATAATATGTACGCTATCGTTATGGATTTCGAGATATTGACAACGGTCGCTATTAATTCCAAAGTACCAATCTTAGTAAAAAAGGACCATATCTTCTAAAATTTGGTCATGTTAGGCATATAGCGAATGCGGATGATTAGCTACACAGAACATTGGTGGTTCTTAAACCTGCTCTAATGCTTCTAGAGTAAGCCGAACACCAAAAATTTCAAAAGGTTTTTAACGTAGAGCACCTGAAATTTTTGGTCTGAATAGTGAATGTATCCACATGTATTTTACACAATTTCACCTGTAATAATGTACCGTATTCTTGTAATTCCAATTCTAAAGCCAACAGACACAAAACGTTATATCAGTATGACGACAGTTGTAAACCGAACCCATTTTACAAACGTTCATCGGTTGTTGATCCTGGCGCCCAAACGCGCCGTACGCAAGTAAGTCCCTTTGTGGGACGTCACACGATAAATTACGTCATGTCTGCGTAACGCTCGGATAATTGAGCCCTTTGCTGCTCACAATTACGCGAGTATTCTCGTGTGTGCAATGTTCGCATGTAAAGGGCTCGTTAATTCGGCAAATCGAGGACCTATGGACGAGCAATGATCGTAAAATGTTGACAGCTTTTAAAGTAGCCGCAACGGAATTTCCATACGAGTTCCACCGTGGTTTGCCTTTACAAAATTCTTTCACATTTTTAACTTCGCAATTTTAGATTCAATTTCGACCTTGGTAGATAAAATATCAAAAGAGATATGACGGTCGAATTACCGATAGGGTCAATTTGTTCTGTCAACTTTAACTAAGAGAAGTTGACTTCCCCTTTCTGAGAGTGAGTTGCACCTAATCATCACAATGCTAGTAAAATCTTATTTAATTCGAAAGTTATTCAAAATTTATTGTAACATCGGGAAATAGAAGAACGTAAGGCTCCTCAATGGCCTTGAACTATCAGATTGTTAGACCATCTAGTAGATAGCAGATGAAAGTGGAACATAGAAAAAGAATTTTCGTTTCTCGGATCTCATGTTTTCTATAGCATGCAATTTATTTATAATTTGATTTCGACAGTCACCTCTAGACACCCTTCAAAAAGAGGGTAACTTTACTGTTGCTCACTCAATAAAATTACCTACATAATAGCAGCAAAACGAAACGATTATTATTATGCTCGGAACTTGACAAACTTTAAAAATAAATATTTTCTTCTATCTTACCTACAAGATTCACATAAGGATTTTTGGGGTGGTGATTTGTATACTTTTGGTCATCGCACGGAATAAATAAATTCCGAAATACCAATCTAATAAAACAAGACGCAAGGGAGCAGCCTATCATCTTTTCGAGGATGCAAGGGCCTATATTTTTTTCGCTCCAAGCCACCCTCACTTGCCTGTGGTGCATCCTTTTTTTTTTTTTTTTTTTTTTTTGTGTTCCGGTGAAAATGCATTTACGCATACCACGCTGCTCGGGGGGCAGCGGGCTATGTGGGACTCATCACCGCCTCGGAATGATGGAAGTGAGGCGGGAAATACCCACTAAAAACACCGGACCCTTCGTCATGCGCCTTTGGGAGACGGTGCCGTGGGACCTGGATATCCAGAACAACCACGGCATCGCCAGCGCTGTCTGCCCTAAGAAGGGCGGACCCGAACCGGCTCACCCCCTAGGGGGGAGCGACAGGAGCGAGGCCCGAAGGGATGACCCCACTCCCGTCCAACAGAGGGGACCCGTGCAAGGCGGGTGGAGGCGCCCCGGCACCGACCACCCGCTGGGCCCCATCAGGCGGCATCAGGCGGCGAAAGAGTCGCCGCGTTCTGCCACCCCTGCGTCGGCGGAGCGGAGGAGCGTTGGGATCATCCTCCCGCTCCCGCTCCGCGGCCTCCTTTTGGGACATGACCGTCTCACAAAAGGAGGCCATAGCCGTCCAAGACGCGCGGCTCCCCAGCATGGATGGAATTATTGCTGGGAGCGACAAGTCCGGCCCCACCGAGCCGACCAAAACGGCTCGGGGACCATTAAACGCCGGGCAAACGGCCAATGTGTGATCTGCCGTGTCACACTCGGCATCACACTCGTGGCAAGCAGTGGATTCCTCCCGTCCGATCCGATGCAGATATTGTCCGAAGCATCCATGCCCAGACAATACCTGCACCAGACGAAACGTGAGGAACCCATGCTGCCGCTCGAGCCACTCCTTTAGGTTTGGGCCCAATGCGCCCAAAAGTCTGCGCCCATATTGTGCGGAGGCGAGATCCTCAGTCCAGAGGCGGACCATCTCCTCATTCACCTCCCTCCGCACTGCTCCTCGTTCCGCAGGGGCGAGACGCTCCCCGCGCGCCCGCTCCTCAGCCGTCCACAGGTAGACAGTGGCCAGCACCTGAGCCTCGAGCTCCCAGGGAGGGGTGCTGGCCAGTGCACAAGCCGCGTCAAAGCCCACGGTCCTATAGGACCGTGAGACGCGCTGGGCGATAGCCCTCTGGGGGCGCCGGAGGTGCTTCACGTTGTCCCGGCGAGAGACAACATCCGCCCAAACCGGCGCCCCATACATCGCTATGCTGCGCAACACGCCCGCATAGAGCCTCCGACAGTGGGTCTTTGGCCCTCCCAAATTTGGGAGGAGCCAAGAAAAAGCGTCCGCGGCTTTTAGGAGGCGCGATGACAGCCCGCTAAAGTGCGGGCCAAACTGCCATCGCACATCCAAAAGCAGACCCAGGTACTTCATCAAGTTCCCTACAGTTATGGTGACGCCCTCAACGGTGATATGGGCGTCACGAGGGCGGCGCATCCCCTGTGGTGCATCCTGCTGAATAACGAACGAGGCTCTGGCAACCGACTGGTGGCGGTATAACCATCACGATTGAGTGGCGAACACCTGAAGAGGCCTATGTCCAGCTGTATTTTATGTTTATGGGACTGCGATAGGCTGATGATGATCGTTTAGGATGGAAAAACCTTGGTTCTCATTAATTTAATTCATTCGCTAAACTTGTCATATACGTGATTTGTCTCTTCCACATTTCGGTTACGATTGGCGTAAAATTTGACACTACAGCTCTTGTGATAATCCCGATACACGATAAAGTATCTTATCGGCGTATCTGCGTCAAGCGTCATGCGTTCTGAAGAGGTTTTTAGTCTACATTTCGACGTCATTGCATAATATGTTTTAGGTGGAGTTTAGTATCATTATCATATAACCCTATATCCAACTACTAATGTTGCCAGACGTTTCCATTTTGGCGGGATTTTTAAATTCAATTGAAATTTCACGCGTGGGACAGAGTCTGTCCCGCTTTTCAGCAATCGTCTGTGCAGCATTTTGATTTCTCTTTTTTTATTATTATTCAAAAGATGCATAAGACTCAGCTTAAATGTACAGTATGGTAAATCTGGTTTAAATTATCTTTACTTTTTAATCGACTTCAAAAAAGAAGGAGGTTCTCAATTCGTCTGTATTTTTTATATGGACTCTATTAACGCGCCATTGCACAGTGGTTAGAGGGGTTAGAGAGACACGTCAAAACGCATATAGTCTTCACTTATCTATGACGATTTGGTTATCTATTGCCAAATAAATGTAATTGGAACTCAAATAAAAGATACATAGACTTTAGAAACTTTTTACTTAAATAGTTTCAAAATCCTTTGCAAATTAAAACCTGGCAACGCTGATACCTACCGAGATGTAAACTTATGAGTAGGTACTACCTACCCAAAAGAAGATCATAAAAGTGATAAAAACATCGTCTAAAAGTACATTACGACGTCAAAAAATTTACATGTTAAGTAAAGGAGGAATTTCAGCCTTTTCAGTACACTAGATTAATCATATTTCTAACTCGTTTGCATATTAATGAAGCTTTTACGAGTGCTCGACGCTTTATAACCTCGAAATTTTTAAACTCTGTCCGCCATTTTCTTCGCACTAACAAACTACTTTTTCTATCACAGTGACGCAAGCAAGAGAATTCGCCAACATACAGCCTCAACTCCGCTGTAGGATTAAAATAGGCAAGTGTTTTAACCTAATTAAACCAGCTGTCTTTGTTCCGAGCCTTATCGCTGAGATAAGAGATTTTTAACCTAATAGATTCTGGGATAGCAAGTGGGGCGCACGTTTTAACTCTGCAAGTTAGTAGTTAAATGAAAATTTACTTGTAGACTTTGAAATTTATTCTTGTTATTTCGAATTAAAGCTTTTGTTAAAATGAATAGGTACCTTATGAATTTATTCAATGTTATATCTCTTATTCAATGTTATTCAATTCAATCTATACCTATATTATAAGGAGAAAAGATAGTTAGGTATGTATTTTTGAGCGTGTGCATGTTTGTTATTAATAAACTAAAAAACTACTGTGTCGATTGCAAAAATATGGAAAGCTCCATCCGCCATGAGAAACATAGGTTATATTTATGGCTAGAAAAGATTAGGAATCCTAACTAAAAGTCCAATACTATAGCCGAATGAAATGTTTATTTATCTGAAATACCCAAAGCGAAGGGATGGCGGGTCGCTATTCGTACGTTTTAGGAGTTATTTAAAAAGTGTGAGTCAAGTTAATACCCCATAGCTTTTAAAAAATAAAAGTTAAAAACGTTTGTGTTGCAATATTAAACCTCGTTTCGCCTACAGTTAGTAGGGTGAAATGTCAAGTAATGGGCAATCAGTTATCGTATCATAATGATTTTGACTTTGCACCGGTGCCAAATGACTCTAAATCCCGTAATTGCAGGCAGTAACGATAAAAATAAATTGTTAATTTGAAATATGCCGCCGTTAAAAAATTAAAAGAGCAAAAGCTTTTGACTTTAATAAAAATTTATGATGGCAAATTTAGAAAGAAACAAGGCACCCGCCTATAAAGCGGGAAAAATATTAGCCGGTATCCTCAACGTGAACACAGAAATAATTGCTTAAATAATTGTTCTATGGTAATTTATTTAAAGAAAAAGAACTGAAAGCGTAACCTATTATAAGTACTTAATTAACATTGGTTCGCTAATTATTTTTTCTTTAAGTGTTCTTAAAAAAATTTAAAGAAACCTAACTTAGTTGAGTTTTCCTAGAAATGAAGGATTTGGTTAGGTAAGGTTTCTTTTTATGAAATGAATAGAAATGTTAAGACAAATTCATCAGATATGTTCAAAAATATTAATTAGCCAAATAAGTACCTAATTTAGACAAATTTCTTCCATAACAATAGCGCAAGCATCACAATTCACTTTCCGACACTCAAAAGTCGAGTACACAGTAAACCAGCGTTAGTAACTGAATCCAACATCACCATCATCAGCCTATTGCAGTGGCATAATTGCCACGCTGGGCAGGCGGGTTGGCGATCGCGGGGCGTAACTCCTCGCTCCTGTAACGCTGCTGCTCGTCATCGGCCTGTGGTATTAGCTACGCCTTTAATTGGCATGGTTATACCGCCACCAGTCAGTTGCCAGATCCTCGTTATTATTCGACAGGAATACAGGACGCACCACGAGCAGGTGGCTTGGTGTGAAGAGATGGTTGCTCCCTTACATCCCTACGTATGATCTAGTCTAATTTAATCCTGTGGTAAAGTTTAAAGGCTTTTATCAAGTTTCCCAGCACTAGCAAGTTCACCTAACATGGAATAAGCCAAATTATTGAGGTCGGCATTTTCAGCAAATGCGAAGAGGCTCGTATATTGCACGAAATGCCTCAGTATGAGACGAGATACGTTTAATATAGGTGCTCAACTTAACTTTAAGTTTTCCAGTTTCAGTAACTTCGTCACCGCGTCTTTGAGCTTCCACCAAGCTTAAGTTATTCGTACTTTTGGTAAGGGTGTGCGAATTATACGAATACCAAAATTTATAGCTAATGTAAGGTTAAACCTGTAATTGGCGATATAGTAATAATATGAAATCAACAATCGCGGTCAGAGTTTCCCTCCTACCATAAACTTCTGCATAATTTGGAGCATGGGCGAGAAGAAACAGGATCTCATGTACTCCTGGAGTGTACTACCGAGTAAATTTAAATATGTTGGTCAGCCGGCCAGAAAATATTCATAGATAAAATGATGACTGACTTGGGAAAACAGATGCCAGGCATTCCAGGCAAGTTCGTCGACGTCGAAGTGGGTCGACTCGACTGAGAATCAAAACCTTTAGTTCGTCCATGGTCTAGATAAGAAAGAACAACAAAAATATACTCCTTATATGGAATATGTTATAGTCGTAGAAACGCAAAATCCAATAGAAATCTTCAACATTGCAAGCTAGTTAAAGGGTTAACAACCCTACTAAGCCACTTATATCGTTTCACTACACACAAGTTAAACACTTTCATTAAACAATAAACTCTTTTAGCGCTCGGAATGTCCTAGTTTAGTATAACGCGCACGTTTAAGTTGGACAAAGTTTCCGTTAGCGAAGATAAAGTGGCGATATTTTCAACGCATGCGTAAAATTACGTCGTCAGCTACCAAGTTATACGGGCTGTAACTTCGTCAAACTTCGAAGCTGAGCCGTTGAAATACTAACTTACTCGGCTTCCTTGCCTTGCATCTACACCGCGGATACTCCATGTAGATTAACGTTTCAATCAAGTGTTACTCGGCAACAAAGAGTTATTCATTATTAACGTAATATTATCTGCCTCGTTTTTCGTTCTACTGGTTATTCCGTCAAGAAAATCATCATCAGCCTATTGCAGTTCACTGCTGGACATAGGCCTCGCCAGTTGTTCGCCACTTAGGGCAAAAATCTGGAGGATATGCCCATAATCTCCAAGCTGAGCAGGTGGGTTGGCGATCGCTGGGCGTAGCTTAAAACACAAAAGCTTATATCAGACTATTACAAGCATACCACACAGATAAATAAATCAGAAAAATTTTTTCGCGTCGAATCCTGTCGTTAAACTTTCACTTATTCATCAAAATATAGCTGGTATATTGGGTAAGAAAGACTATCTTGAAGTAGCTCTAACCGAACTAAGTCAAGAACTTTCTAACATCGGTATAATATGTCTTTCTGAAACTTTTATGAAAAAAGGATCGGAGAAAAACTTAATTATAAAAGACTTCAGTGTAGCTGCCTCGTATTCCAGAAATCAACGTAGAGGTGGATCTTGTATTTTAATAAATAAAGATATTGACTATAGGAAAATTGACATTCCCCAAGCAACTGATTATTCATTTGAATGTTGTGCTGCAGAACTCTCTCAGCACAATATTATTGTTATTTGTATTTATAGAACACCCTCATCTAATGTTGACATATTTTTTCACCAGCTACAATCATTACTATACACACTATCACGCAAACGAAATAAAAAAATAATATTATGTGGAGATTGGAATATTGACTTAATACAAACGACTAAAAATTGCCTGGAACTAAAAAGTATATTACGTAATAACGATCTTACAATACATATAAATTATCCTACACGTAAAAAAGCCTGTTTAGACTTAATCGTAAGTAACATACAGGGAAATATTACATCTAAAGTACACTGTTTGTGTCTATCGGATCACGAAACAGGTCAAAGTCTCACATTCGAAGTGCACAATAACTTAAAGTCACAAGGTAAAGTTAAATATACATTTAAGTATAAATATGACATGTGTGATGAAAATATAAATAAATTCTTGCAATGTATGTCGTCACTTACATTTAATGATGTCATTACAGAAGATGACACGGAAAAGGCATTCTGTAATTTCTACGAGACAGTGATATTATTTCACAAACTATGTTTTCCTTTAATAAAGGTGAAAACTGCAAATAAGCCAATAAGAAATTCTTGGCTTACCAAAGGTATTAAGAAATGCTGCATTCGAAAGAGACAACTATATCTTAAATACCGGTTAACCTCCACTAACAACAAAATTATAAAAAAACGCTATCAGAAGTACTCTAAATTACTTAAAAAATGTATTTACCAAGCGCAAAAGAACACAAATACAGAGTACATCTCTAGATCCAAAAATGTGTGCAAAACAACTTGGGATATACTGAAGCAATACACACAAGACACAAATACTGCAACTGAGATACAAAACATTCATACTGGTAACAATAATTATGTAAATGACCCCAATGACATATGCGAAGAATTTAATAGATACTACATAAATATGACAAATAAAAAAATATACCCTAATACAGACAAAAATGCTTTAGCTGACATTCCAATCCATCACAACAGTATATACTTGACACCAGTAAACGAAAATGACATTCTTAAAATAATAAAAGGTCTTAAAAACACAAATTCTACGGGATATGACAACATCAGTACTAAAATATTAAAAAAAAGCGCAATTTATTTATTAACTCCATTGACACATGTAATTAATCTCTCACTTACACAAGGTCAATTTCCCACAGGTTTGAAGCGGTCTATAGTTAAACCACTATACAAAGCCGGTAAACGTGACGAATTAGGTAATTACAGACCTATCACTCTAATACCAGTTATATCAAAAATTTTCGAAAAGGTTATGTATGATAAAATCTACAACTTTCTCTCAATGGATAAACTTCTGAAACAAGAGCAATTTGGTTTCCGAAGGAATAGCTCAACAACATTGGCCTGTTTTAATCTCGTTAGGGAAGTAACAGAGAACCTTAACAATAAATTCCACACATTGGCCATCTTTCTGGATATGAGTAAGGCTTTTGACTTTGTTTGTCACAAAATACTTCTCGGAAAGCTAGAAAGATATGGCATACGCGGTAATGCATTGTCATGGTTAGAAAGCTACCTAACAAATCGCGAACAATGTGTTAATAATAAGCAAGGGAGAGGTAATATATTAAATTTTTTAAAGAGAGGCTTGCAGCTATCCATGTAGTGAGCACCACAGATGGATCGAACACATTTTTTTTGTAATATAAATGCTCTCTGAACTTCCACTGAATTGCCCCACAAAACCAGTCCATAACGCAAAACAGATGCCACATAGCCATGGTAGGCCATAGCAGCTGCCTTTTGAGATGCTACTTGTCTAATTCTATTCAAAGCAAACACGAATCTATCAAGCTTACTAACTAGAAGTGCTATGTGGGCTTTCCTGTGGCTCCCTTCTATGTATGTTACATGTGCAATAATTAAATAAATAAATAAATAAATAATATTTTGAAAACTACTGCAAACGTACAAAATTCTTATTCTTCTTCATACTCTTTTAACAGATGTGGTGTTCCTCAGGGCAGTGTCCTTGGGCCCCTTATGTTTTTGATCTACATAAATGACCTTCCAAACATCACGGATCAGAAATGTATTCTTTTTGCAGATGACACAACTCTTATCATCAAATCTAAAACATGGAGCGAGCTTGAACAGATAGCAAATAGTAATCTGGGCAAAGTAATACAATGGCTAGACAAAAACAATTTAAATATTAACATGACAAAAACTAAATTTATTCAATTTCAGACACATCAAAGCATAGATAGAAAAATTGACATAAGTTACAATGATAATAATATAGAAAATGTACTATCAACAGTTTTTTTGGGTATTACAATGGATAAAAATTGTAACTGGAAAGCCCACATAGCACTTCTAGTTAGTAAGCTTGATAGATTCGTGTTTGCTTTGAATAGAATTAGACAAGTAGCATCTCAAAAGGCAGCTGCTATGGCCTACCATGGCTATGTGGCATCTGTTTTGCGTTATGGACTGGTTTTGTGGGGCAATTCAGTGGAAGTTCAGAGAGCATTTATATTACAAAAAAAATGTGTTCGATCCATCTGTGGTGCTCACTACATGGATAGCTGCAAGCCTCTCTTTAAAAAATTTAATATATTACCTCTCCCTTGCTTATATATATATGAGGTTGCAAGCTTTGTACACAGATATAAAAGTCTTTATAAAAAACAAAAAGACTATGAACACAGAGGAAGAAGAGGTGAAATGTTGTATACACCTCCACAAAGATTAGTACTGTATTCTAAAAACATCTACTGTATGGCTGTAAAAATCTATAATAAATTACCTGCTGACATTAAAAATCTAGCACTAAATGAATTCAGACATAAATTATATAGTTATTTGATGGATAAATTATATTACAATGTTAATGACTTCTTAATTAATAAATGTTGACAACTGTAAATTACTAACATACTGTAATGACTATTTTTACTAACAATTTGACATGAATTTAATATGAAATTGTTTTAATTTGACATTCATAATCATGTATGAAATATTTGCACATCGCTGTAGCGATAGAATATGCTGGAAATGTTTTAATGTAAGAACCTATGTAACCGTATTCTTGCAAATAAATAATTTATTATTATTATTATTATTAAAACAATCAAATTGCCCTAGCTGATTTTGATAAGTCTTTCTCTGGCTAATATAAACCTTTAAAGAAGTAACTTGGCAAGGCACACAAGCTATTAGTAACAGTCTTTAAAAAGTGTATTGTCATCTTTGCCATCTACACCAAATGTTTGCACACGCCTTTCTTGAAGCAAGATTTAAGCATCTTTAAAATAATATCGTAGCAATACTTCAGACTAAATGCCGATAAGACACGTCTTTACCACCCTGTATACGAGTATGGTATCGGCGGATAATCTTTGTGTAACCCAAGGGCCCAATCTGGGATTTAAAAATGCCAATATCAAAAACGAGTTCTGGGATGGATGCTTCTCTGCAAACGTAGTGTAGGACGCAAGACCAGGTTGAGTGACGATTTGTGCAGGACGGCTGGCAAGTTTGTTAACAATCCCGATCTCACTGACAAATTGGAGAAGTTGGATTAGCGGAGAGACTTTAGCTCCCTTTGCGTCTTTTACCGACTTCTTCATGGGGAGTGCTCCGAGGAGTTGTTTGTTATCATGCTGATGACACTATTTTTCTCTAGCACTACTCGATGGGGTCCATTCGATGGGGGCCGCGGTGGGGTCCATCCGTACCACCTGTAAACAATTACCTCCAGAACCGTTCGTTTTCAGCGTTCATTTCTGCCACGGACTTGGAAACTCTGGAACGCCGCGGTGTTTCCTGATCGATACGACATGTCCTTTGTCAAACGAGGTTTAAAGAGAGCTCTTTCCTCACGGTAGGTAGCGGCATTGCTGTGCACCTGGCATTGCAGATGTCCATGGGCTGCGGTTACTGTTTAACATCAGACAGGCCGCTTGCTCGTCTGCCACCAAAAAGCAATAAAAAATAAATAAAAAGAAGTGCTGGATATGCGAGAAGTTCAAGATCGATCAAAGTGGTGAACAATTGGAGAGGTCAATGTCCAGCAGTGGATTACGAGATGACAGTAGTATTTAAAAAGTGAAGCAACGATCCAGGTCTAATAATTTTGACTACGTTTGATTATGCATTTTGCCTACTTCATGGTTATCAGATAGAATCAATAAAATATTATTTGCGAAATCATAAGATGTTTACTTATTTACGGAAAGCACATTTTGGCACACATCACATCTGACGAACATATCACTTTTATTATTCATTGATTCGTGCAAAAATTTACTCGTCCATATGTCGATTAATTAATTTATCGCAAGCGTTTCATTACATTATTTATTAACTTTACCGCACAGTAATTCGTTCGGGTATTATTTTGTTCATTCGTTTGTTTAAAATAATGGACAAAATATCACTATATAATATCTTAACTTAATATTATAAAGCTGAAGAGTTTGTTTGTTTGTTTGTTTGTTTGTTTGAACGCGCTAATCTCAGGAACTACTGGTCCGAATTGAAAAATTCTTTTTGTGTTGAATAGACCATTTATCGAGGAAGGCTATAGGCTATATAACATCACGCTGTAACTATTAGGACCGAAGAAATAATGGAAAATGTAAAAAAAAAACGGGGAAAAAATAACTATTCCACGCGAACGAAGTCGCGAGCACTGCTAGTACACTTTATAGAGAGGTCAATTCTGTACATTAATGAACGAAATTGATTGAATGATTTTAACGAAAATGGGTACAATTATTCTTAATGCTCCCGGGCAGGTTATAGTATACTTTTCATCACGCTACAATCAATAGGAGCAGAGCAGTGTTGGGAAAACGGGAGACATTTATATCTATATGTTTAATCGCGCATCACACGAAAACTACTGCATTGAATTGAATGCGGTTTTCACCAATGTATTGCTAGAGGTCTAACTTAAAATTTTGGAAAAACTATTTTATGGAAGTCCGTTATTTTTGAAACCCGATTTCCACGCGTGCGACGCCGCCGGCACAGCTAGTTAAACATAAATTGCCTATCTAATTCTAAGATAAGCTCCAAAAAAAAAACTTATGTTCATTTCAATGTCTGCAGTCAGTGAAACTAGCTAGAGCAACAACAAGAACCTAATTAGGAGGTTGTTTACCCTTTAAAATTCGTCCCGTACCTAACAGCCTATTTATAATCTGTTTGTTGGATGGAACCACGGGGCTGATGACGTAACCAATTGTGCAATCAATCAAAGTCCTCCGTTGTCTCGTTAAGGGCGGTTTTAGATTAGCGTTTTATACGCTTGTATACGCTCGTGTACGCCCGCTCTAAAATGCTTGCGTGTAAGCAAAAATACGCTAATCTGAAACGACCATAATAATGCGCAGTCAGAAGCTTGTACTATAGACAATTTCTCTATAGCCATTGGGCTGAACACAATAGGTCTGGGAGCATTCAGCCTGTTGTTGTACTCGGTAAATCTTCGTTTTGCATAGTGCCAATTGCAAAGCTTGAGAGGGAGCACAATACTAGGACAATCAGTGAGGACAACACGTTTCGGTTTAGTTAATATTGGACCTATTCGCGAAATGTGTTTAAGGACTTAGTCACGAAATTCTTCGTCCTCTCGGCAAAGTGGTTCAAACAGGAGAAATGACATAAAAATCTTCAGTGCTTCCTTGATTATGTCGCTTGCAACAGTGACGAAATATTGATACATTGTAAGAATAACCCGTTAATTAGTCAAAACCACAAGATTTTCTTTTTGCCAGGTAAAACGCAATATATACCTATCCATGTGCATACATAGTAGGTAAGTCTCATTGAACCAAAATTATATTCAGAAATCAATATAATTCAAAGTTTATAAATTAAAGTTTTGAGTCCGATTAAAACATTATCAACCGAGCCGAATACTGTTATGTCACCCTTCATACTCATATTCTTACACTATTAATATAGTTATGACCTAAGATCATGAGAACCTTGAGAAGTTAATGATAGTGAACGAAGCTTAAAAAAGTTCCTAACAGTTCTTAAATGTTGCCATACCATCTTCAAATGCACTGTGCTGTGGAAGCGATATTTAGCAAACCTCCATTAGATTATTGAAAAGGGAATTGAGCGTTAATCCCATTAACGATTGCAGATTGTGAGGCTTAGAAAGGATTCCAGCGCGACCCAATCGGTGAAACGTTTATTCTGATAACTGCTTAGAGACGATTTATTATCGTTTGCTTGATAGAGAGCAATGACTCGTTGATTATGAGCAACGCTTAATTTCGGTTGCTCATTTTTACGAGTCACTTTAGGTATTGTTGTATGGCATTCTTAATAAATAAAGTAAATAAATAACCCAAGACATACCACACAGGACAGCGTCATTTAGTCCCCCTACTAAGCTGAAGCTTGTACTATGGGACTAGACAACTGATAAACAAACTTAGACACTTTGTACAGTACAAACAGACATGTTCGCGCACACAAATTTCTGACTGTGCGGGGATCTAACTCGCGACTAATTTATCAGAGGCACTGTTCACTACCACTCAACCAAACTGGTTGTTAATTAAGAAGTCATTCCCTTGTCCCACTTTCCAGAGCACTCCTCTACATCTAAGAGCTACGGAGACAGCTTAAATATGCTTGTCATGGGACGTCGCTGCGTTCAACGGGACTCCATCGAAAGTTAGATCAGTACTGCGTCCAAGATGCTGGGGATCCCAAACAGAGTGCGTAGGTTCTTTGCGCAACTTTATCTCTGGGACGAGTCTGTTAAATACTTTCTTGGTGCCCTTGATAGGATGCAGCGAAGGTCTGTTCGTATTATAGGCGATGAAGGTACCTACTAAGTCCTTAGAACCTCTTCAATTGAAAAGATTTAGCGTCCTTGAGTGTGTTTTATTGCCTGTACCATGGTGAGTGTTCTGAAAAGTTTTATTCCCTTGTCACTTCCCTCTTAATAAAATGTATTTTTAATATTCTACAATGTTTGTGTATACGGGCGATAAAAAAATTCAATAAATCCATAAAAAGTCATTTTATTCATATAAATACACCACGTTTTACAACAAACTGTGATAGCAAAAAATCTATTTCATCGTTCATTCGGCTATTGGCTGGTCCGCACAAAACAACAATAGAATAAAAAAAATTAACACGAAACGCGAACGAATAGCTTTTAGATTGCAATTGAATGAATGAACGATATAACGATTCAGTTATTTTTAGCGACGATCGTCTATTGCTGATTTGTCACAAGTCCGCTACTACAATATTATATATTGTTATGTTTTATAGCCAAACTGTGTGTGTATGTAGGTATGTACTGTTTTGAGGTCAAGAAACTTCTTTTATTAAATATAGTTCGACGAACTAAATAACGAACACGTGCTAAACTTAAGACAACTCTGCCAGCTTAAGAACTCTTGTTAAACTTGTAATCTATGGCTTAACTGTAAGTTATAAATATTAATTTCTTAAATTTAACGAAGCCGAATCAATTTCTGTGTCCATGGGGTCCGTATTTTCAATAAAATCGAGTGTGATACGACCTGGCACGACCACGGATGATTATCTTAATTTCAATGTGGTTCATATTCATGAAAACGTGTAATTTTATATACTATACCTAAAGCTTAAAATATGTACTCTCCACTTTTTGCTGTTATAATAACATACAGGTGATATAGGCCGTCGTCGTGCGTAGCATCACACTACAATCGATGGTCAACCCTTTGATTCCATTCGATTATACTATAACAATACTGAAGAATCGCCATCCCTAACTGCAAATATTTTACTACCTACCCACATCAGATCCCAGCTAATATTAGTATTGTATTGCCAAAGCAACGTTTCGCGACAAGGTTTCGCACTCAAGGAAGTATGATTAATACGTGAGCCCTTCAGATGGAAGGTATAACCCACTTAGGGAGGATTGCGTTTGTTTAAACGCCCATGTATCATAAGACAAGCTTCGCCTTTTTATGCCCTCGCAGATATTGGCATCGGGTGGCAAAAATATAAAATTATATTCCAAATTTATAAATAATAATTTATATATGTATTTAAAATTATGGCCAGTACGTTACTGTAGCGGAAGAGGCAGAAGGTGAGACAAGAGATATTATCTCTTCAGAGCAATCACCATGGTACCTACAGGCGACAAACAATATGGACGGAAGCAATATCTCTTTGTTGCCTTAAAAACGTAATTAGTTCAAAAATAAAAGACACGTATTTTTTCATTTTAAAATTAGAACAAAAATTACAAAGATATAGTCCGTTAAAATTACGCGTGACGTCAAAGAGTGGGAACTCCTACATTTTAATGCTTTGTATCTTTTTTATTTTTTTTTAAATAAAAAAGGAAAAATAGGCCTCTCCAACTGTTTGCCACTTTGATCGTTCTTCGGCCTCTCGCATCCAGCACTTGCTAGCCATCCTGCACATATCGTTACTCCACAAAGCCAGAGGTAAGGTATAAAGATTTCATTTGGTGTATCAGCCATTGTGATAAAAAAAACCACTAGAGATATAAACCGGACGATATTTTATTCAAAACTTTTACTAAATTGCCCCCATCTGATTCCCTAGGAACGGGCGAGACGCTAATTTGAATTTACGATACAAACTGCTTCAGTTTGTCATAGTCTCCCCTCAAAAATATGATTGCGACTATAAAAATAAAATCCAATCTAGGGGCAAGCCCCTTTATTCCCAATTTCCACCGCAGGGCATGCAATCGTAGGAAAATGGGAATGAAAAATTCCCAGTGGCTACCCGGGAGGCGAATGGTTTTCTACCTAAATGACTACAAACTACAATGCTGACAAAGCAAAGGTGGGATTTCCTTTATCACCTAACTGTCGGGAAGCGGCTGTCTCTACTAATGTGACGACTGGAAAGGTCTTATTCAAAACTCTATTCTATCTGATGCAATAGGGATGTTTCCAGGGTCAAAATAATTACATTAAATTTAGTCTGTATTTTAGATTATAAAAATATATTAGACAAGTATTTTTCCTTTTTTCATTTAAATAAAAAATAACAATGATACGAGGCATTAAAATTAAGGAGTGGGAGTCTTTGACGTCACTCAGTGCGAAAAATCTCCCACTCTTTGACGTCACGCGTAATTTTAACGGGCTATATCGTTGTAATTTTTGGTCTAATTTACAAATGAAAAAAACGGGTCTTTTATTTTTAAACAATCTAAAAGAAGGACCAATTACATTTTTTACGGCAACAAGCCTATTACAGGAGCTGAAACCTTAAATCAAACTCGCCTGTAGCCTTCATTTATTCCAGTAAATCCCGCCTGTTGCTCTGTTTGGTAACGGGAGACGACAGCGATTAGCAAAACATGTCCTCATTGTCTCAAGGAATACGTTTTGGGTCAACAAGTTTGTTTATCGCACGACGAGCACTGATAGAATTACAAAATGGTGTCGTTTTCAATGCTCACTGCCACGGTTTTCCGCAAGTAGCCTATATTCTTTGAAAGACGTGAGCGATAAAAATAAATTAAATTGGCATATAAATCAATTCATGCGTTCTCGGTTTAAGCGCTCAGTCAATGCAGATACGAAATTGACAGCTGTCACGCGCACTATGAGAACTATAATTGGATAAAATTCAATATGGCCGATCCCTCATGTGATTTTGCCAAAATGGCCGACTCCTTTTTTAAAACTTACACTTAAAGTACATATGTATTTGAACTCGTCGTACATCTTCTTTACATTAAATATTCGATAAATTCCATTTATTTTTCTTTTGTGAATGTGTTTGAGCGTTGTGATTGCTCAGATGACACTCAAGACCTTTTGTCCCTACTCTTTATAAAATCATGTAACCTTATTCCACATGAATTCACGTGTGTAGAGGATTATTGATTTATATTAGTCTCGGTGCGCTAGCCTTGTCTGTGTTTACACGATAACAAAATACTAGTCTCATCTCGGGCTGGCTAAATTGAAATATTTATGAACATCAAGTACCTACATAGGATAAATTGTCCAAATCCTCATCATCATCAGCCTATCGCAGTCTGCTGGACATACCCCTCTCCAGACCCAAAGGGTCTGGAGGCTTTACCCATAATCGCCACGCTCGCTCTAGGCAGCCGGGTTGGCGAATGCAGAGCGTAGCTCATCGCTCCGGTGACTACCCGTCATGGGCCTGTGGTATGTACACCTCCAATCGTGATGGTTATGTCACAGTCATCTGGTTAAATCTCCTATTCAATTGAATCGCTAGCGCGTTCATTGAATGACGACATTCAATTGAATGACTAGACCGAACGTTGACTAAACACGCGTCGCTTAACGTTCAACTAGTGGATTGAAACATAGCCCTTTGAAAAGAGCGGACCTAAAAGCAGTCAGGTCATTGTAATTTAGTTCATTCTTTTGAGTACAAACAAAACCTGCTACAGTGCCTAACCCTAGGAACAATGACTATGAGCATCCATAAGTCAGAGTGAACCAAATATATTGAGTCATGTTGTTATTTTAGCCCGGCTTCCATGCTTTGTCATTGTTCCTAGGCCTAACCCGCCTGACGAGCTTGATGACTACGGCAAATATAATTGTCAACCAACTGTCGTCACCTGGGGAGTGACAGTTGCGATTTGAGGAGGCCTATGTCCAGTAGTGCACTTATGCAGGTTGGTGATGATAATGATTAAAAGACGCTATGAGGGCTCTCGAACGCAAAACAACGTCGCGTCATATGTTGTATGAGTCGTGGAAATCTATGGCAAGAGTTGTGGGCGCAGGTTGAGTCCGGCACCCAGGCGCCGAATATACTTAAGACGGCCCTGATTACAGAGCTCACGAGCTCTTAGCTGGAGCCTTCTAGGCTAGGCTCGTATCAATTTGCCAGTTTAACTATAGGGTGGCAATTTTCCGAGTTTCTATTTTGTCTTCGATAATGTGTACCCGTCCAGGAGAAATCACGAGATAACACAAAGGAAATGTGTAAAAGGGGGCAATCCACAAAAAGTAGGAAATCTATGACCAAAATCATATGCAAACACTACCTACGGGTTGGTACTGAAATATCGTAGACGACTTTATATTTCCTGAGAGTGAACAGTGCCCCATTAGAACGATACGTGATCAAAATCCCGCCGTCCGTGTCTGACGGAAATTCAGGGTTGTCAGATTACATAATTGGATACCAGATCGGCATAATAAGAGGTGTGACAGATCAGTCGTGATATTTCGTCTTGATGTACATTAATGTATTTATGTTTATAATGCGCATTTTTGAGGGCATAATTATTTGAATTATACTATCCACCTATATTTCTTTCCCTTGTTATTTTAATTTATACGCGTACATACGGCATGTAAGCAAGATTAATTAGACTACTATTACTTTTTGAAAACATATTATGTAAATATCTATTCTATATATATATAAAAGGAGAAACTGACTGACTGACTGACTGACATATCAACGCACAGCCCAAACGGCTAAACGTAGGCACTTGAAATTTGGAAGGGACGTAGCTTAGGTACCGTAGGGGTGCACTAAGAAAGGAATTCCCGAAATTCCCACGGGAACGGGAATTAGCGGGAAAATCCTTTTGTATGAAAAATCTAAACCGCTTAAGTTAGACGCTTGAAATTTGGCATGCAGGTACCTTAGTAAATATAAAGTTTAGTTATGGCTGTATTTTGAGAAATTCCCACGGGAACGGGAGTTAGCGGGAAAAAACTTTTGTATGTATAAATTTAAACACGCGGACGAAGTCGCGGGCAAAAGCTAGTACATTATATGTATAGATAATATACATCTATGAATGCTGTACTTATTTATTTATTTATTTATTTATTTATAAATGCTGAATAAGCTATTGGTTCTTTTTCTGTGTATTTAGCGTGTTACGTCAAGCTGACGGCCAGATGCATTTGCCGCTGCGTCCCACCAGAGGACACGCACGACAGTTCTATTCCCGCTCGCAAGTCGCAAGCCACGTCGCTCACACATGTTTAGTTTTGGACAATAATTACTCGCAAATTTAAAATATCCCACGAGGGCGTCTCATCTAGCCCTTATAATTTTTGGTTAAATCTATTATTCCTTTTGCTACAATATTATGGTCGGTGGACTTCAAAACCAAATGTTTAAAAATATAACACAGGTTAAATAAAAAAAGAATGACGTCTGTTCCATTTACTGTTTAACGAAACTCGCGTTTTTAAATCTGATAGCAAAGTCTCAACAAAAACATCGCACTTAAAAGGGTCAGCAATTTTGTTTGTTTTTAGGATCGTGTGAAGTTTTTGTACTAAGAGTATTTTACACTGGTAACCCTAAACGACATCAGTATTCAGGGCGAGTTGGCAGAATAAATACAACAACCGTTTATTTGATTTATATTTCATGCATGAATTTAATCATGTACCCAGAGACAGCGCCTCAGGCTGTCTGGGAAGACACCTGATAAAAGCGACACAAAGTTATATGTGCAGACTACCAACCTACAATATCTGTCGAAACATCCCAATGGATAGTGAACTCTATGCCTTGTTCATTTAGTTCAAAATTTAACGGGCAAATTTGACAGAAAGGGTCATGTTTATGTGTGTCAGTACAGTTTCTTAGATTCGTAAAGTTACTTAACCTTTGCCACTTGGCAAAGGACCCTTATCAATTCATTTCAAATAGTATAATAATGTATGTGCGCAGTATCGATAAAAGTAGCGAACAATTGGAGAGACTGCGATAGCCTGGTGATAATGATGTATGTAATGTTTGTATAGTTCTTGTATAGCAGCTAAAACGCCGTTTCGGCAGATAAAATCTGCGAGAAAAAAAAATGCGAGATAAAATCAGAAGTCAAAAACGCCTTTCGCCGCTTTCAAAGGAAGCGTTTAGTGTCATTTATGATAATAATGATATGTTTTGTTATTTATTTATAGTAGCATGGAATAATAGCTTCAAAAATAGCCCGACTGGCAGTGATAACGGACAGATAACCGACCAGGCAGCTGTCAGATGTCAACTCTACCCGTAAGAGCTTCTTCAAGGCGCGTTTCCTATCACAGGAAGGAGGAAACACATGTGCCGGCAATGAGTTTGTTTGCAGATACATTCAACCTTCTTCTGCCTCATCCGTAGAACGTTAAAGTTACGCACAAAGCGAACTAAACCGCCACCCCATCAAAGTAACCAATAAGTAGCCTGCGTAATCCCATACTGCCTAAGTTAATAAAAAAGCCCGCGCCAGTTCGTCAGCCCAATCATCTGCTAACAACCAGTTTGAACAACACAGCTAATCCTTTTGTGACGTCACTAGCTCCCGTTAATCCACCAACAAACTTCTACGGCCGTTCGTTAAAGCAAATGGGCGCCATAATAAATGTTTTAAACGAAAACAAACGTTTATGAATTAGTTAATGTTGAATTTTGGTGGAAATTTAACAATGCCCTCCTTGGTAGGGATACCTCCCTACCGGGTAACGCTATATTTTTTATTGAAATTAGCTTTATTATCTTTTTTATAACTAGAAGACAATGACAGGCTCGGTGGCTCATTTGGTAGTGACCTCTGACTCAGAGGTCAGAGGTCACTACCAAATGAGCCATGAGCCAAGGGTCGTGGGTTCGATTCCCGCACAGTACAAACATTTATGTTCATAAACATGTCTGTTTGTATTGGTCTGGGTGTTTTCTATGTATAATATGTATTTATTTACAAAAAAAAATGTATCTAAGTAAGGTTATCAGTTGTCTAGTACCCATAGTACAAGCTTCGGCTTAGTTTGGGGCTAGGTGGCGCTGTGTGGCCCAGCGTGGCATGTCTTGGGTTATTTATTTATGTACAGCATGTTTCGTTCTTATTTGCTAGGTACAAAATTCAAAATGAAAACAAATACTTTGACTCACATTCTAGAGCAGAGGTTCCCAAACTTATTTGGTCTCCTACCCACTTTGGACTTAAAGCTTTCCACAAGAACGCCCAAATTCCTTCCTGTGCTCTTTACCGCTCCTGTTACCTTTCGCTAAATCAGTCACTGATCTTGTTACGATGAAAATTGGACATTTTGCAACTAAACTACCGAACATTCGCCCAGTCACTAACCCTTCGTTGCCAACCTTTCTCTTAAATATTGTTTGGATTAACTTTTACCGGTTTATTTAGCCGTAATTTATCGTCGACGCTCGGAGACTCCACCTGCTCCCATATTTTACCAATTATGTACTTAAGTCTCATTCGTTTATCCGGACGCCCGAATGAAAATTCTCAGGGTGAAACGCTTTTCCCAATGAACAAGATTATTTATTTGCGGTTTGCGAAGTTTTGACTGGAGTTTCTGTGTTTTGTTTTATTATTGGCCCGGGTAGGTAATGAATACTTTTAGAATTATGCTTATTACAAAGGCGCGACATATCTCATTAGGGTGGTAATCTCTTCAGAAAATGGCCAAATACACGTAAGATATATAACTATATATATTGCATAACTAAGTCAGTTACATAACCTAAGTTCACGTAATGTAGCTTCATTGTCAAAATCAGATTTAAGTATAATCCGCTTCACCTGTAAAACGGAATAGAAAAATTATGATAAAATCAGAAAAATATTGCGCTTTCATTCAGTTCAAAAGTATAAAGGTTTATTTGAATAAAATTACTTATTAATACTTACCCCAATGAGGTTAAAACGACTTAATTGGATAAAAGTAGCAATATTTTATCTACCCCTGATAAAATAATTAGCTCAGGTCCGCAATCGACGAAAATAAAATCTTAATTGCCCGGACTACTTATCGCCCGAAGCTATAATGTGCCGGCAATAATTCATTTTAAGAGTTTTCGGTCCCGCTGTCCGGAAAACGGGGAAGCTTTCGACGTCATTCGCGCGCAATTCAGCGGTTGGAACGACATTAAAATGAATACCGAACATCGTGTCGCCGTTTAGAAATATCAATGGCCGCATCGAAACCTTTTGCGCGGATTTTATATGGCAGAAAAGTTTAATTCGGCCTTCTGTATCATTGGTGCTGAATTTGTCAACGCTTTTGTACTTATTTGGAAACCCGTGAGACATGTGATACGACGGGGAAGCGAGGTTCTGTTATGCTGTGTCTGACTGGAGCGTTTCGTGGTAACATGCTTGATGTGTGAATGAGCACAGCAGCTTTCGTTGGGCAATGCAGTGAAAAACATGCCTGCTTCATAGTTACATGTCTTTTTGCCAGATTATAAAGTAATAGTGGACGAAGCAAAAGTCGTGTGCCAGGATCGTAGCAAGTGGAAGGTGCTCTCTGCCTACCTCTCTGGGTGAAAGGCGTGACGTTATGTATCTTCTTCTTCTTCTCGAGTCAATGGCAATCCACCTCAAACAAAACCAGTCCAAAACTTGGCGACCTGGATGCCTTTGTCGCTCCCGCAAAGATAGATGATCTTTGCACCGTGCACGCAGTGGGACACAGCTGGCAGGTGAACAAATGTGCCATGGTCTGCAGTGGTGCATCACAGCCACAGTCAGCATGAACATTCCCGCTTAGCCCCCACTTAACCAGATTAGATCCACACCGGCCAACTCCTGAGCGAAGTCGATTAGCGGTGCATGAAAGGAGCCTCCCCGCGGCGCACCCTGGAAACAGCTAGACCCGGTAACGCAGGGTCTAGGCTGGCCAATCCTGTCATCACAATGGTAATCCCCAACTCAAAAAACGTTATGTATGTATAAAGTTATTGATTACTTTATACATATGACGTTATGTATGTTTTAAGAGTAAAGTAGAAGTAGGAAGAAACTGTTTACTTTCTGCGATAAAACCATAGTAACTAAGCTGCTCTGCGTGAACAGGGTAACAAATAGGCTTTCCACTCCAACCCTTCCCAACCTAACCCTCAAAAGAAATATGCAAAGTTAAAAAATGGCCAAAAACGCTTTTTAATTTAGTCGAGAGCGGATTTCAGTGAGCACGCGTCAAGAGCGTCTAACTATTAATCTTGCGGATGTTTCCCGAAACAATTTATAACAAAGGAACTGTGGGCTTTGCAAATTGCGACGTGCAGATTAGACGGGTCAGCAATATAACGTTCTAATGTTAACAAATGATCGGATACGACGTACGGCGCGTTGTATTGTAGTTAGTTAACAAAGGCCCACTCTGCCGTAAACAGCCCGGGAGCTCCTGGACGGGTCGCTAAGAACAATAACACTGTCTAGTCCGTCAGGTACTTGGGATATTCGGGTCACAGAATAAATAAGAGGCACAGTTTCAGAAATGCCTCCCGTAAGCCCTGCTTTCAAAGGTGGAAATGAATAGTCTCTGACGTCATCAGTAGACAAATACCTGTACCTTAAGCTCGTCCTGAGCACCAAAAGGCTTACATTTGATGTAAATAGATAAGAACCATCCAATGTGACGCGCAGTAGTTGTGTATTGTTTAAGTTCTTAGCCTTGATAAATCTACCAAAACATTTATACGACCTTATCATCCTCATTATCATTAATGTCAGTAAAACAGGTAAGGACTCTGAGAATTCAGTGATACGACGTCAAAGAAAAGCTTAAAATGCCATTGAACTGACAGGTTCTTATTCCACCAAATATATTTTTACGATTCTTGCAAACACGAGAAAGGAATTCTGTAGAAAATTATGATATTAAGAGCGCGCATACAATTTTAAGCAACTCGAAACGCACGCGGGAGCCGATTCCGAAACACACATAGACATAATTTGTGTCTGTGTGAGTGAGCGGCGTGTCGGACACAAATTCCGGCGCGACGCGCCCCGGGCGCATCGGACGAACATATTTTGATACTTAACAATTTATTATTCATCTAAATTACTTGACAATTCTATTATTGCCAAATATTTTATTAGTGTAGTATAGGTGCGTACTTATTAAATATATTTAAACACTTTAGAGTACATTATTCTTAAGTGCTTATTAATTAAGGTTTAAGAAAAATATAACAATATTTTTGTCTTTCTATCTTTATATGTACCAGGTACTTACCTATCCAAAGGTATTGTGTGAGTGATTGACATTATTAATGTTGCTTTATAAAAATCAATAATCCCTACTGTGTTTTCCTTGCCTTCTGATCATGAGTCAAAGGTCGTGAGTTTGATTCCCATCCAGGACAAACATTCGTGTGCTGAACATTTGTGTTTGTTCTGTGTTTAGGTGTTTGTATTATTATTTAAGGAAAGAGCAGTCTCCGTGGTTGCCACGATATAACTCTAACCCGTTTTATATTTTAACTGGTAAAAATTACTTTGTTCATTTTCACTCGGCAGAAATGGATCTCACAAAGAGGCTGGTTGCCATCATTCAAAAAAGATTAGTTTGTAAACAATTTGTCAATTTGAATTTAGGTCCTAAGTCTCCTATGCACTGATCACAGAGATCATGTATACCTACTGATGCTTGTGCTGAAAGTTGTGCTTGTGTTTCGTAGCAGAAACCCCAGATGGCCTACAACAACTAAAATCTGGTTCCTATCCAGCTTGACCAATCCATCACTTATTCCGGGAATATTCGTCGTGACCCGAATCCTAAGGGTTACATTGAAGGAGTCATTGACTACTGCAGCATTCTCTAAAACAGGTGTCCTGAACCTGATTCTGAAAGAATATATTATCACGACTGACCAGCGCTGTTTTTTGTATAAGACACAAATCTTGCGTAGAATACTGCTTTTACGCAATTTTATAAATGATGCAATGGACAGGTTACAAAGGCGAGCTGTCTGAATAGGTAGGTATGGTGAGTCCTCTTGTGTATATTCAAAAATTGTCTAGGATCTGTATTTTGAAAATGTTGTCATTATCTCGTTTATTTTCTACTTTACGGTCTAAATTAAGAAGACTAAACTTGTAGGAAATCAATTTTTAAACAATTTTGGTTCCTTCCTTTTCCCCTAAAATCGATATTTTGGAAATAAAACTCGCAAACCGCGACATATTCAAAACTGTATCATTATCTCCTATGTTGTACTTTTTACGGCATGAATGAAAAGAAACAAAGTTCTAGAGAGTCAATTTCCGAACAATTTTGGTTCCTACCTTTTCCCCCAAAATCGACATTTTGGAAATTAAACTGAATTAATTAATTACCTATTAATATTTCGAATTTAACATAATTCCAATTACGGCGACGAAGCAAATAAAAGAAATAACAATACCTATTATGGCAAACTGCTGCACTAATGAGGGCGCCCATATCGCGTGTGAATTCGCCACCAGAGGTGCTAGTGTAGCGTGAGGTATCCGAAATGTCAAATTACATAGGTTCTGTGGGTAAAGTTTATTTCGGAAAGTTAAATAATTTTGTGCAATTTTGGCATAGCTGGCATTAATTTTCGAAAATATGAGACACGGCTCAGTGATTATCTGCGCTTTAAAAGCGGAGCCGAGAAAATGAGGTGTAAAAATTAGCGGTCTGAAAGAAAAGCTAGTTCGCTGGTTTGTTTATTAACAAACAAACAGTTTTGCCTTTTGGAAACTTATGTCCTCCTTCTTATAACGAACAAACAGTCATCACATGCATAAAACAAACCTTAACAGCTATGCCCGAAGACCTCACTATACAGTGGCGCCCTCTGGTGATTACAAAAACGGTAGCCATCATTGGAAACGTTGCACGTTCTTACCAAAAAAACTATAAAATATAATTTTTACTTCTTTCTAATACTATCTGAATGAAAGTAGTAATCTCATATCGTTATCAGCCTCTCACAGGCCACTGCTGGGCATTGGCCTCTTTTCTCATTGACCACTTTGATCGATTTAATTTTAATCTTAGATACTTGTTATTATTGTGACACAAAGATTCACTTATTCCACACTAAACAATTAAGCGACAATTCCAAAATTGGATTCGAAGATCATTGTTGACCACTTTAATCGATTTAATTTTAATCTTAGATACTTGTTATTATTGTGACACAAAGATTCACTTATTCCACACTAAACAATTAAGCGACAATTCCAAAATTGGATTCGAAGATCGATTTATCTAAATAGATCAATTTCGTGCATACTATCAAACATTTTATTATACATCTTTACTCATATAATTTTACTAATAATAACTCGACTATGGGATTTCTAGGACTTTCAGCTTCATTGTATGCCTTTATTTATAGTCGTGAATATGTGACGTAGATTCCTTAAATGCTCCCAACTCAAATGAATCTCCTTATCAGTTTCTTCATGGAAGTTGTTTCTGACCATTGATGTTAACGAGCATAATAATAATCATTGGAATAGCCTTACTTTGTAACTTCATTAGTGAACTAATAAACAAATATCATATTAATTTTTTTGAAATATTTAGCAAATGTGGTTGTAGATAATAATAACTATAATAATCCTGATGTTTGTATTTGATACTCATGACTAAAGATTAAATCATTTCATTAATTTAGTACATTATTTTAACTTAATAAATTTTCCATACAAAAATAATATTACAAAGTATCAAACTCGTGGAGTTGCACTCGCGCAGAGCGGTATACGCTCATAAAAGTGGTTGTGCGTATGTGTGCGTGAGCGGAGCAGCGAGCGGCACGTCCTCCCTCTGGGATGACCCGATTTGGACTGAATCGGCAAGCGTCGCGCGCGTGGCTTTATAGTCACTTTTAAAAAAATCGTATAAAATAACATGCATAAAATATTAATAAAATAATAATTTAGTACACTTAAGAAACACTTCTTTTACATTGACACAAAATTTCAACTAAAAGAAACAGTGTTTTCTACTAGAAAAACACTGTTGAAAAGTGTGAATTTAGCTTATTTTGAAAAATTATTTTGGGCAATTTAATAACACATTTTTGAAAGTTTTTTTATCTAGTGCACTAATAGACCATATAAGCTATTGTATAAACATATATTTAAAACATATGTATGTAATGCAATTGATATTAAGACTTTCGAAATTGACTCTGACTCGCATTTTTGCGAATCGGCTTACGGGAGATCTTTGATAAACAAAAATATACTAGTAAATGTTGTATTTTATCTAGCCTACGCACTGCTTGAAGACTTTATCTATATAAAAAACTATGTTTCTTATTTAAATAAAATCGTTTTATATGATAATAGCTCGCCCGAAAATACCAGTTTCGCCGCAAATACGTCAAATTCTGTATGCGCCCTCTTAAACGATCATCAAAGTAGAGCTAAGAGTGCCGTTGAACTCATCCATTTGAACGAGAACTAATATATAAGGAGAGTAAATATAATATATGTGCTCAGCACGCCTCCGCTGCGGCAAATGTTCGTGTGCTTTCCGTATTGAGAAGGGTGTGTGATCCCGAGGGCGTCATAGAAGACGACTAAGGGAATATCCAGCAGCGTTTTCCTAGGTACAAATAAAACTCACGCGGTCACCAACCCGCCTGCTAGGCGTTGTGACTAAGGCATATCCCCCAAATGACAATCGTCATTGGGTCGCCTATGATCAGCAGTAGAAGTTGCAGGATGATGATGATGATAACTAACTGAAAACATGTGGGCCACGACTTATATGCCGAATGAGGTCCTACCTGTTATTTGAAACTCCATAGCGTCGCCGTGCCGTCGTTTTTTTATCGATCATTTTATAACATTCAGACGAGGCATCTACAAATGATGCGGCGGGATGTAAGGGAGCGGCCTATCATCTTTTCGCTCCAAGCCAACCTCACCTGCCCGTGGTGCATCCTGCCGAATAACAAACGAGGCGCTGGCAACCGACTGGTGGCGGTATAACCATCACAATTGAAGGCGTAGCTAAATACTAAAGACCGGTGACGGGCAGCAGCGTCACCGGAGCAAGAAGCTACGCCCTGCGATCGCCGGCCCGCCTGCCCAGCGTGGCGATTATGGGTATATCCTCCAGATGTTTGCTCTAAGTGGCGAACAACTGGAGAGGCCTATGTCCAGCAGTGGACTGTAATAGGCTGATGATGATGATCTACAAATGCATCTGCACATGGTGCATCCTGCCGAATAACAAACGAGGCGCTGGCAACCGACTGGTGGCGGTATAACCATCACGATTAAAGGCGTAGCTAAATACCACAGGCCGATGACGGGCAGCAGCGTCCCCGGAGCGAGAAGCTACGCCCTGCGATCGCCAATCCGCCTGCCCAGCGTGGCGATTATGGGTATATCCTCCAGATGTTTGCCCTTTTTTTTTTTTTTTTTTTTGTTTCACCAGGGAGAAATGCAGTTTACGCATACCCGCTGCCCGGGGGAGCAGACGGGTTATGTGGGACTCGCTCCGCGTCGGCAGAGAATACCCACTAAAAAACCCTGGTTTGCACCGTCTAATGCGCCTTGGGCGACAGCAACGCGGGTCCTCAACTATAACGCCGCGAAGCTGTCAGCGCTGGTCTGCTAGGCAGACTCGGGCTGGCCCCCCCACTTGGGGCAGCCTAGAGGTCAGGCCCGAAAGGGCCGTCCCTCTCCTCCAAGGACGGAGTTCGTGCAATACGTGGCCGGCACCCCCGTGCCGACCTCGCGGAACTCCGTCGGGCGTGCAGCCGCCGCCGCACGGTGGTTTTTTATTGTGGTTTTCTCCACTTGAGCTCGCGCCCCCTGGTCCCGACCGAAGTCGGGATAACAGGCGGTTTTTTATTGTGGTCTCACTCCACTCGGGCTCGCCAGTCAAGGCAAGCCCCCTGGTCCCTCCTGCGAGGGGAAACAGGTTGCACGGCGACCAGTCCCAAAAGGACCATATCCGACGACCACGAGAACCGTGGCCATCGGACCCGCCGCGCCGCAGTGATCCACTGCCATCCCACGCCGTCAAACGGCTCATCTGGTAAGGCGGCAACGGTCGCAGAAGACAGGGAGGACGGCAACGATAACACCGCGAGGTCCCCCGAAGGGCACTCCTCTTCCTCTGCGACCATCGCCGACAAACCGGCGCAAATGCGCCCGACAACACGTCTCTCACCAATCGGACAAACGCCCCGCCATTGGGAGAGACCCACGGGCCAAAAGGCCCCCATCTTGGGTAAGGCGGCAACGGTCGCAGAAGACAGGGAGGACGGCAACGATAACACCGCGAGGTCCCCCGAAGGGCACTCCTCTTCCTCTGCGACCATCGCCGACAAACCGACGCAAAATGCGTCCAACACGTCTCTCACCAATCGGGCAAATACCCCGCCATTGGGAGAGACCCACAGGCCAGAGGCCCCATCTGGGTGTGCCGAAGCACGGCCGTGGAAGGCGTCGCTCCCCAAACGACGCCAACACTGGCCCCCGGAGCCACGCACAAGTGCGTGCTCCCTACAGGGAATTAGCCGTCGGGCAGTAGGTGAACGACTTCTACTACCCGCCGTTGCCCGGGGTACGCCGGGCCGTCTGCAAGACGACCACGCGTGGAGGCTTCCCTTGTTGTACCCCCCAGATGTTTGCCCTAAGTGGCGAGCAACTGGAGAGGCCTTGGAGATAGGCTGAGGAGGACTGCGATAGGCTGTTGATGATGATGATGATCTACAAACGGTCATCACGTGTAGATCTATCGAGGTAGATATTCCACCGTACGACCAGAAAAACGGTCTGAAGTTGATAAACTTACAACCACAACCACGCGCCAATAAACCAGGCGTAGTTAACTGCCGGAGTTAATTTTAACCACATTACCTACACTCAAAGATATTTCCTTCAATACCCCGACCATTAATCATAAGGTACCGTGTAAGGCAGCGAAGCCAGTGCTAAATGAAGGGCTGATGGACTGTCAGCGCAAACTACGCTCGCCCCAGCGTGGTTCGCAACTTTAATTGCGCTCACGTGACTAGCATAAACTACTCACATTGAACTAGTCCCGACGGTGAGTTGCATACATTGTCGGTTCAATATTGATGAGCGTTCTATTATTCTTGCCTTGTCTTACGTATTTCAACTCTTGAAAGGCCCTGGCATGTTAGGGAAAACTTCGAACCGCAAACCTAGTTAACTTGATACAATATTTCCTGAGCAAATTAGTCTTCGTGGGTTTATCTTCACACTTTTCTTTTTCTTGCTATCTATAGACGACTTGTCAACGGTGAGTTGCATACATTGTCGGTTCAATTTCGATGAGCATTCTATTATTCTTGCCTTGTCTTACGTATTTCAACTCTTGAAAGGCCCTGGCATGTTAGGGAAAACTTCGAACCGCAAACCTAGTTAACTTGATATAAGATTTCCTGAGCATATTAGTCTTCGTGGGTTTATCTTCACACTTTTCTTGCTATCTATAGACGACTTGTTACACGGAATAACCGTTATAGACAAACTTCTAAGTAGGTATTGGGTTCTAGCTTAGATTTCCAAATAAGTAGATGTTGACTTCCATTATCAACAACACTGCGCCGAACGGAGTGTGTTACAGTAACTAAGCAATCTTACTTTTTCCGTTATGAATCTGTTTCTTCCTATTGGTATATCGGGTAGGAGAAAAGAACAACGTATTGGCGACCACCTAAGTCGATAATCCGACCTCGTTATATTGACTAAAGAGTACCGCAAAACGCTGAGTAGGTTCTCAATATAGGTTTGAAGAGATGGAGTGGCGAACACTGGCGGAAATTGGGAAAAGAGTTGCAATATCCGCCAATAGAGGTCAAACGCGACACAATGGAAGGCAACGCTACAGAAATCTTCCCGTTTGGTCCGTAATAGAGGACACAGAAAAAAAATAGTTAGACTTTGTTATCTAGTAAATTGATTACCTTCTTTTAAGTTTTGTTTTTATTTTTTTTTGTATGCTTATATCTTTAAAAGTACCCAACTGATTTCGATAAGGTTTTTTTTAATAGATAGAGGAATTCAAGCGGAAGGTTCATGCGTATAAAACCTATATGCATATATATAGTATTGCACCCGTGCAAAACCGGGGCAGGTCGCTAGTGGTGTATAAAATAAAATAAAAAGCCATTGAACAGAACTTGGCAAAAGTTTAATATGAGACTACTTTTAAAACACCAATCGCACCCCTCCAGTGGAATCGCCGAGCTTGGCTTTCCAAGTTAATCAAACGAGCAATCTTCCAGATCGCGGCTCTTGAATTAGGACCACTTTGTATCTTATTACAAAGGGAAGTTCAAAAGCTACGAAAGAAACGCCCTCCATTCAAGTACGGTGATAAAGCTAGGCGACAAAGCATATTATCGCGACGGCTTCATATTGTGCGAAAAATGTGTCGGGGTTTGATACAGATAAACTTACTTACTAGTCTTACTCGAAACTTTCGTAATCTTCTATAATATAAAAATGAATCGCAAAATGTGTTGCTCAACAACGCCTGGACCAATTTGGCCAATTCTTGTTTTAAAATGTTCGTTGAAGTCCAAGGATGGTTCTTACGGCGAGAAAAAATCGAATAATTGCAATGAGAAACCGCGGGTAACACCGCAGGCGCAGCTAGTAACTGAAATAAACGCCGAAAGCTAAGATTCGAAAACTAGGTTTTGTGATTCCGTCTGGGTTTGGATGTCAAGGGAAAGAAGAGTCTTCCGGACAGAACTTTCCAGGAACCGAACGTTAGGCTCAGTCTCAATACCTATCACTAACGGTTTCCATAAACAGTGCGTAGGTAAATCACCTAATGGAAACCATTCAATATACGAGTACCTAATATATTAGGACCAATATTTCTCAAAATAATATTACGCCAAACTTACCCAACCCTTTAAGACCTCCCATTTTGATAGCTCAATCCAACCGCATCTAACGTTAATTAAACAATAACTAGCCCATAAATGCCACAATTAATTTGCTAAAGCACGTCCAGGGCAGGTAAATGAACAGGCGGTATTTATTAGACGCTAAGCCGGCCGGAGGTAGGTGACCTAGATTCAGTGTTTTATCTCACGGACGCACTATCCTCGTAATTAAAGCTGAGGTAAACCCGGTGATCAGGCGGGCGGAATATATCTGGGCAAATACAGGATTAAACTGAAGGGTTGGTTGGATTTTAAATCATGTTTGTTTATAAGGTATGAATTTTCAATTGGGATAATAGTTTGCTCTCTCATTATCTAATGTTTACCTGCTGGTATATAAATACATATAATGAAAGTTAAAGCAGTCAAGTACGTAGACAAGAATTTAATTTAATATTTAATTGCACATTTCTTAGGTAGGACCACGGTGCAGTGGGTAGAAACACACATTTTATATACTGAAAAAGAAAAAATAAATACGAGTAGTCTAGCTACTACATAACTATGTAATAGTGTAATTTTTACCGTAGATAACGAAAGAACCTATATAGTTATGTGAAGCAGACGTATTTGCCCATAGGTTTTAAAAAAAAACTGTATGTCGGCCATTATTATGGCGGCCGATGTGCTGCATTCCCAGCTAAACCGTTCCTAAAATCTTTCTAGAATACATTTGTTAAATTATTCATACTTTCATACGACTTTCGCTATGAATTACAATAATGGATACCACCCCAATTGCCCTACGCGAGTAAAATAAATAATGGAAATATTTTTCCTACAGACGGCACATAAAAAGAAAAAAAAACAACAACTCACTCAGCCCAATAAAATTCGAAAGTACCTACTAAGCAGAAAAAGCCCGCTTCCCAGAATTTCGCGGTCCATTAGAATCGTTACCGTACTCTAACAATTCCGTGCTTAACCGAGCTACCTAAGAAAAATGTTCTTTCGAGAACCAGAAATTTTCAATAGTCACTCGGAGCAGTCGTTCAACTTGTAAGTCCAGATTGGACGCAAAGGAACCAGCCGTGCAATAATAGGGGCCGGGATAATGGCTTATTCAAATTTAACTGAGGAAAAACCGCATCTAGGGAAAACGATAGGCGACGCGCACCTGCGCTCGAAACCTTTCAACATAACTTTGCTACTGGTTAATTATTCTAGTAACTGTAAATAAGTTTTGTCTTCCATATTTTCTGGTCTTCGCGTCAGTCGCTTCAGAAAGAATTTGCCCGTAATAGGTTCGTGAGGAAAACGCTACAACGTATAACACGATCAGTCTACCTAGAATCTAATTTACAAAAATCTGTACAAATTGTTTCCGTCTGTATGTTATTTTTATTACTAGATTATTTTCTCTTCGCTACCTACGAAAATTTACTTATTTTCGCAGCGCACAATTTTGGTAGAAATCGTTTGTTTTTTTTCTTGTTATTAGCCATTCCAAAATTACGGATATGCATCACTTTCATCATGGCTGCAAAGTACAAGAAATTTTTAGTGCTAACCAAATCAGTTTTAAGAGAGAACTTACCCAATTAATTTCACTCGGGCAGCGGACACGACGGAAATAATTTAATGACATAAAAGATAACGTAGGTACAGAGAAAGGGGGATCTTTACATTTCCAAAGACGGAAAGCACCTTTATTATAGAGAAACTTTTACAGCTATCCGGGAACAACTCGTAACGTTGCAATCCCTCTTTCGATTTACCCGACTATTTACCTTAGATGATGGCTTCGGGAAAAATATGTAAAGTTATGGCGCAGGTCTCGCCCGACTTGATTTTCCGGGGAAATTGGAATCGTTGATGGTATGTAAACGCTGTTACTTGCGACCCGATAGCTTTAAAATGCGAAATATCAACTGCTTTATTGATCTTGTGAGCTAGATCCACGGCTGTAAGGGACTTTGAGTGGGTATATTTGTGCAACATTTCTTAATGTGTTACTTCAATTAACATGCCTTGTTATTACATATGTTAGTGTGCGGCACATTTTGTGAGCTGATACGACCACTTCCTGTCGTCAGATTAGGTTGAAATTTGGTTTACTTAAGTCACCTCGGTGGCCATACAATAATATGGTATGATGAAGCTGATCTCAAGATGGAGTCGGAAGGTGACCATAGGAATCTTAAACTTTAGTGCCACATGACAGCCACGGTCTCGAGATGGAGTCAGAAGGTGGCCATGGAAATAAAACCTCTTTTTTTAATAAACTTATTTCCATATACAGTTACTTACTCGCCACGCATAAGTAGGTTACTTAGTTGCTTGATGGACAGCAAAAGAGAAGACCAAGTCGAGTAAGTAATCAATACCTAGTAGGTGCTTGTTTTATCCGGTACGTTACCACACGAGGGCAACTGAAGTATCGACGTACCGAGTAGGTACAATATTAAGTATAAAAATCGAATCATCTTTTGCTAAATAGAAATAAGTTATTTAAGTATATTTTGTTATCAGAAGTTAAGCAAGATAAGCATGTCCTTACTGTAGTATAAAATTGCGATGACGCAGTAATCTAGTCTAACAAATAAACCGAATCAAACCAGCGGGTACCAACGGGCCATGCCAGCGAAAACGGTCCATTGTCAATTATAATTCCACCCGATAAATAAGATTAAATCAGCCAGTTCGCCATTCGCTTTCCCATCAAATTAACAATAAATTACGCTCGCTAATGCCTTCTGTCATTAGGGAGCAATTAATCAAAAAGCGAGGAATGGAAGCCTCAAAAAATAAGACAGTGATAAACATCGCCTATTCTATGTTATGAATAAGAAAATTGAGTGTTCAGCCGAAAATCCCTCCCGCTCCGAAGGATGTAGAGCATGCGAACCACAAATCAATCATAATCGTATAGGTGCATCTTATTTTATTACTCGTACAATGGTCATGTTTGGCTTACAATATGATACGAGAATCAACTATCATAATTTTTTTTTCTAAGAAGTCTGTATACGAATCGCAAAGAATGGTGCTTTGAATTTGATGCGAAAATATAAAAAACAACTGCCGCATGTGAAAAGATTAACAATAACAAAAGTTTAATAATCATTCTTACTACATACTACATTATTTGAACACCTCAGTGGTGCAATTGTTAAAGTGGTCTAAAATGCTGACGATCCGGAAGTTCGAGGTTCAATTTCCGGTCGCGTAAATTTTGAAAATGGCCTTTTCTAAACTGTATCAGGTCCCCAGACCTCATCTGGTATTCATATGTTCCCAAGAGAAAACCTTAGTTGAGACCAATTGGTTTCATATGTTCCCAAGAGAATACCTTAGTTGAGACCAATTGGTTTCATATGTTCCCAAGAGAATACCTTAGTTGAGACCAATTGGTTTCATATGTTCCCAAGAGAATAAAGGTATTCTTAATATTTAATATTTCTAAATATTTTGGAAATAAATAGTCAATAGTTACATTTATTTTAAGAAATTACCTACATCAATACAACAATCATCATAGTAATAGGATTGGTGACAAAGTACAAAATTTACGATTCATAAAAAGTACCTATCAACAAAACTTTCCAGACATTTTCAGGCACAACATGGTCCTCCAACTGAAAAAAATAGCTAAATGAACTATATTAATTGTTATTTGTTAAATATTTAGAATTTTCAAGTTTATACACAGCTGGTGCCGGAGTAGCAGGATCTGGGAAGAACGGGAGGATTGGCGGAATGGGATCACACAGGAACAGGATCTGACAAGGGATCTGTAAATGATAATTACATTATAAAATATATTTTGAATAAAAATAACCATGGCTAAAAATAATTAGGTACCTAATCCAAAATGCTAGCTTGCAAAAACTATGTAACAATTTTATGTTAAGTTTATCTGTCCATATATTCCATTTGTTTATTTTTATACTTTCCAAGTTTTTAGATAATATCATTTATTATGGCTGCAGAATGCTGACTTAATAATGTCAATGAAAATTTCAAATTTTATTATTTTAGGCAGTGTTTACATTCGTCATTGATTATTTTGCTGCATTGTTTCCGACTTCGAATAATTTAGTTACCAATAGAACCAAGATTTTATATAAGTTTAGACAAGTACCTGAAAAAGGTTTTACAGTATCACCCTGTATCCTGGTGTCTGTATTAACCCACAATCAGGTGCAACATATGAACGCATTACAGTCAGTTTATAAATTCAGAATGTTTCATACCAACAAGACATAGCATTTAAATGTATTTTCAATATCACTTTCACTTGCTGGAAGGGTCACATTGTCATAAAACCTCCAGGTTTGGGTAATAAGATAGCTTACAAAACATATGTATCAGAGAAACTGCGTAAACCAGTTGCGAAGCAGTTGACAGACCTCAATAGAAAGGCACCTTTGTCCCGAATCATAAATGGGCCATGATAATCAAACTACTCTTTCGATCAGGTGAAACATCGGACATTTCAAGACCATGACTAAAACAGCGTAATATAATCAATTTTACAATGAAAATTATTAGTTTTCTAATATCGATCGACTAGGTTTGGTGTCGGGTATGTAATAAAAAATGGAGCAAACAACTTACGTCTGTCGGGATCGCCGCAAGCTGACACCACCAACACAATTCTTATTGGAACGATTTAGAAAACACTCCAAAGTAAATCCACTTGGAACTCAAAAGTCGGCAGTTTTTTGTTTTTATTTAGCGCAAACCACGAGAAACAGATCGCGAAAACGAACGAACGAAATAAATTTTGATGGCGGCGCTAGTGAGCTAATCTTAATTTGACATTTCCAGAAAATGTTGCCATACTAAATTAATAGACTGGGATAGATATTGGTAGATTTTCATGAACATTTAGGAACTTGAAGTTTACTATATAAACTTGAGGGTGTTTATCCGTAATATTCGTAAGTTCATGCATATTTTTATGATTTGAAGTCGGGTAAAGGAAAATGGCATGCTAAGTAACGACAGTAAAAGCTATAAAATCAATTTCGATCAAGTAATTTTGGAGAAGTCACGAAATGAAGTGTTCAGAGAGCTTGAAATCAGACTAGAACCAGGATATTTTGCGATAGTTTGAGAATTATTTTGTGTCATTCCATTAAATCTACATAAAAATATTAGTACCTACTTAATTAGTGAATGTATCGTAAATTTGAAAGGGTTTCAAATTAAGATTCCTGGCCGGTTATTAAAAAATATTGAAATCAAAACTCATATTTATTAAAAATAATTGATTTATTTTTATAAACAAAGTAATTGTATAAAAATATTTGGTATGCACAGTATTTTTATAAAATAATCCACATGAATTTCTTAATTCTATAAATGCAAAACAATAAATTGCAAAACATCAGTCTTACTCGAGCTTAATTTTCGAAAAATCTAGGAACTTACATAATAATATACCTATTGACCTAATTAACTTTTGTATATTTATATCACAATAGCCTTCGGAATGTCATAACATTATGTAAAAATATTAATAAGGCCAAAGTGACACAATTTCCATCATAAATTTAGGGATAATTTCGCGAATAGTTATAAATATATGGCGCTTATGATCCGATATTTCTGTAAATTACAATCTGCTTTATGATGACATTATCTAGACAGGCGGTAGCGTGTCAGCCAAGTGTTCCAGCGAAGAGAACTGGCGATCACACCCAGTGTTACACGAACCATGCATATTTACGCTAAATTACAAATGAGACATTAAAAATAAATGCTCGAGGGAAGTGAAACATGTCAACATCTGGTAATATACATATCACAAAACGTCACTCTTGATGCTGGTTTTTTCCCCACGCTTCATGCACCCTGACAGAACCACTTTCTTTATTGTTAGTAATATTAACATCTATAAAATTCCAGAAGCCTTCATCTGCCCCAAAATATGCAAGCTTGCCCTGATGTTCCTGACGTGGACAGGTAGCTTCCTCTAAACTTAAAAAGAACAACATACAGCTAAAGTTGTTTCGATAAGTCCAACCCCTAACTTAGCCAGACATACTGAGCATAGAAGCTGTTTGCATCAGGCTAATTCCAATGTATCAAGCAGGTCTCTCTTCTCAGGGTAGAAACCTCGAAATAGGCATCTTTCCCCGAGGTTTCCGACGATAATGGTGGCTTCCTCTACACTTAAAAATAGCTTCTTTTTTTCTCTTTCTAAATGACTATGATGATGGCCAGGCCGGGCTTGTCATCATCACCGGACTGTTCGGGGAGCGAAAGGCTCTCATCCCTAATTAAAAATAGCAACATGCAGCCATAGTAGTTTCCCTAAGTAAAACCCTATCCTAGCCCGAACTGACCGGACGTACTGAGCAAAGAAGCGTTAGCATCAGGCGAAGTCCACCCCGGTATCGAGCAGGTCCCGGATGAGCACGGTCGCGCGCCGCGGCAGGACGCGCAGCAGGTGGCCGAGGTACAGCAGGTGCTTGGGCACGGACGCCTCGGGGTAGCCGCGCCGCACCGACTCCAGGATCGACGCGGCCGCGTGCGCGGACGTTATTGTGCCGAAGTAGCTTGGTATTCTGGAATGTCATACAAAAATTACTAGTTTTTTTCTTATGAACCAAACGGGAACAAAGATCACCTGATGGTAAGTGGCCACTTCAGCCCATAGACATCGTCACACCAGAGGAGTCACAGATTCGTGGCTGGCCAATGGCTCACTTAGTAGCGACCTCTGCCTTCTGAGCCAAGGTTCGTGGGTTCGAAAAAAAATGTGTATTATTACAAAAAAAAGTTAGTTTACATCTAACGCCCATGGTATTTATTAGCTTTGGCTTGATTTGGGGCTCAATGGCAATTTTTTGTACTGTTTTTTTTTTATATTTCATTGCTGACCATTGAGAAACTTGTAGGCTCGCTTTTTGAAGGTTCCCAAGTCGTATACATTCAGAAAAGTGGCAGCTGGAAACTGAAATTGTGCACAAAACATACCACAGAAGACTTCCAACTATCGAGATTAATAAATAATCCAATACCTATATGTCACATGGGGCATCTAGTCCCAAACTGAGCCAAAGCTTGTGCTATACTAGACAACTGATAAACTTAGATCCCATTCAAATAACAAGCTTTCAATGCGCTTTTACAGGAATCAAATTATGACCCAATGGAATAATAAATTTACATTTCTTGCAGACATATTTATGAAATACAACTCACCTTAACCTCAAATCAGTACTATCATCACTGACAATGAATGGATATATGTGCACCAGAGTCACATGGACACCATCAATCTTGTTTATCCTCAGATCTTCCATCAGTGACTCGGCCAAGCCCTGGACAGCAAACTGGGCCACGCTGAGTGGCATCTGGTCCTTTATGTAACTGAGACCGGCCACTGATGTTAGAGCCACCACATGTCCGTGGTTCTTCTTCTTCATGTCCGGCATGAAGTGATCGATGAGCTGGAATTAAGGAAAGATAGATATTCTTTATTGCGCACCATACAATAGACTTAAAAACTAGGTATTACAGACACTTGTTGCACAATTTAGGCGGCCTTATCGCTATAAGCGATCTCTTCCAGACAACCTTAGGGTAGAGGATAGGTGAAAAATAAAGGGTGGGGTGAGCTATCAACAGAAACGGAATTGATGCTAGCTAATAAATATAAATACATAGATAATGTGTTATAAAATAAAATAATATGTTACTAGGCCTTTCAGTCAACAAATTACATATGTTTACGATATATTTAACATCCCCATCAGGAGTACATAAGGTCTTGCGCCTGATATCTCTCTGGTCTAACGTCTCATCAGTTTAAGAGAGATAATGAACAGAGAGTTTACCTAAATTTGTAAACACACTACTGTGCTTACTTCGCTGGCCCCTAAAATTCAGGAGAGAGTAGAATTTAAAAAGGATTTTTTTTTTTTTTATTACAAAGGGGGCAAACGCGCCTGAAGGTCACCTGATAGTAAGTGATCACTTCAGCCCATAGACACCGCTACACCAGGGGAGTCACTGGTGCGTTGTCGGCCCTTGAGAAATCTGTAGGCTTGCTTCTTGAAGGTCCCTAGGTCATATCCATTCGGGAAAATTGCAGCCGGAAGCTGATTCCAAAAATGTATAGCAAAATATTGTCCATCAGTATTGTCCACATCAAAGAAAATAAACTTACCCAAAAATAAGAAGTCAGAGTGAGATCCAGAGTCTCATGAATATCTTGAGGAGGCTGTGTTAGCAGCGACCTTGGGCTTGGAATACCACAGCAGTAGAAGAGCATGCTGGCCGATCCCAGGTCTCGTTTTATTTGTGCCGCCAAGTTGGTAATATTTTCCTTCTTCGTTATGTCACAATGGTAACTGATAGCGGAGCCTCCTCTTCTCTTAATCTTATCCATGGTGTCTTGGTTGGTACTCTTGTTCTTATCGACACAAATAACTATTGCCCCCAGCTGGGCTAGCTGGAGAGCTATTTCGCGGCCTACCCCTCTTCCAGATCCGATAACCTGTTGATGATAAAATTTTTGAATATTTTCATTTCCATCTATGCTCCCATGATGTTGTGTGGTAAAATAATATGTAGATTAATAAAGTTTTTCATAGGTATGAGGTAGATGTAAGGGAGGAGGTTTGGTATTTAACACATCAACTGTCCCATGCAATGCTTGCAGGTAGACACAGTTATTGTTATCTATTGCTTTACGGACGGCTAGTGGGTTAATAAACTAATGAGTTATTTCTGGCACAGAAACTATAGGAGTAAATTTTCTAGATTTTCATGTGGAACATCATTTATTTATTGTTTATTTGTTTACACATCACTCACTAATGATGATGATGATATCACTTGCTCCCAAAAAATAACATCAAATGTTACACCAGCCATGCCTTTATTCTCCAACTAACCAATTTTAAAAATACCACATGTGCTAAATTTCCTATAATTTTTTTTTAACTCTTTAATTTGGGTATTTCAGACACAATAAATAAGTATACATTTTATGATCCTTGAATAAAAAAACATTAAGTAAATCTATGGCTATAGTAAAATGAACTTACCAGGGCAGTCTCCAATCTTACAGACTTCATCGGTGGTGGCTTGAACAGTTCGTATGTGGCCTGCAGAACTGCACAGATGGCATTCACCACCACCCAGGATATGTCGACCATCAAAATGCACAGAGAATATGTCCGGAGCAACATCTTGATGGGAAACATAAAATTCAGCAGTAGTCCCAAAAAATTGTCTAGCAGGCGGGTTTCCTAAAAAGAAAAACAAATTTAGGTAATGATTAAAACATGTGTTTGTTGAAAATGTAGCATCAGCTGTTTATTACTACATAAAAACTACACAATGAATGGCTAAATGTTGCCAAATACAAAAAAATTTAAACATACAAAAATGAAGAAAATAAAAGTACTCTTACACATTATAAAGTGTAAGGAACTCACTTCCAATAAAAAGTAAGGAAGAATCTTCACTTTTGTACTGTGTATGAATTTGAGTATTTCCTGTACTTGGATGGTTATTTTTTTTGTTTCAATTTATTAATACAGACATAGTAAAGACATTTTTACATGTAAATGAAAATACCTACCAAAGTCCAGTACCAGTCGTAAAATTATATTTAAAAAATATTTCCTACATTTTTTTAGAATTTAATGTCGATATTTAACATTACACAAAACATGTACCTTCTTACCATTTAATTTAATTGAGTAGCTGTATCTCAAAATGTGAAACGCTGTGAGCGATGAAATGTCGGCAAAGTAACAATTTGTAAATCCCACGCACGGTAATGAAACGGATCTGCTTTACAATGATTAATACAAAACACTGATTAATTTGATATCTAATTGATAAAATCAATGACAAAATGTTATCACCGTGCACTTAGGTTTCTCATAACCTTTGGTGACGACAAAGATTGTATATGGCGGAATTAAATTAAATAGATAATAGTGATGTTAATGATGATGTAATAATTAGTGCTGACAAATGCGTAAAAAAATTATAGAACGCCCTCAAACAATAAATTAAAGTTGATAACTTGCTAGACTACAAGTTTCACAATAAAATTATTTTACCGGACGCATTATTTGACCTTTGCTGTCAAAGCGGTCATTGACTCGCTTGACATTTTGTTACAAACGTTCAAATAACAATTTCATTATTCAATGTTTTTGTAGGTGCTTTCTGTTGACTTTCTTTGCTTGCATTGCTTAAATATTTTAAAACTGCGGCTTAATTTCCTAAATTTAATCAAATTAACTTTAAAATGGCCTTTGTGTATCAAGGGGACCAAGACCTGGAAGCTAAAGCTAAGAAAGGTAATGAATAAAGATCCAATTTTCATAACTTGCCATGTAAATTATTACTTTTGGCCATAAAATGTACAATTTTAAATTCGCAGCTGCCGAAAGAATATCAGAAAACATGCATATAGTTGCAAATGAGCCTTCGCTGGCGTTGTTTCGGCTGCAGGAGCACGTTCGTAAAGCCCTTCCCCCAATGGTCGATAGGCGAGTGGAAGTCACTAAACTCCAGCACGAGCTCCAAGGGAGGTGTTATGATGTCGAGTACGCATTGAGGTAAGGCTTGAACAATGTACAATTAATACAATGTAACCTGGTAGTTACCCGATAGGTAACTAAGTCTCAAGGATTAAGGTCAAATGCTACCCAGAAAAAATATTATGTAGGTACCTAATCAGTAGCTTGATTCATATTGAACACACAAAATGAGATTATTTTTGATGACAATGAAGACCTTGATGGCCATATAAGGCTGTTCAACAATAACATAACTATTAATCTCTGGGGGTATTTCAATGTTAAGTAAATACCTATCAATTGCCTAAAAAAACTAATTAATATGGATGATTAAATGTAACTTTATTATTAAATAGATTTGTCTGAAATGCTCTTTCCTGTTATCTACAACTTCTATGATTCTTCAGCAAAGCTAATGTTACACGTTTTTAAATTTCAGTGCAGTCAAATCTATGGATGGAGCAGCCACAAGCTTCAAGAACATACAAGACATGTTAAAACAGTCAATATTTTTGAAACAACAATTGAAATATGAGGAGGCTAGAAGAAATAAAAAAGATTCTAATTCAGTTTACAAACGTCTCTCTGCTCACATTGTTCTTGATTTGCCCGATTTGTCAGAGTTCTCTATGGTCAGGGAAACTACCAATAGGATTGAGAATATGATGGCTCATGCTAGGGGGTCTACGGCTGAACTCCATAGATCTCACACTACATTACATTAAGCTAATTTATTTATATTTATTGGTAAGTGTAAGCTGCCCAATAAGGCCTCAAAACAATTGATTGTCTATCATGTTTGGAATGTGGGTATGTAAAGTATTATGAAGTAAACTAACCTATCCTGTGTTTCGCTAGCATTGCAGTTTCTCTAATGTCAGCATAACAATGAGTCTGGCTGCTTAGAGTCAATGTTGCTTAAAATGAGGCCAATCTCGGAAAGACGCCAATGCTCGCAAAACAGCAGTGGGATAGGGCCATAGAAAAAATTTAGATGAAATCTTAAGCTAGTCAGAATAATAACAATTTTAGTAGGCAAATTGTATGTAGGTATGTGTAATTGTGTATCGTAAGGTTTGGGATTTTCCTAACTATCAGTCTCGGTACAAAATTATATTTGTGCAATTTTAGGTGATAATAATAATAATGCTTGCTTGGTGTTCTTACATTGGTGTTTGGTATGTGTGATATTCTGTAAATAACCATTTCAGTATTATATTTATAGCATCTTCTAGTAATCATGATTAAAAGCTTCATTGTGTAACATAATTTTTTATTCATTGTTTAACTAAATTATTAACATACTTCAAATGCTAGCTTGTTAATTGGGGGTTGTTGCCTATGCTTCTTATTTCACTTGTACACTCTAACATCTAGATTAACAATGTTTTATATTGAACTAGCGACCCGCCCTCGCTACGCTTTGGGTATTTCATCTTCTATACTTATAATCAGAGAGGTCAATTATTCTGTACGTGAAATATATTTTCAAAATAAATTTTTGAACACAAACTTTTGGCAAGTAACATACTAACAAGACAGTGCGATTTGTCCATTATCATCATCATCATCAGCCCGTGTCAGTCCACTGCTGGACATAGGCCTCTCCTAATGTTCGCCACCATGATCGAGGTCTGGATCATGTCCATTATCGTCGCACAGATTCTAGATAAAGCACTGTAATTCATACAATTTCAAACTAACTTAAACTTAATTTCTCTTCAAATGAACTTAATTGTTAAACTAATACTAAAGGATCTATCTTTGGAAAATAACGGACCACGGCAACTCTTTCAGCCTTGTAATGTCATACTTTCTTTCGAAAGGCACAAGTCTGTCCATGACTTCTCTTCTAGGTTTCTTGTTCGGCTCTCGAGCGAACATGTTCTTTAAACAGAACAGCGATATCAAATCGTTGGTGGGCCTCAGACCTCTTTCATTTGACAGAATGGAGTTGTAAATATAGTCTATGGGTATAGCAGAGATAATGTAAGAGTACACTTGTGGATTATCCGCTTGAAGCTGCTCCATTTTTTCGAAAATTGCCGACCAGCTCAGCTCCATATCGTAGACTTGTACGTTAACTAAGACCTGAAAGTATTCGAGTAGATATTTGTGGCTTTTCATAGGATTAACATACGGCGATGGACCGCGGGCACTTCATTATCATTAGCCTGTCCTACTTGCTAGTCTTAAGCCTCTCGCCAATCGTCATTTGGGGGGATTTGCCTTACCACGCTTGGCAGGCGTGATGGTGACCCAGTAGATTTTTGGTGTATTATATTCCCTTACTCTTTCGTAGCGGCTGCTATTCAAAGGGCTTATTCACCACATAACCCTTTGAATGCCAGCTCTCTACATTTATATACGACGATAACAATAGATTTCCTATTGTGTAGGTATACCTAATTTTTCAGAGGTCAAACGATTGAGAAGTGGCCAGTAGTTAGATTTCAAGAGTATGCGCTGTAAGCTGTAATGATAAAGACAATTAATAAGAAGCTCTACGTACCTCAGACATGTCGTTTATGACGAAGCTCCTAAAGTACCGCGAGAACATGAGCACGACGTCCACCTCGTCCTTTAGATGTACCACCACCGTACAGCCTTTGTTGCTGTACCTGCTCAACGATATAAGACATGAGGCAATAAGGCCTAAAAGAAGCAATAAGGCATATAAAAAGGCAATATGGCATATGAGAGGCAATAAGGCAGTATAATAAGGAAAATACAAAAATAATTTATAGGCACCTACTCAGTTTCAGTTAGCAGCTGTTTAAGCCTTTAAGAAAATAAAAATAGTAAAAAAAAACAAACATGAATTCACCCACCGTTCCACTAAAGAATCCACATGATCGATATCGTAGATGAATCCGTCCACCAGGATCGCCAAACGGTTTGTGATCGGCAAGTGGCTTTCGACACTGCATCAACGTAAGAAAGGTTTAGTAAGTAGGTAGTACCTACCTAAAACAGAAAATGTAGATATGTGATCCCTTTGAAGATTACTGACTTCTTGTGATCAATCCCAAGAAAGTATTTTTAATATTGACAACAACTAGCACATTCTCCAGAATGCATTAAAAAAAGCATGTAGGTAAACCCTTTTAAGTACGAAGGTGCCTACTTTATGGGGAACATCACGGATTAAAGACTAGTAAGATTTCACTAAAATAAAGCAACCCAACCCTCGAATACGTAGGTAGGTAAATGCAGCTTCTACGAGTACCAGTCATGTCAGAGAACCTCGGCAATTCAAATCACTCACTTGCTGGAGCTGATGAAGATGCCGTGTCCCCGCTTCTTCAGTATATACAGGATGTAGTACATGGCACGCCTGACGGAGAACTTCTGGTAGGCCGTGTACTCGTCCAGCACCAGTATCGGCGGCGCGGCCACCACTGCGGCTGCGAAGTGCAGCCTGTTCTTCTCGTTGGAGATGAGGTCGCAGATCCGCTTGTTGGCTTGGTCGTGAAGTTCTGAAATAAGGTGTCATCGTCATCAGCTTCGATCAGTCCACTGCTGGCATCTCTAATTAACTGAAGAATGTACCTACTCGTAGGTAGGTACCGCTGATTTTGTTATAGGCTCGTCTTGATTAAACTGTTGTTCTTATGTACACTGGCTTATGTTTAATAGGTGGGTACCTACCCCCCTATTAAAGTACCCCGAGTACGGTACCTAGGTCCTCGGGCCAAAACGAGCTTTATAAAGTCCAAAAATTCTAAAATGATCCTAGACTGTCTAATAAAGTTTCTAGATATGGATGTTGCCTGGACTAAGGCACATTTCTCTTAGTTAAACCGATCACCTTCAGGATCTATGGCGACTATAAATGTAGAAAACGTAAGAGAATTTAAAAGAGTAGGAAATACTTATTAAAATTAACTCGCATGAACGTATCATGGTGCGAAAGACAGAAAATTCATCCGGCACACAAACAGAACAACAGATTATTATCTACCAAAAACATTGCTAATTTGTATCTACCCAAAGCGTCTATGTAGTTCTGGATCTCCTGCTTCACGTGACTCTTCGGGACGCCTCTCAGTATGGCCAGGAGAGTCAGCGCGTCGTAGACCCTCATCCAATGCGGCAAGGGATCTCTCTCGCAGCACAGGGACACGTTACGGGAATACTGAAAGTTTAGCACCTCTGCTTATAGGCCGCAACACCGCGGTCACAAAAAGCCTACCGAACAGCTAATAGAAATTCCTTAGCGGCAAGGAACTGGAAAGGCGTCTTCAAGCGTTGTATCAAAGTATCGATCTTGTCAACGGACTATGAGATTGAAACAACCGTAACGTTAACACGTGTCTTGACATGAGTGTGAATAACGTTCATTCAACACAGTCAATACGCTTCTTGGATTAATATAAAACGCTTAAACTTAGGTGAATATGTTTATCTAAGGTTGATAGGCGTTTTGTTTCATTAGGCATTCCAAATAGAAACCTTTATGTAACTACTCCTACTGATGCGCCGTAAGCCTAGCCTAGAAGTATTGAGGAGAAAGGAGCACTAGTAAAATTTATATCTTCCTGATTAAATTCTAACAAACAGCGGCCAACCTCCAACAAGACTAGCCAAGTAGAGAAGAAGAGAACATAGTCCACGAATAAAGGAGCACTCTCTAAGTATTCCACTATGCATCGGTGGTTCATTCATAGCCAAAGCAGTTGGTTAGTTTGCAGTGTAATAATATTATTTACCTAAAGGTTAAGAATATTTAGGTTAAGAATATTCTTCACCTAAGCCTGATTGGAGAGTTGAGCGGCGACCGCTAGCGTCTTAGGTTTCAGCTTTATTAGCCTATGCGTAAACCCGGCCCTGGCCAATCACTTAGGCTTAACGTGGTTTTCGATGTAGGGAATAAAGTTGTACCTATACTTACTACGTCCTGCAGCTACAAAACAGTGACATCATACCCAGTAAGGCGCAGCCGGGTTCCGCCAGCGGGACATGCACCACACCTCGCCGGAGCTGGGCGCCTTGTACCCGGCGAGCACCTCGGCCAGCTTGAGCCGCCCGTGCCGCTTCAGCCCCGACAGCGCCAGCACCTCGCCCTTGCTCAGTCCGAAGAACACGTTCCGGAGGATGAACGTGTCCTCGGATTTGCGGGTCACGTTCACAGATAGCAGGTATTCGCCATATGTTACAACCTTTTCGCCTGGGAAAATGTTTTTTTTTTAAGAAATCGTTTCAAAGTACCAGGCTCCTAGATTACCTAGGAGTACCTGCTCCACGAATGAATATTGGTCCTAATAATTTTGTTCCACCGGACTCGTCGAACCCCCACCAAAGGACTGGTAGAGGTCCCACTATCTACCTACCTATTTAAAAAGAAATTACAAGCCCGACTGACGTCTGCATTAAGAAATACGCTTTACGTTACATATGCTTACTTAGGTACTTCTTGTAGTAGGCAGGCCCAAGTTAGGTCTATTTATTAATCTGTGCCTATGCACAGATTAATAAATAGTTACTAAGTAAGTTTATGTAATTATCGAGCACCTGCTCTTGAGCTGATGCTTGAGCATCTGGTTGGCAGCAATTACTTATAAATTCTCATTTCGATGGCATGCAGAGCGGTGACATTTGGAAATAAAGACCTTGGCGCTATCCCCCCTTTAATGTTATCTAGCTATGGCCAGCTCACTCTAATCTATGTTAGAAATACTAACTCCGTTTCGATTTTATCTGCGCCAACTTATCTAGCACATCGGCTCTCTCCCTCCGCGCGCCCTCCGTCAGATCTGTCTCCTCCTGCTGTCCCGCGAGCACGAACCACGACTTCATGCGCCTGAACATCCTCTGGATGACCATATGCTCCCATAACAGCAGAAGCGCCATGAAAACCACCGCCGTACCACTCATGGCTACCACTTCTGTGAGAATGCCCGGCGACCACGTGAGGTAGTCTCTACGTTTAAAGCATTTTTGCAGTACACCGCATTTTTCTGGAGAAAAACATGCTAGTCATAGATTGTTTCACATTATCTCCATGGCACCACCCTTCGGACAATCTAGGTATCTAGGGCGGCATTGGAGATGCGTGATACTCCGCTGACTACTTCTATAAGTGGTTGAGCCGTTTTTGTAATGGCCGTGGAAATTTTTCATCCACTTTCATAACCTCACCAATATCTCCTGATATAAAATCCACCAGTACTAACACTTTTTGGCCTTTATAAATCGCAGAGAATCTAATTCTGTTACTAAAGAAACGATGATACAAAAGCTCAAGTACAGACGTGAGAAACGTGCTTTAGCTATCCAATAAACTATAGAAATAATATAATAATCTTGCCCCGTGCCAAGTAATGGAATGGCGTTCCAGCTCATGTGTTTCCTACCTCTTACAATCCTGGTTCTTTTTAGACGGGGCGTGAAACAGCATCTCAGTGGGCCTTCGGGGTGAGGGCGACAGGCGCAATGGGTTTGTTCAAGTATGCCTGTCGACCTAACTTTTGTACCTTACGACCGCTTACTATCAGGTGGAGTGAGGTCATCCTGAAAGCTCTTCCTATACAAATAATAATAATAATAATATTATGTCGCTTACCACAACACTTGTGCAACATTTTAGTCGAGCACAAGTTTTTAGTTTTGAACATTAGACATTCACTGTTGTAAAGGAATATTTGTTTGATCTTCACGTACGCGTACGCCATGTTGAATTGCGGGGAGAGCCGCATGAAATACAAAGCGTAGTTAAGAGTGTTCCCGTAGAATAGTCTTGCTAGCACTGTTGTCTCCCCTGAAAATACCGTTAATGTTATAAAAACAATCATTGCTAGCACTGTAGTCTCCCCTGAAAATACCGTTAATGACATAAAAACAATCAAGAGTGATCTTCATTCCTTGAGTTTGAGTTGAAAGTTCAGGAGGTCTGTCTTCAAGTAAGAAAATTTAGGAAATCTTACCGAATACGATGTTAACGATGATGAAAGTCATAGTGTTAAGAGCATCCATGTGACCCAGACTGAAGAGGTATGCCTGAGGAACGCAGCCCATACCATAAATGACAAGGGTTATAGGAATTATAACTGAAACACAAAATGCAAGTAGATAAACTATTATTTCAAAATTGCCACTTAAACTGGCTATAACTGTTTTTCACTTAACAAAAGTTGACTATTGTAGAAAAAGAAAAAGTCATAAGAAAACTTTGTAGGTAGGTACTGATTTCTAGTGCAGTAGATGTACTTAATTACTTACTAAGGTCATGATAGCTGAAATGCCCCCAAGGCACCATGTTGTGTATTATAGCGAAGGTGCACAAGGTCGTGACTCCAACGAGCATCCAGTACAATATCAAGTCGCAGAAATATAGCGAGAACCAATAGCGAGCCGGTGAGAAGTTCATCGCATGAGACTGCAAAAGACATTTAATCATCATCGTCAGCCTCTAACAGTCCACTGCTGGACATAGGCCTCTATCAATGTTCGCTACTTTGATCGATCTTGGGCTTCTTGCATCCAGCACTTGCCAGCCGTCCTGCGCAAATCGTCACGTATTGTTTGATGTGCTTGTTGAACAAGCGGGAGCGACTACCGGGACGTTACCGCTACGTTACGTAGGTAATTGATAGGTACCACTCAAACTCAAATATTTATTTGCGCAAAACTTGGTATTATTACCTATGGTATCTATGGAAGTCTTACTAAAACAATAATGAACAGCAAAAAACTAGGAATATCGTGGTCTACATGGGCCCTAGCTTTTTGGCTCAAACCGGAGACAGCGACATTTACAAATCCACGTTTTGGTTTAAATCGCGAGTTAAAATATTTCCACACCCACAGTTAAAATGATGAATGTCGAGTCTTACCTGCATATGCCTTATGACACCGTATTCTTTCGAAGGAACAAGAGTTATATGTGATATGGTCATAATTAGCAAGAACTGTATCAGAAGTGGTGGTTTCGCGGCGTATTCGATCCACTGAAAATATTAACTAATGTAACATTATCTCTCTTGATAACCAAACTACTTTTATAGGTAGAAAACTTATATCGAGAAAGTTAATGTCATGACGTTAGAGGAGTTGAAGGCACTCTTAATGTTAGAAAAAGAAAGTTAAGACACAGGGCCCTGAACTAGCAACACATTGTGACCTTTCAAATATTACAAGGAAGAAAACTGAAAGCAAATAAGATATGTAGTTGTAAAACTGCTCACATGCATCTGAACCCATAAAACAGGCAGGCCACTTTCCTGGGTATACCTAAACTCCACTGCGGAAATCCAACCCAAAATAAAGTGAACAAACCGGAGTCAAGTCCAAACTCAATGGGTCGTCAGTCACTTGTATAGAGGCGTCGAGTTGCTTCGTGTAGTGACGCAAGAGAGCCATGTACACCCTCGCCAGAGACCGAGCTGCCGCTCCATGGTCGTGGTGTATGGGGCTGTACAGCACTTGTACCTGAAGACCAATACCAACTGGGCTTTGAAATACGTGTATTTCTACAACTACATATATTTGGACAGATGGATCGTGGTCATCGTCATAGTCAATTCGTACAATAAGGAAATGACCCCATCCAAAACCGTTGGTTTTCAGTGATCGTTTCTTCCACACACGCACGTACGTTTTAAGTAAGACAAGTCTTTCCTTAAAAATGGTTTAAAAAACAATTCTTTCTCTTCCTAGTTGTGTGCACATCAATCGAGCTGCCTTAGCTTTACCTTTTGGCCAATAGGAATAGTTTTCGATTTCATCGCTTCCAGTGTAAACTAGCTTGGTCAGAATGGTGATTGTTTTATTTTGGTCATTTGGGGAATTTTTATGGGAGATTTTTGCATGTGCATGCCGAAATTCGAAATTAACATGTTCCTATTAGGTACAATATATGGCCCGTATGAATGGCGTCAAACAAAATTTTGAACGTACCTACTTATTAAGTAGATACTTAGATATAATATAACAAATAGATCATCGTCAATAGCTAACCGTCAGTTGACCCATTCCGTCGCTGGAGACATCCATGCCATACGCATACATGTACACGTAGTGCTGCGGAGAGTCTATAGCACGGGTTACCAGGTACTCTGTCAAACTCTGCAATCATGTATCAGCGATAATAAGTCTGGAGAAAAGAAATGCTAGTCTATTCACGAGCAATTGGAATAAGCAAGACCATAAACGTTAGAAATACTAAGTATATTGGCCGATTTATGTTGCATCAATTAGCAATTTCCTAAGACGAGATTAGTTTAGTACGATTTACGATTACTATCCTACATTAGGATACTTTAGCAGAATTAGTAGTATTTTTAATGTATCTAACAAATATGTTTGTATTCTAAAATTGCCCCTAAAAATATTTACCTCGGTATGTGACAAAGCTGTATAACGCATGTCCTCAATTTCCTTTGGCGTTGCTTTCGTTTCCGACAGCACGTAACTGAAAGGATTAAACCTCTTTCATAATGTGTCAAAGCCCGTTCTTGTATGCAAATACTAAGTGAATATTGTTATCGATCACATACAGATCACATAAGGATAAAGTGATCACAGGGGCTGTGTTTCAGTAGGATATACAACATTCGATACATTTAAGCACAATGCAGTATCTACTAATAGTAATAATACTATGTAATAATACTAACGCATTAGAGACGGATGTTGCATCGGCAGTGAAATCTGAACGGAGCACTAGAGTAGTAGATTGCTCCAGAGCTTCCACAGTTAGGACCTAAGGAAAATATAGGTCTTATGGTATGGACGTTGTCAGACAAGATATATGGAGTTATTTGTCATAGGTAGTACCTACCTATGTCCAGGGTGGACAGCAAGAATGCTTTATCTTTTATTCGAAATTCCATAATGTTCTCTTTTAATTTAGAAAAAGGGTTAGGTACTTAATCTGATTAAATACAAGTTGATTTAAGTAATGTTTGTTAGGTTTATGTTTAGCTTTTTTTATATAATATGAAAATATCTGTAAATAGCTCACGTGTTTATTAAATAAATTATTTTTTCTTAATAGACAAAAAGAAAGTTGATTAAGGCCCGTATTCACAAACGATACTTATCTAAGGACACCAGCAACGCTAAGTTAAGGGAGGCATTTTACAGTGCGTTGAAAAGAATGTTGGATTTAACATACCTCCCCGCGTAACATTCTTACAGTATTTTGTATACTGTCGAGATGCCAGAGAATAGATGATAGAGATAATCCGATGAATATTCCAGCCAGCACTGCCGCTATAAACTGAAATTTGAAGTTCTGTTCAATTTTGCTGTTTATATTTTACACTCGGACAGAGAGAAATGTCTACGTTCAGCAGTGGACGAACCAGGGCTGTTGATTGTTCGATTGAATTTACACTCGCTTAATTTGAGTTTTACTCACCGTTAAGATTATCAAGGACTTGTGGTAAAGATAAAAAGACGAAAATTTCCAAGCTACAGCCCGGAGTTGCGAACAAGTGATAAAGCTTGTATTTTTCCGTTTCCATTGGGGTGGTTCTGAAAGGCACATATCAATCATTAGCGACGACTAATAAGCCATTCAAGTGCAAAGGTATTAGGTAAAACAGCTTGTCAAGAATCCTTTAGAATAAAAAAAATGGTGTAAGTAGGTAATGAACTCTTAACACCAACATTATTAAAAGTAATCTACAAAAATACTCAAATGGGCCATAACTACGATTAATGTTACGTTCATGACCTTTACTGTAATGCGATATACTTACCGGCTATTCTCTTCAAAGCCTCCTTTGCTATGTTGTGGTGAAACGGAGAAGTTTCGTGTACAGCAGCTCTTGATTCGTATATCGCTCTGAAAAAATTGAGATGCGTTTTTAAATACATAGGAGAGAAGTGTAGTAACTTTTAAGTAGCTTGAACTGCTCATTAGTTTGGAAATGGGCCACTGCGCTACAACTTTATGCAATACTGACTGCTTACATGCATATAAGACTGAAGCAGTTAAGGTAATAATTTCCGCTTAGTTACAAGTCATCTTTCCATCCGAACTAAACTTAATTCAAAGACAATGTCTAATTTTTGTTATCATCATCATCAGCCATATGTTCACGTCTCTCTCTCACGCTGTGTCCAAATTGCTAATGATATTCTACCTTCGACTAACTTCCTCTGAATCAGGCAAGCTGATGTTCAACGATGTGATCCCGTATTTCTTGGCATTATCATCAAGATCTTTCAACAGAGCAGCCACATTAGCCGTGGGGCTCGACGGCAGTCGTAGTATGAGTAACGAGCCGAGGTGCGCCCTGATGGTGGCCCCAGCAGCCGTCGCCCGCTGCAGGAGCTCAGAAATGCTCTCGTTCTCACTCTCAGCAAGACTGCCGTGGCGAAACGTCATACGGACGCGGTATTCGCGACCTGAAATGTAATCATGGTTAACTTTTTTATAGTTGCTCGACATAATTACTTCCCTACGCCTAATAAAAAATGAAAGAGAGTGAAAGAGCCATCGCTGTGACAACGGGCAAGTAACTGGTCAGTTACCTGTCAGTTGCCACCGCCATGCCGGCACAGCCCTAACCTTCCACGAGCTCCGGAAACCCTACTTACGTACCGACAGAAACACGACCCGGAGGTCATTTAGCTGCGGTATTCGAGCGAAGATTCGCTATGCCCTACCTCTCCTTAATATGCTCTTTGCTACGTGAAATGTGAGGAACTCTTCACATAGCACAGCGCTTGTGTTATGGAAATCGTTATCAATGAAGACGTACACTTAATAGGTAGATACAATATTTTATTACAAGTAGTAGCACCCAGACACAGAATAACACAAATGTTGCAGGCACTAAGTATTTATCTTGACAATCTAGATTTTGAAATTTCGTAACAATAAAAAAATTGCAATAATAATTCTGGAGACCTACAGCGAGCTGGCCTGACAACATAATAAAAGTCGCAAGATGGAGCTGGATGCTGGGCAGCTTGCAACTGGCCATTGTGGAAGTCTTTATTTGACCTGGAGTGAACTGAAAGTACTGCGGAATATGTTGATGATGACGAAGAAATTCATGAAACACTTGCTTTTTAGTTCAGTATGTGATTCGAATTATGTTTACGGGCCATAAATTCCTAGTTATGGTTAAATCAATGAAATGAATATAACTCTACTACAACTAACTATACACCCACAAGCTCACCATATTTGAAGAACATATAAGCAGGCGTGCCTCCAAAGACTAGTATTTTGCTGTCAAAGATAAAAACTCTATCCGCGAACTCCAGCTGAATGCTCGTATAGCACAACATAATGATGCTCATGTATTTCTTATAGTGCTGCAAAACAAACCCAAGTTTGATATTGAAACTTATTATAAAAATGATAATGATTATGCCGTGATCTACGCACCATGATTTTATCTTTAATTACTCGAATATAGCTCGGCTTGTCCATTAGATTGGGGATGAATATAATCTGCAAAAGGAAGAAAATTTTAAAATTACTTATTTTAGTGACCCTTTCTGGACTTTTCAAATTGCCCAAAGGATTCCATTTTATATGTTTTATGATCATCATTGTCAGCCTGCAATCGTCTATCTAATAATATCTCTTGCCTGTATAATAACTACATAGTACGTTTTATGGATATCGGTCAGAGTGACTAAAATTGTACACTACATTCTTCTAAATGTTTAGTGCCAAGGTACATTTGGTACACTCACCCTTGGCTCCAACAGCAGAGCTATGGCCCAGCACAGCTGCGCGCGGTAGTACGGGCCCAGGTTGCGGATGTACTCGTGCCAGACCGATTCCAGGTCGCACTCGGCCATAAGGCGCTGCGTGCGAATGTGCACGTACTCGTGCAAGTACTGCTTGGACTCGTTCCAAAGACAGATCTGTCGATGAAGTATTGTCTATTACCTACTTTAATACAAGTGAAACACATTGTTGATTAAAAACATATCGTATCTAATGGGAATCGCATTGTGATAGAGAATTCACTTCAATCTTCAACCACTTGGTCGGAAACTGGTATATGGTTGTGTAAGCACTGAGTGAATCAGGTATTCAGAAATAAATTATGTATTAAACTAACGGTCAAGACTGTGGCCTGGGGTTAGAGTTCCAGGTTGTACAGAATGCACAACAGAGATTGTCGATTTGAGAGAGATGCACAGAAAGGAAAGATCCCTCTGCAGGCGTTCTTATTAATGTAGTGTCAACCAATTTAAATGGTACTCAAGATAGAGGAGAGGTTAGGACCTACGATCAGATGACACTGCGTAAGTATATGGAAGTGTATCTGATCCGTTACCAAGAAGAGATAATAAGAAACAGTTCAGTCCAATGAAATTCTGCTTATTGTTAAATCATCATAGTTTTTACAGAATGCAGAGAATTTCTCAGAAATACAATTGTTACAGTATCAATTAAGGTGCTAATACATACGTCACTGAAAAGAATAATGTGCTCTTCAACCGTGAGGTCGTCGAGAAGGAAATTGCTGCGGTGGCAATAGCCCATCATGCTCGGCATTGTCATGTAATACGTCTCCGGCTCCGTATTCTGGCCCAGTACGTTTATCGTGCCTTCATCTGGGTGCGTCAAACCTGGAAATACAATAATGAAAACTATTTCTTGGTGCATATCATTGGCAGTAGGTAGCTAACACCTGTCTTTATGCATAACATAATTCTGCAGAATGCTGCAAACATTGGGTCTAAGACACTCACCAACTAGTAAATCTTCAATAGTGAGAATCATCCTCTCTTGAACCCGTTCCGCGAATAGCATTGTGAATTCGCCACGGTACATATCTAGCGAAATGTCATTTAGGACAGCGACGTTCATGAAACTCTGAAATTATAGAAATAAATTTGTGGTATGCACATTTATTAGCAAATTCAAAACACACTCCCGGAATTGATAAGTAGTCAGTGATCGCACTACGCTTAAACAATAGCAAAGCAGTACCTGCAGACAGAGTTAAAACCATGAATATTCAAAATGCTTTACCTTAGAAACATTGCGGAAACTAATGGCTTTGGCGACTAAATCGTCCACTTCTTGTAATTTAGCATTTTCAATTGCACTTGGAGTGTATATTTTCTTCAACTCATTTTTATCCTAGGATACAAATGACATTTTAGTGAGACAAGCGATTTTTAAAAATGTAAGACAATAAATTCAGTTCGTCAACAAAGCAGTTAGCAGTAGGCTGGTATAAAGTACAATATAATTAAGTATGCGTATGATTTGGTTAGTCTTATAAGGAGTTGTTTGTGGTGAATTAGCAGCGAACTTAATTTTTTATAAAGCATGCTTTTTAGAATCTTAAACTTCTTGAAATGTTAGCAAATACGGAAGCAAATATTTTGTAAGCAAGTACAAAGTAAATCAAAGCAGACACAAAACCGAAACAATCAGTAGATGTCGAGGCTTCAGACTAGCGTAGACATACATTACCTATGCAATAAGGGGAAACGCAAAATATATTTTACCGCAACTTTCTTGAAGATAATAGATTTCCAAGAGACTTGGCCCCCAATAGCCTTGGTGCGAAGTGTGCGCTGCATCAGCATAAGTATCGCAAAGTAGATGAGGTTCATCATGGTCCACAGGAATATCGTGTAGATGAGAGAATATCTCGATGTGCGGAACGCGCCTCCTTCAAACAAATAATTTAACAATGACAAAATGATGTAGGACTGGTATATATCTATTACAGGCTTATTATTTTGAGACTCATTTCTTTAGGTTCATGTACTTTTTTTTTCTAAATGACTACGATGATGATGATAGCCAAGGCGACCTTGTCATCATCACCAGACTGTTGAGGGAGCGAAAGGCTCTCACCCCTAGATGTTCATCTGCTGACTGAAAAGAGCTCAATTGCTAGTTTCTTCGTAAATTTAGTTCAAGTATCTGATCTATTCTGAGAACAGGAACTTCCTTTACAAATATTTACTGAGATCTAGTGTTGTGCTTTTAGCCAATTGATGGACATAAGGGATTATGTCTAACTAGGATTGTCAAATAATAACCTCCTCACACGCATTGTTACATCGAAAACACTCGCTGCAACAACTCTTTTTTTTATAGGTATGCTCTTGGTTTTCCTTGTATAGGTACTCACTTCCAGTCTGCAAGAGCGCAAACTTGTTGAGGGCATCCACCAGCCCCAGAGGCGGCACGATGATGTGCAGCATGAACGTGAGCGCCTCGTGCTTCACGTCGTACTTGTGGTGCACCATCAGCTCGGCCAGGAACATTTGGAGCATCGTGAACAGCACGGTCCATAGGCAGGCGATCCAGGCTTTGAAGAGAAACAGATGACTGAAAACCAGCGTCGCGTTGCTCCCCGCCCACGACACATGCTGAGTCACAGCCTTTTTGGATACATGCAGACCTTAAGTTGCCTACCAAATTATAGATATTCTCGGGATGAAATACACTCGGAAATAAAAGCAAGTGATGTTTTCATATCGCGGTTTCCATCGATTTAACTTAACAGGCTGGCGGGATAAAATTCCTGACTTCCTATAGGTAGGTACTTTTGTGGGAAAATATAGCCACATTTATATCAATAATCCTGACCGAGAGAATAAGCTATGAAACATTTGGTGTTCTGCAATTTTTAAGTTAGCGAATACTTACTGTATTCCCTCACTAATGGTTAACCCTGAAAGTAAAAAGATTACTTTGGTGTTTTGGACGTCTTTATAGGTAACTTTATTTGTACCTTTACTATGAAACATGGCCATAATGAGAGCGATCATGATCATGACCGAGATGTAGGCCAGCAGTATGACCAGCGCGAAGAACAGGTGGATCCAGCGGAAGATGAGGATCAGGGTGAAGGCGCCGATCACGCAGATGGGTATGGCGGTCATGTACGCAAACACCAGCCATGCGATGTACACTGTTGAAAAGTCCACGTTTCGCATCCGTAAAGCGCGCTGTCAAGAAATATTGATTTATATTAACACGTCAATAGGTAACACTTGTATCCTAAACTTGTATAGGAATATCGTGGACTGGATTCCGTACTAACGAGTCTATACTTCGAGAACTCGGCTTTCAGCAGCGTTTGTCATCTTTGGTACAGTCCCTTACCTTCTTTGGTCACGTATGCCGCCGGGGAGAGGTGGCTATTGGGCGACTTGTGGTCCAGGGAAAGGTTGAGGGTACCAGGCCACGAGGGAGATCGCCTATGAGATGGACTGACCAGATAAAAGCAACAGTGAAGGGAAGGAATGCACGCGGAAGGTAAGAGAAGAATGGCGGCGCGTTGTGAAGCTCGCCCCACCAACGCCTGAAATGACGACCACGACCACTCTGTCAAGAGTGACATCGAAGAGGAAGAAGAAGCTTGTATCCAGGTGACTGCATCACCATGACAGGTGACAGGTCTAGTTACCTGCCTTTTACATGGACTTGGGCTTCTCCTTTCCATCACGAGAAGGGAAGCCAGCCATGCTGCCATAAAAAATCCTATCCTATCATTAGATAGGATTTTTCAACGAAGAAGATAAAATGGTGCGTTTTTCAAAGGTACAGCCTCACTCACTATTTGTAGAGAAACCCTCCAAGAGAAGATCAAGCATCTTTTAGGATCTAGGTAGGTATATAGTGAAATAAGGTCATCAAAATGTGAACCTTGAATCTGCTAAGCGTCTCCTCAACGACCAGCGCCTGCGTCTCGACGACGGGAGGTATGAGCGCGACGGTAAAGCACAGCAGGATCCCGGAGATGGTCCGCCGCACCTGCTCCTCCTGCATCAGCGGCGACACCGGCATCGACACCAGGCTCAGCTGGAACGAGACTGGGAACTGGAGATTTGATAAATCATCATCATCATCATCAGCCTATTGCAGCCCACTGCTGTACATAGGCCTCTACAGTTGTTCGCCACTTTCAGCAAACATCTGGAGGATATAGCCATAATCGCTACGTTGGGCTGGCGGGTTGACGATCGCAGGGCGTAGCATCTCGCTCCGGTGACGCTGCTGCCCGTCATCGGCCTGTGGTATTAAACTACGCCTTTAGTTGTGGTTGTTATACCGCCACCCTTCGGATGCCAGCGCCTCGTTTGTTATTCGGCAGGATGCACCATGGGCAGGTTTTTTAGTTGACACCTCGGACTGTTCAAAAACAAAGCATTATCTCCGCGTACTTAATTAGCAGTCATAGATTAACATTAAAAGTGACTTTTGCTAAAGTTCTTTGTAAAGAGGTCTTAGGTACATCTTATATTCTTCAAATAGGTATTTTGCTTATTTTTAGAAACATGTGGTTAAAACATGTTGGTAGTAAGTGACATTGCGATAACCATTGTTATCAACATGGAATTGACCTTCAGTGTGAAACAGTTAATGATTTACAGGTATAAAATTTTATCACAAAAACCTAACAGAGCCAACAGGTTATCTTCGTCGAGTCTCATCACGGCCGAAATAGCTCAGTTGGGAGAGCGTTAGACTGAAGATCTAAAGGTCCCTGGTTCAATCCCGGGTTTCGGCACTAATGTTATCACCGAATGATTTTTTTGTTTTTTTTTTAGGAAAATTCAAAACACTCAAAAATGTCGAGGTTTTAAAATCGGCTTAATCTTTTTTTAATGTTTCTTACCTCAGAACTCCGTAATTTGATCACTATTTTGATGTTGTTTTTAATTATTTCGAAGGCTTATAACATTATACTCCAATTTTTATAATTTGAAACATAATTAGCAGCAATATTTTATACATTCAAGCGTACATTTGTTTAAACTTTATTAATTTTCAATAGGGTAAAATTCCTAGGCATTAATTAGTTTATTATCATTAATTAGGGTCTGGTAAAAATGTATGAATGATTGATGATGATGGTAGAGCATTTTATTACACATGAATATATTTATGGTATGTTTGCCTAATAGCCCCAATATGTTCAAAATATAGATAGCTGTACCAACAAACAGCCAAAATTATACCAGGTATTCTTGCCGAAACCCGGGATTGAACCAGGGACCTTTAGATCTTCAGTCTAACGCTCTCCCAACTGAGCTATTTCGGCTACGCGGTTTGAGGCTTAAATTTACCAACCTACTGTTTTAATGCAATAATAATGAATCATAGATTGAAAAGTGTTAGTCAATAAATTTTTAATTATATGTATTTTGCACTCTTAGGGCAGATTTAACCATTTACCCACTAATATCCATTAGACATCTGATAATATCTACGATACGCAAGTAAGTAAACATTGCCGTTTTCCTGTAGGATTTTAATGTGGTTTCCGTTGCCCAGAAACCTACCAGTAAGTTTGCCCAGAAACCACAATGACATTTATGCCAAACGAATATAAAACCATATAAAACAAACACTAACTGAATGCTCTTCACCGTATAGAGGTATGGTAAGAAGCAGTCGACACCGCCCATGGACACCCGCCAGAAACAGCTACAATCACGATTTATAATCGTTTTTAAAAAAAAACTTATTTAACCCTTTGATAATCAGACCTCATATCTCGGCGGGACGGGGCTGGCATGCTCCAGGATGGCCTGGCTGACTGCGGCCTGAGCTCCCAGGAAGCCGGCGCGCAGGTGAGGGTTGGAGTAAGCGTTGCCCTGGCCACGGGTCTGGTACCTGGCGCGCTCAGTGCTGCGGATGCTGAACTGCCACATGTTGCCATCCTGGTGACAAACGTGAAGAATGTATGTGTTACCGTTAAAACTATGAATTGAGATCGGGGCATACAGACTTCGTTTAGCAGCTAAAAAAAGCCAGTAGAACCAGGCTCTAACACGAACTTGGCGATGCAAAGATTGAAGCATAAAGTCAGAAGCAATGATAGGAATGTAAATAACCCAAGACATGCCACGCTGGGCCACACAGCGGCACCTAGCCCCAAACTAAGCCGAAGCTTGTACTATGGGTACTAGACAACTGATAAACTTACTTAGATACCTTTTTTTTTTGTAAATAAATACATATTATACATAGAAAACACCCAGACCAACACAAACAGACATGTTCATGAACACAAACTTTTCTCGCCTTATGTTGACATGTCATTTACTATTGTGTCAAAATTCTTAATAGATCATAATCTAAATCAATTGTCTAATCTAAACATAGACTTCGAATTCATTTCCAAAGTTTAAAGATAGATCGAGAAGTATGTTAGTGCATCTACCTTGGGTTTGAAAATGATCCATATCACAGGATTTTCGAGCGGTGTTCCCATAGAACGATTGTACAATATATTGTTTAGATCGTTCTCCGACGGCGCCGATATTATTTCTATGTCTGAAATATATAACTCTATTTCAGTATTTAAATACTAAACGAAATTTAGCCGCAGCGGTCAGTGCATAAGTACACAGGAGATATAGAAGTGTAGATAGATAGATAGATAAGTACTCTTTATTGCACCAAAATAAAACATGTAGATGTATGTGCGCAAAGGCACACTGTTCCTTCCTTCACTTTCATAAGCCTATGGGATAATAGTATGACACATGACTTGAGAACCCGGCCCTACGCTGTTTTCTCAACGGCTTTCTGGTTAACGCGGCGTGAAAAAGCATGCCGTTGGCAACTGACGGGTAATTGGTAGGTTGCCTGTCTGTTGTCGCGGATATTTACTCGGGCAAGCTTCTCTCTAGCTTTCCATCAGACGCAGAGAAGCCATAATGGCGTGCTACTATAAAAAATCAATGATGATGTTGATTTTTTTCTTTCATGAGGTCTCTGTTCCGCAGTGGGCTGCAATAGGCACACTACCTACATCTATTTCTGCTTAGCCCAATGGTTGACTGGTAGAGAATGCCTATGCGGCATTAAGGCCGTCTTTTGTACACTAATTCTTTTCTTCTTCTTTTCGTATCAATGGCAATTAGACTACCAACTATTTCTGTTGTGCAATAAAGTTTCAATAAATAAATAGGTTATTTGCCAGTGGACTGCATAGGCTTAGTCCACTGCTGGAGATAGACCTCTCCAGACGCCACTTAGGGCAAACATATACATTGCGTGGTCTAGAAAACAGCTGTTTTTTTACTCACAAAAACCAAAATCATTTCCCTGTCAAAATATTTGAAAATAATACTCAGCTATAGGGACAGAATGCGTAGTTTCAGGCTTCGTTAAGGGTCTTTTTACACTCTGTATACCTACCACTATAAAAAATACGACTCTTTAATCACCTGGCTGCAGCAGTTCTTTTACCCTACTCATCACGGCGTCATAAGGAGGCGTGTTAGGTGCGTATCCCAGGAGGTTCTTGGAGGTCAGGGAGGCGAGGAGGTCGGCAGCGGCCAAAGGCGGTTCTGGCTCCGTCTGGAGCGGAGTCAGGAACACGGGCTTGGCGATGAACACCGCAATCAGGAACAGAATGAAAGCGCACGACGTCTCTGCTAGGAGGAGACGCCATCGCCGTCTGATGGTAAGATTATAAATGTAGTTCTTGTCGTGGTGTGAATAAGGAATATGCATCAAAAAGTCATTCAAAAATCGTAAACCGCAAAACAGGCGGTCGGACGTTGCGTTGGTGCATAGTTAGCACCAAAAATATTTTCGTGTTAGTAGTTTCGTGTATTTACAAATTTTTCGTAAAAAACCGGCCAAGTGCGAGTCGGGCTCGCGCACAAAGGGTTCCGTAGCAGCAAATATAATAAACTTAACCAAAATTACAGTTAAATCAACCTATCTCAAAAACTATAAGAGATACTTTGATCAAACCAAAAATCGTTGAAAGAGTTAATTAGCATGCATCACCTCTATTTTTTTTAGAATTTTATACCCCGTAGTTATAAAAATAGAGGGGGGGGGACATACTTTTTACGACTTTGAGAGCTGATATCTCAAAAACCGTTCACTTTAAGAAAAATGTTTTTTAGAAAACTTTATATCATTTTAAAAGACCTTTCCATTGATACCCCACACGGGTATGTACATCGAAAAAAAAATTTTCATCCCTCAGTTACATGTATGGGGGGCCCCACCCCCAATTCTTTTTTTTACTATTTAGTGTCATAATTTTGTAGCGGTTCATACAACACATATTCCCATCAAATTTCATCACTGTAGTACTTATAGTTTCCGAGTAAATCGGCTGTGACAGACGGACAGACGGACAGACGGACAGACGGACAGACGGACATGACGAAACTATAAGGGTTCCGTTTTTGCCATTTTGGCTACGGAACCCTAAAAAAGACCAAAATAAACTACGAACACAGAGAAAACAAAATCAAAATTGGCCGAAAATGGACGAGATACAGCAACTAGATTTTGCTATGGAGTCGTAGGTAGTTAGTTAAGTCGCGAATGTACGTACAGTGACATTGTCGCACATCGGATCTTTCAGTCTATCAATAACTTTAATTCTTTACAACTCATATAAAAATATCTCAAAAATTCTATCATGATTCTATTATCTCTATTCAATAAATCCTATTGCGGAACTTTTATGGGTGACTATTGTTTCGCGCCAGACGCAATGTAGGTACGCATCTGATTTTATGGATTTAAATAACTTGCTCAGAATCACAGGCAGATTAATACGGTTGGAGTGTACGAAAGGTTACGTAGGACTTAGTATTGCACGAGTAGCTTTTGAGAACTTTCAAATCAACACGTTAGGCTTTATGTGTTTCCCTAGATAGCTAGTTCGTAACGAGTAGGTATATCGGTAGGAGTAGAAGAATGAATGGCAGACAAACTTACTGCCTTTGCAAATAACATTTCCAAATGAGCACGTTCACATGCCGTTGGAAACGGCTCCGTTTAGTTTTCTTGGGTTCTTCTCCAGAAATCAGATGATCAAACATGATATTTCGTTAAACTAAATTAATTATTATCACAACATTCTTCACGTAAAACGATGCCGCCATTTTTCTGTTGACTGACGTTTGTTAATTTTTTCTATTTTATAATCAGGTTTCAGAAAAAAAAGGTTGCACTCATTCTGAAATATTAGAAAAAGTTTTAGTCGCCAGGAATGTATAAAATCGGGGTCAGGAAAACTAAATAAAATCTGATGACGCCTGCATGGAATACATTACCAAAAATTCCAATGGATGTTTTGAACATGGATGAAAGCTATATTATTCCTATACTTGAGATATTTGCGACATCATCACTTGTTACCTTTTAAGATTCTTCTGCTTTATCCAAACTATTTGAGTATGTGAGGTATCACATATTTCTTTAGATAGGTAGCTACGTATCACATATTTCTTTAGATAGGTAGATATACTATCGCGGTATCGGTCTATATGAATTTTCATAAGTTTTTCCTCCTCAGCTACCGATTTGCAGGCACACAAATATTTAAACAGCAACAGGCTAATGACTTCATGTGAACAAACTTTTATTTCAACATGTCCGTTCCAAGATTCGTGTGAAAATTAACACATGGTCTCAAAAACCTATATTGTGATCGAATTAGAGCCATATAAAAGCGAAGCGTCTAGGAATAGTATCCTGTTTACGACAGTGAAGATGGCTCGTTTCACGATTTGTCTAGGACTCTCCATTTTGGTTCTTCTATGCTTCTGTGAAGCAGGTTAGTAGCCTATCATTTTCTTAAAGCAGTACCAGCCCTCGCTTTGCTTTGGTATTATACCTACATATAAACCTTCCTTTTAAGTAATACTATCTATTACAAAAATCGCATCATAACCCGTTCCGTTGTTTTAAAGATATATTCATATATCGGGACGAAGGACACGAAGAGCAACTATGATTTATTATGTGGAATATATGACTATTAAACGTTTTATTCTTCTTTTTACTTGAAAAAAAAAATTTTCCAAAAATAATAAAATATTTAAATTTCAAAAATAATAAAATTTTTCATTAGCACTATCCACCTGGTCTCAAACCAAGGATTTTCTGTTATACAATAAGTACCATACGGGATGTAAGGGAGCGACCCAACATCTTTTTGCTTTTTGCGATTATGGGTATATCCTATAGATGTTTGCCTATGTCCAGCAGTGGACTGCGATAGGCTAATGATGATGATGAATATGTACCAGATAATGAACCGGGGTCGTTTTCCAGAACACCAAGACCGGAGATAATTTAGATAAGTCTATTTTCCTAAATTGGTTGGGCCTGAATCGAACCCATAACCTTCGGATTATCCACGCTTTAGGTTTTTCGAACCATTGCGCCACTGAAGTGGTACCTAAATATGTATCATTTTCACGTACCGAAACTAAAGAAACTGATTTTCATTTCAGCTCCACGAGGGGGAGGCGGTGTTGCAATCAGTGAAGCCAAAGCCTTCAGCGGTAGTAAAGGGCCAAGCGGGCCTACTGGGCCCATCGGCAGGCCTGGGCCTTACCAGCAGGGTCCTGGCAAGCGGGGTCCTAGCGGCCCCGGCTCCAACGGACCTGACTCCAGAAATAATCGTGGGGGAAGCGGAGGTACCTCTATCAGTATCTCGAAGAGTATCAGCATCAGCAAAGGATCCGGCAAGTCGGAGGCTACGTCCATTTCCAAAGCCTCTGGTAAATAATGACTGATGACTGAAGAATATAAATTTTCACAGAAGACAAAGGCGTTTGTTCGACGGCAATAGGATGATAATGTATCAAAAATTGGACGTTATCACGTATAAATAAGAGTAGAATGTATTGTTGTTACTGAACCACAATTGTAATAAATGTTTTGGTCCCATCGCTGAACATGAATTCAAGTACATACCTATTAATAAATGACTGTAATATACACTAGATAGTTTTACTGTGTTTTAAATTGGTTGAAAATATACATATAATAATATCTACTACCTACCTAAACCCAAAATGTTTTTCTGAAATAGAGATCTTTGAGCCAATTTTTAAGTCAACTGTTAGGAGTGCAATAAAGAATTTCCATTATGTAAGTATCTGATCACTGGTCATTGAAACACTGATCGAATGCCATAGTATACCTAGTATATGCCATAACTGCCATATGCTGGCGGCGCCGGCCGCGCGCACGGAGCGCGGGCGCCACGCGCCTACCGCCCGCGCACTCCGCGCTATGGGGGACATACTTGCTCAGCACCAAGATCTTGACCTATTTGCCGACGGACTAGGGCATTTACTTATTAAATTCCGTGCAATTTTAAATGACTAATTAATGTTGACATTCTATTTCATTTTAATTTTATCTCATATTATATTAATCTAAGATGACATACCACTTTATAATAATGTTTTGACTGATATAATTTCTGTATATTTATTAATTTGGGAGGCACATCATGTAATGTAATTGTGTTATTTTTATTTTAATCTTGTAAGCGTTTTGGATATTTATCTGTTAGCTTGTAAGAGACTCTAAATAAATGAATTATGAATTATAACACTTGTATTATTAAAATAAGAATAATGACAATAATAATACAATAGATAAGTCATACTTTGCCCTCTCGAACGACTGAGTAGCTCTCCAAGGAGAGTAGCCAAATACAGTCTACTTATTATGGGCTCGAAAACAGTTGCACTCTATGTTCCTTTTCTCTCATAACCCAATGGGATGATAGTTCGACAAGATTAAAGTGAGACCAGACGCAGGACAACGGCTTAGCGTACTTTCCAATGCAAGGGGTTGCTACTGAGTAATTTCTTGGGATTGGAACCGGGAACATCTTGGCTCTTAGGCGGCACATTCTACCACTAGATTAATATGACAGAGGATCAAAAATTGGTATACTTACTTACCCACTTAAAGAGAAATGTAACCATTTGAACACCAGTGACGAATAAGGTATAAGATAGGGTTATTTCGAGGCTTAAAATACTTCGGTACATTGTATTTAGTCCATATTTTAGATAGTAAAAAGATACTGGACACGTATTTTTTCTTTTTTTGATTAAATAAAAATAACAAAGATACAAGGCATCAAAATTTAGGAGTGGGAGTGTTTGACGTCACCTCTTGCAAAAAAATGCAACGAGGAGTGACGTCACACGTAACTTTAGCGAGATAAATCTTTGTAATTTTTGGTGAACCCAGTGATAATTTTTGAAGGGTAGCGGAAATCAAACCCACGACCTTTTACTCCGAACGTTTGTTAAGACCCATAACCAGTAGTAGACAGAGAGAGAAGCATTGAACTATACAATAACAATCATACTCATAACATTGGTACACCCCCTCAACCACAGATAACATTGAAAATTCCATGTGTACAGTGTACACACCCAAATGTCAGTTGTACTAATTAATTCACACAAAGGTTCAAAGTGGGAAAATAGTCGAGCTCAGAGGCAGTATATATATAAGTAACAACGAGCAACAACCATGAGTATAGTAAAGAAGAAACATGGCGAATACAATATTTTATTTGGCGTTTGTTGTCCTGGCGATAGCGATGTTTGGTGCAGATGGAGGTTAGTAAACGATAGAAAAGTTGGTTGTTATTATAACGTTATAACAGTCGGTGGTAGTTTTGTAGTTTTGATGGATTGTAAGTGTTTTTTTAATAAACCTATACGAATATAAAGATTGTTTTGATTTTGACTTTGAAATAGTTAGGACACTATTACAAACATCGATCTCTATATTAAATTATTATCTTGTACATACATTGACCTGTATATTGAGTAATAAAGCGTAGCAAGCCTTGGAGAGATCTTGCATCAAAATTTGTTGGGGGCCCAATTATGGGTAAATATTTTCTAGAAGAAACAAACGAGGCCTTACTCTAGTAAGGCCTTACTTTAGTAGAGTCCTTGAGGTCTGTTTCAGACAATCGTACTGAAAATAACATCTTTTAAACAACAATAATATCAAATGCAGCCAAAAATGTAGTGCTAGCAAAGTTAGGGAAAATCTTCTACACAACAAATCTAATCACACGATAACATATTAGACAAGAACGCAAATTAACAATTTCTCTACATTTCAGCCATTCGAGTAGAGCGTTCTCCCTCACCGTCTCCGCAGTTCAGCCAAGCAGGAGCCCAAGCGTCCGCGGGCGGCTTTGGCCGCCCAGGGTTTGGGGGCCCTCCAGGATTCGGCGGACCCCCCGGCTTCGGAGGTCAAGGGCGTCCTAGATTTGGCGGATTCAGTGGACCCTCCAGATTCCAACCCAACTACGGTGGCAGAGGGCTCAATAACGGCGGGTCCATCAGTATATCAAAGAGTATCAGTATTAGCCGGGGCGGAGCAGCGCAGTCGCAGGCCAGTTCCAACGCTGGTGGTTTCGGAAAATGATTCCAATAATAAAGAAAACAGGGTATAAAATCGTCTGATATTACAATAATGCTTAGCCACAAGTACTGTTCATATTAATAAATAAGTTTTTGCAATTAGTGAGTTGTTTTTTTTACAAAAAAAATGAGAAGGCTCAATCCCGAGGTATATTGATTTGAATTTTAGACAAGGCAATTAATGGGTAGGTATAATAGGACCTAGATTGTCTGTGCAGAGTAACGGCTTTCATTCCTATAAGCACACTGCATCTATCAAGAGTTGATGTCATATCAGTCACATGCAGCAAACAAACATTGATCTTCAATCAACCAATCAATTCCTTGACCTGTGTTCACTGCAGAACAAAGGCTTCCTTTAAATCTCCTAACCTTTTAATACCCTAAGCTTTCATCATCCAGCCCCAGTCAACAGGTCTTCTGATATAATCAGCTCACGCTATCTTTCTACGTCCATAGTATATACCCAAAAACCTTCATAAAGACCTTCACTAAAGTTAGGTCAATAACCAGGATTTACGATGATATCAGAATTTGATAAGAGAATTCATCAATAGTTGTAAATTATCGCCCAAACTATAACAAGGAATTGAAGTAGTTAAACACAATGTTTCAAACAGATCGGAGTGGACAAGGGGAAATCCTCAAACGATTTTAGGGTAGGCACACTAGTGCGTGAAACTTAAAACTTAGCCTATGTTCAAATTGGTAGAATTATGTTTTGCTTAAAAGTCATTTCAATAGTGGTTGTATGGCTTAGTAGTTTTGAGAGAGGTAAGGCATAGCGAATCTTCGCTTGAATACGGATGATGACAAGGTATGAAAATGAAGAAAATAATTAGTCCGTCTCTTAGATAATAAAAAAATATAAGACCCGTATTTTTTGTTTTGTCGAAATAACAAGAAAATACTTAGATATAGCGCATTAAAGTTACGGAGTGGGGGCTAACTACGTCACGTTAGAGTATATTTTGTACTCTAACGTGACGTCATGTGACATTTAAAATCAATGTATCTTCGTAAGTTTTTGAACAAGAGGCAAAATAAAAAATACGTATCCAATATTTTTCATTAATCTATCTGATGGACATTAAATTATTTTTTAGTCATCATCCCAATTGAGCTGTCCGTCCGGGGAAGGATCCTAGGATACCGCAACCTATAAAATGACCTCCGTTGTTGTTCGACTCTTGGGCCAACATCTGAAGGATATACCTATGCTGTTGCCTGTCATCGGTCTGTAGCTGCTACGCCTTCAATTGTCATGGTTATACCGACACCAGTCGATTGCCAGCGCCTTGTTTGATATTCGGTAGGATGCACTACGGGCAGGTGACGTTGGCTTGGAGCGAAATGATGATAGGCCGCGGATGTAAGGCATCCCATATTAGGTATAAAATAGGTATAGGAACAGGATTTTCCAGACGCACATTATTTCGGCAACAAAATAATCGATCATTTGCGTCCAGTTTTATTGCTATAACGATACGATAATTTTATCTCCGATGTGAGAATTTACACGGAGGCTAGTATTGACATTGAATATACTTGTGTCTGTGTATAAATATGAGGTATGATGGCATCTGTAAGTAGAGTATTTTGGGCGGTAAACATGGCTTGTTTAGCTAAAGCTGGGCTTACTGCTCTCTTCGTTTTATATTTGACTGGAGTAGATGGAGGTTAGTTATATTTTTAATTTAATAATTATAATGTCAGCCTATTATCATCAATTATACACATAAACATAGATCTTTCAAACATAATTATTATACGTATGGACTATAGCAGTATAGTAAGTTTACCAACTGTACATCTTCTACCGAAGATGTACTGATTTTGTGTATTTAAAAACAGTACCTCTTCCATATACTTACCTATTGAGTCCGAAATTGAATGCATCCCCTACATTTGCCATTGCTGTACATGATGTAGGCACATGACACATCGCAGTGGTTCCATTTCACCTGACGTAAAGCCACAAAGGGAGCACTGTTTGCTTAATAAACGATCCCATAATATTACAGATAGTTTTAAGACGAGAAGGAATGAGAAAGAGTTCGCCACATTCCAAGAATTGAAAAAGTTTGTGTAAATTGCTACAACACGTGTTTCATGGTTTCGGCAGCGGCGATCGAGCGCAGAACTTTTACGTAGCGTAGAACGCCTGTGTGTTCAAACTCATAATGATCACCAGCTGGATTTGCCTAAATTTTATTCACTGTATTTTTTTAACTTTTCAGCTGTTCGCGTAATTCGGTCTCCATTGCCAAGTCCTCAATTCAGCCAAGCGAGCGCCCAAGCCTCCGCTGGCGGATATGGAGGCTATGGACCAGGATTTGGAGGACCCGGCTATGGCCCTGGCTTCGGCGGTAACGGCTACGGCTACGGACACCAGGGGGGGCCAGGCTTTGGTTATGGGGGCCGTGGTTACGGTGGCCCTGGTTATAATGGCCCAGGCTTTGGAGGCAACGGGGGTTTTGGACTTGCAAGCTTATTACCTTCGCTCAGTATATCGAAGAGTATCAGCATCGGATCCGGTCCGGGTGGAGCCTCGTCGAGTGCGAACTCTTATGGGAAATGAGGTTTAGGAACATAAAGGACAATTAAACAAGCTTTCTAGAACTTTTGTGTTTCATTGACTCTTAACCTAAGTCCTATCGACCACATTCGGACGCGAAGCCATAAATGTATATTAAGTACTTACCTATTTATATTTAGCTATATACCTATAGCTAAATATCACACACATTTTAGATACCCGATCCCAACCAAAGTAAGCTTATGCACTTATCCTCGACACTCGATTCAGAAGGCATCATTACCAAATGAACCATTAGGATTGTCACGCTATGACTACAATAAGTTTAGTTTTGATGTGGTGATGAATTAAATAGGTAGGTAGGTATATCGCGATGGCTTTACATAGCAGATTCTAGGGGTGTATGGCATAACATACTGAGTAGTATTTATATACTGTTTATCAATATATTAACCAAAAAAATATTTCTCTCTAAATGGATGATGCAATTTTTTAGGGTAGCTCCAGGATAGGGAATGGATTCCTTTAATAAGGGTTATTAAGGAAAGTAGTCCAAGATTTCAAGTCAATTTGGTAACGGGCAGACATTCATAGAGTCATTACAAGATGCAGTGTGTCATACTTATCTACTTATGATCGGTTAAATTATTATATTTGTAGATAAAATAGTATAATATTGATGATTGAATAAGAATTTATTTCAATGAGAAATCAAACTCCACATCTTAACTAATATTATAAAGCTGAAGAGTTTGTTTGTTTGTTTATTTGTTTGTTTGTTTGTTTGTTTGAACGCGCTAATCTCAGGAACTACTGGTCCGAATTGAAAAATTCTTTATAGACCATTTATCGAGGAAGGCTTTAGGCTTTTAACATCACGCTGCAACTATTAGGAGCGAAGAAATAATGGAAAATGTAAAAAAAACGGGGAAAAAATAACTATTCCACGCGGACGAAGTCGCGAGCACAGCTAGTATTCTAATATCTATGATCAGAGGGGTAAAATGGAAATTATAAGATAGTTATTTGTGGAATAAAGAACAAAGAGATTGTGACATGATTGAAAATGAAAGATCAGGAACAGTGTAGAGGAACATCAATGGGCACGGTAAAAGTGAAAAGAGAGACGGGAAGGTCAATCAGGATGGGATTCAATTACACAGTAGGTAATAAGAAGTTAGCATTGTCATCTGAAAAAAAAATTCACGGAGGTAATAATAATAAAACAAAAAACTACTATGGAACTAATTTAATAATAAATAATAATAATAAATAACCCAAGACATGCCACGTTGGGCCACACATCGCCATCTAGCCCCAAACACAGCCCCAAACTAAGCCGAAGTTTGTACTATGGAAACTAGACAACTGATAACTACTTAAATACTTTTTACTATAACTAATTTAATGATCTCTTCAAAACAAAGATTATTATCCGTGATCCTCATTTCCCATACGAGCCTGCACTGGACGAGGCTCCGCCGGGACCAGCTCCGAGGCTGAGACTGTTCGACAGACTGACGGAGGGTACCAGGAGGGAGGGTAAGGCCAGGAGTCCTAAAGCTCCGGCCACTGGGCCTGCCGGAACAGCTGCGACTGGTGATACGTAACCTGGGGCAACGTCTGGGGCCCCATAACCAGCATAGTTGGGCACTCCAACTGCTGGACCATAACCACTGCTACCAGCGGAAGCCTGCGCGATGGCTTCACTGCTTGGAGAATATGGTAGCAGAGTCCGAACTACGCGAACAGCTGTAAAGAAAATTAAATAACGTCACAAAAATATCGGCATCATTTGTGCTGTATCAATAAATAAATTAAATATCCATTGCTATCTAGCCCCAAACTAAGCCGAAGCACAGGCCGAAGCCTGTACCTACTATGGGTACCAGACAATTTATTAACTTACATAGATACTTTTTTGTAAATAAATAAATACATATTATACACCCAGACCTATACGAGCAGACATGTTCATGCACACAAATGTTTGTACTGTGCGGGAATCGAACCCACGACCCTTGGATCAGAAGGCAGAGGGCACTGCCAAATGGGCCAACGGGCCAGCATTAAACTACGTTCTCGACCTCATCATTTAAAATGTTGAGGTTCAGTGTTTTCCGGCAAACGAAGCGTAGAACCTTCAGGTCAGGTTGAGTGACGATTTGCGCAGGGTTGCTGGCAAGACTGAATGTGAGAAGTCCATGATCAATCAAAGTGAACACTTAGAGAGGCTTATATCCAGCAGTGAACTGCGATAGGCAGATGATGATAAGGTGCACTGCAATCAATTCGAAATCGGATACATAAAAAGTGCCCTTAGCCTGAGCATATATTTCCCGTCTTCTAGAGATTGGGTCTATTTAAAGCATAGCTGATAGGGATGGATGGAAGCAATATTGTGCCAGATAAGAAGCAGGGCAGGTGAATGATGATGATACATAAGTAAATAGAAAAAAATATCAACTAACCTCCATGTACTCCAGTCATATATAGAATGAATAGAAACACAAAAGCAGCTTTAGCTAAACAAGCCATGTTTATCACACAAGACAAGATACTCTGCTTGCATATGCCATCATACTTCATATTTATAGAGACAAAATACATCCGATATCAATATTGTACACAAAGTGTAAATTTTTATAATTGAAGATCAAATTATTCGACGAAAATGATATGATAATTTTATAATAAGGTGATAAAGCTGAGCCCACATGAACGATTCTCCGTTGCACTTGATTTCTTAGAAGAAGTTTCATTTTGTTATTTTATTTTATTTAGGTATTCAGTAGTAGTCCAGCTGTGGACTGATCTATATCAGACCTCTCCCAATGTTCGCCACTGATCGATCCTTCGATTTTAGGTTTAAAATGTTGTTATTTTTCAAAATAATGCCAATACCTAATTTTTAAATGAGGGTCGTGTTATCATATTATGTCAAGAGAACATTGTATAACCACAATTTATAGCATTACTACTACTTACGAATAGACTTCAAACTGGAACTCCTAATATTTTTAAACTAATTATTAATTTGATGAGCAGTAGGTAAAGCATCCTGATGCAATTCCCAACTATAAACCAATAACCTTCAAAAAAGATGCGGATTCTTAGCACCTTTCAAGGTTTCAATAACAATAACTAAATCCTTTCCTTGCTCCGCTCCATTCGATTAATTAGCACTCGAATAAACTATGCATTACCTGAAATTCGGAGAATGTAACATCTGATTCTCGTCTTACCTCATAGGGTATTATATGATATTATGCACGAAAACTTATGAGTTATGACCAGACCAACATTTTGTGTGAATTTCCTAGTGCCATAGTGTTTACTCAATCAATTTGCAGTTCAGATCGCTAGGTGCTACTATTCTTGGAAGGTGTCCATTTTCACGTCCTCACGTTGTGCTATATATTTAAGAGAAGTAAAATTCAGTGGTCAGAATAGTTCCGATCCTTTGACGAAATGGCGAAGTCGATGTTGGTAGTATTGGCAGTAATCGCCACAGCATATACTGCTGCGATTGATTCTAAAGGTAAATATAGTAATTTCAATGCTAATACTTTCTCATCAATTTTTAAATCATTAGACATAAAAATGCATGTTAAAATAATTTGTTCAGTGTTTAATGAAACTTTTATGAAAGTTCTATTCCATATCTGACAATCTGACTGACTCATTCCGAATCTGACAATCTCAACCTTAGTCTGACATGGTGAATGGTTTTATAATTCCTTTGGAACTTAAAATAATCATCTTTCCATGAGAAATATTTCTTTGAAGTAACTATTTATATGTCTAATCTGCTCTCTGCATGACCCAAGGTTGACTGATAGAGAATACTCATAGCATTAAGTTCACCTTTTGTACCATTTTGTGTAATAAAGTTTAAATAAATATATGTAGTAAACTTTGAAACAAAATATGTGTTTCAATGAAATAGGAAAAACATTGATCTGATGAATCTATTACCTAATCGTTTAGAAAGAGTGTCTTTTTTTAAAGCAATTTCTGTTTAATAGCAATCTACTACCAACCAAAACAATGAGGCGTCTTCCAGAGTGCTTTAGGAACAAGATCGAGCCATCTTTCATTCACTTTCTGGTGACATTCGATAACACCTCTTATTGTTACTGTTACAGATGTACGCCTGAATAGGGTAGAGCGCTCTCCCTGCAACACCTGTGGACCTATAATACCACCTCCGCCTCCCCCTCCCCCTCCACCGCCGCCACCGCCACCACCACCGCTACTCCGATCTGAAAACTGGAGCGGACTAGCCAGAAGTGCTGATGGCCTCCAGAACGCTATCTTCAGTGGAGCAGCCGCGGCAGCAGGCCAAGGCACCCAAAACGCCGGCGAAGCATTCTCTCTAGCATCCAGCTCAGCAGGATCCGGTGCTGGAGGGTCAGCTAACTTGGGGGCTTCTGGGAGTATGTCAGGCTCTGGAGCAATCGGTGGAGGCTCTGGCGTAAGCCCATCCAGCAGCGGCTACGGAAGTGGCGGCAAATATTCTGGAGGAAGCTACAAAGAATCCCACTATTCATATCACAGCGGTGGTGGTTACGGTAGTGGTTCTCAGCGAGGTCAGGGCGCAGGAGGGAGCGGATCTTCCTCTTATTCAGATAACGGCCAAGCTGCAGGATCAGGCTCCTCATCCTTTTCAGGACAAAGCTCCGGTAATGGAGGTCAAACCGATTTTGGTCAAAGTCAGCAAGCCGACATCGGTTTCGCCGGCAGCGGTAAAAGCGAGCAGTTCCAGAGGCAAAATGGGTTCCAGCAGAGACAAGGTGGTGGTTTCAGTTCCGCCTCATCATCAGCTCAAGGATCTGGTGGAAATGCTGGTTTCGCATCTGGACAACAAGAGCAACAAGCCTCGTTTGGAGGTGGCAATGGAAATGGCCAGTCAGGGTATTCAGCTGAAAGTCAAAGACAGGAACAGTCGTTTGGTGGCAGTGGCAATGGGCATCATCACTTTGGTGGGGGTCACGGTGGACACCACAAGTCTGGTTTTCAACAGAACGAAGGTTTTGGTTCATCTGGCTCCCAGAGCAGCGCCAGTTCTAGTCAAGGAGGTTCTGGCCAATATTCCTCGTTTGGACAACAAAGTGGCCAGCTTCAAGAGTCATCATTTGGACAGGGATCTAGTTCATTCGGACAAGCGAGTGGGCAAGCGGGTGGGCAGGCTCAAGGTGGCTATGGTGGTGGGAAATTCGAACAAGGTGGATACTCCGGTAGAGCCGGTGGATATGCAAGCTCAGGGTCAAGTTCTGACGGCGGCCAGAGTACCCTGAAAGGTGCCTTGGACTTGGCATCCCAGGGTCTGCAAAGTGCACACCAGGCAGGTTGCAGCACCTGCGGCAAGAACAGCTATGCCCTAAGTAATGCGAAGAGCTGGAGTGGCAACGCTGTGGCCCTTTCTGTCGGCGGTTAAATCGTGTAATGTCTAGGTACTCGATTTTTATGTAACATGGAGAAACTCGTCTTGTATATAGGTTTTCGAACTACTGATATTGTTTATGTTGTTCAGTAATATAATATTCTTTTTGAAAGTAATTATGGTTTTCTTATGTAATCTTTAAGATCCCTACAATTTAATTGAAAATGCAAAACAAGAAACACAAGAGACGACCCACACATAAACAACACGCACGTACATCACAACACACGGCAAAGTCATTTATACGAGTACACTTTATGGTAGGAAATTTACATCTATCTTTATGAAAATAAAAGTAGTTGTTCTAAATCTGTTTATTTCCACACCAATTTTGCAGCACTCTCGCTACTTAATTGGTGCTGCTTAGCCTAAGGGTTTACTGGTAGAGAATTCCTACGCGGCATTAAGTTTTCCTTTTCTAGCTAATCTATCTGTTCATTAAGATTAAATAAATAAAATAGTTCAATTTCTAAAATGATTCAACCCAAAGCCTTCAGAGCTTTCAAATGAAAGCTCTTACACAATACACAAATTACGAGTAATTAGATCGTCAAAGACGATACATAACTTTAGGTCTGTATTTCACACGGTATTGCATTTGGAATATTATTATAGCTCTGGTAACCGGGCTGTACCATCTCGATTTCAGACCAAGCTTAAAGACTAAGGTTGGTATTAAAAAGAAAATGTAAGTACCTAACTTTTTTATGCAAGAGGCGGCAGACGAGTAGATGTGATGCCTTTACTTACTTACTGCCTATTTCAAAATTTGCCAAGGCGTCGGTTAAGATAGAGTCCTTAAATGATTAACACGTTGACCGCCATGCCGGGCACCGGTGACCGGCAAACAATAGTTTTTCTATTGTGTCTAGTTTCTCGGCAGTCAAAGACTTAAAGAACAGATTTGTATGTATGTGGTACGCAATATTGGATTTCTTTTTGTTTATTTTAATATCAGACAACATCACATACGTTGTTTCGATCCCAAAGGAAGTAGATGGAGCACTCGTGTTATGGGTAACAGAACAATAAAGGTACTTAAGAAATATACATAAAATACAAATATTAACACCCATACACGAAACAAATTCATCATACGCATGATTGACCCGGGTAGGGATCGAAACCACGACCGTTGGTTCATAAGGCAGGGCAGGCGGGTTGGCGATCGCAGAGCGCAGCTTCTGGCTGCGATGACGCTGTTGCCCGTCATCGTCCTGTGGTATTTAGCTACGTCTTCAGTTGTGATGGTTATACCGCCACCAGTTGGTCGCCAGCGCCTCGTTTGTTATTCAGCAGGATGCACCACGGGCAGGTGAGGATGGCTTGGAGCGAAACAATACATGAGTTCTATTCTATTCTATTTTAATTATCTTCGCCATCATCATCAGCCTATCGCTGTCTACTGCTAGACATAGGCCTCACCAGTTGTTCATTGCTTTGGGCTAGATGTTAGCTTTACAGGAGGCTTTACAGATAATCGCCACACTGGGCAGGCGAGTTAGCGTAGACATGGCGTAAGTAGTTCCTAGGTTCTGGGCCGCTACCACCAAAATCAAAACTGGGACAAATGGGAAGGATTTATGGTGCAAAAGTACGCGATCCGTTCAACGAACGATCGTTTTCGATTTTGGTGGTAGGGCCCCTCTCGACGCTGCTGGTGCATGTAAATAAATAGGTACATATTAAACATTTCAAACACAGAGACCATAGCAAACAGACGTTCATGCACACGTAAATGTTTTATTTTACAGTGCAAGGATCCAAACGGGTCAGCATTTACTACCACCTGCTCTACTAATATTGCTCGTCAACACAACTTTTGGTATGTTACTTTTACCCTCCATACCCCATGGTAAAATCACAAGAGATGCAACGCTCGAGAGAGTAAATATGGGCATCATGGGTTGTGTACTGTATTCTCTACTCGACTCAACGAAAAAACAAACAAAAAGCCAAATCAATCATTTATAATAAATAAATATATGACAACATCACATACATTGCTCCGATCCCAAAGTAAGTAGCTTAAGCACTTGTGTTATGGGTATCAGAACAACGAAGGTACCACAAATAAATACTTAAATATAAATATAAACACCCAGACACAGAACAAACACAAGTGTTCATCACACGAATGTTTGTCCTGGGTGGGAATCGAACCCACGACCCTTGGTTCAGAAGGCAGGGGTCACTCACTAACAATTGAGCCACCGAGCCAGTCATTTATCAGTGGCACATGACAAAAGATTGATTTGGTTACGTTGTGTACCACCATGCTGGTTTGTAAGATTGTTCTCGGTATACCCCGACTGATCCCGAAACGCAGCCGGAGTGATTTCACTGCTCTACCGCCGAGAGTAGAGTCGTGCACATCAGCTTACTGGATAGCAAGTGATAAACCCTTGATGATTTTTGATTATCAATATATTATTTTCGACGATTTTAACTGGTGTCCTGTTCCGTGTATCACATCTAAATATATAAAACTCAAAGGTGACTGACTGACATAGTGATCTATCAACGCACAGCCCAAACCACTGGACCGATCGGTCTGAAATTTGGTATGCAGGTAGATGTTATGACGTAGGCATCCGCTAAGAAAGGATTTTGATCAATTCTAACTCCAACGGGATGAAATTCTATTCCACGCGGACGAAGTCGCGGGCACAGCTAGTTTGATACATAACAATTAAAATTCTAATGTGTGTAGACGGTGGACAGGGAATGGGATAAGTGTTCCCATACCCATTGACCAAATATCGTACGTAACGTATATATGACAAGCACAGCTAAAAAAGTAAGGAAGTGGTAATATCACTCTAATAAAATTTTCCACTTTATTTTGACTTTACGAAAACCGCACTCTATTGGACTCGGGATTTAACCAAATTATTTGGCACCTCCGCTTCTATATGGCCAGTCAATTATCGCCCAGCGGTGACATAAGGATTCTCAGTAAATAGATCTTCACTATGATTTTTGCAGTAGATCGTGTATAAACACAGGGCATATAAATGTAATGTACGATTCGTAGACATTCAGAACGGGACGTAAAAATGTGGCGGTCGGGTGTATTGTTTATATTATCAGTTCTTATAGCTGTTACATCAGCAGGATTTCACTGTAAGTACCTATGAGATACAGAAATTATACAATTATGGTAGGACTTGCATGTGTGCGGTCGTGAATCCGGGAGGACACCACACCATAATTCCGAGGGTTGCTGCTACAATGACCGGCGCTGTGGGGGATTGTGTCGAGTCCCTCTAGGCATTCCGACCACCCTCGGACTAAACTCTTGTAGCAAACCACATCGTGGTTTAGTGGATATTCCCCGCTTAATAAGTGTGGCCCTACATAACACAGATTTCCCGTACTCAGGGCACTGGTGTATGCGTAAAGTAAAGACATTGCCGAAGTAAAAAAATAAAAAAAGAGATCTCAGATAATAGAAATTATGCGTGGTATGCAGGCAAATCGGCACTTAAAAATGTTCTAATTAATTTCAGACGGCGCTCCCCTACAACGGCTAAAACGGTCACCAGGCTACAGCCAAGACTGCCCGCCGTATTACCCAGAGTACCACCATCACCACAGGCACTGGCCGCCTTATGGCCCCCCGCCACCTCCATTCGGACCCCCTCCCTTCGGACCACCACCATTTGGACCACCCCCTCCGCCACCTCCTCCCCCAAACTGGCAGCAAGCTGATAACTACCAAGAACAGAACTTTGCTACGGGAGATAAGTCACAAGCGTTGATGGAGCAGAAGAGTACTAGTGATTTCACGAGTGGCCAGCAGCCTGCAGAATCGGTTCCGCCTTGCACTAAATGTGGGAAGACGCAGAGCTCCGCTGTGAGCAACGCCCAGAGCGGAACAGGTTCCGCAATAGCTATAGCTATATCAGGAAAAAACAAGTGATAACGGACAACGATCAAAGTGCAATAAGATTAAGCCTTTAACCGCCTTGAAACCAGACTCTATTGTTTGACGGTAACCGGTAGGCCCATGGCGTATATGTGATAAGTGAATAAATTTTGTTTTCAAAAACTTTGTGTTTATTATTTTCATGACCTGTTTGAGGCATTCTATCTAAAACAGATCCTCAGTATCTACCTATATTCTAAAGTGAAATCTATTTCAAAGTAAGGAGCGTAGAATTTGTGTAATTACGAGTACCGCTCACAGCGATAATATTATCGCCTAAATTGTAAGATAAATATCTATTACACCTGGGCTTAAGTCAATCAAAGTCTGTATGGTCTAACTAAGTCTAGTGTCTAAGAAAGAAAATCTATCCATTTAAATCTACTGAACAACGAAAGTATTTTACTCCAACACGGAACTACTTAATACAAATATGTTCATCGAACGAATGTTTTAATGTTTTTCGCGGGTGGGGTTAGAACTCACGAACCTTGGTTCTGAGCGCAATAAAATTTAATATGAATAATATTAAGTTTTGACCATATACTGACCTCATTTTTATAAGAGCTCACACGGATAGTATTGAAACCGCTATAACAAGCTCAAGAGTCAGATGGCTAGACGAAAATGTAATTTATCATCGTAACGGACTGTAATGCATTGAAACGTTTGATGAGTGGCCGAAAAACAATTAAAGCTCCGTTACTAATATTTAGCACCTACAATTCTTTGAATATTCAAATAAATACGAGTACATTATCAGACAACATACTGAAAGAAGCTTTAAACACATGTGTCGTAGTAATCGGAATATATGGAACGAACGCGGAAGCCGAATTCGATGATTCTTATTTCAATCAACTTAGTCTTTCTCTATCGAGCGACTGTCACTAAATACATGAAATAAAGAAAATTCAAAATGGCGCCTGAAAAGGAGAAAGTCGACGGACTGATATATAAGAGGGATATCCTTGAATATGTATTTGAAAATGATTAATTAATAGTGAAGCATGTTTCTCAATTTATTCTATCATTTTTAATTTCGACTATTTACGGGCACAGCAGAGGTGTTAATTAAACTTTTAATCGCATTGTATGGTTACTGGCCGTATACCTATTGCCGTTATGTTACAAGTTACAAGCATAATAGTTTTTTTGTCAGCCGTCAACAATTTTGTGTTAGGTCACGTGACCTCATATAAAAAATGCTTTGATTATTATAATTATGGAAATCACGTAGATAAGCGTTGCTAAAATAATTTAATATGAAGTAAATAAACATTCTGCATGCTTTTCTTTAGTTTAGAAAAAAAAGACAAGATTTGCCGAATTCGATTACGTTGCTGAAGTTTTATGAAAAAGGGGTGCTGGTCCCAGTAGGTGGGAATAAATATCATAGATAATATAATTATATTGTTATTTGACATTACGTAGGTAAAAAAAGAAAAGGTTAATCTCCAATAAATTATCAGTACGAAATGTATAGGGAATCAACCCAACCGAGAATGAAATCAGTAGGTAAATACCTACCGCTATTTGCCGTAATAAGTATTTCATGTACCTATCTTGAAAGAAATATCCGTGTTTATTTCCGAATCATGAATGATAGGTCCCTACTTTCCTTAGCAGCCGATTCCGTACCTAATGTATGAATGGTAAGAATGTACCTAATGTATGAATGGTAAGAATGTGCTGCTATGAATCGGCTTATTTTTTGAAAGTTAGTCAAAAGTTAGTACTTTTGACTAACTTTCAAAAAAAAAATGATGTTCATTGACCGACTTCATACAATTTCTAATCAGTAAATCGTATTATGAAACGCCCATCTATTAACTTAAATCGAGCAGCGATCAGTTAACAGTATTGCCAACTCGTGCGTCACTTAATATCTTTTGCGAAGTTCAAGTTCAGAGCTCAAGGTGGCCCACATCAAGATTAAGTTAGCCACTATAAGCTTTGCTACGGATATTCTAAAACTGAGTTTTGAAAATAAAACTGACGTCATGCCCTTATTTTGAGAACACCTGGCAACAACAACCAACACGGTTGGTGAAAAAAGGACGTTGGTGTAAATTGTTTAACCAGGAATCTTTTACTTTTACTTCTTTACCTACTACGAAATTTTGGAATAGAAAAAATTACTAACAACTTTTTTTCCGAGCCAAGATTTTTACCCTCATGGTTCCAGAGTATAGAGGCAGTATATTGTTTTAATAGGCATATGTGGCAGAAAGAAATGGACATTCTGATGCTACTGGCTCTCACAGACTCTACCAAAAGCAAAATCTCTTTCAACCACTTTGAAATAAAGACTAAATAAGTAAATCATCATCATCAGCCCGTGTCAGTCCTTGATCGATTTTGGGCCTCTCGCATCCAACACTTGCCAGCCGTTACCGATGACCGTTGGGGTAAACGAGTCCTGGAGTCGAGACCGCGTCTCGACAAACGTAATGTAGGACGCCCTCAGGCCAGGTGGAGTGACGATTTGCGCAGGACGGCATATTAAGTAAATATATAGATGAAATTTAAATTATCAATTTGGTTTAATAGCCGAAGTAAGCTGTGGATTGCGACCATAAAACGCCCACGCAAAACCTTGTTGGATCTGATTTAGGCAAATTTGGTAATTATGCGAATTCATCAAGCCAAGGAAATAGGAAACTGAGAGCTTCCGGCGTCGATTGCAAAATGATATCATTGTTTTGGAGATAGCTTGTACTATGTGGTTTGGTGACCTTAAATTGGTCTAGCCTATGGGAGTTAAGCTGACCTTCACAAATGCGTTCGTTCATAGTTACGTAAGTATCTAACAAGCCCGATGTACATTATATTACAACAGAGTTCATTAACTCGTGTAGATTTTGTAAATACATTTAGTAGAGCATCTCTTTCAACGTACCTACTATACGTTCAACTCAACAACTCTTCGAAAAACCTTTAAATGTAGGAAAATTACTTTTAAACACAGTGGATTAAGGCATCGTAATAAATAAAATGAACTCGGATATTTATTTTATGGCTAAGTATGTTTAGATAACATTATACGGATAAGAAATGAAGAATAAAGAAAGCTATTTGGAATAAATTATCTACAATAGATGCCACATAATATGATTATCGTAGGAAGCAAATCATCAATCAAAAGAATATTAATTACTTTTCAATTTTATCGATTTATTTTACTTGTCACCCACATTATAAATTTCGTCATACACGCAAGAATTTTGGGTTTTCCAAGCCCAATAACTTGCTTAATTTATCAGCAATCTACCCTTGAGAATTTTATTTCATTTACTTCATGCAAGTAGGTAAGTGTACGGTTGAATGATTGGTATACGAGTACGATACATAGTAAGTAGATATAGAAAATAGTTCCAAATGCTAAAGAAAAGCATGAAATCTGATCTACTTTACATAAAGATTACTTAATTAGATAATTCTTTGATCGTCAACCCGCCTGCCCAGCGTGACGATTACGGGTATATATCCTCCAGACATTTGCCCTAAGTGGCGAACAACTGGAGGGGCCTATGTCCAGTAGTGTACTGTAATAGGCCGATGATGATGATGAATTCTTTGAACTTTATCGTCTCAATAGAACTAACCAAGACATGTTAACGAAACAGTTTGTTCTACAAGCCAATTCTTCTAATTCTAAGTTATTAATTTCATTTTCGTGTTGACCATTATCGCAATCGATTACTGTACCGTTACTTCATGCTCCATCATAATTAATAAGCTCTAGTCTGGTTTAAGTCTACAGTAACAATCATTCATCGATACTACCTTATGATGAATACTTCCGAAATAATCCATATTGTTTACAAATTCACATTGTTTACGTCTTCCGTGGGATCTTTTTAATAATAGAGGTCCGGAGTAGCCTGCGTGGGGGTGGCCTCGCGACGACCTATAAAACAGCTTTGACCCGCAAAAAAAAACAACACACCCAGTAACGGAACAAGCCGAGCAACATGGCGAACTATCAGTTATTAATGTTCTTTTTTGTGGCCGCCGTTGGATGCGGCTCAGCATTGGCGGAAGGTTGTAATTTCGCATTTCAAAGCTATAATCTCGCGATCGATAAATTCGCGATAGATGCCGGCACCGTTAAATCGCTCGCAGTAACCCTTTGTCTCATTTTTTTCGTTTCCAGATGCGGCAGCGGTGAGTGGAGCGGTCACCGGCACGGTTCGTGAGAGGCGGCACCTCCGCAAGAAAAAACTGTGCCATAAATATGGGATTTGCGAAGGTGCGGGAGGGTACGGTGGTTACGGTGGAGTCCAGGGTGGACATCAAGGTTTCCAGGGAGGGTACGGCCAGCCGCCGATAAACATTGCTATCAGCCAGTCGCAGTCTTCGGCGAATGAGGGAGGCGGTGGTCACGCCAATGGATACTATCCTAACAATTACCAGTATAATGGCGGGTATCCTAATCATGGAGGGTATCAAGGAGGCTACAGCGGTCACGGAGGCTACGGGGGATATGGAGGACAGGGAGGGTATGGGGGACAAGGAGGTCACCACCAAGGAGGGCCTGGATACTTCGGCAATGGACAGGGGGCCTACAATAATCAGTTCAATGGAAACTACTATGGGCCTAACGGAGGAGGTGGGGGTTATGGATTCCAGAGGCCTGGTTTTGGACCTTTTTATGATGAAGGCGCTGATGAGGAGGGCAGCAAGCCGGAACATGATCATGAAGGTGACGACGTGTCTCACGGGTCTGGGTACATCGACTATAACCAGGGGCAGGGTCAACAGGGTTATCACGGCCATCAGGGGCAGGAGAACTTTGCGGTCGCTGGGTCTTTTGCCCTAACTTCCCGCAAAAATCAGTAGGTCTTCACTCAGTATCTTAGTTATGTTATTATATTAGATTGTAATTTTAGTTAATTAACCTCGTTGGCCAAATAATGTCTTCCAATGTTTGTAAGATCTTCATCTTCTTGGATCTTGATCAAATTGAACGAATTATAGAGTCATTGTGATAATTACAATATAAGATACTTTTTTAATTACTTGATTTATTTATTATGAAATAAAATGTAAAAAATAATGATATTGTTTTCTTGTACCCCTAAATTGAGAAAATTTTAAATCCTTTCTACGTTGAAGTGCCGTCGTCCTTCATTGAAGTGTTTTCGAAAACGGTAGGTATTAGTTATCGAAGCCACTATTTTAAAAGTCATTTTACTAAATTATTAATTTTGTACCAAATAAAATCTCTATTATATTTTAATCACGTTATTTTAAGAGGCAACAACAGTTTATATAGGAAAGTCTAATTCGAGTATTATTGTTTTCTTTTACAGTAGGTAGGTACCTACTCGACTGAGTAAGATTAGATATTGAAATCTTATTTTACTTGTTTCAATTCGTAAAATATCAGCGTATTGCAGAATACTGCAGAAAACACCTTCGGTAGACCGTATGATATAAATCGGTTAATATAACAACCAAATTTGGATATTAATTCCAATCATGATCAGATTTGCAAAACACACTGCACAGTTTTATTGATCAAATTATGCTGTAGGTAATAAACAATGTTGAAGTCATTATGTAATAGCTATGCGTGAGGGTATTCAACCCAATTAAATATACCTCGCATCTTTCTTTGATTTCCAGCTTCTTGTAAATTACTACTTAACAATCTTTGGCATGTGTATAAATTTTTATAGATAAGGATTCCAATTTAAGTGAATCCATTTAAATAGAAATTATTTTTACGTTTAAATAATATTGGAGTTTGTGATGTAAGGGAGCGACCTATCATCTTTTCGCTTCAAGCCAACCTCACCTGATCGTGGTGCATCCTGCCGAATAACAAACGAGGCGCTTGCAACTGACTGGTGGCGGTATAACCATCTCAATTGAAGGCGTAGATAATACTACAGGCCGATGACGGGCAGCAGCCACACCGGAGCGAGAAGCTACGCCCTGCGATCGCCAACCCGCCTGCCCAGCGTGGCGATTATGGGTATAACCTCTAGGTGTTTGCCCAAAAGTGTTTAATATCTGGAGAGGCTTATGTCCCACAGTGGACTGCAATAGGAAGATGAAGATAATTATTTGAGTTTACTGGTTTGACTGGCCCGGTGGCTCAAATGGTACTGACCCGGCCTCCTGAACCAAGAGGCATAAGTTCGATCTCTACTCATGACAAACATTCATTTATAGGATAAACATTTGCGTTTGTCCTGTGTCTGAGTGGTTAATTGATTTCGATTTCCATAAGACAAGTGTTTTTTTAAGGTACTTACTTCGGAATGGGTGTACGTACATGTACATCATGTATGTGATGTTGTATGATATTTATTTGTCATTCATTAATATTATGGTTATTTAGCTCAAAAGCATAGAATTATACAATTTCCACTTTGTAATACAATCCGAGAATCATTTGGAGGTGATGTAGGTACAAAGACGAAAAACAATAATTAAAAAGATTTTTGAAATTCGCGCAAGGGCTGATTTTCACTGAACCGATTCCGTTCGCGATAGTTATAAATAATAATGCTTGAACAATTTCGACATTTTGTTCGGTATGCATTTTTCATATTATCTAAATTGTTAACACTATTCTTCATTTAGTCACTTCTGTAAATGAAAGTAAAATTAACAAAGAAATATTACCAAAATAAAAAAACGCGTTCAAATTTTGCATTCTGTGCTATTTAAGTAGATGAAACGGTTTAAAGTTTTAAATATTGATGAATATTTTTGATCCTACAAAGAGACAGCCATCAATATCTGGTTTTTTATCAATAAGTCCATTTTATCGCACTTTACAGTTCTTTTTCAAAGACAAGCATTTATTATCCCAATAGATTATGTTAAAATCTGAAATATCCGTTTTACGATCTAGATGAATCGTCAATTAAGTAGATATCAACTGAGGCTTGACGAAAATTTATGGTATCACATACTTTCGGACACATCAAATTACTGTACCGCAACTTGTGGTATAAATTTTAATTTATTAGTGTCAATGGCTCTTTATTACTATAGGTACAATAATTTTGACCCAGTCATAGTGAGTGGGGGAACGATGTGTCTAGTATAAAAGCTCGGAGAAATGATTCAGTGGCATCCATATCATTGGCGAAAGCTGTAAGTTCCCGAAGCATCAGAGATTTCATAGACAATGTTCACCAAGATCCTTGTGTTTGTGGCTGTGGTTGTAGCAACCAGTGCTCAGCCTGTCTGGTTCACTGGTGAGTATTCCTCTTGTAATTTAAATTTTAGAAGGTCACATGACATGGTAACTTAAACACTGCAAACGTTATCATCATCCCCAATATTAATGTTGACTCTACTACTTAGTAGGTATTGTCATCCTCTTTATTTGGATCTCCTTATTCCCGAAATTCGTAATTCCCCGATTGTGGAATAAACTTCTCCCTAACAGAAGGATTGTAGAGAATTGTGAAATTGTGATGTGATGCGAACGTAACTCACGTTCGGGAGATGAATAAATGCATCCAAGAATGCACATTAAAATCTAGAATAATTATTCTGCTCTCGAATCATAAATTCGGAATTTTGGTAATGTCGAAAAATGGATCAATTATGTTCTTGCTTTCGCTTAATACACAAGTAACGAGTTACTACGGGAATAGATCCCGGAAACTGAGCATTAAGCGTAGGTACCTATGTCTTACACAACGCTCTGCAAAGGTCGTCACGAAAAAAAGGTATGGTCAGATTTTAGAACAACCACTAGTTTAGGGTTTAGCATGGAGAAAGTTTATTATAATTATATTGTTGTATGAGAAAGATATTTCACGATAATTAAGATTTGTCTGCAGTTAGATCTAAGAACGCGGACGGAATCAAAATGTTCTATTGTCTCGGAAGCTACAATAAACTTGAATGATAAAATGACGTCAGCTGATTAAAATGTGAGAAAAAACGTACTACACACTTATTGCTTAATTAAAACTGTTATCTAGAAATGTGATTTCAAATAAGTAGTTGTTTTATTATCATTTCCTGGAGGAAAGTCATCATTCGCCTGCCCTGTTCCCATTATCTGGGGTCGGCGCAATGCTTTCTTGGAGGAAAGTAATAGTAAAATATTTGTGTCATTGATATTGCATATTTTCTTGTATTGTACTTTAAAGAAAGTTGTCTGTATACGCTAAACTATCACCGATGTTAGGTACTGCCTATGTACGAGTACTACGAATTAACACTTACTAACGATAACTCGCGATAATGCCCCTCTCGCACATTAGTGGTGAACAAATAGTGGGGGACATCGGGAATAAACGTAACATGTACTTATTGCCTTGTTGGTGAAGTGGCCACAGGTTCCACCTGACAACCGAGAGATCCCAAATTACACTCCCAGATCTGACGAATAAAATTGTTACGGAGTTTTTCTGTCAAGATATTATTAAGTAAGTACGTAGTCTCCTGACTACATTTGGCGATGATACATTATCGTGTAACGGACAGCATGTTTAGCTGTTGGTCCTTCACCTGATCTCTTTCCAGTAGAACTATCGTCCCATCGGTGTCTTAGTAAAGGAACAGAGAACACTTTAATATCCTTGGATAGTCTTCTTGTAGATGGGCTGCCGAAATTCTGTCAGAAGAGTACCTATATCATAACAGCGCTATCTTTTTTCCAGGCAACGGTTTCGTCCCAATGTTCAGGATCGGCCGTTCCCCGAACGTCGCGTTCGGCTTCGGCAGCGGGTTCAGCAGCAACATCGGGGGCGTCGCGCACTCCACCGGCATCGGCTCTTCGTTCTCCAGCGGGGACGCTGAGGCTTACGGCGCGGGCATGGCCGGGGCAGGCGGGAACAACTACGCGAGGGGCGTGGGCGTAGCCAACGCTGCGCCGTTCCAGCCTTTGGCTTATCAGCAAGGTATGTTGATTTGGTTCTTCAAATACTTAGTTACAGTATATCAATAAGTTGTTATGTGATCGATGAAAGCAAAGTTTTTTTTTCATATGCCAATCCAAATTAGTAGTATCCATTTTTAATGTTTCAACTTGATTGTAATGTACAATAATGTCTCCTAACTTCTTGCTCATTTTAGCGGATAGTTTCGGTCCAGTACTTTTTGAGTTTATTCGTTACATTCATATTAGTTTATAATATTAGTGTAGATTCAAGGCAATTTTTTATAAAATTCCACTACCTATATATCTTTATGTATTTGGAACCCAGAATACGAAATAACCTACTCTAATACCACGTGAACATTTTTCGGAGAAAGTTTCAATAGTTGGTTAAAAGAATCCTGGATCAAATCTTTGTGCATAATTGTTCTAAATGTATTCATAACCAAACCAATGACTGTCGTTGTTAGTAATTACTACTAAAACAAAATCAGAAGAAAATAAAAATAAAAAAATTGGTAAACTTGCAAAAATTAAGTAGGTTCCTAAAAATTTATTATTTTTCATCCTCAGCTGCCGCCTCGTCTTTCAACGGTCTCGGACGCGCTCCCTACGGCTCTGCGGTGTCATCCGCCCAAAACTACGGCGGTAACTTCGGCTCAGCCGTTTCCTCCGCCCAAGCCCAGAACGGGCCACAGTACGGATCTGCAGTATCCGCCGCCCAGAACAACGGGCCCGCCCGCTACCAATCCGCCCTCTCCTCCGCCCAAAACGTCGGCGGGCTAGGCTACGAATCCGCCCTTGCTTCAGCCAACAGCAACGATGGTCTAGGCTACAACTCCGCTGCGTCTTCAGCTCAGAACAGCGGCGACTACAACTCTGCCATCTCTTCAGCTCAGTCGAGGAACGGTTTGAACAACTATGGTGCGGCTGTGTCCGCTGCACAGAACGTCGGTGGATACCGAGCTAGCACCGCCCAGTCTGTGCAACAGCGAGGAGCTGGGCTCCAGCACAGCGGCGCTAGCAGCATCAACGGCCCTGGCATCCAGGCGGCTCAATCTCATGCCGTCAACACTGGCTTCTACTAATAACTTCAATCTTACCGAGATCTAGTTGATAACTCCCAGCTAACTGTAGTCACTGCATCAGAAGTTAACGAGACGACTGCTGGACACTTGTCTCGTTATCTTCGACAAAAATTATTTATTTATAATGTATTTTGGAATGTCGAAATAGAAACAATAAAAGACTGTGTTTTAAATCTACTGTGTTTATTTTAAAAACTTAGCCTTAGGTATAACATGGTGGTGGATAGAAAGATCACGGAATATCACTGATTGGAACTCTTAGCTCTGTTATCAAACGTAATAGTTTTCACATTTCCGTAAATGTGGCCATTGTCGTTAACCGCAGAAACTGTTTTGACTTCACCCTCACCACTGCCAGCCAAACTGGGGTCATAGAATCCTTCGACACCTTTAAACCAATTATTATTTAACAGTCCCATATTATTGTTGAGGCCAATTCCTTCAAAGTTTATGGGGTTGAAGAAAAATGGGAGCAAGAAAGGGTTAAATGATGAAGTGGAGACGAAGCTCCTGGCGTCTCCTGCGGCAGCGCCACCAGGCGACACTATACTAAAACTTCTTCCCACAAAATTTGGGTCGTCTGTACTTATAATACTGCTAGATTCTTGGATGCCAGATCTGAGAATCGCTTGTTGGTTGCCAGATTCACTTGGGAATTGGAAATTGATAAATTTGTTGACATTTGGGTCTGATGACGATATGGCAACAATGGCTTCACCAGACGGCGATGATTCTGAAAGGAAACAATAAAAATTTAATCATGTCATCTACATCATAGATAGACTCATAATTGCCATACGATTTTTAATGCTACTAGAACTCTTACGATAATACAACCATTTTCAAAGAAATCAATCTTCAAATTTTAATTATATCGCATAACCAATGAGTGCATAAAGAAAGAATGATTTTTTTTCTATTTTCAACTGTCAAAGCTTGTGACGGAAAAACGACAAAACTTCAATTTGAAAACAAGTCTATTTCATACAGAACAGGTCACAATGTATGGAACGCAATTAAAAGAACGCTAAACCAAAATGCACAGTCACCAACATAACTTAAACAAAAAATATACCTTTCAAAATAATAGGCACACCACTAACAGTACTAGAAACTAGAACGCACATGAACACTAATTCTACCAGAACAGTCATCTTGCCCACCAGCAGAAGTACTTTAGTTTGTATAGTGATGGAGTAATGTAATGATGATGTACCCGTTAATTCGCGGGTTTATATAGGTGCTTTGGAGTTGGTTTATAATTTCAGTGTACCAGAGGTGTGCGGGTTCACTGAACGCAGTGTATCATTTACGAAGCATTAGTAGCAAAACTTTTTACTTTCCGACCGATCGATGATTGAAATTTCTTGTCTCTTTCGCTCTACGATCAAAATTTTAGTGCGATCGATGCGCTCAAAAGGATTTTATATCGTTTCGTTTCTTTAGGCAAGACCTCAACCTTTAGAAAGTTGGTATTAAAGTAGTAAATCATATCCAAAGAATACAACTTCAGTCCATTAATTACCAATCACGCGATGCATTTTGTAGCATCAATACGTTACTTATAATTTGTATACTAAGAGATCAGTGATCCAAAGCTAAAGGCGTCACAAGATATTTTTGATGATTCTCCAGATATGAGGTATCGAGTAATATTGCGACATTATTTTTCCGCACATACGAGTAATTAGCGCATAATTATAATGAATGCTATTTTTTAATAGTAGCTGGACATAATGGATGGAAAGCGAAAGAGAAGCCCAAATCACTGTGACAACGGGCAAGTAACTGGTCAGGTTACCTGTCAGTTGCCACCGCCATGCCGGCCCAACCGCAACCCCTCACGACCTCCGGAAATCCTACTCACCGGCAGAAACAAGACCCTAGGTCATTTGGCTGCGGTATTCTATAGGGTGGAGTTCTTTCCCGGATGGACAGCTCAATACGAGCGAAGATTCGCTATGCTCTACCTCTCTTAAAAGTATTTAATTAGTCCGTCTTTTAGGTTATTTAAAAATAAGAAACACTTTTTATTAATTTCTAAATTAGACCAAAAATTACAAACATATAGGCCGCTATAGTTCTACCACTCCTAAATTTTGATACCTTGTATCATTGTTATTTTTAGTCTAAAAAGAAAAAATACGTGTCTAATATTTTTTTATAATCTAAAATACAGACTAAATATAACATAACCCTAGAAATAACCGTATTGGTTTTACGGCGACCTATGACGTAATTTTTCCTAAAAATTAAAAAATAAATTTTCTTTGAAAATAAACATTCTTTTTAAATTTTAAGTCTGAGAAATTGGGGAAGCTCTAAGTAGGTAATCTCTTTTATTATGAAACATGATTTTTATCACACATAGGAACAAGATACAAATTATAAACAACTGGACATCTTAATAAGGTGACAAAGATCTTACTGAACCGGTTTCTTCATGGGTTTCTCTACATTTTATAGCGTCATTTGCAATCTATCAAAAAAGCAATTTGTAAATTGCAAGCAGTTGCTATTATTTTTGATATATTGGCGCCGACATGAGCTAGAGAGTCATACTAATCGAATCGCTTATTAATTTTATTAATTCGCAACGCTATTTACAAACAGTTAAATAATATCCGTACATAACGGTACTAAACGTTATCACATACTAAATGAAAAAGCCTTAACACTCTATTAAACTTTTTATTAAACTTAACGAAATGCAGTAGGTACATGCTTTAAAACGTAAAAAATAAAAATTACTTGATATTAAGTTGCATTCTTACATAATGGGGGAATATATAATTATTATATTTTGCTGTTAAAAAAATTAAGTATTTACGAGTATATCGCCATCTATTTAATTTATCCAGAATGAACATACTTACTTGATATACATTTTTAACCGACTTCAAAAAAGGAGGAGGTTCTCAATTCGTCTGTATGTATAATATTTTTTTTTTTTTTTTTTTTTTTTTATGTATGTTCACCGATATTTCCGTCAATTATGGATGGATTTCAAAAATTTTTCGACAGTTCGACAGAGGACACTTCCGAGGTGGTCCCATTATCACCAAGTCAGGATCTGATGATGGGATCCTGGAGAAATTGAGGGCAACAACCGAAAATGTTATGTTTTGTCGATGATAAAAGTTTCTTATTTCTTAAAATTGTATGCTCATATGGTGTTTTTGTTACGTAATCATATTTTACTCAGGTATATGCTTCCGGGCGTCAACATCTGTTGCTGATGATGAAGCCACAGAACTCCTTAACGGTTAGGAGTTAGGGGACAGTACTAACATTGGTCGATATTAAACTAGGTAGTAGTATGTACTTATGCAGGGCTAATAGGGCAGGTGATTTGGTAAGTGATATGCTTGATTCTATATCGCATAGTCTTCACTTGACTTGAAGCAAAATTTTTCATTCCTAAGTAAAACTCTTAAGGATTCCCTTATTCATTAATTAGCCTTTACTCAAGGTCCCAGTACATCAACGCAACTAAAAATAGTGAAATAAAATTATTTTTTAAAAAAAATTAAACCGACTTCAAAAAAAACACAAACGACTAAAACTAAAAAGCGATAAATAACTTAAGTAATTCTATCCTTAATACATAATTATTTAAATATTACAATTATCACTTATTTTTGAAGTCGGTGCCAGCCAAACAAATAAATGTATATTGTCGTGTGGATTTGCCGGCCGCGCGCGTCATACAACAACAGTCTACGTTAGGTACCAAGAGCTGGCACCGACTTCAAAAATAAGTGATAATTGTAATATTTAAATAATTATGTATTAAGGATAGAATTACTTAAGTTATTTATCGCTTTTTAGTTTTAGTCGTTTGTGTTTTTTTTGAAGTCGGTTTTGGTATCACAGGTTATCGAAGTTAATAAACTTGATGTGATTTATTGGGCAACTTGTTTCCCCACATCAAGTTTTAACACCCCATAAAACTTATACACTTTTCAAGTAGGTATTAGATGCGGAACAAAGTACAGTTACGCCAAACCATTGATCGCAAGCTAAGACAAAAAGCCAAATAATTGCTTAACGATACATCCGCCGTGTTATTACTCTTCTTATGGCTAATCGAACGACCAATATTTGATGATAATACCAGGTGTTAAAATGATAATGATGGAGAAATTATAGCTGTGAGGAGGCGCGTGGAAAATCGATCTGTCGTCTGAATGCCATAAATATTTATTAAGAACCGTTCCGTGGACTATTAGCTAAAACTTGTAATTTTACGATTGAATATAAGGTGTGCCGTTTGTGTTTCCGCTGCATTTGGCACCGGATCTGCAACATGGCGATGTTGACCAGGATTTGTCTGATTTACGCATCGTTTGTGATTGCTTTAGTCAAAGCAGGTAACTAATTTCAGTCAAATTATCGCACCGTCTCGTATCGTATAGTCTTATCTAATAAAATCTTTGTTAGAGCTATCTTTGTTGATGAGTTCAATGGTTAATTTATTGGTGATACCTAATAACTAATGTCAAATTTCTGAAAGTAAATTGGATCCTAGCACTGCTACATTATTTAATCCATTGAAATCTATGGTCACAGTGCACCGGCAAACCCTAATCATTCTATTCTATCTAGTTTCTTATTTAAAGCCTCAAAGCTAATTACTTATTAACTAAACCAAACAATATTGTATCCTTTTATAGACTGCACATAAATAACGACTTATTTACAAATGTCCTTAGTCCTTCATAACAACTTAAAGGAAAAAAACAAACAAACTACACCTAAGAACGGGCAGGAAAATGAAATAATATAACGAATTCCTATAATGGACCTTCAACACGAGGTAATTATTACACACAATAATATATTTCTACTAAAATTTATTTTGCAGAGTTTAGAAAAAGAAATCCTAGAACCTGACGAATCCACAAATGGCTTAGTTGGAGTGGCCAGTATAGCAGGAGTTGCTGCAAGGAATGGCCGCGTCTCCTCTGTAGGAGGCATCCAAATATACCCAGGACTTGATGCCCCCATTACGATCACAAACACAGACGGAAGAGGTTTCTTCTATCCCATCACAGTAACTAAGGAAGCCGACGGAAACTATGCATCAGGATCTATTCAATACTTAACGGGATATCCTGGATCAGTGGTCGTTTCCTCAACAGCCAGGTCAGGGTACGGGCCAGAATTGAAACCTTTACCATTGAGCATCAAACAACCATTGCTGAAGGAATTCATAATCCAACCTATGCCAGAACTATTTGACAAAGCAAGGACGCTTGGTCCTGAACAATGGTTCATGAAGAATTTGTTTCCTGTGAACCTGAAACAGGACACTTCTGTTTATCCTAAGAGTGAGTGGTTTTATCCGAATTTCGATCCATTCATGAATTTTTGGCGTTGAAATAAATCTTTATGTTTTAAATTTGTTTTTTTTTAATACCTGCTATTCACGCATTGGGTAATTTCATTTACTATTGTAGTAGCGCTGTTTCAGTTGCATTTTCAGTTATTGTTTTGTAGTGGAGTTGTTATCTACATATTGGAAATATGGATGATTCCAATATGTAAGACATTTAGAGATAAGTACCAAGTATTTTAGCGAACCGTTTGCCATTTATTTCCATTTTCCATACTTATACAAAACATTATGTAGGTAATTGGTGTTGTACATACACTTTTAATAGGCTTACCTACAACGGCTTTAGTTCGCGTGCAATACAATAACTTTAATCAACGTGTAGTAGGTGTTAACGTTCGTTCCTAAACCCCGTCAGCCCAATTTTAAGTCCGATCCAGATCTATAGACCCATCTCTTAGTGTTTTAAGCAGCTCAGACTGCGATCACTGTGACTTTTGATGTTAAATTCCTAAACCTAACGGTACCCCAACCGCAGCATATCAAACCAATGTTCAATGCCATGGACAATACCACAATCAACCTATCTTTTCAACGCCAATTGTTTAAACGCGGATTAATTTTTTAGTCCGTTACTAACTCGTTCTTGACAGGTTTCTAATACATTTTTTGTACCATATAACGGCACGTCCAAAATCGAAAGATCCATTAGGACGTCAATAAAGCGAACGTTGCTCTACAGTGCATTCTGTGTAAAAAATATTATTGGCCACGACTTTGTATATAAACGTTTAACCTGACCGTTCATATCGATTAAGTAGGTACGGCTACGAATTAATGCTTAAGTATAGCTTGCTCGCGGAATGGCGAGCTGTTGGATAGCGCATCGTACTACTGAAAGAGCCACATCGAGTCGCTGACCATCCCGACTCCTGCAGAACTATGACACTGGCGAGGATACCGGGGAGTTTAGCTGATAACATGCACAATACACCACCGTTTGCCTCCCTGTGGCGTGGCTACTCGCATCGAGCAAGTTTTTTTTTAAATACTTATTAAGTTTTTATTAAAACAAGTTGTCCCTTCGTTACCTACCTGGAAGTACCATACTGACTCTATTTGGCAGTGCAGATCGTAGTATACCTATGACGTAGAAACGTTATGTGCATAGGTACACGCATTTAATAAATTTTAATCCATATCAGGTCATAAAATCTAAAATGGCGCAAGATTTAGTGCAAACATCCCGCTGCGAATGACATCAATTTCTGCCTGCACGTTTTGCAAGAGTCACTGCATATTAAGTAGCGCGTGTTCATAAGCGAAGCGGATAACGTAATGCTTTTATACTTGATTTAAGCCTTTCTTGTAAACAAACAGATAATTGTAGTACTATGTTAGTTGGTAAGATGTATTTTATCTATGCGGTGACGAGTGAATAATACATATCACCTATCTCCTGCGTGCTTGGCTAGTCTCCTTAGAGGTTTGTCTCTGGTTGTATTGGTATCTGTGCTGCGACTGAAATTCAGTTCAGTATCTACTAACCTATGCCCGTAAGTATTTCTGAGACACAGCTATCATCAGATGCTTGTAGTACAAGGGAAGACCTTAGTTGTATTCAATTATTTTCACCAGGAGTTTGGTGTAAATTCTCTGATGTAATTCGTCATTCACTTCTTATCTATAGGTATCAGAGGTTAACTTAAAGTAATACCTAATTAATTATCATAATCTAATGTTGCACCACAGTTAAATACGCTGGCCGCACAATTTATTAGACAAAACAGGACAAATGCTGTATCATTTTACCACATTACCCTAAATAAAATAGTTAATACTCTCCTGACTGAATTTCAGTCACAGAGACCAATACAACCAGAGACAAACCTCTTAGGAGACTAGCCAAGCACGCAGGAGATAGCTCCGCAAGTCTGTGTACAAAAACAAGTGCACACTCTGTTCCTTTCCTGTCATAAACCAATGAAACGATAGTTCATATCCCTACATAGTAGGTACATATAAAAGGAGTGTACTAGTACCCAAACCGCTGTTCGCCCCGTCCGGCACTAAGCCATCTGTTCATTACCATTGGAAATCGCGCCCACTCCACCACTCGTTATGCAACTATAATGAGCCGGAGCGTTACTCTGCGCGTACGCATTGGATAGAAATTATATCAGCAAATATCATTGATTCAAGTTTGATCACAAAATAGCACTTACTTTATGGAATACAGGACCAACGAATGCATAAAAGTAGGTACACTCACGATTTACTTAATTACATCTTCATCAGCCTATCACAATCCACGGCTGTTCATAGACATCTCCAGTTGTTCGTCACTTTGGTCTATCTGGAGGCTTTACCCATAATCGCCACGTTAGGCCGGCAGGTTGGCAATCGCAGTGCATAGCTTCTCGCTCCGGTAAAGCTGCTGCCCGTCATCGGCCTGTGGTATTCAGCTACGCCTTCAATCGTGATGGTTATATACCGCAACCAGTCGATTGCCAGAGCCTCGTTTGTTATTCCGGAGGATGCACAGGTGAGGGTGGCTTATATTGCCACCACTGGCCACCAGATGGTTGCCAGGGCCTCGTTTATTATTTGGGCAGGTAAGGGTCGAAAAAATGATTACCGAACTTCATTGTACCAATCACAGAATAATAAAAGTTAGCCTAATTCCTTAGATTTTTGATAGATCAATGAATCTAAGCCCACATTTATACTTGATCACAGAATAAGAAGGATTACAGGTGTTAAATTCTGAAAACATCTCATTATGTCGATAAAGTCGAAATATACCATCTCCACAAACAACAAACATGCCTTCCTACCTCCACCACAACCTTTGCGCAACGGTCTGAGAGTGGCCCACGTGCGGCGAGGGCTCGCGCGGCGCGGCGCCCGCGCAGTGTCGCCGCTGTCACGATGCGCGCCTGCGTCCTGCTGCTGCTGCTGGTCTGCGCCGCCTCCGCCCTCCCCCAGAGGCACTCCAACCTCCAGAGAGGAAATGGTGAGTTAACCTTTTTTTCACCACCATATTTTTTTATATATTTTTTTAATTTTTAAAAAAAAAAATATTGCCCAATAGGCGGACTCATTGACGCAGGCATGCTCCACCAGTCAACCCATTGGTTGCACTAATAAGAAGAAAATAAAAGCATAGGTAGGCAGTGTTGCAGCACACTACCTACACTTTTATATTCTGCTTTAAGTTAGATAACAACATTACATTATTTAAAATATGCATACACAAAATATGTATTATGCACAACATATAGTTAACATACTGTATATATATAATATAACTCATATAAGGACAACTTGGTGTTGTGAAACGACTTCGCTAGGGTTTAAGTGATTATCGTAGAGACTTGGGGAAAGCTAGAATGAGACTAATCTTACACATACCAATAACGTGGTCAAAAGAAAGTTATAAAATGCATCAACTTCAACCCCAAATTTCACACCATCTTCCAGAGAGGCAGTATTTTAATTTATATGATTCCGATAAGATAGAATAGGTACTTGAGGACTCGAACGTATCATAACACGTTCGCTCCATGACGTCATAATATGTTTCTACTCGACTTATTTCCATAAACATGCAAATTGACTATTGACACTTCATAGAACTGTTTACCAGTGTTGATTATGTCCTGAAATAGGACAGGAAACAGGTAGACACTTATACAATAAAATGGTTGACGTATTAGGAGCTATAAGCTTTTTTTTTTTTTTTTTTTTAAGAGGGGAATGCATTAGGCACCTTCATGCCGTCTCCGGGGGGAGGCGGCATGGTGTGTGGGACTCACACCTCCCAAAAAGGGAGGGCATACCCACTAAACCCCCCTGTGTCGCCAGTGGGCAGCAAGTTGCAGGGACACGGGTAGCGCCGAAGCATACGGCCACATCCCTGCCTGCCTGTATAAGCTACTACAACTAGAAAGATGATGGGTCCTTGAAATTTTGCTTTGGAATGGAATATTGGATAGAAAAATATTAAGAAACACTGCTCTAGGTAATACATATAACCACTCGAAATGGCGAACTGTGTACGCCCTCTGCCACGTTCACCAAATTAGCCAAACTTTAGATTAATCTCAATTTTGAATGAACGTCGTCGAAAATGTTTACGAATCTCAAGCATTATAAAAAGCCCCACAGATCTTCACTCATAAATGACTGAAATGCGTTGTAGACTTCGCACGTACTTATTTTTTTCTAAACTAATATTATAAAGAGGAAAAATTTGATTGTTTGATACAAATAGGCTCCGAAATCTGATATAAAGTTGTTAAAAAGATGTCTAAATAATCAGGGATACTCAACTGTCCCATATCATTTGCTTTAGATTTTGGCAAATTGTCCTTTACACCTAAGTACGACTAATTTCACACACTGTCGTCCAATTCTAAGAACTGACGAATACAATTCCATGTGTAATTTTATTCGTAACACGTGCGGCCGAAGCTCTGTGTTTATGCATAGTGAATAAATACGACAGACCTTGTTTGTACATACGGGAATCAGTTAGCTACACATCAGATTACGCTATATCAGGCTATTCTCAAATACGTTCGGAAGGATATCTCTCGTAAACTAACCTGGACGTTCATTTAAAGTTTCCAAATCCGGGGGGAATAGGCATAGTGAAAATGATGTGCATCTATATTAAAACCAACACAAGAAAGCGAATAAAGATAGCGAATTTTCGCTCGAATTGAGCCGCCCGTCCGGGGAAGGACCTCCACCCTATAGAATACCGCAGTCAAATGACCTCTGGGTCGTGTTTCTGCCGGTGAGTAGGGTTTTCGGAGCTCGTGGGAGGTTAGGGTTGGGCCGGCATGGCGGGGGCAACTGACAGGATAGGTAACTGACCAGTTACTTGCCCGTTGTCATAGCGACTTGGGTTTCTCTTTCGCTTTCCATCAGGCGTAGGGAAGCCATTATGTCGAGCCACTATTAAAAAAGCGTAGGGATTAAAGCTGTATTAATTTGGAAAAACAACGTGTTTTTTTGTCAATTGTCTTACAACTATTATTGCCCACCTTCAGGGCATTGAGAAACACAGTATTCTACATGAATAACAACAACACTTAATAAACATTGATTATTATAATGATGTGGACAGAATAAGATGAATAAGTAGGCGATCATACAATAAAAGGAAAAAAGTCTATCGACAGCGAGATACCAAGTCCCATTCTGTTAAATTGTTAGTCGAGAATTGTATACTTACGTATGTATGAGAAAATATGTACCACACATGTTATACCTTGAAGGTTGGTCCTGACTCCTGACTCACCTAACTGCCCTTTGTTATAGCTTATTTACCTATCCGATATTTATCTTCTCAAAGGTCAGATGGCAGTCGCTTCAATGTAATAACCAGACTCGCTAAATCTAGGATCATGGTCAAAGCGGACCCTGGGCCTAGAGGCACAAACCAGGACAACGCTAAGAGGATGATGATTTATCTTCTCAAAGGTGGGCCATGTAAGAAGATTAAATAAAAGACGATGTAGAGATAGGTACTTTTAATTATGAGGTGATTGTGGGGCCTTAAATAAATCTCAAATATTTATTTACGAGCATAAATTAGAAATCTGTAAGAAGTAAAATTAAATTACATAAGAGCACTCGCGCTCTCTACTTTCATGAGATTATTACTTTGTTAATTAAGCAATTAGTGCATCAGTTAATTGGCACGGGGTATAATGCTAGATAAATAAATATTCTTATGTACGAGTAGGTATCTATAATAGAGGAATGTATGGGAGCGACCTATCATCTTTTCTCTCCAAGTCACGCTTATCTGCCTGTGGTGTATCCTACTGAATAACGAACGAGGCTCTGGCAACCGACTGGTGGCGGTTTAACCATCACGATTGAAGGCATAGCTAAATAGCGAAATAACCGATGATGGGCAGCAGCGTCACTGGAGCCAGGAGCTACGCCCTGCGATCGCCAACCCGCCTGCCCAGCCGTGGCGATTATGGATATAACATCCATATGTTTGCCCAAAGTAGAGAATACCTGGAGAGGACTATGTCCAGCAGTAGACTGCGATAGGCTGATGATGATGATCTGTAATTTTTTATTTCCTAAAGATTACGATGATAGCTAAGGCGGCTTTGTCATCATCACCGGACTGCGGGGGAGCAAATTCTCTCACCACTAGTGGAATAAAATATTAATAAAACAGGATAGGAAAACAGCGGTGATACATCAACACTCTTCATGAGTTTAGAAACCTAAAAATTAACAGCTATACTGTTCATTTATTTGTAAATGGTAACGACTATGTTACAATTGCTATAACAAACAAACAAACTTAAGGTGAACAGGTAAAATGTTACCAAAATCTGTCGTTAAATCCACCGATTCCGTCACCGCAAGGCTACGCGACCTGCGAAGGTCACAGGGGAACCGTTTTTGTATCACATTTGAATACATTAATTAGCAAAAGTAGATAAAAACTAGTATGCAAATAAATGCATAACTTAATGCATTAGTCGTTTAATATCTTCCTTCCTCATAAAACTCCGTTCAAATGGAAAACGGTGCTTAGGTGCAATTTACACATTAAAATTCATCTATTATAGTCCGGCCTCCATGATCTACTACGACGAATATGACGAGCAACTGGAGAGGCCTATGCCCAGCAGTGGACTATGATAGGCTGATGACGATTAAATATAAATAGTGACAAAATCATTAGAAAAACAGATGCACAGCTAAGTCTACGATAAGAGCTGTAAGCATGGTAGAGCTACGTCCAGCATATTTTTACAATTTTTTTTAGTGAAGACCCTGGGATTTGGCGACCTGACAAGACAGATATGGTGCAAGTTACATAGGTTCTGGGTTCAACTACATTTTTTATACCACTAAGGTGGCAAACAACAAGGTTACCGCAGCCTATATGGACGCATGCAAATTTAAAAGCTTTCCAATGGATTCCTATCTTTCTTTTCCTGATAATAGAGTTGAAAGCAGACCTCTCCTCTCTGTCTAGTGATAACGCCAAGACTGCCTCTTATATCCGAATGGTGAAAATATGGTCTATCACCATAGTCAAGACACGCAGAAACCCAACAAACGGGCATTTTGTCCCATAAACTCCTTTATGCGCGGGTTTTTCATGAACTTGATGTCTAACAAACCATTTTTCACATTCCAGAGCCAGACAACCAACAGTTCGTGGAAGAAGTGGTGGTGGAGTCGGTACTGCAAGTGAGGAGTGCTGATGCGGGCCGGCAGGCGCGAACCAACACGCAGACCAACCTGCAAGATGGCGCGCGCGTCTCTGCCCTGAGATCTTAGCTTAAGCTCTTATGACACCTTACTTTAAGGCCCAATGTCCTCATTATGATCCAAATATCATTCTCGTATCAATTGTATCTAAAACTTTGGGCCTTACAACTTTAAGCATAAGAGTCATAAGCGTCTGGAAGATGAAGCAATAGGAACTGTACTTAAAAATTTTAATAACCAAACATCAGGATGCGGACAGAACAACGGATGTAAAATAAGAAAATAAAAAAGAATCTTACTTAACATGTTATTGAACTTTAAGATGGAGGCAAAATAATATGTAATATTCTTCTAAGTCAAATAAAAAGTAGTCTTTTTTTATACCATAAGTGATCCTTAGACGCTACATGAAGAAGCTTAATGTGGCAGATGACTCACACCTATATCCAGAGATGTGTGTCTTATCCAAGAGCCCCTGTTACATATATGGGTTACACAATTGTGAAAAAATAATTTCCGCCATAATCGAGTCTTCTTATACATACCTACTTAGGACCTAAACTTTTTAATACTTTTAATGAAATTAGCAGTGCAATTTTCAAAGCAAATTCTGCCACCGTAGAAAGGACAATATTGTACGTACCTACCTTGAATTAATTTAATTCATTATTTTGTGCTTTTATCTTTTACGACCAATTCAGAAAAATGTTAATATAAAAAATAATACCAGCGTAAATCCTAAATCTTCCTAATAAAATGATTTCCAAAGTGTTTGCTTAATATACTCGTACTAACTATAATAGACTAAGGTTAGTTTTAGCTATATTTAGACAATATTTTTTTGTAAACTTTTGTGATACATAACATTATCTCTTGTTTTATTTATACCTTAGAAATAGATAGGAGAACCAAATCCATTCCCTAGTTTTTTAAGCTTTAAGTAAGCCTAAAAAACACGCAACAAAAGGAGTCCTCGTTCCTGAGGCCCTACTACAAAAATCTATAAGGGTCCCGTTTTTGCCATTTTGGCTACGGAACCCTAAAAACGAAAACGATCGTTCGTTTAACGGATCGCGTATTTTTGCCCCATAAATCCCTCTCATTTGCTCCTCCCGTGTTCTAATATACCTATCAAGTAAATTGTTGAAAATCGATGTTGACGAATTTTAGTTCGTATATTGGAAAACGGGAGGGATAAATTAGAGGGATTTATGGGCAAAAATACGCGATCCGTTCTACGAACGATCGTTTTCGTTTTTGGTAGTATGGCCCCTGCTCCGTCCCATTAAGCCATGGAATGCCCTTCCAGTTCATGTGTTTCCTTTCTCTTACAGTTCTGGGTTCTTTAAGTGGGGTGTGAAGCGAGGGCGACAGCGCGGTAGGTTTCTTCTATTATGCCTGTCGACCTTACTTTTGGACCTCACGACCGAGGTAATCATGAATGCTCTTTTTTATAAAAACCTACAGAGAATCTCGTAGATTTATATTTGATACAACCTCTTGGCCTACTCAATTATCCTCAACTATAGTTTGTGAGTGTTGATGTAAGCAACAGTAAAAGCAGTTGCTTTTGCTTGTGACAACATCAGCTTATCGCAGTCCACTGCTGGAAATAGGCATCTCCAATTACTTGCCCCTTTGGGCAAACACCAGGAGGCTATAGCTACACGCTGAGTAGGCGGGTTGGCGATCGCAGGGCGTAGCTCCTCGCTCCGGTGACGCTGCTGCCCGTCATCGGCATGTGGTATTTAGCTACGCCTTCAATCGTGATGGTTATACTGCCATCAGTCGGTTGCCAGAGTCTCGTTTGTTATTCAGCAGAATGCACCACGGGCAGGTGAGGTTGGCTTGGAGCGAAAAGATCATAGGTCGCTCCCTTACAACCCTGTTCTACAGAAAACTAGTAATAACTTTATTATGGACGCTAAATGTAGGTAAGTAAAGTAGGTAACTTTAAAGTTTAGCTGTTTTTACAATATCGCCTGATGCTTTTTATCAGACATTGCCACAGGAGGCATATACGTGGCTTTGTTAAATGTAAGTAATGTATGTTAGTCAGACTTGATAGAGATCGTAATTAACGAAGAAGAAAAAGAAATCTTTTATTTCAAAGATACAGCAACATGGAAGAATTTTCACCCACGTCTATCGAAAAGCACGTTAAACGATTCATCAGGCGCCTGATCGCCTCCGATCTACCTATAGCCTCAACTGATTTTAAGAGTACAGGAACACTAACTCATCTGTGCCTGCACTGCCTGCCAGTATGGCAAGTGCTGGATGCCAGAAGCCCAAAATCGACCTAAGTGGCGAACATTAGGAGAGGCCTATGTCCAGCAGTGGACTGAAAGGGGCTGATGATGATGATGAACCAAAACCTATAAAGAACCTTAGATGAAGATAGTTCTCCAGCGTCCAGTGTACTTAATCGCTGGGTTGATGACGATCTATATACCTAAACCCTTGCGTGGCGCTTACTGTGGCCCTGTGTATGTGGCATTCCCAACTTTAAAAAATGCCATATGCCTATTTGCTACAGTAGGCGCCACATCAAGTTAGACCCTTCAGAAATAGAACCTAGCTAACGTCTATGTCGTACGCATATCAAGCTTACTTCAGAAGACAATGCCAATTCATTTGCATTGTCCATACTTTATATCAGCTTCGAGACGCGACTAGGTCAAACGAGTACAATCACATATCAACATATGAGAGTAGGTAACTAGTAGCATTAATGTGTTTATCATTTACAACTGCAGCGTTGCACCGGCCATAAAGTTGTCGATACGCGTCCGTTAAACGGATTTATTGACAAAATCGCGGCCAAAACAGACGTACGATTGGACGTTTGGACGGATAGCGCGGCGCCGGCGCCTGTATACATTATATTAATCGAATCTCATTATAGTATCTTACGACTGACAATCAAGCTCAACGGATTAGTAAGCTGAAGTGGTGGGCTGGCCACATTAGCCGCAGAACCGATAACCGTTGGTGTAAACGAGTTCTGGAGTGGAGACCGCGTCTCGGCAAACGTAATGTAGGATGCCCTCAGGCCAGGTGGAGTGACGATTTGCGCAGGACGGCTGGCAAGTGCTGGATGCGAGAGGCATGTCCAGCAGTGGATTAACACGGGCTGATGATGATGATGACGACTGACAATTAATTTATTTCTTTACCTACTTGAAGAGATGGTCTCGTCGTATTTTAAATCCAGAAACCACACGAACGGTGGATGTCATAAAATGGAATATCAGGAAAAGGGCAGCGATTTACCAGGACACAATAAAACTACTGCGGTCACCAATCCACCTGCCAAGCCTGGTGACTAACGCAAATACCCCCAAATGACAATTATTATTGAAGGAGGCCTATGTCCAGTCTGCGTTTGAAGATTGATGATGATTATAACCTACTTTAAGGTTCAATCCATAACTTTCTTGCCGTATCTTCTCGACAGAAACTACTTTCCGACTACGGTGGTAGTCATTTTTATTTGTTCCCGTCGAGTCATAGGTGCCTATCATAAGTCTATATGAATAAAGATTCATTTTCAATAAAGCTTTCAATACTATTGGTACATGAACTCGTAAGGAGTAGACTTTTTCGACTCACCGCTATGTTTCTTCGGTAGCACATTGCTGTTTATAAGCGTGTAGGAGTTAAAACTGCAAATCTCACCCACTTGTTGAGGAAACATGTACCTAGGTAACAAGACAGAATTTTGACATTAAATATTTTTTTCGTAAATATTGAAGTAAATGAAATAAATCCCGTCCTCTCCTATCACTATCCTACTCAAAAACTTTGCCTGGACCAGACCTTCCGATCCGAGACATACATAAAACTTTAATGCGAGCTTTCAGTACGAATTTTTCAGGGGGCGCGGGCGTCATAAAAATTACATTTATTTATTAATAAATCAGTAACATACAATGTACGTACACACATCGTATTGTAATTAATAGTAGGTAGGTACTATAATACCTTCGCGGCTTCCCTGTTAATGGTTCTTGCGGCTCACACTTTGAGAACGCTTACGCGTCGTGGGTTCGATTCCCGCCCCGCACAGTACAAACATTTGTGTTCTTGAACATGTCTGTTTGTATTGGTCTGGGTGTTTTCTATGTATAATATGTAGGTATTTATTTACAAAAAAAAATATATCTAGGTAAGTTTATCAGTTGTCTAGTACCCATAGTACAAGCTTCGGCTTAGTTTGGGGCTTGGTGGCATGTCTTGGGTTATTTATTTATTTCTACGCTAACCACCCTAGATCTCACGCGCCCTACTCGGGTGTAAAAGAAAAAAAATAGCTAAACTAATAATATTCCTAGACAGCAGTGGTGAGGCGCATGCCGATGAGGTGCGCACGCGTCGCGCATAACGCCGCGCGCGCACGTGGGGACGGCCGGGCTCGAATATCGCGCGCATGAATATCAATCATCACTATCAATGTTAGGATTAGGACTGTCTTCGACAGCTCTCGGACTTAGCGGCTGTGTATTACTTAATACGGGATGTAAGGGTGCGACCTATCGTCTTGACACTCCAAGCCATCATCACCTGCCCGTGGTGCATCCTGTTGAACAACAACCATCAGCCTGTGGTATCTAGCTACGCCTTCAAATCACCACTGAAGGCGTAGTATCTAGCCACAGGCCGATGACGGGCAGCAGCGTCCGGAGCGACAAGCTACGCCCTGCGATCACCAAAACCGGGTGGTGTACCGATGGGTAAATCCTCCATATTACTGCTCAAAGTGGCGAATAGCTGAAGAGGCCTATGTCCAGCAGTGGACTGCAGTAGGCTGGTGGATTAGTACCTACTTAATAATAAATGGGCCATGTGTTGGTTAGGGACGTGGCAGTACGCTTCAGTGCTATCCATATCTTGCGAATTGCTGCCTGTTTAAGTACGAGTTCTTAAAACTATCATCATGATCACCGTATTGCAGTCCACTGCTGGACATAGGCCTCTCCAGTTGTTTGCCACTTAGGGCAAACATCTGGCGGATATACCCATACCTACACAATTCTCGCTCCGATGACGCTGCTGCCCGTGATCGTTCTGTGGTATTCAGCTACGCCTTCAGTTGTGATGGTTACACCGCCTCCAGTCGGTCGCCAGCGCCTCGTTTGTTATTCGGCAGGATGCACCACGGGCAGGCGAGAATGGTTTGGAGCGAAAAGATGATAGGCCGCTCCCTTACATCCCAAACTATCGTCTAGTGTCGACATAATACCTAGAAACTACTGGGAGTCATTGGTAGACAGTTGCAGTATTCATTGGCATCTGTGGGCTATCTAAAAATTAATTGTAGGCTACATAGAAAACATTAAGTGTTACCCACACGTTCCTAGACCAATTTCGAAGTCCGCTGCATAAATTGGTGGAATCTAACGCCGTATTTGAATACAATCGCCACCTCTCGGATGGGCGTATGCCACCGTTATCGCCTCTTTAACCAGTGTACTGGAAATGTGTCTATGTATAATGTATCCGAGTTTAAGTGTTGTAACCACACAGCCATTTCATGACAAGATATTTTTATATCAGAAAAAATTACTTAGAAGGAGCTCAAGTCATCATCATCAGCCTATTACAGTCCACTGCTGCACATAGGCCTCTCCAGTTGTTCGCCACCTAGGGCAAACTTCTGGAGGATATACCCATACTCGCCACGCTAGGCAGGCGGGTTGGCGATCGCAGGCCGTAGCTTCTTGCTCCGGTGACACTGCTGCTCGTCATCGGCCTGTGGTATTATTTAGTTACACCTTCTATCGTGATGGTTTTACCGCCACCGGTCGGTTTGCCAGAGCCTCGTTTGTTATTCGGCAGGATGCACCACGGGCCGGTGAGGATGGCTTGGAGCGAAAAGCTGACAGGTCGCTCCCTTACATCCCAAGCTCAAGTAGTAGGCAATTTCGCCTGCGTTTCTATATTGGAAACGTTTGAATCTGACCAGCAAGTATGAAGCTATTATGTTTTGAATTAATGAATTACATAATATAATTGATTATGAGTGAATAAGAAATAACGAGTACCTCTTTCTGCGCATAGAAAACAAAACGACTATATTCCAGAACCTACATTATTTCTTTGCAGTGAAAAAATATCATCTTCGCTGTCCTAAATTGATGTCTAGTATAATCTGGTCACATGAAGCCCAAAGCTTCTACTTAAGTATTCCGGAGCTAATAAACGACCAGCGCTTCTGAGAAACTATCGGCATTTTCTATACGAGAGCCAATGTCACCACTCGGATGAAAGAAAAATACAAAGAAATAGTAAATTACTCTTACGCAGGCCTTTTGCATATAGCGAAGCACGTGGACAGTTGCAAATGATAGAATAAATTCTGTCTTTGATTGACTGATGGGCAGGCCAAGGACAATACGACATACAAACTGGTATGTCTGAAATTCATACAGACAAAAAAATAGTCCGCTCCTATGGTTCGCAGAACTCGTGCTTAATAAAATCTACCTTTGATTTGCTGACAGGCAATGGGCAATACAAACTTACCTATGTAATTTTTTTTTATAGTAGCTCGACATAATGGCTTCCCTACGCCTGATGGAACGTCAAAGAGAAGCCCAAGTCGCTGTGACCACTGGTAAGTAACTGGTTAGCTACCTGTCAGTTGCCACTGCCATGTCGGACCAACCCTAACCCCCCACGAGCTCCGGAGACCCTACTCACCAGCAGATACACGACCCGGAGGTCATTTGGCTGCGGTATTCTATAGGGTGGAGGTCCTTTCCCGGACGGGCAGCTCAATACGAGCGAAGATTCGCTATGCCCTACCTCTCTTATGTCTAAAGTTTAAGCAGAAGAACATCGTAATGTGTAGGTCGTTCTTGGGGATTCTGTTCTCTAAAGCGTGGATGATTCCAAGGTTTCAAGCTCAGTCTGACCTGGTGAATTTTATAAAAGGTTTGCTGGACTGGGAATTACTAATTAGGTATACTTACATATTTAGCATCATTTCTTAGATAATATACCAAGAAATTATACCTGGTTTGAGAACAATGTGATTCGGGAGTATTTTCTAAATACATTTTAATTTTAAATGCTACCAAAATGAGCACTAAAAGTTACAGCTTTATTGTAAGAACGTAAATAAATTTACTACTTAAGCATTTTACGAAAATACCTCCTAATGAAGAACAACATGTGAATATTAATTTTGTAAGAAAAACACAAATTCAGTTCGCTAGAATTACCTCTAGAGACAATCACAGAATGTTAACCAATGTTACACCGATCATTAGCAAAAGTTTGTTGAACTGGCGGTCGTTTTTGAGAAATTTCATTAATCTCAGTGTAATTCGTATGTAGAGACACGCCAGTTGATTACTCACGATTTGTACAGCCATAATGCTAGAGTTCGTTAACTTTTTGTGTATGAGACGTTGTATGGCTAAAACAGACTCACGCGAGAAGTCTCGCCGAGAAGTGTTGCCGAGAACCCAATCAAGAACGAAAACAACGGCAAGAAAGCAATCAGATTCACGCTTCTCGGGTGTTCTCGGCGTGAGTCTGTATGGGGCTCTACAAAGAGTCTTTGGATTATTGCTTTACTTCTTTATTACTGGCCTTGGTTTATACAGCTGCATGTCCACGACTTTACTAAGATTGATGACGCTCCGAAACGCTACTTATAAAAGTTAAGTAGTAAGTAATCCTATCCCATCCCAGTTAGATCAATACAGTAAAGCAAAAGTGAGGCCTAAGTCGTGACCAAATCTCTTTATTCATAGTGCGAATTTTCCCCAAATAGCCTGATGTTAAGCGATGTTGGAGCCCAGGATGAAGCGAGCTTACTCAACAAAAACCGATTCTCTCTCGCCTTGAATATCTGAACATTATGTCCTTCGGGGAGCACGGACTCCGGTAAAGTTCTATTCTATCCCATTAAGCGATAAATGTATGTCTTCCAGAATCGCAATCCCTAAACATGCTTTAAAAATACGTCAGTGAAGACTTAATTACTTCCTTACTTCACATTACCATTACCCGATAACATCATAGCAGATACAAGTAAATACGCAAAAACCAATCCAAATGCGTATTCGTTTTGACTTCTAATTTAACCAGGTGCACGACTATTCAAATCAAACAGATACACATCGATTTGATTCGGTCCATACGACCTCCAATCCCAGATTTATTTGTACCTAGACATAGCCTGATTAGCAATTCGAACATCATTATAACTTTGAAATGAATAAAAAAAACGACGTTGATCCTTTCCGTCGTGCGAGCGTAAAAAAATAATGAAAAATTCATTTAATTGCTCGCTCAATGCCCATTGTTTTGTCTAAAATTTATTACCTAGAAGCGACAAAGAGAATTGTAGTCGTAAAATGTCATTACAATTTTAATTTTGCAGGTGTGGCTTGGGAACATATCCATATGGCTACTTCTACACTGTTGGCAAAATAAGAGTAGTAGGTATATTTGTTTTTGTATTGTGAAATTGTAAATACCGTTAGATTATAATCCAACTTGCGAGATTGACAACTGTTGAAAGATTGTGAACCGTAAAAATTGCAAGCAAGCAATTTAACGTACTTATTACTCTTCGGTGACATTTCGTAGTACTTACAAGCAGTTCAAAAAATCGCTGATACATGTGCCCTAGTTCGACTCGGTGATCGAAGTGCCGACCGGCGCCTACCAAATAAATTCACCGCCGACCTCCAAGGATTTGTATTCTGCCACTATTTGCAGCTGTTTTTATCCGAATTTATTTCATAGGAGAACAATAAAAATTCTCGTTACGTACCGTGCATCTTAACCGATTGAGGCAGAACATGCCATAAATTAAAAATGGCAAAACAAGAATCGAATTACAAGAGGCTTCCGCGGCGCTCTCGCGTTTAATGTTCTTCAATTCAGATTTTTTTACTACTGATAACAAATTGTCATTATCAGCCTGCAAACTTCTACTGGACTTGGGCCTCCACAATGACAATTTTGGGGGATTCGCCTAAGTCACCTCGCTTGGCAGGCAGGTTGGCGACCGCAGTAGGTATTATTTGTACCCAGGTAAACGCAGCTGCCCGTTTCCTGATATTTCCGTAGTCGTCTTCTACGATACTCATGGCATGAGATGGGGTGGTCCTATTTTACATTCGAGTAGAATTTTATTAGACATTTCTTATTAGACATTTCACCATTTCCATCACGGCACGGACAATTTGACATTAGTCTGGTACACTTAAGGTAAAATTTGGACGACGTTCATTCAAAGAATCTGATCTCTTGTAGATAGCCCTCTGGTAGAGGAAATTAATTTTGCCAAAGAGATAGGTAAATTTAGCTTATTTTCCGGTAGTAGAAGCTGCCTACAATCCAGTCCAGAGAATTTAACCTAATATTGAAAATATAAATAGCTCACCCTTTGTAATAAATAACAAGCTGGATGCATAATATAAGACAAAGATTTAGTCGTTTATTTTTCTAGATATTAGTTTCGTATAAGAAGACATGTTCAAGTGTGCTATTATTAGATACGTGATCAGACAACAATACGTCATAAAATAAAAATATAACAAAGGGGCTTTTCCAATATATCTCACAGGTTACTTCCCTACACCTTTGGCAGTATTGTAACGAGAGTAAAATCTTAAGTAATGGCCGGTGATGATGAGTAACGATGACATAAGTGAACAATGAATGCGTCATGGGATTGTGACGTCAGTGGCCGAGCCCGAAATGTTGAATGCTAATGTAGGTACTCCTAGTACAGTCCGCAATATTACTCGTCGCCACGAGTACGAGCAGTGCCGTAACTAGGGCGGTGCCGCCGGGGCCCAGGGCCCTACTACAAAAGCCGAAAACGATTGTTCGTTGAACGGATCGCTTATTTTTGCCCCATAAATCCCTCTCATTTGTCCCTCCCGTGTTCTAATATATCAATTAAATTGTTGAAAATCGACGTTGACGAATTTTAGTTCGTAAATTCGAACACAGGAGTGAGGATTTATGGTGCAAAAGTAAGCGATCCGTTCAACGAACGATCGTTTTCGTTTTTGATAGTAGGGCCCCAGGCGCGGGGCGCGGACCCTGGAGGGGCGCACAAATGACCAGACCACATTTTTCAGGGGCGCAGTTTTGAAAGCTCGCACCGGGCGCATAAAAGGCTAGTTACGGAACCGAGTACGAGTAATCATATTTATAGTTGCAATTTTCTATACGAAACAAATGAAAGTTCGTCTTAAGCGTTGGAGCGATGTTATTGTAAAATGTAAAATTTTCCAGAACATTTCTTTTCTCCTCCCTTCGAACCAAAGGGATCCTTTAAACGGTGCGTGAAGTAAGTATCATCGTATGGGCCTGCATGGCGGTGGCAACAGACAGGTGACTGGTTGGATACTTGCCTGATGTTGCAGTGATTTAGGCTTCTCTTTCGCTTTCCATCAGGCGTAGGTAAGTGATTATGCCCTGCTCATATAAAAAAAATTAGGTATACAATCAAATCAACTGAAGGCCTATACAATGTATCACAAATTCGCACGCAGTAAATTGAACACTTAACGACAGTACTTAGTTTATTTCTAAGAAAGAGGATAAAAATATAAAATGCAAAACGGGTAATGATCTAGCAAATCAAAATAGGCTCGATCGTGAACTGAGGCACGTAGCGAGTATCGAGTAAATGCTAATATCCATTAGACGGCACAAAGAACAGGAAAATGTTCACGCTGTCTGTCCGCGCGTACGCACGCTGACGTCACGATGCAGACGATATGCATTCAATGGACGGCCCTTGGAAGGGTACAACGCAAGTGCGAACTTTAAGGGCGGATGTCTCCTGTTTCAGTTAATGCGTTTGCGTACTTTGGAGAAGACTTGGCGTCCGAGACTAATATCATCGGTGAAGTCAAATTTCCCAGACTTCGTTGGTTTGAGCACGTGGAAGGGATGGAAGTCCCACGTGACTGTATACTTTGGAACTCTTTGTCGGGCTCCGTGTTTCCCGAGAGATACAATCCGATGTTCAAAGCGAGAGTCAACCGGTTTTTGCTGGGTGAACGCGTTCCATCGTAGACTACGATAACGGTTACCAACAGGCGAATCATAGTCAAGCGCAAACTCATTTTGAATTAAAAAAGGTACCTACTGCTGGAGTGACGAAGTGGAGAGGAACCTACTTGGACTATAGATTGCTAAATGGTCTGAGATGGCTATCTTGATAGGGAAGAATGGCGTTGGGTTGGCTCGGCCAAGATTCATTACGGGCCGCTGTCACTTTTGTGTTAATACAAACATATGCTAGGTGTATCGATTGAGTTCAATAAATAAAATACGATATACTTACGTAGGTAGACCTAAAGGTTGTCAAGAGATCGCATAATATGTGTATGTCTGTTCTGTATTTTATGCGAACGAAAATTACAGCAAGCAAAGCTACAAAATAAATAAATTAATAATAGATTAAAAATTAATAAAGCGTGACTATTTCATCATCATCATCATTATGACAGCCAGGAAACGGACATAGATTTCCCCCAATGACAATTGTCATTTGGGGGGTACCGGGTTCGGATGTACCTAGGGTTGCCAACTATACTGTTAAAAACAGTATTATACTGTTTTTCACTACAAAATACTTTTTACTGTTGAACAAAAAAAAAGTATGAAATATACTGTTTTCAGCATCAAACACTATACGTGTGAGACTTAGACGCACGCTCACACAATTTTTATTTAGAGGGAGAACCCTCTAACTAAATTAAAAAAAATGTGTGAGCGCGCACTGAGAACAAGTGCGTTCTCCACACTTGTTCTCAGTGAGGTCGGTGCGTACACTTGCACCACCTTGAGGCTATACCTCTCGGTGAACTTGATAATAAGGTACGCTACACTGTTCGACACACTGGACATTTCCACCACGTTGTCGGAGAGGGACTTATTGACCAGAAACCCGACGCCACCTTGGGATTTTTGGCTTCCCTCGCGGAAGTACATAAGGTGGCCTGACTCTAGGGTTACGGTGGCCTCCCACTCTCTTCGGACTTCGCATAGCCCCAGTATGTGCCACCAAATTTTCCCAAGTCCACCTCCAACTGCGCCAGATGCGAGTCAAGCCTTAGTGTGCGTCCGTTGTACGATGCCAGGGTTAGTTTGGTGTGGTGGCCTGCCGTAGCCCGGTGATTCTTGGCACCCCCCGCCCCGCCCGTACCGTGGTCGCCACCGTGACCAGGGATAGCGGGGCCGCCGAGAACTGGGGGTCGTGGCTTATGTGAGACCATTTGGAGGAGTTGCCCATAATCGCCACGCTGGGCAGGCGGGTTGGCGATCGCAGGGCGTAGCCTCTCGCTCCGGTGACGCTGCTGCCCGTCATCGGTCTGTGGTACTTAGCTGCGCCTTCAATTGTGGTGGTTATACCGCCTTCGGTCGCCTCGTTCGCTATTCGGCAGGACGCACCACGGGCAGGTGAGGGTTGGCTTGGAGCGAAAAGTTGATAGGTCGCTCCCTTACATCCCCCGTAAAATTAATATTATTAAATAAATAAAATACTGTTCATTTTTCTAAAATACTGTTTAATTTGTTTTCTTAGGCCTCAATATACTTTATTTTTTGTAAAAAAAGTTGGCAAGCCTAGATGTACCGCAGTCACCACGCTTGGCAGTCGGGTTGGTGACCGCAGTAGGTTTTATTTGTACCCACCCATGTAGGTACGCTGCCCGTTTCCTGATATTCCCTTAGTCATCTTCTACGACAACCACGGGATGAGATGGGGTGATCCCATTCTAAGCTCGGAAAGCACACGGACAGCTGACATCATAGTTCCCGTCTTTCACACAACACACTTCCAAGTGATCTACCGAAGACACTAGCAAATCACCTGATAGCATCGGCTGCTCATCACCTACATATGCATCGGTGCTTCCAAAAACAAACGTGCTCACGGTATAATTTGTAAGGTCCTTGCACCGGCCGGGAATGGTATCAGATCGTGGCGCGTATCGCGGCATCGGCGAGTGTTTGCGATCGCAGCCACTATGTCGCCGCAACAATACGAGAAAGAACAGTAAACCACTTCTGATTATGTTATAAAATACAATATAAAAAAAGGTAAACCTTATCAAATACGTAGAGACATTGCCAGTCTTAGTGTTCTCTACCGTCTCTGCAATGGGGAATGCTCCGAAGAGTTATTCCAACTAATCCCATTAAGAGTTTCCTGAGATGTACTGATGCTATTGAAATGCAACCCACATATTCGACGATTGGTCTTTGATCAGCTAAAATGCCACCGCCGACCAATTATGTCGCACCTGCTGAACATTTGCCACCAGGTCACAGGGAACCCTGGCCGGTTTGTAAGTCGCTGAATCGACTTCGGTCCGGGGTTGGCCGATGTAGGGCAGATATGGCCAAATGGGGTTTCAACGAGGGGGCGCAAACTGGCTGCGACTGTGGCGCGACGTCTCAAACTACGTCGCATATGATCACCTGTCCATTGTGCCCCACTACCTGCACTTTGGAGGATCTCTGCCAAGCGACTGATAGAGGTATCTCGGTTGCTGAGTTTTGGTCGGGATCTGTATAAGTGAACTAAAACTAATAGGGGTTTATCACTGACTCGAAAAGAAGAAGAATTAAATCCAGGGATATCTACTTCACTGCACTGTAATGGCTTTATTTCACTGTGGTGACCACTCGTATTCAAAGTGCATTCGCGGAATTGTTTGAAACGCAAATTTAAAAGCTTCAAGATCAACTTAGCCGTTATTTAAAAACACCGGCCAGAATACTCGTACATTGTAGAACATTGGATGAAAAAGTCTTTGTTCTTTGCCGTCGATGAAAAAAGTAACATAATTTTAAGAGTTCCAAGCAATTTTAAAAGTTGCAACATACGATAATTATGAAACTTACGGGATTTAACGCGCAGAAATCTTTTTTAGCCCAACGATGTTTCGGCTCCTCAGGTCCTTAATTAATTTAAAATCTAACCGGTATTAAGTAATGTGGCGATTGAAAAATCAGTATATGAGATAGCTATATCTCTCTCATTGGCGTCATGTACTCGTAGGTCTGTACATAAAAAGTAGAGCACACATCAACAAAGCAACATGATTTTAAAATAGCATAGTGAACCTGTGTGTAACTTGGGCTCATTTCTAAGTAAGGACTTCTGAATGATACCGGATCTTCTGAACGGATCCTTTTCGTTATTTAGTAGGCTACTTATTTTGGAAACATTTGACATTCCATTAGGACGCGTCGGCCATTTCGACTCGTGTGACATTGCCAAGCTAACTTACGATCCCTATTCAGAACAATGGGCGTCTATCTAAAGTCGATTACAATATTTATCTGTAGACTTTTGGCACATTTATGCTAAGCATCGTCTAGTTGAGAGATACAACAAGAGACTGTCTAAAAGAGTTTGAACGGTTTAGAATATGTACTTATTTACAAGTTACAAGTTTTAAAATTAAGCTATGAAATATCTTGATGTCCTTGTAAAGAGTAACTATCGTGAAGCTACATTCCGAATTCGGTAGTAGAGTCATCGTAACCGTATTTGACAATTTATACAGTGCATGTCTCAAGTCTATATATGAAAAAAAATACGATTAAATACAAAAATTGGTGGTTTTATTTTTAAACTTGTACTTAATGCTTGCTAATGGAGCCTTCCTAGCGAATATTTTAATTTCAGCCCTCCGCACCTATACATCACCTAAAATTCAAATATTCATAGGACGGCTTATCTGGACTACTAAATAACATCGGGCATGAGAAAAATACAGCTGTCTTCGGCACACTTGTCAGTCTGGAGGGGCATGAATCAGGGCTCCCCGACCACCATACTAATGCCGACAAAGATGCTTCCGGCATAAATTCTCGATTATGTATCTGCAGACGTGCAAACGCGCAAATTTGACTGCCCACACTTCGGCAGAGCGGCCAATGGCGGTAATCTGTGTTGCCAGCTCTTCGACTAGTCGATGCCTAGATCCTAAAACCACAACGAGAAAAGTAGCAACTGTTGTGATTATTTCTGCTTACTATATTCGGATAAATCTTATGGATATTTAGCAGATGCAATAAGTTCCTCGAAGAACAGTCATAAAGTATAAGATATGTAAACAATTACTGCTACATGACATGAATTTGAGCCCCGGCGGCCCGGTTGAGGTTTCTAAAAGGCCGTTTCACCACGAAATGAGGACAAATCTTTAAAAGAATTCAAAAAATAGTTGATTAAAATGCCTCAGTGACAAAAACCAAGCTTTACAGTGCATTACATTTCTTAAGTGGACAAATAATTCCATCAACACCAGAACCATTAACTAGTTGGAGTGGTAAAGCCGATAAATTGGCAAGACAGACATCTATGCCGTGGGTACTGATACTATCAACTTAAGTGGTAGAACAGGCATGAGAGATAGTATCGCACGAACTACTAGTGTCCCCAAATGCATGGCGTGATCCAAATGCTAACTTTAAGTATAGCACTTACGAGTATACTTATAATGTTCAGACATTTCTACTAATAGCGCTCATAAATCAAGTTAAAAGCTGCAATAAAACAATGGTCCAGTTTAATCAGCAAGATGCCGCGATTGTAATGGATTCAAATTGTCTCATCTGTATTCTATGGTCAGTGCTTAGGGCCTTAATGTTTAACGGCCAGAACCTATGTTGATCCTTGTACTGATATAATAATCTAAGAGGTACTAGAGTCATATCCGTTTGCCAACTCAGGCTTATAATATTGTGGATACGTGTTGATTAGCCATGTAAGCTTCCCAATTAAAGTTGTTTTATGACTGAAGGACAGGCCCGAAGATCACATAAGATACGATCGTAAGGGTGAATTCAACTTAGGCATTTTGAAAAGCGCTTTCTCTTTGCATGGAACAAAAGTCCCTTTATATTTTGAGAGTGCCTCAAAGAGACACCTTTTAGCACAAAGAATCTTAGTTATGTAAATTTTGATGATTAATTAGTCATATAAATTCTTCTCCCACAAATAAATTCCTAATAATATTATGTACTCGTAGTATTGCCACAAAAATGAATGTCATGAATTTTAATAAAATAAGTAGGTATGTTTAATAGTTTTGGTAATGTTTTAAAAAGGTACAATTTTAAAAGTCTGTGCTAATAAATAAATGAAATCCTTTCGATATAAATCGAGGCATTCAATCTAAAAGGAAAATGCGCATTACGAATGTAATCAATTTGTACTAGCAGTTGACGTATGGTTTCTGAGAAAGTTTAAAATCTTGTAAATGCCGTCTACGAGTGTTATAAATCGTCATGAATGAACCTGCTTGTCATTCCACGGGGAAACTTATTTATAAAGTGTCGAGTGCGTTGCATCCAATAGCCCTAACAAATCAATCTGATAGGTCATTGTGTTCTTGCTTTATTTTATCTCTAAGGCACTTTAAATTAACAGGAAAATCAAAATGGCAAGGAAGGATGACAAAACTAAAGATTAATTAAATAGATCTATTTTCGGGAGCGGCTAATCATCTTTTCGGGTATGTAAGGGAGCGGCTAATCATCTTTTCGCACCGGAGCGAGAAGCTACGCCCTGCGATCGCCAACCCGCCTGCCCAGCGTGGCGATTATGGGTATATCCTCCAGATCTTTTCCCTAAGTGGTATACAACTGGAAAGGTCTATGTACAGCAGTGGACTACAATAGGCTGATGATGAATAGATCTATTTTGTAAATATTGTTTTCAAAATTCACTTTTCATCTAGTCACTAGGAATATTTATAGCTCTAACAGAAGTTTGTGAATTTCCTATTCACGCATTAGTCAATAACATATGGCTCAAATCAAAATTCTGGTCTGTAATGCACCAAACTTGAATGAAGATACTTTAATCATTGTACCCCTTTAAAATTATATAGTCTCAGACAGAGACACATTGGTAGAGGGTATCACAATTTTTTTTTTTCACAAGAGCTTTCAGGATGACCTCACTCCCTCTGATGGTAAGCTGTCGTGAGGTCCAAAAGTTAGATCAACAGGCATAATAGAACAAACCCATTGCGCCTGTCGCACTCACCCAAAAAGCCGCTTAAGAACCAAAAAGACCAGGATTCTAATGTCATCTCAGACCGAAATTTGTTACTGGGGATTCTCAAGACTTCTCAATTACTCGGCAGCAGCGGCAGAGTCAAATAATTTGCGATGATCCACAATCGTGCCCGGGAATGCACATTTTTTTTTTATATCAGACAACATCACATACATTGCTCCGATCCCAAAGTAAGTAGCTTAAGCACTTGTGTTATGGGTATCAGAACAATGAAGGTACCACAAATAAATACTTAAAAATACAAATATAAACACCCAGACACATAACACATAACTGTCGTTTCATCAGATTATGAAAATGCAACCTGTGATTACGTACACACTTGTGCAGTGTGGTACTAATCTCCTATGCGCTAAGTTAGCATACTTTGAAATTGTTTGCTGTGGCCCAAATCTGGTCATGAGTCTTACTATTATCATCATCAACGTGCAAAAGTCCAGTGCTAGATCTTTATCTAGCTGCTGCCTCGCTTAATGGTAATTTGTCATTTGGGGGATTTGCCTCGGTCACCACGCTTGGCAAGCGAGTTGGTGACAACAATAGGTTTTATTTGTACGTAGTACGTAGGTAAACGCTGTTGCCCGTTTCCTGATATTCCCTTAATCGTCTTCTACGACACCACTTGATAAGATGGTGAAGCTCCTTTGAAATTACTCGCGGTGACCAAATTTCGTCAGTCTTATTATTATGATGTACTTATGTATTCATAGACGAGTTACAATTTCTTCAGCATCTCACCCCAAAACGTGAGTCATCAAAACAAGCAAAAAATCGGCAAAACATAAAGTTCAACGGTTCGCCTACTAGAGTACTACGTGTGTCGCATTCGGCAGATCTGCAATAGGATGTCCAGTCTCCACTAACGGTTGGGGCGCTCTGCCGAACTTCGCAAAATTACTGTGACAACGCTAGGGTTGCCTGTCTTTCCGGATTTTTATTCTGTTGGTTTCCTGAGTTAAATCTGTGTAGAAGATGTCAAAAATTATAAACTTTTCCTATGAATCCTACTTCTTTAACAAGCATAGAAATTAGGCATATTAAACTGCTGGTGACGGTCATGATTTCTAATGAAGTAGGTGTAAACGGACTTATAGCAGCATGAAAGATAGGTGATAAGTAAGTAGAGAAAGATAAAGGATATAATTACGACGGCTGACAAGACGTATTTCAGGTTGCTTCGTCAGCAGTAAAAAGCGTTAGTACTCGGCTAGCTGCGTCACTGATATAGAGGAGAAATGGAAGAACACGATACTGTACTGTGTCTTGGACCCTCTACCGAACGAATAAAAGATATTAATAACTCCCCTATCATCATCAAACCTGCAAACGTCCACTAGGCGTAGGCTTCCCCAATGAACTTTGGGGGATTTGTCTTAGTCGCTTGGCCGGCAGATTGGTCATCTCTATACAATTTTTTGGTGTCAAATAACCAAAGTAGCCAACCCTAAAAACGGCGCAGGCGCAAGCGACGCCCGTGCTCCGCATCCCAATGAGTCCAGACTACCCGAGCTATATAACGCGCATGGCCGCCCATCCCAGCACTAGCCCGCTCGCATCTACCCGCACCACACCGCAACTCGCGTCACCATGAAACTCGTGTACTCTCTGGTTGTTGTGGCGTGCGCCCTGTGGGAGGCCAAGGGATACCCTGCGTACTACCCCTACTATGGAAACAATTTTGATACCTGTAAGTTTACAATTTTTTGCAACTTTTTATGTTTTTGTTTATTTTTGATCATCACATACTCATCAGGCCTCCTCCAATGATTTATTTTTGATACAAACGAATTAATTGACGTTTATGTTAGAAATATCTGATGTGTCACTGATAAACAGCAATTTAGCAATAATCATGTCCTGTTTCTAAATTCGATTATTATTGATAGATTTTACATGTTTTAAGACCTCTCTGTTTAGTTTAACCGTACAAATAATAATTTTAAGGCTACTTCGGTATTCTCATAACTGTGAAAAATAATGTAAAGAAATTCTCAATAAATTCGTTATCGCAAAATTTTAATGAAGTAATGTTATTTCCGAAATATTAGTCTTTTAATTATTTTTATCTAAGCTATGAAAACGTTCCTAATATCAATCTTTGAGATATATAACTTATTGTTGACGATTTCTCAATTCGGCTCAAGTACCTATTTTGCAATTTAAACACTGCTTTACTACGATTGGAGACCTTAACACTGTAGTACGCAATGAAAATGGTAAAGATAAAAACTAAAAGCGTAGAGCAAATAAATTTACAATTGTTAGTTCGTTAAAAATACATAAAGCCACGATTTTAAACAATGTTTTTTCTTCCCAGTATCATACGGATCCAGCGACAACACCCGAGGAGGTCTCGTCCTGAGCCGCTACTTCAACCCCTATTACAACCCTCGCGCCGGCGGCGCCGGCATGGCCGCCTTCATGTACAAGGCGCCAGAAGAACAGCCTCAAACCCCACAAGTCCCCTCCAGCCAATACTACCTCGCCGACAGACGCCGCCAGACTCAGCAAGAGGAGAACTTCTTCCCTCAACAAAACGAAGTGTACTACCCACAAGCTCCCGAAAAACCTTTCTCCACTGAAGCCACAGAACTCGCTGAACCCACAGAGAAGACCGAACTAATTCCCACAACAGCCAGAGCGACTGTTGTCCCGGAATTAGTTGAACCCGAAGTCGAGGAGGTCGAAGAACCTGTGCAGAAGCCCAAAAAGCGCGTGTCAAAGAGGAAACAGGTTAAGAAGCCAGTTGAAGACGAGGAAGACGACGAAGAGTACCAGCCCAAGATGCCTGCTGGCGCTTTCTTCCCAATGTTCTTCGGTTGGGGAGGCAGAGGGGCTTCCGGAGGTGGTATGCCTGGAGCCACAGCCATAGCCAACGCGTACAGCACGGGCCGAGGAGGCGTCGCCACGAGCCACGCGACCGCGTACGGACCCCCGAGACCTGACTTCAAAGACTTCAAACTGCAGCCATAGGTTTAAGCTAATAATCTCGTTACGGCGGTTTCAGACCAGCGTCTTATAATCGCGTATAAGCTCGGTTTAGGGGCCTTTTCGTACGCGCGCGCAGATCGTACGACTATTGATGGTTTTATAAACAATTTCGTTTATAAAAACCAAATATCAAGGAATCGGCTCCACCAATTACCTAACACGCCAAAATAAGTCCATGTACACGAGTTCTCGTTTCTTAAATCGCCAAATTCAGCACACATGAAAGCTCGTGTACCGAAGTACAGTATAAAGATATACGCTAGTCTGAAATCGTCCTTAGAGTTCATACACAAGAACAGTAGCTAACTGTCGACGTACTGTCGACGCTTTGGAGCTTCTGCCGGAGATGTAAATAAACGGCTAACTGCGTTCTCCATGCAGTCGATTGCAGCTACCGTCATATCGTTCGGCAGTAACAGCCAACGTGTCGATGGCCTGTCTAAAACCAGCTGCCAACAATCAAAGTCGGCTGCAGACACATACGTCGACAACAAGCATCAAGTGTAAGCAAGTTCATGTGTAAGAACTCCTACTCTATATTGTAGTTACGAGTGCCGAATTAATAGTCGTTACGTTATGCCATCTTGCGGCCAGTATTGGAATTGTTGAGTCACTGCCAGTCTTCCCAAACTTACCCGATCGATCGATCACATTGCTCAGTTCAATCAGACAACAGAGTATAGATGGCGTTATTATTTAATTACAACGCATAATGTGTAATGAGTTAAAATTAATAAATACATTAACGTTACGTCTTATTGTTTCAATCTATACATTACCTTTGTCCTTAATTTTTATTGCCTCTAATACCCAATTATAAATCTTAATGTAAACAAGTGACGTCAATACCTATTAATAATTATTTTTAGATAATGAGTAAGAATACAAGCATTTTAATTATTAATAATATATATCTGGATACAAACAAACAACCAAAAGTTTAATTAAAGAAGGCAAGGAATGAACAATAAAAGAAATTAATATTCTTAATTATCGCGTTTACAAACAAACTGAATAAAATAAAGTGATGATTAATGATAACAAGGAGGTAATGACGCCGTATTGGTTTATTCATAGTAGGTAGTAAAAAAATCAGATTGCCATCTTAATTCTAGGCAAAAGCTATGTACCTATAAACACGATCTGTAATATCTCACGTTTATCTGGTTTTCATCATCATTATAGAGGTTTTCATCATATTATGAGGTTTTCTTTAAAAGATCTGGTGGAAACATATACCTAGATACCTCATTAATTATGGTAGTGGTAGCTTCGACGATTTGTAAGTGTTTTTCATAAAAACCTATACAAATAAAGATTATTTTGACTTTGACTTTGACTTTGCTTGCCTACTCCTATTATCTGGGGCCGGCGCAATATTTTTTCTTCTCATTCATCCCTATCAGCCGTCATGGTCCCATTCACTCCTTTCTCAGCCATTATCATCATTCCCGCAGTCCATCCATCTTTTCTTCGGTCGTCCTCGGCCCCTCCACAATTCACTCTTATATTCATTACATAGGTAGGTATACCTTATGATTAAATATAGTATTGATATACAATTTCGACTCGCTTATAATATGTAAAAAAAATATTTCTTAGAAAACTTTTTGTTTCGTCTTTACGTTCTGTGTTCGTATATGATTTCTTATAAAGCTGTATTTATGACATGAGAGATGTCCTACGCCTCTCGCAAAAAAACTTAGTCTATCCAACCATCCGACAAGCCTTTAAGATAATCATCTAATCAAGCAGAACATATGGATTTTGTAAGATAATTATCCATAATAAGACTCCAATTTGTATAAACTATGGCAGCTTGACCTTCATAGCTCAATCAATACATATCGAGAATATAAATACTAAGCAAAAAGTATTAATGATACCCAGTTACGAGGATTGGAACCCTATATCCAGTGAATGATCCTATAAGACCTCGGGCCTGGACCAGGCGATTTGCACAAGATGGCTGGCAAGTGCTGCATGTGAGGCACTCAGGATAGAACAGAGTGGTGAACAACTGGAGAGGCTTATGAACATAGGCCTCAGGCACTAGCTGCTAGACAGCAGTGGGCTGCGAGAGTCACTTCTTTATAGTGCAAACAGCCAGACTATAGAACTCTTTGCCGGACTCCTTGTTCCCCGAGAAAAACCTTGCGATGTCCAAGGCGAGAGTGAACCGGACTTTGCTGGGTGAGCGCGTTCTATCGTAGACCGCGATATCGCAAACCCATTTCGAATATAACAAAAAAGAAACGGTGCATTTTAATTTGGTATATTAGGCAGATGTAGAAGAGTGACTCATCATGTTTTCGCTCCAAGCTGATGGGGGTGCCATCTGCCCGTGGTGCATCCTGCTGAATAATAGAATGCTCTGGCGACCGACTGGTGGCGGTATAACTAGCACAATTGAAGGCGTAGCTAAATACTACAGGCCGATGGCGGGCAACAAAATAAATAAAAAAAATGATGACGATGATTCGTCAGATACTTTTGACGATCTCTACCTAAACGCCAAAAGGACACTGGGACAATTAAAAAGTATAACACACATAACACACAAGTATAACAGCACACTTAAAGGCAAGCTTAGAACTTAGTATCCTCCCTTCTCTCCCTGTGATGCGACGTTGCGATGCTACAAAGCCTAGTCGCATAGTTGCTGGTCTTTCGGTCTTCTGTCGGTTACATTTTGAGGAGAGTTCAATGGAAGACGATATTATTGTATTATTATATATTTAAAAAAAGGCTAACTGTTGAGTTTGTTGCGGCACTTCTTCTCAGCAGGCTACACGTCGGAGTGCTGGTTGGAAAAAAGTTTCACGTGCAAAAGTGCGCTACTAGTGAATCTATTTGCAGAAATAAACTAATTAATTTTTTTTTATTTTAGACTGCCACTCTAAGCAATGAATAAACCACTTCAAAACAAAACTTACTAAACCAACTGGCGGGATGATTTTAATATGTAGGTAATAAGTTCCCATGTAAGCCCCGCCATCGTTTTATCTGAGTATTCGAAACGGATGTGGTTTTTTGCATCCAGCAGTGCATCTAATACGTGTAATCGTGACTTGATAGCCATTGAGCGTAAATCATAATATACACGGTAAATTAAATTATTGTACAAACAACGATTTACACACATTGCTTACCATCAATCTAAAATTCTAGACTATTGATGACGGCAGAGAGGTCTAGGTATGTATAATCAATTTAAAATGAACTAGTTTTCGAGAGTAGCTTTGCTCGCTTATATTTCTCTCAAAGCCTGCAAACGTCCACTACTGGACAAGACAAAAACCTCAAAAGACCAAATGATATTTTGTCATTTGGGGGGAACTTGTCTATTACAATAGAAAAATGTGAATGTATTTCGCATTATACTCAAGAATTTGGGACTGTTTAAAAATAACTCCGACAGATCGCTTGTCAGACAAACTCACAAAGTTACTTTTGTATTTACAATGTTTCTATAAATAGTGTTACTATTTATTGAAACATTGTAAATATAAAAGTAACTTTTTTTTATTTCTAGCGGATCTAAATATCCACCTTTTTTTGTATATTTTTCTACACATTTTTTTTTCATTATTTTCACAGAGGACATGCGGGTCCTCAGTAATTTGCGCTATAGTTTATTTTTGTAGTTGAAGTCTTATTTCCATTTACTACTTCACCTGTCGTTTAAATAAGTAACAAATCGTTTCACATTATTAAAAACATTTATATTTGTATACCTGCGCGATGTTGTCTTTTATTTATACATTTATAACATCATGATAGAATTAATAAATTCTAATGACAAATTTTGGTAGTTTACCTACTTAGTCGTGATAAAAATAGAAGATATACGTCATACAAGAAGAGTAGACTCTCTAATTTCCGTTAATAAAACCAGGAATAGTAAAGCCCGAAATAAATAACTACGATTAACATACGTTGGAACTATGTAGGGTGACCAGCATCATCATCAAAAATGAAGTAATGTATTATTTTCCTTTACTATTTCTGTCTAATACCTATTATGCATAATACAATATCTCGGCGGTTCAATCTCGGTGGGCCCTTTGGATCCGATAAGCTTTGGTTTTCTTTCAAACAAACAGCCATCATCATCACTAACTACCTGTAGTACCTACACTAGAATATATTATAGAAAGTCTGTAGCATAGTCTGGTACATTTATTAAGCTATTATTTGGCCGTGTTTACCCTCGGTATCAATTTTGGCATTTAAATGCTACGCGGTAAACGAACTTGGCTTAATATTTACATAGCATTTAGTTCACAGCAAGCTTTTGAATCAAATGTGTGCTATTAAAGAACATCTACCTATATCTACTTACTAATAGTACTTAGTCTTTGCTAATTCATCATCAACGTAGTATTTTTGAAGAAAGTGCACATGTGTGCGCATCTCTTATTTATTTATTTAAACGAAATACACCAACAGAATAATGAACAAACCACATTAAAGAAATGCAAGATATAGAAAATAACTAGTACATGTAACTAAATATACAATATACTTCCCGACTTCAGGGCTGTATCCTATTAGAATAAAAAGATAAATATCGGACAACACACATACATACTTGCCCCGAAGCAAGTAGCTGAGGTATATAGGAACAACGGAGTTAAAGGGATCAAATCAAACATAAACCACTTGGTCACTATTAATGAACCGTCAGATGTGACAGTATTTAGAAAAGGCCAAAAAATCTCTAATATACTGTCCCGATACTTCACAACACGTTTGGTAACCTCAACCGAACGAAGCCGCAAAAAGTGAATTCGGACTGGAAGCCATGATTTAGATGTACCTATTATGCGTTATAAAAACTTATTGTTTCCCAGTACTCATGTTTGCGCTTCTACGTAGGCGCTTATGTTTACTCCATTATAATAATGAGTGGTATAAAAGGATGTTTATAATGAAGATTAAATCAGTGGATCTGAGCTGCAGAGATGAGGCAGACGGTGGCTTTCATACTATGCCTTACGATAGTCTTTGGCGATGCTTCAGGTTGGTAGTTAAGCTATTATAAACTTAATAAACTAAGCAATTAAGACAATTTTCCTATAATTAAATTAATATGCTTAATTTTTGATTTCATTTAGTTATCTTGCAGAACAACATACGCTACATGCATTATTATCAATTCCATTGAAACAAAAACAGATAAAGTTTAGTAAAGTACGGAATTGACTGTTAACTTGGTTTGATTTGAGTTTGAAAACGTTTTCTTGTAAATAAACTATAATAGTATTTAATCAATTCAATCATGATATTGTATTATTATGATGAGACATTGTAGAGACACGAAGTTACATTGGTAAAGTTTTTTTAGTAAAGAAAATATTTTAGTTCTTACGAAAACAACATTTAGCCGAATAGAGAACCTACCCCTTGTGTCATCAAAAAAAGTAACAAAACTGTTTTCATCCATTTTCAAATAAGTTTGGGATTTTCATCAAACCATTACTAACAGAACAAACGGGGTTTTTCTTTATCAAAACCTAAGACAGTTTAATTTTCTCTTTGCAGTGAGGGTTCGCCGCGGCTACGGTAGCCACGGGGGCGGCGGCTACGGCGGCGGGGGCGGGGGTGGAGGTGGTTTCGGGTTCGGTGGCGGAGGGGGAGGGGGAGGGGGTGATTTCGGGGGCGGTTTCGACTCGATCCGCGACGGAGTCCACGACATAATCGGCAAAGTCAGCTCCGGTATAAGCGGCCTGGCCAGAGAAGCAGCCAACAGTCGCGATGGGAAATTTATCAGCACGCAATCTGATGACGGAAAGTCGGGTGGGTTTGCTTTCACTGGCAGTTTGGGGGGTGGTAAGGGGGGTTATGGCGGTGGGGGTGGGTACAGTGGAGGTGGGGGCGGGGGCGGATTTGGCGGAGGAAGTGGATTCGGAGGGGGCAGTGGGGGAAGTGGCGGATTTGGGGGCAGTAGCGGAGGTGGACACTCTGGGGGCAGTGGGGGACTTGGTGGTAGTGGGGGATTAGGCGGAGGACACGGTGGGGCAGGCGGAGGTGGTGGATTCGGCGGCGGCAGTGGGGGTAGCGGTGGATTTGGAGGCAGCAGCGGAGGTGGACACTCTGGGGGCAGTGGAGGCCTTGGAGGTAGTGGGGGCTTAGGCGGAGGTCATGGTGGGGCTGGCGGAGGTGGATTCGGAGGCGGCAGTGGGGGGAGCGGCGGATTTGGGGGCAGTAGCGGAGGTGGACATTCAGCTGGCATTAGCGCTGGTTTTGGAGGAAGTGGTGGAGGTGGACATTCTGGAGGCAGTGAAGGAGGTTTTGGTGGGGGCGGTGGTTACGGAGGTGGTGCCGGAGGCGGGGGTGGGCTAGGAAACGGCGGGATCCTTAATGGAGGCGGCAGTGGCGGTCACGGAGGTTCTAGTGGATTAGGGGGAGGGTCTGGTGGCTTTGGAGGGTCGGGAGGACTTGGTGGGGGAGGCGGCTCTAGTGGAGGTGGAGGTCACGGAGGCGCGGGCGGAAGTAGTGGGGGATTCGGAGGTGGATTTGGGGGCGGTTTCGGAGGAGGATCAGGGGGAGGTTTTGGGGGTAGCGGCGGATTAGGTGGGGGTCACGGGGGTAGTGGTGGTTCAGGAGGCGGTCTGGGGGGTAGCGGCGGGCTTATTGGATCAGGGGGTGGTGGGGGACATTCTGGGGGCAGTGGTGGATTCGGAGGTTCAGGAGGATTTGGAGGTGGGGGCGGAGGTTACGGAGGCGGCGGCGGATTGGGCGGAGGTCACGGTGGATCCGGCGGCTTAGGGGGTGGTTTGGGCGGCGGCAGCGGTCTCGGAGGGGGCGGTCACGGAGGCAGTGGGGGTTGCACGTCAGGGTGCGGCGGGTCGGGAGGCTACGGAGGGTCTCATGCGTCGGCCAGTGCCAAAGCTTCCGCATCAGCTAGCGCCAGTAGTTACGGCTAATCGAGAATACAAACACAATGTACCTACCTAATGACCTTTGAAATTGTGAATAGGATTTTGTTACTTTGTAAAAAAAAATGTTTATGCAGCTACATTAATTCATGCATTGGAAATGTATAGGTAATATGATAGTCCACCCACAATACCAATATAAATGACGCATTATCTTGACGACTCGTTTTGAAACGCATTGTAAGTGTAAGTATTATCATTTCAAAATATAACAAAAAATTATGTCAATGTGAAAAATGGCTGATTCCAAACTTAGTTGTAATTAAAGTCGAGTAGTTATTTTTAAGATAATTAAGTCAATGCTCATTGTTCGTAGTCAATAAATTATTCAAGTGTATATTTTTTTCATTTTACGCACAAATCCTATACCTAAATGTACGAAGCCTACACACTTAATTATCTCACTGTTAATTAATCTACGAGCTAATTGTCATGGAACTTATTTAAATAATTTGAAATAAAATGGTAACTTAAGTAAATACGTATGTATTAGTACTGGTACTAGGTATTAGTAGGCAAACACGTTGGGCCACACAGCACCATCTAGCCCCAACCTAAGCCGAAGTTTGTACTATGGGTACTAGAGAGCTGATAAACTTACTTAAGTAGATACTTTTTTTTGTAAATTATTACACATAACAAACCAGACCAATACAAACAGACATGTTCATGGTCACAAATATTTGTACTGTGCGGGAATCGAACCCGCAACCATTGCGTCAGAGGCAGCGTTCACTACTCCTAAAACAAACTGGTCGTATTTATTACCAAACTAGCTGTGCCGGCGGCGTCGCACGCGGATATCGGGTTTCAAAAATAACGGACTTACATAAAATGTTGTCTAAATTTTTAATTAGACCTCTAGCAATACATTGGTGAAAATCACATTCAATCCCATGCAGTAGTTTTTGAGTGATGCGCGTTCAAACGCACAGGTAAAAATTTCGCCCGTTTTCCTAACATTTCCCTTCACTGCTCTGCTCCTATTGATTGTAGAGTGATGAAAAGTATACTACCACTACTACTATACTACTCGTATAACCTGCCCAGGAGTATGAAGAAAAATTGTACCAAGTTTCGTCAAAATCCGTTGAATAGTTTTTGTTTCTATAACGAACATACAGACAGACGGACAGACAGACAGACAAAAATTTTACTGATTGCATTTTTGGCAGCACTATCACTTATCACCCCCTGATAGTTATTATGAAAAAATATTTAATGTACAGAATTGATCTCTCCACAGATTTATTATAAGTATAGAAGATATAGAATAGAATAGAAGAAGAAGATAAATTACTAACAATCTTTCCGAACAACTACGACTTGGGAACCTTCAAGAAACGAGCGTATACTAAAAGGCCGGCAGCGACCCTAAACTCGGTTAGAGTTGCGGGTGTCCATGGGCGGTATTGACTGATTACCATCAAGCATCACAGTAGCTAGTCTGCCGTCTCTCGCATTAAAAAAACAGCGGTGGCCGCACTGAGTCGTAGTAATCTGCCATGATATAATAAATAAAATAATAGGGAAGTACCTACATAATTAGCAACAAGCAATTTACTTTTTTACCGTCAAAATAATTTATATATGAGACAGATAATGTACATTAATCTCAGTCAAATTAGTATCAAATTAAGGTATTTTTATATGAGTACGGAAGATTTTTTTTATCTTGAGTAGGTATACCTGCAGTGTTCAACAGTGACATTTTCAAACATAGGTACCTATGTTACCTACCTGTTATAAACCCGCTCGGCTGAGAATCGAACTTGGGATCAGATAATCTTGGAATCTTTTATATTTTAAGAGTTATACTCGAATATAATATTATATAAGTAACACAAACCCAACACAACAATGAAAATAATCGCATAACTCAATAAAGCCTGGACCAATTTGGCCATTCCTTTTTAGGGTTCCGTAGCCAAAATGGCAAAAACGGGACCCTTATAGATTCGTCATGTCTGTCTGTCTGTCTGTCCGTCCGTATGTCACAGCCAATTTATTCCGAAACTATAAGAGCTACATTATTGAAATTTGGTACGTAGATGTATTCTGTGAACCGCATTAAGATTTTAAAGTAAAATCAGAAAAAAATCCAAAATTTTTGGGGTTCCCCATACATAGAACTGAAACTCAAAAAAATTTTTTTCATCGAACCTATACGTGTGGGGTATCTATGGATAGGTAGATGTTGAGGTTACTAACATCATTTCTTTCTAAACTGAATAGTTTGCGCGAGAGACTCTTCCAAAGTGGTAAAATGAGTGTCCCCCCCCCCCCCCCCCCGTAACTTCTAAAATATGGGCATGATAAAACTGAAAAAAATATATCATGTGTATCACTATGAAAACTACTAACGAAATTTGGTTTAAATGAAATCTAGCCAGTAGTTTTTTTTTAAACGTCATAAATCAAATTACCTAATTTTTTCATTTAATTAACTCCAATATAATAAAACGTAAAGAAAAACATTTATTTAGCTGTATAGTGGTACGGAACCCTATGTGCGAGAGTCCGACTCGCACTTGGCCGGTTTTATCTTTGAAGTTCAAGGATGGATTTTTTTATGGCGAGAAAAATTCAGAATAACTGCAACGAGAAACCGCGAGTTACACCGCGGGGCGCAGCTAGTCAATAATAATAATAACTCAGACTTTCAATAATAACTCAGATTAATAATACCTACGCCTATTTCAATTAAAAACCATTGATGATTTTAAATCATAAAAGTTATAGCTTTACATAAAAATGTTACACCATAATACTCGTATAAGCGTTTAAATATGCTTGGTTATTGTAAAAATAAATACAATACTTAGTATTTAATTGCATTTTATACCTATTAAATGTTAACTATTATTATAACGTTTATATTATCAACAAATACACTCATAAATACACCTTTACAATACACGTATACCTATTATCATAAGCCTGCGACCGTCCACTGCTGGACATACATATGCCTCTGACAATAGCAATTATTGTCTTTTGGGGTGATTTGACCCTTTACTCTCTGTAGATCCAGTGATTTTGTCTGCCTTAGTTGTCTGATATTTATAACCTTTAAGGTAATGCAGAGAGGCGATGTAAATGAGTATTTTATTAAGTTTAAGTAAGCAATAAGTTTATTTCAATGAAAAAACATGTATGCTAACCTGCGATCATGATCGCAGATGCTAAAGTCTGAAGTACGCATAAGTAGGTACTCAGCTATACATAAGTAGAGCCCCAAAGGTCACATTATGTATTTACCGATCTAGGAAGAATCAATATAAAAAAATATATTTTGAACGAAGTCGAATATAAGCTCGCAGTAGGTGTTTTCAATAACAAGCGATTCAAAGAAATGTCTATTGATTGCACGTTACACTAGTGGGTTCTTGCTGAAAAAATACACTCGACTCGAGAGACGAGGTACCAGAAGAGCGCCGGTGCCAACCATAGTATACTACTTATAGTAAGCAAGCACTCAAATAGAACTATAAATTCTCAATTATAACTATTTGGGTTTCCCGGAGCTCGTGGGGGGTTGGGCCGGCATGGCGGTGACAACTGACAGGTAACTGACCAGTTACTTGCCAGTTGTCACAGCGACTTGGGCTTCTCTTTCGCTTTCCATCAGGCGAAGGGAAGCCATTATGTCGAGCCACTATAAAAAAAATATCGGGGCAGAGGCTGATTTAGAGTTCTGCAATCAGTACTTGTCCTAGGCTATGTTTCTGCTAACTTTAATCAGATATGAACGATGTAATTTTCTTACTATAAGAATAATAAGAAAATTTGGTTTTGTAAAAGAGTAGCCATCAAATATTTTGCCTGTTCTTCTAGGTAGGAGCTACACTAGGAAACAGTTATTTCTACTGTATTTAACAATTTTTGAGTGGTTATCTCCAGTCCATGTAAATAAAGATATATTTGTACAACATGTCCTAATTAGATTAAATTGTTTTATTTTAACGAATATTCATATGATATGCCCGCCGCCACTTTGGTCCTTGCACCCTAGGCGCAAGCCTCATTAGCCTGTGATTAAATTACCTTAACCCTGTCCCAGTGTCGTTGAATAGAAACGTGATAAAGTAAGTATCATTCGAGTTAATAATTATAGTAGGTAATGTAATTTAGTGATGTCCAATATTAATAACCATTTCATAAAATGCGGACTACTGTTTCCCAAGCTACTATGCTCCAAAACTGAACCAATAGCAAGAAAAAAAGGAAATAAAAAGCCGGCCGGCCACTCGAGTCGCGATGACTTCACCTGGTGCTACAAAAAAATACCGGTCTAGTACAATGTAATCCTCGGATAGATACACGAGTTTGAACTACACAAATCTCTGCACGTGATACATGTAAACATTGATGTATAGTTTTATTACCATTTAGATTGATGACCTCAAGATAGATCGACAATGCCACGGAAGTGTTATTATAATAAAGTAATTTTCACTTAAATTAAACTTAATTACCACTTTTAATTACAAACAAAACCAACTGGCAGAGAGATGCAATGGTTTTCAGAAGATTTATTGTGATCAGTAATATTTTGGAAACGAATCTCTCATGCCACTGTGTCATCGTTTTGGTAAGAAAAAGACAAATCGATTAACGAAATCGTTTCCGAAGGATTCTGAATAGAGTAACCGCTGACATCAGGCGGGCGGCGCCTTATGGATTAAAAAGAAATCCGTTTTTTTTATGCAAGAGGCAGCAGACGATCAAATGTGATGGCTGATGGTAAGCAGTCGAAACCGCCCATGGACACCCGCTATTCATATCGAGTTCTAGGGTCACTGCCGGCCTTTTAAATAGGAGTACGCTCGTTTCTTGAAGACTCCCAAGTCGAAGCTGTTCGGAAAGACTGTCGCAGAAAGTTGGTTTTTTTTTTTTTTTATAGTGGCTCGACATAATGGCTTCCCTACGCCTGATGGAAAGCGAAAGAGAAGCCCAAGTCGCTGTGACAACGGGCAAGTAACTGGTCAGTTACTTGTCAGTTGCCACCGCCATGCCGGCCCAACCCTAACCCCCCACGAGCTCCGGAAACCCTACTCACCGGCAGAAACACGACCCAGAGGTCATTTGACTGCGGTATTCTATAGGGTGGAGGTCCTTCCCCGGACGGGCGGCTCAATTCGAGCGAAGATTCGCTATGCCCTACCTCTCTTCCACAAAACTGATGCGTGAGGCAAGAAGTTCCTCATAATTTCCTCATAATAATAGTTTTCCGAGAAAAATGCCTACACCGTCTGCCAGAAGGCGTTCTGACATCCTGGGCAATCCGCATCCATTCGTTAGCAGCTACTTTTCAAGTCATCGGTCGGTTTGAAGTTCGTCCCACACTTCATTTTCCAAAGAGGGCTCTACTATAGGTACACTTCAAGAGCTTAGGATGTGGCAACCGCTTAGCAACAGGCGGGCCGTGGACTTTTTGCAAACTTGGTGCATTAAAAATAAAACCTTTTTATCTGAGAAGCATGCCTTTCCCGTCTGTCACGGGGATCCATTCTCTACCAGCTACTTTTCAAGTCCTTCAAACAGCCTGAACAGTCTGAACAGTCTGTTTGAAGGTCGTCCCCCACTTCGTTTTCCTAAGAAGGCTCTACCTAACACTTCAAACGAAGTGCATACGGGCTAAATGTAACCGAGCAACAAGCAACGTCAGAGCAAAGTCACGGAGGCATTAAATACGATCATTAACCACTGCAGTTCACGGCACTAGCTGATTGCCATTAGCAGTAGGTATCTAATCCATTATGTAAGTACAGTGACGATGAAATTGCCTTCGCTAAAACTAAGCGTTGTAAATGTAACGATGTCCTTTGCTACTCACTTACTACTTAGATATTAAAATAAATAAACATTTTATTAAAGAATAGGAGCCAAATCCATAGGGCTAATCTCTATCTCTAGATGTGAGCTTGCAATTCTGATGACCTTGAGTTGAGGTCCGTTTGTTAATGAATACTTACTTATTCATATACTTTATTTACTTAAATAACCCAAGACAATTCACGTTAGGCCACTTAGCATTATTGAAAACTAAGTCGAAGCTCGTACTATGGGTACTAGACAACTGACAAACTTACTTAACCAGATGAATGCCGTTTTTCTTTTTCTTTCATTAATCTTATCTTAAAATTGTCAAACAGTGTACACTGTACGTACATGTTCCCCAATATGTAAAAAGTATTGCTACTTTTAAACCTTCCATAGCCTTTGTTTGTTATTTCTTTAATTTTAACTATTTTTACAAACAGGGCTTACCAGATTGAAATTAAAAATCTGTCTATCTATTTATCTCAGTTTATCACAACACTTATATCGGTGACTGTACAATGGTAAGGCAGTTAATCAACCAATTCTCATTAAGTCACTTAAATGAACATTGATACTACAATCGTGGATGCATATCAATGCATTGTATCTACGTCATTCACACGTTCAGCCGTTGGTCTTGTTCCAACCTTCACCGGTTATGTAGGATGTCGTCTCATGCATCGGAATTAGGAGTGAAGGAACAGATAGGCCTTTTTTTTTTGTTTCACCAGGGAGAAATGCAGTTTACGCATACCCGCTGCCCGGGGGAGCAGCGGGTTATGTGGGACTCGCTCCGCGTCGGCAGAGAATACCCACTAAAAAACCCTGGTTTGCACCGTCAATGCGCCTTGGGCGACAGCAACGCAGGTCCTTGACTATAACGCCGCTAAGCTGTCAGCGGTGGTCTGCTAGGCAGACTCGGGCTTGCCCCCCCACTTGGGGCAGCCTAGAGGTCAGGCCCGTAAGGGCCGTCCCTCTCCTCCAAGGACGGAGTTCGTGCAATACGTGGCCGACACCCCCGTGCCGACCTCGCGGAACTCCGTCGGGCGTGCAGCCGCCGCCGCACGGTGGTTTTTTATTGTGGTTTTCTCCACTTGAGCTCGCGCCCCCTGGTCCCGACCGAAGTCGGGATAACAGGCGGTTTTTTATTGTGGTTTGACTCCACTCGGGCTCGCCAGTCAAGGCAAGCCCCCTGGTCCCTCCTGCGAGGGGAAGGAACAGATAGGCCTGCTTACGCTCACACTTTGTGTTATGGTCAGTGTCCTTATAGATCGCTGTGTCTCAAGGACGGTTTTCTTCAGCCTGTAAACGTCTGCTGGACCTAAGTCCTAAGTTAGTCTAAACCTAGAAGAGGGGTAGGGCATAGCGAACATTCGCTCGAATTGAGTCGCCCGTCCGGGGAAGAACCTCCACCCCATAGAATACCGCAGCTAAATGACCTCCGGGTCGTGTTTCTGCCGGTGAGTAGGGTTTCCAGAGCTCATGTGGGGTTAGGATTGGGCCAACAAAGCGGTGGCAACTGACAGTTAACTGACCAGTTACTTGCCCGTTGTCACAGCTACTTGGACTTCTCTTTCGCTTTCCATCAGGGGTAAGGAGGCCATAATGTCGAGCCATTATAAAAAAGCCCATAATCGCCCCGCTGGGCAGGCGGGTTGGCGATCGCAGAACGTAGCTTCCCGCGCTAGTGATAATCGATTACTTAGACTTAAGTAAGTATTACTTAGCGATTCTGGATTCTGCATCGATCCGACCCGGTATCCAAAACCTTCGGACCTTCCGCGTCTCCTAACGAACTGCTAACGCTACTAAATTAAGTTATTATGACTCATTCTTCGCCTTAAAATTTTAACGAGTACCAATTATTTTTTATAAAGTACCTACTAAAGTAGTTGCAATAAAAAGCGACCTTAATTAATACCTACTGCTAAGAGCAACAATAAATTACATACTTATTGTCTATCCATAAGTACAATAGTCGTAGGTTAAATTAAATCTTATTATAAAACCTTATCGCATGTGATATAGAAAAAATCTTCCTTTGATATCAGTTTATTTATTTTTAAACGTTAGATATTGATAGTACAATCAGACATCGCTAATCTGAACCGCGGTGTAGCGACTTTTCAAGACATAAAAAAAAACATAACAAAATTGAATATGGCACTCAAAAGTTAAAAATCGTCATTACAAATGAAAATGATTCCATTGTGGGTTTCAAAACATTATAATCATGACTCATAGCCATAGCACTAGACAAAACAATATTTTGTACAATCGTGATTAATGTGCATCAATTGTTACATTTAAATTAGTTATTTAACATAAATAATTATTTAACTAATGCTAATTACTACTTATACTCGTACATATGAGTGTTCAAACTTTGAAATGACGTTACGCCTTCATTAATAGGGGAAGTCCTGGGTCTGAGAAATAACATTCGTACTAAAAGGCTAACGCAATTAATTTTGATTATTTTTTGTTGTAACTTTTTTCGATTCGCTGAAGTAGAACGAGATAAACTTACCGAGTGTGTGTTTGATCACGAATGGTGAAGGGTTCCGCAGTTCGAGTGCAAGGCAAAAAAGAAGCAACATCTAATAAACAAAGCTGGAAACTGCACCAATCTAAGAGACTAAGAGAACCTTACTTTGAGACCAGGTTCTCAAATTAAGGTTCTACCTCAGATGCCGACTCTCCCAGAATACTCAGATTAAAGTTGATTAAGATTTGTTTGGGATGTAAGGGAGCGACCTATCATCTTTTTGCTCCAAGCCAACCTCACCTGCCCGTGGTGCATCCTGCCGAATAACAAAAGAGGCGCTGGCAACCGACGGGTGGCGGTATAACCATCACAATTTGAGGCGTGGCTAAATAACACAGTCCGATGACGGGCAGCAGCGTCACCGGAGCGAAAAGCTACGCCCTGCGATCGCCAACCCGCCTGCCCAGCGTGGCGATTATGGGTATATCCTCCAGATGTTTGACCTAAGGGGCGAACAACTGGAGAGGCCTATGTCTATGTCCAGCAGTGGACTGCAATAGGCTGATGATGATGATGATGAAGATTTTTTGCCTATAAGTATTGGTTTGACGAGGAAGCGATCTCAGTATAATGGGATCGTCCGCGCTTTAGGCGAATCATTATATTATCTTTCTGAGAATGGTGAACCTGCACGTTGTCACAGCGACTTAGGCTTCTCTTTCGCTTTTCATCATGCTAAAATCTATTCTTGTTAAGTTGTTAGATCGTAGGAGTGAGAGCCATCCGCTTCCCCAACAGGCCAGTGATGATGACAAGGCCTTCAAGGCAAAAAAAAGTTGTAGGAATTAATGTAAGTATTTATTAAATTGAAGGAACTTATTACGGGTTTCGAATACCAAGGACGGACTCCTAAAATAACGAGCCAGTATCTGTTTATTATTAAAGCATGCTCTAAGTAATTGTTACATTTCTGCGTAGCGAGCGAACCAACTTTGCTCGCTTTGACTTTTCCTTGTATTAAGCACACAAATGCAAATATTGCTTATAACGAGAACCCTGATTAAAATCTTAGGCTAGTAGTAGGCTTCGCCCGCGTTAACCCCCTATTTTACCCATTTAGCAGGTGAATTTTGAAAAATCCCTTCTTAGCGGACGCCTACGTGATAAATGTAACCTACATGCAAAATTTCGTTGCATTCGCTTCAGCGGTTTCGGCTCTGCATTGCTCGTTCAGTCAGGACATGTTCTTTTTTAAATATCGATAATAGCATTATCATTTGAATCATTGCAAGCATTTGGCAGTCCACTGCTGGACATAGCCTGCTGGAGCTTTACTTGATCAAAAGCAATTCGTACGGTGACGGATAAAGGAAAAAATATCTCTTTTAACCGGCGCGCCGAGAAATGAGGCAATAGAAAATTTATACGCGTAGAAACGTTAACGACGTTCAAAGGGTTAATACATCCCTGTCACTAGGTAGATCTATCCATATTTTTCTCTTAGAAATTGGTCAGTTATCTTCCCTGAAAGAAATCTTCAGATCCTAGAGGAAAACTATTGTTGAACGATCACCGATAACCTTACATAATGTGTTAATAAGTACAATAGGATATTCCACGAAACTTCACAACAGAGTGTTAATTAGATGCATTTCCACTAAACATACGATTCCATACCTCTACCTAAGCGATAATTACATTATTCTGTGAATAAACATAGTTACAATAAAAATATGCATAATTATCATCGCATATTACCTACCTGCGAGCAGTATGTTGAGCAAACTTGATCTTTATGATAATAAAGATAAGAACTTTGTTGCTATTACATTACTGATGTTAAACAAAATGCATTCAGTTGTATTGTGCATCTTTTGAAAATGCTGGTAGAAACAATGTAGCAATGTTTGGCATTTAATTTTGTTCCTTTTTATATAAACTGGGTATGCAGTCATACTGCATCCTTGTGTTAAGTAGATGTTGAAGTCAATGAAATGTAAACGATTTATAATAGGACACATATGTATGTATTTATACTAATTATAATACAACTCGAAAACACAAAGCTAGGGTGAAGTATTGTTAAATAACAATACTTCACCCTAGCTTTGTGGGTGCTTTGCTGGGAAGGCGTGGAGGGATTCCCTCCACGCCTTCCCAGCAACTGGAGAGGCCCAGCTGTGGACTGCAATAGGCTGATAATGATGCTTGATGTCGATTTTTATATGTAGTAGGTACCTACGTACCACGTTGACAACCGAATCTGCGAATCTAACAAAAAATATTAAGTAATTTCAATGAGTATGTATGAAATCCCGGATTGCTAAACCCTCTAAGTATTAGAAATCAAACACATGATAAAAAAAATCTTCGTGAAATGAACACGACGCCTGATGCCCTGCGTCTCTACAAACTAGGCCTAAAGAAACCATTTTAAAATATCCAGAATACCTATTAGAAATATGGGAACATACCTATGTCCATAATACTATATTTCTGGCAGATGACAAAGTTTTTATTGTAGATCGATTGCACAAAATACTTCCACAGTTTGAAATCACAAACCTGTAAGCCAACTCCGAATATTTTACCGAAATTTTGGACTTGACTGTTCTGTTAACTGTTCAGGTAACTAATTTACACAGCTTACAGCTTAGAGCCATTAAGCTTGAACCGAGCTTAATGGATATTCTCTTGAACAGCATGCACACTGAAAAATGTCTAATACCTACCTATAAAAGCTTTAGGAAGTGGTATTCGTCAACACTTTAGTTGACACTTTACTTTCAAAGCCAATCGAGCTTATTATCGAAGTCATTTGAACTTATTAACATTAAAGCTCGCACCTTGTCTATCAAACTAATATTCTTTCTACCTTATACTGATGGCTGAAAATGTGATTATTGAATTTGGCTTGAATAAGATGATACTTAATTGTTCATTATCTTTTAAGTTTTTATGGGTTTCAAACCTATAACCCCCGATTCAGAAGGTAGGGCCGTAATGGTCCACTAGTCTATTTGGTATACTATATCAATTGAAATGACCTATACATTTCTTCCGTAGGTATGCAATCTTGCCAATTCAATTGCTTTTACTACCATATAAACAATAGCAATTTCTAACAAAAATCAACGAAACTGAAGTTCTAATCTGAACATCATCTCCGCAATTTATACCTACCTACAAATGCATTTCTTTATCATGTTACTAAGTAACCTTAGATGGACCGGTTCCCGAAAAAACAATAACAGTCTAACAGCCTGATAGGAACTTGAAAGGACACAAAAAACGTCAGCAACAAAAACTGATGAGGCTAGCAAATATTATTCGCTCTGAAATTATGACATAAGCAATCTGTATATAAGCTGCTGGAGCGAGGAGTCGGCACAGTCTCAAGATGGCGCGCTTGGCGGTATTGGTAGCTCTCGGCTTGTTCGCTTGCACTTATGCGGCACCAGGTAAACAGTGACACAATCATCTCTCATGTACAACTCAAAGTCAAAGTCAAAATAATATTTATTCGTTAAGTTTTAAGAAAAATCACTTACAAATCTTCAGAACTAAAAACTACCACCGATTCAGAAAGCAGCATTCTACCGAGAAGAAATCGGCAAGAAACTCGTGTAGTTGCCCTTTTGAACATAAGTAGTATTTATTTACAATATTATCTATAGGTGCATCACGATCTTTCAAACATGAATTTTGAATTATTGATTGTCTCGTTGGTCTAGTGGTCCGCCTAAGGACCAAGACGTCCCGGTTTCTAAACCGGAAATTTTTTGGTTTGCCAAAAAATTGTTACCGAGTCTCTCATGAACTTACTTAAATCTCAATAGTTCGGTGAAAGCATTTGCCGGCCGTTGTATCCGAAAAGAAAAAAAAAAGATTTCTTTTTGGAGCACCTGCTCATAATTTAAAATAGTAAGAATAGGATTAATAACAAGTTCGCTAATTGACCAACACCATAAAATAGCAGTCCACATCCACATCTGAACTTCCTAGCTGGCAATATTAGGTCGTGAATGCGACGACTGTGTTAGTAATTCATTAATCACTTGTCTCCCAGGGTATGGCGGCGGATCTAATGGTGGTGGCGGCGGCGGCGGTGGCGGCGGCGGAGGTTTCGGTGGCGGCGGCGGCTTCGGCGGCGGCAAGGGCGGCGGCGGCGGCGGCGGATTAGGCGGTGGCCTTGGAGGCGGTCACGGAGGCGGCGGCGGCTTAGGCGGCGGTCTTGGAGGCGGCAGCGGAGGCGGTGGCGGTCTCGGAGGCGGTGGCGGTCTGGGAGGCGGATCCGGCGGACATGGAGGCAGCGGCGGCCACGGAGGCGGCGGCAACGGCGGCTTCGGAGGCGGCAGCCTCGGAGGCGGAGGTAGCGGCGGATACGGAGGCGGCTCGAAGGCCAGCGCTAGTGCCAGTGCCAGCGCCAGCGCCGGAGCCGGCGGCGGCGGCTACGGCCACAAAGGCTACGGGTAAGCGCAACTTACAACTCCACATCTCGTTTCACCTGGGTACCTACTAGTAAAACTTACTGCGGTCACCAACCCGCCTGCCAAGCGGAGTGACTTAGGCAAAACCCCACAAATGACAATTGTCATTGAGGGAGGCCTATGATCATGACCACTATTTATATAGAGAAGCCACCTATCAAATGATGGAAGGTGAAAGAAAAGGTTAAGTCACTGCGGCAACAAACAAGTAAACAAATCAATCATTTCCGTTGCCACGACCATGCAGGCCTATAATGATGATCCTGGCTATAGACTGACCTCAAACGAGAACTAAGTCACTTCACTAAATGTTTTGCATCATTAAATAGGGACGCCTTCCGACGTATCTATGTATTTATATTAGATACATAATGTATGTGTGGTGACTTCATTGACTGTTTTGATTTCTATGGGTCAAATCAATGCTAATATTACACATGTTTTGTATCGGCAGCGATTATTCTAAGGGCAGCGATTTAATAATTGCCCATCGTAAGACATTTGCTGAAAAAGTCGTAGTTTCTTTATTTCCGAAGCAGGTGCCTGAGTAATGCATTTTACATCCATAAATTACCTACCTATCTTTTGTACTGTGCTCTTTATATATTTAGCTTATTTACTTAGCTACTCTGTAAGTGTAACCTAACAATTTATTTTTCTTATTTCAGACGCTAAAGCATCTCTACCAAAAAGCTGTGATGATAAATAAAGGCCAAATTTGATACGAAATAGAATAATGTTTTGCCATGTTTGTATGTATAAAAAATAAATAGCATATATTATACTATCCTGTATTTTTTTCATTATTTTGCCCCTTATGTGACTAATTATCATCATCATCAGCCTTCAGTTCACCATTTTTGGGTAATCATCAGGAGGCTTTTGTTTTTATAATAGCTCGACATAATGGCTTCTCTACGCCTGATGGAAAGCGAAAGAGAAGCCCAAGTCGCTGTGACAACTGGCAAGTAAATGGTTAGTTACCTGTCAGTTGCCACTGCCATGCCGGCCCAACCCTAACCCCCCACGAGCCCATAATCATAAATAACGTGACTAAGAGGATATACTAATGTACTAGTCTAGTGTGCAGGATGTAACTAAAGAGTGCTAAAAATTCCGAGGAGTCCCTACAAGTTCCTAATGATTACAAGAGAACCTTAAAGCTTTTTTGATAATAAGAAAAAGGACTAAATGGTTGAACCGAACTTCTTTATTCATAACACCAGTGTTATTAATATATCTACGAGTACAGTTAATAAAAAAAGTTGCAACGATTTAGTAAATACATTTTTGGATCCTATAAGGCGACACACATACAAACTTTAATTTTGATGCCAAGGGTAGAAAGCGGTAATAAAAATACTAAAAAACCCGATTGAGTTACTGTCTAGAATGCGTCCCGACTTCTACTTATTTCAAATTATGTACACAGAAAGAAAGAAAGAAAAATTTACACAGAGTAGCAATCGGCATTTTCAGTTCTAAAAATTACCGTTTTTTTATTTTTTATTCTTGTAAGCAGTGTTACCTTACGGATATAAGGGAGCGACCCATCATCTTTTCGCTCCAAGCCACCCTCACCTCCACCTGCCCGTGCTGTATTCTGCTGAATAACAAACGGGGCTCTGGCAACCGACCGGCTAATGTTGGTATTAACTAAATATCACAGGCCGATTCCAGCAGCGTCACCGGAGCGAGAAGTTACGCCCGGCGATCGCCAACCCGCCTGCCTAGCGTGGCGATTGAAGATGATCATTTCATGAATACATCTAACGTCACAGTAAATATGAATCTAATGACTCCTTTCAAGCATTCAACAATTCAGACTGAGTGCCAAACAATATACCTACATATACTCTCCAACGATATAACCTTCCTTCTGGTAACTAGTCTGATAAAAATAAAGTCACCTTTAGAAAACTGTAAAACAGTCGATTACTCATTTGTCACGAACACGAAATAAGTAAATATTTTAAATTTAACCACCACTTACTACAAAAACATGAATAGGTAGTTCAACTAGTAACTTCGACAACTGAAATTGATAAGACTTATATATTTGGGCGCTGACATAAGCAGTCCGTATATAAAAGTCAGTGGTGCTAGGACAAGGCACAGTTTCAGGATGGCGCGTTTGGCAGTGTTTGTGGCTCTTTGTGTCTTCGTCTACGCGTGTGCAGCACAAGGTAAAACAATTTGGAGCTCAGCGCTCTTAAAGTGGGCTTTATCGGCTATTACTTAATAAACAAAAATCAAGATAAATAGTCGTTGACAAGAAATAAACAGTGTCCCTGTCTTGATTTTTTGTTCTTTCGTACTAGCGCCCTACGTTATGGACATAATAATATAAGACCCATACTTACAGCCTGGCTAGGATGTGCTAAAACACCCCTGTCGTTTTATTGTTTATAACACTGTTTAGCTCGTTGAACGCCGTTAACCCTTATTGGGTCGTAACAATAGACTTTCTATTGTGTTTAATTTATCAGCAGTCAAAGGATTAAAATTCTCATATACCTTATATTTCCTGTTATTTCATAGTCGACATAATAATATAATGTTGAGAATTTCACTATGTAGATGACTGAATAAATTACTTAAGTGCCAACAACTCATAATTGTTAGATATTATGATTTAACTATTCATTAATATTGTTACACAGGTTATGGCGGAGGTGGTGGTGGCAGAGGTGGAGGTCGAAGCAGAAGCGGAGGTGGCTTAGGAAGCGGAGGTTTCGGTGGCGGTCAAAGCAGCCGAGGCGGTGGCTACGGGGGCAGTCAGGGAAGCGGAAGGAGTGGCTATGGAGGCGGTCAGAATAGCAGAGGCGGTGGCTACGGGGGCAGCCAAGGAATTGGCAGCAATGGCTATGGACGTGGTCAAGGAAGTGGCAGCCGTGGTTCTACAGGCAGTCAGAGTAGCAGAAGCAGTGGCTACGGAAATGGGGGCTTTGGAAGCGGTCAGAGTAGCGGAAGTGGTGGCTTCGGAGGCCGTCAAAATGGCGGAGGCCGTGGTAGTGGATCAGAAAGTGGCACCGGAGGTAGTAGCGGATTTGGGAGCGGAAGTGGAGGCTTCGGAGGTGGTCAGAGTACCGGAAGTGGTAGTTTCGGAGGCCGTCAGAGTGGCGGCGGTCGCCCCGGTGGATCAGAAAGTGGTACCGGAAGTGGTAGCGGAATCGGAAGCGGAAGTGGAGGCTTCGGAGGCGGTCAGAGTACCGGAAGTGGTGGCTTCGGAGGCGGTCAGACACGCGGCAGTCAAATTGGAGGCGGTCGTGGCAGTGGATCAGAAGGTGGCGCCGGAGGCGGCAGCAGAATTGAAAGCAGTGGCTCCGGAGGCAGCGCATAGATAAATGACAGAATTGCAGTAAATTATGTGGTAACTAATTAGATATTTACTTAATTTTAGACCTCGACTATATATAGAAAAATATATATACTACGACTATATATAGAATAAAGAAAGTTGAGAAATTGAGCTTTATTTGGAGCCATTCGAATGCATTCGAGAACAATGTTCCAGAGAATTTTACATAAAATAATTGCAAAAGAGAGACAAAAAGTTTATGACGAAACTCCAGTGGTGTAAAGGATAGTCACCAAGCGAAATTCGCAGAATCGATTTAGATTTTTAATAGTTAGAAAAGTTTAAATAATAAGGGACCGGGTAAAGTGTACAGAAAATACAAATACTGCGTTGTAACGATATACCGTACACCTATTGGGAGTAAGTAAATCCGATGTTTAATCAGAGAAGGGTATTATTTAAGATTCAAGATCAATCTGGCCTATTGGCTGTAGCTGACTTTTTCTTTTTTCTTGTTTCAGACGCACGCATAACGCAGGGTAACACTACAACAAGCACCTCTACCAAAAATTAAAGACCAAAAATGTAATTAATAATACCTATTAATCTATTAAACATTAGTGTAGCAATGAGTGGATAAAATTGTTTTTTCTATGTAAAATTAAATATCATATTTAAACATTGCACCTCATGTACCTACTTATTTTTTGTACCTAAATACCCTTTGGCGAGAAATGTGGCGCGAATTTAAGGAGGTCTACGTTCAGTACTACGGTGGACGGACCAAGGCTGTTGATTGATTGAAATACCCTTTCCTCCTTTAATTATCGAAATCCGTCAACAATCAGAAAAGTTATTGTTTTCCATTAGAACGTTCAATGTCTGCATTAACTTTAAAGGCTTTGATTCGAAGAACATCTCAATGAAACGGGTTTGATTCCCCATCATAAAATAACTATTAATAACCAACTTATACCTAGTACTAAAAATTGGACGACGAGTCTCTCTCGACTCTTTAATGAATCAACAAAAATACAAGTTTTTAAATTTGATAGATAGTACTAAGAAAGACCTAAAAAGAGGATTTGTCTCAAGGACCCGCCAAAATAGAATTGATTCACAATCGTATATGTTTTCCATATGGCAGAACAAATCCACCGTGTCACGCTATTGAACTCGATCGAAAAATCGGAAAGCATTACAAAACAGTATCCATTAATAGATATTAATTAACTACAACTAAGTATATAAAGCAATTGCAGCCAATGAGAATTCATAGTTAAATCTCAGGTAATTCACAGTTAAGTCTAAGTTAAAATCTTGCAAAAATGAGGAGTATTGTGTTAGTGGCTCTTGTGATACTAGCAATGGCGGTTATTGTGGAGTCAATACCAATTCCGGGTGAGTAAATTTACCTACGGTGACGGAAAAGAAGGTCCTTTATCTCTAATATGTTACCTACTTCAAAAAACATGAAAATGTAGACCTTATTTAAATAAAATAATAAATATCAGACATCACATACATTGCTCTAATCCCAAAGTAAGTAGCTTAAGCACTTGGGTTATGGGTATCAGAACAACGAAGGTGCCACAAATAAATACTTAAATACAAATTATAAACACCCAGACACGGAACAAACACAAGTGTTCATCACACGAATGTTTGTCCCGGGTGGGAGTTAAATAAATGTAATACTTGAAACAATGGACTGGCCCTTATTAGACTGGACATTATTTAGTCTGATATAGAGACTCTTTATCTATAGACACTAATTATTATTGCTGATCTTCAAAACAATCTTTAGGTAGTGAGGACGTATTTTACTGATGAGAAGGGTAATCTCGTGCAGCACTCATAAGGTATCATCATCAGCTGATCTTTCTCCTTCTGATGTCTGCACGACTATATAATATTCTTCAGATAATTAAACATTAAGTGATTATTTTATTTATAACTTTAGAAACTTTTCTTTACACAGGCAAATATGATGGTGGCTATGGTGGCTCCAAGGGTAATGATAAAGGTAACACCGGCTCCGGCAAAGGGAAGAACAACAAAGATAATAGTAGCGACAGTAAAAGCGATGAGAAAAACGGCCACGGTAAAGGCAAAAATGGCGGCAAAGGCAGAAATGACGGTAATGGGAAAAATGACGGCAAAGGGAAAAATGACGGCAAAGGGAAAAATGACGGCAAAGGGAAAAATGACAGCAAAGGGAAAAATGACGGCAAGAAGTCGTACTTTTATTAGATGTGAGCGATCATTTTGAGAATACATTTAGATATGTAGGGGCGGCATTTATCGGTTAATTGTTCAAGGATCACTTAAATAAGAAATCGCTTAATAATAAATGAATTTTAATAGTATACCTACTTACGCAATAAATTTTAGATTATTAAAATTATTGTTCGGAACATTAATGTGATACTTTAACATAATTGCATGGGTTTTAGCAACATGTATCTAATTGTAAATACATACATTTATATGTAAAATTTTAATTTTAATAATTAATAAAGTTATATAATTTTGTGAAACCTGGTTTCAAATAAAATTAAGCAAAACCAACAGAAAGAAGTTTGTTTATAAACCGTATCCTATAAATTCCTTTTGAATTCAAATAAAGAACACAAGACATCGTCCCTTTTGCATTTAAATAAAGAACACAAGAAGGAGGATTTTAAAGATGTGATATTTTTTTATAGCACAAGTACACAACACAGGTACACAAATATCAAAAACTGTTGCATTCAAATATAGAATACAGCAAGCAGGATTTTATGGATTGAATTAAATCCTAAAGTACATAAAATATGGAAGAAATTTTAAACGGAAACCTGGTACACATAATCGTTGAGTCTCTTCACCTGCCGTAGGTTCACACCACGTTCACACATAACTTATCATCCCAATACAATGCACTCAGCTAATGATGTCCAGACACTGCAGTAATTCATTACACACCGACAAGATTGTTTAGGCACGTGGCCGAATCCATGGACGTTTTTAAATACGTCCATGACTGATTCAGAACTACCTAACGCCTTCAGTCATACAAAATTACACTTTTGATGTAGATTTTTGACATTTTTGTTTCACGCTAACGTAAAAAGCAAAGATAAATGTGTTCGTATGCCTACACATAAAAAATAACAATAAATAAAATAAAACCTAAATTGGTATACTTAACACAAGGGAACTAGATGGTGATTACGTAAGCAGTATTTATTTATTGTTTACCCTATACTACATAGGTCAATTTAGGAAATTAACTTTTTTTTAAATCCCGGGTTTAGGTTCTATGGGATACGCCCCACGGCATCACCTGATACTGAATGTTTGTTTGATACCATGATGATGATGATGAATTTTCTAACACATTTATTGATTATAATCATCACAATTAAGAAAGGAAAAGCCACTATAGGTAGGTTAGGTTAGGTTACTCGTTATGCTAAAGGAAGCGTAAGTAAACAAGATCTAGAACAAAAAAGGTGAATACGGTAACAAAAAATATCATGATTCATGTTTTCTTTCGACTGAAGTATCCGGTGAAGTTTATTAGCTAATTTAAATAGATAACAAATAATTATTGTCACAAAAGCCTCTATTTGTTAAATTAGCAAACGTCTTTATTTTATTATTCGTGTAACTACTCCAAATGTATATTAAAACGTAGTTATTGCATCATTTAGTTTTGATTAATTTAACCCTAGTGGGTTTTAAATAACCCTAGGGGGGTAAAATAAAATATACCTAGGTCTTAGCGGAGCACGGAACTCGGAGGGGTATCGAGTTCGAGACCGGCAAAGGTAACGCTTTTTCTTCCGAAACCAAAACTGAAATAAAATACGATAAAAGTAATTCAGAAGAATACAATTTTGCAAATTCAATTACAAATGAAGCAATAATTGTGAAAATCGTTCCAGTAGTTTCAAAGCCTATTCAATAGAACAAATATTTCCTTCTGTAATATTTAGTAAATACTTACTTAATACACTAGTTTTTAATTGTGAATCTAAATACGAGTAGGTAAATAATTATTCCTCACTTTTTCATTAATGAGTTCATCGACGAAAAACATTTAGTATTCTAATTAGATAGATAACCTCACAATACCTCACATACCAAAGATGCATATTCTGTCAATGAATCATTCAATTGAAATTGAAAAAAATAAGCATTTAAATAGGCTCCTTATTTGATAACTATGTTAATAGTCTCGTATAAAAGGCTTACACACAAGGGTCTGACTACCTCTTAGCAGGCGACAACGCAATGAAGCATTTTATAGTCGTTCTTCTGGTCTTCTGCGTCTGCGCATCGAAAGCGCAGACCACAAACGACGGCAGCCCTTCGAACGAGTCCGCCCAGGACTCAGCTGGACAGGACGGTTCTGGTCCTGAACCTGTCGATGGTCAACCCAATGACATTGAACCTGTTGAGAACCAGCCCGCTGAAAACGAACCTGTTGAGAATCAATCCGCTGATAACGAACCTAGCGACAATGAACCCGGTGAGGAAGAACCACTTGAGAACCGACCTGTTGAGAGCCAGCCAATCGATGAGCAGAATCCGCCTCCGTGTGGTAAGGAACAGTTTATCATCATCACTAGTGAATAGGGTTTTCAGAGCTCGCGGGGGGTTAGGGTTAAGCCGACATGGCGGTGACAACTGACAGGTAACTGACCAGTTACTTGCCCGTTGTCACAGCGACTTGGGCTTCTCTTTCGTTTTCCATCAGGCGAGGAGTAGGGAAGTCATTATGTCGAGCTACTAAAGTAGCCGGGACCGGCCCGGGACCGATCGAAGTGGCGAGTATTGTGAGAGGCCTATGTCCAGCAGTGGACTGATGTGGGGTGATGATGATGATGACTAAAGTATTTATTTATTTTTTTTAATTAATGAAAATAAAAAATAAAAAAAATGACTAAAGTAGTTTCTTTTTACTTATTTCTAAGAAAGCATTTGACCACAATCCCACCTGATGTTATGTGGTCTAGGATGGAGCATGCTTACTTAGATAAAGCCTATTCACTCTAATCTTTAGCTGGACTTTATTTATTTACTTACAAAAAAAAATATCTTACCTATTTAGTTTTATCAATTGCCTATACGAGTATATGTAGCCATAGTACAACCTTGGGCTTAGTTTGGGACTAGATGACGCTGTGTGACCCAGCGTGGCATGTTTTGGGTTTTTAGTGATTGAGTATACAAAGCGATCCAGGCATTTTATCTGTAGGTAGAGCATTATTTCTGCAAACATATAAGTAGTACCTACTTATAAATGATCTGCTTTCTGCTGAGAATGTTTCTTTTCATTTCCGAGAGAGATCACTTCGAACGCATTAGTGAAATGAAATTATATGACAACCACTTAGTTTAACCTTTTTCTTTCATACATCTTCTACAGCTGGCGGACAATGGAATGGCGATGACAGAAGACCTTTCCCAGGTGGGCGTGGACCTCCCCCACACTTCCGACCACACCAAGGACACGAGAATTTCAGGAGGAACAACTATCGCAATATCCCACGCTATCCATCGGAAGTATTCTTTTATTGATTTAATCGAAGTTTAATTGCAAAATAGTTACCGTGTTATTTTACTCCAAATAGATATGTAAATATACATATGTATATTAAAATCATCACTTTTCAAAAGTAGCTAAACAAAATTGTATCAAATCAAAAAAGTCATTTTCAAGCCCTTAAGTCCCTGAATAAAATAAAATGTTTTTTGAGTTTAATATGTGTTTTGTATTGTATGGTGATTTGATCTGCCGGTATCTTCTTAACCTAATGATTAATCACGTCAGTCCTTAATTGCAATCCGGCAACCGACTGGTAGTGGTATAATGCTGCTGCCCGACGACGAGCAGCAGCGTCACCGGATCGTGGGGATACGCCCTGCGGTCGCCAACCCGCCTGCCCAGCGCGGCGATCACGGAGCAAATTGGTGATTATGGGAGAGATGTTTGGCCGAAGTGGCGAACAACTGTAGAGGTCTACGTCCAACAATGGACTGTAATAGGCTGATGATAATGATGTCCTTAAAAGGGTATTATGGTCAAAAATTGTAATTAGTCCGTCTTTTAGCTTATTCAAAAATAAAAGACACGTATTTTTTTATTTGTAAATTAGATTAAAAATTACAAAGTTGTAGCCCGTTGAAATTACGCGTGACGTCACTCGGTGAGGCATTTTTACGGGAGCGAGTGATGTCAAAGACTCCCACTTCTAACTTTTGATGCCTTGTATCTTTGCTATTGTTTATTTGAATGAAAAAAGGAAAAATACGTGTTTTTTATTTTTGATTAAGCTTAAAGACGGACTAATTACAATTTTTAGCCATAATAGCCTATTGGCGATTATGGGAGAGATGTTTGGCTGCAGTGGCGAACAACTGAGAGGCCTACGTCCAGCAGTGGACTGTAATAGGCTGATAATGATGATGTCCTTAATTGGGTCTAGTTCCAATGTCAGATAATATTTGACCTTATACAACTTCAATGTCAAGGGTATCCGAATCGCGCATTACCCCGAATTATCATGTCTAGCGCATTGTTCGCTTGTCGCATGTTACCAAAACGGACCCATGGTAGGGATGCGAAGCATTAATATCGATATTTATATCGATTGTTTACAATCGTATTGGAAAGGGAACCCATTTCAAAAACTTCCGTAATGAACACCACAAAATTGACTAAAAAGTCCACTACCTATACCTAACATTAGTTGTAGATACAGTTTAAACAGAGGTGTTTTACCGCTAAATTCAAGACTAGGGCTGCTCTTGAATACTTCATATCTAAAAACCCTGTAACGATTTCATTAGAACTTCTTAGTCTTTTTTGCACGAGCGCGTAAAGTGCCGGTCTTAGCACGCCTTATCACATAAAAAGTGCCAAAAATAAGCGGCGATGCCCTGGCTTTACTCGTATAAGCCCTCTTCGGTCACCCAACAGCGTTCTCCCCAACCCAGCTACTAAATACGACCACTGGACAATCGGGGCTGTCAATAAATCGATAAAAGTCGATAAACCCAAGACATGCCGCGCTGGACAACACATCGCCATCTAGCCCCACACTAAGCTGAAGCTTGTACTATGGGTAGTAGACAACTGATAAACTTACATACATAGGTGCTTTTTTTGTAAACAAATACATATTACTTATACATAGTAAACACCCAAACCAATACAAACAGACATGTTCATGGGCACAAATGTTTGTAATGAACTCCTGTTGCTCAGAAGATAGATGTCACCAAATGAGCCATCGAGCCAGCCGATATGCGTGGTGCATCTCGACATTGTTGTGCCCATCCCTACACGTCACCAGAGCAGACTCGCGACCGTGACGCGTGACGCTGACGCGGCGTGACATCCTCATATTATGTCGCCTTTATATAAACTGGGGTGGAGCGAATGGGCAACACAATCCACAGAGATATGAGGGTACTCGTTGTCGCCTTCGTAGCCGTCATGGCGCTGCAGCTGGCTGCTGGCAGAGGTAAATAAATGTTGAACCATTTAACATGCAATGTGTAGGTACAATCCGAATGCACTAAGTCCAGTCCAAATGCACTAAGTCTAATCTCAAATACACTGAAGCCAATCCGATATGCACTTTGGTCAATCAAAAATGCATCGAAGCTAATACAATATGCACTGAAGCTAATCCAAAAAGCGCTGAAGCCAATCCAAAATGCACTGATGTCAATCCAAACTGCATCGATGCTAATACAAGATGATGCACTGAAGCTAATCCAAAATGCACTGATGTCCATCCAAAATGCATCGAAGCTAATACAATATGCACTGAAGCTAATCCAAAATGCACTGAAGCCAATCCAAAATGCACTGAAGTCAATTAAAATCCAAAATGCACTGAGACTAATCCAAAATGCACTGGAGTCAATTCAAAAGTCTACATAGTCTAATCTTAAATACATTAAGGCCGATGCAAAATATACTAAGCCAATCCAAACGCACTGAGTCTATTTTCACTTTACAGATACACTGAAACCAAACCAAAACGCATTGAAGCCAATCCAGAATGCATTGTAACCAATGCAAATGCACTCAAGTCAATGCAAACGCACTCAATCAATTAGATTGTAGACAGAATAACTGAGGCCAATTTAAGCACACTAAGTCTATTAACCAAACCAAACCCACTAAAGCCAATACACTGAAATCAAATGCACAGAGTTTTAAAAAATATTTATTTAATTTAAAATTCCTCTTTGAAGAGTGATGTGATGGAGGTGTGAGGGCGTCACTTATTGAATACTTGCAAAAAGAAACATGTACAAACTCTAGTAGTATTGGGTACTATTTTAGATAAATAACGAACGGCTAGTTGCTTGGCATTGTCACCACTTGACATGGGGGTTGGTGACCGGAATAGGTTTTATTTGTACCCTGGTAAACGCTGCTGCCCGTATCATCATATTCCCTTAGTCGTCTTCTATGACACTCACGGGATAACTACACGGATCCGGTTCCTTAACAAAGCGTTTAAATACCAAACCCTGTAATCCGGAGTAAGAGTTACTTGCAGGTATCCGAGCGAGACGCGGCTTCAATAGCAGCGGGTTCGGGACGGGCGGATACGGCCGCGGCAGCGACGAGCAGGACGCCAGCGTCAGCCAAGAGAACCAGGGCTGCAGCGGGAACAACAGCAGGGGGTATGGAAGCAAGTATGTAGAGACAGGCTTGTGACCGAGACCAAAAGATATGACTTAGGAGCTACGGAAACTCTCCGCTCGTATCAAACTATCTGTACATCAGCCTTTAGGGGGAATTGCCATAGTCACCACCCTTGGCAGGCGTGTTGGTGACCGCTGGAGGTTTTATTTGTACCCAGGCAAACGCTTGCTGCCTGTTTCCTGATATTCCCTTATCCGTCTTCTACGACATCCGCGGGATGAGAATTAAGAAACCACGTAGACAATATAATGAATAACAATTTTGTCTGGTTGTACTACCCCATATAGCAAGCTGTGGTCTCCTGTCCTAATTGTAGGAACAGGAGAGACTGACCCATTTGAATGTACTTACGTATGTTAATAAAATAATGTGTGTGTCCTATTTTGGTGATCCTAAGAAATAAATAAAATGTATATTTTGTTCAGTAACAGCGGCAGTCGTGAGTTACCATTCAGGGATGGAAGGGACTCCGGGTCGACGGAGCGTGTGCGCGGCGGACGCTCCTTCTCCCGCGCCAGCGCATCCGCCTCCGCCTCCGCTTCCGCTTATAAAGGACACCTCAAGGGGAATCTCGTGGACACAGTGAAGCCGCAGCCGTAGAATAAGGATAGTTTTAAGGCTATTCGAAGTTGTTAAATCGACAGAAATAAAAAAGTAACTAGATTGGCGTAGAAATAATTAAGACGTAAAATAAGATAACTTTATGTAAGTCGTATTTTAATATACTACTTTAAAATAATAATATTTTTCATTTGATGCACGTTTTCACAAATAAAAGGAATGTACTCGTAATATACTTACAAATTGTAAGTATATTACGAGTACGTAAGAGTACGAGTTGTAAGTTACAATAAATCAATTGGATCTTTGTACAATGTTAATAAACTATTACTATCCACACAATAACCCTAACGATAACTCATTTTGAATTAAGTAAGTCGGAAGTTGAAAAGTAACTAGTGATGTGCCTACCTTTGTTTAAAACGATATTTTTTAATATTTCTGATTAAATAAAGAATTTAACGAGTCTAATGAATTTGGAATCTCCTCCTTATTTTTAAAGATTGACGTTTATATCTTCTTTTTTAAACTGTTTAAGAACGAAAAACTGTAGTGTACATTTAACAAAATATCATCATGGTCAGAAATTTAGCCCCAAACTAAGCCGAAGCTTGTACTATGGGTAGTATAGGTGCTAGACAACTGATGAACTTACTTATGGATCTCGACAGTACTCTATAGTAGGTAAATGTATTCGGGTCGATTGTAGTATTGCAGAACGATATCATCTACTCGTCCAGAATACCATAGAGTTTTATAGATAAAAGTCTTTCATCAGTGTAGCAGTGATGATTTACGAAACTGAAACTTAGCCTTTTCTTCATGCGAAAGCTCGGGAGTGTGTCGATGCTCGGAGTTTCTAAAATGTGTAGATCCGTAGATCTATGAACCTAAGTCAGACATAAGTGAGAGGATTACCAGGTTGATGAGGTGGCAGTGGGCATGACATACCTACTCGTATATAGGAGATTATTATTGACGTTCCAGGCCCTACTATAATAATCTGAAGCGATATCGTTAGATGGACGGTTCGCGTATTTTTGCCTTAATCAAATTTTTATTTAAAAATTAGACTAAAAATTACAAAGTTATAGCCCGTTGAAATTACGCGTGACGTCACTCGGTGAGGCATTTTTACGGGAGCGAGTGACGTCAAAGACTCCCACCCCTAACTTTTGATGCCTTGTATCTTTGCTATTGTTTTTTTGAATGAAAAAAGAAAAAATACTTGTCTTTTATTTTTGAATAAGCTGAAAAACGGACTAATTTTAATTTTAAGCCATAATAGCCTATTACTCGTATCTTGATTTTCATTAAATTTAGTTCGTATATCAATACGAACACGAAAAGAACAAAGAGGAAGGATTTAGGGTAGGTACATAAACACGCCAATCAGATGAATCAGACACATAATAAGGCCTATTTACACTTATTATTATGTAGATAGGTTTCGTATACTGGTATTTTATACAAAGAATCGGCATATGTATGAATTTTAAATAAGCTTTGTTAGAATAAAAACCGTTCATGAATTGCGGACATAATTTATTTTGTCATCATTGCTTGTCTCCATAACAATAATTTAATTTAACATTATTAACATAAAAATAACCTATTAACTTATAAACATTATCTATCACAAAGTATTCTCAGACTGCGGACTTCATTTATAACACGCCAGGTTGTTTGTAGAAATTTCATTATTTCTGTAACAATAGAATTTATACACTTATAGTCTTAGTAAGGGTGATTTTTTTTTTTTTGTATATGGACTCTATCACGCGTATATGTTGACGCGGATAATTCGCCAATGGCAAAGCTGTTGCAACTGTAAGGTGAATGATATGGTTACTTGTTCAATGCCACAGTGACTTGGGCTTTTCTTTTCTTTTTATTTAAAAAGAGCGTTCAGGATGACTTTACTAGAGTAATGATGGTCATTTATTACGCTTTCTATCAGACGAGGGCAAGCTACTATGCCGGGTCACTAAAAAAAATCTTTTGATTAGGTACTTCTGGCCATGGCTGAACGAATTTGTGCCATTTTAGATTCTTGATTCTTGATGCAGACGAACTTTTAAGAAAGCTTTCATTACTATATTTCAGACCTCTAGGGGAGATTGGGGGTCTCCCTCTACCGATTTATTTCTAGGCAATGAAACCTTAAGTAACAATGTTTATGGGATATTAAGTACCTAATATCAATTTCTAGTTGGAACAGTTACCACTGAAACAGCCCCCTTAATGATAATGGTATATCAGTACAAATCTTACAGTGTCAGCCGTGAATGTGTCCGCTCCCGCCCTGAGAAGAAGAGCTAGCGGTGGCCGAGGACTTGGAGAAGGATTGGGATCCGCCAAAGTGGCCTCCTTGGAAGCTGTCGAACCCGTGCCCCCCGGGGCGGCCGCCGAAGGCAGGGTACCCGAAGCCGCCCACGCCGCCGTCATAGTGCCGCCGCTCTCTCTGGCCTGGAACCATAGACAAGGAACCGATTTCCTTAATTGAGTAAGGTTTTAAGAAAAAATAATATTTGACTATAGCTAGATCTAGCTAGCTAGTTAACGTCACCGGAGTAATGCCCTGTGTTCGCCCGCCCGATTATGGGTATAACCTCTAGGCCAAACCAAAGTGGCGAACAAGTGGAGAGGCCTATGTCCAGAAGTGGACTGCGTGGATATTATTATGGTCAGAATCACTTCTTAAGAAAACTTAATTGAAAAGCAAACTTTAATTCTTAATTGAATTAATAAAACATTAATTTGTGTAACATTGGTACTAAAAGGGACACGGCGAGGAGACACCGAGTAGGTAACGAGTTGGTGTGTCCCGACTCCCGACTCATTTTAGTATTAACTAGTAGCGTGAATATTCATATAAAACATAGCCTATGTGTTAATCTGATGTACAAACTATAAGTATTCCTGTTAAGTTTCATTAAAATCCGTTGAGTAGTTTTTGCGTGAAAGTGGAACAAACATCCATCCATCTATCCAAACAAACTTTCGCGTTTATAACTAATATTAGTAGGATAGTAGGATATTTCTAAAACCCACCTGTATGTCCAGGTGCGGCGAAGCACGAAGCAACCAGGACCACGAAGAGACTGTACTGAACAATGCTTGCCATGTTTCCGATGTTTGCGACTGGACTGATGTAAAACTCCCAACAGCACGCCTTTATACCACCCTATCCGATCTGGCCAATCATGCTGCCCAGTTTCCGCTACACTCGCAAATTCAGAGTCATTCGGTTTTTTGCACATCGCTTCACGCGATCCAATATCCGACATTAATGATCAGTGCCTTTGTGATCGGATTGTAAAAAAATATTGATTTGTGTAAAGGGGATCCGTATCTAAACTAAGATCAATGGACAGATATGACTTTTCCGTGAAGTGCGGTTATGAAAAGGCTACACCGTCTCATCTCTACTCGTGTCGCAAGAGTCGATTAAGGGACTTGTTCACATTTCAGCTTCAAAGCCGGTTATAAGGCTTACCTACTTACCCCCTGGCTGGTGACCATCGTATATTTGGCGTAACACCTATTAAGCGATTTCAGTCGCGTTTCGGGATCAGTCGGTGTACCCATAGAATGAAATAATAACTTATACCTAGGCAGTCACGGCGGTGGACGATTTGGTTACCTACTTTTCATAATGCCGCAACGACTTTTCTTTCTTTTTTGTTAAGAGAAGTCACTACACTCTCTTTGAAAAAAAAATTAAGAATTCTGGTTACTACTTACCCAAAGATGATTCCCTATTTCACAAGATGTCTATTTTCGATCGAAATCCAAACTTTGACTAAGTGTTCCTGCAAAGTTTGACAGGCTCGGTGGCTCATTTGGTAGTGACCTCTGCCCTCTGAGCCAAGGGTCGTGGGTTCGATTCCCGCACAGTACATACATTTGTGTTCATGAACATGTCTGTTTGTATTGGTCTGGGTGTTTTCTATGTATAATATGTATTTATTTACAAAAAAAAATGTATCTAAGTAAGTTTATCAGTTGTCTAGTACCCATAGTACAAGCTTTGGCTTAGTTTGGGGCTAGGTGGCGCTGTGTGGCCCAGCGTGGCATGTCTGGGTTATTTATTATTTTTATTATTATAAGTAGTCCAGTACAACCAATGTCATATTTTCATGACGTTCATTCAACGTTTCCAAGCTCTGCCATTTCGAGACGAAAGTGACTGCTGAGAGAGAGGTGAGACCTTAAACATCTAATCAAGCTGCATGTACTCGTATTTGACACAAAACAGAAGCGGGTGGCTCCATATCGGAGGCCAACACCCAATTCGAGTACAGATAGTCCGGCGGGGAATTACCGACGTATCTTTCCCCAACGTGAAATCCATTTGAACCCTAAAATTTCGCTCTGCACGAACATACCCACACAAAACCCAATACTAACATTGTCTGATACGGCTCAAAGCGACAAATAACTTGCACAAAAACGTGAGCGTTCAGCATTTTGACTCTTATTGACATGAAGCGAAAAAGGAAAACACATCCATGATATACCTACCTACCATTTTAATACACAGGTATATTGTAGGTACTACTTGTGATGCGATATAACGAGTAAATACCAATTTTTCATGGTGTCGATATTTCGGCGAAGTTAACGGTACAGAATAGAGTTTTTCTTGGCTGCGACCGAAAATTAACTTATAACTAGGTACATCGGCCCTAAGCACTTGCTCAGAAGCATTTAATAAAATTGATGAGATGAGAGAAAGATATTCTATTAAAATATTCTCTAAATCGGTATCGTCAGCAGTCTACTTAGTTTGTCTGCATAATGTACCGTCTGGCCTACTCAAGAATTATATTCAGTCAATTATACTTAGTATTATTCGTGTTTATGTTAAACTATTATGTTATAATAAGTAAGGCTCCATTCGCTTAAGGGGCGGCGCAGACGACAGACTATCCGTGACGCACTTTTTAGTCTAACCTATGCAATTATATGCAGTAACGCACACGATGCGCAAAAATCTGTGGCGGATATTTTACAGACGACGCAAATCTTCGATCATTCTGTCGGCAGAGCTGTAGGGACCTAGACGCTCTTTTTAAATGTCTCAGACGCACAAAAGACTCTATCGCACAAAAAGCCTGTCGTCTGCGCAGCCCCTAATAGAGTCTTACAACTTTCAATATACAACATACCTACTAATCCGTTTTTTCCTAAATGACTACGGTGATGGCCAGGGCGGTCTTGTCATCATCACCGGGCTGTTGGGGGAGCGGAAGGCTCTCACCCCTAACCTACGTATCCGACTATCTAAGCCTTCATTTGCGATTTATAATTTATGAGTAGGCAATAAGGCCTAGGACCGTTTTTCAAACTTTAATCTGTCTTCTATGTGCTCTCCATACCTAGATACTTCGACGGGTGGTAGTGACAAATGAGGTCCCTCCACCATTTGAACCACATTAATTGAAAATACAATTCTAATAAGGTTTATTAAAGCAAAAATAAACAAAAACTGAAACACATCTTTATCTCTCAATGTTTTTATTTACAAATAATTAAAAAATATGTGACCGATGTCACTATAACAATCTATCTGTACTTAATGTAGTCTATTATGTAAATAAAGTAATAAACAGTTAAGGTTTGACTATTGCCAAACACTTCATAATCCACGGAGACGGACATTTTACAAAAATAGGTATATTTTAGGTTAAATTTATGCACAGATCCATAATTCGAATCCACATTTAAAGGTACCTGCATCGTGTTTTACGGTTTATTTTAAACATTTCATCTAATTTCTGTGCGTTTTGGTATAAATTGCATACAGAATTGAATTAAATTGATTACCTAAGTCAACTTTTCTCCTAAGGTTGTACACACATTTGTATATAAGTGTAAACATGATTAAAAATAATAATATCAACTGAAAAAGATTGCCAATACAATAAATATAAGTAGTTTCCGTAATATTTAGGCTGCAACTTTCATAACTGTATTAAAATATGATTTATAGCAAATTCTTCAGTCAAGTCGCAATCAAGCTATCATCAATATCTTTGTTCAGAAAGTCAAAATATTATATTAAAAAATTATATACATAGGTACCTACTAAAAGTTATATTTTTACCTAAATATTAACGAGTTTTTCGTGAGAACATCAACCACATCCATAGTGATATCTAGACGCACAGGAGTGTGTGAGCCAAGTTTCAGACAAGAGACCCGACCGTGCCTGTATGCAAATATAACACGAACCATTTCGATACAATTTACTAATGGAAGCTACACACTTGATCATTACAAATACCTGCTATTTCACATTTAACACAAGACTAAACCGTATTCCGGTTCTATCCTATAAGATCCTATCCCTTTCTGTCAAACTTCCCCAAACAATTGTCAACTAAATGACCAAGGCATAGAGACCATTTTCCACCGTGTTATTCGACAGATTTGGGTAACAGACCACGTCAATATTTTAAGAAACTCGTCAATATTTACAATATTCGTATAGATAAGTCCATAGTTTAGCCCATGGTGTTGTAAATTTTTAATCTAATCCAGAGGTATTATTCACTAAAACTATAACGTAGACTAGTAACTTGTGTTCACTATTACAAAGAGATACATCGCTCATTATTTTATTTACAGCAACATTCAACAATATTTTTCTACCACTGAAATTTTGTATATACCAAAACTCCTGCAGACAAAAAACTGAATTGTTTATTTAATGTGTACAATTAATGTGTGCTAAAAACATCAACAAGAAATAATTAATTAAAAAAATTTTGACAGTAAAAAAACTCAATATGAATTTATTATTATACCTAGGTTTTGTATTTATTTCTTCATCAAAGTAATAAAATAGGTGATTCGTCTCAAGAAAAAATATTTATGAAAAACAGTGTAAAAGTAGTTATATTAAAAAAGATTCAAAATATTATGCTAAGTTATAGTGCAATAGAGCATCAAAGCATACAATGTATACAAAAATTTAAAATAATTTTATTATAAAAGATTGCACAAAGTAATGCACATTAATTACAAAGAACAATTATATATATACGACCATCAGTAATTTATTGCATAAAAATAGCATCAAGAGATAGCGCTACATAAAATTACGATGCCCTTTTTGGTCTTAGTCCTATCAATATTATTATAAAATTACCGAAATTAGATATTTTGATCACATAATGTTGTTTTGTTTATAGTGGTCACGACAAAAATTATTACAAGATAAAAGGAGCTAATATTATGCTGTATACAAAATATCCATTCGATTCGTTGCTGCGTATATTAAATAATCACATTTTCGCATTCATAAAGTTACTTGGGAAGGGATGCACTTTTGTATATATGTAACAAACATAAAGCTATCATAAGTAAAGCAAAGGGCGTTAGTCACGTCAAACGACGTTGCCACACACGGCCTGGTCAGGGATACGTAACTTAGTACACGGTAACATGGCTAAATCAGTGGCAACACAAGTAAGTCTATGGCAACCATCTTACACTGACCAGTCGTATCGACATAAAGTATCACTGTATAAGTAATGTTTCTTAACACACGAAGGGCACAAATGTCAATAATTATTATTTTGTCGTACGACGGCAAAGACAACTCGCCGTTAGTCAACGATTTGTCAACTGGAATATCAAACATACCATAAACATTTTGAAGGAAGGCAGCCATTTTGACAGCTTTCAAAGCTGTCAAAATGGCGGAATCGACTTTAAGTGCCTTTAAAAACCCGACATTAAACTATCGTTCGTGTGTTAAAGTTCTTATCTACAAAAGTAGATTGTTCGAAAAAAGATAAATGTAAATTACTCAATAAAATTAATTATTACTCGTATAAAACCTTTCTAAAACCTAAACATTTCTATCCGTTTATTGCACATGCAAGTCTCAACTAGTAACAATAAATTTGAGTTAACCGAAACGTGATGCACTTACATTTATATTTATATATAAATTAATTATTGTATAATATGATTTAGTACATAACATTATGTACAATCACAGATATTAAAAAATTTCGAGGTATACACTGACGTAATTACAAACGTACTATTTAGTTCATTAATAACGCTACATTTACTAAAACAATTTTACACACGACCCAGCCTTTTTAATGAATTTACTTTCATATTTTTTTAATAACCATTTAGAGTTATGGCCTATATTTTAACTAACAATAAAGCTATTTAGCTTACTTCCGGCGGGATGCAGTGTAAATTTATTAAATGTATTCCTTGTTGATTGTACTTCATAGAAATATTGTCTGCATATAATCTAAAAGTGCACGACCATAACTCAAAGGTATTTAATTGATTATAATATATAAAAGGGTATAATTATCGTAGAATATAATTGATTATAAAGAATTTCTTTACAAAGTAGACAACAGACCTTCAACCGTTAGTCTTACCGCTGCTAACTTAAATTACTCGTAGTTACGATTAATATGAATTATTCCACTAAAATATGTACATGTTTAGTAATAATAATAATTTGTAAAAAAAAACGCTCTAGTCTAATATAAACGTCTAATCACTAGCCATGTAATTCGCAATAATCGAAAAGTTAACACTTTGCGTAAACTGTGTTAAGCTTCAAAGTTAGTATTTTTAAAGTACCATAGTGGCCTTCCTGCCAGATTGAAAGCACAAGAGAATCCCAAGTCACTGCGATAACGGAAAAGTGGGTAACTGAATCAATAACTTGTGAGTTGTTACCGCCATGCTAACCTGTGAACTGGTTTTTATTCACCCAAATTACATACGACCCATTATCATTTTCTTTAACCAACTTTATATGAATGCCCTGACTGAACGCCACCATACTTAACACAGTCTACGCCAAGCCTATAAATAAACTCAGTCCCAGTAAATGTGATTATTATGCAAAGAAACTATTTCAGTTATATTTACATAAAGCTGTGATGCAAAATTAGCTACCAAAATGTTATAAGGGACTGTGCAACTCTAAACTACATTTACACTGACGTAAGGTATACCGTTGTTCATTTTTATAAGGGTGTGGACCGACGATTACTTTGAGATACTCTTATATCGCCTTCAAAGCTACATAAAGTACCTATTTCCGTTTCTATTCCCCACCAATGAATGAACGTAATTCAAATTTGACATTAGTTGTACTAGATCAATGTAACATTTGACATTAGGTGTACTAGAATAATGTCAGATTTGAATGAACGTGCGTACGTTTCATTTGTAAACAGCCCCGCTGGTCTTAAGGTACCTCTTAGCTCTTTTGTACTCAAAGTACAAAAACCAAGATTTACTCGATGAATATCACTGGGAGCGTTTCCCAGAACGTCAAATAAAAAAAATTGTCCCTAAATTGACTCAACTGTAATTCGAACTTTCCCCCTTCCCACAATTCGATAACTACGCTCTATCTTTTCCTAACCTAAAACGATTTGACAATGACAAAAGTTATTTAACGAATACGATTTCGCTCATTTCTTTATCTGTCTCGAGTCGGAATCTAGAACCTTCGGCCTACATTTAAGTAAAAGTAAGTTTTGTCAAAAGTCCACACCCTTATATTCAAAGAAATTGTATCGTTATGTTTGCAGGCCATAGAAGACACATACAACAAGTAATGGTCTAAGATCCCGCTATACAACGACCTTCACCAAGACGTTTATTGGATGAAACTTATTTTATCTGTAATTAAATATGTCAATAAATACGAGTATAATGCATATGGGTTGCCGATCAAATTTTGGTCCAGGGTGTGATTTGCTGGATATATTGATTTATTTAATTACATATAAAAAGTGTCATCCAATAAGCGTCTCGCTGAAGGTCGTTCGTTGTATAGCGCGATCCTATACAATAAGTTTTAGACATTGAGCATACTTACAACAAAGTATAACTAGGTTACAAAATGCATAAACACTTACAAGTAAAATGCACTGTTGCTAGTGATATCAGTCACATAGTCGTTGATATAACCGCACTGGTAGCTTTGTCAATATAAGTAGTACATTAATACTATATATCTTTAGGGAATAACCCTAAATTGTAAAGACTTTTGTATGTCTATGTGATGTATTAGTTTTGGTATAATTAATTAATTTGATTTTATTTATTTATTCACCGTGCGAAATGATTTGATAACTGGAAGCGAGATTTCATCTCTACTATTAAATATTTAAGTAGAATTGTTTGCGATTTTATGTGTATTTTAGTAAATCTAGTCGACCCACGAAAGGCTTTAGAAAGAAAGGCGCATGACACATGACATGTTCGTACAAAATATGTACTTTTTTTGTATATTTCATCGACCCACGAAAGCCTTTTGAAACAAAGTGTCATGACACGTTTTGTACAAAATATTATGTACTACGAGTATCTTTCGTTTTGAAATCTTTCGTGAAAATCGCATGAGGCGACAACACACAGGATGTATAAATCGCACGGGATGTGTCTATCACACGACATATCCCATTAAGTGTAAACACTAAAGGTATGTAACTTGCACGGCGTATGTAAAATCACACGCCGTGTGCGTCATTCAAAAATACTTGGTTCTAAGAACCGGTCGAGGCGCGGTTACAGCCCGCGAACACGCAAGGTACGTATTATTCCTTAGCTAACAAACACGCCAGTCCTGCCGACATCCAAATAACAAACGAGACGGTACAACCATCACTATTGTATGCCAGTTAAATAGCACCCGGCAATTTTTGATATAAGCGGAGCTTACTACAGCTAAGGTAAAACACACAGGGTCTATAAAACGCACGGGGCTTTCACAAGCCCCGTGCGTTGCTGTATGTGCGCTCATTCATAAATGCGTCTCATAGGCGCAGACGGGGCGCGGTCAGAGTACAGTGTCACCGGGCGGGCGGTTCGCACGCGCGTCAGTCGAGTCCAGTGTGTTATGCGGAGTGTGAACTCCTCATTAAAATGTAAAAACCGCCATTTTCAACGTGAGCGGTGTTGTAAACTAAAGTAAAACACACAGGGTCTATAAAACGCACGGGGCTTGTGATGCTGTACGTTCGCTCGTTCAGAAGTGCGTCTCGTAGGCGCAGACGGGGCGCGGTCAGAGCACGGTGTCGCCGGGCGGGCGGTTCGCACGCGCGTCTGTCGGGTCCAGTGTGTCATGCGGAGTGTGAGCTCCTCATTAAAATGTGAAAACCGCTAATTTTCGACGTGTTGTAAACTAAAGTAAAACACACAGGGTCTATAAAACGCACGGGGCTTGTGATGCTGTACGTTCGCTCGTTCAGAAGTGCGTCTCGTAGGCGCAGACGGGGCGCGGTCAGAGCACGGTGTCGCCGGGCGGGCGGTTCGCACGCGCGTCTGTCGGGTCCAGTGTGTCATGCGGAGTGTGAGCTCCTCATTAAAATGTGAAAACCGCTAATTTTCGACGTGTTGTAAACTAAAGTAAAACACACAGGGTCTATAAAACGCACGGGGCTTGTGATGCTGTACGTTCGCTCGTTCAGAAGTGCGTCTCGTAGGCGCAGACGGGGCGCGGTCAGAGCACGGTGTCGCCGGGCGGGCGGTTCGCACGCGCGTCCGTCGGGTCCAGTGTGTCGTGTGCGGCCAGTAGCCGCGGGTCGCGCGGCGGCGCGTCGGCGGGGTTCATGTCGATGCGCGCGGCCTTGCTCCAGACCAGCAGGTCCATTATGAACGCTAGGAACATCAGCGCTGCAGATAGGCCTGGAAAGAGGGATACATTTAGTTGGAGATTCGCTTGGGATCTCAAATTAAAAATAATTCAGAGAGGTAGGGCATAACGACTCTTCGCTCGAATTGAGCCGCCCGTCCGGGGAAGGACCTCCACCCTATAGAATACCGCAGTCAAATGACCTCTGGGTCGTGTTTCTGCCGGTGAGTAGGGTTTCCGGAGCTCGTGGGGGGTTAGGGTTAAAACAAATATTTCCAGGGTCAAAAATCTTACATAATATTTAGTCCGTATTTTATATTGAAAAAAATATTGGACACGTATTTTTTCTTTCTTGGATTAAACAAAAAATAACAGAGATACAAGACATCAACATTTAGGGGTGGGAGTCTTTAACGTCACCCCTTGCGAAAAATACACCCCCGTACGAAGCTCAAATACCGTACTTAATGAACCCACGTTTCAGAGCGCTGCGGGCGTAACGTACGGGGGTTTCCGCGCACGGACTGCCCGTACGGGACTCCCGGATAGCTGTGAAACCAGCCTGTAGTAGACACTAATCCACATATGAAATAACTATGAACAATAAAATAATAAACGATGTGTTTAGTTTATATATCGGCTCGCTATCCTCAAACTAACACGCCTTTACTCGGCGGCGGTGGGACGCAGACTGACTGCCCTCCCACCCCGCACCTTGCGTGGAGTGTAGGAACGAGACGACAGATGTCAGTGTCAGATGTCACTGTCAGATGTCACTGTCGGATGTCACTGTCAGATGTCACTGTCAGATGTCACTGTCAGATGTCACTGTCAGATGTGACGGTCAGATGTCACTGTCAGATGTCACTGTCAGATGTCACTGTCAGATGTCACTGTCAGACGTCACTGTCAGATGTCACTGTCAGATGTTTGATAGTGTGTGTGTCTGTTTGTATGTTCGTGTATGCTACACAGCCTATATCTTAAAAGATATTTACCCAAGAAGAAGTGTCTAAGGCTGTCACTGTCGTAGGACGCGCATGCGCCGGTGATGCCGCAGGCCGCGTCGCGCAGGCGGCAGGCGGCGTCGATGGCCGCGCCGAAGATGATCGGGCACGGCACGTTGCCGAACACGCCTATCGCGAACTGGATCACGCCCATCGCCATCGCTTTGTCTGCACACGAACAGACAACATACATTATAAATAAATAAATATAATATAAATAATACTTAATAGACAACATCACATACACTGCTTTGATCAGTAGCTTTTTTGGAAAAGTATTTGCACCTTCTGAACCTTGGTTCAGTCCTAATTGGATTGTATTTTTGATTGTATTTTATTTTTGATTAGATTGTATTTTTGGGGTGGAGATTAAACCCTTGGGTGGAGCGAACAGCTAAACTATAGAACTCTTTGCCAGAACTTTTTGTTACCCGAGAGATATAATCTTCCGATGTTCAAGTCGTTTTTTTTTTCTTTTTTATAGCAGCTCGACAAAATCGAAAGAGAAGCCCAAGTCGCTGTGTCAACGGGCGGGTGAAAGGGTTAAGGATAAAAAAAAAGTTAATTAGAGGAAGACAAGAGCCTCACCGTGCTTGTCTGTGCACCGTATGATGAGCAGTACAGCGCCCACCTCGCCGCTGGCGTGCACGAACATGACGGCCGCGAACACCGCTATGAACACGTAGATCTTGTTGCACGGCCCGCCGCATTCGCCGCTCACGGCGAAACCGCCGTGCTCGGTCGGGTCTATGTCCATTGTCAAGTTGGTTAGCTGATACCGGGCCATTCTGAAACAAACAAAAAAAAACAAAACATAATATAATATTGACTTGTCCGGTGGCTCAATTGGTGACTACTTTTAAGAGAGGTAGGGCATAGCGAATCTTCGCTCGAATTGAGCTGCCCGTCCGGGGAAGGACCTCCACCCTATAGAATACCGCAGTCAAATGACCTCTGGGTCGTGTTTCTGCCGGTGAGTAGGGTTTCCGGAGCTCGTGGGGGGTTAGGGTTGGGTCGGCATGGCGGTGGCAACTGACAAGTAACTGACCAGTTACTTGCCCGTTGTCACAGCGACTTGGGCTTCTCTTTCGCTTTCCATCAGGCGTAGGGAAGCCATTATGGCGAGCCACTATAAAAAAAAAAATACTGCCTCCTGAACGAAGAGTCGTGGGTTCGATCCCCACCCGGAACAAACATTCTTGTGGTGACCATTTGTGTTTGTTCAGTGTCTGGGTCTGGTTATAATATTTGTAATTATGTAGGAATACATTGGTGATACTTCCGTTGTTCTGATATATTTCAGTCATATCTCGAACTAGTGGGCGGTTAGCTGGGGGACTTCTGTGCCGAGCTCTGACCATTGCTAAGCCCTACAGAAGTGTATCAAAGAAAATCCAGTGGGTTGTCTGGAAGCGATCGCTATATCGCTATAAGACCTGCCAAGTTGTACTAATTTGACTAAGTGCGTCCACATCTGACGAATGCGACGCGAACACGCGGCTCACGAGCTGACCGCATTCTACAGCCTATTGCAGTCCACGGCTGGTATGTCCAGCAGTGGACTGCAATACGCTGTAGAATGCCTCTCGAGTCTCTTGGTCTTTCAGGACGACCTCATTCCACCTGATGGTAAGCGGTCGTGAGGTCCAAAAGTTAGGTCGACAGGCACAATAGAACTAACCCATTGTGCCTGTGCCCTCACCCTGAAGGCCCACAGAGATGCCGTATTGCCGTTTCACGCCCCGCCTAAAGAATCCAGGATTGTAAGAGGAAGATAACACATGAGCTGGAAGGGCATTCCATGACTTAATGGCACGGGGCAAGAACGAGGAACTATAGTTCATTCGCGTTAAGAAAATAGTGACTCATCACCGACTGCCGGCCAAGCCACACCCCCTAGCCAATTAAAACGCTAGAGTGTGGCTTGGCCGGCAGTCGGTGAAGAGTCACTATTTTCTTAACGCAAATGAACTATAAACCTCTTGGTGCGCGCCACCATCGTCTGGATGGTATGCGGATGACAACGCTGTCCAGCACGTGTTGTTCAGGAGTGGAAGGGAGTAGATGGAACGAGTTGCAACAACTCTTCGGAGCATTCCCCATTGTAAAGACGATAGAGAACACTAAGACTGGCAATGTCTCTACGTAGCTGAAAAGGTTCTAGGTTCTTGGTCACCTCTGTCTGGACCCTAACATTGCTATGTCTATCGGACCGTTCCACATATACTAACGTGTCCATCGCCTTCTCGCCGCGCATGCCGGCGTCGATGCACGAGCAGTTGTAGTACATCCACGTGCTGTTGTCCAGCTGCTGGCTGCGCGCACACCCCGCCTCGCACGGGGACAGGTACGTGAATGTATCCTGAAGTAATAAAAAAAAGTGAATTGAGAACAAAGTTTTTTTTTTTATATCAGACATAATAAGAGACTGGCTCGGTGGCTCAATTGGTAGTGACCTCTGCCTTCTGAGCCAAGGGTCGTGGGTTCGATCCCCACACATTACAAACATTTGCGTGCATGAACATGTCTGTTTGTATTGGTCTGGGTGTTTTCTATGTATAATATGTATTTATTTACAAAAAAAATTATCTAAGTATGTTTATCAGTTGTCTAGTACCCATAGTACAAGCTTCGGCTTAGTTTGGGGCTAGGTGGCGCTGTGTGGCCCAGCGTGGCTTGTCTTGAGTTATTTATAAAAAAAAAATATCACATACATTGACCCTATGTAAAAGTAAGTAGATTAACCATTTGTCTTATAGAAATCGATAGAAGTACCAGCTGTTTATCACGTGAATGTTTGTCCTAGATGGGGATAGAACCCACGACGTAATTTAAAAAACGAGATTATGAACGAGAACAGAAAAGGGATGGAAATGGGAACGAGATAGGGACTCTTTACAACCAACGTGACTAAGACCAATGCGATATTCACATATTATACGAGACGTCCGCGTGGAATAGAGTTTCATCCCCTATTTTATCCCTTTGCGGGTAGAATCTTTTCTTAGCAAGAGCAAAATCTTTTCTTAGCGGATGCCTACGTCATAACACCTACCTGCATACCAAATATCAGCTCATTCCATCCAGTGGTTAAGGCTGTGCGTTGATTGATCACTATGTCAGTCAGTCACCTTTGAGTTATAATTAGAAGAAAGATGACGCAGAACCGACAACCGTTGTGGTAAACCAGTTTTGGCGTGGATACCGCTTCTCGGCAAAATTATCCCGATTTTCAAGATGGCTGATGCTGAATGCGAGAAGCCCAGGATCGAGCAAAGTGGCCAACAAATGGTGTGGCCTATAACCAGCAGTAGATGAAACAGTCGACGCATTATCAACCGTCATCATCATCATCAGCCTATTGCAGTCCACTGCTGGACATAGGCCTCTCCAGTTCTTCGCCACTTAGGACAAACGTCTGGAGGATATACCCATAATCGCTACGCTGGGCAGGCGGGTTGGCGATCGCAGGGCGTAGCTTCTCGCTCCGGTGACGCTGCTGCCCGTCATCGGTCTGTGTTATTTAACTACGCATTCAATAGGCTTGTTTCCACAAAAAAATTAATTAGTCCGTCTTCCAGATTATTCAAAAATAAAAGATACGTATGTTTTCATTTATAAATTAGACCAAAGATTACAAAGATATACCCCGTTAAAGTTTCGCGTGACGTCACGCCGTGCAGCATTTTGTCGCACGGCGTGACATCAAACACTCCCACTCCTAAATTTTGATGCCTTGTATCTTTGTTATTTTTCGTGTAAGTGAAAAAAGAAAACATACGTGTCCAATATATTTTTATAATCGAAAATACGGACTAAATATAATGTAAGTATTTTGACCCTTGAAACATCCCTATTACTGTGATGGTTATACCGCCACCAGTCGGTTGCCATTATCAACCTTACGGGCACGTAAATAAGGCTCACCTGTCCACAGACGGGGCTGAAGGAGACGTTCTCGCAGCGACAGCCTGCGCTGCACGCCATGCTGCTGTTGTCAACTGTACTCAGGAGCCGGTAGCTCTCTTCAGGACAGCTCACGAACATCAGAACCACCATTCCTGAAAAAGAAAGAAACAATACATCAGACAAATTCAACAAACAGAGTCTTTCGGCCATATTCACAAACGTTACTATGCGTCGAAGGACCAAAAAACGTATAGGATTTTGGGCACAGTGCGTCCGCGCGTCGCATAGTAACGTTTTTGAATACGGCCGTTAGACACAAAACTAGGATTATCCCTTGCAGTATTCTTATCAAAGTCAGATCCAAGACAATTTAAAAAGGTTCATTTTCTTGGAGTGCGTCCACATCAGAGGAAGGCGCGTAGCTTGCAAGCGAACGGCGCAGGAGTAAAACTGTACCAAAAAAGGAACGCGCGCGCAGTTCGCGGACAGTTAGCAAATACGGTCGCTAGCTTTATTTCGCGGTGCATTCGTCAGATCTGGACGCATCGTCATCTAGCCATCACCCCCCAAACGAATCCGGAGCTTGTACTATGGGCACTAGACAACTGATAAACTTACTTAGATATTTTTTTTATAAATAAAGACATATTATTATACATAGTAAACACCCAGACCAATACAATCAGACATGTTCACGAGTTCAAATGTTTGTATTGTGCGGGAATCGAACCCATGACCCTTGGCTCAGTAGGCAGAGGTCACTACCAAATGAGCCATCGAGCCAGTCATCATCATCAGCCTATAGGCTTGTTGCCTTAATAAATGTAATTAGTCCGCTTTTTAGCTTATTAAAAAATAAAAGTATTTTTACGTACACGTATTTTTTTAATTTTTTATTAGACTAAAGATTACAAAGTTATAGCCCGTTGAAATTGCGCGTGACGTCACGCGGTATGGCATTTTTACGGGACGGAGTGACGTCAAAGTTTTCCACTCGTAACTTTTGATGCCTTGTATCTTTGCTATTTTTTATTTGAATGAGAAGAGGTAAAATACGTGTCCAATACATTTTTATGATCTAAAATACGGACTATATACTTAGTGCAGTCAATGAAGCATTATAGGTCCGAATTTTTTTACTGTGAACCGAATTGCATACAATTTTGGGATTAGGTTCATCTTACCATTAACTTCAAAAGTGAAAATGATTTGAACTCCGCCACCACCATGGGGGTGGTTGCCACCCCTTCTCGGGGGTCAATGGTTGTTTTTTCAAAATAACCTCGGATATCGATTGAAGATCTAATTTTAAGCAAAAAAGTTTCTATAAAGTTTCTCGAAAAATCTAATACTTTTCAAGTTATTGGCAATTGAAAATTTGCAAATTTTTCACGATTTTCATCAGTTTTTTTCAAATATCTCCAAAAATATACGTTTTATCGAAAATTTTATAAGGAACAAAACTGTAGCAGGTAAAAAAATGAACAATTTGGTTTTTTACAAAGTATTCTAAGTGCAATATTAAGCTAGATATTAAAGATCAAAGCCGTTTTTTATTTTATCTGAAATTTCATCGATGTAGTCAATGCCATCTAGCAGCGAGCAAATGCATTTTATGCTTTCTAATCGAAAAAGATTTTGTAGTGCTTGAAATAAGCTTTAAAATGAGCTTTATCAAAAGTCTTTTGCACGTAAAATAAGTGAGCTATATTGCAAATAAGCGGAGCATCGAATGTTTTTTCTTTTCAATCAATGGGTTTAAATAAGTGCCATTTCCACCAAAACTAAAATTAATCATATTCCGCCTAGAATTAACTTTATTATGAAGAGTTTTATAGATTGTATTAGTTTGGCTGCTTTAGGACACATAGTTTTCAAAAAAGTCACGATTAAGGGAGGCTGTGATTGCGCTGCCACGCGCTCTTTAAACAATCATATCTCCGTCAATTTTTATTTGATAGAAAAAACAAAAAAACCAAATTGTTTGTCAGAAAAATACCTAAATTTTTTATCCCTACACTTTTATACGTATCTGTCGTCATTTTTGAGATATTATGAAAAAGTTTCTCGATTTTTTTTCAATCGTGACTTTTTTTAAAACTATGTGTTCTAAAGCAGCCAAACTAATACAATCTATAAAACTCTTCATAATAAAGTTAATTCTAGGCGGAATATGATTAATTTTAGTTTTGGTGGAAATGGCACTTATTTAAACCCATTGATTGAAAAGAAAAAACATTCGATGCTCCGCTTATTTGCAATATAGCTCACTTATTTTACGTGCAAAAGACTTTTGATAAAGCTCATTTTAAAGCTTATTTCAAGCACTACAAAATCTTTTTCGATTAGAAAGCATAAAATGCATTTGCTCGCTGCTAGATGGCATTGACTACATCGATGAAAATTCAGATAAAATAAAAAACGGCTTTGATCTTTAATATCTAGCTTAATATTGCACTTAGAATACTTTGTAAAAAACCAAATTGTTCATTTTTTTACCTGCTACAGTTTTGTTCCTTATAAAATTTTCGATAAAACGTATATTTTTGGAGATATTTGAAAAAAACTGATGAAAATCGTGAAAAATTTGCGAATTTTCAATTGCCAATAACTTGAAAAGTATTAGATTTTTCGAGAAACTTTATAGAAACTTTTTTGCTTAAAATTAGATCTTCAATCGATATCCGAGGTTATTTTGAAAAAACAACCATTGACCCCCGAGAAGGGGTGGCAACCACCCCCATGGTGGTGGCGGAGTTCAAATCATTTTCACTTTTGAAGTTAATGGTAAGATGAGCCTAATTCCAAAATTTCATGCAAATCGGATCACAGTAAAAAAATTCGGAGGTTAGCCCGTATTTTTCGCTTCATTGACTGCACTAACTAGACTAGGTCTCAGATTACTTTGCAGTTTTATTGTATTTTGTTTTTGTATGTGTAAGTGTGGCTGCTTTTGCAAATAATTTTTTTATCTATCTATCTTAATATAATATAATTATTTTGACCCCCAAAACATTGCAGTCCACTGCTGAACATAGGAGTAGTCGACAAGAGTATTAACCCACCAGCACTGTATATGGCTGCGGTGGCGGCGGTCCAGGCCGCGACCTGGCGCGCGGACGGCACCAGCTTGAGGATCACCACGCCCGACGTGATGATGCCCAGCCCCATCACCAGGATGCCGCCCAGACCTGCAAAGGAACATCACTTATTGTTAGCGCTACTAGTCTTCGGTATAGCATGGTTTGTACGAGTACAATGTAAGTCAAAGATAAGTAACCCAAGACATGCCACGCCGGGCCACACAGCGCCATCTAGCCCCAAACTAAGCCGAAGCTTGTACTATGGGTATTAGACAACTGATAAACTTACTTATAGTTCATTCGCGTTAAGAAAATAGTGACTCATCACCGACTGCCGGCCACTAGCCAATTAAAACGCTAGAAATTATAATTTCTTTTGTAAATAAATTTCTAGCGTTTTAATTGACTAGTGGCCTATTCATTTTTTTTGTAAATAAATACATATTGTACATAGAAAACACCCAGACCAATACAAACAGGCATGTTCATGCACACAAATGTTTGTAATCTGGATCGCGCCCTCACTCACCACTCGGGACCGACTCGACATAACCCAACTCGACAAAACCTAGGTTAGACAAAGCCACCACGTCGCCTTGTACTCGGTACTTGTACACGGTTCTCGCTAGTACCTCACCCGAGACTAGGTTGGCGTCGTGCGTCGGCAGCCGGAACTGCTTCTCCAGATACTTGGGCAGGAAGCTGTACACGCCGCTGATCGGCATCAGGTGCAGCACCGAACTCGCCGTGCGCCACATCAGTATGTCGTTGGTCAGTTGTCGCTTGATTGTTGCGAAGAAGTCTGGAAGAGACGAGGAGGTTCTTTAATAAATAAATAACCCAAGACATGCCACGCTGGGCCACACAGCGCCACCTAGCCCCAAACTAAGCCGAAGCTTGTACTATGGGTACTAGACAACTGATAAACTTACTTAGATACTTTTTTTTTTTGTAAATAAATACATATTATACATAGAAAACACCCAGACCAATACAAACATGAACACAAATGTTTGTACTGTGCGGGAATCGAACCCACGACCCCTGGCTCAGAGGGCAGAGGTCACTACCAAATGAGCCACCGAGCTTGTCTTTAGTTAATGACTTCCCACCCGAGAACGTTGAGATTGTGGAATACGCTCCCTAAGGTTTGTTAAGGACAATACAGTCAAGGAATAATAGATTTAAATGGTCAGCAAATGCCCCTGCAAGCATCCTCAGCCTGCGGTACGTCGACAGCCAATTTATGATCATAGTGGTAAAAAAAATCTGTCCTGCCACTAAATAAATTTCACTTTGGGATTGGCGGGTGTGGCAAAATTTTGGGCAGATATACGTATAGTAAAATGGTTAATAATTACAAACTATGTGACACCTTATCGCCATACTATTGCGGCAAGGAAAATTCCAGAAGCATGAACCGGGCGAACCGTGGGAGAGGCCTATGTCCAGCAGTGGACTGATGTGGGCTGATGATGATGACGATGATGAACCGGGCAAATGACCGCAGGATTTCGGTCGCAACGTTTAGAAGTTTCTAAACTAAGAAGAATGAACTAACAAACCTTGCTTTATACAGACAGGAAAAGAGAGAGCGCATAGAATAATTCCTTACGATCAATGCTTGTGCTATACTTGCCATATTATGTACTCGTATACATACATACCAAACATAATATTAACAGTGACCGAAACACGTGTGTTACCACCGCGTTGCAGGGAACGTAAGGAAAGCCGGATCAGTATTGGCTCCATTGAACAACGCCATCTGTTGTCGACTATTTGAGCTACCGTATCCTGTGCCTTGAGGTGAAATAGTTCTGGACCTATAACATCACATGAGCCAGACGGGAGATGAGTTTATTGGGTGAAATACCAAAGGCAAATCAAATATTATACCTCACTTGCGTGAAATCTGGGTCATAATTTTAAAAAGCAGTTGATATGGTCACCGCATTTGACTCCAGCGATGTGGGTCATAGGTCATTCTCAGAGTTCAATCAATGGTTGTGACTTAACTTAGCCTGAACACATATAAGAGATTGATTTGCTCTTCAAGGCCATTAGCTCCATCTGGTATACGAAAGTCGTTGTAACCTTTGAATAATGGCTCTCTCTTCTCCTTGCTCTTCTTAGGCGGGGGTTGCAAGGGCTCCTGCTTGATCTGACGCGGGAAACAGAACATCAACGATGACAGCAGCACTATGAAGCCGGCTATGAACACCATACCTGAAACGATTAAAACATATCTTATTAATAACTAGCTGTGGCAAACATTGGGAGAGGCCTGTGTCCAGCAGTGGACTGATATAGGCTGATGTTGATGATGATGTGCCCGCGACTTTGTCCGCGAGGAAAATAGTTACATCTCCTATTTTATCCCCTTGGGGGAAGAATTGATCAAAGATTATTGGGGGGTTAGGGTTGGGCCGGCATGGCGGTGGCAACTGACAGGTAACTGACCAGTTACTTGCCCGTTGTCACAGCGACTTAAGCTTCCTTTTCGCTTTCCATCAGGCGTATGGAAGCCTACGCCTGATCGATCTACTATAATAAAAAACGTTGTAAATAGTAAGTCTCTCGCCCACGATGTTTTTTGCAGCGATGATGTCGCATTTTCGCATAGATGCAGTCGCTAGCTCGCACACATAACCATGATACAGTTGCGATGCAATCGCGATACTGTCGCACTTCTGTCGCGATACAAACGCGATTCAGTAACGGCACATACATATATGAGTCTCCACCCCAATGTCGTCTATCAATTAAGACTGCATGGATTAAAAAAGACCTCCATATTAAACGTCCTCGAAGTAACTCCTAATTTCAGAGTGAAGCAAACGTTCACACGAGCTCATAAAACTTTCTTGCAATTCATACGAATTTGTCTGGACAAAATTATGCATATAGGATGTGGATTGTGGGTACAAAACTCACGATGCGAAGCCGCGCGCTGACTCACATTTAAATATAACAAAAATTGTTTTCGTTCCGGTCGCATTAGCTTATTTTACTCAGCGCATAAACATTTTCAATTCTATATCAACACCAGATTTATGAGAGTAGGGCCCGGTGTCACACTGATAAGTTAACGATCGCTTAAACAGAACTTGTGCTGTAAGGTTCTTCCTCACTGGAAGCATTCGCGTGCAAGGTTTCAAATTCGAGCATCAGGTATGCCAGTTAGTGAAGAGATCCTATCCTAGAGCGCACTTTGTAATGTAAAAAAACGAGTAGGTATAATATGTATCAGTGAAAGAGAAGAAAGTAATAAATATCACAACTTGTAACATCAAAGCGCTCTTTGTACTTGCTAAATTATAACTTCTGCTAATGTTTGAGGTTAATCGGGAATGAGCCATCGAGCCAATCTAAAGTGCTAAATCTAAAGGGAGGTGGAATGCTCCAAGCTGAATCCATAATTATCACATTACATTTGAATGCTCCCGGTGAGGGAACACCTTTTGGTTAAAAAGAAATTTCTTTCAGCATTATTTGTAAGATCCCTCACATGTATAAAATGAAACCAGCCCTATACGATTTAGTGATTTCGTGTATTTTAGCTTTTCACATACGTGACGGAATTAAATATAAAATCACAACTAACGATGACTAAGCAATAACTACTACGGATGTACATCTATTCGTAGACAATAAAAACATCAGACATCGTAAAAGGAAAATAAATCGAAATGCACACACAGCAGTCATTGAAATCTTTCTTCGTTCATTACACAAACAATTACATATTTCCGCTAAATGAACAACAATAACATTTGCACACTTCCTGGCAAAGAAACGGGTATTCAACCGACCGCGCTAATTATACCAACCACAATTCATCTTAACAGAGGTATATATAACGTGCGAAAATACATCATCCATTAACGCGTTCACAATAAACCAGAATACAAACGGGTCCGTTTACACGAATCATAACAATTTCCATAAGCATCGCGATTATTCGGACAAACAAACCATAAAAAAAAAGATAAATCGGCAAGAATGCAAAAAAAAACACTAACGATTCGAGCAAACAATGTAACCTGCTCAGTCATTTGTTTACTAGTTATCGACGAGATCGATATGGAGAGTTCTAATTAGAAAAATTATCGAGCGCCAGTGAAAAATGATTAGGCACGAGATTACTAATCCGTTTGAACTACACAGAGGAGTTAGTTAAAAATTCACGCTCGGCGAGGAGTCACTGAGCGAGACGAATAACCGTGTATAATGTAAATTGGCCATACACAGACACATTAACAAGATACGGAGATCAAAAGACGGTAGGTTTCGGAGTTCGGCCGACGGATCCTGCGGAAAATGTTGCCCCATAAGCACTCTAAAAGTCGTACAAAGCTCTGTAATTATTTATTTGTGCGCAATACGACATCAATAACAGGGTCATACATAATATAATAGTGATACACCTTTTCCACATCACTACCTTACGAGTATAAGGGATTTACCAACTGTTGTTAGGTATCTACGTCAAACTATGATGTGTTTTGGTTACTTTATAACATTCATTATATTTTTTGTCCATGAAACTTAATACACACAAGTACATAATTACTTTTAAAGTATATTTCTATCTAAGTGAAGTAGTAAGTTAAACACATACCCTGGCTACCGTTTGTTACCGACAATTTTGCAGAAATCGTTAACTATTCGTAGTTTTAATTTTAAAAAGTTCCAAATCTACTTCTAATAAATGTTATTAATACCCATTATAAGTAGCAATTGTTTACGTTATTGTATGTAAAGCACATTATCCTTTAAGATAACAAAACTAGGCTGTATAGCCATGACATACTTAACTGGGTTTTTTCACGAACCAAAATTATTCAGAGAAAGTTGACACCATGAAGGCATCAAAACTAGTCACAATAGCTTCAATAATGAGTCATTGATCTGCTAACATCATTAATTATCATCGGCTAATTTAATTCGGCAACTTTCAAAACCTCATCTTCGAGTTAGAAAACAGGCGAAACGAGAACACTGCTTTATAGCTTTATCAATAGTGTACTAAAACGTCTGTATTCCTGTAAAAAATTGTGACATGAGTAGGTACATAATATTTATCGTTAAATATAAGGGGGCTAGAAACCCACTAATAATCAAATGATAGATAATGCTATCGACACGATTATCACCCTTGAATCGGTGCGGAACCCTAGGCGCGAATGTAAACAATTCGAATATAGCCAAACAGAAAACGTTTGTGCTGGCACAAGGTCGCCCGGTCGACGCTCAGTCAAGGGCGTTCGCTAGACACGGGGCCTACCCACGGTGCGACTCAAAATTATATTTACCTTAAATGCCTATCAGGAATCTACAACCGCGGAGTGAAGTTACAAATGTGACGTAACAGTGCAGCGAGATGGCTTTAGACAGGCAGAGGCAGCCGATGAACCTCGTGACATTTGTAACATAGAGCCGAGGAGACGAAGGTCAACTCGGAACCGGTTTAAAAGTAAAAGTGAGCAAGGCGGCGGTCGCGTGTCCACCCACTAAATCCTCATTACTCGAAGCGGCGGCATAATTGTCGGCAAGGCGCGCAGCCTTGGCCGTGACCGGCCGTAGATAGAGCGCTTATTTTAGTTGTGGTGACGATGACGCGCCGTGATGTAACGCGCCACGCGTTATGTAATGTGGAGCGTGCGCCGGCGCAGCGTGACGGCCCGACCACACCGAGAAAAAAGCGAAAGCCGAATCGAGATTGCAACGCCACGACGCATCGGCGAGCCGCACCGGTCCTCGACGTAAACAACGCTGAACATTCCGACAGAATCAACGAACAAAACGTTTAACAATTAAAACAAATACTATTCCCACAGTCAAGATTCCTGGAAGCCTGTTTCATGATTGCGACACTGGAAACTGAGAATTAAAAGAAGAACCCACCAGACGGAGAAAACAAACGCAGACATTTGCAGAGTCAATTTTTGTCATCGCATTAAATCATCGGACGCGCCCCTTCCCAGAAGCAATCACATAGTAAATTGACATACGATTGAGACAAAATGAGGGAAGGTGTAATGAGTGCTGATTAACATGTTGCGCGATCCAATCCACATGCTTATTATATGTTAAGAAATGTTGTTTATACCACTCGCACACAGGAAAGCGATTTGCGTAAATGATGCCGATACGAAAATTATTCAGTGAAATCTGCAGTCGTTGAATCAAGCGGATCCGAATGTCTGAAGCAAGCGACTGAGGATGCAGCTTATGTCGAAAGTATAAGTTAAAATAACTACTCTGAAGTATCCAGCAAATGTAATTCGAATAACTCATTTAGAGTTCACAATCTTAAAGCATCTATCGGGCAAATCTAAACGCCCAAACAAGAAAACTGATGTTATTCGTCATTGTTTCTAAAAACTATAGATACTGTAATAAATTAATAATGTAAGCACGCATACGTATAGGCCATAACTTACAACATTTCATGACTAAGCAGAAAGCCCAAAAAAGACACATGACGATACATTATTCTGTCGAAAGGATCAGTTGGAAATACCTGCTCTACAATATCTATAAAAAGGCACACAGCAAAAGTTCGTTAAATAACTTATTTAAAATTCACAGCTTCATTCATGAACTTATGGCAGTTGAACAATAAGGAAATACGCGGAACCATTCAATGAGTATTTGCGAATTCACTTTATTACCAGTCGAGGCACGTTTGTAGCAGTTTTCTACACTATACAAATACTCACGGAGGCTACCTAAAATTTGCGGGACATGGGATTTTCGACCTTGAATGAAAGGTGGCAAGTGTTGATATACGAAAGGGCATATGCACGCTGCGGTTGGTGGGCCTACGCACGCATTCGATTGGTACTTAGGTCACGCGCATGCTTTCTTCGTGGATTTTGCGCGCAAATCTGCGCAAGCGCCTCGGTAACGGTAGATGGTGGTTCCGCGATGGAATGCCCCCTCGCATTGTGGCGTCACCATTTCCAGCCTGGAGCATGACTATAATCTATTTCGTATATTTCATATGATTTTTTGTGTAGATAAGAGGCGACAAACGTAGGAATGTATGCCGGCGATTTTCGAGACTACAATTTTTTTGACTAACAGAAACTACTCGTAATAATTCTAGAGATAGCTCATCCATTCTATTGCATACTAAACGCAGTACATAGATCTTATATCAATTGAATTACACTACCTCACCTACCACCTACTCTACCCAAAGCTTGTCTGGAAGAGAGCGGCAAGACCATCTAAATTGTACAATAGAAAGAAGAAAGAAAGAAAGAAAGAAAGAAAAATTTATTGGCCTACAAAATGATACACAGAAATTGTTTACATACTAACAAATATCCAAACACAATTTAATACAAATAAATGTACCTATACTATGTCTAGTTCCAAATCAAATGATTTGGTGTGCAACAAAAAGTGTCTATCTAACTACGTACTTTGTACGAATACTTTTGTGTGCATGCTACAAATTTGAAGTCTCTGACCATCCATTACCTTACAGGAGAGAAGATGGGGATATCTTTTAGGGAAATGATATCATCATAAACAAAAAATGTATGACATTTTGTTACCACTTCATGCAAAACGATAAAAAAAATTGGATGAACACAGTTTACTACCTGGTTTAAAATAATAATTTCATGCTAGAAAATTTTAAGTTCCTTAGTTAATTAACTTCCGGACAGAAACAAGTAAATGTGCTTAAGTAATTAAAAAGCTTCATTCTCCAGTTTACTACAGTCCCTCAAGCTACTATTAACATTGCCTTACATAAGTAAAGCACGCAATCAATACAGTAGAACCTTTAAGTAGATCAGTTAAAAACTAGTTATGTTGATTTAGATTTACTCTAATGGAGATTATAATTTCATGAAGTACATTATGATTCCGCTGGGGGATAATAATTTATGTTAATTGTACATTTATGGCTCCGACTGCAGGTTTATTGGCTCACGGTTGATTGTCTATGCCGCTGCGGAGATGAACAATGGGGTACTTGACTTGATATTAACATGACAGCCATGTCACACAGAGATTTCGCTAAATGCAACTTGTCATCTACGGGACTGTTCAGAATGCCACCCGCTAGGATTCCAAAACTTTGAATGATCGTCATTTGATATTAGTCTAATACGACTAACTAGCGAGAAATTTTCCGAATCCGAGCTAAAATACGCATTAGAACTCACGCTACCCTCTCGAACAGGTGGGCAGCACTCGACCCCAAAATGGTGGAGAGGCAGGGGATATAAGACGAACTCCGGCCCAAGCCGGGGTCATCGTATATAGTCGCGTCTATCGCAGCCTCACGCTCTCTTTCTTCTTTTCCGACGTCTCCATCAGCGAGATTACCGACTGGCAGAATGCAAGCATCACTCGCCAGGTCTCCTCCAAGATATAGGTTCTATACGACAGTGACGAGGACGAGGGTAGAGCGCTCGTAAGCCTAGGCAGAGCAATGCCGAAGCGTATGCTCTGCCTTGCCCTCCGAGCCACTATTCCACTGAACGAGCTAAACTAACTTAGTTCTGGCGGTGGACGACCTGCATAATGCGTTACACATGATACACAAATATAATGCGGTGCGTGAACAAGTACCAATTTTAAGTAACATTGTAACGTTAAGTAACTTTGTAACACTTAAGTTGCCGTTCACGCCGCGAGGCTGCGACGCCATAGGCAGACGACTTCATTTTAGCCGCGCATTATGCATTCTGTTGCGCAGCCGAGTTTGAAGATCGCGAAGGGTATTGGTCGTTAACGAATTCAAATTAATACATTCCTTGCTTTTGTTCTAGTAGTTATATTGAACGGCTAGGGACTGACAGCGTCAATCATTCTTATACAGTGTTATAGAAATTCGTAGTTATAATCAGTGAAATAATATTGAAATATAGACAGACGGTGAAGCAGAGGTAATATTTCAGCGTAATAGGACCATACTATTCAGAGATCCTAGGTTTATAAACCACGTTGATGAGCATCATCAGATAGATAAATATTTTTTTATGCAAAAAATTATACAAATTGTGATAGTATTTAAGTTTACACAGATTAACTTTGGCAAACGTAGTACTCACAGAGAAAAATTTGTTTCGTGGTTAGACGCCCCCAGGCCGGGTGGAGCGACGATTTGCGCAAGATGGCTGGTAAGCGCTGGGTGCGAGAAGTTCAGGATCGAGCAACGTGGAGAGTAATTGAAGAGGCCTATGTCCAGCAGTGGACTGCGAGAGGCTGATGTTGGTGAGACTAACTTTGAAGAACATATTAGCGGATATATCCCGTTTACACTTTGAACACCAGTGACGTTTATATGCTTCTATAACAATAGATTTCCTATTGTATCTCCTTTTTGTACAGTCAAAGGATTGCAATAAGTTATCGATCGAAGCAATAACTTGTAAACAAGGATTTCATAACTGATCACATTGAAATCTGATACCAAAATAGGTAAATATTAATAGTAATAAGTTCAGAAGAACACAATTATTTGGTCATACACAGAACAAACACATACATGTCAGGAGTAAGTCGATTTCATGAGTGACAAATTATCACAACATCCGCAAACCAACCACTTAAACTAAATACTTTTTCCTTCTACCCTAATCGATAGCTATTATTTTCAAATTATCAAATACATAAGCAAGTATGTTTACCCTAAATACAGCCTTTATTATACAAGAAGACTTTTTAATCACTATCCAAATTTTTATATTATAATCTATGGCGAAAATCACTAAATACGTATTTTTTCTTTTAATACCGGTCAATACTAAAATATTGAGAAAATAGCATTCCAAGTTGTCTAAAAAAAGACGAAATAAATAGACACCGCGCGCCGCGGGCGCCGCCCACCGCCGGGCACGTCCGTCCCCGCTCCTTTCATTCATTCATAAAAAGCCGCCATTTGCAGAACAGCAAAACACATAGGTACTCGTACCTACATAAGTTGCAAATTTTCCCTTCATATTTTTACGGGCTTAGGACCGTCAGATTTCAAAAATGCCTACCTACCTAATTTTCACCTTATAACTTTGACGCAATCGCCTATCGACAATTGACGAACCGCCGAACACGTTCTCAGCGAAAACTGTCCAATTTAAACGCATTTATCAATGGGTATTTTATTGGGTGACCCAATAGGTGAATACAATATTTTTCAAAGTTGACTTTATGCTCTTGAAATTAAACTAAGACGGCAATAAGTAGGTAGTACATTGTTGCAATAACACGTATTTTAAAAAATTGAATCTACTATGTACAAATTAATTAAAATTAAAATCAACTTACACTAAAACTGATCAATAATTATTGGTAATTTAATAGGTAACTGTTCAAAATGCATACCATTTCTCTCCAAACAGTCTCGCACGTTTTTCCACATTGCCTTTTAATTTGTTAAGGACTAAAGTCTCACTTTTCACTTTATCAAATGCTCTAATAATCTGTTGTTTAAGGGCGTCCAGGCTCTGGATCCCATCCACATACACACGTCTTTTGATTTCCCCCCACAAAAAAGTCACACTTTTGGAAATGATACGGGTGCCAGCCAGCGGTGTTAAGCAGTTTCCATATGGCGTATTGGCTAACCTCAAAAAGCCTCGCCGCGTCTCGAGTACTTGCACGAGGGTTTCTTTGGAAAAAGTCGAAGATCTCTTTTTCGATTTCCACTGGCCCTTCTGCATGTGAAGGTGTAGTAAATTGGCCGTAATCTAACAGCTTTTGGTTGGCAGCTAAAATCGTTGCATGGTTCGGAACTTGACACACCCTGGTTGCGAAGGCGAGGAAGGCTATCCGCTTCATACAGTCTTTGAGCTCCGTTCAAACTCTCTCCACTTAACAAATGACACCGCACCATTTCATAAAACTCACGATTGGAAATGTTTGGAATACATCGCGACGGAGGGGTTTCTTTCTACTGCGACACGTGCGAACGAACACGGAAATGGCGCGCACTCGCTGCGCGGGGATGCGCGGGCGACTGCTCTTGACCTTTGCCATTTTGTTTTGGGTCGCTCGCTCGCTACCCTCCCGCCGCTCCGCCCCGCACCCCATCTCTACCCCGCGCGGGCGCGGGATATCTTTCATTGATGTTTATCGCTTTGCGTAGTAAATTTTTACGCTAGAAATGGTAACCATGCGATATTTATAATTGGTTCGGTACAATGAATTTGTTGTGAAAATATGACCTATATTTTTTATTGCAGAAATGGGCTCTATTAACGATACCTAATGCCCAGAAAAAATTTGGATAGTGATTAAAAATTCACCTTGTATAACCTCAATCTACGGAACAATTCGAAAACCATTAAGAGTATTTAGCATCGTTTTAAAGTAGATCAAGAATGCTAATCTTTTACATGGTACTTCGCTTACCTATACATACTTCGTTTTGTTTAGCATTATAAAAAAAACACAATTTGTGTTTTTATTCGATACACATTAATAGGTATCAGGTAAGGAAAAATATCATCGCTAAAAATGTGAGTCTTGCTTCTTTAGGTCAGAAGTTGCAAACATAAAACGGAACATTTAATTTTACTCTAGGTTGTTTTGTTAGACAACTCCAAATCACTCTTTAGTGTAATTTGTTGTGTTTATGTAAGAAAAATGTTTATTACCACTTCTTCTTTGTAAGTAGCTTGTAGGTAGATACAAACGACACTCGTCTAACATAATGGCAGCATATGTTACCTCACTCTTCACCTAAACCCATAATTAGTCTTTTTTTTTGTTTCTTGGTCATCTTTGTAGAGTTGCTGATTGAGTTACTCCTGTGTGTAGAGTTGCTGATAGAGTATACTCAATCGTTAAGTAAGCCAGCTAAAAGTCATAATCATCATCAAATTAAAAAGATTAATAAATCAACATTACAAGTCTTCATTGAGATATTACCTACACAAATTTTTTTAGTGTCTACGATGATAGTCAAGGCGACCTTGTCAAAGAAATATTGTCATGTATTTAAAAAAATGCTTCATATTTGCATACAATCTGATTGAGACCCATATTAGCCCTTTGAAGGGCAGTGGTGTCACTGACGCGATAACGCCGGGATTGACAGAAGCCTTATCGAATTTAAATTGAGTTTTCAACCTCACCATCAGCCTGTAACTGCGGTAGGCTTTATTTATACCCCTGTAAACAAACGCTGCTGCCCGTTTCCTGATATGCCCTTAGTTGCCTTCAACGACACCGATGGGATGAGGTGGGGTGGTTCTATTCTAAATGTATAATGGAAATGGAATGGAAACCACATAGGCATGCAATCTCATAAATTCTGACATTTTTTTCACAGAACATCAGACAGGCCGCTTGCTCGTCTGCTACCATAAGCAATTTAAAAAAATAACACTCACCAAGCCACCAGGCGCCAACCCATTTCGGGTCGCTGGACGCGTAGCCGGGGTCCGAGAGGGGGTCCACGTACACCCTGGTGCACAGCGCCCCCAGCAGGAAGCCCAGCGCTGGCCCTATCACCCTGATGCCGATGGTGATAGCTGGGAACAATGAAAGTGACCATTAAAAAAAATAGTTTAGTTTACCCTTCTAAGATCGAAACATAATTGTGACATTGTAATTTAGATTTTTAAAAGGACATCCAACAGTAAGCAGCTTGGGCTCTATTATTATGGAAAAAAGAACGAAGAAGGTACCAAAGGCCCGCTACAGACAAAGAACAAACTCAAATGTCCTTTAATCCCAGGTGGGGATCGAACCTACTATCCTGGGCAGAGTCGCTGCCAAATGTGCCCGGTGGAAAGTCGTTTACAAATAATAAATACTTATTTGAAATAAATACTACCCAATAAAACGCTTTGCAATGCTAAGCTTGCTAAAATATAGTTTTCAATTAATTATACTTAAAGTCAAGAATATTAATATTTGAAACAGCAGCTAGAAAAACGTATATTGTTCTATGGTCTAGTGAACACACGTGACGTTAACAATGCACATTTCATTGATTTCGTAATACATAAACGATTGACTGACTAAAAAATTAATTACCCCAAGGCATGAAACACGAGAGCATAAGGCGGATTCTGCGTTAATTCAGGGAAACATCATTATCGAACGGTTAATCATGCAGTAAATATTAATGCGCGTAATCACAGAGGCGGAGATGGTCATTATGCAAATTGAGATGGACTCTCGTACACAGAATGGGCCGCTGTCGTTTATCTCAATAGGACTAGGGCTCAGAGGCTAATTGAGGGTCGATGAACTCGAGACGACAAATTATCATATGAAGGATTGCCTCCGACGGCGGGGAGCGTAGCCGCAACGCGATCTCGCCCCTCGACGGAAAGAAAACAACCCAAACGACACATAGGCTTCCAGATTACTCCAACAAATTACCCATCGAAATAGTTCTTCGAATAAATAAAAATACCAACTTTTTGTCCCAAGCAATTTATGAGAAACCTAAAGGCCGACTCGATTTACATTTAATATCTCAGAGAAACGAAAGCAACAAGAAAGGGTCTCGTCATCGTCTTCCAATGGGAAATCTTTGAACCGATCGAATAAGAACTGTCCCAGATTCAAAAATTAAATTAAAGACCTGCAATAATAAAAACAACAAAGCAAACTGAGAGGTGAGTGACCGAAAAACAATCAGGTACTTAGGTCCCAAATGTAATAATTCTCAGAATCCAACCGCATCGGCTGCCAAAAAACATACGGCGCGCGATCGGTTCGCGTGCTTCATGCTCCGAGGAAAATAAAATATACGTTCCTATTATCATCATGCGCTTTTGTAATAAATAATGGCCTCGTCTGGATCGTTTTTCAAAACGGACGACCATCGCGTCTCGGTACAAGTTTTTATAAAGTCCTGCTACAGCGTTATTACCGGTTCCGAAACATCATTAACATCGTTTTCAACTGCTGCCCCTTCGAATTAACTCTCAACGATTGTCAAAAAATGAGTAATTACGACATTAAGGTATTCGGTATCTGGAACCCGTTTCGCAATTTAATCATCACTTTAAATATTCAATTTGGTAACTTTCCTAATGCTGTAAATGATGTTTGCTAACCATTCTAGTAAAATCGTGTCACATATAAATAACTAATAGAAACATTTCAAGGATACGAGTACAAATTCTAAAATCTTAACTAATATTATAAAGCTGAAGAGTTTGTTTGTTTGTTTGTTTGTGTGTTTGTTTGAACGCGCTAATCTCAGGAACTACTGGTCCGAATTGAAAAATTCTTTTTGTGTTGGATAGACCATTTATCGAGGAAGGCTTTAGGCTATATAACATCACGCTGCAACTATTAGGAGCGAAGATATAATGAAAGATGTAAAAAAATACGGCGATAAAATAACTATTCCACGCGGACGAAGTCGCGAGCACAGCTAGTGGTGTTTATAAAATAACACGGTTCAGTCACGAGTAGTCTATTTTTAAAGTATGACTATGTTTTTTATAAATACTCAATAGAAGTGTATTCAAACATGATATGAAAGGCAGCAGGGCTAGAAGAGATAACCTTGCTGCGTCCGCACAGTAAATAAGGTCATCTGGTACCACAATCATATCTGTGAACTAGAAATATGAAAATCATGAATGACACAATTATTATTATAACCGACAATATTAGACGACACCATTTCATAGACATGAACTGTATTATGCTCATTATTTCATAATAGTTTATGGTCAACGGGATTACAAATCGATAATTGATTCAATTTGTTCAATGAAGCGATATTGATTACGATTTTCCTCTTGATAAATTTACCTAACATATACATACATCCATCATAAAACTGTAAGTCACTAACCAACCACAACGATTGTAAGGTAAAGTTTTGTAATATTTAACAGTAGAGCATAAACCTTTAAATACAAGGAAAAGTTCCTACTTGACAATGTGTAAATTAACAAAGTTAACTATAATTAGGAAACAACAGTTACAACAATGACAAAAGTAGCAAAAGTATTTAAGTATATTTTGTTGTCTATTTGCGAATAGATAAACAAGCAAAACCCATTCTGATGAAAAATTGCAATATAATGAATATGATGACATATCAATATTTTTTTCTAGCAAGTGCAGTAATATTTACGACAGATCTCACATACATATACCCAAATCAATTCGATGAACACCGACAAAAATTAATCGTCAGTCCACGTGTCCATTTAATCATATCATATCGATTGTATTAAGCCGAAATTGCAATGTTGCAACAATTTATCTAATCAAACACGTAATCTAATCCAGGCGATTGCAGCAACGGCGTAACGGCACTGACCTATGTCAACTGGGGAACATATCGCTCGCGAAGCGATAGGGAATTCACAAAAAAGTTGCATAAGTGCATGCGCCGGCGCAACGCAGCTGACACGTAACGCGACACCGCGGGCTCGCTTACATACAACAACGCGAATACGTGTATGCATTTGTCTGCAATTTATCACCGACCGCTGAAGACACTTTATAAGACTTTCCCTTATCCTCCTTTAAGGCGTCCACAAGAAACGAATAAATAAATGCGGCTTTATTTCTCTTGGTAAATTACGCAGGCGATTTAATACGATCCCTGCCATGTGGATTACTTTCTTTAATAGGGGACGTAAGATGTTATGTCCAAGACATGTTCGGTGTCTTATAAATATTCGTCATTTATCCACCGTCGCTTTCTTTTTTGTTAGCCGGTTTTGGTTTCTTTACACTCCTGATTATTTTTGGCGTTAACATTGCCATTTCAGTTTATTTAATCCTTCTTTATTAAACTAACAAATATGTATTATTAGTCTTAATCCAAAGAGATTTTATCTTCACACTACATTTTAAGTTCGTACAATCCTATTTTAAGTCTGCAAAATAGATGTGGTAAAACTCTGCAGAATATCAATTCTGAAACTCATCAGAGTTGGAATTGCCATAAAATCACCGATGATCCTTATCTGCCAGCCCTTCTCCCTTAAGCCCAACAAACGGAAGCATCCAATCCCGTATTGGTCAACCGGTGTCCCAATTTAGCCCGTCCCATTGACCCATATGCGAGACAAGCCCGACGCGCGTCTGATTCACCAGTCACCACGCACCACGAGGAAAGTTTCGACAGAGACGCCCTGCCTGCGATCTGCGAGCATCATTATTTATTTTCAGAACAGCGAACGTGCGAACTGCCCAAGCGCAGATTTATTATTTCCCAACCTTTACCGAAATTACAAAAGAGCGGATTGAAATGGATTTTCACTCGTACGACCCAATGACGAAGAGGATTTAAGAAAAGGCGAACCATAACATGATAGGGACAAACAATTCCAACGCTTATTTTCTTTTGTAAAATATGTAGACGAAACGCTACCATTCATCCAAAGAACTACATAATTAACAAGCACGCCATACAATGCATATTACCTTCAGCCGAAATACCAACTTCTACACACAAATTCCTTTCAAAAGCGAATTAACCTAATTCTAGCATGTGGACAATGCAAAATGCAAGTCGCTAAAGTGGCCACTTTCACTTGCCAGCAGTGGTGTTACTGAAGGAAATCGTCAGGGACAACGTCTGTTCTCAGGCGCAACATTGTAACCAAGCACCATTTGTGTTTTAGTTTAGAACCTTCTTAGATCGTAAATCTTAACAGAAAACGCATCATTTGCAATGCATCACCTAAATTGCTTTCTCAACAGTCTTTAAAGTCTAATATCGTGTCCATTAAAATGACAAACTATAATGTTATTGTTCAAGAAGGTACAATATTACTTTCGATGTTCTTATAGACTCTTCTTGTCAGTCTATGACAAAATAATACAGATATAGATCAATATGGCAATATTCATAATAGCTGAAGATATTCTACAATGGAATATTTGTTTATCCATCCATATAAAACAATAAATTGTATTACATTCACATTTTCTTTTTCAGAACATAACAGCACCGTTAAAATTAGCACATCGCTAGAATACCAAGATCATTGAGGCCATCACAACAACTACATAGTGGAATTAATTAATGGGAATACTCTACTGATACATGTTTTAGACATTGATATACGTACAACTAAAGAGTTCGAAAGAATTGTAATTGGAGCTCGGTAAAAATTAGGACAACAAAAGTCATATCCGCAATAGCGACAACAAACAGAAAAATAATGGGCCAAATGTCAATGATCTATATTCGTAACATAATACTTTAGCAATACTTTAATTTGCTTACATTGAAGATCATTCATTAATCAAATAGAAATAGAGATTTAATATAATATACTCTTGAAGAAACCCGTGTAATGACGATTATACATTATTAGCTAATACATTTAAAACAATGCTATTTCAAGCTATACCACCGTTTCGGAAATTTGCTATTTCTTAAAATATATAACACCCTTCTCAAAATAACCCACCAGCTAGGCTAATCACAAATGCGTCCCGAAAAGATATCTCTCGGAAACTTCCACGACGTTCATAATGTTCAAATCAAACTCTACATTAGTTATGTCAAATTTGAATGAAGTTCATTCAAAGTTTCCGAAACCGCGCATCGTGAATAGCTGTGCTGAAATGTCATAATGCTGATTTGAAATTAGAGCACTGCCAAAGGAACAAGATCGTCTACGCAATATCGACAACGAGATGAAATTGTGCCGTCAAGACGTCCCGCCGGCGGCCCACTGACACACTTGCGCGGGAGCACCGCTGAAATAGCAATTGCATCCAATGCAACAACGCAGCGCCGCGACGCTAGCAAATTTTAGACCAGAGGACGCAAGTTGCGCGTCTGTTGCCCACTATATTCGGTCCACATTCGCGATTGTCGAGAATATTTAGACCATATTGTCACGCAATTCTGCGAAAGGTTAGATGCGGTTAACTCGATGTTATGCAATCAACGTTAAATATTCTATTGGAGAAGATAAATGGCGATGTGATGTGATCTAACGAATGCGTAACATAGAAATAATTGAATGTATTCCTGGACGTAACATTTGAAATTTCAGAGCTCTGATGATCAACTAAATTGAAAAAAATCATGATACATTTGTCAGAGATGGTGTACATGGAAGGTTCCGGTTTGTAAACCAAGTTAGATCAATTTAGGACAAATCTTTTTTATAGATATGGAAATTTCAGGAGATATAGAGTCACTGTGACTCTATGAACATGAACTATTAATAGTTCAAAGTGGAAGTGTATTATTTTAGTTCAATAAGTACAGGTGCTGTAGCCATACACATAAATAAATGCCTTGCTATATCTACTCAGCTCTGCAACTGAACTTTGGATTCCTGACATCATAGATAAGTTTATTGACATTTAACCATACTGATAACAAAATTTTGTATTCTGTAATTACCTTTGCAGCTGCCTACTGAACGATGAAAATATTTATTTATTTTATTTTGAATATATTGACTTACAAACTAACTTCATAGCCATAACATAACTCTATTTGTAAATGTCGTATCGAATGAAACCTTTGACATACTCGTTTAAGGGACGGGCTTACAATGTCTTCGTATGTATTGTAACATTTAGCTCAATATGATGATAAACCAAAAAAAAAGTCTTTTTTTTTGCTGTTACCAGTAACCTCTCGTTTACGGTATGATTTGGTTCTATAGATTTAATGGCGAGGGCCTAACAGAAGAAGGAACAAGTGTATTATTTAGCTAACTTATAGCTTAAAGAGGCGGCCACACGTCGACATTCCTAATCAATTTTCAACAAATTATCCAACGCACAGAGTCTATTCTCTCTCTACATATTTTGACTGACGTATTTACTGAAACTCGTTGCAAACTTTTAACACTATCAACTATTTAAAGCAATTTGACCTAACACGAAGACGCTACAGCACAGGAAACGCATATGAGCCTAAGTGGAGGCGGGCTGGACGCTTATAAAACGGGATAAGCCGGTCCGAGGAATATCGCTGCACCTCGTTATAGCCCAGCACACTATTCAACTCGATAAGGAAGACGTACTACTGCTCTGTAGAAGGATTGTTAATCGGATTGGATTAATTCGAAGAGCTTTTTAGGGTTGCATCAAAATGCAAAAAGTAAATTCAGATCTTAAAAAAAAAACACAAACGACCAAAACTAAAAAGCGATAAATAACGTAAGTAATTCTATCCTTAATACATAATTATTTAAATATTACAATTATCACTTATTTTTGAAGTCGGTGCCAGCCTCTCGGTACCTAACGTAGACTGTTGTTGTATGACGCGCGCGGCCGGCAAATCCACACGACAATATACATTTATTTGTTTGGCTGGCACCGACTTCAAAAATAAGTGATAATTGTAATATTTAAATAATTATGTATTAAGGATAGAATTACTTACGTTATTTATCGCTTTTTAGTTTTGGTCGTTTGTGTTTTTTTTGAAGTCGGTTTAATTTTTTTTTTTTAAATAATTTTATTTCACTATTTTTAGTTGCGTTAATGTGCTGTGACCTTGAATAAAGGCTAATTAATGTCCTTAAGAGTTTTACTTAGGAATGAAAATTTTGCTTTAAGTCAAGTGAAGACTTTGCGATCTAGAATCAAGCATATCACTTACCAAATCATCGGCCCTATTAGCCCTGCATAAGTACATACTACTACCTAGTTTAATATCGACCAATGTCAATACTGTCCCCTAACTCTTTTGGTTACACAATTGGTTAGGGAGAGAGAGGACAACGAAAAGGAACTGTTGGATGTACTGGAGAAGAGCCGTAGGTTAAAGATAGATATGGCTGAATTGCATTCTCAGCACATTAATGTAACTGAGGAACGGGACAAACTACAATCCATAGTAGACGGGTTTGATGAGTGCGGCGAGGAGTACGTCCACAATCTGAGGCGCGTCACCTTATTGGAGCACGAGCTCCAAGAGGCTCAACACCACATAAGCGACCTCGAGACGGAGAAGGAAGAGTTCGCTGCAGCCCAAACCCAATCTTTATTCAATGAACTGATAGGTAGTACGCCCAGCCTTGTTCCGGATGCATGTGACACGGGTCCCTCTGTGATAATAGACCTAACTAATGATGACACTTTGTGTGGTCATTCTACAGGGGGGATTGCTACATGCAGCAGGAATAAATTTAAAAAATATATTCGTATAAATAGGTACATTAGAAAGACCCAAAAGTTAATTAAACAAAAAAAGAACTTGTATAATCAGGTTAAATGTATCAAGGATAGACAGAGATTAGGTGATGAATTAGATTTGTATACACATACTTTAGACAAAAACATGACATCCTATGAAAATAGTATAAAACAATTCGAATCTGAAATATTTGCATTGAAAAAATCCTTAGAAATTATGACTAATAAATACCTAAGTTCCAAGAAAGAGAATAAGGAACACATACTGGCTTTGAAGAGCCTTTTGGATAGTTCATCAACAGGGTGTAATACCCACAATAGTGAATGTAATTATGATGGTTCTCGGTCAGTGTGTGACTTGTCACTCTCAGTTTGTAATGACCGAACGCCTCCATCCAGTGCAACTACAAACAACGGTTCCTTGCCCACCCACCAAAATGTAAATAAAATTGTTATGTTTAGTGATGAATTTGGTAAAAATATGGGCCTCTTATTAAGTACCTACATGGGACAGCCGGTTTTGAATCACTGTTTCCCAAACCTACCGCTGAGATTAATTATAAAACAAATAAGTATGTACAATTTTGATCAAAACACCACACTTATAATTATGACATCCAATAGAGAAAATATAAATAGAACAGAATTTATGAGATGTTTTGAATTTTTAAATTCATTGAAGGTTCAAAATATTGTTATGTTTACACTGCCCTTCAGTGAGTGTTTGCCACAGACAGAAAATGAAAATAGATATAAAATTAATTTATTAATGAATAAATTGACATGTAATAATTATAAATTCCATGTAATTGACTGTAACTCTATGACATTTAACATATCGAAAAAATTGTATTTGACAAAAGATAATATATTTTATTTATCTAATACATATAAAAGACAAATAGCAATATCGCTATCATATTTTATTAAGTGTTCAGCCAAGAACTTGGCTACTCAACTTGCTTTTATTGAGCAGAAAAATGACATTGAGAACTTGAAAATTACTTCATGTAATTTAAATTATACCACAAGACAATAGAGGATAACTCTAGCAATGTAATTATGTCAACAAAGGGAAAGTCCGACCAGTTAAATATTATTCATCAAAATATACAAGGCTTTCCTGGCAAAGAACTTGAATTAGAATTATATTTAAATGAAAAAAATATACATGTTGTATGTATGACCGAACATTGGTTAAGACAATTTGAGTTGTTAATTAGTATTGATAATTACAAGGTCATTAGTTCGTTCACTAGGAGTGCTGCGATTAGGGGTGGGTCACTGATATTAGTTGAAAATAGTCTAAAGTCAAAAGACCGTAAAGATGTATCATCACTCTCCATTGAGCGAACCATTGAGCTATCCTGTGCAGAGCTTGAGCAGTACATCATTGTCTGTGTGTATAGGCCCCCTTCTGGTGATTTCAATTTATTTGAATCTACTATGGAGGAGGGCTTAAATAAAGTATGTAAAGGTTATAAAAAAGTAGTTGTATGTGGGGACTTTAATATAAATATTTTAGATAATTCACAGACTTCAGTCAGGTTCCTAAATTTATTTAAATCTTATGATCTTTTTCAGCTCTTTGATGAACCTACTCGAATAACACCCACATCAGCTACTTGTCTTGATAATATTTTTTGTAACTCCAAACCAATCAATAAATCAATAATAAACTTTATAAATTCGGACCACAGTGGCCAAATGGCAGTATTTGAGCGCCATCATGACCGTAAGTCAGTTAACTTCGTATATCGACCTATCACTGTAAATCGCATTGAGAGATATAAAAAAGACATAGATTATAAAATCTCTCAAATATCTTACACTGAGAATAATAGGGATATTGATCAAATGTATGCAAAGCTATTTGACACAATTAAAAATGAATTTAATACAGTGTTTACTAAGAAAGAGGTTAAGGTAGACAACACTAAAACAAAATTTAGTGATTGGGCTACTCCAGGAATTTATAACAGTAGAAGAAAGTTATTCGAACTCTATGAACTTAAAACCACTTCAAAAGATGAGAATATTATAGAACATGTTAGAAAATATTCGAAACTTTTTAAGAAAGTTTGTATAATGGCGAAGGCAAATTATCTTAAAGAAAAAATTAAAAATTCAAAGGATAAAGTTAAAGCCACCTGGAAAATAATCAATAAAGAGACTTGTAAAACTCGATCACATAATCACAAGATCTCTCTTAAAATAGGTGACAATTGTCTTAGTTCTGACGCAGAGGTAGCCGCAGCATTTGAAGCTTATTTTTCCAATATACCTTTAATAACAACAAGTAAAATAAATTCTTGTCCGCTTGCAGCTGAATCTCTTCTCAAAGCAAATGTGGATGAATGTTTCAACAATTTTAAATTTAGCCATATTGATTATATAACGATTTTAGAAACTTTTAACGAACTTAACTTAAAAAAGACAGAGGATTTGTGGGGAATTTCAGTAGTGGTATTAAGAACCATTATACCCACCATTGCCTCACATTTAGCAATCATATTTAATGAGTGTGTAGATATAGGTCAGTTTCCAAATTTGATGAAATACAGTAAGATTGTTCCTTTATTTAAGTCTGGTGAAAGAAGTGACCCATCCAATTTTAGACCTATTTCTGTTTTACCAGCGCTTAGTAAGATCTTTGAAAAAATAATTTTTAACCAATTAGTATTTCACTTTAAGGAAAATGAGTTATTGCATAAAAAGCAATTTGGTTTTACAAAAGGTAAGTCCACTACTGATGCAGGAGTGGCGCTGATGAAACATATATTTGGTGCTTGGGAAAATAAGCAGGATGCAGTGGGTGTTTTCTGTGATTTATCTAAGGCATTCGATTGCGTTAATCATGAAATCTTACTTCTGAAGTTGCGGCATTATGGCGTCTCGAATGTTGCTTTAAGTTTGTTAGAGTCCTATCTAACTGACAGAATTCAAAAAGTTGTTATTAACGGAATTGATTCTTCTGGCGCCTTACTACGTATGGGAGTGCCCCAGGGCTCTATATTGGGACCATTGCTGTTTTTAATATATATAAATGACCTTCCTTATTTTGCTGAAGGCTTATGTGAGACGGTATTGTTTGCGGATGACACTTCTCTAATTTTTAAAACTGACAGACATAAGCAAGTATCTGACGAAGTAAATAATGCTCTCTCGCAGGTATTGCATTGGTTTAACACAAATAATTTACTTTTAAATTCTAATAAAACAAAATGTATTAAATTCACGATGCCTAATGTGAGGCAAGTAAATCTATATATATAAAAGGAGAAACTGACTGACTGACTGACTGACTGACTGACTGACTGACATATCAACGCACAGCCCAAACGGCTAAACGTAGGCACTTGAAATTTGGAAGGGACGTAGCTTAGGTACCGTAGGGGTGCACTAAGAAAGGAATTCCCGAAATTCCCACGGGAACGGGAATTACCGGGAAAATCCTTTTGTATGAAAAATCTAAACCGCTTAAGTTGGACGCTTGAAATTTGGCATGCAGGTACCTTAGTAAATATAAAGTTTAGTTATGGCTGTATTTTGAGAAATTCCCACGGGAACGGGAGTTAGCGGGAAAAAACTTTTGTATGTATAAATTTAAACACGCGGACGAAGTCGCGGGCAAAAGCTAGTACTAATATAATTATGAATGGTGAACACATTGAGCTTGTTGAGTCTACGACCTTTTTAGGGATTACTGTGGATTCCAAGTTACAGTGGGCTCCTCATATAGAAGCCCTGGCAGGAAGACTCAGTTCAGCTGCATATGCAGTTAAAAAAATTAGGCAACTCACTGATATTGAAACGGCGAGACTTGTTTATTTTAGTTACTTCCATAGTGTTATGTCATATGGTTTGCTCCTATGGGGATCAGCTTCTGACATACAAACTATTTTTGTATTACAGAAGAGGGCGATCCGTTCTATATATGGACTTAAATCTCGCGAATCACTTAGAGAATTATTTAAAGAAATTAACATCCTAACTGTGGCATCACAGTACATATTTGACTGCATTATGGTTGTACGTAAGAATATACATTTATATAGTAAAAACTCAGATCTTCATCAGTTCAACACTAGAATTAAGAGCAAACTTGCTGTTTCCAATCTCAGGCTTCGTAAAACTGGTAACTCATTCATAGGACAAAGTGTAAAAATGTTTAACAAAATACCGCAAAATATTGTTGATCTACCTATACATAGATTTAAATCTCGCATTAAGTCCATTTTAATGTCAAAAGGTTATTATAAAGTACAAGATTATATGGATGACAATATTACATGGACATGATAGTCTGCTCGCTTGCGCTTTTAAAACGATATTATTGTATTGTATTATATATTTTAAAAAAGGCTAACTGTTGAGTTTGTTGCGGCACTTCTTCTCAGCAGGCTACACGTCGAAGTGCTGGTAGGAAAAAAGTTTGACGTGCAAAAGTATTACTAGTGAATCTATTTGCTGAAATAAACTATTTTATTTTATTTATTTTATTTCTTAACCGTTAAGGAGTTCTGTGGCTTCATCATCAGCACCAGATGTTGACGCCCGGAAGCATATACCTGAGTAAAATATGATTACGTAACAAAAACACCATATGAGCATACAATTTTCGGTTGTTGCCCTCAATTTCTCCAGGATCCCATCATCAGATCCTGACTTGGTGATAATGGGACCACCTCGGAAGTGTCCTCTGTCGAACTGTCGAAAAATTTTTGAAATCCATCCATAATTGACGGAAATATCGGTGAACATACATAAAAAAAAAAAAAATATTATACATACAGACGAATTGAGAACCTCCTCCTTTTTTCGAAGTCGGTTAAAAATAAATAAACACAAGGTATGCTTAGCTGGGCGTCAGGTAGCCCCAAACTAAAATGAAACTTGTAGGTACTAGGCAACTGATAAACTGATAATAAACACCTAAACGTAACAGACAGACATGTTCGTTCATGCACACAATTCAATTGGGCGGGGATCGACACTGAGCTATTTTTATTAGGTAAGTATTGCATTAGGTAAGTTAGACAAATTTATGTATGACAGCATAGTAGCTTCCCCCAGTGAATGAAAAACGAAAGAGAAGGCCACTGCCACCGCATTTAATAAGTAATTGTGGTTTGACCCGGTATTCGAATCCGGGAACTCTTGGTCCTTAGGCGGCACTTGCTACCAATAAACAAACGAGGCAGTCATGCACATACAACAATGCCCAATAAAGAAATCTATCTAAAAATGCCTAAGGTTTACCCATTGACTCTTGTCACCCGTGTTTATTAATCGTATAACCCAATTAAATCTTTACGGTCTATGCACTAATTAAATTAAGTCAAATGTTATTTAAACGTCAATCACATTGATTGCTAATTGTATTCACTGTGTTTGGTATGTAATTGATTTATATCGCAGTAGGCATTGCAGGCAATCCACAAATCAGTCAAACTTGATACTTAATTTGAATCTCAATAACTTTTAAGGCCGATTTCATTAGATGCTGATAAGAGCCCGAGAACAATATATGAGTTAAAATTTCCAGTAGTTTAGCATTAAGTAGTAACTAATAGGTCGCGAAAGGGTATCACTGTTAACTACTCGTTAAAACAATTATTCCAGCAGTTATTTAATATTACTTAATGTAATACTGGGATGTAAGGGAGCGACCTATCATCTTTTCGCTCCAATTCAACCTCACCTGCACGTGGTGCATCCTGCCGAATAACAAACGAGGCGCTGGCAACCGACTGGTGGCGGTATAACTGTCGCAGGCAAATTCTATAATTCGCCCGTATACAAACGGCGTCGGCAGTTTACAAAGACAAATTTGTTATATAAAATGCCGTACGCCGTATGTAAGATGTCGTTCATCTTAACTAATCTTAACTAATATTATAAAGCTGAAGAGTTTGTTTGTTTGTTTGTTTGAACGCGCTAATCTCAGGAACTACTGGTCCGAATTGAAAAATTCTTTTTGTGTTGAATAGACCATTTATCGAGGAAGGCTATAGGCTATATAACATCACGCTGCAACTATTAGGAGCGAAGTGATAATGGGAAATGTAAAAAAAAAACGGGGAAAAAATAACTATTCCACGCGGACGAAGTCGCGAGCACTGCTAGTATTCTAATATGCCGAGCTACGATATTACAGCCGATTACAAGTTGCCTCGGCATATCGTTCGAATTAGTACCAAATTGAACCGCGCGTGGCGCTACTAGTCGCCAAAACCAATATGGCGGTCAACAGTGAAAGTGTGGAAGAAAAGAAATATTAAAAATATGTCTAATATCGGCGGTTTCAAATAGATTTAAGTATTATAGTATTATAGGAAACTATTGAAATATTTATATTAATATTCAATCACAAAGGGGGCTCCGAAAACACCGTGGAAAAAAAACAAAAACATTCGAGGTTATCCACCACGTATTAACGCTAGGGTGTCCATGGAAACTATTAAAGTGGAACTAAAAATTGCAATAAAATGATTTGTATTTTGATTTTTGTAAATCAATTGTTTCGCTGATGGTTTTATGCTTGTTTAAGCTTAGCAGAATAAGTGAAACAAAGAAACATTGTTGAATTTATTTTTGTTATTACCACTGAATGTCTTGTTTAATTAATAGGTAATTCTTGGTAACTTTACTATGTATGTGTAAGTATCCTAAGATAATGGAGAATATGTTCTCACACAGTGCCATTTAGTGCAGGTTTGGTTTGGTTTCGGTTTCAATTTCATGTTTATTTAATCGACGAATTTATTTTCGTAGTCGATAATTATTAATATTCTATTATTAAACTTAAACACCTAAATAAAATGATTAAATACCCTGTTTTATTTCTATTATCATGGTCACCCTAATACACAAACCAAGTCGACGTTGAAGCGATGACAATTTGCCTTCGGCATTTTATAACACGTATTTATCTTTGCAAACTGCCGACGCCGTTTGTATACGAGCGAATTATAGAATTTGCCTGCGACATAACCATCACGATTGAAGGCGTAGCTAAATACCACAGACCGATGACGGACAGCAGCGTCACCGGAGCGAGAAGCTACGGCCTGCGATCGCCAACCCGCCCAGCGTGGCGATTATGGGTATATCCTCCAAATGTTTGCCCTAAGTGGCGAACAACTGGACATGCCTATGTCCAGCAGTGGACTGCAATAGGCTGATGATGATGATGATGATGAATATTACTTATTTAAAATAACACTGAATGTTTGCCTAATAACAAATAATCTCCACACAATCGCAAAAACATGTCTGCATAATTATAAGGCTATAACTTATCATCAGCCCAATGCTTTATTTGTTCATACCCTAACAGGAAAAACGATTAACGCAATTTTTTTGCTACGTTTTGAGTGGCCAATTAAATTTCCGATGAAATACGACGTGTATCGGACTAATCTTAATTAATCTTAACATTAAGGCAGTTTAAATTTACCAGCCAGCGATAACTGCGACGATGATCTTCAGATATAAGCATAAAGTTAATATTATTATCTTTACCGGTGATAAACCCTTTAACGCCAGTCACGCTTATAAAAGACAAAAAGTTTCATTTATTGTGTCATAATTTCTCAGAGGTCAAAGGATTAAGATAGCCCCAACAATCTCGAAAAAATCAATGTGGAAGGAAATTATTCGTGAACTAATTATTTTATGATTACCTACTGTAACACATAAAAGATGTGTAAGGGCTTAGACGTAGAGTTGCGGAAAGTGGCCCGTTCTAAGTAACTAATACTATGTATTTATATATCGCAGCCTTATCATGGAATAACAAATATTATGAAATACTACACATCTTATGTCTGGACGATGCATCGTCGCGATGTCAAATTATTTATCTTTGGGTCAAAAATCTAGAGTATGATGATACACTTGATTACACTACATTTTTTTTACAGTAGCAGAGTATAGTGGGATTCCTTTGCCTAATGGAGAGAGTAAAAGAGGCACAAGTCTCTGCCGCAATAAGTAACTAAATCAATCAATGACCTAAGAAATTGTATAACATACCGAATTTAAACAAATAATTTCATACATAGAGTTCAGAATCCCTGTCTGGACGTGCTCTCACGACATTCTGTCACGGACACAGACCTAACCCAAGACATTTTTCCGCGCACCGCCGAACGCCGGGCATTGTTAACTTTTGTTACTTTGCTTTGACTACAATCGACCATCGTAAATCAAAACCAGTTCGAAGCCAGCATCCATGTTTCCAAACTATTTATTATTTATTTTCTGCTTGCATTCAACATGCACGCAAGCCTGTTCGATTTCACCAGTATTAAGATACCCGAAAGAGGCAGGCGTACGCTTTCTTTATGAAATACACGGTTATGTGATTAAAACGACCTTTTCGACATAAGAGCACGGAGGACGGCATGCGCTGTCACCGTTTCATGGTAGATAATATACCTTTGCGTACTAAAAAGTTTGGTAACTCCTATTTGTGATGTACCATTAAAAGTGGAAATCTCTACCAGCACGTGTGCTTCCACCTTCTTATAGTATGGGATCCTTTAAACGAAGCGTGAAGAAGCATCTTGCGGGCTGTGGTGACTGACTGAAAACTGAGATATCCGGGCCCGTTAACAGTGGGATTTAGGCTGCCTTTTCAGCTTTTCAATAGGCGAAGGAAAGCCACTATTCTGAGCCAGTACAAAAAAATGTCGAAGGTTAAAGTTTGCAATAAAAGTGCATTGTGCATTGTAATTGTTAATTGTGCAACATGTTGGAGGGCCGGCAGAGTACTCGGTAGGCGGCGATGTGGGCGTCGACTTTGATTTATGCACTTTTATACGCCGAATTTATTGCTCAGAAAACGCTCACAATCGATACCGACGATCATAATCGAGCGAGCGATTTACGACACGAAATTAACTGAGAGCTTTTGTTCCAGAGCTTACGCCCCATTGATATGCGACGGGCAATTTGGTACGAGGCGTGTTATATTTACAGGAGCGGGCAACAATGTTGCAGATGTTTTACAAAACATTTACCTAGGTGACCCAGGACAAATAAAAACCTGAATATTTGTGTTTTGTTGTGTCTGGGTGTTATATTGCATTTAAGTATACATTTATGGTACAGTCGTCGATTTCCATAATACATAGCACATATATTTTATGTGCTTTAAGCTACTTCCTAGGACCCCCGTCCCATTGTATTTATATAATCTTTATCAAGACTTTTCTCTACCACTCAACCTTTCTATGTAGGACCTATATGATGTTGCCTGATATTTATTTATTGTCATAGCAATTATGTTTCATATCTTTGACTAAAACTTTATTTATTAGTGCTTTTTCATGAAAAAAAATTGGCTTTGCTCTTTTTCGGTCCTTTTCAAAATATGTACTATGTCCCTAGGACCAACTATGTTTAAAATCATCAAAATATTGAATGGCTGTCAGCTACTATATGAGTTGACAACATTTTTTTATAAATCATTAAAATTTACTCACCCATATAAAGAGGAGATTGCCTGCTGCCAACGTTGTCGTCCACGTACGGGATCCCGAGAGTGGCGATGCCGGTCTGGCCGACGCCCACCACCAGCAGGCAGATGAACAGCCACGGGATGACCACCGCCGTGATGGACGAGCGGTCCTTCGTGCTGCTCACTTGGTGCGGGTTGCAGTACGTCGCGTTGGAGTTCTCCGTGTGGCACACGGGCGCCGGGCCGCCCCTATGCGCGTCCAGGTGCACGTCTAACAGCCGCGTGCCGTACAGCACGTGCGGCAGCACGCACCCGATCACGCCCACAGCCAACACGAGCATCATGCACGCGATCCAGCGCGGCCGGTGCCCGCGCCCCGCCAGGTACGTCAGAAACAGCGCAGTACATATCTGACCAATCTCCGTCGCGGCCAACAGCATACCCGTCGTCTTCGACTCCACTTTAAACAACTTCTCTATTGTCGTCGTCACGCTCACGAAGTACGTAAGAAACATGCCCTGTAGGACCCAGCCCGACAGGAACACGAGCATGAACACCCGCGTCGAGTGGAACGCGGACCGCGGGCCGGCCGCCTGCGACGCAGGGATCTTACAGTCGAGCGAGCCATTGTTGTTCCCTGTGGCCAACCGTTCCTGCTCCTCGGGTGTAGCCTCGACGCCTTTCATGGCGGCGTCCTCGGCCGTAGGGCCCGCAGGACCCGCCTCGCCTCCCGCAGAGACTTTTGCGACCGCGCTCGCCCTGCAACAATACAGATACAGTTTAAAACCTCCCCTTAAGCCGGTCACGGAATCTTCGCTTAGATCAACTCACGTCATAGCGTGGCTGCAACGAGCGTAATGTACACAACCCCCGATCCGGCGCGTCCGCCCGAGCGGAAAGGCGACTCACGCGAAGCTCTGACAACTGTGACGCTTCCGGATAACGGCGCGTTCGAATCGATTAACAATAGAAGAAATAAGTAGTGGAATAAGTATGCGGGCTGCGAGTCGTGCGCATACTTTACGTTGGGAGTCTAGTTCGTGACGGGAGCAGAGGGTGGTCGGAGGCTGCGTGCGCGCAGCGGCCGCGGCGAGGAGAGACTGCAACGTGCAATTACCGTCGCAGCGCAATGCACCCGCTTCGCCCGCCCCTCGGCTTCTCCCCATACGGGGTTTTTATTGGCCGTCTATCCATTTTTTGTGCGGCACGCATTTACACACGATGGAAGCGTCTGCGCGACGCCCTCCTCCGACGATCCCTCTCGTCTCGACACTACGGAATGTCTTTGTCCCACGGAGGAAGCTTTTTTAAGCTCGTCCGACAACACAGTTCACATACAATATCCGTGAAATGCTTTTTAAAGTCTTTTCCAACCCTGATTGACAATTTTTTTTGGCCCATTCGTCACAGATGTGGAAACAAAACTGTGATCGAGTCCACTTTCGTATATTGAATTATCGTCGTCGGCATAATTATTTGTAAAGCAATCCGCGGCAATAAAATCGCAATTAAGCCAATCGATCATCTCACTTTATCTAGTCGATTTATATGTTAACAAGTAAGGCTGTAAAGTTTAAACTGCAATAACATTGAGACTCATAAAGGCAAAGGACACAGACGTAAAGTTCGCAATAACAGCAACAGTAGAATATTAATGTGAGCGAGTCATACGGTTAACTGGACTTGCGAAACTCACCAACGGGGGCCGATGACCACCGGGCGTCGTTATGTTGCGTCGGTACAACCAGTTCCAAACTATTGCACAGATATTAATTGGTGGTGACAGACGGCTGGCTAGGACAGATCCGCCGGGGTGAGTGGGGCGGTGTTTTTTTCATGAGCGACGATAACAGCTCCGCTGCATTCCGAGATAAGCGCCACTCGCTGCGACTATCGCGACGGCTGATAACGTGACTGCACTGCCGAATGCACGCTGCCCGAATATGACATATCCATTTTTTCGAAAACATAATAATGCATACCTATCTTACTTCATAAAAAATGTAGAAGTTTGTTTGGATGGATGTTGTTACTCTATTTCGCAAAAACACAGAAAGGAGGTTATCACTGCCCAAAAAGTACTGAACAGATTTTAAAGAAATTTAACAATCGTCTTTTTCTTCTCGAGTCAATGGAACCAGTCCAAAACCGACTTGGATGCCGCTGCCGCGAAGCTGATGCGATGATGGTTTTAACAGTCATATAGCTCTGATCAACTGTTCCATCTCGCGCAGGACAATTCCAGCTATGCGGACATGACTGCCAACAGTCAGAGATTGGAGAGCCACTTGAAGAAAAAGTATGTAGAAGGTTTTGGACCCGTGGCGCTCCTTTGGTAGACTTTTTTGACGCCTGAACTTGACGCTTCGGAACAGTTTCCCATTACGAAATTAGAAAAGGGCAAATTGGTCCTTGGTCCCAGTTTGTTGGACTGGGACAAGATGCTCCCTAACTCTACGCGACGAGGGTTCAGGCGACTCGGACCATAAAGAACTGGGACCTCGGTCCCAGTTGCCTGATAACATTTTGGAATCGGTCGACTGGGGCCATAACCTTAATTGCTTTAATGTAAAGTTAACCGCAAAATCTGTTGTATTTTAAAAAAGTACCAGGAACGCATAACAATTTGAGAGGTAGAAATGCAACCTCCGAAGATGAAAAAGTTAGGTAATTGAATATGTAACTAGGTAACTTAGGTACCTTATTTAACGAAACGTTTATTGGGCTTTATCTATTCCATCAAAGTACCCGCAGTGCATCAGGGCTATCCCTTAGAATCCATATTCTTACTTGATCTATAGACACGCATCCCCTTAAACTAGCCCTAGCACCCAAGCCATATGACCCCGTATCAGTGCATTTATGTGATGCCAGTTACATTTATTGCGTGCATTGTTTCGAGACCGACGACACGATCTAATTGTTGTCCCAGACGTACCCAGCAGACCAAACGACTCGCATTAACCTTAGGGCTGGGAAAGTCAATCGAATCACACAAGTAATAATAATATTCTTCAATCCGTCCGTGTGGTTTCCGGATTTTGAATAGGATCCCCCACCTCATCCCGTGGGTCCCATAGAAGACGACTAAGGAAATATCAGGAAACGGGCTGCAATGTTTACCTGTATACAAATAAAACCTATTGCGGTCACCACCCCGCCTGCCAAGCGTGGTGATTACGGCAAATCCTAAACAACTATTGTCACTATAGCATAGCACTGAGTGAGGACTAGAGGATTCGGTCCCGGGATCCCGAAAACCGGGATTCCGGGATCCCGGCCATATTTTAGTCCCGAAATTTTCGGGATTAAATTTAAAGAGTCCCGGAATTTTCGGGATTGAAATATTGTTAATACAAGTTAGTACAAATGTGCGTGAAACGGCTGATTTCATATGATTTTGCTATCGATCAGTACTGGATTATGTGTAAAAATTCCGGAATCAGCGCTGCACCAACCGGAGGGACTGTTGTTGCGGCAAGTGCCGGACCAGTGGAGTTCTAGCGGCGGTATTGTGTGGACAGAGTGGGTCAGCCCGCCGGCCAGGGAGACCCGTAGCAACGGTGGTGAGGCTGGCCGCCCGCGGCATAGTACAGGGACCCGACAGTGGCTGACCACCTCCGAAGGCTGCCCCACCAGGCCGCGCATAATACCGGGATGGCTCGTTGTGCCGGGTGGTGCCCGGGTTGAGTGGGGCCCGGTGACAATTTCCGGTGGGGTACAGGGGCCCTTCCGTCTGCCGGACTGGCTACCCCTGTACTGTGGTACAGGCCGTCCAATACCAATGCGGGACTCCGCGCCTTTTCTAGTTTTTGCCGCGACAACGGTCACTCCTTTCATGTCCCTCCCTTATCCACTTCAATGGCACGACGACGACATTGCACACGTCCTACAGCAGCTTCCCAATCCTTCCCCACCAACTCACTGTTTGAGGTGGAGTTCACCAACATCCGTGGACTCCATGCAAACCTCAACGCCGTCCACCAACACTTCGAGACGGAGAGGTCTGCGATGCCGTTTCTGAGTAAAACTCAGATTGGCTGCCGATTCGGCATACCTGCACTACCCCAGCTATGTGCTGGAAGAGTCCTTCCACGCCAAGGCCTTTGTTCAGTTTTTTGAAGATTTAACAAAAGATTTAAAATAAAAATTTAATTTTGAAATAAAAAATAAAAAAAAAATTTTTTTAATTTAATCTTTTTGTTACCACTTTCTATGACCAATATAATCCCGGGACTGTCCCGGGATCCCGGGATGAACTGTAGAAAATCCCGAAATCCCGGGATTGGAAAAATCGACCGGGATCGAATCCTCTAGTGAGGACTATGCCCAGCAGTGGACGTTTGAAGGCTGATGATGATGATTAGTATGCGAAGGTCCAGTGACCAAGACGTTTGCATACTAATCACCATCTCTTGACTATTTTAGGCAAGCGATATTTAATTTGTTGTTGCCGGCATGGTACTCGCCGGTCGGCCTATGTAAGACCTATCATCATAATAGATAAGACCGATAAGATTGAGATGTTCAGCACAAAATTAGAAAACCCGGAAGGAAAACAGGTGCGATGTAAGTAAGTAGATGGTACATAATAATCTATTTTACGCAGTTAAAATATGGCATGTACCTTTCAGAGAGAAGAGAGCCTTACAAAAGACACTGTTTCTATCCCGAGTGTGCCAGAGGGCCTATTCTGAACTGTACAACCGATACTTTATAACTAATGCTACACTTCGTTAGCCGTAAACCTGTTGACCATGGACCTATGTGCAGGCAGACCAAGGATTACCTATCATAATAGATTAGCCCGATAAGATTAAGACGTTCAGCACAAAATTAGAAAACCCGGAAGGAAAACAGGTGCGATGTAAGTGCGTAGATGGTACATAATAATCTATTTTACGCAGTTAAAATATGGCATGTACCTTTCAGAGAGAAGAGAGCCTTACAAAAGACACTGTTTCTATCCCGAGTGTGCCAGAGGGCCTATTCTGAACTGTACAACCGATACTTTATAACTAATGCTACACTTCGTTAGCCGTAAACCTGTTGACCATGGACCTATGTGCAGGCAGCAGCTTGTAAACTTCTTAAACTTCGAACATTAGGTGTTAGTTTTTTTTTTAAGGGCCTTTATTTGATTACCTCAAAATTCTGCTATTTGATACAGAAAATTGAGGTAATAGTGAGTGTTTTAGGTGTTAGTTATCTAAATAAATTCGTTAATGACGGCTCGAAACTGCAGTATCACAGTTCAGAGTAGGTCTACAGGGTACAATTTGTATCGGGGTGTAACGGTGTGACCTGTCTTCTTTTCGCTCCAAGTCAATCCTTATCTGCTTTTCGTGTATCCTGCCGAATAACAAACGAGGCTCTGGCAACCAACTGGTAGCGGTATAACCATCACGATTGAAGGTGTAGCTAAATACCACAGGCCGATGACGGGCAGCAAAGACACCGGGAAGCAAGGCCCTACGATCGACAGCCCGCATGCCCAACGTCGCAATTAGGTATAGCCAAATCCTCGAGGCATCGGTAGCACACTTCAGAATAGGCCACGTCTCCTCTCGCCCAGCGCCGGCGCAAACCCGACAATCAACGACAATAACTAACGATTTATTTAATCTTGCAACGATTGAGCGGCAATGAATCATATGACGTCCTCCAACTTATTGGCATAAATTGAATAAACTAACTTCAACACGCAGCCATAAAAAGAAATATGAGTACTGTGGGCTTATAAGTGGTGACTGCACGGCTTTATTTATGCCATTTGCTCATCAAGGGATACTTTAGACCCAATGAGAGCTTTGGATTCGCTTTCAAAAGAAGAAAAATATGAATTTCTTTCCAATGTTTGTACAATGGGGAGTATCCTAAGGAGTTGTTTGTGATAATGCCTACGCGACGTACTACCATCGAACTGCCAAAGAAACCTCTTCTTCTTTCAAAAGAAACTTCGTGTCACGCACACTCGGGCTATGGAATGTACTCCCCGCCGAGGCCCGAACTAGAGTATAGGTAGTAGGAGTAGGGGCCCTTCAAGTTCTAAAGAGTTATAAAGAGGTTTTTAAAGGATCGGCAACGCGCTTGTGATACCCTGGTGTTGAAGGCGTCCAGAGGCTGCAGTAACCGCTAAACATCAGGCAACGTAGGCCACCTTAATGGTATAAAAAAATTGTCGTTGTAGATTCTACATGGTTTCTAACTAATTTCAACCTTTCCAATTATATCGTCTAAATATAAACACTGCATTTTGCCTCTTGCCTTAATCCAATAGACATGTTTCCTTCTTGGAAAAGGATTAAAATTCTAACCTTTATTTTAAGATTTAAATCTTTACCAAGTCCGATATCTTTGACTGAACAGAAATAAATAAAACTGATACATTCAAATTAAACGACCATTTATCCAGAAATCGGATATCGTCGATTGTGGCTGACAAAAAAATTGCTTAATGCCTGTCCTTACTTATAATTCAGTGACGCTACAAAACGAATTTGCCTTATAAAAGAAAGAAGGAATTGGCTTCCTTATTAGGCTATAATATTAATAATATTAATAGGACATCTAGTCCGATTTTGGAAGTTGTTCCAAATAATTTAAATTTAAAATTGAGACAATAGAGGATTACTCTAGCACCTTAGAGACAAAGGAAAAGCCTATCAATTTTAACATTGTACATCAAAATATACAGGGTGTTTCCGGCAAAGACTTAGAATTAGAATTGTTTTTAAACACAAAAAATATCCATGCTTTATGTATCACAGAACATTGGCTGAGACAGCATGAATTAATGTTAAATATTGATAATTATAAAGTCTGTAGTTCTTTCACTAGAGACTCTGCCATTAGAGGTGGGTCGCTTATCTTATTGCAGGGTGGCATTTCATTCAAGGAGCGAAAAGATATTGTATTGCTCTCACTGGAAAGAACCATTGAGATTGCTTGTGCAGAGCTTGAGCGATACATTATAGTTTGTGTATATCGGCCTCCATCTGGCAATTTTGTTACATTTGAGTCCCGTATGGAAGAAGTTTTGAAAAAAATTTGTACATCTAGCAAAAATATACTTGTTTGCGGCGACTTTAATGTAAACATTCTGGACAAGTCACAGAACTCCATTAGGTTCTTAAATCTATTTAAATCATTTAACTTGCTACCTTTGTTTAATGAACCTACTAGAATCACTCCTACATCAGCAACTTGCCTAGACAACTTTTTCAGTAATTGCAGTGTAAAAGAAAAATGTATAATTAATTTTGTCAACTCGGACCATGCCGGCCAGTTGGTAGTATTGGAACAGCAAAGTGCTCGCACGACGTCTAGTTTTATTTGTAGACCTGTCACCGCGAACCGCATAAAAAAATTTAAGCTAAATATTAATGAAAAAGTGCACATTGTGAGCGCTGATAATAATATGCGAAATGACGATGTTGATCAAATGTATGAAAATTTGTTTGATGTTATTTCTAAAGAATATAATAGTGTATTTACAAAGAAAACTATAAAGGTCAATAGTTCTAAAGGTAGATTTAGTGAATGGGCAACACCAGGTATTTATAAGAGTAGGCGCAGGTTGTTTGAACTATATGATACAAAAGCTAACTCAAATGACCCTTCCATTATAGAACATGTAAGAAACTACTCAAAGGTATTCAAGAGAGTATGTGCTATAGCGAAAGCAATGTTTCTTAAAGATAAAATAAAGAAAGCCAGCAATAAGATTAAGGCGACATGGCAAATAATCAATAGGGAAACTTGTAAGAGTAAAATTAAGGATCGAAAGTTCTGTTTGAAAATCGACGATAAAACTGTTGAATCGGATGTTGAAGTGGCAAACGCGTTTGAATCTTTCTTTGCCAACATTGCATCTAAAACGACGGACACATTAAATTCTAGCCCGCGTCTTGCTTATGACCTCCTCAACACATATTCTGTCGAATGTAAGGTAAAGTTTAATTTTCATCAAATCGACGCCCTAGACATTTTGGATGCTTTCAGAAAGTTAAATATTAAAAAGACTGAGGATTACTGGGGACTTTCTGTTGATATATTAAAAAATATAATCAGCATTATTTCACCAATTTTGGCAACAATTTTTAATAAATGTATTGAAACTGGGCATTTCCCAAGTTTGATGAAACTTAGTAAAGTCATACCACTATTTAAATCCGGTGATAAGTGTGACCCATCAAACTTCAGACCAATATCTATACTGCCCGCTTTAAGTAAAATTTTCGAAAAAATTATATTTAATCAATTAATAATCCACTTACAAGATAATGATATATTGCATAAGAACCAGTATGGATTCACCAAAGGTAAATCCACGACTGACGCTGGTGTAGCGCTCGTAAAACATGTATTTGATGCATGGGAGAACAAGCAAGATGCTGTGGGGATTTTCTGTGATTTGTCAAAGGCATTTGATTGCGTTGATCATCAGACACTACTTATGAAGTTAAGTCATTATGGTGTATCGAACGACTCGCTTAGTATGATACAGTCTTACCTGATAGGAAGAATCCAAAAAATTGATGTTAACGGTAGTCACTCCTCTGGAGCCCCCTTGCTTATGGGTGTGCCCCAGGGCTCAATATTGGGACCTTTGCTCTTTTTAGTATATATTAATGATCTTCCATGTTTTGCAAAAGACTTATGTGAGATGGTGCTATTTGCCGATGACACATCTTTAATATTTAAGGTTGACAGACAAAGAGAAAATTTTGACGAAGTAAATGATGCTGTCTCTAAAGTATTACATTGGTTTACAAGTAACAATCTGTTACTAAATGCTAAGAAAACTAAATGTATAAAGTTTTCTATGCCCAATGTCAGACAAGTCAAAACTGTCATTAACATAAATCAAGAACCCATTGATATCGTTAACTCAACAGTGTTCTTAGGTATCACCTTAGACTCAAGATTGCAGTGGGCTCCACATGTTGCTGCCCTTGCAGGACGACTTAGTTCAGCTGCATATGCTGTTAGGAAGATTAGACATTTAACTGATGTCGACACTGCGAGATTGGTTTATTTTAGCTACTTCCATAGTGTTATGTCCTATGGCCTTCTACTGTGGGGCTCAGCGGCAGACATCCAGACCATATTTGTTTTACAAAAGAGAGCTATCAGAGCCATATACAAACTTGGCCCACGTGATTCTCTTAGAGACCTTTTTAAAGAAATAAATATCTTAACTGTCGCTTCCCAATATATCATGGACTGTTTAATCCATGTTTATAAGAACAAGCACAAGCTTCCTAAAAATTCAGATAGTCATAAATTCAATACCAGAAACAGGCACAAGCTAGCTATTCCTAATCTGAGGCTGAATAAATGTGGAAAGTCATTTATAGGGCTTAGCATAAAAATGTTCAATAAATTGCCTCAATGTATAATTGATCTACCCATACAAAAGTTTAAATTATATATTAAAGGATGTCTAATAAAGAAAGGTTATTACAGAATTGAAGACTATTTAAGTGATAAGACTGTATGGTCAACTGCCAAATAAGCGGATGCTGCTCGCCTGCACTTTATCATAATAAAATTATAACCATTTCATTGGTTGTTTATATAGAGTCATATGTAACTTCTATTCTATGTAAGCTACGTCCTTCAGTTAATTTATTCATTTATTAGTTTTATGATTTTGCCAAATATTTTATATTGGGGTAACTGGACTAGTCATGCTCACTAAAATGTTTCTGGGGTGGTGGCGCTGTGTGGCGGGTCGTTACACTCCCTCAAATATGGTTGAATGAAGCGATGGCTGGTACACACGTCATACTTGTGAACAGGTGCTGCCTTGGAGACTGGTCTACTCCTGATTGCCCTATATAGAGTATGTTAAGGTTAATTTCTTTTTTTTTAATCTAATTTATAATTAATTTTGTAAGGCCCCAGACTGTATGACGTGGTCGTAGTTAAAAGTATAAATGTGATAATAATATTGTAAACACCATTTTGAAAAGAGCAACTACACGAGTTTCTTGCCGGTATCTTCTCGGTAGAATGCTGCTTTCCGAACCGGTGGTAGCTTCGACGATTTGTAAGTGTTTTTCATAAAAACCTATACAAATAAAGATTATTTTGACTTGACTTGACTTGACTTGACTTGAAGAACGCAGAGGTACAATCCAGTGTCAACCTACATCAAAATTAAACGCAGTCAGATCATGCGATGAGGATTTAAACATCGCGTTATGTTTTGAATTAATTTGGTAACCAACATGACATAAGTACATATTTACGCTTTTCTTTTCTTTCTTTATCTACCTATGACGTCCCACTGCTGGGCTCAGGTACCTAAGTTTTCCAAGGTAAAACCAGAGCGAGGGGAAATGGGTAGTAGCGCTTACTCAACTCGCCTGATGTTCAGTGTCGTCACATACCTACTATCATAGAGCGCACTAAGCCAACAAAAGCCGATCTATTATATTATTATAACTAACCCCGAAGCTAAAGGTAAGAAGGTTCGTTATCTATATTATTAAAACACAAACTGAAATGATACCAACAAAAAGTACCTACTTCAAGCGATCACACAGTGCCTATACAGATCATTTAAATGCTAGAAACAATTTACCCAAGATTCCAACAGCGTAGTAAACAAGTTCGTGATCAAGGAACATAAGTCATAGAGTGCGGTCCCGCGCCGGTGGCTCGCCGTTCGGCGCAAGCGCATCGGAGACTTCTATGATCACTCTATAGGTAAGTGAGAGGACAACGTGCGCGGTCAAGGTAAGTGAGCAGATACCTGTTGTCGATGACACAGCGCACTCAAGATTAATCTCCAATTTAAACTCAACTTTATACCATAAGGTACAATTTGGTCTGCCGGGTCCGCTTAGTGAAGAGTAAACAATGCCGTCGAGTAAGATAAAAAATATAGTCCGAAGTGAAGATAAAAACTATTTATAATGCAGAGTTCTCTGTTTGCACTATTACACGGACCTAGGCTATACGTTTGCCTGTCTAGATCTGGCAGTGATTTTTATTTGTTTAACGGCGTGGGTGGCGCAATGGTTTTATAGCTTAGAGGACTAGCCGAAGGTTCCGATTCGAATCCCGGTCGGTCAAATTGGGAAATAAACTTTTCTGAATATTCTCAGGGCTTGGACATTCTGGCAGATGCCCCCAAGTCATCACCTGGTACTCATAATAAAAGGAACATCCTTAGTTAAGACCAGCAGAATTATCACAATGTCTATTTTCGGATACCAAGGATTCGGAAGCTTTGATTTAACGTCTTATTTGACATTAATTGTACTAGACCAATGTCAATTTGAACGAACATGCATTTTCGAGAAAAAGACTTTCCGAATGGTTTTGAGAGCTCCATAGATGGTTGGTGTTTGGCGGAATTATTTATTTATTGAATTATTGCTAACTTTTATGAACTTATATATTGCTGACGAGTTTATCCCATATTTTTCAGGTTTCCCGAGCAAACGAAGTTATTTAACAACAACTGGCACAAATATGTAATGGCAATTGGATACCCAAATAGTAATAAACAACTATAAAATAGACATAAACTCCAAAACCGGTTTAATTAAATCAACCATTGGATTAATTTAACCAGCCACCGGACTCTGGTATTCGCCGAGTCTTGCGATGTAACTTGAATTGTATAATTTCCTGGTTACATGGAGACATTTCTATATTTACTAAGGTTCATTAATCTGCTTTTTTTAAACCGCAATGGCATCAGATACTCAGTAACGCGATAGGGCTGGTTCTCAAAGCGTGCGCCGCAAAACCCTAGGGCGAAAGAAATGGATAGACTTTCGCTCACAATACTTAGTTCATATGCAATATTAGGTACTGCCGCATCTGCGGCACCACCTGGTCTTCGACCACTTGGTAGGCCACTGTACTGTTGGGTTAGGAGGCAACTAAAGACATTATCGAGCTGTTCTGCTGGCTAGAATATGGCACAAACCAGTAGGGGCTTTATTTAATCCATTGAACACCAATGAAGCTTATATGCGCCGTATAAAGGTGCCTAAATCTTAATTATGCGTCGAGACATAAAAGTTTGAGAACCCCATACGCGATAAGGCATAAGATGGTGCATGTTTACCTAGATTGTTAGTATTCTGTCTAGTCTTGAAGAGGTCCAAGTTGTTGCACTACTTTCGTTGCCAGCTAACCTCATAGTGGGCCCAACAGCCTTCGCAATGTGGTCTGACCAGCTTGCTGGTGGTCTGCCGACTGACCTCCCTTAAGCCTTAGGCTTGCCGGAGACATACTAGGAATTAATAAGGAACCAATTGGTTTCTTAGCTTCCACTGCACATTAAACTGCTCGCGAAGTTGTCAGATTTCTTTCTACAAGATAATCACAACTATGTAGCATCTTCATACTTGTTTCTGCTAATCCTAGTGATTGACTGGTAGATAATGCCTACGCTGTATTAAGTTTGTACACTATTTAATTGTGCAATAAAGATAAAATAAATAAAAGCATCGGACCCCATACAACAGCTAATCTTTTTTTTTATAGTGGCTCGACTGCTCGAGCCATTAGCTTCCCTGCGCCTGATGGAAAGCGAAAGAGAAGCCCAAGTCGCTGTGACAACGGGCAAGTAACTGGTCAGTTAATACACTACTAACACAAAACACCGAAGATGAAGATTCGCCAAAGTTTTAACCTATTTTTAAATAAGAAATACAAATAGAAGAAAAATCCTGGAAATCAACGAACTATTTGTAATTTGCGATCAATTAAACTGCTTACTGCTCCAAAGGCTCCTCAAATTGAAATTGGGTTATGCTTACCATATTTAAAAGGGAATGTCTTAATTAAGACACAATTAGCATTTAAAATTAATATTCGGTGGCCAGTGCAGATTCCTAGGAGCAAGTTCCACCTGTTTTAATTGTGTACGATGTAAGGCCAATCTGATTGTGATCGAGGCATTCGGTAGTGTACCAGACCAAGTCTTACTACACGTATCTTACTAGGACTGGGCAAGAAGATAGATACCATACTGACCCAATTCGTACTGAATAAAAATAGAAAGATTAATAAGAAATGTTTTAAACTGTCTAGTAGTCTTACTAGAAGAGATAACAACAAAAATAAACATTATAAAATGCTATGAGAACCAGAGCAAAGTAGCTGTACCTACCTGCTTTGCTCTGCCAATAAACATCCTTTAGAAGGTTTACTTTCCTTTAAAAGGCCAGTATTTCGTAATACTACATGTATATGCATATTCCTCAGTTTGACTTAGGAGGATCTGAAATGCTGCCAACTAACGATGCCACTTTTACTGGCGCATTGCCAATTTACCTAGGTGGCTTAGACAATACCAAATATTAGATCTTTTCGCACGACGCGACGGTCTCTATCGTATGATATCCAAGTGTTGTAAACTATTGAACTCTCACCTCCAATGGAATGGTTGATGAAATTAGGACAATAGTAGATAAGGAGTATGTTTAGTTATATTAGGCATTAACAGTAAACACTACACAGCATCATTCACGAACTAGCTATTAGAAGTACGCACTCAATAGTTAACTTCTGCCCCAGTCGAACATTCAGTATGCTTACGTTATTGCATTTTTCTGTAAACTTACAATTTGCAGAGGCCACATTATACTTAATTTTATGGAACCTTCAAGCAAACCACTAATACATCTCGTGCATAGTAATTGTAAGTAAAATGCAATACTTATGACCGGGTTCTGAATTCAAGTGCGCATTGAGCATATGTAGCAGACAACACTAATTTCCATTAATAAAATTGTGTTTGGTCCCCTACGAGTAGATGATAACAGCAGATCTTGGCATCACGTTTCTTTGCTCTTAAACCAGCCTGTTCGTATTATTTTCAAATTCACAAGCTTATAGACAGCGCTAATTTCTATCAATCAATAAAATAATATGTAACAATACTACTCCCCTCACCGGCTACAGTAGCCATCCTCCAAGGAGCTACAAACTAGCCAAGTACCCAGGATATGAAAAACGTGCACCAGTGTGAGCGCAAGTACTGGTCTGTTCCCTCTCATAATACTTCATAGACCGGTGGGAGAATAGTTCGATAAGACATGAGAGAGAGATCATGCGCAGGACCAATGGGGAAATGTGCTTTCCAATGCACGAGGGTGTATTGACCAACTCCATGGCCTCACTGTCACTGATTAATTTCTCAATGTGGATCAAAAAAGCAGCATAGAAAAGATCTTGGCACCATTTGCTTCGGATCCGAGCTAGCCCGTTCGTATCATTTACAAAGTCACTTGCGTGACTACCCGCGTATTTGCAAATCAAATTCAAGTTAATGCATGTATTAATTTCCAGCAGCAGCTGCTAGATGTCGTCGGGAGAATGATTTATATCATCTGATAAGCGCAAAACATTCGTTAATTATTGAAAACCAATACTGTGGCCAATGATAAATTTCGAGTTGCACAACCATTTATTGTATAACGTGGTAAGTACATGATTTTTAAAATTTATGGAGTCCAACTCAGAATAATAAGCAATTTAAAATAACAAGTGATTTGTACACATTATAAACAACTTACTGAATTTCAACATTTTTAAATGATTTCTGTATGACACAGACTTTTAAAATTTTCTACAAAGTAATTTGGCTATTGAGGAACTTTACATACAACATACATTGTGGACTTTGGGGCATTTTAAGTATGAAACTAGTTTTAATTGCGGCAAGTTTCGTCGTCGATGTCTATTCTGCTGTATCGCACTTATTTTGGAAGATTGGTCATAACGAATGTTCAAAATACATGTCTTAGCAACATGAAAACCCTGAGGGCAATTAATCATAACAGATTAGGCCTATGCAGCAGGAATTACACAGATCACACATCCCAAATAAGGCGGAAAACTGCTTACTTTGAGGCCCAGAGTATGTATTTCTTTAGACGAAATCAAAACTACACGTACTTATAAGGAAAGATTTCAAAACAAGAAGGAAAATTTGTTTACCAAGAATAAATCTCAAGGGATCATTAAAAAATAACAATGTATCAAATTCGGACAAGATAGCCGACATAAAGCAAACGGATGACAGGGGTAGGACACCCGCGGCGTGTGATTAACAACTGAAAAGATGCTTTCAACATTAATCTTCCAAAAATACAATGTTGCAAATACGAAATCAAAAAGTAAAAGACTATGAACTAATTAATTCATTGGTTTCTACCATAGTTCTTTTAGATACAGACCGACAACAAACGTAGGTCATATTAACGACAAAAACTAATGACTACTCTGTCCTCGAAAAAGGTTCCAGTTCATAATTTGCTGATTTTTTTACAAAAAGTACCCTTTCCGACTTTTCATTGTACGAAAACTTTCACTTGCAAGTATGCTAAAAGGATTGTCACCGTACCCAGACTGTTTAATCTTTTTAACCATTATACAAAATGGACATACAACCACGCATTCAGCCCATTAGGGTAAACGGTCACCGGCAAAGGTAAATACCGTATTATTAAAGACAAAGAAAGTGCACTAAGGAATCGCAAATTTACACGGTCACTTTCGTTAATGCACTTTTTATCATCCATACACAGACACACACGGCATTGTCTGTTCACGAAAATTTACTTGGAGCAATTTTGTGATGTCCGGTCGTTACGTCCAATGTGCTCGAAGCGGTCTATTATTGCGCAACGCTCACGTAAGCGCGCCTTGACATTGTTAATCTCACACACGAGATCCGAGCCAACGACAGGTAACACAAGAGACGACGAACGTGAATCACTAGTTTAAGGATAAACAGCCAACCTCCATTACAAAGAACACTAAGATAATATAAAAGCACTATTAACGCATTAACTAGACATGGTCAAAGATCCCGAGCCTCACATAATGTAACTTTTGAATAAACATGAAGGAAATACGTTAGATGACGGAAAACTACACATAAAACCTGAGTGCGTCGTATTGTACAAGGCCGCCGAACGAGACGATCTCGAGTACTACCAATTTGACACTGTTCACCTCCGCTTATTGGACGAAGTGGAACGTGTAAATGAAGAAACGAAACGCTACCCTGTAATCATTTAACAAGCACCACAAATGATGAAACAGATGTCATATTTGAAGGCGATATCAATTCTAACGTTGAATAGATTATAGAAACACAACGGACTTTACACATATCCAAATGATATTTAAAACAGCTAAGTAATTAACTTATTATTTATTTATTTAATCTTTATTGCACATAAAATGTGTACAAAAGGCGGACTTAATGCCGGATTTGTGCCAGTGTAGAAGAGCAAACGAAATATAAATAAACAAAACATTAATTAATATCAACAATAAAAGAAGCATATGATATCAATGTTTCGTTAACTAACATAACATGCATTTGAAAAATTTAATGGCATATTTGTTTTTTCTAATTATCACCCAAAAATAAGTTTAAACAGTAGGTACTGATAAAATTTAATTCAATTATCTTCTAGTCTTCCGAGATAAAAACATAAAATACCTGGCGTAAGCAAAGAGACAGTAAAAATATATTTTGATTTTTGGTACAAGATCCCAAATGGAGAGTTCAAACCGTTTTCAGAAAAACGCCTCAGTCCGTTTATACGACAATTTGCATTAAACCAACACTTGTTTTTGCAGAGAAAACTTGCCCCAACACCTCTTAGTTGGCAAACACTTGCAGTAAATTCAATGAAGTGGCAAGCGGCTTTTTAAATGTTTACACGAAATACAAACACAATGTCGCAAATAACAAGGATGATGAATTGTTGACTCCCGAGTCAGTGGAGGTGCGTTTTAATAACTGTGAAACAAGCACAGTTCCTAAATTTAGGCGTCAGTGTCTTCTGACATCATGCAATAGCTATTCAAATAGCTGAAAGGTTAGGTTAGGAAGTTTGTTTATACGCCCTGTAGTATGGGGCGTAGAATCATCATCATCAGCCCACATCAGTCTACTGCTGGACATATGCCTCTCTCAATGCTCGCCACTACGACCGGTCCGGGGATTATCCCTGCCTGTCGTAGGAGGCGACTAAAAGGGCCTTTGGGGTTGTGGCCCTGATGTATGCATAAAGGCATTCCCAACGAAAAAAAAGAGGAAGTTTGTTTACAGGGGCACATCATATTGGGATTCCGTCACCTGATGGAAAGCGAAAGAGAACCCCAAGTTGTTGCAGCAGTGGCCATAACCAGATCAACTGATAGTCGTGTTGGGGTAAATGTAAATCATATATGATAATCTCTGAACCATCGTTGCAGTTCTCCTTTCATGGTTGGATAACTACTAATGCTCAAATTTCGATGCGACAATTTAAGTTTATGTTCATTTTTTACGAACATGTCTGCTTTTATTGGTGTTTGATACGTGTAATATGTAAAAAAAAGTATTTAAGTAACTTCCAACTAATCAGTTGTCAAGTCTAGTACCTACCCTTATTACAAACTTCGGTTTAGTTTGGGACTAGATAGCGCTGTGTGGCCCAGCGTGGCATGTGTTGGGTTAATTATTTTTTTTATATTTTGTAAATCACACACAACTGATGGATATGAGAAACCCAAGAAGAGCAAAGTGGCGAACAATTAGAGTGGCCCATGTGCGTTCTAGATGCCTAGCAGTGGACTGAGAAAGGCTATGCTTTCCGTTACGTCTTATTATTTTCTTCCTTTCGAATATGTTATGACTGCAATTAACCGGCCGGCCACATTGTTCTATAACTGACATTGTTTGAACAGACGCCCGACTAAGGGCAGGTGGGATGTGTGCGTGCTCACGAAAGTAAACACGCCACGGTGGCACCAGCCGATAAGCTGGACGAGTGGAACCACTTTACGACTTCCAAAACCAACACCGACCCCAAACAGTACAGGACTTTACAAGTTTTGGTCCTGCTTTTAAGTAATAGGTGTAGCACAGCGCAGGGCAGCAGATTTTGTTAAGCCCGGAATCGACCTACGTACACAGCGGCGCAGGCACGTGCCACGCAGACATGCGTTTGTCCTACGAGTATATGGCTGCCACAACTACCCTGGCCGCTCTGTCCCTGTGTTACGCTTGCTGCCCGAGTCTCGGCATACGCTCAGATTTATTATTGCCTTGTACAAACACCCATCCAGCCATCAACGTACCCCCATCTGTAAAATTTCAACAATTCTTTTTTTTGTAATCCTCTACCCAAAATAGGGAAGAAATTGCGATACGACCGCCTAAATTCTATTAAAACAGCTCATTCTACCAAGTTTTTAACTCACCTATGTATATGGTGAGCAATAAAGAATATCTATCTACTTACATAATTTCGTTCATTATGCATCGAAATATTTTGTACAATTCGAATGACTTGTGGCTACAAGTGCTAGCCATGATACACATCAAGTTTGATAACGTAAAGCAAATAAATGTGATGAGTTACTACAAGTCGGTTAGCCACACATTGCATTACATATTGGAGTCATTGACTTACTTTTAATTGTAACTATATTCCCACTCGCGACTTGATAAATAACAGTCTACGTTCTAAAAGAAACCAATATAATAATAGGTTTGCAATTGCATTAATTAAATGCTCTCATTTCTTGTTTCAAAACAATTTTCTCAAACATCTTCGGTGTTCCTAACTAAGATTTTAAAAATGTATTAAAAGAACTAGCTGTGCCAGCGGCGTCGCACGCGTAGAAATCGGCTTTCAAAAGCAACGGACTTCCATAAAATAGTTCTTCCTAAATTTTAAGTTAGACCTGTAGCAAAAGGTACATTGATGAAAACCGCATTTAATTCCATGCAGTAGTTTTTGCGTGATGTGTATTGAAACATACAGTCAAAAATGTCTCCCGTTTTCCCAACACTTCCCGTCACTGCCCTGCTCCTATTGATTGTAGCGTGATGAAAAGTATACTATAACCTGCCCAGGAGTATAAAGAATAATTGTGCCAAGTTTCGTTAAAATCCGTTCTGTAGTTTTTGTTTCTATAACGAACATACAGACAGACAGACAAAAATTTTACTGATTGCATTTTTGGCATCAGTATCGATCACTCATCATCCCCTGATAGTTATTTTGAAAAAATATTTAATGTACAGAATTGACCTCTCTACAGATTTATTATAAGTATAGATTGTCCACATGATCCAGCTATTGTCTTAACGGTTACCAACACGTTTAGTAATTTACTTTTATTTATATAGATAAGTTCTAACTATTTACGCACGGAGAAACCAACTGTTTCAACATGGGCACTTCGACTTTGTCTCTTCATGACATTTTATTTGCGTAATACGATGACATAAATAAGCAGTAAAGTGCACTACAATAGTCAATAATTATAAAACCGATAGGATTTATAATTAATATTGACTGCAAAATAACATTTTCAACTAAAACGTACAGTCTGCGCCACGTTAAATTAACGAAATGACATGAATAAATTTTGAAAATGGTCACGCGAACGTATACCGCCTACCGACCTCATTAACTGAAGATATAAAGAGCGAAAGTACAAAAGAAATAAAAATCGAGGGCAGATACTACGGCCTAACCGAATCGGCACAACTAGCAAGGCCTGTTAGTGAAAATGTAAAAGAGTAGGTAACTGACAATCAGAACCAGTATTCACTGTGCGAATAAGAAAATTGAGCTAAATTGGAATTACAATGTTCAAAGCCGCTTTCAAGTATCTTATCATGCTGTTGAATACAATTGTTTGAACAATTCCTTTAAAAACAGAGATTAAGAGGAAGAGCTAAGAAATTGTGACAACGATGATTCAATGCTATAAAAACTTAGTGCCCGTTGTGTTTCTTTTTATAATGAAATACACGAGAATTGGCATTGTTTGATTTCAGAAACCATGTGTAATATGAGCACACTAAAAGGTAGCGCATCGCGACATAAAATGGCAATATCAATGAAATTATCTTTCGTAACAACATTTTGAAAACTTGTTGGTTGGCCCACCTTAGCGTTTTAATAGGACAGAAGCGAGACAACAGTTTGATTTTTAAAAATGTCGAGAAAAGGTATGTAAAAATAACTCGACAAACAGTTATCAGTTGTCGCAGCGTCGTAGCAAAATGAACCATCGATGCACATTAAATGATCCACAGATAACATAACACTATCGGGATATCAAGACTATTCTCATGAATAAGGCAAACGTGCTAATAAATCGCGATCGGAAAGAAATCGAACTATAACTGTTCAATTGCGGTTCAATAAATTTAAATTTAGATTATTAGCTCAATCGACCTCTAGGTTGGTCGTCATCAAAGTTCTTTATTTATTGAGCAAACAAACAGCATACATTTTTACACACAGCTTATATTAAGTAGTTAATAAATTTCACTTTAACGAAAGTTTCTACATTAGTTGATCAGATACTACAAAATACATTGACGTATTTGGTAAAACTGCATTAATTCCAAATCCCGATTATTATGACTCAATTGTAAATCCCATAGCACCCCTCAAGATGCCACGAAAGCGTCATATTTTCGTCAATAATGTCAATACGGTTAAAGGTTATACAAACTAAACATGTTCATAAAGTACTAATAAGACAAAACAAAATCAAAATAAATGATTTACAATACTTTATAGCGCTTCGTTCTGTTCTAAGGCACGATTGGTTTGAACGCTACATCAGAGAGGAAAGGTCTCGACTAGTTTATCTCTCGTAGACGAAATTTCAAACGCTTTCCAGTCGCCAACCAGAGGTTATCTTCGAGTTCAACACAGCGCCTCGACATTTCACTGGCAAGGCCAATGTCACTTACTCCTTCGACTATCAAAATTGCCCGATAAAGTATGTTGATTTATAACAAAATAATAAACATTTTACATAATAAATAAGTGCTGTAATAATACTGTTGTGAAATAAGTAACTAATATTTACGTTTTATTAACTTAGGTGATATGATAAGTGAAGGAAATAGGCATAAGATTCCATGTTTTTGTGTATCATTAATCTGTCTAATAATAGTTACGAGTGCAATTTAAAAATAAATAAATGTAACATGCTTAACACGGTACCTAATCACATGACGATTAGTAAAAGCACTCAACAAAATCAGGTGGTCGCTATTTGACCAAATACTAAATAATCGCACTAGAGTCATGCTCGTTAAACGCTACAACCCATTTGCCGTACACAAAATGGCTTCATGATGACTAACTGGCGAACTTCAATGACCATGAACTGAATGCCTTAACTGCCGGATACGAAAATGGTATAAACGAAAAAGTATCAGTTCTAACAGATAGCTGTTACTCGACCCACATCAGTGGCCTGGTTACGGCGAAATCGCAATGTAATTTTGCGACGTACATTTTTTTGGGAACACTTTTACTTCGGCACCGGGCGCACGGTCCAGCGGCTGAACGGGCGGCCGTATTCGGTGTTGGCACAAATTTCTCTTTCAATACATCCCGTACGTACATAGGCTCGATCTTGATCTCAATTGTCTATTAGTAAGCTCGTGTATGACCGTGCATTTTTCGTTGTGAGATAATAAAAATCCATCTAGAGAATTATCTCTTTTGATTGCCAGGGCCAGTTCTTGTCTTCGATTTTTGGCTGTGTCATACCCATTATGTATAAGTTGTCCTCGTTAAGCTTTAACTAGTGCGGAGTTTGAAACCTCCCAAGCGTACTCCATTGATAACTGGTAAAGGTATGAATGCAAATCAGCTTCGAAGCACGTTCCGGCGTCAATTATAACCGTTTTCCGCGCAGTTTTCGCAACGTTCGACGTCATCATCATGTAAATCCATCAGACGCATGCGCGCCGTATAGCATCACTTTCTCCCTCGAACGCAATCACACTTGTTTAAATTTCGCTCTTTTTGTTCTGCACGGAGTATACTATAAAGTATCTTGGAGGGTTACATAAAAATGCAAAATTTTGTAAAACATTTTGCAAAAATCATCGGTCCCTTTGGGGAAATTTTAACATACAAGAGTGAGAGATCCAATAGATTAAGCATTAACGTAAACAATATTAATGCCAGGCAACATCGTGCGTCATGACCTGTGACATTAGCAGAATCCGCAGAATACATTATAGGAGCGTTCGAATGGATATTGTTCAGTGGGAGTAGCCGAGAGCGAAACTAATACAAACTAGTCACTCGGATTACTTTCATCTGCTGAGAGGCCGAAAGTAAACTTTTACTTTCGGTATGAAAAGATCTTATTCGTGTATCAATTCGTGTTTGTAGGTGGAAGGGAAATTGCGGCTTATGCGGGGGCAATGAGGTCGATGCAGTGGAGCAATGAAATGTTGTCCTACTGTCGACCCGCTATTATTTTCGGATCGATGCTAAGGTGGCACATTGACAGTTACACTAGAAAGCAATAAACGTCAGCTCTATTGTGTAGAGTGAAGCAACATCTTTAAAAGCTGGTATCACTCAAAGAAGCCTATTACAAAACATAGATATGTTGGGTATTGTAATCCAAACCTTACCTTAGAATTTAATCGTTAAGCATTATGTAATTCTATCTGTATTTTTGTTTTATGATTATTTTCTGAGTATTATTTAACAATACAAATATCGAATTAAACAATACGTAAGTATGTCCGATCTACAATAGTATTTATTAATGTGCGTAACATTAATTTGTTACATAAATATAGGCACAATGTAACACATTGAATTTAGCAGAAACTCAGACTGGTAGGGCAAATAATCATACATTCTAAAGCAGATGACACCAACAAGAACGAAAACAATATTGATGTGAATAGATAAGGAAAAACTAGATGTACAGAAAGAATTCCAACGAAATGCAGTTCTCGTGGTAAAATGCAAAACTGTTCGTTATCGACACGCAGATAAAGATAATTAGATCAAAAACAACTACTCCAGTTCCATCACCACCATAATTATTCCGAAGACGTTAGACCGACATTCAATAACGCAGCAACAACACGCACAGCGGTTATTAAATAAGACGTAACCACTGTTCTTGGAAAGTGGAGGGGAAGACGCACGACAGAGCATCTGCAAACATCACACGGTGGATTTGGTGTCCATATACATTAGCTATGCAAAAATAGATCATATCTCAAATTGTTTTTAAAGTCTTATCACAATATTGAAATAATGGGAGTGGGATTACTTGGTAGTGGACAGTTCCCCAGGGTAAGTCCACCACCAAGTAGTGAAGGACAAGAACAAGGACAAGTAGGAAACCCAGACAAACGGTTCTGGAAGCGTGGAACGATCGTGGGTGCGACTGTGTCCCATCAAGGATCCTCGAATAAGCAGCGTTAGAGCCTGGACACACGCTGCATTAAAAAATAATACGCGTTTTATTGGAAGCATGTGTGTCACAAAAGACAATCAACAAGAAAGCTATGTGGTTTCATGGACGAATAATGAGGTTTAACAAAAAAGTACTGTCTTACACGTCCCATTATTTTATAAATAAAAATATATTGCAAAAGCTCAAATGTGTCAGTCACAACAAACGACACGTGAATATGAACATTGCGCGTGAGAGAAACCAGATCGCGACGAGATACACCTACTAAGTAACACGTAATTAAGTCGGGCCATAATCACGACCACTTTACCACTCCGCTCGAAAAGCTTAGAAACGTCTACTATTTCAATGTATATTAGATACTATCTCACGGTTTTATTGGTTCAGTTTATTCTGATCCTTGCTTTACGACTGTGCTGCCACTTTATTGCATATAATAAAGTGTGTGACCACTGGCGTGGTTGGAATCAGGATATTTTGACTTTACACCACGTACATGCGCATCCACCAAATGTTCAATTACAAGTCTATTATTCGTCTTTGACAGATTTTCTTAACTTCATATGTCTGTGCACCTTTAAGCCGGGGAAATTGCTCTTACGCATCCTCGGCACCTGGACAACTGACGGTACGGCACCCTGTCCCAAGATGGTGAGAAGGTGTGGAATACCCACTAAAACCCCGCCCCTTCGTCATGAGCTATGGAGTGGGTCCTAGAAAACATAGCCTATATTGTCCTAGTATACTCACAGAAATAGAAAAAGTAGACGATACATTCCATATTTACGGTAATGCAGTAAGGTCTATTTTTGAACTAAAAAACGCAACAACAAGTTATAAGTGGCGATCAGTAAAGCAGTTAATTAAAAGTGTGATAAGAATGCCAAGAGTCGGTCATCGACCGATAAGGTTAGCCGAGTTATCTCCGCTCTCCACAAGCATTCCGAGTCATTGGTATACTCGGAAGCGTTAGAGAAGATACCTACTGAAAGATATTAGCTATATTGATGTGAAGACAAGAATTGGTCCGTGACTTTGCTTGCAATACTTAAGTAATCATAAAAACGATATCATTTATAGGTACTAGGTGGTGATAAATATTAGACGACAACACATACATAGCTTCGATCCCAAAGTAAGCAGTTTGAGCAACGTTATAGGTATCAGAACAGAATTGATTACTTTGACTTCTATTAACAATATTTTTAATTTTTTAGGAAAAATGTTTAGCAGTGAACGTCTGCTGGCTGATGATGATGATGAACAATACTTCGGAAAAGGAATCGAAACTGGTAACTGCTTTTTATAACTTAAACGATTTGACAGTGATAAGATCAAGCATTGTTAGGTAACACTACTCTGTTTTCGATGAGGAAATGTGCCACGAAATTGAAGTGAAATGCTACTGCTCGTTGTATTAAATAGTATATTTGCAGTACCATCGCTCAATTTTTTCCTCAATAATTGCTTAAAAGCTTCTAAAGGTAGGATGAATACAATAAATAAATAACCTAATACATGCCACGTTGTCCACACAGCGCCATCTAGCCCCAAACTAAGCCGAATTTTGTACTATGGGTACTAGACAATTGATAAACTTACTTAGATACATTTCTTTTTGTAAATAAAGACATATTATACATAGAAAACACCCATACCAATACAAACAGACATATTCATGCACACAAATGTTTGTAATGTGTGGGGATCGAACCCACGACCCTTGGCTCAGAAGGCAGAGGTCACTACCAATTGAGCCACCGAGCCAGTCATATGTAAATGTGTGTTATACTAGCTATAAATTAATAAATATGTTAAAAACATACACATACGAATGTTACAGAATAGAAGATTAGTTACATAGGTTGATAATATTAATAACAAATAATAATTGATTCCACACACATTGTAATGTAGAGGCCAACAGAGCCAAGCGCTTCGCGTTATGGTAATGGGAAAATACCTTCTTTAATTTATAGTTGAAGTAATCGGGTACAAGGCTTGGAATTAAACAAGATTTACATGAGTACATACTAGTTGCATACACATAAAATGTACGTCTGTCCGAGAGTACTTGGGCTAAGCAGAAATTACATTTTACTCTCTGTTCAGTTTATGTACCAATATCTTTAGTACGATCTATCGTTTTCGTGTATTATTTGAAGGCTAATTTCCGTGGGCACATTTGACATGCCATCTAGAGACGCTATAAATCACAAAGCAAGTCATCCACAAAAAAAATAATTTCGAAGCAAGCTTGCTTACCTGATTTTTACAAACGATTCTTTATCCATATTAAAGAACAGAGCGGATTTGTACGTAGTAGGTACATTAAACTGACACATAACATAAAACGATAAAAGGAAAGCATAAAAATAGCTTTGACATTGAACTCCTTTAAACTATTTGGTCCAACTGTACATTTGATGGGACATATAGGGGTGGGTAGATGTTCAATCTACTTGCCTTTTCTACAAAATATCCCCAAACATTTTCAATATGAACCTAGAGTTCAATAACCACCTAGTTATTTTTACAGACTTGTGTAACCTGTCTGTAATGTGTGTACATCAATTTAATTATAATTTTTACATGACATTGACGTTTGTATGACATTGACCAATCATGGCATTTGGACCTCTTGTCGATCGTTACGCCATCTAGCACCTTTCAACATACATACATTTGTGGAGCAAAACTTAAAATTGATTTGAAACACGATTTCGCTTGCAGTAAATACTCTACAGCAGAAAGCGACGATCACAAATCGATAAATACAAATGGACAACATAATTCATGACCAGTGAACGAATATTTATCGTGTCGTCCCTAGAAGTGACTTTCAGTTTCTAACAAGTCCAAAGCAATTGTTTAATCGCTCCGAGTCCAGACTAATTATGGCCTAGCGGTGGTCCAATTAAGATTTTTGATAAGTCTTTATAAAATCTTTGATCTTTTCACTGAACAGTTTTGTTTTAAATGCTAATGCTATTACCAGTTCTACAAAACGAGTAGCTATTTTGGTGCTGGTTCAAACAATCAGAAATATTTACAAAGCTAATTATTAGGATTGTAATCATATTTTAGGGGCCGTTCAAGTATTACGTAAGCACTATGGGGGGGCGGGGGGGTCTTTGCTTTGCTTATTTTGGATGACATGGGGGGTGGGGGAGTCTAGATGATGATTACGTCATCTTTATTTATTTTCTTTTTAACACAAATGGCAATCCTCACATTCTGTTTGCTTGAAATCAAAACGTATTTTCGGGGAATTACCTACAAATAAATGCATACGTTTAGTAGGGTTGCCGAACTTTGACAAAAAAATCGATCTTAGGAATCGATTCGAACCGGTTGCCTTGAAGATCGATTCGAAAAAGAAAACGATGATATAAGATAGATCTATTAAAAATCGATCTCGATTCTCGTACGACAAATTGTATTACACTGAGGAAGTGTTTTGGCTGATGGCTAAAGAAAAAAAAACCGGCCAAGTGCGAGTCGGACTCGCGCACCGAGGGTTCCGTACAAACCTGCAAGGTTTACAAAGTTCGTTCATTTTTTTTATAATAGCTCTCTATATATAATAGCTCTTTCATTACGACAATCGAGTCATAACTATGGTATTTTTTTTTGCTTGATAGCTCTACGCGTTCATGAGGAAAAAAGTAATAAGTTTATATTTATTAAAAAATATATATTTTGTAATGTAACTAAAAATTTAAGGTTTTCGGAATTTTTCCTTTATGTGTGCTATAAAACGTTGCTTCATGCCAAATTTCAGGATTCTAGGTCGACTGGAAGTACCCTTTAGGTTTTGATTCCCTTGCGAGTACTTGCGAGTTTCAAAATATGCAGCTTAAATTGCTGTTTCTTTTGATTGCGTTGACATAGAAGTTTGATTTTGTTACAGCTTAAAGGTATTATAGACCTGAGTATTTGGTATGAATTTCAATTTAATACCTCTACGCGTTTATGAGGAAATGGGTAGTAAGTTTAAAATTATTAAAAAAATATATATTATGTGATGTAACTAAAAATTTATGGTTTTCGTAATTTTTCCTTTATCTATGCTATAAGACGTTGCTTCGTACCAAATTTCAAGATTCTGAGTTCACGGGAAGCACCCTGTAGGTTTTGTCGAAAATTTGCGGCATAAACGGCTGTATCTTTTGATTGCGTTGGCTTAGAAGTTTGATTTTTTCACAGCTTCAAGGGACAGTAGACCTGAGTAATTGATATAAATTTCAGCTTCATATCTCCACGCGTTCCTGAGAAAAAGGGTCTTGATAGACGGACGGACGGACGGACGGACGGACAGACAGACGGACAACAAAGTGATCCTATAAGGGTTCCGTTTTTTCCTTTTGAGGTACGGAACCCTAAAAACACCAATATCTCGAAAACTATGCATTTTACTGTGCATAGTTTTCGAGAAAAATGCATATATAAAGAAAAAAGACCGGCCAAGTGCGAGTCGGACTTAGGGATCCGTACCACTGAATGAATGAAAAAAATTGGTAATTTGATTTATGACGTTTAAAAAAAACTACTGTCTATAGTTCATTCGCGTTAAGAAAATAGAGACTCATCACCGACTGCCGGAATTTCTAGCGTTTTAATTGGCTAGGGGGTGTGGCTTGGCCGATTTCTAGCGTTTTAATTGGCTAGGGGGTGTGGCTTGGCCGGCAGTCGGTGATGAGTCACTATTTTCTTAACGCGAATGAACTATAGATTTCATTTAAACCAATTTTCGTTAGTAGTTTTCATGGTAATACACATCATATATTTTTTTCAGTTTTATTATGCCCATATTTTAAAAGTTACGGGGGGGGGGACGGGGGGACACATTTTACCACTTTAGAAGAGTCTCTCGCGCAAACTATTCAGTTTAGAAAAAAATCATGCTAGGAACCTCAACATCATTTTTAAATACCTATCTATAGATACCCCACACGTATAGGTTTGATGAAAAAAATATTTTTGAGTTTTAGTTCTATGTATGGGGAACCCCAAAAGTTATGGATTTTTTTCTTCTTTTTTCTTTTTTTCTGATTTTATTTTAAAATCATAATGCGGTTAACAGAATACATCTACGTACCAAATTTTAATAATGTAGCTCTTATAGTTTCGGAATAAACTGGCTGTGACATACGGACGGACAGACAGACAGACAGACATGACGAATCTATAAGGGTCCCGTTTTTGCCATTTGGCTACGGAACCCTAAAAATCACCAATATCTCGGAAAATATACATTTTACGAATTTTATCTACAGAACAAAAAACATTGATTTTATGCATATTTATGCATAGAACTAAAAAAAATGAGCTAACTTGAAATTCAATTTTGGTCAAAAATTTTTTAGGTCCTTAATTCCATAGTGCCTAAGGCTACACTCCAACCAAAAAAATTTTATTCTAAAAATGTTTACGTAAGAATGGGGGGAGGGGGTAAGAGCTTTGCTTACTTTTGCTGACAAGGGGGGTGGGGGGGTTAATAACTGTAATAAATCTGCTTACGTAATACTTGAACGACCCCTTACAATATACATGATTACAGTGCTTTAAAATAACAGGTAGTAATAATAATAATAATATTAAACGTACTTGAATGTTTAACAAGTTTTTAAATATAAATAATATACCCTACACACTCTCGACAAAATCTCTCAATGAAGAACTAAGAGCTTTTAGACACAGCTTTTAATCTTACCACTAGCCATCATACAAAATGTGTGCGAATGCACAGACAGATGCAAAACCAAAATTAAAAAAAAAGGATATTTCTACACCACGCAAGCTGGAAAAATAAAACGTTTTCGCTTACTACAAATAAGATAGAATTAAAGTAAATATATTTTTGCAGGTTTGTCAATCAATTATTTATATCGTTTTGGTATTCCTACTCGTAAATATTCAATTAAACAACGTTAATTAAATATAAACCATACTAGTTACTAATTTGAACACAAAGAGCAGTAAATTGTTCACCGCGAAACAATTTATTGGTGGAAGCCCGAAGGAGCAAAGGTCAAACGTCTGGAGGACATTCGTGAGGGAGGATATTGTGGGACCAACTTGCACGGGACAAAGGGAAGATAACCCACGGCAGGGATCGGTTTATCAGTTTGAAAAAGTTGCAAATACTTTATTACACTGGGCTTGAATGGAAAATCTTATTTGGTATTGAATTCCAATTTATTACTGGTGAGTTTATCAAAGTACCCCAGATCTGTCAATCAATGCTCTGGGCTAACATTAACATCGAGATAATTATATTTCAATACGTATTTCAGTATGTTCCCATTCGGTGGTGAGAATCGTGACGCGCTGTTATCAGATAGAAGTGTTTAGACTGAAGTGTAAACAAATGTTGAGTGACAAGAAAACTGCAAGTGTATTAGTAGCATTGCAACATATCATCCAATTCAAAAGCGATCTCTATTTAGATAACACCTTTTACAATGACTCAATGAAAAATCAATGAAAGATAACCATTGAACATGACGCTAACAAGTCTTTAAGTGTTCATTGATTGTTTCCATAAGTTATTCATAAGTGGTTGTAAAGACCATGAACTACTCTCCCATTTTAAGCCTCTCCCAAATTAACCTCACATTTGTATGGTGGCTTCGAGAATCGATCCCGACCACTGATATGTTAATTTTATTACACCAGCTTAAAAATATTCCAACCGGTTTTGTTTAAAAAGGAACGCAAGTGACAAAACTTACTGGCCGGTACCGAACGATACACCAACAAAAACATAATAAGCCAAATCACAACATTCTATGGGGGGAAAAAAGACGAATGCTGTACAAGACCAAACATTTGCTGTCATTAATTTCGTAACACTGCGCGGAGAACTGGTTTATATCGATGAACAGTAAAAAAGTTAGTCACTTACGATGTTCGGCGAGATCGGATCCTTGGGACACCTGATGCACGGCGCGTTCAGTTTCCGCGAGGTGTAGCGTGCCGCGGTAGGTGTGAGGCGGTAATAGCTCCAGTTTTTTGTGGTGTCGGGGACCGGTACCGCTCGGGCCTCAGTGTTTGGGGGGCATGGCTGCGTGCGCGGTGCGGGCGCGTGGTGCGCGGTCGTCTCGCGTGGTCGCCGGCCGCGAGTGCCGGCGCGGCGCGCGCGGCGTCCGTGTAAACAAATCCGCTGGTGGGGGCCCCGCCGAAAAGCCTGCCGAATACTCGCCGTCGCCGCTCACTTACGTCACTTGCATGCATGCTCCTCCGAATACCTACCGACTCCGACCACGCTGTTCCTCGGCTAGTGGATGGCTCTACCTATGTTCTTTCCAGAAATTTCAGTATTATGCCAATATATCTTAACAGAGAAATATAAGCAATATCCTATGATGCTGCTGAAGAAGCATTATTATGTTTAAATGTAGAGCTCATTAAAAGGGTAAGAGTTCATTATATTTTGCTTATCTACCAGCTTACTTTAGTGTTTAGGTAAATATTATGAAAAGACTTCTACATAACTCAAAGCATCCGTTTTTTATGAGAGCGGGGGCAAACGGGCTTGAAGGTCACTTGATGGTAAGTGATCACTTTAGCCCATAGACACTGGCAACACCAGGGGAGTCACAGGCGCGTTGCCGGCCCTTGAGATCTGCCTATGATAGATTTCCTTGCATCTGTAATACCTACATCTCATATACTAGGAAATCATTTATTATAATAACATAAAGTGTCCGTGTAATAGTTTCAATCAAAATAGAGAAATATTATAAATCGACGGCGACGAATGTTGAATAGAGACAATTGTCTGACTAATTCAAACGGAGGCAAAAACTGTCCTACATCATTGTTGAATATAAATTTAGTACATTACAATAGTACCTACTCGGAGTGTAAAAATCATAATATACATAGAGAATACTCTATTATGCATCAAAAAGGTTGACTACTCCTGCAGCTGCCATCAAAACGCGGATGTCACTGGCTGAAGAAGAACAACGCACTCTGAAAGGGATCGCCTTTTGTCCCAATCGTTTATAAGGATTTCGATAGTGTGCTTTTCAGTAGGGAGTTTCATACAAAGAATACACGGTCACCGTCAGATGTCACTGTCAAATGTTTGACAGTGTGTGTGTAGTTGTGTTTGTATGTTCGTGTATGCTACATACATTTCGTATGTTCGTGTATGCTACAGGATCACGCCATCTAATCCCGTAGGTGTCGTAGAAGACGACTAAGGGAATATCAGGAAACGAGCTACAGCGTTTACTTGGGAAAAAAAACCATTTAGGCAAACTCCCCCAAATGACAATTGTCACTGGGCGAGGCTTATGTCCAGCAGAGGACGTGCATGCTGATGATGATGATGATGATTATTTAGCTAGTCTCCTTATAGATGCGATGGCCGAAATAGTTATCTTGAAGAGATTTAAACCACATACAAGTATACAATGAATTTTAAAGCCGCATCGATGAAAGTCAAGTTATGTTCATGCAATATTTCTGTAAGTAAAATATCGGCTAATATGACGCACACGGTGTACAATGTTAATATTAATGTTGAATATCAAGCAGCGTGTATGTATGTGCTGTTACATAAACCACTTTATGGCACCCTAACAATTCCATGTCTCTCGCATATGGGTGCTGAATACATGACTTGTTGTGTTTTCATAACAATGTACAGTCGAGCAAATATTAATGTAAAACGTATAGATCATACACAACAACTTGATCAATTGGAAGATGACGACTCCCAGTAGGTTTGGCCAAGACTAGAGCTTTTTAAGTCCTAATTTAGACACAGTATTTACACATATTGGTAGAGTTTGCAATTCTCCGAATATATTTTTTTGAATGATAACCTTCGAGTCTTTTTGAGAAGAGACTTACTAACGAGACTGACAAATAAATAAAAATTGAAAAAGAAAACAATATCAGCGGCAAGTAAATCAATTTTATAAAAAAAAATTATCTTTCAAAACACTTATGAGTTATGATTATTCAATTTAAGAAAAGCCCTACGCAGTTTATAGGCCAATGGAAAAATTTCGCATTTGTCCACAAAAATATATATAGTAAGTAAAACATCGAACTTATATTGCTATTAGAAATAAAGAAAAAAAATTCAAAGAATACAACAATCGAACAGTCATGCGGGTTCAGAACTGTAAGTGTGTTGATATTGATCAATAAATTATGTCACAATAGGTCGAGGTTTTAATGACCTCACACCCCTATGATGCTATCAGTGTCACGAGGATGATAGTTAACTGTTAACAACAGCAATGACGTTGTATTAACAACTTATGCAATTTCTTATGTATAGGGAAAATCAAGCATTTATTTGAGTGCATAAAAGCATTTTCTGCCAGACCTTTTAACCTGATGACCATGCAGAGATATGATTAATGGATGCAGTAAATGGGAAAACAGCCTATTTAACACATTAATACAATAATAATAAATCTACATACAACACATACTAAGACATACATACATACAATAATAAATATTATTTTTTATTTCAATAGAACGTACCGGTGACAATATGATAATTTGAATACAATCAAGCTTTAACAACATTTTCCACCAAAATATTTGCATCACTGTACTTAAGAATAATGTACAATTATTTGGTTGAATACCACAATACTTCATACATTAACGTGTAGATAATAAAATAGACCAGATAATAACATAAAATTGTAATGGAATATTGATGTTTATTATGTAAATATGTACCCATATTCTTTGTATATCAATTTAAGCCTATATTGAAATAGATCAAAGTTTTATACTGTTGTCAGGATTATATATCACAACTTTAATTAAATGCCAAATTGGGCTTCTCTTTCGCTTTCCATCAGGCGTAGGGAGGCCACTATGTCGAGCTACTATAAAAAAAATCGAGTTCATCAAAAATAAAAAATAGTTCAACATTAAAACATCATCTAAACCCTGCCTTTTAGTAGGCACAGTCTTTTCGCCTCCAGCCCAACTCTACAACGGTACAAAATGATAATGACTTTAATGTTTTATTTATTGGATGACCTGAAAAGCAACGAAAACTTGCGCATATTTATTTATTCCACCAGAGACAGTAAGAGTAGCCGATTGTATTTTCATAAATCTTTTTAAATGTAGCGTAAACATGAGGTCTAGGTATTGAAATAGAAGGGTATCAGAATCGTAATCGAATCAAAGTGGATGTTTTTATTGAAATATTTATGGTTAGTCGATAAAAAAAGAACTACTTGCTAAACGGTTACTAAAACGTAGGTAATTCTTACGAAATCGCATTCTAACAAATTCTAGTACATACCTATATCATCATCAGATTTTCGCAGTCCACTGCTGGACATACGTCTCTCCAGGTGTTTGCCCAAAATTGTCGTTCATTGTTCAGCAGGATGCACCACGGGCAGGTGAGGATGGCTTGGAGCGGAAGATGATAGGTCGCTCCCTTACATCCAGTACATCCAAAATACTAAAATGAAGATTATAATATCGCAATACTGAAATTGCTAATTTACTTACAATTTACATTTTTAATTTCATTAAAAGCGATGAATACGTACGATTATACATAGTGTGTTAAATACACAATTTAAAATTTACAAAAAAAGTATCAAGTATGTTTACCAGATGTAAGTACCCATAGTATACACTTCGGCTTATTTTGACACTAGATGGCGCTGTGTGGCCCAGCGTCCTTGGTTATTTATATAATTATTTATATAGCCTATAGCCTTCCTCAATAAATGGTCTATTCAACACAAAAAGAATTTTTCAATTCGGACCAGTAGTTCCTGAGATTAGCGCGTTCAAACAAACAAACAAACAAACAAACAAACTCTTCAGCTTTATAATATTAGTTAAGATTAAGATTAAATCTAATTTTCGTGGTACAGTTCTGAGGCGTTAATGAGAAACAAATACCAAAAATCGACGTCAAAATTTAATATTGACAGTTTGCATGGAGGCAAAACTAACGGTTCCGATTTTGGCCACACGCCAAAAATCCTTGTCGGTATGTAGCTTTTTAAGTAATCTATAAGTCTAGAATTCTAAAAGCCCACTAATAAGCTCATGCTGACTTTGTCGTTGTCCCGTCATAAACTAATGCTTTAAAAAAACGCTTGTACCAATCAACATCAATATGCCTGATTGGATAGTCAAAGAGAGTTTTTCAGAAAGGACAGGCCGATCAATTTGTCATTTACAATTTGTATAAAGTCAATCTGTCTCAATCACTATGTTCGTGTTTATTTACTATGGTATATAGTGGTGCTATATGGAATATGTCTGTTGTTTTTTTTAGTAGAGTTTTTAGGGTTCCGTAGCCAAAATGGCAAAAACGGGACCCTTATAGATTCGTCATGTCTGTCTGTCTGTCTGTCTGTCCGTCCGTATGTCACAGCCAGTTTATTCCGAAACTGTAAGAGCTACATTATTGAAATTTGGTACTTAGATGTATTCTGTATTGGGGTTCCCCATACATAGAACTGAAACTCAAAAATGTTTTTTTGATCAAACCTATACGTGTGGGGTATCTATGGATAGGCATTTGAAAATGATGTTAAGGTTTCTAACAACATTTTTTTCTAAACTAAATAGTTTGCGCGAGAGACTCTTCCAAAGTGGTAAAATGAGTGTGTGTCCCCCGTAACTTCTAAAATATGGGCATGATAAAACTGAAAAAAATATATGATGTGTATTACTATAAAAACTACTAACGAAATTTGGTTTGAATGAAATCTAGACAGTAGTTTTTTTTTAAACGTCATGAATCAAATTACCTAATTTTTTCATTCAATCAGTGGTACGGAACCCTACGTGCGCGAGTCCGACTCGCACTTGGCCGGTTTTTTAGAAATAGGGTTTTTAAGCTTGAAGAAAAGGTTTTGTTATCACTACATAGCTCATTTGGTAGTGAACTCTGCCTTCTGAGCCAAGGGTCGTGGGTTCGATTCCCGCACAGTACAAACATTTGTGAACATGTTTGTTTGTATTTAGTCTGGGTGTTTACTATGCATAATATGTATTTATTTACAAAAAAAAGCACCTATATAGGTAAGTAAGTTTATCAGTTGTCTAGTACCCATAGTACAAGCTTCGGCTTAGTTTGGGGCTAGACGGCGCAGTGTGGCCCAGCGTGGCATGTCTAGGGTTATAGTATAAAACAAAGTCGCTTTTGTTATCTGTCTGTCCCTATGTATGCTTATGTATATCTTTAAAACTACGCAACGGATTTTGATGAGGTCTTTTTTTAAAGATTCAACAGGGAGGTTGATGTGTATAATAAAATTATGTAGGTATATGCATTAAAGTATTGTACCCGTGCGAAGCCGGGGCGGGTCGCTTGTTTGTATAATTTTTAAGGCTCTAAGAATTGTGTCCTTTTAAGCCAGTCTTATAGCGTTTGCAAATGTGTGAAAGTACCAGGAGCTCCTTAATACGTAGGATACGGAAGGTTAAAATAAATAGTTAGATAGTTTTGCACTGGGTAACCCATTTCCTTAGTCAATCTGGTTTTCTCTACCTGAAGGTTGTCTGGAAGAGATCGCTATAAACGATAAGACTGCCTAGATTGTACTTTGTGTTGTTTGTAATGTGTTTTCCTGTAATGTCTGTGTTTTTGTGCAATAAAGAGTTTCTATCTATCTATTGAAGGATTTTTAACTACTCTACAATTCCACGATTTAGACACATCATTTCTTCTGAACCCACCAAGCCTCCCAATATTTATCTAAAACCGGGTGTGAATTAAAATGCGAATGTCACACACTTCACGCTTTCTGACTGTAAGAAAGTGAAAAAGTGGTCGAGTCGAATGAGGTAATATTAGTGCGATAAACTAGCCCCGCTCACCCGGCCGCGCTCACTTTCGTTCGGCAACCGGTATGAGCCAGTTGGCTCTGCTAACGATCTGGTATCTCTAGCATATCTCGATCAGTTGTCAATGTGGTTAACTAAAACAGTAGACCACAAAAATAAAGTTTATACGTTATTTCTGCAAATAAATTCACGAGTAATAATTTTTGCAGCGTTTACTTTTTTTTATAGTGGCTCGATATATTTTTTTTTATAGTAGCTTGACATAATGGCTTCCCTACGCCTGATGGAAAGCGAAAGAGAAGCACAAGTCGCTGTGACAACTGACAAGTAACTGGTAAGTTACCTGTCAGTTGCCACTGCCATGCCGGCCCAACCATAACCCCCCACCAGGTCATTTGGCTGCGGTATTCTATAGGGTGGAGGTCCTTCCCCGGATGGGCAGCTCAATTCGAGCGAAGATTCGCTATGCCCTACCTCTCTTAAATAATACTTCCCTAATGTGGCTTCCCTACGCCTGATGGAAAGCGAAAGAGAAGCCCACGTTGCTGTGACAACGGGCAAGTAGCTGGTCAGTTACTTGGCTACAAATAATACCTACCGGTCACCAACCCGCCTGCCCAGCATGGTGACCAAAGCAGATCTCCCCAAATAACAACTGTCATTTGGGGGACGCCCTCCAGCAGTGGACGTTTGCAGGCTGATGATAATGATGAAGATGATGAAGATGACTTTTTCTCATCAAACTTGAGGTATTCCTACGAGCACTTCCACATCGATTTTAAAGAATCATCATTGTTGTCAACAATTGTCATTGGGGGATTACCCTTAATAGTCACCACGCTTGGCAGACAGGACGGTAACCGTAATATTTGTACTCAGGTAAAAGCTTGCCAGTTTCCAAAATGTGACAGTAATTTCAAGACATCAAAACCCGGACTACACATAGAACTCGGCTCAGACACCTTTAAAACTAATGCAAATTCGGGATTCGAATAATAGATCAGCACGCACAGATAATAAAAGTAATTCTAGAAACAAAACATAGAGATACTTACCTCCATGTACCTACATTATTATCTGTATAAATTATTTGATTTGAAGAAATGCAACGTATCGCACCCGCGCTCGCCTGCGCCCGTTTCGAATCCGGGACGTCGCACAGGTGTGCGAACCGCCGGTCCCGTTATAATGTAAACAGCCTAAAAACAGCAATCTCATAAAGCAACCAGATTCTGATAGGTGTATCAGCGTCACCTCTTTCTCAAACAAACGAGTTTGGAAAGGAAGCCTGTGCTAGAAAACGAACGTAGGCGGCTAGAAATTATAATAATATGTCCTGCCGAGTCTACGCCTGTAACATATTACTGCTAAATATGGAACTGCCTACTTAAGAATACAAAAGGGTATAAAAATCTGAATTTTTATAATGTTTTCCAAGAGGGAGACACCTTCATGTTTTAAGGAGATGGTCTGTATGCATCACATAGTGTATAAACACAGCTAGCGATCCGCCCCGGTTTCGCACATGTACATAAAAGAAACCCCTGTGCAAAATTTCAAGTTCCTTAAGTACCCTTGTAGTTTAGGCCTTATATTGTAATTGTGATTGAAATTTTGCTGCAAAAGCTGACATATGAACACAGAGCTTAAAGTAGCTCTCGTGTCCTGTTATGATCTGTGTTGATATGTCAGCTTTAAATCAGCTGTTCATGTTTGTCCCTGCTCAGGGGCTCAAGTTTACTTACCCTAAAATATGGTATACAAGGCCTTAATCAACCACATAGGAACCCCCACTGTGTTATATGTTTAAGCAGCAATGGCAAGCATGAGCACACAGTTAAGACTTGGAGCTTAATTAATTACATATTTGTGTGTACCAACACAATTTGTACCTTATTCCATTGTATTAACTTCTTAAATGAATTAGAACAATAGAATACCTTTTAAAGTAAAAGAAATTTTATTCTTATAGGTATAAAATTAGAATACCTATATTTTCTATTCAATTTACATTTCTAGCTTGAGGGCTAAATCTTAGTGCCATATTAAATATGGTATTTCAATAAATTAGACAATTTGTCAATCAACACAAATAACTTAATCAACAAATATGGTTATAAGTTTCGATGCATATTTGTGCGATAAAATTTTGTAATCACTGATGTTTCCATACAAACCAATGTACATATAGACAGAAACAGATCAACCAACTCACTGTTTTTTTTTCTCCAACAAATTTTCATCCAAATGTCCAATGCACAGACTGCATCATGCATCAAGATATTTTGACAGATTGGGGTAATGTGATGGGCCCCACATCAATGCATGGCATAAAACAGATGTAGCCTATTTGTGACAACCTTGTTTAGTGGTACCTAGTGAATGCCGCCTCTGACACAAGTACACACAGAACAAATTTTTGTGTGTGAACATGTCTGTTTTGTATTTGATCTGGCTAATGTATATTCATATGTATATTTTATTTACAAAAAAAAAATATTAAATTTATTTATTTGTTTATATTGGTTTGGGACAAGATGTAGCTGTGTGTAACAGTAACAGTACTGATGAAATAGGTTGCAAGAAAAAAGTATGATGAAAAAGTTTATTACATCATTCCTTGCTAGGACTTCTTGAATAGAAGCTCCTGGTCATTTTTATTTGATTGAATCAAACATGAAAGACACATCAATACATTATTTAACAGTACCCCATATAAAATTGAATCAGAACATTAATATTAAACAAAAAATATATTAGACGCAATAAACAACCTTTGTTTATTTTGTCTGATAAAGATCAACACAATATACCTTGCCTTATGGAATTCTCATTATCAAATAGGTTATCAGGACATACCAATAAGTGAATTCTAATAAGTTATGATGATACTAACATGAAGTTTAGTTGGAGAAAACAAAATTTTATTCGACAAAATAAGCCATCTCACAACACACAGTACCAATATGTTAAGGCAGTGGTTCATAAACTTTTAGACATAATAAGGGACTATTTGTCAAAATTTCTGACCTGTTACGGACCACATGGTCTAGTTAGTTTATTCGCTTCGAAGTAATATACATTATCTAAGTGTAAAAAAAAATGAAAGTTTGTAGGAACAAACTTTAATTTTTTAGATAGGAATCTATCTATGTAGGGTTCCTTTGTGAACTACTTGGGATGCGTTCAGGGACCACTAGGTGTCCGCGAACCACCGGTTAAGGACCATTGTGTTATGGTATGGTGATATGGTAAAGTTAGTAAGTAAGTAACAAAAGATAAACATGTATATTGAAGGGTAATGAACTTTTCAGTAATAAATTTACTCTTTTCAAACTTTATCATTGTAATTACATGAAATATCAAAATAAATAAATGTGTAAGACAATTCATACCAACCTGGACAATCTTAGATTTTCCCCTATTGTATAACAAGATGATAGCAAGGACTGGTGTTCTGAGAGTGAAATGTAAGTAGACTTACGACCAACATAAAAGATAATTTTCTAAATTTATCTGATTGGGAAGTACTCAGAATGTTCCAATTATCTGTGATGTGGGTTAAAGATTAAATCATTATGCTATCAAGACGGTCTATTATTGACATCATTACTTGGATCTAAGACCCAACACACAAAGAATACTTACAAATACTTACAAAACATACATAGAAACTTATGATTAATGGTAAGACTGTATCTTCTTTTAGCTTTATAGAAAGTTATTATAATAACCAATATAGATTTAATTTCCATCCTTAGAAGTATGTAAGGTGTTTTTAGTAATAGTTCAATAAGATTTTGAATTTTCATATACCTAAGACAAGGAGTTTTCATTTGTCATCATTAATCACCAAATGAAATCACCTAGTTGTAATAAAACCTGTATAATGTTTATGTGTATTTATTAATACAATTTAGTTTATAATAGCAAAATAAGTAACAAAATTCATTTAAACTGTGTTGCAACAGTCAAAATGCTATAAACAAAAATTACTGGAACTACAGACTTATATTTTCTTATAGTGTATTTCAGGCATAAAAGAGACGTCAATAGAAAAATCAATATACGAAAAATAATGAAAAAAATTGGATCTTACCTTGTACACTAGCCGTCGAACAGCATACGGCGAACACGAACGTCAACAATACTTTTACTTTCTTCCACTCCGCCAAGTATTCCCACTATACACGCCAAGGTTTAAAACAATATATGCCGAGTATCACGGTGAAACAAACAATACTAATTTCAAGCCAAAATTTACTGCCAATATCGATTAAATACACAATTTGCTCCAAATTACTCGCAACTACTTCACTTAGCACCGAATTGTGAATTAATTCATTACCACAACAAGAACTCATAACAAATAAGTGTTTATAAAAATTTACAAGAACGAATTTAAACAATAACGTAATTAATTAATAAAAATATTTCACCTAAAAATTTACCTAAATTCGGCATGTAAACATATGACAATGACATAACAAGATTTTTTTTAAATATTACTCACTACAATGATAGCAAAGGAAACTAATGTTATTCTTTTATTGTGTTATACTCTATGGTTTTATAAAGAATGTTGAAGAAAGTGAAGAAACACAACTTCTTGCTCTTCTTTTTGTTTTTAACGGCTCATGGTAGTCGAGGACGCTTGCTTGTACATGGGGAATTACCTTTTACTCCACTCATAAAAAAAGTCTATGTCAGGATAAATAAATACCTATGTACTATTCATTCATAGAAATCGCTTATTTTGGTAGGTACTGATGTTGTTCGATCAACTTGCTTATCGGGTGAAATACCTACATACAAAATAAGGCTCATGACTCATGTCATTTTGTTTTACTATATTGCATTTTGTTGTCATGCGATTCTATGAGAAATCTCTCTTTCCTGCTACATACTATCCAATGCTGCGTGTAATAACAACTTGCACTAAGGAATAAAGCAATGCCGTTTATGCATTTTCAACGAGTGGTATAATACTGAAAAGCATTTTGGCGCTTAACGCTTCAAATCGTCATTATAAAAAATTAAACCGACTTCAAAAAAAACACAAACGACCAAAACTAAAAAGCGATAAATAACGTAAGTAATTCTATCCTTAATACATAATTATTTAAATATTACAGTTATCACTTATTTTTGAAGTCGGTGCCAGCCTCTAGGTACCTAACGTAGACTGTTGTTGTATGACGCGCGCGGCCGGCAAATCCCCACGACAATATAGATATGTACATTTATTTGTTTGGCTGGCACCGACTTCAAAAATAAGTGATAACTGTAATATTTAAATAATTATGTATTAAGGATAGAATTACTTACGTTATTTATCGCTTTTTAGTTTTGGTCGTTTGTGTTTTTTTTGAAGTCGGTTTAATTTTTTTTTAAAAATAATTTTATTTCTCTATTTTTAGTTGCGTTAATGTGCTGTGACCTTGAATAAGGGCTAATTAATGTCCTTAAGAGTTTTACTTAGGAATGAAAAATTTTGTTTTAAGTCAAGTGAAGACTTTGCGATCTAGAAGCAAGCAAATCACTTACCAAATCATCTGCCCTATTAGCCTTGCATAAGTACATGCTACTACCTAGTTTCTATCGACCAATGTCAGTACTGGTCCCTAACTCCTAACCGTTAGGGAGTTCTGTGGCTTCATCATCAGCACCAGATGTTGACGCCCGGAAGCATATACCTGAGTAGAATATGATAACGTAACAAAAACACCATATGAGCATACAATTTTCGGTTGTTGCCCTCAATTTCTCCAGGATCCCATCATCAGATCCTGACTTGGTGATAATGGGACCACCTCGGAAGTGTCCTCTGTCGAACAAAAAAAAATTTTTTGAAATCCATCCATAATTGACGGAATAATCGGTGAACAAACATAAAAAAAAAAAAATATTATACATAGAGACGAATTGAGAACCTCCTCCTTTTTTCGAAGTCGGTTAAAAATGCTCGTAGGGAGTGTAGGAACCTTTTTTTTTGGCGTAATTAAAACCCAAAAACCATAATGGAGAAATTTGCACATATATATTATAATTTGATTACATACAAATGCATATTACTCAGTATTACTGAAAGAAATGAAACTTAATTCTAAATTGTTATGACATGAAAGAAATAATAATATAATTACATAAAAATAAATGCGTCGCAACTGGGATTTCCACTGTCAACAGGATACAAGCACAGAGATAAAAACATTCTTTCAAATGCATGGTTGTTTACATTAGTTGGAATATAAAATCGAATGAGTGATTCTGGTGTTGTGGATAGGCTTTGGTCACTTATCCAGACTAATCGCTTTAAATACACAGTATTGCTTTTATAATGTAATGTTAAATTGGAATTCCATATGTTCATATTGATAATTATTTAAAACTATCAAACTTTTAACTTCATAATAACATTACATAAAGAAAATATGGATGTCTACAACACACACATAAAAAAAATATTACTGAAAATTTACTTTTCATTATTAAGGGTTAAAAATGAACTTTTAACATTTTCCTAAAGGATTGGAATGCACATGTGATCCACACATGTGCTCAAAATCTATAGAAATACAATTACAGCAACTGTAATTTTGTCAGGAAGTTTATCACCAAAATCTTAATTATCTAGTCATTAAACATTGTGATCAATTAACACAATTACTTACATACTAAAAATACTTAACTAATTGTAGTCATTCTTTCGATTTATCTATACTACATAGAAGTCTATACCAAATTAAATAATCACAAAATAAAGTAAAATATAATCTTAGGTGTTATAACCTCATGGGTTGAGGCAGTATCTTGATGGGAGAGCCATTTATAGGCTTCTTTGGACTGTGCTTGATAGGAGACCGCATCACTACGTCCACAGCCTTCCTGAGTATTTGATGTTCACTCTTCTTGTATTCTTCTGTGATTTGAGAGTGATCCAAGTCTGCGTCCAGCACCAGAACCTGTAATTAAAGGTTATAGTTATTGTGGGAAGTGGTGTTTAAATTTTTTTTTTTTTTATAGTGGCTCGACATTATGACTTCCCTTCCCTATTGTGTGCTGCAAACTGCTAAGTCTTTCGCCATTAGGAGATGGGTGTAAAATGGGGTCAATTAAAAACCCATACCATTGTAGGACAATGGGCTAACCCTTTTCCTCTAAAATTTGCTCACAGGCCATTTTTTTTTTGACTCTGAAGTCATTTTTAAATCTCGCCTTGTCTCGTCACATGGCGCCCCTATCGTGGAAAATCAGCTTAACACTTGTGTTATACTTACGGGAGCAGGACATTCTCCTAAAGTTCTGTGTATGAGCCAGTCCTCATGAAGTTTATGCAAGTCTTCTAAGTAAGAAAGTGGAACACACTGCTCCTCAGATCGGGCCCTCTTCTTTATTCTTTCATGTACAATAGAAGGTGTAGCTTTGAGGTAAACTGAAAGTAATCATAACATTGAACATGAATACAAAAATACTTTGAATACAAAAGGTTGTAGAATTGTAGGTTTTCTTGGTGTATAGGAATCAGGATTTCAAGCGTCCACATATCTATTCACTCTTAGAAAACAAATATTCTCTTTTTCTCTAATTTAAAAACTGATACCTAGCTTAGTTACACATTTCAGATAACTTTTTATCTTACTGCATGAATGCACCTGATAACAGGTACATTCATATTTGACAATAATAATATGAATTTATTCCGGGGATAAAAAACTTAATAAAATGACTATGTTTTCAAAATGAATTTGATATGCTACGGAATACAGTAATAGTACTTTACATAGGTACCCACATCACAGGTAAAATATAAGCTCTATTAATTGGTACAGTGTCTGATAAAATTTGACAGACTAATATAAAAATGTATATGTGTCTTATTCTGAGTAGGTGAGCTATAGTGTCTAGTGATGCAAATGAGATAATTTAATCAAAACAGTGTTTATAATAACTGTAAAAACGTCATTGTTTTTACAAGCGTTTATCTTTAACTTGCAATGTATGTATGAATAAGAGTTAAATGAATGTGGGTTTACTGAGGGCTTGAACCACAATCAAAATGTATTATTTTCAATTTATTATAGCATTTATAGGTGAGTACTCACCAATGAGATCAGCTTCAATAGGTATCTGTTGAGTGATAAAGCGGAACCACTCGTCCAGTACTGCAAACTCTGCCGGATGCAAGGTCCCACTCCTCATCATGTTCTCCACGAAGCAGTAGCGAGCGCTGTACAATGAACGCTCCATAAGCTTCACGGGCGTCGGCGTGGGCCTCCGGTGCATGTCCAACATCGTCATAGAAACGTACGATTGAAAGGTCATCGCCCATTTAGCTGGATCTTTGTACATCAAGTCCTAGAAATCAGATTTTTACAGTTGTAACCTAAATGACAATGCAATAAAAAAAACACCTTCAATTGAGGGTATTTACCAAGAGATTCCATCCTTTGAGATTGCGCCACTGCTCCACTGGTTCAGTCAATAAAGTAATATCTTCAAATTGATTAAAATGCTCAACAAACGTTGTCTTCCCACTTCCAATGTTACCTTCGACGAATACCGTAAAAGGCTTCGCGTTTTGGCTACACATTTTGCGGAATGCTATTTGCGCTGGAACAATTTCAACCAAAATTGATAAACACAGTCTTAAATCAAGCAAATAACTGTTCGAAACGACAATCTAGCCCAGCAGTCCACGATTCCCGCCTAAAATCGCCTACAAATGAAAATAGATCGGGGGGCAGGCGCGAACTCGTTTTGTCACTTTGACAGTACTGACAAATATTAGTAAATACAAGCACCTTTATAATACAACGCTGTTATACGACGCCTAAACATTGTTTTCGTAACATAGTACTGCAAGGTATTCTATAGATGTAATTAAAAAATTGCAAAGTGCCTAAACGGAAACTGTTACGGCAATTTCAATTTTGTTGCATCAAGCAAAATGCAGCTTCACATCCAGTGTTGCCAACAAGGTGAATCTAAAACTTGCTAAACTGATGTTAAAATTTTGCCAAAATTATGCTAATTGCTTTATAATATTGCCAGAAAATAAGCTAACATTTTTCAATATCAAATAAAACGTCTTGGTTAATTTTGTGCAGTTCAGATATGATTGTTTTTACTTATATTTAAATAATATTAATATATAATCTTCTATACTTATAATAAATCTGTAGAGAGGTCAATTCTGTACATTAAATATATTTTCAAAATAACTATCAGGGGATGATTAGTGATCGATACTGATGCCAAAAATGCAATCAGTAAAATTTTTGTCTGTCTGTCTGTCTGTCTGTCTGTCTGTATGTTCGTTATAGAAACAAAAACTACTCAACGGATTTTAACGAAACTTGGTACAATTATTTTTCATACTCCTGGGCAGGTTATAGGGTACTTTTCATCACGCTACTATTAATAGGAGCAGAGCAGTGAAGGGAAATGTTAAGAAAACGGGAGAAATTTTTTGAACGCGCATCTCTCAAAAACTACTGCATGAAATTGAATACGATTTTCACTAATGTATTACTAGAGGTCTAACTTAAAACTTAGGTATAGGTATAAGTATTTTATGGAAGTCCGTTATTTTTGAAACCCGATATCCAAGCGTGCGACGCCGCTGGCACAGCTAGTGTAAAATAAAACAATGGTTCAATTAGTAAAAAACCTGAATTCAGAAACGGAACACATAGCTTTCGATCAGCTGTCTGTGAATGTCAATGTCAAAAAAAAATACAAAAATATCGAATTCAATAAACAAATTTTTCTGCGAAATTTAGTATAAATTTTCGTTAATATTTGCGTCAAGGACAATATAATAACTTTCAATATTTGTGATATAAAGCTATTATAATTGATAATTACAGTATATTTTATATATATTTTCGAAGTATTTGGACTTAAATAAGGAAAGTGAACTTGTTATTCATAATTATTTTATATGCCAAAAAATATGCTATTTGCTAAATAACTTATAAAAATGCTAAACAACATAAAAATATGCCAAATCTAGCATAAAATTTGCTAAATTGGCAACACTGTTCACATCACACAGACACACATGTTATTACTTTTTTTACCCATAGAAAATAAAATGTTCCTGCCATAGATAATAATTTTCTTGCTTTACAAAAATGAAGCGCAGCATTGGAGCTTGAATAATTTTGGTCAACAATGACATTTAAATTTTACAGGTGTCAAGTTTGAATCCTCCAATGATAGCAGTCCACGAATCCATTGACAATACAGCCGAAAAGATTGACGTGTTTATTTCAGTGCTTGTACAATTTTACTTGCGGCGGTGTCTCCAAAAAAAGCCGGTATTGATAGTTAAAATAGGCGTTGCATAAAAATAGTTACACAAAATGTTTCACACTCTTTACCTGGGTATGTATGTTTTCATAACACATAATCAAACCGTGAGTTGCTGTTAATTTGCTAACGTAAACTCCAATTTTCTAGCACTAATCGTATTTTTAATTACAGGTGTTTTGCTGTGTGTTACCGGGTCGTTTGCCCTATACGACTCTTCTTCTGATGTAGTAGAATTAACGCCAAGTAATTTTGATAAGCTAGTTATAAATTCCGATGAAGTGTGGATAGTTGAATTTTATGCCCCTTGGTGCGGTCACTGTAAGAACCTCGTCCCTGAATATAAGAAGGCTGCACGGGCTCTCAAGGTATTGTACCAGATTTTGAGTCAAATAAGTCTTTTTGACATGCTTTATTTAACTACTTTACACTCTGACCCTTTAGTTCAATATTACCTACAACCTAAAACCTTTCATGGCCCTGATTATTTTGAGGATTGAGACATGTTCAATATACATTTTTACCCCTTTTTGACATTAATACAAATACATACATATAAGTATTGGGATGCCTACATTTTGATTTTATTTATTATTTGATATGATAGGAGAACACATTTTAGTTGCCTTTATATTTTGAGGATTTTAAGTCTATAATAGTATCAGTTTCATACAAACCCCTTCATTGAATATTATAATTCCAGGGCATAGTAAAAGTTGGTGGAGTAAATGCAGATGAGCACAAAAGCTTATCTCAAAAATATGGAGTCACAGGATTCCCAACAATCAAAGTATTCACGGGCAGCAAACACACTCCCTACCAAGGACAAAGAACAGCGGAAGCTTTTGTTGATGCTGCGTTGAAGGCAGCTAAGGAGCGAGCCTACTCCAATCTCGGCAAGAAAGCTGGCGGCTCATCATCTTCCGATAAGGTAAAACTAATTAAAAAAGTCAATGATTTATTAAATAATTACATCAAAAGACCTAGACATAAGCCTAGGTTTATGAGGAGGTTTCGAATCTAAATTTTAAAATGATATAAATAATTTGAAATGTTTAAATTTATACACAAATAAATTGCAATCTTATTTATATTTCTCTTTTGAATATTTAATAAATGCTGTGTTAGATAATGTCATATATAGTTAAATTATCTAACCTGGATTATTCAAATAGAAAATGCCGACAAAGGTGTATGGTCATAACATTCCATGGAAACGAGTGAAAACCACAAGCTTATTGAACCAGATTAGTCCACCAGATGTTACCCCTTCCCTGCTCAAGTTACAAGCACTACAGTCACAATTATTTCGTAGAAGACTCTCGGATGAGCAACCATCTATGATTATTAAAAGACAAATGTTATTGTCTAAAGAAGGCATTCAAAATAGTAAGGCAAATAAATGGAAAATAACATTTAAATAATGTCTCTTCTATTTGTTTCTTTACTAAATTTGAATGGCAGTAAGGCCAAATTCTAATGTGTTGCAGCTAAATTCTTCCCTGTGTTGCTTCAAAGATTATAGTCATAGATGTTATTTCATATTTTCAATTAAACGTAAAATTTGGAATTGGAATAAAAAAAATACAACCCCTCCAAACATTTTAATGTTTTGGTTTTTCATGTAACAACAATGTTACTATTTTTACATGTAAGATACTATTTTTGATAATTTTCTGAGGTAATCTGTTGGGTCATTGACACAGTCTCCTTATCATGGTAAGGCAAATTGAGAATTTGTTTGCTTTATGAACATAGTCCCATTTTTTTTGTACACTGATAGAAAGATTCTTTATTGCAAACCATACAGTTGGCTTAAAACTAGATATAATGGACATATGTTGTATGCACAATATAAGGATCCCTGATCTTTTATAGCAATAAATTTAGCCTATGTTATTTGCAGTGGCGTAACTATACCATACGAGGCCCGCGGCAAATTCATCGTATTTTCACTAAATGTATAATAATAAATGTTGGTAGTTTGGATTCTCCCGACCGGGGGCCCCTTACGGCTGGGGGCCCGTGGCATTTTGCCGACATGCCACCATGTAGTTACGCACTGGTTATTTGGGGCCAATGTCAGGAATTTTTGAAATTACATTGTAGCTTTTGAGTTATTCAATTAGAACATACAAAATTACAAATCTTTTCTCTGTATAATATTAGTGTAGATTATGAAAGTAAATTATTACTAATTTCACATTTAGGTGTAATATAGCCCCTGTGGTGAGTTGAACATTGGGAGAGGCCTATGTCTAGCAGTAGCCCCTGTAGAATTATACTCTATACTAAATTATTTTTAATGGTAATCTTTTAAATTCCGTCACATGTTAAAAACATTCTATATTAATAGGGCCTTAGGTGAATAGATACCGTTAGTCGACCGCCTACGGAGTGCGTCATCCATACGCGCCCACACATCCTTTCACTCTTATATAAATGATTATTTTTTAGGACACATCACATTTGACCTTCTTTATACTTATAAAGAGTACTTGTAATACAACTTTGTCTGGAATATTCTAGATTAGACTTTTGGGTTCTTTTTACATCTTTATATTATAATTTTCTCTTTCGTTTAAATATTGTTACAAACTGAGAATATTGTTCAGGGTAGTAGTATATAGTACTAAGTTAGGCCATTATAACATCAGGGTTTCCTAGACTATAGTGAAATAGAAATATGCATGTATATTTATTTTTATGTACCTTGACAAATACAATTTAAGACATCATAACACCAAAATTTGATAGAAATCCAAAAAATCTGAATAGTTCTATAGACTATTTTGCCTGAACACTGTTTTATCCATTTATAAGTAACTTATCTAAAATTTAACTGGATGTATTTAATTCAGTGACAGTATGTACAAGTCACTACTACAATAAATGTACAAGTCTTCCTTTTAGACAATAGATAGGTATACAAAAATCTTCCATCATCTTTTTATGTTTCAGTCGGATGTCGTCACTCTGACTGACAGCAACTTCAAGGAGCTGGTGCTGGACAGCGAAGACCTGTGGCTGGTGGAGTTCTACGCGCCGTGGTGCGGCCACTGCAAGAACCTGGAACCGCACTGGGCTAAAGCAGCCACTGAGCTCAAAGGCAAAGTGAGTATTAGTGTATGATTAATGTTTTTTGAGTATTTACGTCTGTGGCTTAGTGGGTATGGCCAGTGGTTTCCATGCGGGAGCAAAGTTCAAACCCCGCCCCATACCAATGTTTTTTTTAGAAAGAAAGAAAAAAAAATGTTTATTAAAAAATACACAGAGGCACAATAAACTGTAAATAACATTTTTTTAAATACGTAATTCATTACATTTATTCGATGCTCATATGGCGCAGGAACACATCATGAGGAAACATGCCCTGGTTTAGGGTAGACTCAAACCCTTGCGCCTCGGTACCAATCAACAACTCATATACAAAATTAGTTTACATATACATATGTATAAGACAATTCGTAATTTACCTGAATTATTTCTCTGTGTACCAAATCATAAATGTTGCCATACCCTTACAGGGTCTATGTTGTACTAGTTAGTAAGTGTACTTTGTATGTGAACTATCTATAAACATGGTGCAATAAATACATTCTATTCTATTCTATTCTACAAGTATGCAGGTTTCTAGGCATATGCCAAGACACAACATGACATTACAAGATGGCAGTTTAAAGTCTTAAACTAAACCTGACGGTGGTGAACGAGCGTTCATCTGAGGACGGTCAGGATTCCCGTCGGGACTCGACGTACCCCCAGCTCAGTAGGGCTGCGTTGCTTAAACATAGGCAGACACCTCGTCACTGACCATATGTGACCGATGATACCTGGCGTCATCTCCCTCGGGGTCGCTGACTGGAGCGCAAGCGAAGCCTCTCTCAGGCGTGCCACGACAATAAATGACCTTTTAGTCGCCTCTTACGACAGGCCGAGATGCCTTTGTAATATTCTAAGCCCCAGACCGTAAGTAGCAAACTGAAAGTTAACGTATTCACACACTGGCACCTTTACGAGCAAGGAAACAGCGCCTCCTGTACCTCTTTATTTTGGAGATGCGGCACTAAGTACTAGTAGAAGTAATAGAAAATAGTCCACATATAAGAATATGGAAAATTTTGAATAAATTTTGACTTGAAAATTTTCATTTTACATTTTCTTGCACTTGAAAACAGTCATGAAAAATGTACATTTTTAAGTTGGTTACTCTATAACCTTTTAAAAGGATGCCCTCGATTTACTGATCTCGTCTATAATGGCTAATGTGACTACCACACTCAATTTACTATTAATCAATCTACCCTTATCACAATACACTTAAAACAAGCTCAACTGATAAGCCATTCACCATGCCTCAAAAATTATATGTGACTACCACTTACACCTGTTATCATAACCAGCTAGTTTTGCGTGTGTTTATTTCTGTATTCATATCCTTGGGTTGTTGACATGAGAGTGAATGACCTGATTTATTTGTTGTGTCGTATCGGATCAACAAAGAATTTGGCACTTGACCAAATTTTGAATTATTGTACAGGCACATACACACTTTGTTAACAAACAAGGCGTCGCATTCCCTGCTCTATTACAAGTTGAGATCTATTAGCAAAATCGTGGCCTCTCTTTATTAATTGGTCTTTGTCTTGTCAAAAGCTTTCGTGACATTGTTAAGGATGCATTTCTCCAACGTTTACAGAGCTGTACTGCACAGTAAATATGAGTTAGATTATAGGAAAAATATTCTAGCTACATCACATATCATCACTTTGTTCTATCCTGGACTCCTCGCATACAGCGTTTGCCGGCCATCTTGCGCAAATCTTCACTCCATGGGCTAGAGGGCATACACTATGTTTGCCGAGAAGCGGTATGCACTCCAGAACTCGTTTAACCCAACGATTGACAGTTCTACGACTGATATGGCGGGCCCACTGTCATTTCAGCTTGAAATTTCGGTAGTGTAGCGAGATACGCTCACGGCTATTGCGCTACAGGATCGAATCTGAAATATTCGAGCAATGTTTTAATATAAATAAGTCTATATTTATGACCCGACATCTTAAACATTTTCTCGGGTGCGGTATTTTCAAGGAATACCTAACCACTGACGCGTAGCAACTAATACAACAAAGTGCTTCACTTTTAACCTGATAGAGTCAGAAAATTCTATAAAAATAACTGACGGCCCAAAGCGTAGAACACACTTCGAATAGGCCCACAGTGTGAAGTACATATAGGCAATAAATTATTTGTTAACAGAGAAACTCTTTTGTGTTTAATGAGCAGTGTTGTCTCGGTTACTATGAAAGGATTAAGCATATTTACACCGTAACCGATTGCAATTCCATCCTCATCATCTGGATGGTTAGCGATCCTCGACTGTACACCTCCACCATTAGGAACTTCTTGCCCCGCGCCTTGATTTTGTGGAACCAACTTCTTGCAACAGTTTTTCCGAACAGCTACGACTTGGGAACCTTCAAGAAACGAGCGTATTCATATTAAAAGGCCGGCGGCGACCCCAGAACTCGATTTGAGTTACGGGTGTCCATGGGCGACGTCGACTGCTTACCATCAGGCATCGCACTTGCTCGTCAGCCGCCTCTTGCATAAAAAAGAAATCTTATAAACACACCTTACTTTACAGGTGAAAGTGGGTGCTCTCGACGCGACCGTCCACCAGGCGATGGCCTCGCGCTACCAGGTGCAGGGCTACCCCACCATCAAGCTGTTCCCGTCGGGCAAGAAGACCAGCGACTCCGTAGAGGACTACAACGGCGGCCGCACCGCCAGCGACATCGTCTCGTACGCGCTCGACAAGCTAGCTGAGAACGTGGCTCCGCCGGAAATCGTACAGGTAAATAAATCAAACAACATCACAAACAGTTGCACTGCCTTCCCCTTTTCTTTAGCGTTTGTCCTCTACCTGAAGGTTGTCTGGAAGATATCGCTCCCAGCGATAAGACCGCCTACATTGTACCTACTATATGTTTGTATACTCTTTCCTGTAAATGTTTGTGTTTGTGCAATAAAAAATATCTATCTATCTATTGCTCCAATCTCAAAGTAAGTAGCTTAAGCACTTGTGTTATGTGTATCAGAACAACGAAAGTACCACAATTTTTATTATTAGTTTTGTCTCAGATGTACTATCTGTTTGCTATAGGCCTTTTTTTTTTTTTTTTTTTTTTTTTTCAACCGGTGAAAATGCTTTTAGGCATACTCGCCGCTCGGGGGAGCGGAGGGTTATGTGGGACTCATCCTGCCTCGGAAAAGTGAGGCAGGAAATACCCACTAAAAACACCGGTCCCTCCGTCACGCGCATGATGGGTGGTGCCATGGGACCTTTGGATCAAGACTGCCATGACACCACTAGCGCTGCTCGCCTAAGCAGGCCCAGCAGGGCCCCCCCTAGAGGGGGCGACGGGAGCGGCCCGGAGGGCCAGCCCACTCCCATCCGACAACGACGAGGACCCGTGCAAGGCGAGTGGAGGTGCCCCCGCACCAACCACCCGCTGGGTCCCGTCAGGGGGCTGCAGGCGGTCGAACATCCGCCTGTTGCGCCCCCTTCTGCGACGACGTGACGCCGGGGCCGAGGGATCAGTCTCGCGCGCCCGCTCTGCTGCCTCCTTCTGTGAGATGACTGTCTTACAGAAGGAGGTGACAGCCGACCAAGCTTCGCGGCCGCCCAGCATTGCTGAGACGACTGCGGGAAGATCAGGCAATTCGCCGACCGCTCCGAACAGAACGGAGCGTTCGGACTCCCACGCCGAACACCAAAAGAGAGTGTGGTCGGCCGTGTCTACGTCCGCACCACACTCCCAACACCTAGCCGAATCCTCCCGCCCGATGCGGTGCAGGTAGCTGCCGAAACAACCATGTCCGGTCAGCACCTGCACCAGGCGGTAGGAGAGGTGGCCATGAGGCCGCTCTATCCACTCCCTCAGTACGGGACCTATAGCATCCAGGAGGCGCCTCCCGTACGTTGCGGAGGCGAGGCTCTCCGTCCATTGAAGGACGAGGTCTTCATAAGCCTCCCTCCGCACAGCTCCCCTTTCAGCTGGAGTAGGACGCTCCCCGCGCGCCCTCTCCTCGGCCGTCCAAAGGTACACCCTAGCTAGCACCTGGGCCTCAAGGGCCCAGGGCGGGGTACCCGCCAGGGCGCACGAAGCGTCGTAACTGATTGTGCGGTAGCCTCTGGCGACCCTTTGAGCAATTGCCCGTTGGGGCCGCCGGAGGTGTACGACGTTGTCTCTGTGCGAGACTCGGTCTGCCCAAATCGGGGCACCATACAGCGCAATGCTCTTTATAATGCTGGCATAAAGGCGCCGGCAATGCGCCTTCGGCCCCCCCAAATTCGGGAGTAGCCAGGCAAAGGCATTGGCTGCTTTAAGGAGCCGCGGTGATAACCCGCTAAAATGCGGGCCAAACTGCCACCGCGGGTCCAACTCCAGGCCTAGGTATTTGATGGTGTCCTTGATCTCCACTCGGACACCATCCACCATTATGTATGCGCCTTGAGGGTGGCGCTGCCGAGGCCCACGAAAATAGATGGCCTCGGTTTTCTCGAGCGCCACCCGTAGCCCTAAGAGGCCCATACGTCGGGCGACTAGAGTGCCTCCCGCCTCCGCCAATCGTGCAGCGCGCTCGAATGTCTTCCCCCGGGCGGTGACTAGGGTGTCATCGGCGTAACAAATGACGCCCATGCTGCTATAGGCCTCCTCCAACTCTTTCCAAACTTCTCTATCTTTCCATGTTGCTCCTGCAACTTTCATGACAACTCATATAAAAACAGCGTATTTATGTAATTTCTCCGGGAGTCCATTTAAAATTTTCATTAATGAATACAAAAATATTTAGCCTCTGAGAGTAATCACAATAAAAATAGTTTTGAAAATATTTGTCCTTCATAAGCCTTGCACTATCTGCAAATTCACTACTACAATTTTAACACGATATAGTCATGTAATTTAAAATTAAACTATACTCCCTACACACAAGCCGTATAAGCTTGTGTTAAATTCGATAAAGCGCTTGAATGGATTTAGAACTGAAGCATGAAATTAAAATAAGTGTGAATTCGATTTGCTCTGGTTACGATGTGTCGTAAATTTAGTGACGTGTATGAACTGGTATTACGCAATATCCAACCTAAAAGGCCTTTGTTTGTTTAATAATTTAAAAACTTTGATATACGTTTGACTCATTATATAATGTGTTAAGTTTACACTTGACCCTATTCCTGTGCATCATCGAATAGACCACTCTAGCTGTTCGCCACTTTGGGCAGAAATCTGGAGGTCATACCCAAAATCGCCACGGTGGACAGGCGGGTTGGCGATAGCATCCTCGCTCCCGTGATGCTGCTGCTCGTCATCGGTTTGTGGTATTTAACCACGCCTTTTAATCTTGATGGATTTTTATATTCTACTATGGGTTTGCGCTTGGCCACAATTCACCTGTTGTTAAGTGATATTGAAGCCTACGACGGAGCACGCTTACCCAGAAAATACCGATTCACTCTCACCTTTTTTTTTTTTTTATAGTGGCTCGACATAATGGCTTCCCTACACCTGATGGAAAGCGAAAGAGAAGCCCAAGTCGCTGTGACAACGGGCAAGTAACTGGTCAGTTGCCACCGCCATGCCGGCCCAACCCTAACCCCCCACGAGCTCCGGAAACCCTACTCACCGGCAGAAACACGACCCAGAGGTCATTTGACTGCGGTATTCTATAGGGTGGAGGTCCTTCCCCGGACGGCCGGCTCAATTCGAGCGAAGATTCGCTATGCCCTACCTCTCTTTATCACCTGAACATTCTATGTCTCAGGGCAACAAAGAGTCCGGCAATAAGTTCCATAATTTGGAACTCATTGCCGGACTCTTTGATAGTATATTTAGTAGATACTAAAATAGTAGGACTCGCACCTTGCAAGTCCTTGGGACCTGCACCATAAAACGAATCAGATAATGTAATTCAGACGCACAGTCCCCAAAATGGCAATACCGCCGCCAGTCGGTTGCCAGAGCCTCGTTTGTTATTCAGCCGGGTACACCACGGGCAGGTGAGGGAGACTTGGTGCGAAAAGGTGATGGATCGCTCACATCCCAAGAACAGTTATAACGTGTCCTTATGTACAGGTGACGGGCGAGGACGTGATGAAGGCGTGCAGCGAGAAGCCTCTATGTGTGGTGTCTGTTCTGCCGCATATACTGGACTGCGGCGCGGCGTGCCGCAACGAGTACATCGCCGTGTTGCAGCGCCTCGGCGACAAGTACAAGAACAAGATGTGGGGGTGAGTGTCTGCGTCATCATTATCATCAACATCATCGTAGTCCATTGCTATGACACCGGAAAAACAAGAATCGTAAGTTGATCAATTTCCTAGGTAGTTGATTAACTTTCGGAATATAAACAACCGTAGTTGAAATGTATTATTTAACGGTATGGATTTCAGTTAGTTGATCAATTTACGGTAGCCTGACAGTCATTTAATAATTTACGATTTTGACACAAGTAAAATCGTCCTCAAATGGGCCAATCGTTGCTCAATGTACTATTTAACGGTGCACTATTACCCGTAACTTAATACACTGTTCCCTGATTGGTTGCCGGGATAACGCCACGTGAGCCATTGAACCAATCAATGTTCACCTCACCTTCGTCGGATGATTTTACGGCAAGACCCCGTAAAATGATCAATTTACTAAAATACATACGTTAAATAATACATTACAACTGCCGTTTATTATTTTCCGGAAGTTAATCAACTACCTAGGAAATTGATCAACTTACGATTCTTGCTATTTTCCGGTGACAGCTACATTTAGTCCCAGACACATCATTCTCCTGCCCTTATCCCGCTCTAAGTGGGGTCGGCACATGTTTTCTTCTTCCACTCTTCTCTATCAGCCGTCATCTCCACACTCACACCTTTGGCACGCATATCAACATCACATACATTGCTCCGATCCCAAAGTAAGTAGCTTAAGCACTTGTGTTATGGGTATCAGAAATGCTTAAATACAAATATTAACACCCAGACACGGAACAAACACTTGTTCATCACACGAATGTTTGTCCCGGGTGGGAATCGAATCTACGCCTTCTATCGTGATGGTTTTTAGAGCACATCAAAGAAAAATATGTAATGCTAGGGTTGTCAAATAAACTTTATTTTATTTATTTTACACTCTGTAACATGTTTCCTGTGCCTTGCAGATGGGTTTGGTCAGAAGCCGGCGAGCAGCCGGACTTGGAGAACGCGTTGGAGCTGGGCGGCTTCGGCTACCCGGCCATGGCGGTTGTCAACGCCAAGAAGCTCAAGTTCTCCACTCTGCGCGGATCCTTCTCGGAGACCGGCATCAATGAGTTCCTCAGGTACCTAAACATTCTTAATATCAGCATCAGCCCACCAGTGGTCCATAGGCCTCTCCAATTATTCGCCACTTTGGGCAAACATCTGGAGGCTTTACCCATTATTGGCCACGCTGGGCAGGCCGGTTGGCGATCGGAGGGCGTAACTCCTTGCTCCAGTGGTAATTAGCTATGCCTTCAATAGGGTATTCCACTATGATTGATTTTGCTTGTTACTTATTGATTACCAGAAAGTATCCGTAAAACTTAACCTATTTAAAAAATCACAACTAAAATTAGTTGCAAAACGGAATGACAATAGGCCTGCAAAATTGACAGAAAAATACCATTTTCAAAGTGGAAAATTTATTCAAAAATATTATACCATACCATTTTTTAAGTAGCATTAAATCTATCTATCTATAATATATAAAGCTAAATTACCACTCACTGACTCACTGACTGATCAGGGGTGTTTTTCGGGTGGAAAGAGTTTGTCTATGGTCGGGATGTTAACTTAAAGGTACTTAAATTTTTAATCAAAACAGGTTTTTGAAAAAAAAATCCAAAAAAATCAAGATGGCGGCGGTTTTTCGCAAAAAAAAAAGTTTAAAATGTATAGAATGACCGTGGTGCGCATACTGTCTTTGAATTGTCTATGGCAGATGTGAACGTCAAAGTTGAAAAAAAATAAAAAAACAAGATGGCCGCGCCGCCATCTTGGATTGAAAATTGGTTTTGGACCCACGTTTGCGTGGTCATAGTGTCGCGGTGTTTACAGGTAGCGGCAAGATTTTTTTTCATTATTGCCACAGATATAGTCGAGTGTCGACCAATGACCATAGACTATAGAAAAACAATATGGCGGCGCCGCTGGCGGCCATTTTGTCCCAAGAAAATTTTTTGTAATTTTCAAACTGATTTTTCGTACTGTTGGCAACACTGGATCGATTCGGGTAGTATGGGGCGGTGATAGGATATTTAGCAGTCTATTGGTAGGTTTTTTAATTTCTACCAAATTGATGGTAGTTTTTGGCTCAGGGCTCCAAATATGAGTGGAAAAATTTTGACGTGTATCCGATTTTCGAGTATGCAGATTTATGGCAACTCCGACTGGTATTGGCCACAGGGTAGTTTTGGAGAAAAATTCTGGCAACACTGGTTTTGACGGGCAAAAACAATTTTGAGCAGTAGTCATTTTCCAGAAGTTCTGTGGATCCAAGGATGCACTTAAGAAAAAAAATAAAAATTGTCTCTGCTCCAGTATATAGTCTAGAATACAGGAAAAATATAGACTTTTGGATATCCAAGATGGCGGCGGCGCTGGCGGCCATTTTGTAAAAAAGTTTGGTTTTCGAAAATTTCAAAATGGATTTTCAGTGTGATGGCAACATTTTACAGAATTGCAATGTACTGGTCGGTTACCCGTTGGATTATTGTGTGTTGCCGGGTATGAAAATATTTTTAGTTTTTTCGATAGTTTTCGAGATATGGTCCAAAAAGGTCAAAAGTAGAAGGACCAGCATTTTAAATAAAAAGTTGCCATGTACTTAAAGGTTTAGCCCATAAGAATGACATTTGACCATTTTTATCTTGGTGGCCTGGCAACACTCGGCACGGCGGGGAAAACAATTTTTTTGGTAATGCCATTTTTGGCTTATACTTTGAGCATTCCGGCAAATGGTAGAAAAAAAGTAAAAATGCCATCCGTTGCCATATATGGTCAGGTATATGGGAAAATTCCGATTTTTTCGATTTTCAAGATGGCGTCGGCGCTGGCGGCCATTTTGTGAAAAAGTTTGGTTTTGGAAAATTTCAAAATGGATTTTCAGTGTGATGGCAACATTTTACAGAATTGCAATGTACTGGTCGGTTATCCTTTAGATTATTATGTGTTGCCAGGTATAAAAATATTTTTGGTTTTTTTGATAGTTTTTGAGATATGGTCCAAAAAAGTCGAAAGTAGAAGGACCAAAATTTTAAACAAAAAATTTCCATGTACTTATAGGTTTGACCCATTAAAATGACATTTGACTATTTTTATCTTGGTGGCCTGGCAACACTCGGCGCGGCGGGGCAACAAATTTTTTGGCAATGCCTTTTTCGGCGAGCTAGCTGGCCGCCAAGATGCTTGGCAGGAAAAAAGTAAAAATGCCAATCGACGTCATCATATATAGTGTAGTATATGGGAAAAATCCGAAAAGTCAGACTTTCAAGATGGCGGCTGCGCTGGCGGCCATTTTGTAAAACAGTTAGGTTTTCGAAAAATTCAAAGTGACTTTTGGGGTAGAAGGGTGCGTTTGAGAAAAAAAAGTCCGGGGGCTCTTTTAAAGGTCCTTTGATTGCCTAATAACTGATGAAAAAATTTACCCCACTTTTAGGGTAATTTCCGAGATTTATCCCGAAACGTAAATTAGCGAAATTTTGAAAACCAAGTATGAGGTCCTGCCAAAAATAATCCACAGACTCCATTGAGGCCCCAAATGACCTCATAAATCAAGCTGGAATAAAATAAAAGCAAACTCAAAAATCACGATTTCCCATACAAGTGACGAACATACTTACGTTACTTGACGTGACGAACATACTTACGATACTTGATGTGACGAACATACTTACGATACTTGGTGTGACGAACATACTTGCGATACTTGATGTGACGAACATACTTCATTAATTAACGTGACGAACATTCCTATGGTATCTACTATGACATGCGAGACCGAAGGTCGAGCCCTGCGTAGGGCGAAGCCCGGAGCAGTGTACTAAGGAGTGTTCATGCACTAATGAAAAAAAAAACAGTTTGCGAGGCCGAAGGCCGAGCGAGCCCACCTTCTTTTAGTTACATTACTGTAATACGCGCGACAGAAGGTCGAGCCCTGCGTTGGGCGAAGCCCGGAGCAGTGTACTAAGGAGTATTCACGCACTAATGAAAAAAAACAGTTTGCGAGGCCGAAGGCCGAGCGAGCCCACCTTCTTTTAGTTACATTACTGTAATACGCGAGACCGAAGGTCGAGCCCTGTGTAGGGCGAAGCCCGTAGCAGTGCCCCAAGGAATAAACACCTATTAATGAAAAAAACAACTATGCGAGGCCGCAGGCCGAGCGAGCCCATCCTCTTTTAGTTACGCTACCATAATACGCGAGACCGAAGGTCGAGCCCTGCGTAGGGCGAAGCCCGTAGCAGTGCCCCAAGGAATATTCATCTACTTATGAAAAAAAAACTATGCGAGGCCGCAGGCCGAGCGAGCCCATCCTCTTTTAGTTACGCTACCATAATACGCGAGACCGAAGGTCGAGCCCTGCGTAGGGCGAAGCCCGGGGCAATGTAATAAGGAGTATTCACGCACTAATGAAAAAAAAAACAGTTTGCGAGGCCGAAGGCCGAGCGAGCCCACCTTCTATTAGTTACATTAATGTAATACGCGAGACCGAAGGTCGAGCCCTGCGTAGAGCGAAGCCCGGAGCAGTGCACCAAAGAGTATTCACCCACTTATGAAAAAAAAACTATGCGAGGCCGCAGGCCGAGCGAGCCTACCTTCTTTTAGTTACGCTACCACAATACGCGAGACCGAAGGTCGAGCCCTGCGTAGGGCGAAGCCCGTAGCAGTGCCCCAAGGAATAAACACCTACTTATGAAAAAAACAACTAGGCGAGGCCGCAGGCCGAGCGAGCCCATCCTCTTTTAGTTACGCTACCATAATACGCGAGACCGAAGGTCGAGCCCTGCGTAGGGCGAAGCCCGTAGCAGTGCCCCAAGGAATATTCATCTACTTATGAAAAAAAACTATGCGAGGCCGCAGGCCGAGCGAGCCCAAGCTCTTTTAGTTACGCTACTGTAACAGGCGAGACCGAAGGTCGAGCCCTGCGTAGGGCGTACCCCGGAGCAGTGCCCCAAGGAGTATTTACCTACTAATGAAAAAAAAACTATGCGAGGCCGTAGGCCGAGCGAGCCCACCCTCTTTTTGTTACACTACTAAAATAAGCGAGACCGAAGGTCGAGCCCTGCGCAGGGCGAAGCCCGGAGCAGTGCCCCTAGGATTATTCATTCAATAATGAAAAAAAAACAGTTTGCGAGGCCAAAGGCCGAGCAAGCCCACCTTCTTTTTACGCTACTAAAATACGCGAGACCGAAGGTCGAGCCCTGCGTAGGGCGAAGCCCGGAGCAGTGCCCCAAGAATTATTCATTCATCAATGAAAAAAAAAAAATTTGCGAGGCCGCAGGCCGAGCGAACCAACCCAAGCCGCCAAAGCAACGCCGCGGAGGGCGAAGCCCGGAGCGGCTGGCGCCCCAAGGAGCCCCCACACAAAACCGAATCAACGAACCACAAAAAAGCCCACCGCGTCCGCCCACGCGGACGGTACAACCCAGAAAAGTAATTTCGCGAGGCCGCAGGCCGAGCTGCGTATCGCGAGGCCGCAGGCCGAGCTCCGCGTAGGGCGAAGCCCGGAGCGTCCAGCGTCGCAGACCTAGCTTGAGCACGCACGCGCGAAGAGCGTGCGGCGAAAGCTAGTATATATTATATATATAAAAGGAGAAACTGACTGACTGACTGACATATCAACGCACAGCCCAAACGGCTAAACGTAGGCACTTGAAATTTGGAAGGGACGTAGCTTAGGTACCGTAGGGGTGCACTAAGAAAGGAATTCCCGAAATTCCCACGGGAACGGGAATTAGCGGGAAAATCCTTTTGTATGAAAAATCTAAACCGCTTAAGTTAGACGCTTGAAATTTGGCATGCAGGTACCTTAGTAAATATAAAGTTTAGTTATGGCTGTATTTTGAGAAATTCCCACGGGAACGGGAGTTAGCGGGAAAAAACTTTTGTATGTATAAATTTAAACACGCGGACGAAGTCGCGGGCAAAAGCTAGTAACGTGTATGCTTTTACTTTTAGGGACCTGTCGTTCGGTCGCGGGCAGACGGCGCCGGTGAAGGGCGCGCAGATGCCGCGCGCCGCCGCCGCGCAGCCCTGGGACGGGCTGGACGGCGAGCTGCCGCAGGAGGACGACATCGACCTGTCCGACGTCGACCTGGAGAAGGACGAGCTGTAGGCGCGTACTTGCGCCCGTCGGCGAATCCGTTGCCTCCGCCAGAAAAACAGTACATTAAAAAAAATCGTAACTCGCGGCGTAATGGCTTCCCAAAGTCTAATGGAAAGCGAATCGCTGTAACGCCTGGCAGGTAACCAGACCTGTCAGTTGCCTTCCTAATATAGATTTTACAGCCAAGTGTACCAATCCTCGCAAACTCAGTCCGTGGCTGAAGCACAAATCGTGCAGAGCCAAATAGCCAAAAAAAAAAAGATTCCTTTTTTAAATATGGATTTTACGGCCTAGGTTTTCTGTACAGCCAAGAAATTCTTTTTTTAAATACGGAATTCATGGCATATGATTTTTGTAGAAACAGCCAAGAAATTGTCCCTTTTTTAAATATGAAATTCATAGCATGAGGTTTTTGTACTGCCAAGCCTTTTTTTAAATATGGAATTTACCGCCCTAGTTCTCCACATACTTGTGAATGTTCCCAATACGGCTTTATAACAAAACTTTGTTATAGTCAAATCTTTACATTTAAAATGAACAGCATATTTTCTCAGTACAGATATGCTACAGAAGTGATTTGGAGAAAATGAGCCGGTTGGGGAAGTAAATTCACATGTAGTAAGACTTCGGCGGAGGTCACGGAAAGGTTGACGTGATTATTAATTTCAAGTCTGATTTAGAATTAAAGAATCTACTACAGGCTAATTAATGTAACGCCGACTTAAGATTTCACGTTAATTATCTGGTCTATAGTTTGAGTTAACTTGAACGGGCCATTTTCCGCAACTCGACGTCTGTGCGTCTATGTTTCGTTGAAGTTTCAAAGTATCTGGTCAATTGTACTACACTTAAAGGTATACCTTTTAAAATCAAGTGCGGGGCCGAGTAAATTTGCTGGTCAAACATTGGGCCCTTGCGACCTTTTAATACGATTGTATCTGCAAGTAGGACGAGTATGTGGTACTGTCATTTTTTAGTTCCGGTGTCATGACAGCAGAAGAGTGAAGGGCTGTGTACTACAATGCCAATTTCGATTCGCATTTGGAAACTTCGAATGAACGTCATTACGAATTTGACATTAGTTGTACTAGTCTAATGTCAAATTTGAATGAACAGTATAGTCTAATGTCAAATTTGAATGAACAGTATTTAGGTGTACAAGAATGTTTCCGAATCCAAGCCTAAATTGCCATTGTGAATGTCCCTGTAGTTCAATATTATGCGATTTAACGTTACACAACTCTGTTTAAGGACTAGTGTTAAATATTCGAGTAATTCCAGTGACAGTTGAATCTTTTAATAATATTGACATAAGGTTTATTTTTATATAATATTTATTAACATATCCACAATAGAATCACAACACTGATGCTATTTTTCGCGCGTTTTGTAATTATCTACATAATGTTTTGTATGATGTGTATAGTGAATGAATTGATGTTTTTACTAGTAGGTGTAATAATTTACAATCAATTTAATTAAAGTAAATATAAAATTTGATTAAAAATTCTGTTTAAGATTGCCTAATGACGACTTGATTCGTTATCAACTGGCGTCTCTTCCATTATGTACCTAAATGCATTTGCAAAAAAGTCATCTTTGTATAAATATAATTCTGTAAAAATAACTCAATAAATTTTTACGACTAATTTACTGTTTTATTTCAACAAATGCATAAATATCGTTTGCGCTTACATTTACCAAAAATATGTCTTAAATATTTGGTACAGATACATATATAGACTACCGTAAATATGTTTTAGTAATAGTGGCTTGTCGCCTGATGAGGACAGCGAAGCCCAAGTCACTGCGGCAACGGACAAGTAACAATTATGCCGGCTCGTAAGATAGGACTTTACTCCGCTGATCTAAAGACGTGACCAACGTTACTTCAGCTTCAGGCGTATTTCGTAGAGAGTATGACCGTTGCCAACGGGCGGGTAAACCCGTCCTACGGCTACGGGCGGACTACTCTTAGGACACCCACACGGGAAGAGATGGAGCGGCGGCGATTTGTAATCTTTATCAGTCACCGCACGGCCCCTCCTTAAAATTGTATGTTCTATTGTAAATTTGAAGTGTTAAATTTCATTATGTTTAATAAGTATAAAAAGTAAGAGGCATGTTTCGACCGGCAATAGTAAACGAAACTATAAACCTACATAAGCGGCAAACATTACATACATCTATCACACAACAAATATAGCTGATATCTCTATCTAAATCCATGCATTATGGGATCTCTGTAATGCTACATGTCACTGCTATAATCCTACTGAATCATTGATGATAAATGCCTGTTGGTACCTCAGCCAAAACGAAACTCGTCTGGAATGTAGATAAATATATGTAGAAGGCAGTCCCACATACCAATTTATTTTAATTTGTTTATAGAATGTCAACTGAACTTGTAATTTTAATTTTCTAAACGGGTGTAGGTGTTCCAGAAATTTAAATTACTAAAGTATGTACAAGAATTAATAAAAAAAACAGTTTCAATACAGTTTTATCCATGGAAGTAATAAGTACCTACTACACGTAGGTACATTACATATTACTTCCATCACTTTATCTCCTTCACATAATACAAGAATGGAATCTCTATCTATTTAGTAATTCTAGCTTTTTTAATATAGGTGCATGAGTCAGCGATTGATGCCCAAGTTGTTTTCTTATAAAATATTTCCAAATTCCTGTAACAACCAATGCAACATAACAAATCATAATTTCCAGTTAGTGAGTCACAGCAATCGGTATCCAACATCCTCAATGCCGTCGTTTAGAAAGCAACTCATAGTTATATTTCACTAGATAAGGAATACGCCCCATACTTGATAACAAAGTTAATGGTAAAACTGCAGAATTAGAGCGAAGTGATAATGTTATCAGAAACGAGTTAAAATTTTGGCGGAAGCAGTTTTCCGACGATTCTTAATCAAACGCCTCAATTAGTCACGCATTACGTTTTTCACACTAATTACCTTGATTTAAATTGCTATTTCACAGCCAAGATAAAAAAAAACCATTAAAGATTTAATTTGTGTATATTTTGAGCATATAATTACACAGTATGTAACTTAATTTTAATTACAAAATAGTTCTGGAATAGTTCGCAACTAATAACCTAATCTCTTAACAAAAAAACTAATACTGATCAAACATAAAAAGATAAACATACTTAGCACACACTGATAAAGCTGTCTTCTAAAGTATGATATATTGTAGAGCACTAATTAATTACAAACAACTTATGTAGGTTATGAAGAACTGAAGGTTTCACAACCTACATAATAAATTGTGAAGCAATAACTTTGAAAAACCTAATGGGTTATCCTCACAGATGATAATTTACAGAAAAAAATCTTAATCACCAATGTATTAATCTTGCAGAGGATAAAACAACAGGAAAAAAACTTAGTAGGTAGGTATTGGAAGTCTTGCATTAATTTGTGAGTCAACCTCAAGCAATACAACCTGCTAATACAAGTAGTGCAATAAAAAGGTTACAGCCCAGGGTGCAAGGATAAAGGGAGCAGCCCAATATCTCTTCAGTTCTTGCAATTTAATTAGTTTCCTCCTAATTCATGAGAAGGTAAGGATGTCCTGAGAGACTGGGGCATATTCATAGCCTAGGGCAGTCTGAACCCTAAATTAGGTTCTGACCTTAGGATGGATGATCCATCAGGAATAAAATCAGAGTATTTGGATAGTCGTGTGTTAACCATATATCTAAATGGCACCTGTGACTGATCTGTTAGCTACTTAATATTTAGTCAGTCAATTCTGTGGTAGACATAGAATAGATACTTAATACTAAAGAACACATTATCACTTTATACATAGTCTTAATCATTAAAAATGTAATAGGCATATAATACTAAAAGTTAAATTTTGCATAATTGGTCCATAGCAGTCTAGAGCTTTTATCTAAATAGGTACATAAATTGTGCAAATAGCACTCCATACAAGTTCAAAAAACTTCTAATCACAATGAAAAGAAGTTCATTACAATAAGGCAAGAGTGTATACTCTAATCACAGTTAAGATATTTCAATCTTTTGACCAAGTCAGTCTCACAAAGGCAATACAATGTCTCAAATATATTCTATTACTAGATATTATGTACTACAGTACAACCACAACCATGATACTTCTCATCATATTAGTTAATAATCTGTTTCATCTATTGTGACTCTCAAGAACCCTCAAAAATTTTGATCAAAAATCTAATATAAGATAAAAAAATATTTCAATTACATACATCTTGCTTGGTGTATGGTTACTTAATTCTAATTCAATGATTGATTGTGATAAAAAATCATGGAAGATATGTTAGAGATATTCTAAGCAATTTCTCTGTCATCCTCTATGCTACACTGGGCAACCCAATCATATCATACTTTCTTTCCTTTTTGCACAAAATGGGGTAGCACATGGTAAAATAGTAGAAGCCCATTCCGGCTAGTATGATGGAGACTATGACTGCGACCAGGCCCCAGGCCGAGATGCCCAGCCCTCGCCGGGTATTGTTCTGGGAGGGCAGTTCAGAAGAAGACCCAACATATGTTTTAGGGGTCTCTTTTCCACTGCTGTAGCTTCCTCCCGTTCTTCTTCCCCAAGCTGTACATGGTGTCAGCATTTGGTTTATAACTAAAAGAAAAAACCTTAGTTAATTATGTACCCTTAATGATTTGTTAATGTACTGATTTATAGATTTCGTATTACCAGCTGTAAGTAAACTTTAATAAAAAAAATCAGTGAAAGTAGCCCTGACCTACCTACCTAACTATAATGATCCTTTTGACAAGTTATTAAACAAACTCTAGATAGGTATAGGGTGTACAAATGTGCACTTAAGGCAAATGTGAAATCGTGGTCTACAAAACTGATGCTTGGTAAGGTCGCGGCGTGGTATTTTTTAGAAACATAATAAACACCCACCAAAGTTTTATGCACTTTATTAAGCAGTTGGAAACAGTAGAAAATCTTACCTAATACAGCAAGAGTCGCACGAATCAACAAACTGAAACTCATCATCTTGATTGATTTTCCTTCCTGCGGGATACCCTACTTTCAAATTTATATTACAATCACCGAATACTTCACAATCTACGATGAATACGATGTAACTTGTTTCTATAGCCTATTGGCTAGATTTTGGCTATAAGAGCAACAATTTTTTATGTTACAATTTTATTTTAAATGAAGAGTCGAGCCAAGAGACCCGTTCACACGGTCCACAACGACCAGATTTTTTTACAAACTATATTTTTTTCAAGCGCTTGACAGTTGTCTGTCATTTCAATTTGACACCACACCTCTTGTATCTATGGCAGTTTTTTACCTGGTAACACTCCTCTTGACATCCGGTTCCAAAGTGGTGGCGTGTCCTTCCGCCAACGTTGACAAATGTAATGTCAGTTTGTGGCTTGTAAAAATGCCGGCGATAGCGAGAATCCAGTTTTGTGTACTTTTCATACTTTATATTACAAACTATTGTCAATCTGTTGATGAGACTCATTTTTCTAATGATATAGTTTTCAAAAATGTTGAAAGAACAATAGACCTTTCTTCCCAACTCGTCAAAATCTCTTCAAAAATAACCTTGGAGAACACCAAAAAAGTGGAGATAAAGTCATTCTTATTAGCAGTGGAAGCTTCAGCTAAGGACCATTTTGCTTTTATTAGTGTGAAAGACAGCAACGGCAAAGATCTTCGTGTTGTGGAGTCCTCTCAGACGGGTCGAGAGAAAGATCTGTTTTGGCGTGTGGAGCTGAGGGAGAACTTAAAAGCCGGCGCGGCGGTCGTGGTCACGAGTGAAACCGTATTTACTAAAGCCCTGCTACCATACCCTACCGCTATCACCCAACAAGAGGACCAGCTAGTCAAATACACTGGCAACTTGTACATCTACTCGCCCTACCAGGTCACATCGCAAAAGACGAATGTTATCGTTAATACAAAAGGTATTGAATCCTTCTCGAAGTTCAAACCTTTCTCTCAACAAGACGGAATAATCCAATACGGCCCGTATACCAACATTCCTCAATACACTGCAAAGGAACTAAGTGTTCATTATAAGAACAATTCACCCTTCCTTACTGTTACTCGTATTGAAAGATTAATTGAGGTGTCTCATTGGGGTAATATTGCTGTTGAGGAGCTTATTGAAATTGAGCACACTGGGGCTAAGCTGAAGGGGCCGTTCTCCCGCTATGACTACCAGCAAGACCATCACAGTGGCCCCGCCAGCGTCAGAATGTACAAGACAATGCTGCCGGCCTCTGCGTCAGACGTCTACTACAGAGACACCAATGGAAACATCTCTACATCAAACATGAAAGTGAAAAAGGACTCTGTTGAGTTGGATCTGAGGCCGCGCTACCCTCTGTTCGGAGGCTGGAGGACTCACTACACACTTGGATACAACGTACCCAGCTATGAATACTTGTATCACACCGGCAACGAGTATCTGCTCAAGATGAGAGTGATCGATCATATCTTTGATGATATGCAAGTTGACGAGTTGACCACAAAGATTATTTTGCCTGAGGGTTCTACCGGCCTAAAATTGAACGTCCCATATGCATACAAAAGGTTGCCAGACAGTCTGCACTACACCTATTTGGACACCAAAGGGCGTCCAGTCATAACCTTCACTAAAACTAATGTAGTTGAAAACCACATTCAAGATTTCCAACTGCGTTACACGTTCCCCCGCCTGCTTATGTTGCAGGAGCCGCTACTTGTTGTCGGTTTCTTGTACACATTGTTCTTATTTGTAATTATTTATGTAAGATTAGATTTCTCCATTCACAAGTCTGAACACCCACATAAAGATTAATTAATGTCACTATATTATGTATGTGTGTGCAACAATCTAGTTATAGCATTTTATGTGTTTTCTGCAAGTGATTGTTTGCAAGAATAAAGTAAATTAATTTATACATTTACTCTTTCATTGACCCTCACTGACGCAAAAGCTCAAGACACTTCATTACAATTTCTGTTACACAAACACAAAACTTGTATACAGGATGCTTGACAGGTTAATAATTACCATTAGTCTGTAAATACTGGAAATTGATGCAAGAAAATGTAAGAACACCTATTTGAAAGAAGTATCATTATAGTACCTTCCTACTCCAGATATTTATACAAAGAAGAAAATGTATGTAGGTAGTTGATGAAATATGGGGTAATAAAAACATCCAACTATTTAAATATAAATATTTATTTATTTTACTCATATAGAGGAATATAATACAAAAATCAAATATCAATTACTATTTACAATATCTTGGAAAAATTATATTAATGAGCGAGATTTTAGCAAGGACCCCTGGACAGTGCATTTTAAATTGGGAGTTTAAAATGTGCTTTATGTTCCCACAAACACATGTGTGCAAGTAGTTGTATTGCCAAATATATGTTCATTATAAGTACATTGGCTGCCTCAGTATTTAAATGAAATGATATTTCCCTATAGAATATAGCCTCCAAAAAGGGAAAGTTCCATATCAAACATTCTTTGCAAATATGTTAGGAAGGCTCCCAATTATTCAGGATTAGTTAAAATACTCCAGAGCTTATGTGATAGACAAAAACTCAAGTTTCGTTAGCAGTCAGTGGCACTTAGTTGTTGACCTTAATTGCAGGTATTAAATCAGCTTTACAAGCCCATTCGTAAAATCGCCATATGTTTAGATAGAGTAATAGAAAAAGCGTTTTAAGGGAACTAATTTTGGTGACCATTTACCAATCTTTTGTAATAAGTAAAGACTGGAAAAGGACAGTTTACCTTACTAAAACATTAAAAGAACTAGTCATTCAATCAAAAGATTTATATGCAGAGTGGTTCTTACATGGGAAAAAAAAGCCAAAGGGGAATAACTATAAAGCACATCCAGTCGCTGATGACAAGCTTGAGGCTAAGCGTAGGCATGCAGACGGCGCACTACGGGACATAGAAAATTTTTGTATAACTAGTGCAGTCAATGAAGCGAAAAATACGGGCTAACCTCCGAATTTTTTTACTGTGATCCGATTTGCATGAAATTTTGGAATTAGGCTCATCTTACCATTAACTTCAAAAGTGAAAATGATTTGAACTCCGCCACCACCATGGGGGTGGTTGCCACCCCTTCTCGGGGGTCAATGGTTGTTTTTTCAAAATAACCTCGGATATCGATTGAAGATCTAATTTTAAGCAAAAAAGTTTCTATAAAGTTTCTCGAAAAATCTAATACTTTTCAAGTTATTGGCAATTGAAAATTCGCAAATTTTTCACGATTTTCATCAGTTTTTTTCAAATATCTCCAAAAATATACGTTTTATCGAAAATTTTATAAGGAACGAAACTGTAGCAGGTAAAAAAATGAACAATTTGGTTTTTTACAAAGTATTCTAAGTGCAATATTAAGCTAGATATTAAAGATCAAAGCCGTTTTTTATTTTATCTGAAATTTCATCGATCTAGTCAATGCCATCTATAGTCTTTTTCAGATAGGATGGGTACGCTGACACATCAGTGACACTTGTCAACGAATCCTTTTTACGCAATTTCTATGACAAAATGATAAATAATCATCAAAACAAAAAGTGTATTCACTTTGTTTATAACGCATGATAACAGAGATTTACTTTAATTTGTATTTGAAACCATAAATAACATTATAATGTACATAACTAAAGAAATCTAATACATTAAATATTTCTTATCAGTAATGCTTGATGCGTAAATTGGAACGTATTTTCATAGGGATTGAAACATTGAAATTGTTATAATACCGATTTAGTCGTAAAATCGCTTCACGATTTTTCAACTATTGTATAAATTTTATTAAATATTTAAATTTCTTGATAAAGGATAAGCAGTTATTGGTGTAAAATCGAAAATCATGTATAACACGACTGAGATATTACATTTAAATGGGTAGGTTAATCTTAATTCAAATAATTATCTATGTAAAATGAAGAATGGAGAGATTATTCAAACTCAGATTGATCTAATGATTAGTTTTACATAATTTTGGATGATAAATAAATATTTTTTTATTAAATCATGCAATTTTTAATTATCTCGAAATCGATTCTCTCTCCATACAAAATGAAATCGATAAATCATAAAATCGATTTTTTTACCTACGATTTTCATTTTACCACATGACTATAAACTTCAAATCCCAAGTGTCAGCGTACCCATCCTATCTGAAAAAGACTATAGCAGCGAGCAAATGCATTTTATGCTTTCTAATCGAAAAGGGTTTTGTAGTGCTTGAAATAAGCTTTAAAATGAGCTTTATCAAAAGTCTTTTGCACGTAAAATAAGTGAGCTATATTGCAAATAAGCGGAGCATCGAATGTTTTTTCTTTTCAATCAATGGGTTTTAATAAGTGCCATTTCCACCAAAACTAAAATTTATCATATTCCGCCTAGAATTAACTTTATTATGAAGAGTTTTATAGATTGTACTAGTTTGGCTGCTTTAGGACACATAGTTTTCAAAAAAGTCACGATTGAAAAAAAATCGAGAATTTCAAATTTTTAAAAATCCCACCCCTTTTTCATAATATCTCAAAAATGACGACAGATACGTATAAAAGTGTAGGGATAAAAAATTTAGGTATTTTTCTGACAAACAATTTGGTTTCTTTGTTTTTTCTATCAAATAAAAATTGACGGAGATATGATTGTTTAAAGAGCGCGTGGCAGCGCAATCACAGCCTCCCTTAATCGTGACTTTTTTGAAAACTATGTGTCCTAAAGCAGCCAAACTAATACAATCTATAAAACTCTTCATAATAAAGTTAATTCTAGGCGGAATATGATTAATTTTAGTTTTGGTGGAAATGGCACTTATTTAAACCCATTGATTGAAAAGAAAAAACATTCGATGCTCCGCTTATTTGCAATATAGCTCACTTATTTTACGTGCAAAAGACTTTTGATAAGGCTCATTTTAAAGCTTATTTCAAGCACTACAAAACCCTTTTCGATTAGAAAGCATAAAATGCATTTGCTCGCTGCTAGATGGCATTGACTACATCGATGAAATTTCAGATAAAATAAAAAACGGCTTTGATCTTTAATATCTAGCTTAATATTGCACTTAGAATACTTTGTAAAAAACCAAATTGTTCATTTTTTTACCTGCTACAGTTTCGTTCCTTATAAAATTTTCGATAAAACGTATATTTTTGGAGATATTTGAAAAAAACTGATGAAAATCGTGAAAAATTTGCGAATTTTCAATTGCCAATAACTTGAAAAGTATTAGATTTTTCGAGAAACTTTATAGAAACTTTTTTGCTTAAAATTAGATCTTCAATCGATATCCGAGGTTATTTTGAAAAAACAACCATTGACCCCCGAGAAGGGGTGGCAACCACCCCCATGGTGGTGGCGGAGTTCAAATCATTTTCACTTTTGAAGTTAATGGTAAGATGAACCTAATCCCAAAATTGTATGCAATTCGGTTCACAGTAAAAAAATTCGGACCTATAATGCTTCATTGACTGCACTAAACACGAAAGATCCCAGATCTACGTAGGTACAGACATCTATCGGTATTTTTTAATCATTATGTATTCCAATTTTGATATTTTCATTGCGAAAATTTTTCATTCCATAGGCATATTTTTGGCGTGAAACAATGAATTTGTTGCGAAAATTAGGGGGCACGCCAAGTCGAATTATACATTTATGAACAAAACCGACATTTTCTTTTTTTGCAGAAATACCTTCTGTTGACGATACAAATACAATCATCATCATCCACTAAAAAATTGGATACTGAGCAAAAGTCTTCCCGTACATCTGCATCAACTGCTTTGCCCTGCCTTACGCTTAGCCTTAATAATCCATCGCATAGGTCATCGACCTCCCGCCTCGCATCGCAAGGTTTATTGACCCCAGTCTGTAATAGGGATGTTTCCAGGGTCAAAATAATTACATTATATTTAGTCCGTATTTTAGATTATAAAAATATATTGGACACGTATTTTTTCCTTTTTTCATTTAAACAAAAAATAACAAAGATACAAGACATCAAAATTTTGGAGTGGGGTCTTTGACGTCACTCGGTGGCGAAAAAACTCCCACTGTTTGACGTCACGCGTAATTTTAACGGGCTGTATCTTTGTCATTTTTGGTCTAATTTACAAATGAAAAAATACGTGTCCTTTATTTTTGAACAATCTAAAAGATGGAATAATTACATTTTTTGCACCCCCTGGTAGAGACGGCCCTGCATTTATCCTTGTATCCCGTACTCGGAGAGCTTAAACCTTAGCACGACGGGCGCGCTGGTGCAGGGCAGGATGGCCAGCTCCGTGACGACGGCCGTGACGAGGCTCGGCGGCGTGACGTCGTAAGTCAGGTTCAGCGGAGTCAAGTTGGGGTTCGATCGCCAGTCCTTCAGCGGCGAATTGTCGTCCGATTTGTCCACCAACTCGTCTGGGTCACCTGAAGTAATATAACATGTTAATATTAATAATACTCTACTTGACTATTAAATTTAAGTATTTTTTGTGGATCTTTAGGCGTGACACGTATTTCGACTTTGTAGTGACTCCTGCCTTCCGAACTAAAGGTCGTGGGTTCGATTCCCACTATTTGTGTGTTGACAAGTGCTTTATGCTACTCACTTTGGAATTAGAGCAATGTATGTGATGTTGTCTAATATTTATTTAATTAACAGACGTGAAAAAAAGGAGGGGGTTTTCTCAATTAGATTTATATTTCTTACCACATATCTCCGGGAATTTTGAACCGGTTTAAAAAAAATTAAAAACATTTTTTTTCGAAAGGGTGACCAACTAGGAATAGTTGGTCTCATGTCACCATAGTGAAGTCAGGTTTTTTTTTCAAAAAAAAATAAAAAAAGAAAAAAAAATTATTTTGTAAAAAAAAATTTTTTTTTAATTAATTTTTTGCTAAATAATGCTGTTAATTATTATTTATATCCGCTCACCGATCTCGTTGTAGACGAAGGCGTCGGTCTGCACGCGCTCGCTGAACTTGTGCGTCTCGCACGCGACCAGCACGGGCACGTTGCACGCGCGCGCCAGCAGCGCCACCTGCGCCGTGCCGGCCGCGCCCAGCACCGAGCCGTTCACCAGCAGCGAACTCGCGCCCAGAATCACTTTGTTTATCTGGTAAGAGAAATTTTTATGGTATTTATCATATTGGATATGTATCCATATATGTATATCATCATCATCATCCTAGCCTTTTTCCCGATTGTCTCAGGGTCGGCTTATATGTATATGTCACCGGAAAATAACAAAACTCGCAAATTGATCAATTTCCTAGGTAGATTTTTTTTTAAGGACCTTTATTTGATTACCTCAAAATTCAGCTAATTGATACAGAAAATTGAGGTAATAGTGAGTGTTTCAAATACTTGATAATTATTAACAATACGAGTTATAGTATAACATTATTAAATGCATATTTTAGGTCGTAGGCCTATTATTATAGCTTATTTATTAATTAAAATTGTACTTTTAAGTTAAATTGTTATTGATAGTTAAGTGTTCCTAGGTAGTTGATTAACTTCCGGAAAATAATAAACGGCAGTTGAAATGTATTGTCTATCGTATGTATTTTAGTAAATTGATCAATTTACGGGGTCTTGCCGTTAAATAATCCGACGAAGGCAAGGTGAACGTTGATAGGTTCAATGGCTCACGTGATGTTATACCGTCAACCAATTAGGGAACAGTGTATTAACACGTTGAGCGCCATGACGGTCACCGGTGACCGACAAACAATAGTTTTTCTTCTATTGTGTCTAGTTTCTCGGCAGTCAAAGTATTAAGTTACGGGTTACGGGTAGTAATGCAGCGTTAAATAGTACATTGAGCAACGATTGGCCCATTAGCTACGCCTTCTATCGTGGTGGCTATACCGCCACCAGTCGGTTTGCCAGAGCCTCGTTTGTTGTTCGGCAGGATGCACCACGGGCAGGTGAGGATGGCTGGGAGCGAAAAGGTGATAGGCCGCTCCCTTACATCCCTTTACATTAATACAAAACTCAATAGGCTGACGATGATGGCAGTAGTCTAGTAATACTGACCGTAGGCATGACGTAGCTGACGGCGGTGATGTCGACGTAGGTGGTGGGCAGGCGGCACGCGGCCAGCCGCCGCACCAGCTCGCGCGCAGCCTCAGTTACTGGTCCGTAGTACTGACCGTAGGCATGACGTAGCTGACGGCGGTGATGTCCACGTAGGTGGTGGGCAGGCGGCACGCGGCCAGCCGCCGCACCAGCTCGCGCGCAGCCTCAGTTACTGGTCCGTAGTACTGACCGTAGGCATGACGTAGCTGACGGCGGTGATGTCCACGTAGGTGGTGGGCAGGCGGCACGCGGCCAGCCGCCGCACCAGCTCGCGCGCAGCCTCAGTTACTGGTCCGTAGTACTGACCGTAGGCATGACGTAGCTGACGGCGGTGATGTCCACGTAGGTGGTGGGCAGGCGGCACGCGGCCAGCCGCCGCACCAGCTCGCGCGCAGCCTCAGTTACTGGTCCGTAGTACTGACCGTAGGCATGACGTAGCTGACGGCGGTGATGTCCACGTAGGTGGTGGGCAGGCGGCACGCGGCCAGCCGCCGCACCAGCTCGCGCGCAGCCTCAGTTACTGGTCCGTAGTACTGACCGTAGGCATGACGTAGCTGACGGCGGTGATGTCCACGTAGGTGGTGGGCAGGCGGCACGCGGCCAGCCGCCGCACCAGCTCGCGCGCAGCCTCAGTTACTGGTCCGTAGTACTGACCGTAGGCATGACGTAGCTGACGGCGGTGATGTCCACGTAGGTGGTGGGCAGGCGGCACGCGGCCAGCCGCCGCACCAGCTCGCGCGCAGCCTCAGTTACTGGTCCGTAGTACTGACCGTAGGCATGACGTAGCTGACGGCGGTGATGTCCACGTAGGTGGTGGGCAGGCGGCACGCGGCCAGCCGCCGCACCAGCTCGCGCGCAGCCTCAGTTACTGGTCCGTAGTACTGACCGTAGGCATGACGTAGCTGACGGCGGTGATGTCCACGTAGGTGGTGGGCAGGCGGCACGCGGCCAGCCGCCGCACCAGCTCGCGCGCAGCCTCAGTTACTGGTCCGTAGTACTGACCGTAGGCATGACGTAGCTGACGGCGGTGATGTCCACGTAGGTGGTGGGCAGGCGGCACGCGGCCAGCCGCCGCACCAGCTCGCGCGCAGCCTCAGTTACTGGTCCGTAGTACTGACCGTAGGCATGACGTAGCTGACGGCGGTGATGTCCACGTAGGTGGTGGGCAGGCGGCACGCGGCCAGCCGCCGCACCAGCTCGCGCGCAGCCTCAGTTACTGGTCCGTAGTACTGACCGTAGGCATGACGTAGCTGACGGCGGTGATGTCCACGTAGGTGGTGGGCAGGCGGCACGCGGCCAGCCGCCGCACCAGCTCGCGCGCAGCCTCAGTTACTGGTCCGTAGTACTGACCGTAGGCATGACGTAGCTGACGGCGGTGATGTCCACGTAGGTGGTGGGCAGGCGGCACGCGGCCAGCCGCCGCACCAGCTCGCGCGCAGCCTCAGTTACTGGTCCGTAGTACTGACCGTAGGCATGACGTAGCTGACGGCGGTGATGTCCACGTAGGTGGTGGGCAGGCGGCACGCGGCCAGCCGCCGCACCAGCTCGCGCGCAGCCTCAGTTACTGGTCCGTAGTACTGACCGTAGGCATGACGTAGCTGACGGCGGTGATGTCCACGTAGGTGGTGGGCAGGCGGCACGCGGCCAGCCGCCGCACCAGCTCGCGCGCAGCCTCAGTTACTGGTCCGTAGTACTGACCGTAGGCATGACGTAGCTGACGGCGGTGATGTCCACGTAGGTGGTGGGCAGGCGGCACGCGGCCAGCCGCCGCACCAGCTCGCGCGCAGCCTCAGTTACTGGTCCGTAGTACTGACCGTAGGCATGACGTAGCTGACGGCGGTGATGTCCACGTAGGTGGTGGGCAGGCGGCACGCGGCCAGCCGCCGCACCAGCTCGCGCGCAGCCTCAGTTACTGGTCCGTAGTACTGACCGTAGGCATGACGTAGCTGACGGCGGTGATGTCCACGTAGGTGGTGGGCAGGCGGCACGCGGCCAGCCGCCGCACCAGCTCGCGCGCAGCCTCAGTTACTGGTCCGTAGTACTGACCGTAGGCATGACGTAGCTGACGGCGGTGATGTCCACGTAGGTGGTGGGCAGGCGGCACGCGGCCAGCCGCCGCACCAGCTCGCGCGCAGCCTCAGTTACTGGTCCGTAGTACTGACCGTAGGCATGACGTAGCTGACGGCGGTGATGTCCACGTAGGTGGTGGGCAGGCGGCACGCGGCCAGCCGCCGCACCAGCTCGCGCGCAGCCTCAGTTACTGGTCCGTAGTACTGACCGTAGGCATGACGTAGCTGACGGCGGTGATGTCCACGTAGGTGGTGGGCAGGCGGCACGCGGCCAGCCGCCGCACCAGCTCGCGCGCAGCCTCAGTTACTGGTCCGTAGTACTGACCGTAGGCATGACGTAGCTGACGGCGGTGATGTCCACGTAGGTGGTGGGCAGGCGGCACGCGGCCAGCCGCCGCACCAGCTCGCGCGCAGCCTCAGTTACTGGTCCGTAGTACTGACCGTAGGCATGACGTAGCTGACGGCGGTGATGTCCACGTAGGTGGTGGGCAGGCGGCACGCGGCCAGCCGCCGCACCAGCTCGCGCGCAGCCTCAGTTACTGGTCCGTAGTACTGACCGTAGGCATGACGTAGCTGACGGCGGTGATGTCCACGTAGGTGGTGGGCAGGCGGCACGCGGCCAGCCGCCGCACCAGCTCGCGCGCAGCCTCAGTTACTGGTCCGTAGTACTGACCGTAGGCATGACGTAGCTGACGGCGGTGATGTCCACGTAGGTGGTGGGCAGGCGGCACGCGGCCAGCCGCCGCACCAGCTCGCGCGCAGCCTCAGTTACTGGTCCGTAGTACTGACCGTAGGCATGACGTAGCTGACGGCGGTGATGTCCACGTAGGTGGTGGGCAGGCGGCACGCGGCCAGCCGCCGCACCAGCTCGCGCGCAGCCTCAGTTACTGGTCCGTAGTACTGACCGTAGGCATGACGTAGCTGACGGCGGTGATGTCCACGTAGGTGGTGGGCAGGCGGCACGCGGCCAGCCGCCGCACCAGCTCGCGCGCAGCCTCAGTTACTGGTCCGTAGTACTGACCGTAGGCATGACGTAGCTGACGGCGGTGATGTCCACGTAGGTGGTGGGCAGGCGGCACGCGGCCAGCCGCCGCACCAGCTCGCGCGCACCCGCCGCGCCCACGCGCGCGCCCACCACCACACAGCGGAACTGCACGCCCGCCACCCACGCCTCGCGCAGGATGCGCTCGATCAGCGACGACCTGGGCCACAACAGGTAACTTAAAACCAGCCAGAACTTAAAAGCGCCCACCACCGCGCAGCGGAACTGCACGCCCGCCAGCCACGCCTCGCTCACGATGCGTTCGATCAGCGACGACCACAACAGGTAACCTCGGGGCAGGGTTACTCAAACTCTTCTCCTTCGTGCCCCGAGTGGTGAGTGCGGGGGCGCGATCCATTCATAGGGGCGTAACGGTGTGGTGGGTGCAACCACACCGTTGCACGAGGTCCGCCCGGGGAGCACTCTATTGCTCCCCGGATCCGGGGGCAGGGGTATTTGCCCTCCCCGGACCAGGAGTGCCGGCCGCTTATCGTCTGCATCTGGCCAGGGCAGGCAGGGATGTGGCCGTATGCTTCGGCGCTACCCGTGTCCCTGCAACTTGCTGCCCACTGGCGACGCAGGGGGGTTTAGTGGGTATGCCCTCCCTTTTGGGAGGTGTGAGTCCCACACACCATGCCGCCTCCCCCCGGAGACGACATGAAGGTGCCTAATGCATTCCACTCTTAAAAAAAAAAGGGTTACTCAAACTTATTGGTCCACGTAACCTTGTACAATTATGAGAAATTTCTCAAACTATCAAATTTTGGTCCAGGGTATGCTTGGCTGGATGGTGGAAGAATGGGATGGAGAAGTGATTTACATGAGGCCAACATTCAGCAGTGGAAGAACCAGGGCTGTTGAATAATCGATTGATTGAAATAATCAGACCGGTGCAAAATGCAAGTATCGATTTACCTGTTTATACCTGGCTATCCAAGACTTGTGACCGGAAAAGAATAGGCAGCATAACGTTTGCATATTCTATGGGCTTCATACTTTCGATTGGTATAGAATTTATCTAGGGTGGACCAAAATTTGATCTTTTTTGTTATAATTCAAAGGACTGACTGACATAGTGATCTATCAACGCACAGCCCAAACCACTGGACAGATCGGGCTGAAATTTGGCATGCAGGTAGATGTTATAACGTAGGCATTCGCTAAGAAAGGATTATGATCAATTCTACCCCCAAGGGGATAAAATAGGGGATGAAAGTTTGTATGAAACTTTGCAAATTTTAAACTGATTGGGCTGAGATTTTGCGTGCATAAAGCTACTATGACATTGGCATCCCATAAGAAAAGATTAAGTAAGACGCTTGAAACTTGGCATGAAGGTACCTTAGTAAACTTAAAGCTTTCTTGCAACGCGATATTGCAAATTTCCCACGGGAATGGGAGTTATTGGGAAAAAACTTTGTATGTAATAATCTAAACAAGCGGACGAAGTCGCGGGCAAGAGCTAGTTACATATAAAATAAATATCATCCAATAAACGTCTGGGTGAAGGTCGTTGTATGGCGGGATCCTCTACTACCTATATTATTTAGATAACACTCACCCTCCATACGTGAGTATGGTGTCCCCGTCGGAGATCTTCTCGCGCACGGCCAGGCTGATCGCCTCCCCAGCCATGTCTATCTGCTCGCGTATGTACCGGTCTATTTCCTCTTGCAGCGTCTTCTTTGCCTGAATTAATAATACTTGACAATCAGTCGCCCTGTTCCTTAAACCAGGGCTTCTCAAAGTGTGCGCCTTGAATAGTGGTACCGCAATAGCATAAGGCTTCGGTGACGCTGCTGCTCGTCATCGGCAGCAGCGTCACCGGAGCAGAAGCTACGCGCTGCGATCGCCAACCCGCCTGCCCAGCGTGGCGATTATGGGTGTATATCCTCCAGCTGGAGAGGCCTATGTCCAGCAGTGGACTGGAATAAGCTGATTATGATGATGAATAGCATAAAGAACATTAAGGCGCTTAACAAGAGGCCGAGGAGGGCGGTCAATTTCGCCACGAACGAATAGCACAAAGTGAATCCTATCTACAAACGCATACTGAGGGCAAAAAGACCGCCCGGCGGGCACTGGCGGCGCGGCACGTCCGCTGCCCGCCCGTGGATCATACAAACCAGTTTATATGCAGTAACGAAGACGGCGGCGCGGGCCGGCTTTTTTTTCTAAATGACTACGATGATGGCTAGGCCGGCCTTGTCATCATCACCGGACTGTTGGGGGAGCGGAAGGCTATCGCCCCTAGGGCGCGGGCCGGTTAACTCAGTCCGCGCCATGCGCTTTTTAGTGATGGAATAGGCTAATAAGGCTAAAAATTATAATTAGTCCGTCTTTTAGCTTATTCAAAAATAAAAGACACGTATTTTATCATTAAGGGAGCGGCCTATCATCTCTTCGCTCCAAGCCAACCTCACCTGCCCGTGGTGCATCCTGCCGAATAGCAAACGAGGCGCTGGCAACCGACTGGTGGCGGTATAACCATCACAATTGACGGCGTAGCTAAATACCACAGACCGATGACGGGCAGCAGCGTCATCGGATCGAGAAACTGCGCCCTGCGATCGCCAACCCGCCTGCCCAGCGTGGCGATTATGGGTATATCCTCGAGCTGTTTGCCTTAAATGGCGAACAACTGGAGAGGCCTATGTCCAGCAGTGGACTGTGATAGGCTGATGATGATGATTTTTTCATTTGTAAATTAGACTAAAAATGACAAAGCTATAGCCCGTTGAAACTACGCGTGACGTCACTCGGTGAGGCATTTCGGGAGCGAGTGACGTCAAAGACTCCCACTCCTAACTTTTGAGGCCTTGTATCTTTGCTATTGTTCATTTGAATGGAAAAAGGAAAAATAAGAGTCTTTTATTTTTGAATAAGCTAAAAGACGGACTAATTACACTTTTTAGCCATAATAGCCTATTCACTAGAATGAACGTCCTGAGCTGATTGCCTCTGCCCGTCGCGTGCTTTGTGTACGCGGCGAGGACAGCCGCAGGCATCGACGGGCAGACGCGTTCTTTATTGCTTCGCGGACAAATAGCCACCAATGCCTTCTATTAACGTACATTATCATTTGTGGTTTGAAAAATAACAATCAACATACCTACTAATACATAAAATCTAGCAATAGAACTAAATAATTATATGTTATCAGCATTCCTAGCTCGTTGCGCAGATATGTCGTGACATTCCAATTTGCATTTAATTTCACACATTGTTACAGTAATAGGTATATTACTTTCTCAATGTCACCTCTACTTCAGTCATTTAAATTATTAAATGCTAACTTTGGAATGGAATTAGTCCTATGTACTTGAATTTGCTTTTTTTAGTTACTTTAAAATAAAATTATTAGGTACTTTTGCGCAGGTTAAACAAAATGTAGACTAGATTTACTAATGCGGGTTCACACGTATCTGAATTTTGAGTACTTTTTATTTAGACGGGGCTTGAAACTACATTTAAAAGACCTGAAAGAGAAAGATTTTAAAGTTCAGGCCTTTATAATTAAGTGTGATGTTGATGACTCACATTTTTTTTTTGCTTGGCATGAGGCTGGATACAGTAATTATCTCATCATCATCAGCCTCTACCAGTCCACTGCTGGACATAGGCCTCTCCGAATGTTCGCCATTTCGATTCGCCAATTTTGACAAGCAAAAATGATTAATAACAGGCTTGGTGGCTCAATTGGTAGTAACTTCTGCCTTCTGAGCCAAGGGTCGTGGGTTCGATCCCCGCACATTACAAACATTTGTGTGCATGAACATGTCTGTTTGTATTGGTCTGGGTGTTTTCTATGTATAATATGTATTTATTTACAAAAAAAATGTATCTAAGTATGTTCTTCAGTTGTCTAGTACCCATAGTACAAGCTAGCCCCTAGTTTGAGGCTAGATGGCTCTGTGTGGCCCAGCGTGGCATGTCTTGGGTTATTTATCTTAACTAATATTATAAAGCTGAAGAGTTTGTTTGTTTGTTTGAACGCGCTAATCTCAGGAACTACTGGTCCGAATTGAAAATTCTTTTTGTGTTGGATAGACCATTTATCGAGGAAGGCTTTAGGCTATATAACATCATGCTGCAACTATTAGGAGCGAAGAAATAATGGAAAATGTAAAAAAAAAACGGGGAAAAAATAACTATTCCACGCGGACGAAGTCGCGAGCACAGCTAGTTTATTTATAAAATAAAAAAAAACAAACATAAAGTACAGGCACTCACATCAAACTCGCCGACATTGTGGGGCAGCTGCGTCAGATGGTGTCTGAAGAACTTGACCGCGTTGGTCTGCGAGGCGGACGGCTGCCGCATGGACCAGAGGAAGTCCAGACTGGTCGCCAGGTGAGCCTCCAGGCCGCGCGCGAACTCAGTCTTGGCGGGGAGAGTGTAATCACTCACCATCTAAATAGGGATGTTTCCAGGGTCAAAATAATTACATTTTATTTAGTCCGTATTTTAGATTATAAAAATATATTGGACACGTGTTTTTAAATAAAAAAAAAAAAAAAAAATGAATTTATTTCAGACTGCGGTCCATAATTGTTAGTATACAGGCGACTACTTAAAAATTATATTAGTAAACAAAAAAAAGATAAACAATAATAATAAAAAGAAATAAAAATAAAAACATGTAGGCACAACTCAGTTCATGTACCTGCCATGTTTTTCCTTTTTTCATTTAAACAAGAACAAAAATACAAGGCATCAAAATATAGGAGTGGAGGTCTTTGACGTCACTCAGTGGCGAAAACACTCCCACTCTGTGACGTCACGCGTAATTTTAACGGGCTATATCTTTGTAATTTTTGGTCTAATTTACAAATGAAAAAATACGTGTCTTTTATTTTTGAACAATCTAAAAGAGGGACTAATTACCTTTTTACGGCAAAAATGTACACATTTGTATGCAATTGGGGCAAACTACAATGCATTTAAAATTTGTAGTGGAATCTGCTTCACTTAAGATCTGATTTAGCAGACGTTGGAAACGGATTTTACTTTTTCCAACCTAATTAATGGTAAAATGGGGGGCTGTCCAAGAAACGCCGTATTTTAATAGATTAACTCACCTTTTTTAAAGCGTCTAATAACGCAATACACCTTGCGTTGGAACCAGTCACGACTTTCGACGCCATCTGTACACCCAATTTGACTATGGCAGGATGCAAGCTGAAAACACAAGTTTAATTAAAATCCTATTAAATAATGAAACAAATAATAAATAACCCAAGACATGCCACGCTGGGCCACACATCGCCACCTTGCCCCAAACTAAGTCGAAGCTGACTGGCTCGGTGGCTCAATTGGTGACCCCTGCCTTGTGACCCAAAGGTCGTGGGTTCGATTACCACCTGGGACAAACCTTCGTGTGATGAGTACTTGTGTTTGTTCTGTGTCTGGGTGTTCATATTTGTATTTAAGTTTTTATTTGTGGTACATTCGTTGTTCTGATACCCATAACACAAGTGCATAAGCTACTTACTTTGTGATCGGAGCAATGTATGTGATGTTGTCCGATATTTATTTATTTAGCTTGTACTATGGGTACTAGACAACTAAACTTACTTAGATACTTTTTTTGTAAATAACTACATAATCTTTTATACCTAGCAGCCCATAAAGTCACTGTAGCCGAAACCAGCAGTCTTCTTCTTCAAGTCAATGGTACTCTTGTCTCAAATAGAACCAGCCCAAAACCTCGCAAGATACCGCTGTCAGTGTGACAGTGGTTCCCTTGCAAAGGTCACCCACCGAGCAGTTAGTAGGGCACAGCTGGCAAGTTGGCAAATGTGCCATGGTCTGTAATGAAGCACCACAGTCGCAGCCACCATATAAGCTCCCACCCATCCCCCATTTAACCAAATTGGACCTACACCGGCCAACTCTATCAACGCAATCATCATCAGTTTATACTTACTTGGCACTATTAACTGGTATCTTCATCAAAGCCTCTTTGTCATGTTGCATGTGCAGATGCTGGAACCAGTTCACTCTCGTCACATTTTGTGATTTCGGCTTCGTCTTTTCGACTGATTTCGCTTTAGGCGGCCTTTCCTAAAATTGTGAAAAGTGGGCAGAAATACGGAGTCAGTATTAAAGTTGAAGTTTTTAAAAAGTAGAATGGGATAGTGGTTTCGCCTGATGGAAAGCCAAAGAGTGGCAGGGGCGGTACAGGACGGTAATTATAATCTTAATACCACCATAAACACTGCAATGTATCAACATGTTCCCATCTCACTTTGACAACCTGTGTGCATACAGACAGTGAGAGTGTTCGAGCCTAAATGTGGCAATTTCGAATTCAATTCAATTTCAAAGTTGGGTTAATTTACTTTTATTAATTGCTTTGGTCTAGGAGATGAACCAAGTCAGTATCTGGGAGACGCCTCCAGTCATAATCTGGTACTCACAGTGCAAGTGAAATTATTAGTAACTATAATAAATGTGGCAATTATATATTACTAGCAACCCGGCTACACATGGGTGCAATACTATATGCATATATTATACACATGAACCTTCTTCTTGACACACTCTATCTATTTAAAAAAACCGCATCAAAATCAGTTGTGTAGTTTTAAAGATATAATGCATGCATAGGGACAGACAGAAACAAAAGCAACTTTGTTTTATACTATGTAATGATAATGAAGTAGATAGATTACCTGTGCAGGTTTCACAGACTCTTCAGCCTTTGTCGAATTCTTAGCTTCCGGGGCGGCAGCCACCTTCTGCTGTACCGAGGCCTGCTTGGCTGCCCTTTGAGCCTCCTGCTTGGCGCGTCTCTCCGCCCTCAGGTCCGCTTTGCTTTTACCACTATCCTCAGCTTGAGGTTTGGCTTTACCCACTTCAGGGTCTGGTTTCTTTGTGCCCGTTTCTTCTGGCTGTAACAAAAAGAAAAGAAAGAAATTAATAAATAATGCCAGACATGCCACACTGGGCCACACATCGCCATCTAGCCCCAAGCAGCCTTAACTGGACCTTGTACTATAGTTCCTAGACAACTGATAAACTTACTTAGATACTTTTTTTTGTAAATAAATACATATTATACATAGTAAACACCTAGACCAATACAAACAGACATGTTCATGAACACAAATGTTTGTACTGTACGGGAATTGAACCCACAACCCTTGGCTCAGAAGGCAGAGGTCAAATGAGCCATTGAGTAAGAAAGTTTGGTATACACCATAATAGCTGCAGTAGTATACATACATACAACTGTGGAGTAGCTGTTAGCAGTAACACCCACCTTTTGAAAGGCTTGAGAGAGTTCCATGTTTTGGAACTCTCTCGAGCCTTTAAGCACAAAGCCAAAGTTAAAAAATTAAAGAAAACTAAATAAAAAGTAGGTATGTTTGATTTGTACTTTAGTTTAAAGCACTTAATGAATGGATGAAAAAGTTAAAATACAAAGTTAAAAGCCATTGGACACAGCATTTTTAACTGGATAGAAACTTAATTAAGGAATAGGAATTGAGATCATTAACATGTTAACTGCTGTGACCCGCAATTAAAACTTTTTCTATTATTTTGTTTATTTCATGGCAGCTAAATGATTAAGTTTAATCCTAAAATCTTTTAGGCCTATTTGAATTACCTAAATGTTAGGGATACCACTAAATTGGCTACTATATGTATAATGTATAATAAGATATATATTACCACAAATAAACTCATTTTTATCAATAGGTCAGTAAAGTTTTAACAATGATGTAGGTAGTTGGCATAAACAATGGCTATATAGGACTAGTTATAAACCTATAAACTATATTAGTTTTCTAGGATTAAAGTACTACGTTTAAACTCGAACATTGTTAGAACTCCACATATTTATATAATATTTACCCTTTTAGGTTCCAAATTAATAGCTTGTACCTTAGCAGTGACATCTTGGACCTCTCTAGCTACAATGACTATATCCTTCAGAGTCTCAACAACATCTTGAACGGTCATATCGCTATCCTTTTTCACATCCCCACTTTCTCCATCCTTCTTTTTCTTTGCTTGTTTAGCTGCCTTCTTAGCTGCTCTTTCTGCTTTGACATCATCTTTAGATTTCTCAACAATTTCTGTATTCTCAATAACATTAGTAATTGCTCTATCTACTTCGTCCTTGCCCTTCTTAGGGGACACTTCAGGCTTAGGACTGACTTGTTTACAAACATTTACATCTACATCAGGTTTCGTAACAGGTACATCCTTTTTCAAATCCTTAGAAGCATCTTTAACTGCATTCTGTACAGGTGCTTTACTTTTACCCTTTTGTTTAGCTAATTTCTTTGCTTCCCTAGCAGCTAAAACATCTTCTCTAGATTTATTATCGGAAGAAGACATTTTTGTAACTTCTTGTACTAAAACACTACTATTAATTACTTTATTTATGCAATCTTGTTGATTAATTAATTTTGGAGTCACAAGAACGCCATTTATTCTAGATGTTGTCTCACTGTGTGATTTTAAATCTTTATTTTCGCTGTTCTGTGATGCTCGCGCGACTATCAATCTTTTCCTTCTTAATCTTCTTTTCTTTGCAGCAGTGGTGATTGTATTTGTATCAGCTTTATCCTATAATCAAAACATAACATTAAAAACAGATTTCAGCAAACAATGTGTGATGTTGACGAACAGCATTAGGTCAGAGTGTAGGGTTGGGGTGTTGTGTCTGGGGGACACTCAACAAAGTGTTTTAATAACTAAATTTTATATTATAAATTGCTTGACTTTAAAACATTATTTCACGATTTCAATTTCACATTCCTTGGTCCAAAACATTTACAGATTGGGAAACTGTCAGTCACTGTCAGGCATAATCATTTTTGGAGTGGACTGGATGGAAATTAAAACATCACAATAAAAGTAATGGAGTTATCGAGTGCATAACATAACCTCAAAATTCAGCCAAGTGTCTCATCATAACATTAAGAATTATTAACCATACCTCGGAAAAAACCATATCTGCTGATCCTTGGCAAGCTATAAAATAGATTCATATGAAAAATAGACCACAATTACGATTGTCTTTGATGCAAACTTGTAAAATAATGTTGTAAATTTTCATAGTCGAATACTTACGTGATTAATTTAACGAAGACACTTTTAATACAATTTTTTATACTCGAAGATCATTTAGTTTTCTTCTAAAAGACTGCAAAGACGTCTAAATTGATAATTTAAAACAAACTTTTCTGAATTAATGCATGATGCAAGATGAGTTCAGTGAGTTTTGCCAAAAATACACGTCAAATAGTATGTCAGGTTCAGAATGACGGTAAACGTCAAAAACGTTTATAAATCCAGTTAAGAAAAACATAAACTTAAGGAAATTATGAAAAATGTTTGCTCCCGGATCCGGGGAGCAATAGAGTACTTCCCGGGCGGACCTCGGGCAGGAAGGGATGAAACGTTACTCTGCCTGGCCTGAGGGTGTTATAAACTACTTTGCAGAGAGGCTGTGACCACTCTAGGACTCTATTAGGATATATTTAGAATGTTAAAGGTCCTAAAATATTCCGAAGAAATGAAGAAATTCTACGATTGTGTGAATTCGACCAATTTACACTTAGCCACCGTGCCTGAACATGGCTAGCTACGTCGTTTAGCGTAGGCCAAGCCCCTCATCAGCTGATGAGCTGAAAATATTAGAATGTAAGGAGACTCAAATTTTGCATGAGGATATCTTGAGGACGTAGGAGGTCAGTAAAAAAGGATTTTAAAAATACACCAACAAGAAAGAAAGAACATTCTGATGTTTCAACTGGTGACGAATAAATAAAACAAAAACCGGTCAAGTGCGAGTCGGACTCGCGCACGTATGGTATACATCCGAAAGAGAAGCCCAAATCGCTGTAAAAACGGCCAAGCAACCTGTCAGTTGCCATCGCTATTGTTCCGTGTTCGCTACCATGCCGGCCCTTAAGATGTTTCATCACGCCCCGATTAGAGGGGGATCCTTTAAGAAATATTAAAGGAGGGAGGAAACACATGTACTGGCAATGAGTTCCACATTTTAACGACACAACAAAGGTAGGAGTTGAATTGATAGGAAATACTTATAATTATTAGGGGAAACAAAAATTAGAAACTATTATATTGTATAGGGTAGAAAATAGGTACATGCATAGACCTACATAATTAGAAAAATCTATATTTTAATAGTACGCTGTCCAAAGTGAAAGTTACACTTGGTTCGATTCATTTTAAGTGAAACAAGTTCCAAAAACGTTTTGAGAGTGCGCGGCATATCTAGACTTCCGGCCAAAGAGGAACCTATACCTAAATTAAAGATGAAAAAACTTACATAATTCATCATTACCTTACTTGTATATTATTATTTGAAAAAAGATACTAACGGTAATAATGGTAAGTGTATCGGTATTTAACTACAAAATAATAATTAGTAGCAGATGTAATCTAATAAGGTAAAAAAAAGAAACACATTTTATAATTAAATATTTACTAGTTAAATAAAATATAACAAAATACACTTTTTAATTTTTAACAACTAGAATATTATATTATAATAAAATAACTATAACTATTATATTATAATTTTATAATGCGGAAATAATGCTGACCCATCGCTAATAAATGCAAATAAAATACTTTCGACTTAGAATACCTACTATAAAAATAATTATTGCTCTTAAATAAAATGGAACAAAATAAAATTTATGTAGTTTATGTGTTATATTTTGGCACAGGTTTGAAAAACAAATTGTTTAGTAAACAAAGTATTTCATGTGTAAATCACTGCACCATGATTAGGCGCAGTGGCAAACACATAAGCGTGTGCAATTTCCTTATCTACATTACAATGTTGTACATAAAATTTATCGACCAACGACTGTATGTACTTTTCAACTAAGTCTTTAGGACACAACGCAACTATACATCCTCCCCATCCAGCACCTGTCACGCGAGAATTAATGCCCATTTCTTTCGATATATCAACAAGACGATCTAAATTATCATGTGAACATTCATAAAGAGTCTTCAAACTCTCATGGCTATCAGACATCAGTTTACCAAGAACGTTAATTGGGCAGTACGAATTACCGTTACCATTAGTAAATTCCGAAGTGCCATTTTTCTCATTATCGTTTGCACCATTTATTGGCAAAGGTGTACCATTCGATGTAAGTTGTTCGCAAATTTTGCGGAAGGTTTCCACTCGCATCGCTTCTTCGTACACATGAAGGGCCCTCTGTCTAAGTTTAAACTCTTCGATATGTCTCGTGTTTGGAGTCAAATATATAGTATCCAGTTCTTTTTCGGAAACGTTTAGTAAGTTACATACTTCGTTTTTCATATAAATATCCTTATTCAACAGTCCATCAACAAGCTTTATCATATCTTCTAAACTTTTTTGAAGAATTCTCTGAACCTGACTGAGTGTTATGATTTTGTTATCCAATGATACACCATTAGACACAGCTAAAATCTTAGCAGCCAATCTACACTCCATAACGCGGCGGTTAAAATCATTAGTCGCTGCTTTGTTAGCTTCGGCTAAACTATGAGCTACAACGAATACAGCGTTCTCAGGTATTGCTACTGGTTTAGCTTTAAGCGGATCAAAAGTTATGTACTGAGCGCAATATTTTTCAGCAAGAAATGCTATGGCTTGGTCCATTCCTCCACCTTGGGTGCCAATATACCTTTCGCTTTTCGCACATAATGAAGCAATCTCGGTCTTGCCGGGAGCAGCTCTTTGGGCGTAAAGGAAGGCGAGACACGAAGCACTGACTAGAGCTGACGAGCTAGATAAGCCCGAGGCCGGAGGTATGTTCCCGTCTATGCATAGCTGCAGACCGGAAATTACTTGGTTATCCAAATACTCTAAACCGCCTTTAACTCCACAGAGAACATAATTATACCAATACGGCTTACCGACTTCATTTGGTGTTATTTCTATCTCTTGGTATTTATTTAACTTTGTGCTATATTTGGTATATTTTTTATTTGCATTTCTCAAGTGTAACTCCAGGCCATCAATAATTCTACCCGCAATCAAAATATCTTGTTCTAAAGCTAAAGGCAACACTGGGTATCCACAATAATCGATATGCTCTCCAATAATATTCACCCGGCCTGGGACTTTAACAAAGAATGATGGTTTTGTACCGAATTCCTCGAGAAAAACGTCACTCAATTGATTAATTCGTTCATTGCTTGGTATTTTCAGGACCGGAACTTCGTCCTTGTTTATGTTATCGCCCATTGTTATGTTGATGAATAATCAAGAAATATTGGACACAGACGCTGCGCTACACTACAAACTGTTGACTGAGTGGTTCTTATCAATATTAACGATGCATGTGTGGAGGTTTAGCGCTTCGGATGCACAACAAAGCGTTCACACACTCACTCACTATTGTTTATCAAATAATACTACATCTATATTTTATCGTTTCATAGATAAACTTACTGCTACACTTCATTTGTAATTTATAAGTGGAAGATAAATTCCTTAAGCCACTTATTACAACAGGTAAACATAATGAAATCTAATTTTATCTTGTTCTAACCTAAAACTGATATCAACAACTCGACACAACCACAGCTACGCTACACTACCTAATAAATACAACACAGCCATACAATGGCCATAGCTAAGTCGCAAAGCGATCTGTAACCAATGATAAAATGAACGTATAAAATTATAAATGATGTGGCATAGGAAGATGCATATTTTTCCATTTACTGGTAAATACCGTTAGACTAGTCTACACGCTGTAACGGGTTTCGGAAACGAGTTTTGTGTTTGGTAAACTCTTGAATTTGAAGAACATCTAAATTTAACATTCGTTCTCATTATAACTAATAACAATACCTATTGTACCTACCTACTTGACTTTTCTACATGCAACAATAATATCTTGCAAGGTTACAGACATCACATTTCATAATAATAATACATTTAGTTGTGATAAGAAAAAACTTCAATGTAAGTAGGATTTCAGAAAGTAATAGGTACATAGATACTTAAATACAAGTATTGTAGAATAGAATAATGTGTATTTGGTTTATACTTAGGTTAGAAGTGCTAGTAGGTAGGTACATTTAGACAGTAAATCCATTGATTTATACAATAGTAGCAATACCTATACACTACAAATCTATTAATGTACAATAATTTACATGGTTGTACATAGTGTCCCAGGGTCGTCAGAAACACCAAAAGCCAGTTCAATGTGCGTTTTTTAGTGTTTTTCAATACCAAAACTTCAATCTTTCGTTTATATTGGGAATTTTTATTGACTCCACATAGGTAATTCCATATCCGGTGTTGGCCCGGTGATTCCTTCCGGCCCTTTCGTATACGGACAAAGTAATCTCTTGCTGGACTACTTCCGAGAGCGCCACCAGTGCCTATCCTTTACAAATTCAAAATTTCAAAAGAATTCCCAAGGAAAGTACACACGGAGAAGCCTCAATACCTAACGTGCCAAATAACGAAATAGGTAGTCTATTTCTATTAATGACAGATTTAGTTAAATATTTTAAGATTAGAGACTCTGGAGCATTTACTCTTCTGTCGGATGTACCCCACCACATGCACAGTTGGGGATCTACTTGTACATGAGACGACCGATTGTGTTCAAGTCATTAAGTTTTAGACAGGCACGGCACTATATAATAGCCATTGAAACGAGAAGGCAGATGTCCCATTGGTCACATCATATCAGGTCTAACACCGGGTGTGACCACAGGAAGACGCTTATGTACGAGTATACTTATACGGATACAGGCTGGAAAGACAGCGTTTCTTGAATTCTCCTCTTGAATCTAGTCTGTACCAGTCCAAGCTAGCTTCTAGCTAGCCCTACTCTAAGAGTGACCTGAAGCGTAGCGTACTTTGGCGGGGCCCCATATAACAAAATGTTTGGAGGCCCTTAGGAAGGGAAAAGATTTGTCACAAAATTTGCGAAGTTTTTGCTTATAAAAAATTAAAAACTTAGGAACGTGTCTATTGTATATTCAACCAATCATATTCCTGATTTATTAATGTCGTTGCAGATGATTGGTTAATATAAATGTCAGAAAGTTGACATATATGATGTGTCAGCCAGCTAAAAAAAAAATGTTTTCCCTGTTTTCATACAGTTTCTTTCATGAACATTAAACACATTAATTTCTTATGAATTTCGTTATACTTGGTCTTTTTACCTGAGTGTCGCGTTTTCAGATTACTTGGCATTATGGAAAACACTATTGATTTCGCAAAGGTTTGCCGATCATGTTTGTCCGATGCAGGCCCATTCAAGGATTTGTTTATAGTGTGTACTCCAGAAATGTACAAATATATTACATCCGTCGAGGTAACGATGAGTATTTTATCAATTATCCCAATTTTATTGTTTTGAGTTTAAAAAACATACATGTTTAGCTACTTTAAAGTATTTACAACTTTGTTTTGACTTGCCAAGCAAATTAAATGTGGTGAGAATTTATTATGTAGTTTCTATATAGGTAGTACATTATTTTTGATCTATATTTTTTTGTGAATAATTCCGCCGAAGAAGCCTAATCGCCTTGCACACCCTCTGACACTTGTTGATGGGAGAGACTTTCTGCCTATATAGTATTACAATTTGTTTTGTACATGTGAGTCCTATTCATACCTCCTAGATATTAAAAACAATATAGGTACAATAGGAATTTCCAGCCTAGGGCCTGGAGGCTCAACACATAAATGAAGAAACAAATGCACTTTTCTTGATTTTTCTGTGTTTACCCATGTTTTGTACATACTTTTTATAATTTCAGATATCAAAAACAGATTCATTACCAAAGCAAATATGTCAGAAATGCCTGGAGTCACTTAACAAATTGTTTTTCTTCAAAGAAGTAGCTATCAGGTCTAATAATATACTGAAGGAACAAGTAGCAAAGTCTATGAATGTAAGTTTAAATATAGAAAGATAAAAGGAAAAGATTGCATAATTTAATTTCTCAATAAAATATAATTTTAATTTTTTACATTCCTTTACAAGTAAAACTTAACACAATCATATCCAAGATTTGTTATCTTCTTAAGTGCTTCATGAATCCATCTATTTTTTGGTCAAAAGAGAGCTGCCATATTACACATCTTGTTAGTTTCAGCGTTTAGCATCTTCAGAGAGATTATATGGTGTTATATTGAATTTCAAAATGAAGCCTATTGAAATTATTGACAATGCATGGCTGTAATTGGAATAGATTCTTTACTCTTCTTCTTTCTTAATTTATTTCTATACATATAGCTTTTATTCACCATGATTTGAAATGTAGTGACATTTTATTTATGAATAATATCTTTTGCAAAATATTATTTCTCTCTTTCTGTAGATAAAAGAAGAGAAACCAATAAATGAGGATAATGCAGATAAGGCTGCTGACCAAGAGGTAGACAGTTCCAGCGATTCTAGTAGTGATGAGTCTATAGCTGAACCACCCAAGTAAGAAAGTAACAATTTACAATAAACATTTACAAAATATGGAGGAGGCTTTTACCAATGGGGGGCCACATAATAAACAACCATGAAATCAATTGAGATAAATACCTATACATTTAAATATGTGGAATCATAAACCTATAATAATAAATGAATGAAGCTCTAAAAATCCTGTTATGATACAAAGTTCACCAGATAAGCTAATAGAGTGATATAAAACACAATTGTATCATCATCATCATCAGCCTATTGCAGTCCACTGCTGGACATAGGCCTCTCCAATTGTTTGCCACCTAGGGCAAACATCTGGAGGATATACCCATAATCGCCACGCTGGGCAGGCGGGTTGGCGATCGCAGGGCGTAGGTTCTTGCTCCGGTGACGCTGCTGCCCGTCATCGGTCTGTGGTATTTATCTACGCCTTATATCATGATGGTTTTACCGCCACCAGTCGGTTTGCCAGAGCCTCGTTTGTTGTTCGGCAGGATGCACCACGGACAGGTGAGGATGGCTTGGAGTGAAAAGGTGATAGGTCACTCCCTTACATCCCACTTACAATTGTATGCACTTCTCCAAATTAATCCTAAGCCATATCCTTCAAAAAGCGAGCCTACAAATTTCTCAAGGGCCGGAAACGTCACTGTGACTTCTCTGGTTTAGCGGTGTGTATGGCCTGATCATTTTCCATAAGGTAAACTTTGCCCCAATCATAAAAAAAGCAGAGCAGCTCAGCTTCTGTCACAAAAAAAAAGTAACAATTTCACTTGTAATGTGATCTTTATCATCATCTAGTAATATGAAATTTTGCTATGTAAAAATATAAAGTTCCTTTTACTTTTTCCTTCAGGAAAGTCCAACGTAGGAGATATATTAGAGGAGGACGACCCAGGCAGAGTAAAAGAATGAAATGTGCAAAATGTGAAAAATCATTCCAGAAATATGAAAACTTTGAAGCTCACATGAGAAGCCATTTTGGTAAAAAGGTAAGTTGATGTCAGATAAAATACAACTTTATTTGCTCTCAATCCAGTATTATTGTCTGTGTAATTAACTACAGGAGATCCATTGCAGACCATAGCCCAATCCTCAAAGACTTCAATAATGGCTTACATTACTTTTCACGGGGACATTTACTGGAACTATTATGTATTTATTTTTAGTATCATTCTGTTATTTGCACCATTATGCAACATCTGCTATGACATTAATCATTTGAAACATAATATTTTAAGTGTTTTACTTTGGGCTTGTAATTTTCCAAGTCACCAAGATTAAAGAAAGTATGTAATTTCTTTGTCGAAGAAATGTTGAATGTGGATGAAGCAAAACACATAATATGCTAGGACAATAAATTGTGCAACTTTCAATTGTTACGACTTTTTCACGGATCCTTGGGAGGAAACTATAGCGTCATCGAACATTGCAGCCGGACATAATGTGTGAGCAATGCGACAAAACTTGATAGGTATCTCTCCTCACCAGGAACGCTAAAAGTTAAAGTTTGAAAGTGTTCTGCATGTATGTATGAAGAGAAGGTGTTTTTGAATGTGAACGAAGCCAAACGAATATTCTACTACCGCAAAAATTTACGCGACTCTCAATTGTTACCACTTTTCCACGGATCCTTGGTAGGAAACTACAGCGTCATCGAACATTGCAGCCGGACATAAAATGCGAGCAATGCGACAAAACGTTCTCTACGCTGAAAAACTTGCAATGCCACATGCGCATACACAACGGCAACCGCCGCTACCAGTGCCGCACGTGCGGCAAGCGGTTCCTCTACCTCAACGTGCTCAAGACGCACGAGCTCATCCACTCCGGGGTCAAGGAGCACGCCTGCCACCTCTGCGACGCCACCTTCGTGCAACTCTACAATTTAAAGGTGATTACAGGCCATAGTAGGAGAGGTAGGGCATAGCGAATTTAGCCGCTCGGCCGGGGAAGGACCCTACAGAATACCGCAGCAAAATGACCTCTGGGTCGTGTTTCTGCCGGTGATTAGGGTTTCCGGAGCTCGTGGGGGGTTAGGGTTGGGCCGATGTCGAGCTACTATAAAAAAAAGGCATTAATTCGCAGTCGGATTCGAATCAAATCGATCTTTATTGGTATAGGCTTGAAAAACAGCATTAACTTGAAAGACATTATAATAAACCAGCGTTATGGCAAATAAATATTTGCCATGACATTATAGCTGAGTGGCCACATCGTACATAGTAGCTAGAGTTTATTATTATTATTTTTTTATTATTATTGTGTTTCTTTTATTATTTTTAGTTATTGTGTTAGTTACATTGTGTAATTGTGGCCAAATAAAGTTTTTCTTATTCTTATTAAAAAAGCACTTACAAATCGGGACTTTTCCATTCGTCTTCCTTTCACGATTTTGGTAACCATTCCTTCGATGACCGTTAACCGTAGGTACCTACTGAATGTATCTTGAAAACTATATAAGTATGGCGATTTTCTTCGTTACGAATTCACATCGCGCCGCAGTTTTGTATACAAGCCCTCAAAAAGTTCGTAGCTGGGCGTGGCTTGAAAAAAGGGGGATTTTCTAAACGGTTTTTAATGTCATGGCAGATGATTTTTATGTGATTTATAGATATGCTTTATATATAATAGCTATCTTTTCATGTTTATGTTATATGTAACTTAATTTTAATGTCCGTGGTTCCTTTACACCCTCATCCATGCCACCCCCAGCTACCATTATTATGCCCTAGCTATAAAACCTTTAGTATCAAGCCTAACCGCTCTTCCCTAGTCAAACAGCAAAACTCTAATCACAGAATGTCCAAGTTGCATACTGTCCAATTTCCATCATCAGTCTGTGATGAGCAGTGACTGATTGAGTGAAAACTACCAGGAGCGCATAGATGCACAGACAGCTTAAAGGTTGTGTTAACTTACCTAATGTTGATTAAAACCTACTCGTAAGTTTCTCGCATTTTCTTAACAAAAGAAATTGTTTTTTTTTTTTTGTGCAAGAGGCGGCAGACGCGCAAGTGTATTGCCGGATGATAAGCAGTCGACACCGCTCATCGACGGGCGTTCATGGGTGGTGTCGACTGCTGCTAATCGAATCGAGTGCCGGGGTCGCTGCCGGCCTTTTAAACAGGAATACGCTCATTTCTTGAAGGTGAGAACCTTCAAAAGTCGTAGCTGTTTGAAAAGACTTGCAGAAAGTTGGTTACACCAAAACCGAGGGGTGTTTCTAAAAAAATCGTCGACTTCTCACGCATCTATGCGATCCTGGTACAGTATAATCTAGAGTTTTCTTTGTCTGCCATCTCCTATACAATCGTGTCCGAAACATACAAACCACCGAAATATTTTGACAGATCAGATTAATCATGTAACTGTACGGTCGCCGGTTGTCCAATTTATTTTATTTACTCGATCATCGTGTATGTTCAGCGACACGTAGAGACGCACATGAACGAGAAGAACTTCAGTTGCGCACAGTGCGGCAAAAAGTTCGCGCAGGCCGGCAACCTGAAGATACACCTCATACGGCACACCGGGGTCAAGAACATCGCCTGCACCCTGTGCGACATGCGCTTCTATGTTAAGGTATGACCCTCCACCAACCCATGGTCCTTCCCGCCTTCCGGCATACGGACCGAATCTCGGGAGACGCACCCGGTACTTGCGACAGGGCTCTTTCCCAGGGTGCGCTTCTTGAAGCTCCCTACAAATTTCTCTTATCCGTCCCTTTCCTCCGTATCACCTCTCCCTCCTCTATGTTAAGGTATGACCCTCCACCAACCCATGGTCCTTCCCGCCTTCCGGCATACGGACCGAATCTCGGGAGACGCACCCGGTACTTGCGACAAGGCTCTTTCCCAGGGTGCGCTGCTTGATGCTCCCTACAAATTTCTCTTTTCCGTCCCTTTTCTCCGTATCACCTCTCCCCCTTCTGGGGCGTGACGCCACAACCACAGCACTCGACGCTCGGGCAGCTCAACTCGCATCCACTCCTGTCTCAGACGCTCTCCTCAACCACCCGTGCGCAAACTCCTTCAGCCGTGCGTACCCTTCCTTGGTGCTGACCAAGTCCTCAAAATAAACCGGTCCAGCCACCGGCCTGTGCCAGTCATCCAGCATCCTCTTCCTCATGGAGGTTGCACTCCCAGAGAACATGGTCCCGCGTCTCTCTAGGTTCTCCGCAACAGCATGAAGCGGTATGTTAAGGTATGTGGGAATTTAAGGCTGGAGCCACATACATTCGGAAATCCTATGCGGAATTCCGAATTAAAATGTGCTTATTCCACGTTGACAATCCCCGACAATGAGGATCGCGCGTGTTTTGATTGTGACAGCATTTTCCATTTTATTCAAAATTCTTTTTTTCACAATAGTTAATAGTAGTAGGTACATGCAGATGCACAGTCACACCCTAAAAGTAATCCTGGCGGCGCTCATGACTGTGTGACTGCCTCTTTGGTACCTCGAAAATTCACATTTTTATAACAACACACCCGCCATTCTGCCCAAACTTTAGTACCTAATACATTTGCTATGTAATGTACATTATATATAATATGTTATGGACCAAGTGATTAATGCGGGCATTATTTATAATGCTAGGGCATTATGAATAATGTCAAGTTCTATTGGGCAAAGTGATAGTAACTATCTAAACTTCATTATTTATCACATTGCCCGGTCATTATTGTATTGCTACTTGACAATTAGGCAATTTGATAATAAAGCAAACAGGAAGGACGCACGCGTAACTAATCACTTACTTATTCGGAGATCGATGTATCTGGTAATGTTTTTTTAACCGACTTCGAAAAAGGAGGAGGTTCACCAATTCGTCTGTATGTATCATTTTTTATGTATGTTCACTGATATTTTTGTCAATTATAGATGGATGACAAAAATTTTTTTTTGTTCGACAGAAGACACTTCCGCGGTGGCCCCATTATCACCACACTCTTTACTAGAGGGCTTCCTCTAGAAGTTTAAATACAAAAACCAACCAGCGGATTCTTTACATAGAAGGCCTTGCTTATAAATCCAAATAATGAGTCAGTGTCGAGCACGAAGGGTTCCGTACCGAGCCTTTGAAATCGAGCAAAAAATCGCGTGTGTTGTATAGAAGCCCCCTTAAATGTTTATTTTATTATATTTTTAGATTTGTTGCAACATTATCATGTTCTTAAAGCGAACAGGTATACATAATTTGGAAACTTAGTAATAGGGTTCCATTTTACACCCTTTAGGTACGGAACCTTTATAAAAATGAAATGGCAAACGTCCGTTATCTCACACCAATAGCCCAGTTATCCTGTACAGGACCTCTGTCAATTAAATAACCCTATAATTTAATTCCCATCATTATGCAATAGTGCTGCATTTGCCGAGTAGGTATTACTACTGAGTGCGTCATCTTGGAGCAGTCAGAAGTAATGTGTATCACGTACACATATTATATTATCTCAGGAGTGGATGGGCTTGTGCCCCCACACAAGCCTTACAGAGGTCCAGGAGACTGCGAAATAGTTATAAAATATGTTTTTATTACTCTGCCCAAAGGGTGATAAACAATATTTATAATGCCCGATCAATTTGATTATTTTAATTATGATTATCAAATTGCCCTCACATATTGGCCATTTATCAGAATGCCCGGGCATTATATATAATGCTACATTTATCACTTGGTCCATAACATATATATAATTAAACAGTTTGCACGACTTTACCCCTCTTCAGAATAGCACACTTCCTCTACCTGAAGGTTGTCTGGAAGAGATCGCTTACTAGCGATAAGACCGCCTAAATTGTACCACTTGATGTCTGTAATACCTTGTCTATAAATGTTTGTATTTTGTGCGATAAAGAATATCTATCTATATAGTCCTCTATCTTATATTGCACATAGTTCATTAGCGGTAATATAATGATTTAAAAATTGTATTACTACAGACTAGATTCATCAAAATCGAAGATTAACTTGAAATGCAAACATGTCCACACTTAATTTGTTTATTTTTATTTGGTTGTTGTTCTCCTTTATTGATTCTGATTTCTATGCCACAAGTCCTATGTTTCTTTCTTTGTGATATTTATTTAAACATATGCTTTCAGAGCGACTTGTACAAACACATGAAGTCCCATTCGTCGGACAAGCCGTACCCGTGCGAGTTCTGTGACAAAAGGTTCAAGTGCAAAAGCTTCCAGATAGTGCACGCGAGAAGTCATACAGGTAATAATGTAACTTCTGGATAACATTCATAACATAACATTAACATTATAAACAAGAGTGTATAATGTTAATGTTATGATCAAGAGATCATAATCACTGTTTACACCATCAACGAGATAGGCCTCTCCATCATCAGTCCACTGCTGGACATAGACCTCTCAAGGAATTCGCCACTTTCGGCAAACATATGGAGGTTATACCCATTATCTCCACGTATTTTTTAAATTAGGCCAAAAATGACTGTAGCCCGCTAAAGTTAGGTACGTGTGTCGTCACTCCACGTGGCTTTTTTCGCAAGGGGTGACGTCAAAGAAATAATAAAACTCTTAAAATTTGATGCCTTGTATCTTTGTTATTTTTCGTTTAATCAAAAATAAAAGACACTTTCATAGAGCCCGTTAAAATTAAGCGTGATGTCAAAGAGTAGGAATTTTTTCGCCACTGAGTGACGTCAAAGACTCCTAAATTTTGATGCCTTTTATCTTGTTATTTTTGTTTAAATGAAAAAATACGTGTCCAATATTATTTTAATGATCTAAAATACGGACTAATTATAATGTAAGTATTTTAACCCTGGAAATAATCCTATTCGAGGGACATTACTGATAATCGGCGTCTTGTTTGCAGGCGAGCGTCCGTACGCGTGCGACATCTGTCCGAAGCGCTTCCGGGCGTTCAAGGACCTTCGCAACCACCGCATGATACACACCGGCGAGAAGCCGCACAAGTGCAGCGTGTGCGCGCAGGCCTTCATACAGAAGTGCGCGCTCAACAGACACATGAAGGTGAGCGGGTCATGTGGCCACCGGGTCGCTAGTGACCCACACCGGCGAGAAGCCGCACAAGTGCAGCGTTCATACAGAAGTGCGCGCTCAACAGACACATGAAGGTGAGCGGGTCATGTGGCCACCGGGTCGCTAGTGACCCACACCGGCGAGAAGCCGCACAAGTGCAGCGTTCATACAGAAGTGCGCGCTCAACAGACACATGAAGGTGAGCGGGTCATGTGGCCACCGGGTCGCTAGTGACCCACACCGGCGAGAAGCCGCACAAGTGCAGCGTTCATACAGAAGTGCGCGCTCAACAGACACATGAAGGTGAGCGGGTCACGCGGCCGCCGGGTCAGTAGTGACCCACACCGGCGAAGTCGCACAAGTGCAGCGTTCATACAGAAGTGCGCGCTCAACAGACACATGAAGGTGAGCGGGTCATGTGGCCACCGGGTCGCTAGTGACCCACACCGGCGAGAAGCCGCACAAGTGCAGCGTTCATACAGAAGTGCGCGCTCAACAGACACATGAAGGTGAGCGGGTCATGTGGCCACCGGGTCGCTAGTGACCCACACCGGCGAGAAGCCGCACAAGTGCAGCGTTCATACAGAAGTGCGCGCTCAACAGACACATGAAGGTGAGCGGGTCATGTGGCCACCGGGTCGCTAGTGACCCACACCGGCGAGAAGCCGCACAAGTGCAGCGTTCATACAGAAGTGCGCGCTCAACAGACACATGAAGGTGAGCGGGTCACGCGGCCGCCGGGTCAGTAGTGACCCACACCGGCGAAGTCGCACAAGTGCAGCGTTCATACAGAAGTGCGCGCTCAACAGACACATGAAGGTGAGCGGGTCATGTGGCCACCGGGTCGCTAGTGACCCACACCGGCGAGAAGCCGCACAAGTGCAGCGTTCATACAGAAGTGCGCGCTCAACAGACACATGAAGGTGAGCGGGTCATGTGGCCACCGGGTCGCTAGTGACCCACACCGGCGAGAAGCCGCACAAGTGCAGCGTTCATACAGAAGTGCGCGCTCAACAGACACATGTAGGTGAGCGGGTTGAATGAAATGAATGAATGAAAATGAATGAAGGCCTTCATACAGACGTGCGCGCTCACCGGGTCGGTAGGGACCCGCGGAGATGGCGTTAGGCCCCTCGCCCACGGCGACTTTTTGTAGCGTTGCAGTCGCGCGTAGCGTCGATACAGACGGGAAGCTGTCGCTGGCTGTGTTCCCTCGCCCGCGGAACTCCTACCTTCCCCGCGGATCTCGCACGCCCCCAATTAAGCGAGATTTTCCCTGGGAGATCTCCTGATGTCTCGGATTCCCGTCCAAAACTCCCGATTCCCTTTTACCCCCCGTATTGTATAAATATGGCCAAACGGAGCAAAAACTCAACGGTGTAGAGTTTTTGCTCCGTTTGGTGACGAAATGACTAAGAAGGATGACTTTTTTTGCTCTCCAAGCAACTGAATGGGAATAAATTTAGTTCAGAAGAACATCTCCCGATCTTCCCACAAGATATTGTCATTATCTCCCGGATTTTTGAAAATACACCTCCCGATAGTCTAACTCAATGTTGATCTGGCAACCCTGACAGCCGTCCTGTGCAAATCGTCACTCCACCTAGCCTGAGGGCATCCTACACTACTTTTGGCGAGACGCGGTCTCCACTCCAGAACTCGTTTACCCCAACGGTTTACAGTTCTCTGCCGGATCACCTTATTTCGGATCCGATCCCGCAGAGAGACGTTCCCTCCTTTACAAATAGTTATTTTGACTTCATTTTGTTTCAGGGCCACAAGAACGAACAGCGGTTGCGGGTGCCTCCAGCTATATCGGAGGCCGCGGAGGCCTACTCGCAGTGGAACGTAGAGGCAGCTTATGCTCTTACGGACAAGCTGACTACCTAGAACATAGAGGCGTAAGGAGATAATGTTGATATCTTGTATGTACGTACATTGTACACCTTGGTTTATTCGTTCATTGCCAATGGGCTTCGCAGGATTTGCTACGGGCTCCATGGGAATAGGAGGCAAATGGGAAAATTGCCGTCAGTGCCCTGTGGGGATAACTGGGTACAAAAAATGTATTGTTTAAATTGGGCAGGAACTGCTGTAATTGAATGTTTAATTAACTGGTTGACAGACTTGTCAATTCTTTTTAAAGCGAACAAGGGTCAGATTAAATTAAAGAGTACGACAAAACGGTATCTTAATTTTTTATAAACTTCATTCGTCATGGGTTATATTTATACCTACCTACACAGATATTTTGTTGGTCACTGACAAGAAAATTCAATCGCATCAGGATTTAGGTACATAGTCATCACTCCATATCAACATATAACAACAGAGCACTTATAAGTGATATGACATATAAATTTAAGTATTTGTTAATGTTGAAAAGTTACAACACAAATATAGGAATACTTTTCAAATGTATATTATATTATCATTAAAACATACTTTTATTAACTTCTGTGATTGTTAAATTTAAGAAACACAACATTTGGCTAAGTTGAATACTATTAGATGTCTAATTTTAAATCATGCAATAAAACATTCAATGTAATTGTGTGTTTTTTATTGAAAAATTTAAAACAAATATTCATTTTGTATAAAAATAAATGATAATTATTATCTTAAAATAAATTAAAAATACCAATAAAACTATCATTTGGAGGTAATACTGATTTGTATTTGGGGCGCTTGCAAAAGAATATAATAAAATTTTAATTTATGACTCTACACTAAAAGCAAAGACAATATCTTAATGCCACATTTGTCATTTTTATACATAATACCCTCATTTTATACACAGTTTACTAAGCATACCTGCATAAATAATGACAGAGACAGAGAAGCAATCATCGACATAAATCATCACGCTCATGTCATCATCAGCCACTGAAGCGACAACCTTTGGAGTAAACGAGTTCTGGAGTGGATACAGCTTCTTCGGCAAATGTAGTGTAGGACGACCTGGGGCTAGGTGTATTCACGATTTCCGCAGTATAGCTGGCAAGTGGTAGATTCGAGATGCTCAAGATCGATCAAATATGACAGGCCTATTCGAACAGTGGACTGCGATACGCTGATACTGAATGTAATCTTCGTTCTATGACAGATAAATTCAGCTAAGTCACAACAGTCATAGACCTGTCATGCACTCTCATGTGTCTCTTCAGTGTCCCCCTCTGCGTGAAGCCCTGCCCGCACACCGTGCACTTATGCGGTCTCTCCCCCGTATGGACCCTATGGTGATCGTCCAATCGCCGCTTCGACAAAAAACTCTTCGGGCAATAGCTACAAACATACGGCCTTTCCCCAGAATGTATTCGTTTATGCTCAACCAACGAAGAGTGTGTTCCATAGGATTTATTGCATATCTCACACTTATAAAGTTTCTTTCCCTCGTGTATAAGCAAATGCTTGCTTAAATTGTACTTGTCCGTGAAAGGGTAGCTGCATATTTGGCAGATGAACCGACGGCCCGTATGACGCCGCGACACGTGTGACAATAGTATTGTGTTTGTGTAGAATTTCTTTCCGCAGTGCTCGCATGTGAACAGCCTTTCCCTGTTTTCCTTGTGCGTTTCTATGTGAGCCTGTTAATAAAAAAAAAGAATTTGATCAAAAAGCGGGTGGCAATGAAGGGTTCAAAGGTTTCAAACCGATGCGGAATGACACCGCCCGCTACGAAAACATTAGGGATGTTTCCAGGGTCAAAATAATTACAATATATTTAGTCCGTACTAGCTGTGCCGGCGGCGTCGCACGCGTGGATATCGGGTTTCAAAAATAATGGATTTCCATGAAATTGTACCTAAATTTTAAATTAGACCTCTAGCAATACATTGGTGAAAACCGCATTTAATTCCATGCAGTAGGTAGTATTCGCGTGATGCACGATCAAACATGCCGATAAAAATTTCTCCCGTTTTCCCAACACTTCCCGTCACTGCTCTGCTCCTATTGATTGTAGCGTGATGAAAAGTATACTATAACCTGCCCAGGAGTATGAAGAATAATCGTACCAAGTTTCGTAAAAATCCGTCCAGTAGTTTTTTTTTTTCTATAACGAACATACAGACAAAAAATTTACTGATTGCATTTTTGGCATCAGTATCGATCACTATACCCCCTGATAGCGTTTGTTCTCAACGAGTCACACCCAAACGTGTCACCCTGTGACTGGTTGCGAAAAAAATTCTTATCGAGTAACAGTGTGACCGGATGCGAATATTTATTCTTATCTAGTAACAGTATTTATTAATAGTGTTACTGGTTCGGAAAAATAATTCTCAACGAGTAAGCCGTGTGACCCAATGCGAATTTTCATTCTCATCTAGTAACACGAATTCTTAATAGTATTACTGGTTAGGAAAAACAAGTCTCAAGGAGTAATAGGGTGACTCGATTATTTATTTTATTAATAGGAGTTATTTAAAAACGATGAAATACATGAAGTCTTTGACGTCACTCAGTGGCGAAAAAATTCCCACTCTTTGACTTCACGCTTAATTTTAACGGGCTCTAACTTTATAATTTTTCGTCTAATTTACAAATGAAAAAATAAGTGTCTTTTATTTTTGACCAATCTAAAAGACGGGACTAATTACATTTTTCAGGCCTATTATTGAATCTTGCGGCAACGGAAGCTCGCTATCAAGGTAAAACTAAAGTTCAGTTATATTAGTCTCACCCTCAAAACGAACTTTGTAGTGCACCCTTTGCCGCACACATCGCACACATACATTTTCCTCTCCCCGTGCGTTTTCTTATGCATTTTCAGTGTCTGTTGGCTCTTGAAAATTTTACCGCAAACATTGCATTTTAGTTTTTCCAAACTAACCAATGTATGCTCACTGTCATGGTGCCTCCTGAGTCCGCTCCATGTCATGAAAGTCTTGTTACATGGAAAGCAATGGATTAATGACTGAAATATTAAAATGAACATTAGAATTTTGCTTGTCAACAACCATGATAAATTATGGCGTATTGTCATAATTATGCATAGGTACTTATAATACAATAGGGATGTTTCCATGGTCAAAATAATTACATTATATTTAATCCGTATTTTAGATCGTGCGTTGCCACACGGCGTGACGTCATGCGTAATTTTAACGGACTTCATTTTTGGTCTAATTTACAAATGAAATAATATCTTTCTTTTCATTTCCATATTAATATTTGCCTTTATATACTTGAACTATAATATAAATTTATTTATATTATCAGTGCAAGAATGCATTGCGACAGTTCAAATACAATGTATATTATGTGTGTTAATTTTGAATAACATAATTATTTGAATTATTGAAATGAATAAGTTTATTGGTAATTAAATAAATAAAGTACTTACTACTTTCCCTTCATGTTCCAACTTGTGGGCCTCAAACCTTTCAAGATAATTGAATTTTTTATTGCATAAATCACATGAAAAGGTGAAATGCTTCCTTGGAACTTTTAAATTCACTTTGGATGATCTAGACTTTAGCTCTCCCAATTTTTTAGTTTTCCTAGATATTAAAATTAATGTTTCAAAATGGTATATCAGTTGGACATAATCAAGGCTAAATGACTGTAAGTAAAATTGTACTCATGCATTCATCATTGTTTAGCCATAATAATATGTAATTAATTACCTTTTTCTAAGTTTTCTTGGACTAATATCATCACATAAATCGGATCCCCCAAAAATATCTAGAAAAAAGGAAATAATAAGAAGATTACAAATAAATAATGGTTGGAGCATCAACATGAGTGTGTGAGGCATTTGCATAATTTCTCATGTTATATTATTTTACAGATTATAAACTTGAATAAAATAAAAATGTCAAGATTGTTAATATATAATAAAAAATACTTCATATTTTATCATGTCAAACATAATAAACACTTTATTAAATTAACAACTTTGCTGCTGGGTAAAACGTCTGGGGAGCAACACATGTGGCCAAAACATTTTTCAGTCTGTTTTACCTTTTACAGATAATGTATTATAAGCTCGACTTGGCGGGGGGCAGAAACTATAAATCATAATAATATTTTAACATTTTTTAAATATTTTATATGGAAATGAGATGAAACTCCATGTGCAAACCCACACTCCACATTTATACGGACTTATAAAGCAAAGTGGTTAAACCTTTTTTACACAATAAATCCGTTCATTACTCCAACCAAAATAATACCACATACCATCATTACATTGGTCCATCACATCCTCTGTTTTCACTGGTATAGCGCCATCTATTAATTCACCACAGGCGACTTCAGACTTCACTTTCAGCAAAGCTAAATCATCCTGATTGCTTAAGACATGGTCAGTTTCCAAAATACCAGTGTTGTCTCTCATATTGAATCTCAGACCGATTAATGTATTCTGAGATTGTATACAGGTCCTTTTGAATTCTGCATATTTCTCCAGCGCCTCATAACAAGTGTTGCATAGTGTGCGTGGCAGATCATCTTCAAGTACCTAAGTACAATATGCTTTTGTTAATAAAAATAATTTTAAAAGATTCCTATTTGCTGACTGAAAGTCTCCTGGTTTGTTGAGAAAAAGTGACTGGTGACTAAATATTGAAATCTGTCTCAAACACTTTTACAATTTTAGTTACAATTTTATTACAAAAATAAGATTTGATTTAAATATTAGGGAAAGGCTGACTTCCCATCCCAATGAACTAGCCACCCAGCTACTGAGCCAGAGCTACGGTAACCGTCTCAAGAGACACGCCATCCACAAACTACACCAAAGAATGGTGTAATACAAAAATAAGTAGTGTTTTCGGTGGAGAGCACACTTCGAACGAAATGGCCTCAACACATCCGCTCATAGTCATGCGACTGATTGCAGATCAACTAACAAAAAAAAAAAAATATATTAGGGTTCTTGACTTTTGGTCATAAATTTTCAATATAATCCTACCCTATAAGAGTATTCCTGAACTTAATCATATTATAGGTACCTAAAGTTAAGAGAGGTAGGGCATAGCAAATCTTCACTCGAATTGAGCTGCCCGTCCGGGGAAGGACCTCCACCCTATAGAATACTCTATCCATCAGATGTTCCCAATCCCTCCCAGTTTTTAAGCTCCGACTTAAATCCCATCTCCTGTCTCTCTAATATCTATCTTCTTTCTTTTGTATCTTATCTTCTTTAATCCATACCTACGCAAATTATATCATGTATGTATGTATGTTATTATGTATTATATGTATATGTTTGTCTATACAATTTAATAGTACTCGGTATATTTATAAAATTGTCTTACCTATTTTCAAATTCAAATTCAAATGTTTATTGCATGTCATTTATAATGTGCTTAATATTAATAGATGATAATTTCGCACCAAGATACCCAACTCTTTAGTGAAACTGGTTTTCTCTACCTGAAGGTTGTCTGGAATATATCGCTACAAGCGATAAGACCACCTAAATTTACTATGTTTTGTCTGTATTATGTTTTCCTGTAATGTGTCTTGTGCAATAAAGAGTATCTATCTATTTATCTTATATTAAATATGTAAGTATTTAATTACAGTGTATAATATATATAGACTAACCGAATGTGGTTACCGTTGAGAAAGTTAATGTTTTTTATTTGTACACTAGTATAATAGTAATATTTATTTATTACTTACTTACCTCTACAGATGTACAGAAACAGTATTCTTCCGTGGATACATTTTCGGATAAAACGTACGTAAAAGACTCATTTGCAGAAAGACAAGCACGGCACAATTTATTCCAAGAAGTAGTCATTTTGGTGCAGTAAATTACTGGATTTTTATGACATTCTCAGCAGAGTTATTTACTGAGCCTTTAAAAAAATCGTTTGGATAGGAAATACAGGCGATTCTTATTGAATTTATTTACAAGAAACCAAAAATAAATAAATAAACTATATAGCATACAATCAATCGGCAAACATTATTTTAACGTCTGTCACTGTCAGCAGTGTCAGTATATTACAAAGTACTCTGTGGTGCCAGTCAACCAACCCAGACATGTTTTTTTTTTTGGGCTATTTGGCTCTGCACGATTTGTGCTTCAGCCACGGACTGAGTTTGCGAGGATTGGTACAAAAGGTTAGGAAACGTATCTTTATTTATACAAACACCAGTTACAATTATACATGTGGCCCTGACCCCTGTACTAGTAATAACTGTATTACATATTAATAAGATATGTTGTGTAGTATCGGAAAATAAAAAAAATAACTTCTAGGCCTGAACACATAAGGAGAGAAATAGGCGAGCGCGCAGACATCATAACTGGTTCGGTCTGTTGCAGTTAGGAAGAGGTTCGGCCCCTTTAAGAATGTAATTGTTTTATGAGGTAGAAAGAAAGGGTAGCCTTAGGGGCACTATGGGATTAAGGACTTAAAAAATTTTTGCCCAAAAATTTAATTTCAAGTTAGCTAATTTTTTTTAGTTCTTTGCAAAATATAGATATGAGGTTTTTTTTATTTATATGCAAGAGGCGGCAGACGAGCAAATGTGATGCCTGATGGTAAGCAGTCGACACCACCCATGGACAGGTAGAACAGAAAGGGTAAATACAAGAAAATATGTCATTTTTATGAAATTGAAATGTTTATTAAACCTTATTATTTAATCACTTTTTTGTTTAAGTTTCAGATCAGATTCTTTAAGCTTTTTCAATGGTACGTCGTCATCTTCATCTGTACTTTCGCAGGTATTTATTTTGTTTGTTTTCTTCTCTTTCCTTTTCTTTCGATCTTTTTTCAACTTCTTTTTGACGTTTTTCTTTTTTAATGACTTCTTTGTGACCACAGTTTTCTTGAGGGGCTGGTGTTGGTGGTAGCTGCGTATGTGAACACCCACATTACCCTTGTGAGCGAACCGTGCGTCACATAGATGACACGGATATGGTTTCTCGCCTGTATGTGTCTGAAAAATATAATGGACATTTTTTCACAGACTTCAAAAAAAGAAAGTTTTCAATTCGGCAGATTTTTTTGTTGTTGTATGTTTGTTACCACATTTCTCCAAGATGTGAACCGTTTTCAAAAATTCTTTTTTGTTTGAAAGCACCCGCTCCTGGGCACCCTTGCACCCCAGGGGGGTCTCTACCAGGGTAGAGACGGCCCTGGTCCCATTGTCACCATGTATTGACGTCGTTTTATTAACTGCTTTACACTTGGTCGTGTAGCCAAGGGTAAAGCCTTAGTCGACAGGTTAGAGCGTCTCGAATTTGTTTTTAATTTGTATTGTGGCCCAGTAATATAGAAGCCAAAGATAAATAAAAGTATTTAACTATTCAGTCAGACTCCGCCATGTACTCACCCTAATGTGTAGTTTCAGATCTTCTCTGGCGTGCAGTACTTTATTGCAATAATCACAGATCAACTGCGTAGCATGTCTCCTCTTGTGACTGTACAAACCTTGCTTGTTATAAAATTTCTTGCCACAAACATCACATAAACACTTTTTTTCTCCATGTGTTGCCACATGGTTCTGAAGATGGACCTTGGTCTGCATTCAAAAACAAAGAATATTTCTTTAAACGATATTCATTCTTGTTTTCGAGTAACATTGTGTCAATGATTTCTGACTCAAATAGAAAGTCTTATCCTGAATTTCGAAAAACACTATTTCGACTAGACGTCACTTCGAACGTCGAACTTCGAACTTCGACAGAACACTACTTCGACAAATCACAAATTCGACAGATTTCTAGCCAGACAATACACTACTCCGACAACATTCTATTTCGACAAGCCATTATTTCGACAGAACACAACTGCGACATCACACATATTTGACAGAACACTATTCAGACAAAATATGTTATACCTATCTATTTTCGGTGTCTACTGGCCCGAGAAAATCTCCAACGTCGATCTGTCTGTGGGAACGATGCGGTGAGGCTCCAATCGACCAGCAGATCAAGCGCCGCAAGTGGAACTGGATCAGCCATACGCTCCGAAGGGACTCTAACCACATACCAAGGCAAGCCCTAGATTGGAATCCCCAAGGAAAGCGAAAACGCGGCCGCCCTAAACAATCCTTGCGGCGGACGGTCACAGCAGAAGATAATGAGATAGGAATGACCTGGAGCGAAGTGAAGCGCGAAGCCCAAGACCGTTCGGGATGGCGACGTACTGTGGAAGCCCTCTGCCCCATCCAGGGGACATGGGACATACAAGTCAGTATTCTGTCGAAGCATCGTACTTTCGAATTGGCGTCTAGTCGAAATAATGCTTTTCGAAATTCAGGATAAGACCCTAAACAGAATTGTGTCAATGATGGTATCAAGTATAACAAAAAATATGCCCTTTCTCAATATTCATTATCAGCCTATTTGCAGTCCACTGCTGGACATAGTCCTCTCCAGGTGTTCGCCACTTAGGGCAAACATGTTGAGGATATACCCATAATTGCCTCGCTGGGCAAGCGGGTTGGCGATTGCAGGGCGTAGCTTCTCGCTCCGGTGACGCTACTGCCCTTCGTCGGTCTGTGGTATTTAGCTACGCCTTCAATTGTGATGATTATACCTACCAGTCGGTTGGTAAATATTAGATTATGTTAGACAGAATAGTTAACTGTCCATCTTTTCACTTTAGAAATAATGTTGGTTCAACGCTCATGGTTGAATGACATGTTGGTCGTCGCGTTTTAATCAAACACTTACCGTTTTAGTGATGCCACATATGTGGCAAATAAATGCTCTCTTCTTAATGTAAGGATATTCTTTGTCGCGATGAAAGTCTAAATAGTGGTGGTAGTGATCCACCTTTGTCTTCACCTCGTAATTACACTGCAATGATGAATAAATAAATAAATGTTAAACAGAAAAAAAAAAAAACATTTTAGGGTTCCATAGCCAAAAGGCAAAAAACGGTCATGTCTATCTGTCTGTCCGTCCGTATGACATAGGTAACTATAGTCTGTTGAACAGACTCTGTTCAGTTCACCAAAGCAAGCTAGTACGGGCACAGGTACGGGGGCACACACCTTGCACGTGATTGGTCGAAGATAAGAGATTAAGGGCGCGTTCAGATAGGTAGTGTTTGACTGCAGCATGCTAGTCTATATTGTCACTCGTACAGTACGAATGCTTTGTTTTCTGGTTTATCTTTTACGACTTACTATTTCTACTATCGGATCGGATAAGGTAGTGCAATTTTCGGTATATATGGTGTATGTGTAATATACATTTTCTTTCGTTTCTTCCTTCTTATCTTATCAGTCGGAGCAATTAAAATGTGTAAACAAATAAGATAGCGCCAACAGATGCACACCTTAGCGCATCTAATACAATAGTGATTCATTGTACATGCACGCACACATTAACTGGTGAGAGTCTCTCATCACTTGTGGCCAATAGTATGCAAAAACAATACTTTTAATAAGAATTTAAAATATTTGTGTGTGGTTCGTATGTCAATGTTAAATAATGCAGAATTTCACTAGATAATCCGAACACTAAAATAACGTACCAGTAGTAATATTGTTTATAATTAATGCAATGGATAGGCTACATTACTGTAAAGTTTCATAATTTAAAATCCGTTCAGCAGTGTTCACGGAATGAAAGAGTAACAAACATCCATACTCACTTCTTCGCATTCCACAGGGTACACAATTCTATCTGGCCTCTTCATACGCTTACCATTATCGTTATATCGTTGATAATAATAATCACTATCAGTACTAGATTCGCTCAGGCTGTCGGGCATAAATTCGTCATCTTTAACTCCTTGTAGGTACCTTGTACCCTTGTAGCTAGGTTCAAGTGGTTTGTCACTGTCACTGCTATCCGTAGAATATTTCCTATAAATTATGTTCCGACCCCTTGAAGATGTCTTTTGTAATAGCTTTGGTTTTGTTGCGTTATCATTTACATCAGTTATATTTACGCCTTGTTTTACGTTTTTATCAATCTTCGGCCTTTGTTTAATTTTTCGTTTAACATTTGGTATTTTATTTGAATTTTCTTTATTGTTACTTTTTGATATTTTTTTATGAATGTTAGCATCTTTTTTAAAAATAGGGCTTTCGAGAGCCACACCACTGTTTGGGCTACAGCATTCTTCATTAGTTGTATCAATTTTCAAATCATTAATTACGACAGGAGGCACATCAACAATTTCATCGGAATGTGTTTCTACATCTTCAAGTAAAGGATTGGGTACACAATTTAAAGATGTCTCATTTATCTCTACTGGATCAATAGGTGTTTCGTTTCTAACAATATCATCACATTTTACACCTTTTAAGCAATCTTCAATACATTCCGATTCAAGTTTAACCTGCCTGACATCATCCTCATGTACATTATGTTTAGCTTCATCTTTATTACCAAAAATTTCAATTGAATATACCTTCTCTTGAATTAAATTGATATTTAAATTTAAAATGGTCCTATCTATACCAATTAATTTGTCGTATGTCACCTGCAAAATATTTTAAAGTATTATAAGCGTCTGACATTCCAGCCTCTACCAGACTACCATTGGACAAGATACAGTTTTAAAATTTCGACATTGAACAAGAGATACTATTTATATCATAGTGTAAAGACTTATGATAAAACTTATAGATAAAATTTTTGTAATAGGGAATATGCAGGCTACTAAGGCTTCTAAAAAAGGAGGATGTTCTCAATAGACTATTCCACTATCTATGATTCTGCTTGGTACTTCATTATTGGTTTCCAGAAAGAATCTGTAAAATTTGCCCTATTTGAGAAAGAAACTAAAATTAATTTACAGAAAACCACCATTTTCAAAGTGTAAAATTCATTCAATAATATTATACCATCCTATAAGTGGCCTTAATTATAACATATTTAGTTATGAAAACAATTCTTATACGACACTTACAAAATAATATACTAGTGCCATCACTCGGACATCAGCATTTTGTATGAAGTGTTTCGGGGCTCGTCAATTATTGGTGGTTTTAAAATTGTGATAACTCGGAGACTATTAATGTTACAGAACAAATTTTTCCACCAATGATTCTTTAATGAGGTAGTGTATTGATAGCAAGGCAATGTGAAAAATAGTGGAATAGCCTATTTAACTGAATTTTTTACCAGTTACCACTGAGAATTGTGAACTGATTTGGATAATTCTTTTTTGTTTGAAAGGGTGTCCTTCCTAGTGGGTCCCTTCTTCGTCACATTGAAGTCAGTTTTCTTTTGTTGAATAATTTTGTTATCTGAAAATTGGGATCTTCCACCAAAATCAGGCTAAGCTGATGTATACCTACCCGGTTATCCTGGGTCAATAATTCCTGTAATGCTCTCTGCGCCCTCAAGGCTCTCTGTATAAAATTGTTTGCTTTGGTCAATAAGGATTTACACTGCAAGCATGCAAAGTGGTGAGAGTCCACTTTCTGAAAAAATAATAGATAAAATAAATAGCTTTGAAAGAAATTTTTTATTTAAATATTGCCACAAGATACCTACTATTTACTGTCAAGCTAGGCGCGCAAATAAATCACCAGATGAATACTGTATCAATTTTCTACACTCTGACCATTTTCTGAGACAAGGTAAACAAACCACGAAAAGGGTCATTTGTCATTTCTTCATAGTAGAAAATTTTTATCAAAAACAAGGTGATAAAGGTGTTATAAAAAACATATTAAATTTTTGTTAAGAGAAGTTTCTTATAATAAGAAATGTACATACCATGTTGCTTTTGAACTTTGAATAAATGATTTATTTATTTTTATTGCATTACTAATTTCTTACATACCGGAAAACCGTACTTTTCAAACACATCGTCCAAAAGTATCTCTGCAGAATTTCCTATGTAACTCACGGGCACATGAAAATTCAGGCAAATTATGCATGCTTTCATATCGGAAAGTGATGTTGGAGCTTACTATAATACGACCTAAATTATCAAACACTTTGTATTACAATTCAATTAATATTTTAAATAAAAATAAACAAACACAATAGAAAACGTAACAATACAACAAACAAGGCGAAATGACATTGACTTTGACAGTTATTACTTGTTTTGTTTCTAGCCTTGTACCAATGCTGGAATGGAATAAAAACATGTATAGAAATTCAAAACGCTGTACGTACTTAAGCAGTAAAATATTGGTGATTATTTAATATATTTCGTTTTAATTTATTGTAATGTTATTGAACATGCACATTACCTTGTATATTTTGATATTAATTAAATTAACAGTCTTGTTGTGATTTTATGTAAATCTATGGTTTTATCAAACAATGAACGACGACGAAAGAAAATATCATACAGCCAAAAATTCCGAAATTTTTCGTAGTTTTCTAGTTTAATAATTTACTAAGACAATTTTATTTAATATTAAACTTATTTAAATCATCTAGGTACTTCAGTTTAACGGACGGGAACAACAAATTGTTCAATATGCCTACCCGACACACACTTGTTAAAATGTCTTCAAAAGAATCTTCCTTTCCAAATGAAACTAATTCACGTACCTAAGTGTTTCTGCATTTTAAAACTTTTTATTATGATTTTTGGTTTTATTATGCGATATTATAGCGTTCGAAGTAATCAGAATCAATCACATTGTGGTCAAAATAAGCTCGCCTCAATGGCCTAAAACAGTCATATTAGCAATTCATATTTAAACGAAATATTCCTAGGAACAAGTTGTATGTAGTTAGTTGAACTAAAATAGTTTTGTTTTTATTAATATTGAAATATACGGTCACGGTGTACGAAAGGGTGCGCAAGGTATACATGTCGGAGTTTGACCTTGACCTTTGACCTCTAAAGTTCATTGGAATCAAGGTCAATGACCTTTGACATTGACCTAAGGTCAATGACCTCTTTATCAAATGGAAGGTAGGTACTGTTTGGGGGGGAAGGAGGGGGTTAGAAAAAAATGAACTATACAAACGGTGTTCCTTATGGTCCCCTCTATCCATATCCGCAATAAAAATAGTACCTTATGAGGACATCGCAACCCTTCCGAAATCGGCTAAGTCGCTGGCGCACCCTTACCTACACTGGGTCCGATCAGGGGTTGAAGGAGGCTTTTCCGATAAAAGTGTTCCATACAAACGGTGTTCCTTATGGTCCCCTCTATCCATACAGACATCTATCTAGACAAAACAGGCGATTCTTATTGAATTTATTTACAAGAAACCAAAAATAAACTATATATATAGGGCATACAATCAATCAATCGGCAAATATTATTTTAACGTCTGTCACTGTCAGCAGTGTCGGTCAACCAATCCAGACCATGGAAGTATCATGTACTACGCATGGAAGTATTATGTACGTAGTACTTAATACTTCCATGGTGCTACGTACATACTTCCATGACCCAGACATGTTGTGTATCGGACAATTAAAAAAATAAATGAGGCTAGAACACATAAGGAGAGAAATATAGGCGAGAGCGCAGAGATCCTAACTGGTTCGGTCTGTTGCAGTTAGGAAGCCTTTAGCAATGTAATTGTAGTAGGAGGTAGAAAGGGTTTTTTATTTCAAAATTGCCAAACCAAGCAAAACTAGGCGGCTTTGTCACCATAATAGAACAACGAGGGGATAAAACTCATCAGGAGTACATAAGCGCCCCCTAACGGGTCCTATTTAACCCTGTTTACGGTTAGGCTGTAAATTGTGTTTAGGGTGTTGCTTGGAGACTCCCTACCATACGGACACTTTTTTGAGTATTTGCGTTCAGCATGAGGTTTTTTTTATTTATATGCAAGAGGCGGCAGACGAGCAAATGTGATGCCTGATGGTAAGCAGTCGACACCACCCATGGACAGGTAGAATAGAAAGGGTAAATACAAGAAAATATGTCATTTTTATGAAATTGAAATGTTTATTAAACTTTTATTTATTTATTTATTTATTTAAACTTTATTATTTAATCACTTTTTTGTTTAAGTTTCAGATCAGATTCTTTAAGCTTTTTCAATGGTACGTCGTCATTTTCATCTGTACTTTCGCAGGTATTTCTTTTGTTTATTTTCTTCTCTTTCCTTTTCATTCGATCTTTTTTCAACTTCTTTTTGACGTTTTTCTTTTTTAATGACTTCTTTGTGACCAAAGTTTTCTCGAGGGGCTGGTGTTGGTGGTAGCTGCGTATGTGAACACCCACATTACCCTTGTGAGCGAACCGTGCGTCACATAGATGACACGGATATGGTTTCTCGCCTGTATGTGTCTGAAAAATATAATGGACATTTTTTCACAGACTTCAAAACAAGAAAGTTTTCAATTCGGCAGATTTTTTTGTTGTTGTATGTTTGTTACCACATTTCTCCAAGATGTGAACCGCTTTCAAAAATTCTTTTTTGTTTAAAAGCATTTACTTCCTCGTTGGTCCAATTCAGGGCCGTCTTATGGTCTAAGATCCCGCCATACAACGACCTTCACCGAGACGTTAATTGGATGAAACTGATTTAATATGTAATTAAATATGTCAATAAACATAATGCATGTGGGTTGCCGATCAAATTTTGGTCCAGGGTATGTTTTGCTGGATGGGGTGAGCATGATTAAACATTTCACCGGTTTGATTATTAGATAAATTCTATACCAATCGAAAGTATGAAGCCCATAGAATATGCAAACGTTATGCTGCCTATTCTTTTCTCCTTATACGGGGGGGGGGGGGGGGGGGGAGGCTGCGCCGCGCCGCGGGTGCTTGCACCCCCTGGTAGAGACGGCCCTGGTCCCATTGTCACCATGTATTGATGTCGTTTTATTAACTGCTTTACATTTGGTCGTGTAGCCAAGGGTAAAGCCTTAGTCGACAGGTTAGAGCGTCTCGAATTTGTATTGTGGCCCAGTAATATAGAAGCCCAAGTTTAAAAAAATAAAAGTACCTATCTAACTATTCAGTCAGACTCCGCCATGTACTCACCCTAATGTGTAGTTTCAGTTCTACTCTGGCGTGCAGTACTTTATTGCAATAATCACAGATCAACTGCGTAGCATGTCTCTTCTTGTGAACGTGCAAAATTTTCTTGTTATAAAATTTCTTGCCACAAACATCGCATAAACACTTTTTTTCTCCATGTGTTGCCACATGGTTCTGAAGATGGGCCTTGGCCTGCATTCAAAAACAAAGAATATTTCTTTAAACGATATTCATTCTTGTTTTCGAGTAAAATGGTGTCAATGATTTCTGATTCAAATAGAAAGTCTTATCCTGAATTTCGAAAAACACTATTTCAACTAGACGCAACTTCGAACGCACGATGCTTCGACAGAACACTACTTCGACAAATCACAAATTCGACAGATTTCTAGCCAGACAATACACTACTCCGAGAACATTCTATTTCGACAAGCTATTATTTCGACAGAACACAACTGCGACATCACACATATTTGACAGAACACTCATCATCATCATCCTCTTAGCGTTGTCCCGGTTTGTGCCTCTAGGCCCAGGGTCCGCTTTGACCATGATCCTTGATTTAGCGAGTCTGGTTATTACATTGAAACGAATGCCATCTGACCTTCGTAACCCTCAGAAAGGGGAACCAGACAAATTTGGATCATGGTTACACATTCAGAATTTAACTGGATGTGCAGGTTTCCTCACGATGTTTTCCTTCACCGCTAAGCTAGTGGTATAATTCCGCACATAGATTTTTGCAAATCCAGAGGTGCGTGCCCCGCGCGGATTCGAACCGACGACCTGACGTGTGTGAAGCGACGATCTTACCACTAGGCTACCACGGCTCTTATTATATTTGACAGAACACTATTCAGACAAAATGTGTTATACCTATCTATTTTGTCCAGTCTTCGCCCCATTCTCGGTGTCTACTGGCCCGAGAAAATCTCCAACGTCGATCTGTGGGAACGATGCGGTGAGGCTCCAATCGATCAGCAGATCAAGCGCCTCAAGTGGAACTGGATCGGCCATACGCTTCGACGGGACTCTAACCACATACGAAGGCAAGCCCTAGATTGGAATCCCCAAGGAAAGCGAAAACGCGGCCGCCCTAAACAATCCTGGCGGCGGACGGTCACAGCAGAAGCTAAGGAGATAGGAATGACTTGGAGCGAAGTGAAGCGCGAAGCCCAAGACCGTTCGGGATGGCGACGTACTGTGGAAGCCCTCTGCCCCATCCAGGGGACATAGGACATTAAGCAAGTCAGAATTCGTCGAAGCATCGTACGTTCGAATTGTCATCTAGTCGAAATAGTCTTTTTCGAAATTCAGGATAAGACTCCAAACAGAATAGGCTATTCCACCCTATGAATAAAAAAAGCTAAAATTATGTTTATATGATAGATCATGAAAAAGTAAACCAAGAATATTAATATCAATTCATAAAAGTGAAAAATAAATTTAATATTTCCATTTTAAAATTCATGTTTTTTAATCTGTCTCCAATTTGGTGAAAAAAACGCTGTACGGCATGTTGGCTAAAGTTTTGACGTAATCTGTCTTGTAAACAAATAATCTCAGTACTGTGTCTACTACATTTACTACAATAATTAGAAAATTCTTAGTTATTATTAACACGTTTCTCGATATTCCGGCGCTATAATATAATTTCATCATGGAAGATGGTTTTATGAAAGCAGAAAGGTAATCTAATCTTCCACGAAGACATAACCTATGAAATATTAGTTTTGCAATATTGTGAATATAATTTTGCAAGTTTTGAAGGTCTATTAAATTGCATACTTACATCAAAATGATCTTCACAAAAATAGTATTTACTCTTTGTGGACAATAACTTCGGACACTAAAAGATGCATTTGAACTAGGTACTTTTTGAATGAGACCGGAATAGCCTATTGTGTCAATGATGGCAACGCAAGTACGAGTATAACAAAAAATATACCTTTTCTCATCTCGCATATATTCATCATCAGCCTATTGCAGTCCACTGCTGGACATAGTCCTCTCCAGGTGTTCGCCACTTAGGGCAAACATGTTGAGGATATACCCATAATCGCCTCGCTGGACAAGCGGGTTGGCGATTGCAGGGCGTAGCTTCTCGCTCCGGTGACGCTACTGCCCTTCGTCGGTCTGTGGTATTTAGCTACGCCTTCAATTGTGATGATTATACCCCCACCCACCAGTCGGTTGGTAAATATTATCTTCGATTAATTTACCACAATTTGCAAAATTAAATTTAAATTAGACTAAAAATTACAAATTTATAGCCCGTTAAACTTGAAATTACGCGTGACGTCACTCGGTGAGGCATTTTTACGGGACGGAGTGACGTCAAAAACTCCCTACTACTCCTAACTTTTGATGCCTTGTATCTTTGCAATTTTTTATTTGAATGAAAAAAAATATAAATACATGTCCAATACATTTTTATGATCTAAAATACGGATTAGATATAATGTAATTATTTTGACCCCCAAAACATGTGGGGGGCGTGGGCTGAAATGATGATGAATGAAAAAAGTACTTGATACCTAAACACTTTTGATGTGTGTAGGTATACCTACAGGTGTAAATAAGTACGACCCAAATTAGAAAAACTTTAAAATAATTCCTTTTTAAGGCAAATCATTTTATTTGCATTTCATTTTTAGCTTAGAATAATAGCACCGGTGTTATTATCCTAAGATTGTTAGACAGAAAAGTTAATTGTCCATCTTTTCACTTTAGAAATAATGTTGGTTCAACACTCATGGTTGAACGACATGTTGGTCGTCGCGTTTTAATCAAACACTTACCGTTTTAGTGATGCCACATATGTGGCAAATATATTCTCTCTTCCTAATGTAAGGATATTCTTTGTCGCGATGAAAGTCTAAATAGTGGTGGAAGTGATCCACCTTTGACTTCACCTCGTAATTACACTGCAATGATGAATAAATAAATAAATGTCAAACAGAAAAAAAAATCATTTTAGGGTTCCATAGCCAAAAGGCAAAAAACGGTCATGTCTATCTGTCTGTCCGTCCGTATGACATAGGTAACTATAGTCTGTTCACCAAAGCAAGCTAGTACGGGCACAGGTACGGGGGCACACACCTTGCACATGATTGGTCGAAGATAAGAGATTAAGGGCGCGTTCGGATAGGTAGTGTTTGACTGCAGCACGCTAGTCTATATTGTCACTCGTACATTACGAATGCTTTGTTTTCTGGTTTACCTTTTACGACTTAGGTACTATTTCTACTATCTAATCGTATATGGTAGTGCAATTTTCGGTATATATGGTGTATGTGTAATATACATTTTCTTTCGTTTCTTCCTTCTTATCTTATCAGTTGGAGCAATTAAAATGTGATGCACACCTTAGCACATCTAATACAATAGTGATTCATTGCATGTGCACGCACACATTAACTGGTGAGAGTCTCTCATCACTTGTGGCCAATAGTATGCAAAAACAATACTTTTAATAAGAATTTAAAATATTTGTGTGTGGTTCGTATGTCAATGTTAAATAATGCAGAATTTCACTAGATAATCCGAACACTAAAATAACGTACCAGTAGTAATATTGTTTATAATTAATGCAATGGATAGGCTACATTACTGTAAAGTTTCATTATTTAAAATCCGTTCAGCAGTGTTCACAGAATGAAAGAGTAACAAACATCCATACTCACTTCTTCGCATTCCACAGGGTACACAATTCTATCTGGCCTCTTCAGACGCTTACCGTTATCGTTATATCGTTGATAATAATAATCACTATCAGTACTAGATTCGCTCAGGCTGTCGGGCATAAATTCGTCATCTTTAACTCCTTGTAGGTACCTTGTACCCTTGTAGCTAGGTTCAAGTGGTTTGTCACTGTCACTGCTAGAAGAATATTTCCTATAAATTATGTTCCGACCCCTTGAAGATGTCTTTTGTAATAGCTTTGGTTTTTTTGCGTTATCATTTACATTAGTTATATTTACGCCTTGTTTTACTTTTTTATCAATCTTCGGCCTTTGTTTAATTTTTCGTTTAACATTTGGTATTTTATTTGAATTTTCTTTATTGTTACTTTTTGATATTTTTTTATGAATGTTAGCATCTTTTTTAAAAATAGGGCTTTTGAGAGCCACACCACTGTTTGGGCTACAGCATTCTTCATCAGTTGAATCAATATTAATTACGACAGGAGGCACATCAACAATTTCATCGGAATGTGTTTCTACATCTTCAAGTAAAGGATTGGGTACACAATTTAAAGATGTCTCATTTATCTCTACTGGATCAATAGGTGTTTCGTTTTTAACAATATCATCACATTTTACACCTTTTAAGCAATCTTCAATACATTCCGATTCAAGTTCAACCTGCCTGACATCATCCTCATGTACATTATGTTTAGCTTCATCTTCATTACCAAAAATTTCAATTGAATATACCTTCTCTTGAATTAAATTGATATTTAAATTTAAAATGGTCCTATCTATACCAATTAATTTGTCACATGTCACCTGCAAAATATTTTAAAGTATTATAAGCGTCTGATATTCCAGCCTCTACCAGACTACCATTGGGCAAGATACAGTTTTAAAATTTCGACATTGAACAAGAGATACAATTTATATCATAGTGTAAAGACTTATAGATTGAATTTTTGTAATAGGGAATATGCAGGCTACTAAGGCCTCTAAAAAAAGGAGGTTGTTCTCAATAGGCTATTCCACTATCTATGATTCTGCTTGGTACTTCATTAATGGTTTCCAGAAAGAATCCGCAAAATTTGCCCTATTTGAGAAAGCAACTAAAATTAGTTGCAAAATGGAACGACAATAGGCTTGCTAATTTACAGAAAACCACCATTTTCAAAGTGTAAAATTCATTCAATAATATTATACCATCCTATAAGTGGCCTTAATTATAACATATTTAGTTATGAAACCAATTCTTATACCTATGACACTTACAAAATAATATACTTGTGACATCATTCAGACATCAGCATTTTGTATGAAGCGTTTTGGGGCTCGTCAATTATTGGTGATTTTAAAATTGTGATAACTCGGAGACTATTAATGTTACAGAACAAATTTTTCCACCAATGATTCTTTAACCCTTGGGGTGCCTGGTGGGTCTGACAGACCCGTCGCTTCAAGGAATCGACAATATTTTCGTAAATTCATAACTACCGCCCCTGTGTGCCTGAGTAGCTTCGTGATATAGACTAGTGGGTAGATTGCTGCCCCTCCCGCAGTCTGCAACACGCACATGTTCGAGTAACACGTGTTTTATGTGCGCTCGGGTCCGAGAGACCCGACCAGGCACGCGGCGTAACTTTTAGCTGGTGAGTAATTATGTTTGTTTTGCATTATTTATGTTACTTTTTGGTGTCAATTATTTGTGCTAAAAATATTTTTGTAGTTAAATATATCCAGGTGATTAACTAATACCGAAATAAACCAAATTTTAGATCAAGAATTGAATGAAATTGAGGATGACGTGTATTTTGATGAAAGTGGAGCCGAATCCGATCACGCGAGTGTTCAACATGATTCAGATGAGACTGAGGAAAAGTACAAGTTCATAATGAACCAAGTAGTTACAGTGATGATGAGATGTCTCAGCTTTTGAACACATTTGCTCACAGATTAATATATAAAGGAATAGATAATACATTATGGCTCCGTAATCCCCCGAGTGCTCGCGTTTGTACTAGAGCAGAAAACATTTTTACCGGAACACCTGGAATGATGTAAGGGAGAAGTCTATCATTTTTTCGCTCCAAGCCAATCTCACCTGTCCATAGTGCATTCTACTGAATAACAGACGATGCGTTGGCAACTGACTGCTGGCGGTATAACCATCACGGTTGTATAGGCGTAGCTAAACTACAGACTGATGATGGACACCAATGTCACTGTAGCGAGAAGCTACGCCCTGCTATCACCAACCTGCTTGCCAAACGTGGCGATTATGGGTATATCCTCTAGATGTTTGCTCTAAGTGACTAACATTTGAAGAGGCCTATATGGCCTGCCTAGTGGACTGCAATTGGCTGATGATGATGACCTGGAGTGGAACCTCATGCCAAACATGTGCAGGAAGAACTTGATTGCTTTTATCTGTGTGTAACTGAAGACTTGTTGAATATTTATGGAACGTAAGGAAAAAAGGAAAGATAAGTGCTATTTCTGTTACCCAAATATGTGAGGTTTTTAATTGCTCAATAAAACTTTATAAAATAATTTGTCTTATTTTTTCCCTTTTTTTCATTTAGAAACAATGTTGAATATTAATTAAAACTTGTTATTTTAGTTTGTAACACATCAAAATAAATAAAAAATACCAATTATGTATATGGGTCCGTCAGACCCACCAGGCATGCCGTGTGATTTTTACCTACCAGGCTCCCCAAGGGTTAATGAGGTAGTGTATTGATAGCAAGGCAATGTGAAAAATAGTGGAATAGCCTATTCAACTGAATTTTTTACCAGTTAGGTACCACCAAGAGCTGTGAACTGATTTGGATAATTCTTTTTTGTTTGAAAGGGTGTTCGTCATATTGAAGTCAGTTTTCTTTTGTTGAATAATTTTGTTATCTGAAAATTGGGATCTCCCACCAAAATCAGGCTAAGCTGATCTGTACTTACCCGGTTGTCCTGGGTCAATAATTCCTGTAATGCTCTCTGCGCCCTCAAGGCTCTCTGTATAAAATTGTTTGCTTTGGTCAATAAGGATTTACACTGCAAGCATGCAAAGTGGTGAGAGTACACTTTCTGAAAAAATAATAGATAAAATAAATAGCTTCGAAAGAAATTCTTTATTTACTACTACTATTTACTGTAACGCTAGGCGCGCAATTAAATCACCAGATAAATATTGTATCAATTTTTTGAGACAAAAGGTAAACAAACCACGAAAAGGGTCATTTATTATGTCATTTCTTCATAGTAGAAAAATTTTATCAAAAACAAGGTGTTAAAGTTAACGGTGTTTTATGAAATATATTTAATTTTTGTTAAGAGAAGTTTCTTAATTAGAAATGTACCATGTTGCTTTTGAATAAATGATTTATTTATTTTTATTGCATTACTAATTTCTTACATACCGGAAAACCGTACTTTTCAAACACATCATCCAAAAGTGTCTCTGCAGAATTTCCTATGTAAGTCACGGGCACATGAAAATTCAGGCAAATTTTGCATGCTTTCATATCGGAAAGTGATGTTGGAGCTTACTATAATACGACCTAAATTATCAAACACTTTGAATTACAATTCAGTTAATATTTTAAATAAAAATAAACAAACACAGTAGAAAACGTAACAATACAACAAACAAGGCGAAATGACATTGACTTTGACTGACAGTTATTACTTGTTTTGTTTCTAGCCTTGTACCAATGCTGGAATGGAATAAAAAAATGTATAAAAATTCAAAATGCTGTACGTACTTAAGCAGTAAAATATTGGTGATTATTTAATATATTTCGTTTTAATTTATTGTAATGTTATTGAACATGCACATTACCTTGTATATTTTGATATTAATTAAATTAACAGACTTGTTGTGATTTAAGTACCTAAATCTATGGCTATAACAAACAATGAAATGAACGACGACGAAAGAAAATAATACAGCCAAAAATTCCGAAATTTTTCGTAGTTTTCTTATATTAATTTACTAAGACAATTTTATTTAATATTAAACTTATTTAGATCGTCTAGGTACTTCAGTTTAACGGACGGGAACAACAAATTGTTCAACATACCTACCTACCCGACACACACTTGTTAAAATGTCTTCAAAAGAATCTTCCTTTCCAAATGAAACTAATTCACGTAAGTGTTTCTGCATTTTTAAACTTTTTATTATGATTGTTGGTTTTATTATGCGATATTATAGCGTTCGAAGTAATCAGAATCAATCACATTGTGGTCAAAATAAAGCTCGCCCCAATGGCCTAAAACAGTCATATTAGCAATTCATATTTAAATGAAATATGCATAGGAACAAGTTGTATGTAGGTAGGTAGTTGAACTAAAATTATTTTTGTTTTTATTAATATTGAAATATACACAAATGTTTACACAATATTTTTGTTTTAACTAGAAAACTTAGCATCTAATTTAAGCCGACACTATTTCAATTCTTCACAGCTTTTTTTGTGAATGAAAGTCTTATAATAGGGAATATGCATGAAAAATAGTTTCAGGTATTTACTAATTTATCGTAAAATAGATCAAAATCTACTACGAACAGTGAAAACAAAATCAAAATTGGTTGAAAAATGGGCGAGATACAGTCATTGAAAGTGAATATATCCGTCTCTCTCTCGCGAAACAGATTTTTCTATGGAGTTAGTACGGCGCTTACGGTACGTGACGTCAACTACCGCATCAGATCTCTCTGTCTAATCAATAACTTTAACGCTTTATAACTCGCTTAATAGAAAAGATAGTTTAAAAATTCTTCGATATTTATGTATCTGGAAGACAAAAGATCTCAATAAATCCATAAAAAAAAGTCATGCATATTCCCTATTGTTTACAATATTATAAAGATATAAAATGAGATGATTTTATGTGATACATGTCGTTTAATTGTAATCTATCTTGCAAGATTGTAAACTTTTCGGTAGAATGAATCTAAGTGAAAATAAAAATCTGTCATCGGATCGCACATTAAATTATCAACAGTTCCAATTTAATCGATCACAATCTACCTAAAAGTAATACATTATATTGTAAGTAGCTGTTACAGTTCAGTCTTTCGACAGTTTTTATAATCTGACGGTGTTTACGATTTCACGGTGAAATCTATATGTGGTCCAAACTTCTACATATTTTGCCATTTCTACAGGCTTGAATACAAATGGAAAGCCAAGATCTACTCTAGCCCAGACAGAAGCACTGTGCACATTTTTCGAAGAGAACCCGGAAGTTATAAGGGGATATAAAAAGACTCCGGAATGTATAGACTCCGTACAAGCTAAGTGGAAGAAGATTACACTCACTCTCAATGGCCTAGGACCACCAAGGGACTGTAAGGCCTGGGCTAAGGTGTGTTAGTGAGTTTTTTTTCTAAATTATACTATGATTACAACATATTATTTGTGTATTGTATTATATCTGCATAATTGCATACCTAATATTAATTTAAGAGAGGTAGGGCATAGCGAATCTTTGCTCGAATTGAGCCGCCCTTCCGGGGAAGGACCTCCACCCTATAGAATACCGCAGTCAAATGACCTCCGGGTCGTGTTTCTGCTGGTGAGTAGGGTCTCCGGAGCTTGTGGGGGGTAGGGTTGGGCCGGCATGGCAGTGGCAACTGACAGGTTACTAATATAATAATAAAAAAATATATATGTTATATGTAGGTATACCTATTTTGCTTAGTTGCAGTGTGCACTAGTTTACAGTTTTGTACTGTACCACACTGCGCCATAGGAAGATTGAGCTAGCTAGAGAAATAAAGGCTGTTCTATCCTTGATACATTTCTGTAGGCAGGACCATAAATAAAAAGAACTTTATTTTATTATACTTTACTTCATTGGAAGTGACATAATATTAAAAACATTTCTCTTTACTTTTCAGTACTTATGTAACATGAAAGCAAAACTGAAGAGGAAACGGGTCAAATGGCGACAGAACAGTGATGGTACAGGGCTAATTATATGCAACGCCGAGGACTTCAACGAGATAAATCTGAGAATGCTGCAAGTTCTTAGGAAAGATATATCAACAGAATCGGATACGAAGGTAATTTAATTTTAATGCACTATTTCTATTATTTATTTAAATATTTATTGCACACAAAAATTGTACATAGATTTAAAAGGTGGACTTAATGCCGCGTAGGCATTCTCTACCAGCCAACCATTGGGCTAAGCAGAAACAGTAGAAAGGTAGTGTGCTACAAACAAATAAGTTCGTATTTTTTGTCACTTATTAGTTTGATAGAAGCTTGTTTGTGAAAAATACTTTAACTTCTTATATTCAATACTTTTTATGGTTCCCTAGTGTACGGCCGGAACTCTGTTTTTCTCGCGTCTACATCATAGTGTGGGGTTTTCTAACATTGAGGAAGTGTTTGATTAACTTTAAGGGTGCGTTCCACAAAAGCAGACTAGCACAGAAATAACAAAACTATTTTTTTAATTTTTTATTTAGTTAGCTAAGAAAGCACTTGACCACAATCACACCTGATGTTAAGTGATGATGCGGTCTAGGATGGACCGCGCTTACTCAGATAAAGCCTATTCACTCTAGCCTTAAAAACCTCCAAGTTGTAATACTCGGGGAAGACGTCAGCTGGCAGAGAATTCCATATTTTAGCCGTTTGCGGCAGGAAGGAATTTTTTTATTTTTTTTTTTATTTTATATTCAATCGGCTCGCAAGCCATAATCAGATATGTTCCCAGATTTTATGCGTGTAGGGGGCATTCCATTAAATGTCACCATATATGTTGGTTTAGTTTAGGTTCTGTGATCCAAGTCAAGTATGTGCCATCTTTTTAGGCGTTTAACATTTTTTAGGAAGGAATTTGAAAATCTTTTTGTATGTATGGGAGGTATGTCAACTACGTATGGATGGTAAGCCAGCCTACTATAACAATGATATTGCTGAAACCATGTGTACAGTACAATTGAACATCTCAACTCCATTTTAGCAGAACAATATCTTTGGTAAATTGTCCGTCTGTGAAAGTTCCCCCCAAAGCATAAATTTTTTTTAAATAATATCTTTTTTCAGCTGACTTCAGAAGACTCTGAAAGTTGGGCACGAAACTCCTTAGAAGAAGAGAACGATACAGATGTACCCGAGAGCCATGAGCCACAAAAAATGGACAGCAGTTTCACAGAAGTCAGTATCAACGTTTCTGATGACGACACCAGTTCAACAGAACTTCCGTATTCACGAAACGGTGACGAGTTTGATACATTTGGGAAGAATGTGGCACAGCAGTTGAGATTTCTCCCATTGGACATGGCACTTGAGACACAGGAGATGTTGTTGGGGGTGCTGCGGAAGCAGAGACTGAAAGCGTTGAGGAGTAAGAGTGGGAGTAACGGCACAGATCCTTTGTTAACTTGAGGCTTATTTAATCTGGAAACCTTCTTTCTGAATAATACTCGGTCACTGTAACCAATCTAAGGAGATTAGCCAAGTGAGCAGCCCAGGGGCGGATCGTAAATTTGTGGGGCCCTGAGCTGAAACTACTAGGGGCCTTCCTAAGTATTCAACTAATAGCCATGTTAAAAAGACTTGTTAGTGTTTTAGTTGTAGAAAAGGCTTGGGGGCCTCCAGTAACCTCGGGGCCTCGGTAGATCCGGCCCTAAATACGTCAAAAAAGTGCTATTAAGTTACAGTGTGTACTTTTTAAATAACAAGTTATCAACTGTAGTACCAACGTCGATTATAAACCAAAATAAAACATTTAGGATCTGGTGAGAAATAAAAACCAATAAGTAAATTTCATAATTAAAAATTTATTATTATAAAAAACTCTTACTTACAATCTCAATTAATGTCTCATGTTTATAAAGTAATACTTGGTATTCTTTGAACCGTAAAAAAGGAATGTTTCACATCCACCACCTAACATATATATATAACATACCATACCATCATAACAGGGATATTTTTAAAACAACAAAATTTTTAAGCACACCAAATTGTTTTTCGGACTCATCCTCTAGTACAGGTTAGACATTTGATGTATTATTTAATTATCGACCACATAAATGTATCAACAATAGATCACATCTTATTTTATGAAAAATTCGGAATTTTGAACGCTTGAAAAAGTGACCATATCCCATTTCATCCTGTGATCGTGAATGACAAATAATGGAATACCAGGAAACAAGTGACATAGCTGGGTACAAATAAAACCTACTAGTCCACGGAGTGACTCACCCCGCCTGTCAAACGTGGTGATTAAAGCAAATCACCTCAAGTGAATTGGTCATTGGGAGAGACCTATGTCCAGCAGTGGATGTCTACAGGTTAATGATGATGATGAAAAAATGAGGCAATGCACTTTAACAAGCGCGCAAATTCTTCTTTTTATATAGGGAACGTGCACATCGATGGTGCTGCCAACTAGTGTCATAAATTTAAATGTTTTACCTTAGTTTACACTACGTAGTGCTGCCACCTATAGTTTGTGCACGGTCCCTATATAAAAATGAATTCCTGTTCATTAAGTCTCGCTTAAACTTGAGAACGGCTAATTTTGGTCTTGAATTATTTGTGGAAGTCCAGGGAAGGTTTGAATAGCAGTGGCCTGACAGGTCAGCTAGTTATTTAAAAAAAAAGTGCACGCCTTTTGCTATCTTTGATACATTTCTGTGACTAATGTGACTCGTGTCCTGTTATGCATATGATGTGCCCGTAATCTGTCATATAATTTATATATTATATCATACTTGACGTACCAATCACCCATATTATCTACATAGTTATATCTATATCATACACTACCCTGTTTTTGTCTTCATCTACATCTCTGTCTTAAGAAAAGGTCACCTTGAATTACTTTGAATACTAAATAATAGTAATTTGTATACAACCATATTTGTAGTACGGTATAAACCGTTATTTTCAACCAAAAAAAAAACATCATGTGAGTGAAAACGAGAAAAATCTTCACATCGCTACAACATAGAATCCTTACAACCAACTTAGAAGTAACTTTGTGAAATTTTAGGATATTTATACCAATTCTTTAGACATTTGACACACGTTTCGTATAAGCATAGGATAAAGTTGAATATATCGTGTACATATATATGTGTGCAGAGATGAAGAGAACCAATATCTCTCCCTGTTTGAATTCGTTTACTTCGTTAAAACTTTCTAGAAATATCCATGTTTATTTAATTACTGATATTCAAAGCTATGTTGTCGAAATCTAATAAGAAAATATGCATGCTTCCTTTTTTATATAAACAAAAGGTGTAAATAAAGTTTTAAATAGGACTTTCAACTCCCAATAAAATCGCATGCATATTTCTCAATATTGCACCACTGACTAAATAATAATATAATGTACCTAATGCTATAAAAACAATAAAAATAAAGAATTTGAAAATAGATTATCATTTCAGGTTTAAATATCACAATTGTTTTAATACACTATCTTGACCCTTAGCAGGGTTTAGCATGTGAAAAATTACATTGATTTTAAAAGGTAAACTCTATAGTTTTATATGTGAACTAGCTGTGCTCGCGGCTTCGCCCGCGTTCATGTAGGTGTGTCACAGAAGTGTTTCTTCATCCCTTTTTTCGCAATAAATGGTACCCCATGTTCTTTCTCAGGGTCTAAACATTGTCTGTGCCAAATTTCATCAATATCGGTTGAGAGGGAAGGCGTAACAGACAGACAGAATTACTTTCGCATTTATAATATTAGTGTTATTCTTTTTGCTGGGTGGGAGCAGGGCCCTTACCACCAAAATCAAAAACGATCGTTCGTTGAACGGATCGCGTACTTTTCCATCATAAATCCCTCCCGTGTTGTTATATGTATATGAATTAAATTAATGAAAATCGACTTTGACGAATTTTAGTGCGTACTAGCTGTGCCAGCGGCGTCGCTCGCGTGGATATCGGGTTTCAAAAATAACGGACTTCCATATAATACCCATCTATACCTTGTGCCTAAGTTTTAAGTTAGACCTCTAGCAATACATTGGTGAAAACCGCATTCAATTCTATGCAGTAGTTTTCGCGTAATGCGCGTTCAAACATACCTACAGGTTTAAATTTCTCGCGTTTTCCCAACACTTCCCGTCACTGCTCCGCTCCTATTGATTGTAGCGTGATGAAAAGTATCCTATAACCTGCCCAGGAGTATGAAGAATAATTGTACCAAGTTTCGTCAAAATCTGTTCAATAGTTTTTTTTTCTATAACGAACATACAGACAGACAGACAGACAAAAATTTTACTGATTGCATTTTTGGTATCAGTATCGATCACTTATCACCCCCTGATAGTTATTTTGAAAAAATATTTTATGTACAGAATTGACCTCTCTACAGATTTATTATAAGTATAGATATTCGATCGAATACGGGAGGGACAAAGGGGATGGATTTATGGTGCATAAGTACGTGATCCGTTCACCGAACGATCGTTTTCGATTTTGGTGGTAGGGGCCCAGGGCGGTAAAAGTGAGTCACGACCATTAGACGCGCCGGCCGTTTCACATTTGTCATGTCTTGAGCTACAATCGAATTCACCTCTCGGACAAAACTCCTCGATCTCCTGGTGTTCTCGCACTAAACACGTCCAGCCTCACAGCTTCCCCTGCATGAACGGCTTCAGGTACTGGTGGAAGCTCTTGTTGACTGGCTCGCGGTTGAGCGGACTCTTCATGGCTTCTTCCATTAGTCGCTCGTAGACGCGACCGTCGTACGCGCCGAGCGTCGAGTGTAAGATCTGAAAATTAATCAATGAAATCATAAACTTCGGAGATTCCTATCTTTGCCGTGTTTTTAAAATGTGGAATTCATTGCCAGCACATGTGTTTCCTCCTTCTCTCGATATTGGATCCTTTAAAATTTCACGGCGTGGCGCCAAGAATGCATGGCGTGGCGGTGGCAACTGACAGGTGACTGGTTTGGTTATCTGCCCGTTGTCGCGGACTTGGGCTTCTTTCTCGCTTTCCATCAGGCGTAGAGTGTGCTAATATATAAAAAAAAAATCAACAGCCCTGGGCGGTCCACTGCTGAACTCATTTAATTCACGCCACAATTCTCTATCCCGGGCTTCCCTCATCCAGCCGATGCCAGTAGTACTTCCAAGGTAATCAACCCCTAAGCGCGGCCGTACACTGGCTGCTTCAAGCAGTTGAGAACCGATTGCTTCAAGTCTCGATTTTCTGCCTTGTGCAACTGGTCTTTGGAATCAGCTTCCGGCTGCAATTTTTCTGAGTGGATATGTCACCGGAAAATAGTAAGAATCGTAAGTTGATCAATTTCCTAGGTAGTTGATTAACTTTCGGAATATAACAAACGGTAGTTGCAATGTATTATTTAAAGCAATAGATTTCAGTTAGTTGATCAACTTACGGTAGCCTGGCAGTCGTTTAATAATTTACGATTTTGACACAAGTTAAATCGTCCTCAAATGGGCCAATCGTTACTCAATGTACTATTTAACGGTGCACTATTACCCGTAACTTAATACACTGTTCCCTGATTGGTTGCCGGATAACGCCACGCGAGCCATTGAACCAATCAACGTTCACCTCACCTTCGTCGGATGATTTTACGGCAAGACCCCGTAAAATGATCAATTTACTAAAATACATACGTTAAATAATACATTTTAACTGCCGTTTATTATTTTCCGGAAGTTAATCAACTACCTAGGAAATTGATCAACGTACGATTCTTGCTATCGAAGGTACCACAAATAAATATTTAAATAAACAATAATCTATATTAATAATTTCGTCCAGGGGGTACGGTAGACTCGATCGAAACCTTATAAGAATAACAAAACATAAAAAAATATTGATTTTGAGTCGACAACATATATCCGCAAAATTCGTATTAAAGAGAATTTCGTTAAATTCCGATGGCACTGACAAACAACAATCAAACAAACCACTGTCGCCATCTTTGACGTGAAGCACGTTCCGTTTCATTCAACACAACTCGATCGAAACCATAAATGAATAACAAAACATAAAAAAATATTGATTTTGAGTCGACAACATATATCCGCAAAATTCGTATTAAAGAGAATTTCGTTAAATTCCGATGGCACTGACAAACAACAATCGAACACACCGCTGCTGTCGCCATCTTCCGTTTCATTCAACACATTGCGTGCTTGCAAGAAGTGAACTGTGATTCATGTGACTACCTACGTAAAACGAAACGTCCACATTCGTCAGTCGTTGACGTTTTTTCACGAAATTATTGTTTTTAGTTTCTCACACAGATTTGGTTTCGCATAGAATAGAATAGAAAAACTTTATTTGGACACATAGTGATTATTCGTTTGGATAAAAATCGTAAGTACATATTTCAAATATTCAAAAATTGTTTCGTTGGTCGTGTCTCTGTCTTCGTTTATTATTATTTGTTTGATGATACCTATGTCTTTTTGTTAACAGCCGGGTCTCCTTGCATTTGGTAAACAACCTTTTTCATAAAAATCAAACTGCTCCTGCTGCATGTCTTGGTCAGAGTGTAGCTTGAATCACCAGCTACCTCTACAATATCCCAAGATTTATGTGATGACTTTGAGGTAAGTTGACGTTGAGTAAATTAAAATGAAAAATAATACTTATTACCAGATAGAGGTGGGAGGATATACGTAGGTATACCTAAGTACATACATTCACAATAATAAAATGATTATTATTTGAATATTTGTCTAATATATTTTCACCTTTAAGGTTGATAATGAAGAGCTGATGCTAATCAAAGATTCACTGATGTCGATGATGTTTCTTTGGACAATGAAAAAAACAGCTGCTGTCAGTCAGCAGTGATTTTATTTCTTTAGAAGAAGAGGAGACAGAAAACATTATCAAATGGCGGAAAGACCCCTGAAGGAACATAAATATTCAAGCAGGTTACAGGACCTAGCGATTCGGGACTTGGCAAAGTATCGTAAACGGTGACAGCACTGAGTAGCAGCCCTTTGATAATTTCGAGTACGAGTACAACCATCTATTTGTATATGTCGTGGCCACATCGTAGAATTGCCCATTTTATGAAATGTTCACTGACCATTGGCCATAACATGATGTGGCCAGGCCAGATCAATAATAAGAAACCGTTTGACGATAGGGCCATGTGTGTATTTTTCTTTTTTTTTTTGTGGCTCGACATAATGGCTAATGGAAACCCTACTCACCGGCAGAAACACGACCCAGAGGTCATTTGACTGCGGTATTCTATAGGGTGGAGGTCCTTCCCCGGACGGGCGGCTCAATTCGAGCGAAGATTCGCTATGCCCTTCCTCTCTTAACCGAAGGGCAGGGAAGGGTATACCGAGAGGGCCAGCTAGACGCACTGCCATTTCATGAAATGATCAATCTCAATCTATCATATCGTGGAATTGTTTCATTGACTACCGGTAGAAAGCGCCAGTGTAATATTTGGGTGAAACAATGAAATTTTTATAAAATTCATGTATATGTATTTTAAAACAGGGAGAAAGGGGGCAACTATTAAACACTCTTATCACAGATCTAACACAGTAGGTTAGGTTAGATTTGTGACCTTTTTTTACGATATGGGCAAAAGTGGGTGACCAAATCGCTAAATGTTTGTTGTTTAATGATTTGGTTACCATTTAGTCGGCTACTACATAAAATGATCAATTCATTGATTTGGCCACAACATATACATATGACATTGGACTATTTCATGTTTACTTACTATTGTCAATTTGTATAACCGGGGATACAATGATAGCCTCATTATTGTACATGATAGAGAAATGGATCAAGGCATTGGTAAAATGATAATATTACCATCAACATAGTAAATAAGTAAGTGTGTGGTTTTACACCATTGAATTTGAAAAATGTGGACTGCCACATGTGCATATGCTTATTATTCTGAAGATTATTATTCTTAATGAAGATGAACCAAGGTCATCAATGGATTATGATAAATTTGTGTGTGCAGAAATTCCTGACTCAGATAAAGGCCAGCGGTTTTCGGCATGATGTGTGTGATCCAAACGAATTACCTATGTGAAACTAAATTTCAACATATGTAAAGTGATGGTTAGTATAAAATGTTATTTAATATGTTATGTAAACGTTAAAAATACGTATTGTTAATTTAGTCTTAGTTTATTTTGAATGTTGATTTAAAATTAAAATAATTTGTGTATAATCTTTTGCAGTTTTATTTACTACCGGTAGAAATTATTAAACACTACGAACAAAGCTATACAAACCTATATTTAATATTCTTTGAGCACCAATGTCTACAGAAATTTCTACCTACATTTTGCACCTAGATGTGTATTAAGAGCAGGGCTTGGTAACGTTACCAATTTAACATTATAAGTAGCGGTAAGTAACGTTAATTCATAATGTTACTTTTTTTACCGGGAAGTCGGTAGCGATACAAAATTTTAACGGTAAATTATAACTGTAATTTTTACCGGAACTCAAATTTAACGTTAAGTTTCAGGTATCGCTACTGTAATATAACGTTAAAAGTATTGATACTTGCTTTAGTTACTGGTAAAAGTAACGATACTTATTACGCTACTTTGCTGCGTTGACGCTCCGCACGGTTGCCTATAGCAGAGCGGCAACTTCGCGACACGAGACGCATGAGACCATGTTGGGTGAGAGCGATAGAGAGAGAATGAATTTAATCCAAAATGAAGTAAGTAACGTTAAACGTTTACCGATACCATCATGAAGGTAGCGGTAATTTGTATGAATTACCGCTACTTTAGGTATCGATACTTTTTGAGTAGCGATACCTCGGCCAGGCAGAAGTAATGTTATCTACCATATTTTTACCGGTATTCCAAGCCCTGATTAGGGGCTGCGCAGACGACAGAGTTTTTGTGCTATCGCACTGAGACATTTAAAAAGAGCATCTAGGTCCCTACAGCTCTGTCGACAGAATGATCGAAGATGTGCGTTGAGTCTGTGAAATATCCGCGACAGATTTTTGCGCGTCGTGTGCGTTACTACTTAGAATTGCATCACAGACTAAAAAGTACGTCACAGATAGTCTGTCGTCTTTGCTGCCCCTTAAGAGTCAAGAGTCCAAATTTCACCCGAGCGAAGCCGGGTTTTCATCTAGTACAAATATAAACTCTCAGACACGGAACAAACACAAGTGTACATTACACGAATGTTTGAGCCGGGTGGGGATCGAACCCACGACCCTTGGTTCAGAAGGCAGGGGTCACCAATTGAGCCACCGAGCCAGTCAATATGATATGACATAGGACCTTGTGTTGCGGTGTCTATGGGCTGAAGTGATCACTTAGTTAGGTACCATCAGTTGACCTTCAGGCCTGTTTGCCCCCTCTATCATAAACAAAAAGCCGCGCGATGAACTATAGGCATTCATAAATATTACAAATATCCACTTTGCTCTGAAGTGACGACCCTAGTGGGGCAGATTATACTGAAATTGTTAAAGCAGCTTAACATCAGGCGGGCCGTAGGCTTGTTTGCCACCCTAGTTGTATATAAAAAAAGCAAAGACATAGTGGAACCACTGTCCCACTGGTGAGGCGCAAAACCCTGCCCAGCAGTGGACTTCGATAGGCTGATGATGACGTTTGTCGCGTGTCCTCACCTCGTCCCTGAGGTCGAAGGCGTCGACGAGGCCCACGGCGTTGGGCCGCAGCGTCGTCAGCAGCTCCTCGTACCAGCTCTGCAGCTGCTCGATGTCCCGCTCCGATATCGACGTGAACTGATCACAAACAAACAATCTTACGCCGCGTTTAGATAGGATATAGAATACGTCTATATAGATAGATAGATATATTCTTTATTGCACACCAAACAATTTACATAGAACTAGGTACAGTAGACATTTTGTTGTACAATATAGGCGGCCTTATATCACTATAAGCGATCTCTTCCAGGAGTTCCAGGCAACCTTAGGGTAGAGGAAAGTCAAAAAGAGAGGGTGGGACTTTATCTTCTCAGTTCTCAGACTCTATCTAAAGTCATGTATTCTATATCCTATCTAAACGCGTCTATCTTAACTAATATTATAAAGCTGAAGAGTTTGTTTGTTTGTTTGTTTGAACGCGCTAATCTCAGGAACTACTGGTCCGAATTGAAAAATTCTTTTTGTGTTGAATAGACCATTTATCGAGGAAGGCTTTAGGCTATATAACATCACGTTGCAACTATTAGGAGCGAAGAAATAATGGAAAATGTAAAAAAAAAGGGGGAAAAAATAACTAGACCACGCGGACGAAGTCGCGAGCACAGCTAGTAGAATACATATATGACTTTATCTTTATTTATAAATCAGAATTCGATTTGAGTTGCCATCAGACATCAATTTTAGAGATGAAACGGATAGTGGTTTGGCCGGATACCGAATATCCGGCAAGCTGTGAGGCCGGAGCGCCGGATATATCCGGCGCTCCCGGCCGGCCGGATAGTGAACCGGCCGGAATTACTATCCGTTATCCGGCCGGATACTGAAAACATGGCCGGATACCGGATAGTTACCGGATATCCGTTTCATCGCTAATCAATTTTGCTCGCCTGCCGCCACTGGCATAAAAAAAATTACAAACAAAGCAAAAAATGTGTTTATGCGAATGTGCGCGCGTGTGTGTGTGTGCCTATATATGCTTGCCCTGGTGGGTACATGCTTACCCTGAGCAGGTCCCCGACGCAGCGCAGCGCCCAGTACACCACGTACAGGTCTCGCAGCTGCAGCAGGACCCGCCGCAGCGACGCCGACACGCCTACCAACTGCTTCTCCGTCTGCTCGTAGTACGTGGACAGGATGATTGCGCGGCAGTGGGCCTGGAAGGGACAATAACGTTAAGAGAGGTAGGGCATAGCGAATCTTCGCTCGAATTGAACCGCCCGTCCGGGGAAGGACCTCCACCCTATAGAATACCGCAGTCAAATGACCCCTGAGTCGTGTTTCTGCCGGTGAGTAGGGTTTCCGCAGCTCGTGGGGGGTTGAGGTTGGGCCGCATGGCGGTGGCAACTGACAGGTAACTGACCAGTTACTTGCCCGTTGTCACAGCGACTTGGGCTTCCATCAGGCGTAGGGAAGCCATTATGTCGAGCTACTATAAAAAAAAAGTCGCATAATACGCGAAATGGCCACCGAGTCCGAAAGGACTACTTTGGAAAACGCCCACTCAGCTAACTAATGACTACTTACTTCGCGTAATGCCTAATTCGCATTTTTTTTTATAGTGGCTCGACATAATGGCTTCCCTACCCCTGATGGAAAGCGAAAGAGAAGCCCAAGTCGCTGTGACAACGGGCAAGTAACTGGTCAGTTACCTGTCAGTTGCCACTGCCATGCCGGCCCAACCCTAACCCCACCACGAGCTCCGGAAACCCTACTCACCGGCAGAAACACGACCCAGAGGTCATTTGACTGCGGTATTCTATAGGGTGGAGGTCCTTCCCCGGACGGGCGGCTCAATTCGAGCGAAGATTCGCTATGCCCTACCTCTCATAATTGATAATTCATGAAAGGACTACTTCGCGAAAGGACTAATTCGCAAAATGGCCATATTATTCATATTTTCTCAAAGGGGAACATTTACGAAAAACATTTATTCCAACATACAATATCGGTAACATATTTGATGGTTATATCGCCATAGACATAAAGACGTTCTTCTTCTTGTCGTGTCTGTGGCAAAAAACAATAGTTTGAACTTTCAGACCAAACCTCCGCCAAATGGACTGCGAGCAAGAAGTCTTCTCGCATACAGCTATCCAGACCAGGGTTGCCAGATCTCCCGATTTTGGTCAATATCACCCGATGTCCCGGATTCCGTCCAAAACTCCCGATTTTTTTACCTACCGTATTCTATAAATATGACCAAACGGAGCAAAATCTCAACGATTTTCTTAGACGGATGACCTTTCTTTTTTTGCTCTCCAAGCAAAAATTTTAGTTATTAATCATCATTCCTAAGTAAAGTCAAAATTTTGATCTGGCAACCCTGATCCGGACAGGCATGGCAGTCCTAAGGGTGGGTCATTTCGCACTGATTCTTAATTACATGTATAGAGACGTACACAGACATCGCCGCATGCATCTACTCACCTCTGAAGCCGACGCCAGCTGCACGGACGTCATGTTCCACGCGTCCTCGTAGCACATGCCGCTCTTCTGTCGCTTCTCTATGTTGTCAACGCACAGGCTTATTTTACTGAAATTAAAATTATACTCATTATATACACAGACAGGTCCAAAAATCGAACTCTAATCAGTTATAAGGTGTGTTTGAAAGAAGGAAGGAAAGAAAATATGTTTATTAACTTATTTGGTTATATTTATTAAGGCAGAATTCCTAAAATGTATTCTAACCAATGGTTCTACAAGATACCGGCATAGCCTGGTTTGGGAACCCCTGTTCACTGCTTTCTTCCAACGCACATAATGTCTTAGTAATACTAGTTTTTGTATTATATAATGTAACTCAATACTTGTGCAATGAAGCATTTTTATTATTATTTATTATCGCAAAAATGAAAGGGGCGAGGAGCTTCGTTGCGGTTAGGTCCCCGAGGAAGATGACTTCACGTGTCTTTGGACACACGTGGTCAGTGACGTCGTATAGGGAGGCCCTCCCGAGGTGTGCCGCCTACTCTCCAGGCGGCGCAGCGCTACTGAGCTGAGGAGGGGTTGAGTCGAGGCCCGACCTCCCTCAAATGAGCGCTCGTAGTCGACCACTGTCAAGTACATTGGGAACTCTATGCGTCCTACATTACGTTTGCCCAAAATCGACCTAAGTAAATAAATAAATATTAAATATAACTAAATATCAGACAGATTATGGGTATATCCTCCAGATGTTTTCTCTAAGTCGCGAACAACTGGAGAGGCCTATGTCCAGCAGTGGACTGTAATAGGCTGATGATGATGATGAAATATCAGACAACAATACATACATTGCTCCGATCCCAAAGTAAGTAGCTTAAGCACTTGTGTTATTGGTATCAGAACAACGAAGGAACCACAAATAAATACTTAAATACAAATATAAACACCCAGACATGGAACAAACACAAGTGTTCATCACACGAATGTTTGTCCAGGTGGGAATCGAACCAACGACCCTTGGTTCAAAAGGCAGGGGTCACTACCAATTGAGCCACCGAGCCAGTCAAGTCAAGTCTAAGTGGTGAACATTAGGAGAGGCCTATGTCCAGCAGTGGACTGACACGGGATGATAATGAAGGTGTACCGACCTGGCCGCGAGCCGGCGGAAGCCCTGCAGGACGCCCTCGACGGTGTTCTCCCAGGGCGGGTGGCGGCGGCCGGCGGCGGCCTGCGCCAGGTACGCCACCGTCGGCGTCAGCGCGTCCCCGCCCAGCGCCTGCTGCCAGGACTTCACCAGGTATCTGGAACACAACAAATTCATATACAACTCTATACTTCATCACATGCTTGGCGTCTTTCTGCGAGATCGGATCCGAAATTTTTATTTTTATTTTTATTAATTTTTATTAATAGGACAACTTACAAAACATACACCGGCAATTGTCATAAAACTAAAGCATAGACGGTACATATAACAGTGCTGTTTCAATTACAAGCTGCCACGACATGCATAAAATTTGTACAGGAAGTAGGAGACCTTATACAATAGGTACATATTAAATATAAACCGAAAGGAAATGATATATTATGTATATATTAGTGTGTATATAATTGTGTGTGCGTGTGTGTGAGTGCGTGCGAGCGTGCGTGTGTGTGTGTGTGTGTGTGATGCGTGTATATGTGAGTGCGTGTCTGTGTGTGTTCGTGTATGTGTGTGTGTGTATGTGTGTGTGTGTGTGTGTGTGTGTATGTGTGTGTGTGTGTGTGTGTGCGGGAGCGAGTATTTAATTTTGACAATATTAAAATGCAGAGCAGCTTAAAGCTACTCGCTGTATGAATCTTTTGTTACTCTCTTATATTTTGGGAGACTAAATCGGAATAAGTCAATGTCTTGTTGTTTGTGTAGGACATTATAGTCCCTCTGCAATCTCGATATGGGGCCGTTGCGCCCGAGATTGGTGTGCGCAGGAGTTGTTGAAAATAGGAGGAATCTAGTTTAGTAAGTAATTAGTAAATGAGGTGATCCGGCAGAGAACCAAAGTTACCCACATAGCTCACCGGATCACATGAATTGAAATCACCAAACACTCCTGATGAAGTTACAGAACTATAGTGTTGCAGATGAATCGCTTTGTCTACTACAGTCATACTTAAGGGGCAGCAGGTTGGGCGACAGGCCTCGGCAGCAGCTCTCACCTGGCGGTCTGCAGCAGCAGCACAGTGTTCTCGCCCTCGTAGGTGCAGGCGGCGGTCACCATCCCGCAGGTGGGCAGCAGGTCTGGCGACAGGCGTCGGCAGCAGGTCTCACCTGGCGGTCTGCAGCAGCAGCACGGTGTTCTCGCCCTCGTATGTGCAGGCGGCGGTCACCATCCCGCAGGTGGGCAGCAGGTCTGGCGACATGCCTCGGCAGCAGGTCTCACCTGGCGGTCTGCAGCAGCAGCACGGTGTTCTCGCCCTCGTAGGTGCAGGCAGCGGTCACCATTCCGCATGTGGGCTATAGGCCTCGGCAGCAGGTCTCACCTGGCGGTCTGCAGCAGCAGCACGGTGTTCTCGCCCTCGTAGGTGTATGCAGCGGTCACAATCTCGCAGGTGGGCAGCAGGTCCGGCGACAGGCCTCGGCAGCAGGTCTCACCTGGCGGTCTGCAGCAGCAGCACGGTGTTCTCGCCCTCGTAGGTGTATGCAGCGGTCACAATCTCGCAGGTGGGCAGCAGGTCGGGCGACAGGCGTCGGCAGCAGGTCTCACCTGGCGGTCTGCAGCAGCAGCACGGTGTTCTCGCCCTCGTAGGTGTATGCAGCGGTCACCATCCCGCAGGTGGGCAGCAGGTCTGGCGACAGGCGTCGGCAGCAGGTCTCACCTGGCGGTCTGCAGCAGTACAGTGTTATCGCCCTCGTATGTGCAGGCGGCGGTCACCATCCCGCAGGTGGGCAGCAGGTCGGGCGACAGGCGTCGGCAGCAGGTCTCACCTGGCGGTCTGCAGCAGCAGCACAGTGTTCTCGCCCTCGTATGTGCAGGCGGCGGTCACCATTCCGTAGGTGAGCGGCAGGTTGGACGACAGCATGTAGCCGTGGCCGCCGCACGCCAGCCGGCAGCGCTCCACGCATTCGGCAGCGTCGCTGGTCGTCACCGCCTTGAGGCAGCAGGCGAGAGCGTGCAGCTGGAAGATATTTTATTTATACTACAAAGGTGGCGAACAAGCCTACGGCCCGCCTGATGTTAAGCAAAGTTGAGTACCACAAAAAAGTTAAACATCTGTTGAGCAAGCCTTTCGCCATAGGAAAGGCATGCTCAACAGATGTTTAACTTTTTTTGTGGTAAGACGGATAGTGTTTCCGGATTTACGATAGGACCGCCCAATCTCATCTCGTGGCTGTCTTAGAAGACGGCTGAGGGAATAGCAGAAAACGGGCCGCAGCGTTTTCCTGGGTACAAATGAAACCTACTATGGTCATCGACCCGCCAAGCGTGGTGACTAAGTCAAATCCCTTCAGGTGACTATTGCCTAAAAATATGTAATTAGATACGTATTTTTTCATTTGTAAATTAGTCCAAAATAGATACAGCCCGTTAAAATTACGCGTGACGTCACGCCGTGTGGCATTTTATCGCACGGAGTGACGTCAAAGACTCCAAAATTTTGATGCTATGTATCTTTGTTCTTTTTTGTTTATATGAAAAAAGAAGAAATACGTGTCCAATATATTTTTATAATCTAAAATAAGTTCTGAATATAATGTAATTATTTTGACCTTAGAAACATCCCTATTGTCATTGGGGAAGCCTATATGCAGCAGTGGACGTTTGTAGGTGATTCACTCGTAATTCATTCTATTATTCATAGATCTATATGCGTTATGATGAATAAGTATAATTCCCTCCGTGAAGTGATGAGGGGCCGATTTTTCTTCTTGAAGTTAACCTCAAACGCTAAAGGATACACGATAGCGCTACGCAAATTTTAAATGCATACGATCTAATGTGGCCTCACCTAACGTTATTGGCAAAACTAAAGCATACCGTCTTCGCTGGCTTGACCACTTTGAAAGTGTGGAAGAGGATCGTCGATATGTAATGACGGTTTCGATTCTAAGTCGTAAGACATAAAGTCTAATTTGGTTTACTCACCTCGGGCAGTCTGTCCAGTTCCCCGGCGTCCAGTTCAGCTGTAACATTGTTGTACATGGCCCAGAGCCACATCGCACTCAGGCGGAAAGCGTGAACGGATGCGATGCCAACGAACAGCTTATGCTGTTGCGTCACGTAGTCCAAGATCTGTGGTTCCGGTTCACTGTGAATGGGAATGTTGGGTCAACACTTTTTTTATGACAAGGTCACTTGATGGTAAGTCATCACTTCAGTCCACAGACACCGCAACACCGGAGGAGTCGCAGCTGCATTGTCCTTCCTTGAGATCTCTCCAGCCTTAAAAAATTCAAAGCGAGCCTACAAATATATTTTTTTTTATGCAAGAGGCGACAGACGCGCAAATGTGATGCCTGATGGTAAGCAGTCGACACCGCCCATGGACACCCGCAACTCAAATTGAGTTCTGGGGTCGCTACCGGCCTTTTATTTATTTATGTATTAAATTATTACATTTTGTATTTATTTATATAGAAATGCACCTGTGCGAAGCCGGGGCGGGTCGCTAGCAAACGGTGTAATGTACATAGCTAAGAGACGCAACACCCTTGCGTAAAGACAGAAGATCTAGTATGGTTAAGATTTCTCTGTCGTCAATGATTAAATAAATAAAATAAATAAATAAATAACCCAAGACATGCCACGCTGGGCCACTCAGCGCCGTATAGCCCCAAACTAATCCGAAGTTTGTACTATAGGTACCTACTAGACAACTGATAAACTTACTAAGATACATTTTTTTTTGTAAATAAATACATATACATAGGAAACACCCAGACCAATACAAACAGACATGTTCATGCACACAAATGTTTGTACTGTGTGGGGATCGAACCCACGACCCTTGGCTCAGAAGGCAGGGGTCACTACCAATTGAGCCACCGAGCCAGTCACAGACATGTTTATGCACACAAAATTCGAGCCGTTCTACGCTGGATACGGTGGGATGAAAGGAGTTGGTACCGGGGTGTCAACTCCGGCCAACAGTGACGCCTAGATACTACTGAAATGAGGCCAAAAAGAGATACACACTTAATAATAATAATAAATGTTTTTATTTCCATAACAACATTACATAATATATGACGGCAGCGAAGTTAGACAGCGCCGTAAGCGCGTCAACGGCACGTGCACTGTGACGTCACTGCGCCCCACTATGCGCGCCCCACTCGGGGTACGCTCGCCTATAAAAGGCGCTGCAGCTCTCAGTCGGCACGCATTTCCAATGAATGCGTCTGGGTGAACGGACCAGTAGTCTACTACTGGAACCGAACCTACCTAATTAAGATAGTGTCTTAATTAGTGTCCATGTACAGGCTTATGTACTAGGCTATTATATACTGGCTTATATACTAGCTTATTATATACTGGCTTATGTAGTAGCTTATTATGTGCGGGCTTATATACTAGCGTACTATTACTATATACAGGCTTATATACTGGGTTACTATTACTATATACTGGCTTATTCTATGCTAGGCTTATATACTAGCTTACTACTACTATATACAGGCCTATATACTAGCGTACTACTGCTATATACAGGCATATCAATTATGAAGTAGCTTATTTAATTGGTGATTCTTCTAATCTATATACTTTATACCATTTCTTATATAAACTGTGCTATATAGGCACAGTAATCTATATAGTGGCATCTTGACAACTCATTAAGTTATTTCTTATATAAAAGTACCTACAGCTTTACTTCTGATGTCTAAAATGAATCTTAAATTCCGACATCAGAAGTGGGATTTGCCCCACCCACTACAGATCAAATTTCTTTCAATATTTTGAGAGAATAAAAGAGAATGGATTGTAGTATGAGGTATCATTTTGTTCTTGATTTTGGCTTCACATTTAGTTATTGGCAAAAAGTCGTATGATCCTATCATTATGGTAGGCATAGGTGACAACTCTGTCAAAAGTACGGTACTATTTTATTTCTGCTTAGCCCAATTAGGTTGACTGGTAGAGAATGCCTATGCGGCATTAGGTCCGCCTTTTGTACACTGTTGTAATTGTGCAATAAAGATTAAATAAATAAACTATAGTTAATACGTGACTTGCAAAAGTATTACTGGTGAGTCTACTTGTGGGGATGGACTATTTTATTTTATTTTTATTATTATCTAAAAATTTTCAATAGAAATTACTTTTCATGTCCTGCCAGATGGTTACATATGAGACATTGCCTTGTTAGGACGATATCTCTTGCGATATGATATTATTGTAGAAATATGTAAAGACTATTTAATTTTTGGACAGTTTAAAAAGAAAGTTATAAGACATTTTAGATTTAGATCTGTGAATATAAAAATGCTTTCATTGATACTCTTTCTACTACAATTTATTAATTATAAGAAGCTTGAAATAATTAGAGAAAGTTCGTTACCGTTTGTTAGCCCTTAATTGTACACGATCTTGAATTACTGGGCTTTTGCCTATACACTAACTGGCGACCAGCCCTCGCTTCGCTTCGGGTGTTTCAGTTAAGCATTTTTGGGCTAAATATAGCCTATGTTAGTCGGTGATGATGTGGCTTTATAATGGAGAGGGAATTGTTGGGATCGGTCCGCTACTTTTTGAGTTTGTTCGTTACATGGGTGTAAAAATATTTCCTCTTTATAGTGTTAGTGTGGATATAGATGTTCGAAATCCAGGGGAACCTACTAAATCTAGCTAGAGTTTCGCCTGGTTCATCTATAGTAGATAGACATGGGTAGTGTTGGGGCGCCCGTTTATCTGCATCTGAAATTATTAGTTTTCTGGCAACCTGTGACACCTTATGAATTAATAGAGGAAAGTCACAGGTATAGCCATTTCCACTAGGAGATTTCGTATTTATGATAGAGATATCAAAGTTAGTTAAAAAAATATTCAATTCATTTAAAATCATTAGTGCTAGTGTCCAACCGAAGGTTCGGTTTTAGGCAAAAATCGGGTTTCGGCGAAATTTCGGTTTCGGTCTGACTAAATAAGTGTTTTATATAAAAATTAAAATTATAGTGACGATGATAATGACTAATGGTCCGTGACGGCAGGTATTGTATCTGATAATAATTCAAGTAGTTGTAGTAAAAGAAAAATAGAACCAAAAAGAAAAAAAAAAAAGAGAAAAAAAAAAACCAAAAAAATATACCTATGCATGCGGTCGAGTTGGGAGCCTCCTCCCTTTGCGGAGTCTGTTAATGTAGTTCTAAAACATTGTCGCTTGATTGTGTAGACACTGTGTGTCTAGATTCAGAAGAAACTTTATCTGTTTGCGATTCTTTGGATACTTAAGTGGTCTGAGATCTACCCAATGGGATGGCTGTAGGGACCTCGTCCGCTTTTTTGGACGACGGTCTAGTCCAGCACGGTGTTTAGCTGTAGGGGCCTCATCTGCTGTTGTGGATGTCGGTCTAGTCCAGCACGGGATTGGCTGTAGGGGCCTCATCTGCTTTTGTGGATGTCGGTCTAGTCCAGCACGGAATTGGCTGTAGGGGCCTCATCTGCTTTTGTGGATGTCGGTCTAGTCCAGCACGGAATTGGCTGTAGGGGCCTCATCTGCTTTTGTGGATGTCGGTCTAGTCCAGCACGGAATTGGCTGTAGGGGCCTCATCTGCTGTTGTGGGTGACGGTCTAGTCCAGCACGGAATTGGCTGTAGGGACGGTGCACTTAAGTGAGTGACTGTCTAGACCAGCATGAAGGAATTGGGTCTGAGTTACTGTGTAAAGATCATATTTATGTAATTGTGAAATTTCAATTTGTTCAAAAGCAATGTTATAAGGTTTCTTCTGTTTCATAGATAAGACATTGGCGCTCGAGGACGAGCGATTGTCAGAATGGCCGTGACGGCAGCGAAGTTAGACAGCGCCGTAAGCGCGTCAACGGCACGTGCACTGTGACGTCACTGCGCCCCACTATGCGCGCCCCACTCGGGGTACGCTCGCCTATAAAAGGCGCTGCAGCTCTCAGTCGGCACGCATTTCCAATGAATGCGTCTGGGTGAACGGACCAGTAGTCTACTACTGGAACCGAACCTACCTAATTAAGATAGTGTCTTAATTAGTGTCCATGTACAGGCTTATGTACTAGGCTATTATATACTGGCTTATATACTAGCTTATTATATACTGGCTTATGTAGTAGCTTATTATGTGCGGGCTTATATACTAGCGTACTATTACTATATACAGGCTTATATACTGGGTTACTATTACTATATACTGGCTTATTCTATGCTAGGCTTATATACTAGCTTACTACTACTATATACAGGCCTATATACTAGCGTACTACTGCTATATACAGGCATATCAATTATGAAGTAGCTTATTTAATTGGTGATTCTTCTAATCTATATACTTTATACCATTTCTTATATAAACTGTGCTATATAGGCACAGTAATCTATATAGTGGCATCTTGACAACTCATTAAGTTATTTCTTATATAAAAGTACCTACAGCTTTACTTCTGATGTCTAAAATGAATCTTAAATTCCGACATATACAATGCTATCGGCCTCTGCACTAAGCAACTAGCTTGTATCGCAGGTGCCAAATTATGTTCACAGGTCAGTTGTATGCGGACACTTGACTCGATTGGTAATGAAATTCAAGTCATAAAAGAATAATGAAAATAGAAAATAAATTAAAATAAAGGTATCAACTTTTTTGAGAGTGTGTGTTTGCGTGCGTGTGTATGTATGAGTGTGTGTGTGTGTGTTTGCGTGCGTGTGTTTTTGTTGTGTGTGTGTGTGTGTGCGTACGTGATAGTACAAAGGTTTAGGTTGGCAACAAGTTTTCTGTGTCAAGGTAATCTAGGTTCATTAGGAACTATACTTAAGGAAATATACTCACTCCGGTTTCGGCTGCGACTGGTGCCGGACGGCGGAGTAGCGCGTGGCGATGGTGACCGCCTTCGATATGTACGTGCACACGTCCTGCACGATCACGACGCGCACGAACATCATCGTGCCGTACGTCAGCTTCGAGCTCGGCGCGTTCACGTACGTGCCGTCCTGTCAACACGCATGAAGAAATAAATAACCCAGGATATGATGCGCTGGCAACACAGCGCCATCTAGCCGAACTAAGCCGAAGATTGTACTATGCATAGTACCATCTAGTCCCAAAGCAAGCCGAAGCTTGTGCTACCCATAGTACCATCTAGTCCCAAACTAAGCCGCAACTCTTGCTTCCTATAGTATCATCTAGTCCTAAAGTAACACGAAGCTTGTGCTACCCATAGAACCATCTAGTCCCAAACTAAGCCGAAGCTAGTGTTATCCAAGCCATAGTACCATCTAGTCCCAAACTAAGCCGCAACTCTTGCTTCCTATAGAATCATCTACATAGTCCCAAAGTAACACGAAGCTTGTACCATCTAGTCCCAAACTAAGCCGAAGCTTGTGCTACCCATAGTACCATCTAGTACCAAACTAAGCCGAAGCTTGTGCTCCTCATAGAACCATCTAGTCCCAAACTAAGCCGCAACCCTTGCTACCTATAGTATCATCTAGTCCCAAAGTAACCAGAAGCTTGTGCTACCCATAGAACCATCTAGTCCCAAACTAAGCCGGAGCTAGTGTTACTCAACCCATAGTACCATCTAGTCCCAAACTAAGCCGCAACCCTTGCTACCTATAGTATCATCTAGTCCCAAAGTAACACGAAACTTGTGCTACCCATAGAACCATCTAGTCCCAAACTAAGCCGAAGCTTGTACTATCCACAGTTACAGTTCCACAGGCTTAGTTTGGGACTAGATGGCGCTGTGCGCTGATGATTTACATATCGGGATATTTTGACAGACGGGTGTCTGAGAATGTACTCTGTATGTGTAGTTTGTTGTTTGTAAGTCATCATCGTTTGTCTGTATTATGTTATGTTGTGATGTAATCTATGTCGCAATATCAATAAACATTATTCTTTTATCCTTATTTAGAACACTACGGATCCGGATAGTCTTTTTATTTGGGTAATACAAAAATTTAAAATACAAGATGACTTTTAAAAATCCGTACAGAACAGGTGGCTAAACAATACCATATTATGATTCGACCTGTATTATAATTTATGCACAAAACGTAGGACTTAAACTACCTACTCAAATCAGCTTAGATGAGTTCAAAAGTCATGGCTTATCAGTCAGTTGAGATGTGAAATAAATTACATTTGTTTACGAGTAATTTAGTCCTACTTTGATAAAGTAGTTTGCAGGAAACATTGCTAGAATGGAATAGAAATTATGTCAACATAATTAGTTATCACACCATGTAAAAAAAAAAACATGGAACTTTCATTCTTCATGAATTTTAAATTTTTTCTACACTAACATTATAAAGCAGAAAGATTTACATTTATGCCATCATCAGCCTATCACAGTCCACTGCTGGACATAGGCCTCTCCAGGTGTTCGCCACTTTGGGCAAACACCTGAAGGGTTATATCATTAATCGCCACGCTGGGCAAGCGGCTTGCCCTTGCTCCGGTGACGCTGCTGCCCGCCATTGGCCTGTGGTATTTAGCGACGCTTTCAATCGTGATGGTTATACCGCCACCAGTCGGTTGCCAGAGCTTCGTTCGTTATTTAGCAGAATGCACCACGGGCAGGTGAAGGTGGTTTGGAGCGAGAAGATGATAGGTCGCTCCCTTACATTTATGTACGAGTAGATATTGGGCAGAAATGGATCCCATTGACGATACTTGATGCCCAAAACAAAATTGGATAGTAATAAAAAAAAAATCTTCTACACTTACTTCCAGAACCTTCGAATTCTTCATCAGCATGTGATCCCTCGGTATCCTGACGTGTTCGAAGCCCAGGAACCCGTTGTTGGTCCCGTTCATGCCGAGCTTCGCGCCAATCTCGCCGACCTTGATTCCGGGCAGGGGCATGTGAGTCTCCTCGTCTCTCAGCTGAACGATGAAAGGGTGGATGCCGTGGCACTTGCCCTTCGTGTACAGCTGGGCCATGACGATGCAGTAGTTCGCGGTGTGGGCCACTGGTGACAACAGGTAATAAATGAATACCAAGACATGCCAAGCTGGGTCACACATCGCCATCTAGGTATCTAGCCCCAAACTATAGTTCATTCGCGTTAAGAAAATAGTGACTCATCACCGACTGCCGGCCACTAGCCAATTAAAACGCTAGAAATTATAATTTATAGCGTTTTAAAACGATAGCCAATTATAATTTATAGCGTTTTAAAACGATAGCCAATTAAAACGCTAGAAATTATAATTTCTAGCGTTTTAATTGGCTAGTGGCCGGCAGTCGGTGATGACTCACTATTTTCTTAACGCGAATGAACTATAAACCAAAGCTTGTACTATGGGTACTAGACAACTGATAAACTTACTTACATACATTCTGTTTTAAATAATAAATAATTTTTCATAGTAAACACCAAGTAAAACCAATACAAACAGACATGTTCATGAACACGAATTTTTATACTGTGAGGGGATCGAACCCACGACCCTTGGCTCGGAAGGCAGAGGTCACTATGAAATGAAACAAATGAAACATCGGGCCAGTCGAAGGTAAGAGGTAGCAGGGATATTCACCCTTGGAAGGATCTGGTACCGGATTCTACTACCAAACCCCCGGCTTTGACAGCTGAACGCTTCGTATGTTAACTAAAGGGTTAACTGGTTCAGAATTGTGTGTGTTACCACATTTCCCGTCTTATAAGTAGGGTCTCAAAGATCCGCCGGTTTGTGATTGTGGGGCTCCAAAACAAACCACGATACATATTGTGCAGGATTTGCTGCCCCTCCGTCGAAGAAATGCAAGAGAGAGAGAGATAACACTTTCCTTGTATTTACAACATGGAAGTATCAAGTACTTCGTACAACAGGAAGGCGCTCTATCTATGCATATTGAAGCTAAAATAAAGAAAATGAAACCTTATGTTAAGGTCGTAAGAGTCTTGTTCAAAATAAGTCTTGTCAAAATAAGAACGTAACCAATGAGAGGGAAAATAGTGAACAAAACGTCCCTTTCTAGCAGCGACTAGATTGCTAGATAGAGTACGAAACACCGGACCTGGGCCCCTACCATCAAAAACGAAAACGATCACTCGCTGAACGGATGGCGTACCTACCCTTGAGCCATGAATCCCTCTCATTTGCCGGATTTCTTGCCGGTTTCTTATCGGTAGAATGCTGCTTTCCGAACCGGTGGTTTGTAGTTTTGACGATTTGTTAGTGTTTTTAACCGACTTCAAAAAAAGGACGACGACTGAGTTTTTTTTTTGTCAGTTTGTTACCACATATCTCAGAGAGTTGTGAATTCTTTTTTTGTTCGAAAGGGTGTACTTCCTAGTTGGTCCCATTGTCGCCATATTGAAGTCGGTTTCTTTGCAAAAAGAAGTGGTGTTATTTAAAAAACGATTATGAATAAAAAATATTTTGGCTTTTAATGTTGGCCTTTTTTTTGTACGTATGTATTGTCATTGTCCTTAAATCATATTTTAATATAGTCACCCTATTCAGAGAGAGACAAAAGGGACATGCACTGTGCTTTCGTTCGGCTTCGATTTTCCGACAACAGCTTGTTCCTTATATATTACTTCTATGATTTACAAGCATGTAAAGATGACATGTGCCACTTCACAGAAAGTGCGATATTCAATGAGGTTAGCTTCTATTATGTAAATTTAACTAAATTTATATGGTAAGATAATAGTGACGATAAATAAATTAGAGCTCATATTTACAGATTTTACATTATTAATCATCAATACCGATTTGAAGCGTCGTTATCAACGTAATACCTAATGATAAAAGATTTGATAATATTATATCAATTTTGAATTTAAAAAAAGATTCTTTTTTACGATGATAGCTCCTTAGCTATCATCATCACCGGACTGCGGGGGACCGGAAGGCCAATCTTCCAGGCTTCGGGCAACCCCAGAACTGTCTCGTCCCTTGCGCATTGCATCTCGCTAGCCATTCAGCATTCTGGTGTTATTACCACTGGGACATCACTTTAGAAGATGTCATATTGTTATTTCTTCAAATAGGCTATTATGGCTAAAAATTGTAATTAGTCCGTCTTTTAGCTTATTCAAAAATAAAAGACACGTATTTTTTATTTGTAAATTAGACTAAAACTTACAAAGTTATAGCCCGTTGAAATTACGCGTGACGTCACTCGGTGAGGCATTTTTACGGGAGCGAATGATGTCAAAGACTCCCACTCCTAACTTTTGATGCCTTGTATCTTTGCTATTGTTTATTTGAATGAAAAAAGGAAAAATACGTGTCTTTTATTTTTGAATAAGCTAAAAGACGGACTAATTACAATTTTTAGCCATAATAGCCTATTATGATGTCGATATTCATCTTGTAGTAAATAAATGGTTTTACATTTCTCATTCTATTCCATAGCAACATATTACTGATAAAATAACAAATAAAAGGCCGTAGGTAATCATAAGTTAACGCCTGGTTATGTGTATGACGTAAAGTAGTCATTTTTTAGAACTCTGAACCTTAAAAGGAAAACGAAACCCTATTGGATCTCTTTTTATCTGCATCTCTGTTTATCTATAAGGAAGTTTCCTCTAGACTCTAGAGACACGACTTGGAAAGTATTCAACATCAAGTTAATGCATGGGGGAAAAAATTATATTATTCTAAGTCAAAGCAATCAAAAGATAAGGTTGGTAATGCTCCGTAAATGCCATATATTTTAATAATCTCAGGGGAAATCAATAGTGTGGGTACTTCGGGTTGTTCTAGCTAAAACTATGGCAAGGAGCAATGTCTTGTCCTTTTGATGGCTAAAATGCTTCGCTCCATGGCTCTTTGGCAAACCCTGAGCCTACTTCTGAAGTTCAGTCAAAGACCAAGTCTGAGCATCGTAAGTTTAAATAGGCAGAATGCAAACGTCGACTAGTTTGCGTTTCAGTGACAGATGAAGGTCGCCCTTCATGTACGCTTTCATGGAAAAACCTTTCAAAAGATAAACTCTTTTAATTTTTCTTGTGTTTTTATAATACACTTCTTCTAGTCAAGCGTAACGTAAGTGATGCAGTACAGTCCGGAACCGAGACGCAAGTATTTATGTTACGAATTATACAATAGCAGTACGCAAAATTCGTGTAGGTATACTTTGTAATCACAGATTTGAAAATTACATTACAATATATACTCGATCAGTTTATTATGGCTGCGTTCTGTCTGGCCTTGTATAGAATGGAAAGACGCGTCTTGTTAGTACATAGTAGAAGTCTAAGAAGAAATGTCAGAAATTATTTACTTTTTTGCTATAGGTACTTGAGTAAAAGAGAAAGACTAATGAAACATCCATCAATGTAACGAAGGTCCATGCAAATTGTCTGATATCTACTCGTATTTATAATACATACTTATTAATATGATGTTGTTCGTAAGAACGATGAACATTGATCTATGGTAGACAATTGAAAAAAAAACCATTAACCCCGCCTCTGGTATAAAAAAAATAACCTTGGCATAGTGTGAATGGTAATTGTACAATACTCCATTAATATTAGTCGCTCTGCTTGTAGTGTCACTGCCACAGCCACAAAAAACTTTTCTTGGGACCAGAATTTGCTAACTTTGTTCAATCTTAACTAATACTAGCTGTGCTCGCGACTTCGTCCGCGTGGAATAGTTATTTTTTCCCCGTTTATTTTTTACATTTTCCATTATTTCTTCGTTCCTAATAGTTGCAGCGTGATGTTATATAGCCTTTTTATTATTAGTTTTTTTAGATTATAAAGCTGAAGAGTTTGTTCGTTTGTTTGAACGCGCTAATCTCAGGAACTACTGGTCCAAATTGAAAAATTCTTTTTGTGTTGAATAGACCATTTATCGAGGCTTTAGGCTATATAACATCACGCTGCAACTATTAGGAGCGAAGAAATAATGGAAAATGTAAAAAAAAAACGGGGGAAAAATAACTATTCCACGCGGACGAAGTCGCGAGCACAGCTAGTTACATATACACTTAACCAATTTTTCTACACAATCACCAGAGGAGCTCGGTGGCGCCGCGGTCTTGTTCGCTTAACAATGATCGCAAAAGTTGTGCAACCATTGGCGCGGTCAATCCGATGATGGGTGACCAAAATTTGACACCGATTTCCTCCGTGCTTCGGAAGGCACGTTAAGCTGTTGGTCCCGGGTGCTATCTTTACCAACTCAGATAGCAGTCGTTACATCATATCAGAGATGATGATAACTCTGACGCCTAAACTGGGAATGGGATGGGTATAGCTTACCCTAAGTGTTGCGGAGGTCTGATGGCAGTCGCTCTGTGTAAAAGCTTAGCCCTCGCCAAATCTCTCAGTTTGGGAAGCCGACCCTGAGACAATCGGGAATAAGGCTAGGATGATGATGATGAATCAGGCCAAAACCATAGGTAAACCATAACCGTGATGAATAGATGTATGTACTTACATCCACCAGGCCACCATTTATATGCAGTCAGTGTGGGACTGTGCAGCACAAACTCCTTAGTCGCCGGGTCGTAAGTCGCTGTCGTTTCCAAGCCTCTGATGAACGTTCCATGGCCGAGTTCAGTCTAAAACGAAATATACATATATGTAATTATCATCAGCCTATTACAGTCCACTGCTGGACATAGGCCTCTCCAGTTGTTCGCCACCCAGGACAAACATCTCGAGGATATACCCATAATCGCCACGCTGGGCAGGCGGGTTGGCGATCGCAGGGCGTAGCTTCTCGCCCCGGTGAGGCTGCTGTCCGTCATGGGTCTGTGGTATTTTGCTACGCCTTCAATTGTGATGGCTATACTGCCACCAGTCGGTTGCCAGCGCCTCGTTTGTTATTCGGCAGGATGCACCACGGGCAGGTGAGGTTGGCTTGGAGCGAAATGATGATAGGCCGCTCCCTTACATTCCCTGTGCATTAACACTAGCTTATTACTACTATGCATTAATTAATATAACGAACCTGGGCGTATGTGCCTATAATGTCCAAATTGAAAGCTCTGCCAATCCAGTAGGCCTGCTGCTCCACGGTAGCCTGACCCATCAGTGTGGGAATGAACATCACATAATGTAAAGTGAGAGGTGACCCGTCGCTGAGTATTGCGGACCCCAGAGTTCCACCAAGTACTGCCCTACAAGAAATTGAGTTTGTTTGAAATAGGCTATTATGGCTAAAAATTGTAATTAGTCCGTCTTTTAGCTTATGCAAAAATAAAAGACACGTATTTTTTTATTTGTAAATTAGACTCAAATTTACAAAGTTACAGCCCGTTGAAAATACGTGTGACGTCACTTTGTGACGCATTTTTACGGGAGCGAGTGACGTCAAAGACTTTGCTATTGTTTATTTGAATGAAAAAAGGAAAAATACAAAAATATGTGTCTTTTATTTTTTAGTAAGCTAAAAGACGGACTAATTAAATTTTTTAACCATAATAGCCTATTGGGTGGTGGTTATAGCATCCATCATAACTTATGTCATGTACGAAAAACTGGCTCAACTATGTGAGCTTAGCTAAAATAAACATCATAGGATGATTCACATAAAATTTTCTATGTGATGAGACTTTCTTTTAAATTATTGCAATCTGCAACAGAAGGTGCATTCAGCAATACTTTGAGTATATAAGATTAAGTGTGTGTGATCCGGCCCCAGCCACTTTGTTTGTGGCTCAAAAATCATGGAAATGTATCTTAAAAAACAGACTCATGTAAGGATTCGATGGCACCCTGAGCTTGAGGGCGCCGGGGTACTGTCCCACTTAGCTCCTGGATAGCTTCGCCCCCTATAAGTTTAGTGCTTATATCTTTTACAGCATATATAAAGTAATACCCGATATACCTACATGTAGTTTTCCATGCCTGCATTCTCTTCCTCTTGAAGACGCCTGATCATTTTAAACAACAAACAAGCTTTCTTAACTGCCAGTTCATATTTTTCTTTGTGGCTTAGGTACTCTGATGGAACATCTTCAAAGTGGATGCCTTCCTTTAGTGCTGATTCCTCTATATCAAAAAATAAATAAACAAAATAAATGCTTTATTTACAAAGATATCAACACTGATATAATTGCAGAGTGAGACTTGACATAACATAATACCTATCAGGGGGTGATTAGTGATCGATACTGATGCCAAAAATGCAATCAGTAATTAGTCTGTCTGTCTGTATGTTTGTTATAGAAAAAAAAAAGTACTGGACGGATTTTGACGAAACGCGAAAACTAGTTCATGGAATTAAATGCAGTTTTCACCCAATGTATTGCTAGAAGTCTAACTTAAACTTTAGGTACCATTTATGGAAGTCGGTTATTTTTGAAACCACTTGTGTGACGCCGCTGGCACAGCTAGTATATAAAACAAAACAAAAGAAACAAAGAAAGAATTGAATGCTAATGATAATGCAATGATAGTGTAGATTGCAGTTGTTTATGTTAACTTTGTAAGTACATTGGTAGGTACTTAGTTATTTTCATATCCTTAATGACTTTTGTCATCATATTAATAAGCTAGCGGTGCCCGCGAGCTCTTAACAAGAGCTGGGTATTAAAAAGTTTTATAGTATTTCCCTAATAATACTTAAAGAACTTTTCTACACTCTGACCGCTTTTAGAAATACATTTATAAAATTTTACAAACATTTGTGATTGAAAATGTAGAACATGAAGTACATAAGTTTCACAATTGACAGATACTCAATTATATCTAACTGTGATTTGCAATGTTTTGAACTTTAGACCTTTGTCTGCACCAATTAGCATGAAATCACAGCTAAAAGAACATTTGACTTGAGATGAGTAGCTACATAAAAACTAGTTAGTTTTTACCTCTTTTTTTTCTCTCCTCAGTTTTGTCGGCTCCTCCATCAATCAAATTGGTCAGTTCAGTGATGTTAAAGGTACATCTATCTCTCTCCCTTTGTAAATCCGCATTCACTTTGTTGGGAGACATTATAATTGCTCCAACGCGACTAACTTTGACGAACACTTTATGCCACTGTCATAGAATTATTATGAAAACAAGTTTTAGAAGCGTATGACGTGTTATGAAGTCACAACCACGAAGATAAACAATAAACTTGGAAACTGATAGAGCTTAGGTTCACAGACTAACAGTTGTATGCTTAACTTTATACTAGTCTGTTTCTGATAATAAGCTTATACCTATTCGTTTCGTCTATTTTATCAATTATCTAATTAAATTTATTCATATTTTCAAAAAACAAATACTGTTCTGATGAAATCTAAAAAGTTAATGTCAGTTGCGTTTTGTTCATCAACAAACAAATGGAAAGTCTGAAAATCTGTCAGATCAGCTGTCAGTAGTCAGGAGTGTTTTTTTTATATCTAAAAAAGAAAACAAAGAATGGACGTTTATTTAAATTGACATAAATAATTACAAAGTACATGAACAGGAACTCAGGTATCCACTTAGCATTTCGTATGTTTTAAAATTTCGTAATACATTGCGTAAAGATTGTGATATTATAGGTGAAATGAAGTAGGTACTCAAAATAATGCACTCGCTCGCTTGCTTTGAGAGTATTTATTGCCCTTGAATTGAAATCTATAATTTGTAGTGAGTAGAACAGTCAAATTAACGAAATAATCATACACGTTTTCTAACATTAAATTCAATAACATTTTGAAAGATTTGATACCAAGCCCTGTATACAGTACACATATCTATAAAAAAATTAAATATGCAAAAATTGGCAACTCCGGTCTAATCGCGGCCGCCATATTTCTTTCTTGTGTGCGTTGGATCTCACCGTGTCAAGATGAGGTTAGTTTTCTTTAAAAAAATAGTTTTTCACTATATATCTTGAATAAATTCTATTACAAATGTGTAATTTAGTGACTCGTGATAATATTATATATAAATTTTACCATTATACGTTGGATAAATACATGACACGTTCCTGCTATCGGTGCTTTGTACCATGTGGTCAACTGTGATATTCCTTCTTTTCAGCTCCTTAAAGCTCCAGAAGAGGCTTGCAGCCTCGGTTATGCGATGTGGTAAAAAGAAGGTGTGGTTGGATCCAAATGAGATCAATGAAATCGCCAACACCAACTCGAGTAAGTATACACATAACCTTCTAAAGTATTTACTTTGTCGGGATCATCGGGTTTCGCATCTAGTTTTTGAGCTGTAGTAATGCAGAGCTGCTAAGAAAATTCGCCCTTGTTTATTATTAAAGTTGGCGTACCTATATTTTTGTCATTAGGTTTTTTGAGCGTGCGACCACCACACGATGTTTACATTGAAAGTACGTTATTGTACAAAAATCGATCATAAATGTGTTATTTCTTTTAATTCTTTTACATCATAGCAAATCAACATAATACCACAACACTTAATTAAACCTGTCAATGACTACCTACATCGAGTTGCACAATTTTTGTAGGAGCACCCTTCTACTAAAATCTATCATTTGCAAAACATTCACCATACAAAAAATTTCAATGAGGGTAGGTACTTTTATCTATCTGCTGAAATTATGTCAAGAGCATAAGGTATTTCTCAGATACCCTTGCTAATAACTAGTGTAGTTCTCAATAGATAAATATATTAATAGATTTAAGTGTAGAATAGAGTTAATTAATAATAAATAATATCTTTTCTCAATAAAAAAAATATGATTATAAAATTAAGCTTGAGCTTATAAATTATAATATTATAGTATAAAATTCAAAGTGAATTTGTTATCACAACTCTTTGTCTTTTTAATCTGTGTTCTTATAAAGATACTCTATACTTAAAAATTTATGTTTGTATTCTAGGACAGAACATCCGTAAGATGATCAAGGATGGTCTTGTCATCAAGAAGCCCGTAGCCGTGCACTCGCGCGCCCGTGTCCGCAAGAACACTGAGGCACGTAGGAAAGGTCGTCACTGTGGCTTCGGTAAGAGAAGAGGTACAGCCAATGCACGTATGCCACAAAAGGTAATTAAAAAAATATATTTCATCGTATTTTTTTATGTATTACACAGTTGCATTGGAGTGCTGCAAAGGGTGTGCAAGGTGATTTTGACTTTGAAAACTTTTCACCTTTGTAAAACTCTAACCCAGGTTGAATAGTCTTCTAACAGAGCACTCAATTTGATTTTTCTTCCCGACAGTTTATAAGTCATCAGGCTGAAATAGATAAGACCTTTTTTCAAAGGAAAACTAACTTTTCTTTCTGTTTTATTTTGAAAAGGTGGCCTTCATTGTTATTATTTTTTTCAAGGTGTGTCCTATTGTTTATGAATGGCCAACATTAAATTCTGGTTTCTTCTCAAGTTTGTCCTAGGGTAGAAGGCAACAGAGGGATGTCTTAGCCAGCTTATAATAATTACAGTTTAGGTTTAAGTAAGGCCCAGTGTCCTCATTGATACTAAGTGGGGGGTTGAAAAGTCATTTAATTTGTTTAACATAATTTGTAGACGGTTTCTTCTGTTAAATGCTATTTTAACTTCTTTCCAGGAACTATGGGTACAAAGACAAAGAGTTCTCCGTAAGCTCCTCCTCAAATACAGAACAGCCAAGAAGATTGACAGGCATCTGTACCACGCCCTGTACATGAAGGCGAAGGGTAATGTGTTCAAGAACAAGCGTGTGCTCATGGAGTACATCCACAGGAAAAAGGCTGAGAAGGCTAGGACCAAGATGCTTAGGTAAGTGATGCTTTTATTTTTATAGCAATACAGCTGTCAGGAAAGGCTGACTTCCCATCCCAATGAACTAGCCACCCAGCTGCTGAGCCAGAGCTACGATAATCGTCCCAAGAAACACGCCATCCACTAACTACACCAAAGAATTGTGTAGTACGAAAATAAGTAATGTCCTTGGGGGTGGTACTTCACATGAATGGCCTCAACACATCCGCTTATAGTCATGCAACTGATTGCAAATTAACCCCAAAAAAAAGACAGCTGTGGCATCCCATTGCCCTGATGGAAAGTGAAGGAGAACCCAAACCATCTTGGTCACTTATCAGTTGTCACCACCTGTAAGAGCTGTAAGATTACAGGTGTTAAGATGATCTGGTGGTGGTTTGCGGCTGTTATTTAGATTAGGGATGATAATAAGTAATCGTGCCAGACAGACAAGATGTACTGTTGTACTAAGGACAAAGGATTTTATGAAAATATTTTAAAAAAGACTTAATTAATTATGTAGATAGATATTCTTTATTGCACACCATAGAATCGCCTTAATTTTGGTATAATAAATACAAATTCTTTGCTACAGAATAAATTTTGGTCTTAAATTCTAATAGTTCTTTGGAATCTACTCATGTGTGTATGTGTGTGTGTGTAATATACCTATTGTCAGTATTTTTCTTACAAATATACACAGAGTAAAAATATTCTACAGAGAAAATAAACATTTGTTGTACAAGTTAGGTGGTCATAATCGCTATAAGAGTACACACCACAATACCATGCTGAAAGTTATGAAGTGAGTAAATCAGATATTAAATTAACCCGTCATTTTGTGTGCAGCGACCAGGCGGAGGCCCGCCGTAACAAGGTGAAGGAGGCGCGCAAGCGGCGCGAGGAGCGCATCGCCGCCAAGAAGGAGGAGCTGCTGCAGACGTTCGCGCGCGAGGACGAGGCCGCCGTCACCGCCAAGAAGTGATGCGTCGCTGTACTGATGATCCAATAAACATCTGGGGTCTATATACGCGTTTTATTGTTTTAACCAATAGTAGGGGAGCCCACGACGCTAAATTTGCCGCTCATTAAAATAAAAATTGTCATATGATGGATACCTTTTCATCGGTGGGGGGAGGAGCCACAGAGTTTCAAAAATTTTGTTGATAATGAAAAAACAAAACATTTCCTCGAGCGCATCAGATTTTATTAGGGGATGTTTAGTGAACCCTCTTATAATAATCTGACGACTTGGATGTGACGCCAACTCGTTATTAAAATGTTAAAATACACATACATACACACCTATAGGCTACATCTATAATAACTTTCTAACCCCTTTTGAAACACTTAAAAAATAATTTCAACAAAATGAGAAACATTTCCCACCCTTCTGAAACAGTATTTGCAATATATTTTATGTAGGTATAGATCCAAGGAAATCGCGTTGTCCCTTACAGATTCTAAGGGCATATTTTTTGTGAGCGTCAAAATCGCGGGACCAAGTCCCCAATTTAAAATATAGCACATGTAAGGGTTTGTACTACATTTGTACTATTTGTACCCGAAGCCACAAATTTGTACCTCTAAAGATAAAGGAAATATGTCAAGGTTTTCTAGAAGATCTTGTCGGACGAAGTTCGGAACACTCCAAATTTCTCAGGAATAGTATGTAGGTACTTTTCCTATTGATGGTCGCCCATTTGCGATCTGAACTGAATAAAGGTTATACGAGGCTAATCAGGGCAAGCCACCTATATGGACTTCATTCATCAACAGCTCATGTATGTGACCCATCACCGAGGGTTTGCCCTACATAGGACTTCACCCTCATAATATGAATATCATCCTTTCTCTTGCGTTAGCATCAGAGAAATTCGATCAGACAGATAGGTAGGTACTTCCACTTTGTCATAAAACCCCTAGACAGATATAAATTTTGCATGACTTCTCTGAGTAATATACTGCTAATATAATTTTTGCAGGCGCTTATTATGCAGCTGACGTTCGAATTAAAATAGGTGCTTAATTGAAAAGTATTAACCAAATAGATATTTGTGTTTGTAAATTGAAATTATTTTTCCATAACAAATTGTTTTGACATTACGTAGGTAACATTTTATAAACAATATAAAGTACCTACATAACTACAATAATAACAGTTTAGGCAATAGACAATCATTTAAATAACCCAAGACCTGCCACGCTGGGTCACACATCGTAGACCAAAACTTAGCCGTAGCTTGTACAATGGGTAGGTACTAGACAACTGATAAACTTACTTAAATAGTTTATAAATTTTTTGTAAATGGGTAAGTACATAAATACATAGGTAATTACTTAGTTAACATTTAACAACGTCATAGGTCTTAAATTTTGAACGTAATTACTTAATTAATGTTTTTGTCAAAGTGCTACAATAGGTTCTTCTATAAGTAGAAATTGAGTAGGTACCTACCAATATAATTTAAGTCATGAATCAGCATAAGTAAGTCAGTCTATCGCGGAAAGCGCATGATAACGTGTGTAAACAGACAAGTTTGTAAAATGGGTAAAGTGAACGAGGACCTGCAGAAGGAAAGGGACAGATGCACGTTCAATGTGAATGAATTAACCATTTTATACGATGGGGGAGAGGAGAAAACAAGACAAAGAAGACATAGAGGTGAGATTTGATAAATTCAAGTTATGAATTCAACTTAAATTTAGATATTGGTACTACCTATCGTAACTTATTTGACCTCAGCCAGTAGCATAATAGTGTGGCAAGACGACAAAGCCACGGGCCCCCAGCCCCTCGGTCAGAGGACAATCCAAACTACTAACTAGGTACTAATAAATGTTACACATTTAGTAAAAATCCCATGAATTTGTAACAGGCCTCGAATGGTATAGTCACGCTACTGTTTGACCCCCAATGAATGGCGAAAATGTTTTTTAGCCATTTCATTGTGTTCAGCACGACACGACGGATAGGTGATGCAGTTTATAATAATCAGTATTCAGTGTTAGGTATATCATAATCATAGCTCGCACTATAGGGACATACGAGAGGTTTGTAGGTCTCCACTTCGCCCGATATTGTGCCTAGGTAGGTACCGTAATCGCGTGAGGTGAATGACCACTGACCACCAAAGCCGCTGATCTCTCTACCTACCTACTTATACGAGTAAAGTTATTGTAACTTAAGGTACCTATATACGTCATTTATTACAATTAAAAGTCAAATTTTCTTATCTAAACGTAGGTAATTTATCTACCTATAACTTACCTACCTACGAGTAGGTATATTAACTGCTTATGCAGAGGTCGACCAAAGTTTGCTCTCAAAATTGTAAATACATATTTATATTTATTTAAACTTTATTGCACAAAATGGTACAAAAGGCGAACTTAATGCTAGGAGCATTCTCTACCAGTCAACCCTTGGGTCATGCAGAGAGCAGATTTGTTGTGCGGTGAGTGTACAAAAGGAAACACAATAAAAGAAAATACAATATTTATATAAAAAAATAATATGTGGAAATATGCTAAATAAAGTAGGTATAATATACATATAAGAGACATATACATATCGTACATAATATTTCTGATTAAATCCTGATTGGTAATTTTAAGCAATTATTTTATGTTTGCAAATTTAAGCCTTCATCATCGGCCGAATGTCGTCCGCTGCTAGACATAGGTAGGCCTCCGCCAATGACCTCCAGCCAGATGGGCCGGTCTTGAGCGGTCTGCATCCGGAAGGACACCGCTTTTTCAATCAGGTCGCCAGTCCATCTCGTAGGGAGTGCGATATCCCTTTGGGGCAGCCACATAAGAACTTTTCGTACCCATCTACCTATCACGTTGCTACATATCGACATTCTATCTAGATGCCTTTTTTTTGGTGCACCGGGGGAAAATGCAGTTAAGGGGCGGCGCAGACGACAGACTACCTGTGACGCACTTTTTAGTCTAACCTATGCAATTATATGCAGTAACGCACACGACGCGCAAAAATCTGTCGCGGATATTTCACAGACGACGCACATCTTCGATCATTCTGTCGGCAGAGCTGTAGGGACCTAGACGCTCTTTTTAAATGTCTCAGACGCAGACTCTATCGCACAAAAAGTCTTTCGTCTGCGCAGCCCCTAATGCAATTATTGCAGAAAATGCACATAAACTGCTGCTCGGGGGGCAGCAGGTTATGTGGGACACGCTCAGCCTCTAGATGGAAGCGAAACGGAGAATACCCACTAAAAAACCCCGGTTGACACCGCCAATGCGCCTTGGGTGATGGTGACGCGGGATCGGCACAGCCATCACGCCACGCCACCACCAGCGCTGTCTGCTTCGCGGGCCCAACCGCCCCCCCCCACTTGAGGCAGCCTAGGAATAAGGCTTAACGCGTCTCCCTCTTCCAAGGACGGGGTCCGTGCAAGACAAGGGAGATGCTCCCGCACCAACCCTCACTCACACACACACACTCCGTCGGGCGTGCAGTCGCCACCACACGGTGGATTTTTAGTGTGGTTTTCTCCACTCGGGTCAACCAATGAAGGCAGGTCCCCTGGCCACCGCTGAGAACGGCAGGGGTAACAGGTTGGTCAAAGACCTGTACGACGGCCATGAGAACCGTGACCGACGAACCCGCCGCGCCGCGGTGTTTAACACCGCCCACCAAGACAGGTCCGGGAAAGACCAATTCTTCGAGAGATTTCTAGGTTTTTAATTTACTTGTTTATCTATAATATGCGACAGTAGGTAGGTACCCTAAAAATAGTAGAGTGCAGAAAAGTGGAAAGGTATTATGTCGCGGTAGTAGTAGCGGTTGTAGCGCCGAGGTGGTGGGAAGGCTGTTTCCATAACTAGTTAACATAAAGACAGACCGGCAGACAAACATTTTACTGATTAACTACATTTTTGTCATCAGTATCGCTCACTAATCACTTCCTGATAGTTATTTTGAAAAAATATTTCATATACAGAATTGGTCTCTACAGATTTATTTTAAGTATAGAAGATAGGGATTTAGGAACCAACAAGAACACTATGCACCTACATCTGACATTATAGTAAGTATGATGTTTCAGAAGCTGCAATGTCAAGCGAGGAATCATTTTTCAAAGGCGTCCCAGAACACTTTTTAGGATACAAGGATAAATTTGAGGAGGCCACGAGAAGATCGGTAATAGTGTTTGGGCTGGTACGAAAGTTGCAAAATGAGGGCAAGACAAAAATTACAAATTACAGGTAAGCTTCGTCAGGTAAAATAAATCGCTTACACCTGTAAGTACTTTAGTCCCTCTGAATATTTGCTTCCATAGCCTGCAATGCTCTACAATTTGTGCAGTGCAACAAAGTCGCACACCGTGTGCGTTTTGTATCTATGCGGTAAATCCGAGGCAGGGCCCCTACCACCAAAATCGAAAACGATCGTTCGTTGAACGTATCGCGTACTTTTGCACCATAAATACCTCCCATTTGTCCCTCGCATGTTCGAATATATAAATTAAAGTGATGAAAATCGACGTCGTCGATCGTATATTCGAACACGGGAGGGACAAATGAGAGGGATTTATGGGGCAAAAATACGCGATCCGTTAAACGAACGATCGTTTTCGTTTTTTGTAGTAGAGCCCCTGGGCCTGAACTACGGAACTTCCAAAGTAGTTTTTAAGTAACCCTGGAAAGTTCTTTTAGTTAGGTACCTAGTCTTTGAAAATACTTCATCTGTATAATTACTACGTATTAGGTATGTGAGCACTTATTTGAATGATTTATTGTTTAAATTTAAATTAACTGATGTCACCTCTCCACCAAGTGCATACATAATGCAGGTTTAAGTGAGGTGAAGTGTAAGGTTAAGTGAGAAACTTATTTTTTTAGCTTTTTGAAGAAATGATCAATAAAAACTTCGTTGATAGGTGAATAATTAATTATCCTAGCGGGGCTATTCACAACACAAATGCGGTTGGTAATTTCTCTCGGAAATGTACTCGACCGTTCATTCAAATGTTCGATCGTCATTCGATTTTTCGATGGGGTTCGATGGGATGTAAGGGAGCCACTTAACATCTTTTCGCTCCGAACCACCATCACCTGCCCGTGGTACATCCTGCTGAATAACGAACGAGGCTCTGGCAACCGACTGGTGGCGGTATAATCGTCACGATTAAAGGCGTTAGCTAAATACCACAAGCCGATAGCGGGCGGGATCACCGGAGCTACGCCCTGCGACCGCCAACCCGTCTGCTGCCCTGAGTGGCGATTATGGGTATAACCTTTAGGTGTTTGCCCAAAGTGGCAAACACCTGGAGAGGCCAATATCCAGCAGGTTGATGATGATGATTCGATTTTTCGTCAGCCAGGTTTCGATGAAATGTTAAAAATTGAAAAATTAAAATGAACGATTGAGAACGTTTCCAAGAGAGATCTTTCCGAATGCAGTTGTGAATAGCACGGATTTGCTCCGTGGTATGACCATACTTGTCAGCGGTGAGAGCCTTGAACTACCCTGCAGTCCGTGTGATCACGCGTGTTCTTTGGTTGATAGAATCCGCAACGACGTCATACTTCATTTGCACATTGAAATGGAAATGGACCGGTCATGTCTCCAGGCGCTCCAATGGGCGATGGAGTAGGAGGGTATTGTAATGGACACCTTGTTTTGGCAAACGAAGTGTGGGACGCCCTCCAACGCGGTGGGACGATGACTTGGGAAATATGGCTAGTCCATAGATACAGGTCGACCAGGTTCTGGTTGGTTGACGTTCTCTGGGGGAGGCCTACGTTCAGCAGTGGACGGTGACAGGCTGATCGATTGATTGTTCCAGATACGCACTTCAAGATCTTTTGGGATCCTCTCCATTCCCGGACGGCTCTTCCTTGGCGCTCCACTACATCATGTTCATGCCTGCGATCTCCTCTCAGGCCACCGACGAGCAGCAGGCTCGCTGGCTGCCGAGGGCATGGGACGGGAACATCATCGGCAGTTACGCTCAAGTGAGTAATTCTTGGACAACCGTGTGTTCCGTGAGATTACGGAAAGAATACAAATCATCGCGCCGTTTCTTCCCGTGGGAGTCTTTGAGATTGTTTATCAGCTATTTTTTTTTATTGCTGTGGGTGGCAGACGAGCAAGCGGCCCATCTGATGTTAAACGGTTACCGCCGCTCATAGACTCTGCAATGCCAGGGGCACAGCTTAGCCGCTGCCTACCGTGAGGAAAGAGTTCTCTTTAGACCACTTTTGAAGAAGGACAAGTCGTAGCGATTAAGAAACACCGCGGCTGGGAGCTCATTCCATCTGCGGCACGCGCGCACACAACGAATCTCGTTTGATACGCACTATTGACATGTTATGTGTGGTTCTTAGTTCCTATTTGTGCACACACGTTTGTGCACTGGAACATATTGCGTCGGCCAATGTTCACGGGAAAAGTGGAGACAAACAATGTAACATTTAAGATTTCTTTCATAATTCCAGACAGAAATGGGTCACGGCACGTTTATACGCGGCTTGGAGACCACGGCTACTTATGATCCGGAGACCAAAGAGTTTGTGCTGCACAGCCCCACCCTCACATCGTACAAATGGTGGGCTGGCGGGCGTAAGTCATGGAAACCTTGTATATCTTTAATCTTTGCTTAAAATTGCATAATCACAAATGAAATGTTCATGACTAGCGAGGTTATTCGAGGGATGTAAGGGAGCCCATCATCTTTTCGCTCCAAGCCAACCTCACCTGCCCGTGGTGCATCCTGCCGAATAACAAACGAGTCGCTGGCAACCAACTGGTGGCGGTATAACCATCACAATTGAAGGCGTAGCTAAATATCACAGACAGACAACGGGCAGCAGCGTCACTGGTGCGAGAAGTTACGCCCTGCGATCGCCAACCCGCCTGCTCAGCGTGGCCTCAAATGTTTGCCCTAAATGGTGAACAACTGGAGAGGCCTATGTTCAGCAGTGGACTGCAATAGGCTGGTGATGATGAAGGTTACTCAAGTGCTGCATGCGAGAAGCCCAAGATCGATCAAAGTGACGAAGAATGGGAGAGGCCCAGCAGTGGACTGTGACAGTCTGGCTAGGATGGTTATTCATTGTATAATACCTTCGGAAAGATTTATTTCTGGAACACAATCGTTTTGTTTATTCAAATATTCGATTTGAATTGTCAACAGTTTTACCGACCTCAGACAGAACATCCGTTTTCAATGCCAACTGCCATTGACCCGAAAATAATTATGTAATAATGTCTAATTTGAATGAGCACGCAGTTTCCGAATTCCAGTCAAAGTTGGCTAAAAGGATTATGTTTTGTGTTGGTCGACGACTACTCGTCGTCGTGCTCCTTAATGGTGCAGCCCTCGGTAGGGTAAAGGAGTTTAAGTACCTAGGTCACTGGGTTACAGAGGACTTGAAAGACGGTAGAGATATCGAACGAGAACGGAGGGCGATGGCAGTCCGCTGCAACATGTTGGCACGCAGATTTGCGCGATGTAGTGTGGAGGTAAAAATAACTCTTTTCAAAGCCTTTTGCCAAAACCTTTACACGTGCAGTCTGTGGGTCGACTATACGCAGCGGGCTATCAACGCACTCAGAGTCCAGTACAACAACGCGTTCAGGGTGCTGGTGGGGCTCCCGCGCTACTGTAGCGCGTCTGCAATGTTCGCGCACGCGCACACCGATGGCTTCCACGCCGTGCTGCGGCGGCGCATCGCCTCGCTGCTGCGCCGCGCGCGCGGGAGCCCCAACACCATCCTGGGCGCGCTCAGTGACAAGCCGACCTGCCCCCTCATGCGCCTTGGCTCCGAGCACAAGTGACAAGTGCACGTGCACGGGGCTCCAGAGGGTGGCAGGTACATGAACTGAGTTGTGCCTACATGTTTTTATTTTCATTTCTTTTTATTATTATTGTTTATTTTTTTGTTTACTAACATAATTTTTAAGTCACTTGTATACTAACAATTTATGGACCATAGTCTGAAATAAATTCATTTTATTTTATTTTTATTTTTATTTATTCATTTCCTAGTTCGGCGCCCGCGTTGCTAAATAGCAATAAGAAAAGAAAATAATTTTCTTTTCTTATCCTTATTTTTAACGTAGCCATTAATTTTCCTGAAACTAACTAGGTATTTAAATATTTCCTTTTCAGTCGGCCAAACAGCTAACTACGCCATAGTTGTGGCTCAGCTTTACTCGAAGGGCGAATGCCATGGTGTTCACGCCTTTCTGGTGCAAGTCAGGGACGAAGAAACCCACCGGCCTCTCCCCGGAATTAAGGTAGGTGTGGAAACTTCGGTCGCGGCGTCATTACAGCTCGCTGTTTGATAGTGATCTCGGTTTTTTCATACTGAGGTAGAGTCCATAATTCCCCGGAACGCAGAGGGTTCAAACTGCATTCCTCCTGGCTTGTATTGATCAATGTAGTTTGGTGAAACTTACGGGATGAGATGAGTGTTGATTCGAGATAAAGGAAAAGACGATTAAGACGAGGTTTCGCCAAACACGCGGTTTGTACCAAGCAAAATTTCATAACATTTTCTACTAAGAATGTTAATGTACTATGTAAAGACGTATGTTACTAAAAAACTGCAAGTAGGTACCAGACGCGTAATGATATACTCGTATGTATGCATATACAATACCAATTACGAGTATATATGCATATATACTCGTAATTTTGACTGGCTCCGTGGCTCAATTGGTAGTGCCTCCTGCCTTCTGAACCAAGGGTCGTGGGTTCGATTCCCATCCGGGACAAACATTCGTGTGATGAACACTTGTGTTTGTTCCGTGTCTGGGTGTTTATATTTGTATTTAAGTATTTATTTGTGGTACCTTCGTTGTTCTGATACCCATAACAAAAGTGCTAAAGCTACTTACTTTGGGATCGGAGCAATGTATGTAATGTTGTCTAATATTTCGAATAAAATTTCGTTCGTTGATGACTTCAATTACTTAGACTACTGTATGACATCGTCATCGCCATTCAGTGAGCTGAAGTCATGAGGACTGAAATAACACAATATTGACGCACAAATATTTTATTACGGTTTTCAAATGACGATATTTTGTAGGTGGGGGACGTCGGACCTAAGATGGGCTTGCAGATGGTGAACAATGGCTTCATAGGCTTCGACCACGTGAGGATACCGCGGGACCAAATGCTGATGAGACACGCCCAAATTTTGGAAGTATGTAGAGTATATTAATTTTTTTTTCATAATTTATTTGTTATATTGGCTCGTCATAGTGGCTTCTTCTCGCCTGATGGAAAGCTGAAAAGGAAGCCAAAGTTGCTCTGGCCACGGGCGGGAAACCTGTTTCCAGTCAGTCATCACAGCCATGCCGGCCTTCAAAATGCTTCTTCACGCTTCGTTTAAAGGATCCCATACTATAAGAAGGCGGAAACACATGAGCAGGCAGAGAGTTCCAATTTTTGATGGTACGGCACAAAAAGGAGTTACCAAACTTTTTGGTACGCGAAGGTAGGTATATTTTCCACCGTGAAACGATTATATTGTTTGGCTCTCTCGTCATTTCCCGAACGGTAGGGATGAGCAAACTGCATTTTTCTTGAAAATTAAGGTGTTCCAATGAATCTAATTACTTAACTTGATTCCCGTCTCTTATTATCATTGGATACGTCAAATTTATGATATTATTCTTAAAATAATATTATATACTAGCTGCGCCGGCGGCGTCGCACGCGTGGATATCGGGTTTCAAAAATAACGGACTTCCATAACATGGTACCTAAATTTTAGGTAAGACCTCTAGCAATACATTGGTAAAAACCGCATTTAATTCCATGCAGTAGTATTCGCGTTATGCGTGATCAAACATGCAGATAAAAATTTCTCCCGTTTTCCCAACACTGCTCTGCTCCTATTGATTGTAACGTGATGAAAAGTGTACTATGACCTGCCCAGGAGCATGAAGAATAATCGTACCAAGTTTCGTTAAAATCCGTCCAGTAGTTTTTTTTTCTATAGCGAACATACAGACAGGCAGACAGACAAAAATTTTACTGATTGCATTTTTGGCATCAGATCATCGATCACTATATTCCATGTACAGAATTGACTTCTCTACAGATTTATTATAAGTAGGTATAGAAGATAGATTTTCACTATCTGTACTGTTAACTTCTTTAAAATTAGGCACTGATTAATGGGCCTAATCTCTAAGACTGGCGGACGGGCACATTTCGCTTGTAGTGTGATCAACCTTTTTCATATACTCAAAAACCAATCGTCTTCATCTAGGATGGCACATACGTGAAGTCTACCAATAGCAAGCTGATCTATGGGGCAATGCTATTCGTGCGTGTGGTCATCGTCTACGATATGACCAACTACCTGACCAGAGCTGTCACTATTGCTACCAGATACTCCGCTGTGCGAAGACAGACCCCCCAGAGACAAGAGTGAGTATAATAAGTTTTTCTTTTTTTTATGCAAGAGGCGGCAGACGAGCAAATGTGATGTCTGATGGTAAGCAGTTAACACCGCCCATTGCACACCCGCAACTCAAATTGAGTTCTGTGGTTGCTGCCGGCCTTTTAAATAGGAGTACGCTCGTTAATTAATAAGTTTCCTGAACAAAGTTACTGGATTAAGTTCATTGAGTGAGCCCAATATTTATTTATTTACTGGTACGACAGTTTGAAACGGTGTCAGACCCAACGCAGTGCCGATGGTTTAGGGGCAGCGCAGACGACAGACTATCCGTGACGCACTTTTTTACAATTATTTATTTATATGCAGTAACGCACACGACGCGCAAAAATCTGTCGCGGATATTTCACAGACTCAACGCACACAACGCACATCTTCAAATATTCTGTCGGCAGAACTAGACGCTCTTTTTAAACGTCTCAGACGCAGACTCTATCGCACAAAAAGTGTGCCGCCTGCGCTGCACCATAACGTGCTTTCCAAAGTTCCCGGAGGTGTATGACTAATTAGTCAGTCTTAGGCAATTGCCTGACTTGCAACCGAATAATTTAAGAACAGAAAACTTTTCCATATACAGGATTTATCAGTCCGTGTATAAATCAATAAATGTACGATAGGTTCGTAGTTTTGTAATATGGGCTTTAATTCCAGTGGCCCTGAACTTCAAATCCTGGACTACACGACTCAACAACATAAGCTACTCACCAGTATTGCGACATGCTACGCGTTCAACATAGTTGCCAAGAAGCATTGGGATACCTTCGATGAAGTCAACGAACAGTTGGCCAATGGCGTTCTCGACAGATTGCCAGAGGTAAGACTCAAGGAAGGATAAATAGATCTATCATTTGTTTAGCTAGCTAGATTGTTAGGCATTTTTCATGGGTTTGGGTGACTCAACCGAATTTCAGTCACCAGCGGCACTTTTACCGTCACCATCTTTAAGGAAACTAGTCTGTCTACCTACTCGTGAAACCAATTACTGATATTATTCCCAAATAATAAATAAATAAATATTAGACAACATCACATACATTGCTCTAATCCCAAAGTAAGTAGCTTAAGCACTTGTGTTATGGGTATCAGAACAACGAAGGTACCACAAATGAATACTTAAATACAAATTATAAACACCCAGACACGGAACAAACACAAGTATTCATCACACGAATGTTTGTCCCGGGTGGGAATCGAACTCACGACCCTTGGCTCAGAAGGCAGGGGTCACTACCAATTGAGCCACCGAGCCTGTCAGCTAAAGCATAGCATAAAAGGTTCCAATTTCTTGTTGCCACGGAATCTAGCTAACTTGAAGACTGGTTTGACGATAGTTCGACACGCCCCTGTCGTTAATGTATTATGGCGCAGGATCAATATCTTAAGATGCATATTTATATGAATAAATATCACACAACATCACATACATTCCTCCGATCCCAAAGTACTTAAAGATTAAGCACTTGTGCTATGGATATCCAACGAAGTTACCACAAATATACACCCAGACACGGAAAACACAACAAGGTAAGCGGATTGTTTGGGGCACTCGCTGAGTAGTGTTACTCAGGTATTCAAGCACATGACTACGAGGAGGACCAAGGCAGCAGAAGCGTAGCGTGTCTTGGCGGGGCCCCATATAAAAAATTGTTTGGGGGCCTTTAGGAAGGGAAAAGATTTGTCACAAAATTTGGAAAGCTTTTGCTTATGCAATTCGGGGGCCTCCATGGTCTGGGGGCCCCGTATAATTGATACGGCAGATACGGCGGTAGCTACGCCCCTGCAAGGCAGCCTTGTCATGATCGCAGCGGAAGGAATGAATTTAAGTACCGAATCACCATCGCACTATACAACATCATCATTATGAGCCTATTGCAGTCCACTGCTGGACATAGGCCTCTCCAGCAGTTCACCACTTCAACATCTGGAGGATATACCCAAAATCGCCACTCTGGGCATTCGGGTTGGCGAGCGCATGGCGTTACTTCTCGCTCCGGTGACGCTGCTGCCCGTCATCGGCCTGGGGTATTATAGCTACGCCTTCATTTGGGATGGTTACACCGCCACCAGTCGGTTGCCAGCGCCTCGTTTGTTATTCGGCATGATGCACCACGGGTAGGTGAGGTTGGCTTGGAGGGAAAAGATGATAGGCCGCTCCCTTACATCCCTCACTATACAACAATTGCTAATATTTCAGCTGCATTCGCTAGCGTGTTGCGTGAAGGCGGTGGTGACGTCAGACGCTGCCCGGTGCGTCGAGTTGTGCAGGGCGTCCTGTGGTGGCTACGGGTACATGCTGTCTTCGAACCTGCCGGAGCTATACGGGCAGGTGGCTGCTGCCTGCACGTATGAGGGCGAGAACACTGTTCTGCTGCTGCAGACGGCCAGGTGAGCGGACAGAATCCAATACTAATTGACTCTTCTCTCGTTTTTAACGGGACGTGAAGAATCAAAGAAGCATCTTACCTGTCCGTTGCGGCGGCCTCTCTCGCTTTGCATCAGACGTAGAAAAGCCATTATATGACATACTAGCTGTGCCGGGGGCGTCCCACGCGTGGATATACTGGGTTTCAATAATAATGGACTTCCATAAAATGGTGCCTAAATTTTAAGTTAGACCTCTAGCAAAATATTGTTGAAAAGCGCATTCAATTCCATGCAGTAGTTTTGGCGTGAAGCGCGTTCAAATACAGGTAAAAAGTTCTCCCGTCTTCCCAACACTTCCCGTCACTGCTCTGCTCCTATTGATTGTAGCGTGATGAAAAGTATACTTAACCTGCCCAGGAGAATGAAAAATAATTCTACCAAATTTCGTACTTGACTGGTCGTCTACTGCTGTGGTGACCGTTTTTGCGATTCATCCATGCATTCTACCACATTTATCGTAGCAACAGATTTGATGGTGTCTGTCCATCAGGCAGGTCATCGGCGTGTTTGTTATACATAGATGCGCGGTGATTTTACTTAGGTCGCCAGTATGATATTACATGTAGGTAAATAAATACTCAACCATAACACATGTGAGCTGAAGATGTGTGGCCCAGCATGGCATGTCTTGGGTTATTTATTTATGTTGACATGTTTCAGATTCCTGGCGAAGACGTGGCAGCGAATTGATACTCATTCTCTGCCTCCCACTGTGGCCTATCTTAAAGAAGCTTCTGCAGAGGGATTCCTGCCAAAATGGGGGAGGAGCGTGGAGGGAATGATTAAGGCATTCCAAGTGGTAGCAATGAGGTAAGGGAATAATTATACAACTGTTTATGTCAATATAAAACAATAACCCAAAACATGCGTGTTACCGAGACCGAATAAATCACCTGGTTTCATTCTAAGGTCTACCTCGGTGACTAAGATTTTTTTCCAGAAAGTATAGCATATACATACTTAACTTACTTACTTAACAGTAACATCGGACTTTCCATGGTCTTAAAATCCAAAGAAAATAGGAATTTGTTCCAAACTTTTGATCTGAGTTTTCTGATTTTCAGGAAAGTGTCATCTTGCGTGAATACAATGCAGAATCGAGCGATGGCCGGAAATTCACTTGAGGATGCTTGGAACCTGACGTCAGTCCAGTTAGTAGCGGCAGCGGAGGTAATCCCAGCAATTTCATTTATCCAAGGACAGCCATATCTATTAAATAAATATAAATAAATATTAGACACATCACATACATTGCTCCGATCCCAAAGTAAGTAGCTTAAGCACTTGTGTTATGGGTATCAGAACAACGAAGGTACCACAAATAAATACTTAAATACAAATATAAACACCCAGACACGGAACAAACACAAGTGTTCATCACACGAATGTTTGTCCCGGGTGGGAATCGAACCCACGACTCTCGGATCAGAAGGCAGGGAGTTTCAAATATAAGTAGTTTACACACATAGGACCTCACCGCAATGACAATTGTCATTTGGGGGCGCTTACCTTAGTAACCACGCAAGGCGGGTTGGTCACCAGTAGGTTTAATTTGTACCCTGATAAACACTGCTGCCCGTTTCCTGATATCTCCTTCTACAATGGCCTATGGGATGAGATGGGATGGTGCTATTCTAAGTCCGGAAGTTATACACATAGAGTGCAAGATCAATGAGTGTACTCGTAACAATAATGCATACTCTCCATTCCAGGCACATTGCAGAGTGGTCCTGACGACTTACTTCTACGAAGGTGCTAAGAAGATGATGGCGACGTCTTCGCTTCCTGTCAGCGAAGTTTTGCAGCAGCTACTCGAGTTGTATGTCGTGTATTGGGCGTTGGAAAGGCTCAACGACCTGTTGAAGGTAACCTAATAAGGCCTTGATACTTTGATGCCTATTTTCAATAAGGCCTAGTGCTTTTATAAGTTATGTTTCTTAAGCTAAGGGTTATCCCTTCACCGTTGGTAAAATCAAGTTAATTTCAAACTGTGCCTTCAATGCTGCTAAGAGACCCTCTTCTATGCCGTCTTAACTTAACACGCTGGTGAAAATGAAATGAAATATCCAAAATTCATTGGTATCTGTGCTTCGCCCTAGCGTTAGCCCAAGTTCATACCCAGAATGGGATCAAAACCTAAGGTTTTCTCTATGACTAGATCATGACCATAACAGGGGAACATGGAACATCCAGATAAATGCCAGTTTGTAAGAGTTTCACAAATTGACCCTACTGGAAATCTTCAGATCTTCCATGTGTAATGTAAAAATCTTACACAATGAGGCAGGTAGCAGAACTTTAATGTATTTTTCTTCTTTATTTAGTATACCAACCTGTCAGAGAAGGATGCAGACGATCTGCAAGCCTGGTATGAGGAGTTGCTTACGAAGCTTAGGCCGAATGCTGTCGGCTTGGTCGACGCTTTTGATATTCCAGACTCGGTGAGTTCCAAACCTATATTCTTTAGCATTTTAACTAAATCGTCTACTTCATCATTAGTCACATATTTTTGCTTGCAAGGTTACAAAACGAATGTATGCTCCTTTCAGATGCTGCAGTCAACCCTGGGTTCAAACGACGGCCGCGTCTACGAACGTCTGATGGAGGAAGCGCTCAAATGTCCTCTCAACAATGAGCCTGTGGATGCAACCTTCTACAAATATCTTAAACCTTACATGCAGGGGAAGCTGTGATCTATACCTACCACTAAATTTAAGAGCTTTGCTCTTGTCGGTGGAGCAATTTCCACTCCGCCAAGCGCCTTCAACTCCTTGTACGTCATGACATTAACTTTCTCCTTCAACCGTTGTGTAAATGTTCGTCTTGGCCTCCCTTCCTTTTATTTCTCTCCTGCCTTTTATTCTACCTTTGTGATCTAGAAGCCAACAATTTTTTTTAATGGACCTCGAACAAATTATACATTTAGGCGACTTTAGAAGTGTGTTTCGGTCTTGCTGCATATGCACGACAGTCGTAATAACTTCACTTATTAACCTATAGCGTGACAACGACACGTGGACGGTGTCGCATCTGGCTCGAAGGACCAATTATGACAATTTATGTACATATGATCGTCTTCGACCTGGCATCGGATGTCAAGTGAATTGTTGCTTGGACAACTAGCTTTGTACCCGATGACGGATTGAAACTGGAATAATGGAAGCCCAAAGAATCTACGATGGCGATTCATATTTATACGGCCGTGTTAGAACTATATTGTAACTTTGTAAATTTTCAAAATTTTTGATTTGTTCTGTAAATGTATTTTAAGTAAAAGAACGTCAATAAGGGGAAAACTTGGCTTGTTTATCATTAAGCCTACCTACTGTGCAATATAATACTCGTAAAGCTAGTAAATAAATTGTTCCAATTACCAGGAACGATTTGAGAATCTCTTTGTCTTTCGATAAGTGTTATTGTTTTATTAAGATGTATTTATTGAATATTTAGTAAGAATGTGTACATTTTAACTAACATGTAAACATGTGTTGAAACCTGTGAAAATTACAATTATTATAAACATGTGTTGGAATTTTCATATGTCCAAGATGTAAACAGACATCCAGCGCCAATCAAAATACTTTGTTTTGTTTAAACTAGTTAGTTTTAATAGTGAATTTATGTTGAGACTTTATTTCGTGTTCTGCCCTTTGTGAAGAGAAATAAATGATTTTATTTTTGTTATCATTTTCTGTGAAATAAAGAATCAATAAGTACTTCGAGTATTTTGTACTGTAATTTCATTCAACTCCTACACACCTGATTAGGACCAGACTCTATACAATCTGTTATAGCGCATCCTCAAGTACTTCGGTCACATAGCTCGGAGGCAGCTAGGCAGCCTCGACAAACTGATCGTTATGGGCAAAATGTATACGCTGGTTTGATTCCATCAAAGATGTTATGGGGATCAGTTTGACTGTAGCGCTCAGACGGGCTGATGACAGGGTGTGGAAGGAGCTCGTCAAGACTTCTACCAGAGCATATCAGGCCGTGCACGATCTTTAGCAGTAAATGACAAAGAAAAAATGCTACTTATAATACACCTTTCTGCGACAGTCTTTCCGACAGCTACGACTTGGGATCCATAAAGAAACAAACCTACTTCTATTTAAAAGGCCGGCAGCGACCCTAGAACTCTATATGAGTTGCCCATGGGCAATGGACACCCCCATGGGCGGTGTCGGCTGCTTACCATTAGGCATCAGATTTGCTCGTCTGCCGCCTCTTACAAAAAAAAAACAAATCCCAATTCCTGTACCATGATATCACTCAATTTCGATGAAATACATATCAGTAGTTTTCTCTCCAACACATTATTAGTGCAGTATTGGTCTCGTGAATCGATGCCTGGTCTAATTATTGCGTCTTCATGAAGTATGCAAAAAATGTGTGAAGTTTAGGCCAAGAGCTGGTCGCCAATTATACAAAGAAAACCTATTCCTACTTTTCTTTTTTTCTGAAAAAAATTTTTAATGTGCTTTCTAAAATGGTTCTTGGTAGGGTAGGACGCCCTCAGGTCAGATGGAGCGAAGAATTGCGCTAGATCTATCAAAGTGGCAAACTATGCAGTGGACTGCGAGAGGTGATGATGATGATGATGACGATGAAGATATTGGTTCTATAATGCACATCAAACAATTTGCTTTGAACTAGTCATAATATCGCTATAAGCGACTATTTCGTTGTTCTAAGGTCATTATTACAAGTTCTTGCAAACTGTGAACATATGGAATTTATACTAAGTAATACTCATCCCAAGTAGTGTTTTATCATATTGTAATCTCTTTGTTTGTATTGAATAGCTTTAAAAACTATTTTCATAATACTCAAGTAATTTTTTTATGCGTATTGTTTTGTAAGAGTAATGTTATGATGACGAAAGCTTGGTGAAATCACAAAGATATTGGAATAAATTGATATGAATGGCGCATCGCTCTGAACATTTTCAAAAAATTACATCTTGCGACCTTGTACACATTCTTGGAAATATTTTTAATAAAAAATATTCTTTGCTGTGTAGCTGAAGGTGATTCACAAGATTTTATAAATATTTTTATACCACTGTGGCTTATGTAAATTGAGAAGGCTTTATTTAAATGAATAAACAAAGCACACTATTATTATTTTACACTTGTATCTTTAATATCTCATGTGTTCTTGGTTTACCACTGGTCCCATATTAGGGTTTGTATGTACTACGAGTACCAGAGATAATCTGGAGAAGTACCCAAAAACACCCAGAACCGAGAAAATTTAGAAACGTCCATTTCCTAAGTTAACCCCACCGGGATTCGATCTCGGAACCCCGAGTAACCTCGCGCCATGAGCGAGAACGCTTAGCAATTAAATAGCGCCAACAATGTCTCCTATCATCTTTTCGCTTCAAGCCAACCTCACCTGCCCGTGGTGCATCCTGCCGAATAACAAACGAGGCGCTGGCAACCGACTGGTGGCGGTATAACCATCACAATTGAAGGCGTAGCTAAATACTAAAGACCGGTGATGGGCAGCAGCGTTACCGGAGCAAGAAGATACGCCCTGCGATCGCCAACCCGCCTGCCCAGCGTGGCGATTATGGGTATATCCCCCAGATGTTTGCTCTAAGTGGCGAACAACTGGAGAGGCCTATGTCCAGCAGTGGACTGTAATAGGCTGATGATGATGATGATGAACAATGTCTCTTCTTGGAGATTGGTTGCTGTGTCCAAAATTTCAAAATTCATGCAACTGTTTTTTTTTATTATATAATGTTATACACGAAATTTGTTCGTCCGGCTCCCAGTCTATGTTGTTTGTTTATGCAATTCACCGATTCCACCGGCCGTTGAGTGGTTGAGTCATAGAGCCGCGAGGGCGGTCGGCGTACGCCCGCACTACCGCGCCCGCACTGCGTGACTACTGTGGTTCCGTGTTTAGTAGCTGGATAGTGTTGTTGAGTTAATTTTAAATATCAAGGTTCATTTGTTACTTCACTGCTTTATGAAAATTGGTGAAAGTGAGTAAACTTTTTTTATTTGCTTTTTATAAGAATAAGAAACGTTTATTATTTTTGGACATCACAACATATACAGTAAAATCACATTCACACTTAAACACAAACAAAGATAAAACATTATAACTAAAAAGACAAAATTAGACCGGACACGGCCGTGGCGACCTCCAAAATAAAAGAGCCTCACTCAGCATTAGGCCGCACTCAGCATTATTTTTATTTAGCATCCATCATCCAAATGACAAAGATTTTCCCAAAGTATTCTACAGTTCTACACACTTCGCGATCCATCTCCAATACTTAAGTATTTGTAAATTTTTCGCGAATCCGTAAAGATCGTGAAAACATCACGATTTTATTTTAATCACCTCATCCAAGGCTTCCCCCAAGTCTCTCCCCAGTTCGCGATCCATGGCCAATATTTGTCAATTTTGTGCGAATCAAGTCAAGATCGTGTCCGTCAAGTTCGGGATGTAAGGGAGCAGGATATTTACTAAGTAATTTATTGACAGAAAAATCTATCTATCTCCAGTAGAAATGCGATCCGATACGGGATTCAAATCGTCGTACCTCAGGGTTCTTAAACCTCGTTCAGATAATAAGCGTTGTACGCGCGTTTTGACGCGCCATCTTAACTAATATTATAAAGCTGAAGAGTTTGTTTGTTTGAACGCGCTAATCTCAGGAACTACTGGTCCGAATTGAAAAATTCTTTTTGTGTTGAATAGACCATTTATCGAGGAAGGCTTTAGGCTATATAACATCACGTTGCAACTATTAGGAGCGAAGAAATAAGGGTAAAAAATAACTATTCCACGCGGACGAAGTCGCGAGCACAGCTAGTTGTTGATAAAGCGGATTGACGTGCGATGCATGTGAGTGAAATACCTGAACAAAAGTGTATGTTAGTTATAAACGCGCGCTGTCAAAACGCGCGTTGAACGCTTATCAGCTGAACGGGGTCTTATCATGAGCCTCGGTTCTTCACCATCATCATCATCAGCCTATTGCAGTCCACTGCTGGACATAATTGTTCTCTACTTAGGGCAAACATCTGGAGGATATACCCATAATCGCCACGCTGGGCTACGCCTTCAATTGTGATGGTTATACCGCCACCAGTTGGTTGCCAGCGCCTCGTTTGTTATTCGGCAGGATCAAGGATGCACGGGCAGGTGAGGTTGGCTTGGAGCGAAAAGATGATAGGCCGCTCCCTTACATCCCTCGGTTCATAGTAACGTAAAGTATCTACTTAGTAATCAAATGAATAACAACATGAAACGCGTAGACAGTATAGAATAAATAAATAAATATCAGACAACATCACATGCATTGCCGAACCCACGACCCTTGGTTCAGAAGGCAGGGGTCACTACCAACTGAGCCAACGAACCAGTCTAATGAGTCTAATAATAGAATAATGAGCCAGTCTAATAATAATAGAATAATGATTCGGTTCTTTTTCGGTAATTTGAATACTTAGTGTTAGTTTCATGACCCCTCAATTCCTAAGCCTATGTTTTTTTAATTTATGTAAACTAGGGGTCTAAGTGCGGTTAGGTACCTAATGTCGTACTTTAAATCATCATCAAATAATGTATGTATTTATGTATTATACCTAGTAGACGACACCCAAAGCATGTCCAACTTTTCACAATTTCTTTATTTTAATTATGACTTTATTGTACTTACCTACGTTATGGTACAAAGGACGAACTTTATTGTTATGTCTGCTGGCTATCAGGAGCTTTATCAGAAAGTGGTCAAACCGGACCTAAGACCCGGTAGTTGGTAATCAATTGTTATCGAAAAATGATATTATAATAAAAAAGTTTACAAAACAATAAATAAGTAAAACGATAAAAGTATGTATTTGAATATTTCATTTTGTGCTGCATCCCCCACCATTATTTAAGAAATCTTGTCCAGAATCGACTGGCTGGATGGCTCATTTGGTAGTGCCTCTGAGACGAGGATCCTGTGTTCAATTCCCGCACAGTACAAACATTTGTGTTCATGAACATGTTTACCCATAGTACAAGCTTCGGCTTAGTTTGGGGTTAGATGGCGATGTGTGGCCCAGCGTGGCATGTCTTAGATTATTTATTTATTATCAGGCAGGTAGCCATTTTTGTAATGTAAATAAAATAGACGTGTTTGCGTACATACTTGCGCGCTTTAATATCTCTTGCGTAGCTTCCTTATAGAAAGGCAGCCGTGACCTAATTTCTGTCAGAAGAGTTTACCTAGATTTGTTTATACAAAACTAGTCAATACCCGCGGTTCCGTCCATATGGCTTTAGGTAGTTGGTCATTATTGCATGCGTCACGTCACATCAATCAGATAAGCGTAATAATTCCGTATCAGAACAAATATCTTTCCAATTAGGTACATACCTATACATACGTTTAGTTATTTTTTAAAGCTCGGTCCCGATATCTATGATCTAATTATTTGTTAAAAAACAAACACCTGCTTCGAAACAAACCCACCAAAGAAGTCCTTTTTATCCACGCGGTGACGGATAAAGAATACTAATAAATAAATAACCCAAGACATGCCACGCTGGGCCACACAGCGCCACCTAGCCCCAAACTAAGCCGAAGCTTGTACTATGGGTACCTACTAGACAACTGATAAACTTACTTAGATACATTTTTTCATGAACACAAATGTTTGTACTATGCGGGAATCGAACCCACAACCCTCGGCTCAGAGGGCAGAGGTCACTACCAAATGAGCCACCGAGCCTGTCAATAATCACCGTCCCATCCCGTAAGACTAGACTAAGAGGCTTCTTAGATTTCCAGGACAGCCGTGGTTTGGTTTACCGCTCAGCGCAGTACCTGGGTGGTGACTTCAGTCGCTATAAAAAATCGATGATCACCCTTGTGTATAGAATGCGAATCTCTGTCGATTCATTTATCACTCCTCGTCTTATAGGACTATGAGAGTGAAAGAAAAGAGAGTGCACCTATGATTTCAAGGAATAGGGTGCAGGCTTATGCACTACTGGAAGTAGAAATTAAACGGCATTCATGAAAAAGTTCAGTCTTTCTAAACTTAGGTACTTATGTAGAGAAACACTTGGGTTTATCATAAACTCGGCTCGGTGGCTCAATTAATAGTGCCTTCTGAACCAAGAGTCGGGACAAACATTCGTGTCATGAACTTTTTTTTTTATAGTAGCTCGACTCGGCATCCCTTAGCCTGATGTATAGCGATAGAGAAGCCCAAGTCGCTGTGACAACGGGTGGACAGTTGCTCCTACTCACCGGCAGAAACACGACCCCGAGGTCATTTGGCAGCGGTATTCTATAGGGTGGAGGTCCTTCCCCGGACGGGCAGCTCAATTCGAGCGAAGATTCGCTATGCCCTACCTCTCTTACAAGGCTTATGCACTATTCGAAGTACAAATTAAACGGCATTCATGAAAGGTTCAAAATCTGTAGAAACAAATTAGTCAGTTAATTTGTTTGTGTTATAAAGATGCGTTAACTTAAAAACAATACAACGGAGATAGGTACACTGAGTCAGAAATGCAGATGACACGAAGCACTCTGACCAAGAAAATATGCTCAAAGGGCAAAATACATAAGCCGATCGACACAACAATACATATAAATAAAATAGTAAAAAAAGTGTGTGTACAGTAGGTACATTGAATATTTTTCCAAAAAAAAAATCAAACGTAAAAGATTTCGTTGCGTCTTTGTGTGTTTTGCACCGTACCTACTTATATCCTATCATGCCGAGTGTTCGGAAGAATTTCTTAATATAATACCAGCTGTTGTTTTTCATCATCGTACATCTCGTAACAATTCAAGAACTCATCTTCATCATCTCGAAAGTTGGAAGTCTTTCACGGTGCAACGGTTTTTTGGAATCAGCTTTCAGCTACGACTTTTCCGAATGGATACGACTTAGGGACCTTTAAAAAGCGAGCCTACAATATTCTCAAGCTCCGGTATCGCATCTGTGACAGTGTCCTCTGGTGTTGCGGTGTCTATGGCCTGAAGTGATCACTTACTTTCAGGTGACCTTCAGGCCTGTTTGCCCCCTGTGTCATAAAAAAAATGACAGTTTGTACACTCTTATCTCTGGAAATACTGGACGAATTTAAGTAATAGCTAATAAAAAATGCTGACTGAACTACTTTTAACTGAAACTTAATTGGAATTTTCATATCAGTTGATAGAAATAGGCTCTAAAGACGTTGAGTCATTATCAAAGACGAGACGTCTTGTCATGACGTTTTGGGACAAAAATAAAATAAACTATTATTTAGCTATCATTAAGTGCTTATTACCCTTTGTCGTCTGGTATAATTGAAGAAAAGAAAACTGAAGAAAATATCAAAATTATATTTTCGTTTATTTTTCACGAGCATTATTAATTTTGGCAAATTAATTTTGAGCAAGAAATTCTTATGGCAATGAATTTCTTTTGTTACTAAATTTTAATTCTGTTTAGGTATATTTAAGTCAGGTTGGAGTGTCTAGAAGACATCCTAGGTCGTGCCTACTTGTTATATCAGGCTTGGTGTTATTTGAAGCATTGTTGACAGTTTCTTTTACCTGTATATTTATTGTAGAGTCATTTATAGACAATAGGGAATATGCATGAAAAATAGTTTCAGGTATTTATTAATTTATCGTAAAATAGATTAAAATCTACTACGAACAGTGAAAACAAAATCAAAATTGGTCGAAAAATGGACGAAATACAGTCGTTGAAAGTAAATATTATATCCGTCTCTCTCTCGCGAAACAGATTTTTCTATGGAGTTAGTACGGCGCTCACGGTACGTGACGTCATCCGCCGCGTCGGATCTCTCTGTCTAAGCAATAACTTTAACGCTTTATAACTCGCTTAATAGAAAAGATAGTTTAAAAATTCTTCGATATTTATGTATCTGGAAGATAAGATCTCAATAAATCCATAAAAAAATGTCATGCATATTCCCTATTATGGAAATAGCCTGCTAGGACTAGTCCTAGGATCCTAGTCCTGTGTTTATTCTAGGCCATTTTGAAGCCCCCACACGCGTGTATCACGTTTCACATTATCAGATAATATTACCTATTAGCTAAAACCTTATTATAGTAATCACATAATTATTATCTCATTTCAATCAATAAGCGAGTAGGTATTATACATAATAAACAATGACTTTTGAATTAGTATTCATTTGATAGTTGTGTGGAAACGTGTGCACTTAAATTTGAAAGGTACTTATATATGTTTTATTTTATGTTTGTTTTTATGTTTATTTTGGTCTAATGGCATATATATTATGTACTACAGGCGTATAATAATAATTAATTACAAATTTTAAATATTTTATCCTATTTTAATAGCTTTCAGGTACATATTTTATATAATCTCTATTCTTGATTCCTGGGACATTACATTTAGAAGATATTATTTGGTTTTCTTTAAAATGAGTGGTTAGATACCAATATTTAATTAAGTGAAGAGATTTGTGAACAAATCACAGGCTATAAGAGATTTCAGCATTATTTGTAAAACTTACGTTTTTCTTACGATTAACTTGTGATTTTGAATAAGATAAACTCACAATTACTTCGAAGAAATCTACCATTCGGACGTCGCGAACAATAATACCTAATGTTTGTAGTGATAAATAGTTATGTAAATCATGTCTGAGATTAATTCTTTACATACATTGTACAGCGCGATAATCCCGACCTTATGACTTTGGTATAAATCAACGTTAAGTTTGATTATATTTCTAATCTATACTAATCTATAGTTGAAGGTACACGCACTATCAAAATACAAGTAGGTACAGTAGGTACTCAGTGCGGTGACGGGAAAAGAATAATAATCACCGTTCTATGTTTTCCTGTAGGCGTCCCTTAAGTTGGCTATGGAACTTCTTGAGTTTTCAGCTTCGTAGCCGGTGGTAGGGTATAGAGTTTAAGCGAAAGCGAAGCCCAAGTCGCTGCGACAATGGGCAAACAACTGGTCAGTTACCTGTCAGTTGCCACGGCCATGCATGCCGGCCCAACCTTAACCCACGGCTGCCGAATACAGCACTTACCTCACGAGTTCCGGAGACCCTACTCACCGGCAGAAACACAACCCAGAGGTCATTTGGCTGGGTATTCTATAGGGTGGAAGTCCTTCCCCGGACGGGCGGCTTCGTTTTTGATTCGAGCGAATATTCACTATGCTCTACCTCACTTAGGTTCTCTATGCCCTACCTCTCTTACCACCAGTTGGTGACCACTCGGTGAAACACCCGTGAGGTGGCTTATACATATAGCCAGAATAAGCTTAAGTACTCACCAGAATGGTAACTGACAAGTGATTATTTGGTTACTTGTCCGTTGCCTTGGGCATCCTTCGCGTTCCATTACTCGATGAAGGGCCAATATGTTGTGCTATCATAAAAAAAAGAAAATAATTACCGTAGAGGTGCGCTAAGAAAGGAATTCCCGAAATTCCCACGGGAACCGGAATTAGCGGGAAAATCCTTTTGTATGAAAAAACTTAACCGCTTAAGTTAGACGCTTGAAATTTGGCATACAGGTACCTTAGTAAACTTAAAGCTTAGTTGCAACAGCATAATTTCCAACGGGAACTGGAGTTAGCGGGGGATAAAAGTTAGTTAGCTAGTTTTTGTCTATTTTTATGATCTTTTCTATTTTTATGAAGGATATTACATATGTAGGCGGAACTTCATAACCTTGTACACAGATTAATCGTCGCGAATTAATTTGATTGATTTTTGTTTCGATAAACGTACTTCGGTATTCGTCGATAGGCAGATTAATGTTGTTGACATCTTCCTTGTCGATAAATTACGATAGTTTTACTATATATTTACTTACTTAATCCATCGGCTCTTCGACTCGTACCTACTTAGTGAATCTTGGCCCCTGACAGAAGAAAACGCTATCCTTACATATTTGGAGCCATCTCAGACTAGTTGACGATCTATAGCTACTAGATAGGTACTCCTACTACTAGATCCAATCCTATATTGTGGAACAATGCCCTTAGATAATGATATGTATGTATGTAATATTAAAGTACCTTTTATTTGTTGAGCGAGAATGCTGAATGTAAACACTCGCTCGCGTTCGCGTTACCGTCCTTTGACTTACGCGCGAAAGCCGACAATAGAGGGAGCGCGGGGCAATGTCAGCGGCAGCGGCAGCATCAACGCGAGACATCTGTTTACATTCTCGCGCTTCCCACTTCCCTGCTCACTTCCCGTCCCAACAGGGCTGAATGTAAATGATAAATAAATAACCCAAGACATGCCACGCTGGGCCACACAGCGCCACCTAGCCCCAAACTAAGCCGAAGCTTGTACTATGGGTACAAGACAACTGATAAACTTACTTAAATACATTTTTCTTTGTAAATAAATAAATATTATACATAGAAAACACCCAGACAAACTTACTTAGATACATTTTTCTTTGTAAATAAATAAATATTATACATAGAAAACACCCAGACCTTAATACAAAAAGACATGTTCATGAATACAAATGTTTGTACTGTGCGGGAATCGAACCCACGACCCTAGGCTCAGAGGGCAGAGGTCACTACCAAATGATGCAATAGATAACAACATTTTTGGTATTTTTATCTTCGTTTTTGGTATGGTATTCTGATGATAGCATCAGTCTATCGCTGTCCACTGCTTGGGTGCATAGAACATCTTCAGTTGTTCGCCACTTTGAGCAAACAACGTGATGATTTACCCATAATCGCGCAGGGCAGGCGGGTTGGCGATCGCAGGGCGTAGCTTCTCGCTTTGGGTAATTAATTTAGGAAATGAGCTTGACGAAATTGATTCGGGTCTGAGTGTTTCGAATAATACATCCAGTGACTTTTATTCGTTACACATTGTTTGTTCGAATTTTTTACAAAATCTATTCTTACATTGTCTTAACTTTTTGTATGAATTTGAATTTCATTTACATAACTTACAGTCAGCTCTATACAATTTTTTGCTAAAAGCAAAAGAAAAACAATTTTTTGCTGAAAGCTTAGAATATAAATAAATGAATGACAAAACTATTTATATAGTTGTAAATTTATCAGATGTCCAATAGTAATAAATATTTCTTATTATTCCTTAAATTAACCCCACTAAGACCCAAGTTTGTGCTTTCACCGCGAAGAAAACCCCTTTCACTGTAGCCCCCCAATTCCAGGACACACCTTTGAACATCTCCAAAAGTATTGGGATCCTCGGTATCGACATCTCAAGTGATGTCCAATTCCGAAGTCACTTAGATGATAAGGTCAAGTTGGCTTCTAAGAAATTGGGTGTCCTTAACAGAGCTAAACGGTACTTTACTCCAAGGCAAAGACTGCTTTTATATAAAGCACAGGTCCGGCCCCATATGGAGTACTGTAGTCATCTCTGGGCGGGAGCACCTAAGTACCAACTTGGTCCTTTTGACTCGCTTCAAAGACGTGCTTTGAGAATCGTCGATGATCCCAAACTTACCAACGATATTGAGCCGCTAAGCCTGAGGAGGGACTTTGCCTCTTTGTGTGTGTTCTATCGATTATACAACGGGTTCTGTTCTGAAGAATTATTCGATATGATGCCAACAGCTTCATTTTACCATCGCACCGCGCGCCGCCGGCAGGGTGTTCATCCTCACACGTTGAGACCTAGCTGGTCACGCACGGTCCGATTTCAGAGGAATTTCCTCCCGCGAACGTTGCGTTTGTGGAATGAGCTCCCTGCACAAGTTTTCTCAGGGGAATACAGTATGGGGCGCTTCAAGTCTAAAATAAATAGGTTTTTAAAGGGTCGGCAAAGCGCATGCGATGCCCCTGGTGTTGCAGGCGTTCATGGGCTGCGGTGACCGCTTACCATCAGGCGGGCCGGCAGCCATTTTGTTAACCCTAGTAGTATAAAAAAAAAAAAAAAAAAAAAAAAATTAACTTCTTTCTTATTCATTTCTTATTAATCTATATAAATAAAAATGAATTGATGTTCGTTAGTCTGATTAAAACTCGAGAACGGCTGGGCCGATTGAGCTGATTTTGGTTTAAAATGTTTGTCGTAGTCCAGGGCTACTTATATCTTGTAAGAATATTATCATTTCACGTATCATGTGGACAAAGCCGCGGGATGCAAGTAGTGTTCACATAAAGTAAAAAAGACGGTATTTTTTGACGCTGGTAACTCTATTAATAAGTAGGTAGTAGGTAAGTAAGTAGTAGGAAATGTATAAGTTACTCGTTGCTATGAATTTTATTCATGTTATTACAGAGTTCGGTGGTAATAGAGCACCATGTCGAACCTTCAAGTGAACGAGGACCTGCTGAGGGAGAGAAAGAAATGCAACTTCGACGTGCAAGAGCTGACGCACTTCATAGATGGGGGGAAGGAGGCGACTAGAGACCGCCATGAAGTTGGTACGTGAAATCCCATTCTTGTTCTTAATTAGATAGTGCCACTTAGTCCGTGTGGCTTACGGATTTAGAATAGAACCCTATCTTATCCCATGGGTGTCGTAGAAGATGTCTAAGGGGATATTACAAAACAGGCAGCAGTTACCAACCCACCTGCCAAGCGTGACGACTAAGGCAAATCACTCTAAAAGTCAAATGTAATGGGGGAGCCTATGTCCAGCAGTGGACGTTTGCAGGCTGATGATGATGATGAAGATAGCATAGTGGCGTTCACTCGCCAGATGGAAAGCAAAACAAAAAGCAAGTCACTTACGCAACGAACAAGTAACCGCATGCTGGCCTGCAAGATAGTTAGGCAGCTCTATACACCGTCTGTTCCCGAAACGCGACCGAATTAAATTCACGGTTGTTTCGCCGAGCGTACTGTGGTTGCCCAATCAGAAGACCAAACCATACCACCAACTGAGAAGCTTAAAAAAGTAAGGTCAAGTGATCTGAAAAGCTTATTAGTCCTATTCGCACTTTCAGAGGAGATGGTGCTAAGCATAAAGGATTTGCAAGACGTTATTCCAGAAGGGTACTTGAGCCACAAGGAACAGTACGAGAATTCAGTAAGGAAGTCCGTCTTGCTCATCCACCGTCTGAAGGAGCATGCCCTTAAACACTCCTCATTCGATGCTTACAAGTAAGTCAGTAACTACCACAGTATACCAAAATCACTAGTGACAGAAGTGAAACTTGAACGAATCTGTAGTCAATCAGAAAATGACTTGATTGTCTCCAAAGTCCTGGGCTGGTTTTCATAGATTAAAGCTAAGAACCGTCTCGATAACATTAGCTCCATAACCAGCTCCGTTATAAGCCGCAACAGCCAAATCCATCGCTTCGTTTATTGATTAGGGAAGTATTGGATCATAAAACAACAGAAGCACTTACTTACTTAGAGCAAAAGCACAGACTCTTCAAACTTAATAACAATAACAACTTACTTCTTTTAGCGTCAGTGGCTAAAATGCATTAGAGACCTCTACTGTAGCGCCTTTCGACGGTCGCCGTCTGTCACCTGCAGCAGTGAAAGTGCTACGTTAGACCGAAGAACTAAGTTGTTCAGCCTGACTTAAAGACTTACTAGAAAATAGTAAAACATTGAGAGATTTCGAGATCCTTGCTTTACGTTTCCTCCTATTTTGCTTACTTCAGATGTGTTCTAGGCCTTCAACCAAATACCGCGTGATGTCGGTGGTGCAGCAGCAGATGCCTATGCTGTTACACATGGGCATGTTCGTGCCCACCATCATAGGCCAGTGCTCGCCGGAGCAGCAGGCCGAATGGCTGCCCAAGGCATTGTCGTTGCAGATCATCGGCACTTATGCTCAAGTGAGTAGGCTGTGATACACTAGCTCACCATATGCTGTGCAAACAGCAGAACTGAAGAAGATACCAGATGCTCAGTGACTTTAGACAGAAAAGAGTTTTCTTTCAGTTGAGGTTTAAAACGGCATCTAGTGATCGACAAACTGCTGTTGTGGATCGTCCATTCATGCTTTTTGAACTACAATATCTGCTTAACATCCGGCAGGATATAAGTAGTTAGTTAGTAGGTAGTCGGGATGTAGGTAGAGTCAATATTAAAAAAAAGATCGTGGGAAGAGTTGGACAGACGACTGATAACAGCCGCAGGATAGCGCTGGATGTAAACTGCTTACAAACGGCTACTACAGGAGTTATTGGGGATCTATTTCTAACAGTGGACATTCTGCGACTGGTTATGACAATGATGAATTTATAAAAAAATATGTATGTGAATAAAAAAAAAATAAAAAAAAATAAAATATGTATTTAATTGTATGTGAATATTACAGACAGAGCTTGGTCACGGCACGTTCCTCCGAGGCCTGGAGACCACGGCCACATACGACCCTTCCACGGAAGAGTTCGTCCTGCACACGCCTAAGCTAACAGCCTATAAGTGGTGGCCCGGTGGATGTAAGTAGATGCATTGCTTCTTCAGTTCAAATCTACTATCTATCTATACTAATTTTATAAAGCTGAAGAGTTTGTTTGTTTGAACGCGCTAATCTCAGGAACTACTGGTCCGAATTGAAAAATTATTTTTGTGTTGAATAGACCATTTATCGAGGAAGGCTATAGGCTATATAACATCACGCTGCAACCATTAGGAGCGAAGAAATAATGGAAAATGTAAAAAAAAACGGGGAAATATAACTATTCCACGCGGACGAAGTCGCGAGCACAGCTAGTATAAAAATAAGTCGGGTTTTACTTCCTGATCCTGACGCTTTAACTCCAGAACGCATGAACCGATTTCTACGGTTTTGCATTCGTTGGAATTGTCTCGGGTTCCGTGAGGTATATAGCAAAGAAATTTCACGAATTAAAAATTCAATAGGATGGGGGCGCACAGCTAGTACCTAATTTAATAATGTGATCCTACAAATATAAATAGAAAATGCCACGTAGTCCCAGTGACTATCATCCATTATAAGTAATTATCCTAAAAGAGTTTCTACGGAAATGTAAATATGTTTTACAGTCGTGCACTGTTGACAGTGTGGTTGTGGTCATTGAGAGTCGGTTATTTTTAGTTGCCGCTTTTGCAGTTCGTCTCCACTATTCTCTGCACTTTTCCACTGTTCATGGGGCAAATGTGACAGAAGAGTTTTTTTTTTAAATTTAACTAGGCCAGGCGCGCACTACAAGTTTTTTGGCGTGCGACAAAAAAAGCAGCGGCATAATGCCGCACTGTTACTGTACCCCGTGCCGTCAAGTGCGCGCAATACAATTGGTACAGTATTCTGTCGCGCGGCGAAAAATTCGTAGTGCGCGCCTGATCTGAATCCTCTGGGCTCAAGACTACTGCAAACTAGACAATACGGCTCTACAGTACTTGTGAGTTTGGATAAAGTAAGTTTTCAGACAGAAGTTGCGTAGACACGTATAGACTTTTCAGGACTTCTCAGGCAGGAAGCTTAAAAAGTGATCAGATACCTTGACATTTAAACTTGGAAAATGATAAGCTTCTTGCTCGTTTCAGTGGGTCAGACGGCCAACCACTGTATTGTGGTAGCGCAGTTGTACATCAAAGGGGAATGCTACGGCGTCCATCCCTTCATCGTCCAGATCAGGGACACGGAGACACACGTGCCGCTCCCGGGGATCAAAGTGGGAGAGATCGGGCCCAAGATGGGCTACCAGACGGCGAACAACGGGTTCCTTGCCTTCGATCACTTTAGGATCCCAAGGAATAACTTGCTGATGAAGAATGCTCAAGTTGAGAAGGTTGGTGGTGCTGAGTGTTTTTAGTCTTTTACCTACAGTTAAGTTACAGTTTTAAAAAAAAAACTTAGTCTGGTAATTCTCAACCCGGCATTGGGTTGGTGTTCTCACCAACCAACCCAATCCCGGGCAATCTGCATCCACTCTCCTGACTAATGCCAATGCCTAACTTATAAGTAAAATATATTTTTAATTTGGGAAGAAAATATTGTCGCTCAGATCGTCATATCGTCATCTAGTTAAACTTAGAGGACTCTACCATGACCTTATAATTGTGGTTACAATAATTAAACTGAGGTGATTACAAGGAAGCTTGTGATATTTTTTGCTTTAATTACGTAAATGGTTTAGTTGTTATATTTTCAGCCTTTTGAATCTGCACTTGACACTTTATTTAATGAGGTCACTTATCATTAGGTGACCCACTGTAAGGTCTACCTTCATATATGCTTTATTATTTTTACATACCAAAATTACAATGTAAGATAAAAGTTATGGGATATAATTACATCTTACGATGCCTACACATAAGGTCTAGGTTTCCATCAAATTCGCGAAATTAATTCATTTATTCATATAGAATTGTGGCAAGCACATACCATTAAAAATGAATCTACCACCGGATGCAAAATGTCGCTTCTATCGAGAACGTTACATAATGTATATCGTCAAGGGAAATGTGTAATTATGCATCGTGTAACAGTGGTGATGGTTCCACGTACCTACTTACTACCTCTGCGTTTTTTTCAATTCAAGAATACCAGAGCATGTCTTCTTGCAGTTACGCCCAGCAGTATATCATGCAACAACATGTCCCTTAATTTACCCACCATCGCGTTTTGGCGCTAACTGTCCCTTAAGAGACGAAGATTCTCGAAGATCCTTCTTCTAAAACGAACCTGTTACACTAACCAAGGAATGCGCCAGCAGTTTTTACTGAATAAACTTTCCGCATAATTACAGAACTATTTATAACAAAACCTTGCAATTGTTTCCAAAGTCGTAATTATCTGGTAATCGGTCAAGGCAATATTGCCAGGTTGTTTTACGAGCGATGTTTTATGTTGATTGCCCATTAAGATACAGCGGACATTGTAATTTAAAACCACATCATATAGTGACCTGCGACCTTTATTATGTGCCCATGTACCTAACTTTGTATGTATGTCGCAGTCATCTGGTTGAATCTGCTATTTAATTGAATGACTAGCGCGTTCATTGAATGACGACATTTATTTGAATGCCTAAAGGACAACTCGTCAAGTTATTGAATGAAACGTTCAACGTCTTGACTGAACGTCATTTTAGCATAGTCGTTGAATGGGTAAAAGCCGCCTGTTTAATGTTTAGTTTTTAATTTTTCTTTAAAAGTATCCGGAGGCGGCGTATTAATAGGTAAATCCTTTTTGTGCGAAACCGGTTACGTATAAAGATCATTTATTCCCCATTCGCAATTGGTTACGAGACTACGGTTACATAGACGGCCGAAGGGAATCCCTTCTGTCACACTATTTTATTACGTATAAGTCCGTTTAAAGTAAATCTAATAAAAAAATATCAACACTCAGGTGATCTTGTTCGACGCCATATTTGTTTTAGAAACTACTAACGCCGCGCGGGAAAAAAATGAACTAAATTACAATCACTTGACTGCTTTTACGTCCGCTCTTTTCAAAGGGCTATGTTTCAATCCGCTACCTAGTTGGACGTTAAGTGACGCGTGTTTAGTCAACGTTCGGTCTAGTCATTCAATTGAATGTCGTCATTCAATGAACGCGCTAGCGATTCAATTGAATAGGAGATTCAACCAGATGACTGCGACATGTACCTACACATTGTCATGAATGGTTTTGAAATATTTCGAGTAATGATTTTCATCACTGCTGGAAATAGGCCCCCAATGACAATTGTCATTTGGAGGAATTTGCCTTAGTCAACACGCTTGGCAAGTGGCTTGGTAACTGTAGTTGGCTTTATTTGAAACAAGGTAAACGCTGCTGTTCTCTGATATTACCTTAGTTGTCCTATTACCTTGTGTTCTACCACACATAGGACTTAGGATGAAATCATAATCATCATCAGCCTAGTGCAGTCCACAGCTGGATATTGGCCTAGAAGTATCTGGAGGCTTTACTCATAATCGCTACGCTCTGGGAAGCTTCCATCGCCAAAAGGAGTTACGCCATGCGATCGCCAACTCGCCTAGGATTGGAGATCGCATAGCATAACTCCTCGCTCCGATGGAGCTGCTGCCCGTCATCGGACTGTGGTATTTAGTTACCCCTTGAATCGTGACGATTATACCGCCATCAGTCATCAGTAACCTGTAATACCCCTGGTGTTGCAAGTGTCCATAGGCTACGGTAACCGCTTAACATCAGGCGTAAAGCCGTAAGCTTATTTGCCACCCTAGTGGTATAAAAAAAACCGACTGGTGGTATAATCGTGCTCGTGCCCGGCTCTGGTAACCGCCAGAGCTTCGTTTGTTATTCGGCAGGATTTACTACGGGCAGATGAGGGTGACTTGGAGCGAAAAGATCTCCCCATTTCGAAAGACAAGAATAATATATTTAAAGCACAAACATTTGTGTTCATGAACATATCTGTTTGTATTGTATTATTTACAAAAAAATGTATGTGTAAATATGTATGTATTTACAAAAAATAAATGTATCTAAGTAAGTTTATCAGTTGTCTAGTAGGTACCCATAGTACAAGCTTCGGCTTAGTTTGGGGCTAGGTGGCGTTGTGTGGCCCAGCGTGGCATGTCTTGGGTTATCTATACTTATAATAAATCTGTAGAGAGGTCAATTCTGTACATGAAATATATTTTCAAAATAACTATCAGAGGGTGATTAGTGATCGATACTGATGCCAAAAATGCAATCAGTAAAATTTTTGTCTGTCTGTCTGTCTGTCTGTCTGTCTGTCTGTCTGTCTGTCTGTATGTTCCTTATAGAAACAAAAACTACTCGACGGATTTTAACGAAACTTGGTACAATTATTCTTCATACTTCTGGGCAGGTTATAGTATACTTTTCATTACGCTACGATCAATAGGAGCAGAGTAGTGAAGGAAAATGTTGGGAAAACGGGAGAAGTTACTCCATTTTTTAAGCTTCCGTCGCGTGTGCAGCCTTAATGGTTAAAGTTACATAGAAATTATGTATGACAGAAATATTTTACATAAAATTGACTAAAAAATATCCCGCAACAGCATATGTCTATCTTTTATGGTTGACTCACAATAACACGTGTAACTCCTGATAGCTTAGCAGTTCGGAGCATTCTGATTATATTTGTTTACTCTTACGTTTATAATACTCTCATTCATCCCTAATTTAAAAAAGTTATCATTATTACCTATTCAATAAAAAAAGAATCATAGAAATCGGTATAGAAACACCAAACTTATACATGAAATAAGCCATCGCGCCGTGAATACTGAATCATGCTATAAGGATTATTTTTGTGTAACGGTTGCCGCGCTCGACACGGGTCGCGGCGGCGGTAGGGTATAAAAAGGCGGGAGGTCCGAGAGCTAGCTTCATTTAATATTTGGCTGTTGATGCGTTCAGAGCGATCGACCTTATTGACAGACAATAATTGATATTGAGAAACCGTGCTTATCAGCGCGACTTTTAGTGTTTAAATAGTTTATTTGAATTTCTTTTTTTTGTTGTTATATTGTAAAATATTCGTTCAAATTAAAAATTATTAAGCGTAGGTACTTTTATTAATTAAAGTAGTTATAAGTATTTATTTTTAAGTGAAGTAGGTATAGGTAGATAGTTTTGCACAGGCGTTTCAGCTTTATTTTCATTTCTTTTTTGTTGTGAGTTGTATATATCGCACCCTCCGGCGAATAAAGCGGTTATTGCAGAATTGCTATTTTTCAGGAGAAGCAAAAAACCGAAATCGGTGAATATCTCTGAAACTATAACTTTCAAATAAATGCTTTTAACTTTAATTGAAAGTAGATTTTTGATTGTACATAATATTTAAAAACTAAATTAATTTAATGGGAAATTCATAGATAAAACCTCAAAAATATGTAATACCGCATAACAATATTATTGTTTTAGTCGTAGGGTGACATTACCACTTTATTCGCGGCAGCCTTCTATCAAAACTGCCCGCGCAGCGAGGCATAGCGACAGTATTCGTTAGTTTTTGGTGTCTATTCTATTGTGAGTAATAACTTCTTACCACTTTATTCGTGTGAAATTAAAAATAGGTTTATATTGTAAGCGTTGAATACTATTATATTCGCGGAACATTCTACATAAACCATTACTATAACAAGTGAATGCAACAACATTAAAAATATAGTTATTATTGCTACATTTGTGTTTTTTTTAATTTTATTATTAAATTAACATAAAAAAATATGAATTACAACTAAATTAACTCTCATTAAGTCTAATTCCTATCAAAATCAGGTTTTTGAGCTATGCTTAGACCACAGCACATCGAAATACTTTACGGGGTTTGGGTCATTTTGGAGTCGTTTTAAATTTTGGTGACCACTTATGGAAGTTATACTGTTCGAAAGAGTAATTCTATCGGATTTTAACGAAACTGGGTACAATATTCTTCATACTCCTGGGCAGGTTATAGCATACTTTTTATCACGCTACAATCAATAGAAGCAGAGCAGTAAAGGGAAGTGTTGGGAAAACGGGGGAAATTTTTACCTGTATGTTTGAATGCACATCACGCTAAAACTACTGCATAGAAATAAATGCGGTTTTTACCAATGTATTGCTAGAGGTCTAACTTAAAATTTAAGTACCATTTTATGAAGTCTATTATTTTTAAAACGCGATATCCACGCGTGCGACGCCGCTGGCACAGCTAGTTTATTATTATTTATTTATTAAAGCACTCTTTCAGGACGGCACCTACATAAAGTCTAAGAACGAGAAGCTGACGTACGGCACCATGATGTTGGTGCGAGTGATGATCGTGTCCGACATGGCGTACGAAGTGGCGCGTGCTGCCACCATAGCCGTCAGATACGCCGCCGTCCGGCACCAGTCGCACATCAAGCCTGAGTGAGTGGCGAAACACACATATTCATCATCAGCCTATCGCAATCCAGTTTAAGAGAGGTAGGGCATAGCGAATCTTCGCTCGAATTGAGCCGCCCGTCCGGGGAAGGACCTCCACCCTATAGAATACCGCAGTCAAATGACCTCTGGGTCGTGTTTCTGCCGGTGAGTAGGGTTTCCGGAGCTCGTGGGGGGTTAGGGTTGGGCCGGCATGGCGGTGGCAACTGACAGGTAACTGACCAGTTACTTGCCCGTTGTCACAGCGACTTGGGCTTCTCTTTCGCTCTCCATCAGGTGTAGGGAAGCCACTATGTCGAGCCACTATAAAAAAAAAAAAAGTTATTCGCCACAAAAATCTGGAGGCTTTACCCACAGTCCCCACGCGGGACGTAAGGGATGTAAAGGAGTGACCTATCATCTTTTCGCTCCAAGCCCTCACCTGCCCGTGGTGCTTCCTGCCGAACAACAAACGAGGCGCTGGCAACCGACTGGTGGCGGTATAACCATCACAATTGAAAGCGTAGCTAAATGCCACAGGCCTATGACGGGCAGCAGCGTCACCGGAGCGAGAAGCTACGCGCTGCGATCGCCAACCCGCCTGCCCAGCGTGGCGATTATGGGTATATCCTGCAGATATTTGCCCTAAGTGGTGAACAACTGGAGAGGCCTGTGTCCACCAGTGGACCGCAATAAGCTGATGATGCCACGCGGGACAGGCGGATTGCCGATCGCAGGGCGAATCTTCTCGCATCGGTGACGCTGCTGCCCGTCAACGGTCAGCAGCGTCACCGATGCGAAAGTGGTATTTAGCCATGCCATCAATTATACCGCCACTAATTTTGTGCGAAAGTCTCGTTTGTTACTCGGCAGAACACACCACGGGCAGTTGAGTGTGTCTTGGAGCGTAAAGATAGGTCGCTCCCTTTCATCCCCTCTTTCATTACAATCCATCATTTACACCATGCCTATAAGCCTCCCTCAAAGAACACCATCCCGATGGCGAGAACGTCCTACACTTAGTTTGCCATAAAAAAGTGTCTATTTTGACACCCTTCTACATCAAGCTCATCTGATCGTTCATGATGAAGGGCGTTCCGATTTTCACACTTTAAAAAAACATAATATCTTGTACTGCAATTGTTGAAATAGTTCAATGTATAAGTGTTGAACAGTGGAATGTTCTCTGAAGTGTCGTCAGTCTGTGCCTAGATTGTTCAATTCATCAGAAAGTTTATTTGTCTTCTAGCGAGCCCGAGCCGCAGATCCTGGATTACGTGACGCAGCAGCACAAGTTGTTCATAGCCATCGCGAGCAGCTTCGCGTACCGCCTCGCCGGGAACTGGCTGTGGGACACCTACTCGCAGGTCACGCGCGACTTGGACAAAGGGAAGCTGGAGAATCTGCCAGAGGTAAGTGGGCGTACCCATGTTCTGGGCCGAGGAGGGGGGAGTGGTGTAATTGCAAAATTAAAAAAAAAAAAAAAAAAAAAAATTGCTTGTTGGATGTTATTGCTAACATCGATGCTAAAACTCCGCCTATTTTTTTTCGTGGGAATCTCTTCGGATCTTCGAAGTCTGCAACGTCTGCAACGGGAATGCAGACGCCAGTATGTGGTGCTGAGTTAACCCGCTAAGCTCCTAGGTGACCTCACTATCTTCGACAAACTCGGGGGAGTCTAGAACCTCAAGTAGAGATGTTATCACGGCTCCCTCAGTACGGTGGCATGCGCCTTTCGCGACGCACGCTGTAACACGTGCTTAGGACGTCAGTCAACTTCCGGCCGGCATCAATTGTAGCTGTTGTGTAGCTGCTGATCTAGCAAATTGGCGCGTCTTGGGAATGGCCTACGTCTGCTAATGATGATAGCAGCCTGCTGGACAGTGCCAGTGGCAGAGGCAGCGTTTACTAGCACTAAACCAAACTATTCCTTGATGCGTAGGTAGTCGAACGACGCTGATGTATAATCAGGGCACTGTCACTTTTTAGCGCAAAAACGTCAATGCGATATGAATCGCTCCCTAATGTAGCCTGAGCATACTCGTACATCTACCTCTAAAATGAAGGTCACTCGAAAGTAGAAAAAATATTTTTTTGTCATTTTCTTTGAAAATTCTGACAATGGATTTGCAAGACGCACCATGAAAGTTAAATGTCAACGCTTTATTTGAAATAGGTATAATACCAATTTGCATTTAGTTTCTTATTTACCCATAAATGTTTTTGTATTTGCGAGATACCACACCTTGACTGAAACATAATGTGTGTGTGTGTCCTCCTTTACAAAGGCTGATTTTGAAGGAAAACCACCTAGGCTCTTCCCTGGGACTTAGAGTATGGGGTCCTTCAAAAAGCTTGTGAAGAGTTCCTTAAAGGGTCGGTAACGCGCTTGTGATACCCCTGTGTTGCAAGCGTTCATAGGCTGGTCGTGTGCTTGTTACCTTAGTGGTATAAAAAAAATAATAAGATGCTAAGTAACGTTTGTTAGCTATGTTAGGGAGCGATTCATCATCTTTTTGCTCCAAGCCATCCTAACCAGCCCATAGTGCATTCTGCGCAATAACAAACGAGGCGCTGGCAACCGAATGGTAGCGGTTTATCCACCACTACAGGCCGAAGACGGGCAGCAGCGTCACCGGAACTAGAAGCTACGCCTACCCAGCGTTGAGATTATGGATAAAGCTTCCAGATGTTTGGCGAAAGCGGCGAACAACTGGAGAAGCCTATGGCCAGCTGTGGACTGCGATAGACTGATGATGCTAATGTTTCTCCTTCAGCTCCACGCCCTCTCGTGCTGTCTGAAGGCAGTGTGCAGCCTGGACGCCACACTCCTCGTGGAGAAGTGCCGGCTGTCCTGCGGAGGGCACGGCTTCATGGTGTCCTCGAACTTCCCCGTCGTACACGGAGTGACTGCGGCTGCCATTACTCTGGAAGGAGAGTATACGGTGCTCCTTCTACAGACAGCGAGGTACGTAAAAATGAAGCGGTGGTTTGTACGGTCAATACAAACCACCGCTTCATTTTTTCCGGTGGGTGTCGTGAGAGTCGACTTAGGAAAAATTCTCTGTCAAAAAAGTCTGGAAGAGATAGCTTGCTAGCACTAAGACAGCCTAGATTGTACCATAGCTCTCTGTACCTAATAGATACCTTTTCTGTAAATTTTAATGTTCATTTTTTGTACAATAAAGAATATCTATTTATTATCTTAGATACCTCGTAAAAGCGTGGAGTCAAGCAGAGGAAGGCAAAGTTATGTCGCCAACAGTCTCCTACATGGTAGATTTTAGGAAAAATCTACTGCACTGGGGCAACAACACAGAAGGCATCATTAGGGGATTCCAGGCCATTGCTGCAGGGTAAGTCTGAATTCTTATTTTTCTTTGCAAATCATCATCATCATCAGCCTTTTGCAATCCACTGCTGGACATAGGCCTCTCCACTCCAGTCGTCCGCCAGTCTGAGCAAACATCTGGAGGATATACCCATAATCGCCACGCCACGCTGGGCAGGCGGGTTGGCGATCGCAGGGTGTAGGTTCTCGCTCCGATGACGCTGCTGCCCGTCATCGGTCCGTGGTATTTAGTTACGCCTTCAACTGAGATGGTTATACCACCACCAATCGGCTGCCATTTCGAAAAATAACGCTTGTAGGAGTAATGTAATGTTTATAGATCCCACGTTGGGGGGGTATATGAGTTCTAGAGTGGATACCGTATCATGGCGATCAATTGGAGAGGCCTATATCCAGCAGTGGACTGTGAGAGGCTGAAATGATGATGATAAAGATATTTTCAAGCACGTTAAGCCCATTGTCTTGCGCTTGATCTGTTGTCCCTATCTCTAGAATAAAGATCTCTTTGCTTGACTCTTAATATTTTACAGAAAAACGAAAGCGGCATATGAAACTCTCCAGAAATACAAAAAAGCGGGGAATGACTACGAAGATGCATGGAACATGGCTTCGGTACAGCTGAATAATGCTAGTGAGGTGAGTAATAACTAAGAACATAAAGTAACTATGAGATATAAGCTTTAGAATGAATTTGCCGTAAAGGTTTATAGGCACTATTGTTCACCAACTCTATAATTGAGTGGATACAAAAATATTGAATAATTTTGAAAATGTTTTCTCTTTTATCCGATTTACATAGCTTAAAATTTATTGACATCACTCCCACGCCGTACAACTTCCATGCTAACCTGTCAATACCGCCAGTTACGGGGCCACTCTAAATAAGTTTAACTCTTTTTCAGGCTCATTGTCGAGCACTGATCTGTGAAGTCTACGGCAAGGAGATCCAGAGGCTGACTACCAATTTATCACCCAGCGTCGCCCGGGTTTTGCATCAGCTCTCAGAACTGTACATGATCTACTGGGCTTTGGAGAAGAGCGGTGACTTGCAGGAGGTATGATAGTAGAATATTGGATGTGGTTTCTAAACCCCTTAAAAGTTTATGAAGTGATCTTTTTGAGGTCAAGTATGCCAGCATTGAAGTCCATCTGTACCTGTAATCTTAAACTACGCTCTGCCTTTGTATTATGATTGGCTGGTTGCTAAAACTAGTGGAGTCACAATTGAACTAATTTATAAGAAAGATTATTAGTATTTTTATATGGATCTGACCGGAACACGAAATTATCGGACCGTTTACGTTATACGCATTTTGAGACGCTTTTGTTTGGTCATCTCCCAGAACATCAAGACTCGAGCCAATATGTCTATATTGGCTCGAGTTGACTATTACTCTTATGACCGAGGTCTAAATTGGCCCGACCCGACCAGAGATCGAATCATTACGCCATAATAAAGAGCGTTTTGGAAGTTTTGGGTTGGTAATGTACGTACATACAGTTGTATATTCATGAACCTACACACTCATTGGTCATTTGATAAAGGTCATTTGATCAGTAGATGTATTTGAGCTATCCTAACAGGCAATCTTGGTGGTGGCAACTGAAAACTTTGATTATTTGTCCGTAGCCACATCGACTTGCGATTCTTTTTCGTTTTGTATCAGGCGAGCGCAAACCCATAATGATGTGCTACTATGAAAAAAATTATCCCAAAGAACGTTAACGAAGTTTTTTCAGGCTAGTTTTCAACGAAGTTTCTTATGCATAGAGTCCATTTTCCAACTTCATATTTGAGTAACTCGACGTGTGATCGTGTGTACTAAGTGTGTACTAATTTCGTTACATACTTAGTTAACTCTTTTTTGTACCGATAAATGATACATATCATAATCATTATCGCTTTATCCATACAAAGCTTAAATAATTATGATCGAGTGGGTTGATATTATATATTCTTTATCGTGATAAGATAAGAAGAAAAATATTTAAGAAGTACTTTGAACCTTGCTCAAAGTTGTTAAATTCGCGTAACAAACTCGTACTGAAATCTGCTGATAATACTATCTGCGTGTTTAATAATAATTGTAACTAAGTGCTGTTTATTATTTTAATTGTATGTACAAGCCTAATGCTTTTGTTGCTGATGGAAATAACTACAAACTTGTTTTTCTTTTATTTAATTTTAAAAATAACAAGTTATGTAAATAAAAGCTCGTAAAAAATATAATGCATGATTGTTTATTTTCGTATTAATATTTTCATTTTAAAGCAAACAGCACGCCTCCACTTTATCCAAAGCATGGATCCAAAGCTACTTGACCAATAGGATCCAATGCACTGAGATATCATCATATGAGGAACAATCAAAAAGTATACAAAACTCCAGGTCCAATTTTAGGACGGTGCAATATGGTGTCCCACAGGGAAGCATATTGGGACCACTACTTTTTTTAGTATACATTAACGATTTACCTTCTATTACCAAGCACAAAGTCATACTATTCGCCGATGATTGTTCTATTATTATTCGCGCGGATGAAACTAGCAATTATGTTAATGACGTTACCGAGACATTCGAAAGGGTAAACATATGGTTGGAAATGAATAACCTATTTGTTAACTTGGACAAAACTAAGTTGATTCAGTTTGCCGCACCACAGGTGAAATGTAAATCAAACCTGAAACTAGTGTACAGCGGAAAAGAAATTGAAAACGCTAATACAGTAAAATCCCTAGGTATATACATAGATAATCACACAAATTGGCATGCTCACACGGAACACATTACAAACAAGCTTAGTAGGTTCACCTTTGCTCTGAAGCGTCTGTCGGATATCTCTACTAGACAAACTTCTTTATTGGCATTCCATGCCTATATCATGTCTAATCTACGATATGGTATCATCTTCTGGGGAAATTCGTCTGGGCAGGAGCAAGTGTTCAGAATGCAGAAAAAATGCTTAAGGGCTGCTTGCGGCATCTCTGATCAGACGGTATCGTGTAAACCCCTCTTTAGGGACTTAAAGATCTTGACTCTGCCGTGTTTATATATATTTGAAATGGCTCTGTTTGTTCAGCGAAATATAAAGTTATTCTCGCTTAATCAATCACGGAATGGCTTGCCTTTGCGTCATGGTCAAAATATAGTTTATCCTGCGGCGAAATCGGCTATGTTTACCCGCAATATAATGTTTATGTGTGCCAAGATATATAGATTTATACCCAAAGAATTTAAAGATAAAAATGTCAACACGTTTAAGAAACTTTTGTATAACTGGTTAGTTGACAAGGCCTACTATAAAGTGTCGGACTTTTTTCAGAAATATAAATGACAAATGTATGTAATGTTGACATAATTTTAATTTAATATTTTAACATAATTTAATTACTTACTAAAATTGACTTAATTTTGACAATTGCTTAGTTTTAATTTTAATTGTAATAAATGTTTAAGAGTTTATTGAATACCTATTGTACACCTTCATGAGGTATATCATGGCTGAGCTATCTATGATTGTAACAACTTTTAATGTACCTACCTATGATAATGCAATAAATAATTTTGAATTTTTGAATTTTTATCTATCGGTAGAGTAATTTTATTTTATTATACCTACTTACGATTAATGTTTAATGCTTGTTTCGTATTCTTGTAGTCGCCGAAAATACATTTTTAATCTGTTTCGCGATTTCAGCAATAATATTAAGGTATGTAATGTTTTGTTTCAGTACTCAAATATCTCCAAGAATGATCTGACACTGTTGCGGCAGAAATACGAAGATCTCTTGGCTCTCATCAGACCAAATGCCGTTGGGTTGGTCGACGCTTTTGATATCCGAGACGAGGTAAGCTTATTTTTTAAAAGGAAAATTAAAAATACTATCCTTGTCTTTCCAGTTCAATTAGAGCTTTCTGATTCTAAGGTGCTAATCTGAACACATGGTGTTGTTTTAAATTTGGTCGTTGATTCGTACCCTCTCTAAATCTCTTTAAACTCACCTATCTTAGCCTACCTTTCCACATCTTGTAGGAAACTTATAGGGTAGCTAATTACATGTGAGAAAAGACAAATAAACATTTTACTTACTCGTATTTTAAAACATCTATCACATAATTATCTTAAAGCTTAAGCTCAGTGTTTAGCTCAAAACTTTGGTCATTAATTTGGGCCTGACTGTGCGGTTTCGACAGCATTTGATCAAACTACGTCGATTCTCATCGTAGATCCTGTGGAGATTTCCTGTCGTCTTAGGAACCACTGTGCCACAGTCTTCGACTGTGCATCAGTGTGTACTTACTACGAGTCATGATATTCAGAGCGTTGTTTACGCTTTAAAAATTTTACGTCACAAAATGTATCTTGCTTCGTACCTGATGAAGTATTCACTTGGTTTCTAGGTTTTGAACTCCACGTTGGGTTCATACGACGGCCGTGTGTACGAGAGACTAATGGAGGAAGCTATGAAGAGTCCCCTCAACCAGGAACCAGTAAACCAGTCTTACCACAAATACATCAAACCTTTCCTGGATAAAGCCAAGCTGTGATAGTACCGGACTTCAATTTTTAACCGACTTCGAAAAAAGGAGGAGGTTCTCAATTCGTCTCTATGTATAATATTTTTTTTTTTTATGTATGTTCACCGATTATTCCGTCAATTATGGATGGATTTCAAAAATTTTTTTTTTGTTCGACAGAGGACACTTCCGAGGTGGTCCCATTATCACCAAGTCAGGATCTGATGATGGGATCCTGGAGAAATTGAGGGCAACAACCGAAAATTGTATGCTCATATGGTGTTTTTGTTACGTTATCATATTCTACTCAGGTATATGCTTCCGGGCGTCAACATCTGTTGCTGATGATGAAGCCACAGAACTCCTTAACGGTTAGGAGTTAGGGAACAGTACTGACATTTGTCGATAGAAACTAGGTAGTAGTATGTACTTATGCAGGGCTAATAGGGCAGGTGATTTGGTAAGTGATTTGCTTGATTCTAGATCGCAAAGTCTTCACTTGACTAAAAGCAAAATTTTTCATTCCTAAGTAAAACTCTTAAGGACATTAATTAGCCCTTATTCAAGGTCACAGCACATTAACGCAACTAAAAATAGAGAAATAAAATTATTTTTTAAAAAAAATTAAACCGACTTCAAAAAAAAACACAAACGACCAAAACTAAAAAGCGATAAATAACGTAAGTAATTCTATCCTTAATACATATTATGTGTATAACTATAATTATTTAAATATTACAATTATCACTTATTTTTGAAGTCGGTGCCAGCCAACAAATAATGTAAATGTATATTGTCGTGTGGATTTGCCGGCCGCGCGCGTCATACAACAGTCTACGTTAGGTACCTGGAGGCTGGCACCGACTCCAAAAATAAGTGATAATTGTAATATTTAAATAATTATAGTTATACACATAATATGTATTAAGGATAGAATTACTTACGTTATTTATCGCTTTTTAGTTTTGGTCGTTTGTGTTTTTTTTGAAGTCGGTTTAATTTTTTTTAAAAAATAATTAACCATATTAAACTACGTTGCTAAGAATAATTATAGAGAAATAAAGTATGTTAGAGAGAGAGGTATCATGAAATTTTCACATATACTAGTATCTTGTATATTTCTTTTGTTCGTTTACCAAGTCAGTAGGTATGTAAATGTATGCTTAAATAAACTAATGCCTGAATAGTAAGCCTACTTACGAAACTAGGCACTTATTTTTCCATACTGATTCAAATCAAATAAAAATGTGGGAAACTTTGAATTTATTAAGAGAACGTCGACGAACGAATTAAAAGTACTTTGGCTGTAATAAAATGTGTACTATTTTTTTTGGATTATATTTTGTGTGTGTGTGTGTACCTTACATTAATAAAATGTTAATTTAATATCAATAAAAGAAGTAAGTAAATTTTGTAACTGAGACTATATATCAGCCTTAAACTTGAAAATAAGGACAATATGTTATTTATAATGCCTGTGTAAATTTGCTAAAAGTTGTTTTAAATAAATAATTAATATGTTTAAAAGTTATTCGTTTAAAATTTTTGGGATATAATTTTTACATTCATATTTTTAAATAAACGATTCAGATGTTCTGGTTATAAAATAACACCTTTTCACTTGGATCGGAATTCACGTTAAGAAGTTGGTCTTAGGCCTGATCTCTCTCCGCCGTGTCGAATTATCATCCCAACGGATTATGAGAGTGAAGGACATTCTGTTTCTGTTTGCGCAATCACATTATAAGTAGGCTTGTTTGGCTAAAAATGTAATTAGTCCGTCTTTTAGCTTATTTAAAAAATAAAAGACACGTATTTTTTTATTAATAAATTAGATTAAAAAATTCAGAGTTATAGCCTGTTAAAATTACGCGTGACGTCATTCGGTGAGGCATTTTAACGTAGCCGAGTGACGTCCCACCACTCCTAACTTTTGATGCCTTACTATCTTTGCTATTTTTTATTTGAATGAAAAAAGGAAAAATACGTGTCCAATACATTTTTATGATCTCAAATGTGGACTAAATATAATGTAATTATTTTGACCCCCAAAACATCTCTATTGCGCACACCAGAGGTCTGTTGAGGCATCTTGGATATAGGCCGCTCACACTGACCAAAATTCGGTCAGAATAGTACCTATCATTGTCCGTTTTAGTCTTCTACACTTTGAAATAGGATAAATAATTATTTTAAGAATATTCCAATACTGACCTAACCCATTAAAGAATATCTATATATTTCCTCATTAAAAAACCATACCTATAGTCACTTGCAATGAGAAAATAACTGTTTGTACGTAGATAAATCCGTCGAGTAGGTAACCAAATTTAATAATTTTCCCTAATGGGAACAATCAACATACTCACATAAAACAGGAAAAATTTTGTATATAGGTAAAAGCACATCGTTCCTTATTAAAAAAAATTAGAGAGGTAGGGCATAGCGACTCTTCGCTCAAATTGACCCGCCCGTCCGGGGAAGGACCTCCACCCTATAGATAACCGCAGTCAAATTACCTCTGGGTCGTGTTTCTGCCGGTGAGTAGGGTTTCCGGAGCTCATGGGGGGTTAGGGTTGGGCCGGCATGGCGGTGGCAACTGACCAGTTACTTGCCCGTTGTCACAGCGACTTAGGCTTCTCTCTCGCTTTCCATCAGGCGTAGGGAGGCCATTATGTCGAGCCACTATAAAAAAAAAAGAAATTTTATAAAAATTACTAAATATTCCGATCGATGCCGATCGAACCACGGATCGAACTTATGTATTCAAAATGTGAAATCCTTTAAAGTTATGTGTCAATTAGCACAATAATAAGTAACTACTTAGGTAAACCGGTACAATGAATACGATAAAATATACAATGAATACCTACGACCCAAATAAAAAAAAAAAACTGATCTTTGTACTCTGCCACATTTACGAAAGTCATCCAACATTATGCACGCATAGATACCGCTAGATACAATACATCTCTCGTAGTCATTTTACGATTACGAATACGTCATATCTCTACTTATCAGACCAATATTTGCCTACGCTACAGACCATCCTAATGTTATTTAGTTGCTAGTAACGATCGTCGTAAGTGGGGCGTGTTGTAAGTGTTGTAACTTGTAACACAGGCGTAACTAGACATACGTAACTCAAGAAAATGGCGAACGTACACAAAATAAATGAAGATTTAATTAGAGAGAGACAGAAGTGCACATTTGACATAAAGGAATTGACACATTTCATTGATGGCGGCAAGGATGTAACAGAGGAGAGAAAGAATTTCGGTAAGTTTCAAAACAATAATAAATAGAACGTAATATTATAACACAAATATCCGGTTTTTATTGCAATCGTGACATGTTACGAATGAGCGAGAAGCGAGAATGCACGATCAAGTGACAGATATGTTTTTTAATTATTTTACGGCGCGTGGAACTCTGCGTTTTTAAGCCGGTCTTTGGTTATACCAGTCGAGAGATAGGTGGATGACCTTGTTTAAAATTAAAATACTACTATGTATGTAGATCTATCGGCGCGTTTGAATGAAATTCTTACTATAAAGACGACTTTGTGGGATATTACTAATTGTTTATTATAATAATCGTATTTATTCTGCATTAACATAAAGTGATGTGGTATTAAATTATATAGTTCGCTATTATTTCTTGCAGTAGACAGATATGTACTTTTTATTGCAAAATAAAAACTTAGGACTACTTAGGCATAGTGAATAATGAAATTGTTGTACAATTTAGGCGGTCTTATCGCTATTAGCGATCTCTCCCAGACAACCTTCGGGTAGAGGATAACAAGACTAAAAGGTGTAGTTCAAACGACTCTATTCATAGGCTATGCCCAATTGGGCAACATGATGTACTGGAATAATTGTAATTCACATCTTGTAAACATTCATGAAAGGCAATAAACGATTTGATTTGATTTTTGACTCTTAATTTGAAGCTTCCATTTTGGTATCTAAAAACGCATGACTCTGGTGCAATAGGAAATACCGGTAATGCATTAATACAATGTTGTATTTTCACAGTATACTAACACGTAGATTGATATTGGATCGGAGCAATGTATGTGATGTTGTCTGATATTTATTTATTTATTATTTATATTATCTTAACTAATATTATAAAGCTGAAGAGTTTGTTTGTTTGTTTGAACGCGCTAATCTCAGGAACTACTGGTCCGAATTGAAAAATTATTTTTGTGTTGAATAGACCATTTATCGAGGAAGGCTTTAGGCTATATAACATCACGCTGCAACTATTAGGAGCGAAGAAATAATGAAAAATGTAAAAAAAAACGGGGAAAAAATAACTATTCCACGTGGACGAAGTCGCGAGCACAGCTAGTTATATAATATCGTCAATTACGCAATCAATTTATGATCTAAGATCACACGCACATAAAATTGATGCATCCAAACTACAAATATTATCACATGCGATTCTGTTGATAAAATGTAGCTTATATATGGGATTGTGTCTGATAAATGGGGACTGAAAAAGGCTTTCGAATCGAAATATATAAAAGTAGAAACTGACTGACATATCAACGCACAGCCTAAACGGCTAAACGTAGGCACTTGAAATTTGGAAGGGACGTAGCTTAGGTACCGTAGAAGTGCACTAAGAAAGGAACCCGGAACTCCACCGCGGGGCGCAGCTAGTATATAATAAATCTACTAGTAATAGCACTTAGCATCGGGTATTTGCTCGTACTCGACGATAGTTCGCACGACCATTGAGATCAGGGGCCCTACTACAGAAAACGAAAACGATCGTTCGTTGAACCGGTCCCTCCCGTGTTCTAATATATAAATTAAATTGTTGATAATCGACGTTGACGAACTTGAGTTAGTATATTCGAACACGGGAGGGACAAATCAGAGGGATCTATGGGGAAAAAATACGCGATCCGTTCAACGAAACATCGTTTTCGTTTTTTGTAGTAGCGCCCCAGGCTTAGAGTATTTTTATTCTGAAATATAATATTTATCTATTTACTTGCAGAAAAGGAAGTATATAGCATAAAAGAGCTAAAAGATGAAGTTCCAGAAGTATATTTGAGTCATAAAGAGCGTTACGAAAGGGCAGTTCGTAAGGCTTGCCTTCTCAAGACTGTACAGAATGAGTTCGAGAAGAAACATTCTGTGTTGAGGTACGTAATTGTTTACTTTATTTGGGGACCAAAGGCTTTCCTTGTATAACGCCATGACATCAGCAGAGAGGACACCCTTTCAACATTTTTTTTTAGCTCCGGACACCCTACTCACGGACAGAAACACTGCCCAGAGGTCATTTGACTGCGGTATTCACTAGGGGGTCCTTCCCCGGACGGGCGGCTCAATTCGAGCGAAGATTCCCTATGCAAAGTTTGACAAACGGCCCTTTTTCTTTTTTTTTTTGAAACTTTTTTTTATATAGTATAGTGTGTTCACGGCTTGGAAATGGAGTGTCATCTGCCAAATTTGTTTTTTCTTGTAAGCTGTTATTAAAATCTTATCTCTTTTTTTCTATTTATTGTTTTGTTAGTTTGTTACTTATACTAAAATATTGTAATTTTTTCTAATAATGTTCTTTAATTTGTGATTTGTGTGCGCCAAATAAACTGTTTTTCTTTCTTTCTTTCATTTATTTATTTATTTATTTAAAACTTTATTGCACAAAATGGTACAAAAGGCGAACTTAATGCTAGGAGCATTCTCTACCAGTTAACCTTTGGATCATGCAGAGAGCAAATGTGTGTGCGGTGAGTGTAAAAAGAAACACTGTAAAAGATAATACCTAATTTATAATCAATAAACTAATATGCTAAATATACTACTTATTAAAATGTGCTATAAATACGTATACATACATGGATATATATACACATATAAGCAATTAATATAATAATACATATAAAATAAGTATATACAATAATATATATACATATATATACACATACATATATATGCAGGACATATATAATAGATAATCTTGATGAGCAATTTATGAATTACGACGAATAATTCATTCTTTCTATGCCTCTCTTAAAATTTTAATTACATATTTATTACAGTTCATTTAACTTATTCCGCGTGGGGTATGCAGTGATACACGATGTCTCCCCTTTCCTGCTCCACAATGGCATGTTTGTGCCCTGCATCATGGGACAGGGAACTCCTGAGCAACAAGAGGAGTGGGTTCAAAAGGCTACCTCTATGCAAATTATTGGAACGTATGCACAGGTAATTGTAATAAATTGGTAACTAAACAGAATATACATTTATGACCGCTTATAAATCGCTCTAGGTCTAAATCAAAACAACGAATGTATCACAATTATAACACTTACCTAAATACAAGGATCCTACCTCCAATCTTATTAAAAATCGATGTACTTAGATGTAGGCAAAAATTTTCAAAAATATATAAAGTCTGTTAAAGTTTGGGAAGCACTGGATTATTCGATTGTCAGTGGCCATTGTTTTTATCTATATTTCAATTAGCATGAGTTAATTATGAGTTAAAAAATAATACAATTTTGAATCTTAGATGGATGTGATATTTGCGGAACATTTGTTATGTATAATGTTAGCAAGTTCGGCTCTCCCCACGCAAAATGGGCGCTCAGACGCCTGGTTGCGAAAATCGGTCCGTTTAAACTAACTAAATATGTTAATGTTTTTGCAGACTGAACTGGGCCACGGTACCTTCCTACGAGGCCTAGAGACCACGGCAACCTATGACCCGGCGACAGAAGAGTTTATCTTAAACAGCCCCACAATAACTGCCTACAAATGGTGGCCTGGTGGCTGTGAGTATATCTACCTACATCTATATTACTCGTATAACCATCACCCGGTATAACCATCACAATTGAAGGCGTAACTAAATACCACAGACCGATGACGGACAGCAGCGTCACCGGAGCGAGAAGCTATGCCCTGCGATCGCCAACCCGCCTACCCAGCGTGGCGATTATGGGTATATCCTCCAGACGTTTGGCCTAAGTGGCGAACAACTGGAGAGGCCTATGGCCAGCAGTGGACTGCAATAGGCTGATGATGATGATGATGTTGATGTGAAATATGTCACAATAGCTTCGTATTAAGGGCCATAGTACACGGCGTATTTTAAACGCGCCGACGACGCGCGTTTCAGGAACGCACGTCTTCGGCGCCGTGGACGCTGCTTCTTGCGTTTACATTGATGAAACAAGCGCGCGCATGAAGCGCGTTTACTCGCGTTCGAAGCAATACAAACGCGCGAACAAAGGAGCAGAGTAGGAGCAGGGGGTGGTTCAATCCAATAGATTCGCTTTCTTTTACATTTTTTTCTTTTTAAAAGAAGTACTAAAGCCAACGTAAGCAGTGTTGTCTCAACCGAGGCCATTGTGCATCTGAAGAAGAGGAGTCTCTGATCAAAACGCAAAAGCTACGCGCATCTACTGCGCTTATGCGCGCAGATACAGCGCGTATAAGCGCAGTAGAGGCGCGTTTCACGATCGCCCCGTGTGCTTAGGTTACTAGGTTGCGTTCGAATTGCGTTTGAAGCGCGTCATCTGCGCGTCGTCGGCGCGTTAAAAATACGCCGTGTACTATGGGCCTTAGAGTTCTGCCCGCCCGGCCCTAGATTTAAGTACCCAATGATATAACTTAACTTTGAACTTTTAGTAGACCAGATTTTTATTTATCTTTAGATTAAGTAAATATTTTCCCTATCTAATCGTGTTTTTGTCCATATAACGATCTTAAATTATCTTGCAAATAAATACATATAACGATATATTTATTTGCAGGATAACAAATCAATATTATTTTAATTCTCTAATACATGAACGAATTAGATTATGCAAAAACAAGTTCGTTTTCAACAATGATTAAAAATACATCACTTATAATCAGTTCAGTTTGAAATATATGCGTTAATCATGTTTCAGTGGGAACAACGGTAAACCACTGCATCGTCGTTGCTCAACTATTCATCAAGGGAAAGAACCATGGTGTCCATCCCTTCATGGTTCAGATTCGAGATTTGGATACGCACGTGCCCCTTCCTGGAGTCAAAGTGGGCGAAATAGGACCCAAACTGGCATTCCAGACTGCGAACAATGGATTCTTGGGCTTCGAAAACTATAGGATTCCGAGGAAGAATATGTTGATGAAGAATGCTCAAGTACTCAAGGTTGGTAAAATAAATAACAAAGACTAGGTATCACTGAGAGTCTAATCAATCCAAGTTAGTTAGAAGTATTTCATCATCATCATCAACCTATTGCAGTCCACTGATATGCTCATAATCGCCACGCTGGGAATGCGGTTTGGGGATCGCAGGGCGTAGCTTCTCGCTCCGATGACGCTGCTGCCCGTCATCAGCCTGTGGTATTTAGCAATCGTGATAGTTACACCGCCGCCAGTCGGTTGCCAGCGCGTTTCTTACCACGGGCAGGTGCGGTTGGCTAGAAGCAGAAAGATGATAAGTAGGTCGCTACCTTACATTCTACGTTAGAAGTATTTAAGAACTCGAAAAGAACTTCAGCCAGAGTAGAAACTTGCTCATTTTTCGAGAAATATGACTTGTGTGGCCAATAATGCCCTCACTGCCTTAGTTTAAAATGAATTCAAGCCCCTGGCTCATACCTGCATATTTCCAAAAGATGTTTGTCCATATAAGAATCACGAAAGTCTTATAAAGATTGAACTAGCTCACTAACGTACCTACTCCTAAACTAAGCTAACTTAGATCTTAGTGGAACATCACTTCTATTCTCAGTCAAGAGAAATTGTTGACTGACAGTTTGAGTTAAAAAAAGTGCCTACCTAATGGATTTTACATAATTTTCCTTTCCAGGATGGAACATTCGTGAAAGGCATGAATGAAAAGCTGACATACGGAACCATGGTGCTGGTGCGAGTGAACATCGTGTCGGACTGCGCGTGGCACGCCGCTATGGCCGCCACGATAGCCGTCAGATACTCCGCGGTTAGGCACCAGTCTCAGATAAAGTCCAAGTTAGTGTTCTTTACCCTTTTTTAGGGTTCCGTAGCCAAAATGGCAAAAACGGGACCCTTATAGATTCGTCATGTCTGTCTGTCTGTCCGTCCGAATGTCACAGCCAGTTTATTCCGAAACTATAAGAGCTACATTATTGAAATTTAGTACGTAGATGTATTCTGTAAACCGCATTAAGATTTTAAAATAAAATCAGAAAAAAATCCAAAATTTTTGGGGCTCACCATACATAGAACTGAAACTGAAAAATTTTTTTTTCATAGAACCAATACGTGTGGGGTATTTATGAATAGGTATTTAAAAATGATGTTGAGGTTACTAACATCATTTTTTTCTAAACTGAATAGTTTGCGCGAGAGACTCTTCCAAAGTGGTAAAATGAGTGTCCCCCCCCCCCCCGTAACTTCTAAAATATGGGCATGATAAAACTGAAAAAAATATATCATGTGTATGACTATGCAAACTACTAACGAAATTTGGTTTGAATCAAATCTAGATAGTAGTTTTTTTTTAAACGTCATAAATCAAATTACCTAATTTTTTCATTTAATTAACTCCAATATAATAAAACGTAAAGAAAAACATTTGTTTAGCTGTATAGTGGTACGGAACCCTACGTGCGAGAGTCCGACTCGCACTTGGCCGGTTTTCTTACATCCTTCCGAATGGATCCTAAAAGGTGGATCACTTTAAGGCAGCTGCAGTCGGACGGTCAAATATATATAGGAATGCCTAAAAAATGGTGCCGAGACGATCTTAACGAATTAACCCAGCATTGGTAAATAAGGCGAGAGAACGTGAGGGGTGGGTGGCCTTTGCCCTGTAGTGGTATGATGTAGGTGAAATAGTTAAAAAATGTAACGGACAAGATCGTACGCTCATGGTAAGCGTCAAATTAGCCCATAATGTCTACAGTGCCAAATAATAATCATACCTACTGTAAGAACCAAGGTAAGAACATACTTGTCCCTACGAAAAGTGGAAGTACTTCCACCGGGACCGGGGACGGTCCGATGGACCATCTTGTTTTTTGTATATATTTATAGAGTCGTGGTGAAAACTTTGTAAGCGCGTAGTAGGTCTTCCATAGAACTTGATGGAGCATTTTTGTTTTGTATGGAGATTGCGTGCCGCGGATGTTACATCGCCATCTGTTGTATGCTGGCGGAACTAGTGCTTGTTTATTGTAGCGAGTGGAGAAAGTTGTAGCGATATCGCTTAGGTATATACCTAAGTGTCGCTACACTACTATCACTAGTCTGTAATGTTATTGTTCTATACTCAATTTGTTTTTATTTCGCGCAATAAAGAATATCTATCTGTTCCAGTGAACCTGAAGTCCAGATCATAGACTTCTTGACGCAGCAACACAAGCTGTTCATTGCGATCGCGACGAGCCACGCGTACCGCAACATATACTTGCGTTTGAAGGAAGCTTACTTCACCGTCATCGAGGAGTTGAGCCAAGGGAAGATGGACAACTTGCCGGAAGTAAGACTTATTCATTAAAAAACCATCCTTTTAACCATCCATTTTTAAAGAAAGGAAGGTAATGTTTTTCGAGAAATGTTCATTTCTTGGGCATTTTGGCACTGCGGGGCCTAACGGTTGAATGGATTGACGGATAATGTCAAATTTGAATAACGTTTTTTCAATGCTTCCGAACCCGGGTCGAAACTGGCGTCGTAAATAGTTGCTGGTGTATGACCTTTTCGCCAAATTTATTTGATCCAGTACACTATTGGCCTATCGCAATCTGCTGGATTGTCACTCTATTTGATGACCGCTTCGATCAATCATAGGCTTTTTGTACCCTGTACTTTATCATCATCATCAAATCATCTATATTTGCCGATAAGCGGTATTCAGTCCAGAATCGATCCAACACAGGATTAAAGTCATAGAGATAACTCAGACATTTAAATAACCCAAGACATGCCACGCTGGGCCACACATCGCCATCTGACCCCGAACTAAGCCGAAGCTTGTACTATGGGTACTAGACAGCTCATAAACATACTTAGATACTTTTTTTTTGTAAATAAATACATATTATACATAGGAAACACCCAGACCAACACTGTGCGGGGATTGAACCCAGGACTCTTGGCTCAGAAGACAGAGATCACTACCAAATGAGCCATCGAGCCAGTCATCAATTTGCTGCAACGAAAGCCGCTGCGGTAAACGACATCAGGATCAATGTTGCTAACTTTTTAAATTTTCACCTAGCTCCATGCAACATCATGTTGCCTAAAAGCCACGACTACAAGAGACGCCGCGACCCTCATGGAGCAATGCCGGCTCGCTTGCGGCGGCCACGGTTTCATGCTGTCTTCGAACCTGCCCACCTTGTACGGATTAAGCACAGCTGCCGTCACTTACGAGGGAGAACAGACCGTGCTGTTACTTCAGACTGCGAGGTAAGAGATATTCAAAAGCATGACGTAAGAATCCATCTTATCCTAAATATTAGGACATGAACTGGACTCAGCTTGTTATCTCTTAGAAATGTAGATAAGAATATAAGAAGTAGGATACAACGTTTCTATCGCCGAAGGCTGAAGCGAATCTTCACCTGTAAATGTGATTTCTGTAAATGTAAATGAAGATTCGTAAAAGTAAAAGAATTTTCGTAAATAGCAAGTATTTTTCTCCTTTTCAGATATTTGATGAAAGCTTGGATGTCGGCTTTAAAAGGAAAGTCAATTGCGCGAAGTGTGTCTTACTTAGTAGACTGGCTGAAATCCGACGGTCAGCCCTGGCAGAATACTCCCGAGGGAATTGTGAGAGGCTTCCAACACGTCGCAGCTGGGTATGTTCTTCGTATATAGTTTGTTACACGAACATTAAACTATCATAGCATATGATAGCATAACAAAATAGCATCAACTTTATCCAAATCTCTACTTCTTAAATTTCCTCCTCATCTTTCACTCCTATTCTGAGTCCTTTACTGTCCATTCTTCTCCATTATGTTTCACAAATTTCATCTATTCAACAATTTGATTGCAACAATGTTAATAAACTATTAATATTAATTAAATGATTTTTCAATTCTATTATATTATTTTCAATTACATCCCATTATGTTCTTTATTCTCTATTTTGCAGAAAGACCAAAGACGCATTCGACGCCGTTCAGAAACACGTGAAAGATGGAAAAGATTACGAGGTTGCTTGGAATTTAGCCTCCATACAACTGATCAAAGCCAGCGAGGTAAAAAATGTTTTTTTATAGTTTTTGAAAAACTCTCAAATAATGTTATTTAGCTCTAAGAAAAAGAATTTTAGTTAACTTGTTGCGATCATAAGTAGTAGTACTAAGTAATGAACAATATTGCCGTTTACATGTTAAGTACTCGTATAACAAGTTTGTAAATCTTGAAAATATTCTGTGCAACAAAAATAACTCTCTCTTTCTCTCTTTTCTTATCAGCAGCCACCTCTCTCCTACTGATGAACACGGTTGAACCGTCTTTTAAACTGAGATTGACATCACGTACATTCCTTTGCAGGCACACGCCAGAGCCATCCTCGTTCACGGCTATTGGCGGGAGACTCTTCGCAATGAGTCGAAGCTATCCGCAAGCTTAGCAGCCGTATTGAACCAGTTGGCACAATTGTATCTGGTCTACTGGGTACTGGAGACGATCGGAGACTTATTGTTGGTACGTTTAAATCAAATAAGCTAGCAGAAAGGTGATTTACCTCTTTGTGTACATTCATTGTACGAACAACTAAGCTATGGAACTCTTTGTTAGAGTCTGTGTTCCCCGATAGACATAATCTTTAGATTTTCAAGGCAAAATGAAACGGATTTTATTGGGTGAGAGCGCTCCGTTTGTAGGCTAACAGGCGAGTTGAAGTCAAGAGAAACCCATTTACTATTAATTAAAAAAAGACCATTAGGGTTTGAGCGTTCGACAAAGCACACGATCCACTAGGATCGTTCATATTTCTTGGACTTGAAAGAGATTCGTCAAATATACACTATATCAATAAATTGTAAACTTATTGTTTTCCAGTATTCCAACATCTCGAAAGCTGACATCAGCGTGCTCAAAGGGAAGTATGAGGACCTTCTGACAGCTATCAGGCCGAATGCTGTCGGGCTAGTAGATGCCTTCGACATCAGTGACGAGGTGAATTTTGTAGCCTCTAAGGAAACCGAGTCATACAGAGATTTTTGTGAGATCATTAATAAACTCACCAAAAGAACTCTTTGCTTTATCCAGACCATTTTTACAGATTCTCCGATCGACATTGGGTTCGTACGACGGCCGAGTGTACGAAAGACTGATGGAGGAAGCCCTGAAGAGTCCCCTCAACAAGGAACCGGTTAACCAATCCTTCCACAAGTACATCAAGCCTTTTGTAGAAAAGGCTAAGTTGTAAAATATTGATCTATTCCATAGAGGAAAGCTGGTACCTACATTTCATCTTGAAGAGATACGTATCTTCAAGATGTAAAGTACCTTCTTAATTATGTTTAAAAAACTGTTTGTTCCATTGTAAGATCGTAGATTTCTGTGTCTTAACGTTTCGATTGCCTATTTTAATTTTGGTAAAGTGTACGCTATTACCTTAGAATAATAACACTAAGGCTATTCCCATATTTTGTAGCGTCACTCGTTCGGAATCCTAAATAACTATTCGTAAGATGCTGGTGCTTACGATTTTTCCTATATTGACGAACGACTAATTAGAAATAATTTACCAGTAATATTCTTAAAATTATCGTTCATACCTAAAATATACCTACACCTACTGTTAAAAGCCATAAAACAAATGCTGATCGATAAAGAATTTTACTCTGGATCCACTATAGTAGGAGAGCCAGGGATTATTTTGAAGTTACTAAAGCGTCACGGGAACCTATTGCATCGTAAAGATTATCTACTATATAAAAATAAGTCGGGTTTTCCTCCCTGACGCTATGACTCCAGAACGCACGAACCGATTTCCACGGTTTTGCATTCGTTGGAAAGGTCTCGGGCTCCGTGAGGTTTATAGCAAAGAAAATTCAGGAAAAAAGGAGCCATCTGGTGGCGAAACGGAGTTCGCCGGGTTTGCTAGTAGATTATAGAAATATAAGATGCCCATATGATTTACTGACGTAAGAGTAAGAGTATGTATGTATGAGTGTGTTTTTTTACTGAGCAATTTGGACGTAATCAATATTATGCATAATATTAAGCTTTAATATTTTGTCACGTGATAATGTTTTGTATAAAATTTTTATAAAATGTTCATATTTTTTTCTTTGTTTTATTTATCAATCGTATCATCATCAAATTCACTTTGATTGAATGATCATCACCGAATATACCTAATAAATTAAATAAGAATTGTATGAAATCACTGTAAAATATATTTTTTTTACTTGAAGATTGTATGAAAGAGATACGATATTAATGAATTTCACCTTGCTATAAAACTGAGCATACTGCTGTAAATGTTTCTGTGCAATAACAAACGCATACATAATAAACTGAATTTGGAACTGAAGGACTTATTGACAAAATTAAAACAATGCCACGCCTGTGTTGGGTAGAGTTTCCGGATTGGAATATTCATTAGGTTAAAATTTTAAAGCAGGGAAGAAGCTCGATTGTTTGGCTATACATACAATATTTAACGTACTTTTTCTGATATTTCATTTCACCTTGAGATATTTTTTTTTTATAGTGGCTCGACATAATGGCTTCCCTACGCCTGATGGAAAGCGAGAGAGAAGCCCAAGTCGATGTGACAACGGGCAAGTAACTGGTCAGTTACCTGTCAGTGGCCACCGCCATGCCGGCCCAACCCTTACCCCCACGAGCTCCGGAAACCCTACTCACCGGGAGAAACACGACCCAGAGGTCATTTGACTGCGGTATTCTATAGGGTGGAGGTCCTTCCCCGGACGGGCGGCACAATTCGAGCGAAGAGTCCGGCTTATCCAGCACGGAGTTCCGCGGTTATGATTTTAGTTCATTATATAAATTACAATTTAGGAGCAGCTCGGTGGCGCCGCGGTCTTGTTCGCTTAACAATGATCGCAACGTTGTGCAACCATTGGCGCGGTCAATCCGATGATGGGTGACCAAAATTTGACACCGATTTCCTCCGTGCTTCGGAAGGCACGTTAAGCTGTTGGTCCCGGGTGCTATCTTTACCAACTCAGATAGCAGTCGTTACATCATATCAGAGATGATGATAACTCTGACGCCTAAACTGGGAATGGGTATCGCTTACCCTAAGTGTTGCGGAGGTCTGATGGCAGTTGCTCTGTGTAAAAGCTTAGCCCTCGCCCAATCTCTCAGTTTGGGAAGCCGACCCTGAGACAATCGGGAAAAAGGCTAGGATGATGATGATATAAATTACAATTTACTCTCCACATTTATAGCTAATATTAAATTGTAGTTAGCAACATTATTGGCAATCTTATCGCTAAATAATATTGCAACGATAGCACTGATAAGTAATAATCCGCGAAAGTATAGCCGAGTTGTCTGTAACATTGTGAATGAATAGGGTCAAATATTCACTCGTTATGTGCAGAAATGGGCCTCTCAAAGAGGCCGCTTGCCATATATTAATACACAAAAGTTTCTGAATCCGAAGCAAATGTCTCGTGGAGATTTCTACTACAATTAGGTACCATGCTGGTCCGTACACTTCACGTTTCGTTTAAAGAATCCCGCCATATGAAGATGGAAACAAGTTTGCTGGCAAAGAGTTCCTCTATTACAGCGGTATGGCTCAGGAGTTACCGTAAAACGGTGACAAAGCATGCTTTTGTATAATATCATTACCATGTACCCTCACGTCACCGGAACAAGAAGCTACGCCCTGCGGTCGCCCACCCGCCTGCCCAGCGTGGCGATTATGGGTATATCCTCCAGAGGTTTGCCCTAGGTGGCGAGCAATATTGTTCTGTGTATATTTATTATCTGTGTTTTGTTTTTGTTTGTGCTGCCAATAAATTTATTTCATTCATTCACTCAATAGGCTGATGATGATGTACCCTCAAAATAAGACAACAGGCTATTACCACATTCACGGGGTGTTCAGTTAAATGATTTACTATGTTATACACAACTAATAGAAGATTCATAATTTAATATTCTCACTAGCTCCACGATCGAACTAATGAATCATACTAGTGGGAATAAACCGGTCGTATTATAACGATCCAGCATTTTGAGTCACAGCGTATGGAATCGACTTAATTAAAGCATCAACTTTGACTTTTGTTCAATATGTACTTACCTACTTACGCTTTAATGTAGGGCCCAACCACATTCAGTAGGCACCTGCGAATATGCTAGCAACAAAAATTCGATACACCAAAATCAGTTGTGATAAGGTCGTGCTTGCGGATACATGCATTATCTATGCAACCAATTATTTGCAAAAACTAAAGTAAATCGTAATTTTGTATGAGAAATAGCGTGCATAGTTAGTAGTCATGAATGATGAAAAGATCGCGGTAAATGAAGATTTGGCGAAAGAGCGCCTGAAGAGCGATTTTGATGTTCAGGAACTGACTTATATACTGGATGGTGGGAAGAAGAATACAGAGCAAAGGAAGCAATTTGGTGAGTGCTATGGTGTGCTTACTTACCGGAAAATTTATTGCGATGACTATTATTTATTAACGCGGTTAGTCTTGAGGCGGCCTCGTTGAGGTCGCCTGGCCACCGAGAGATCCCGGGTTCGAATCTCTCTAAAAGTAACAAACTGGGCTTTTGAGTTAAGAAATGACTAAATGGCAGCCCTCGAGTTTGGGAGTTGGTATACACACACTCTCGTGTATCGGAATAGGATTGTGTAGCGGCACATTCTCGTTTATCGGAAAAATATCTAAACATCTGCGCCAATAGGAAACTCACACCCTTTAAAATCCTCGAACAACTCAAAAGCCAAGAGGCAACCAAAGCTTTTGTATATCTGGTTACCTTTATAGTTAATAAATTGAAAAACATAAATAAGACATAAAGCCATGAGAGTACAAACCTGTATCCAATCGCAGGCTATACAAATCCCCGTAAGTTACTACTTCATAGCTACTAGCATCAGCAAAGATTTTTTTATCAAACCGCAAATAAAAATTATCTTACACTTATTAAAAAAAAAACCACGAGATCGTTAATCAAATCAAGCAATTACATCAATTCCAGAGGATATGGCCTTAAGCTCCGGTGCCTGGAAGGATGAGACCCCCGAGGAGTGCCTCAGCCCGAGCGAGAGATACCAGAATGCTGTGCGGAAGTCTTACCTGTACAGCAAGCTGGTCAAAGATGGTTTACTGGACATTACTGGCCTAGAGGATTTGGGGTGAGTTGGTTCGTATTGCGGTTACATACCTACCTGCATACCTGCTATTGCTTTGGTCTAAACTATTGTAATTGGATTGGCATTTTCATAGGGACAGATAGACAGACGAAAGCGAATTTGCTTTACTTATACTTTGTGTTGCTCTTTCTTACCTAACTGTAACCGTGTCATTTTACCTAACTGTAAATGCGTCTTTTTTATCTAATCTGTATCGATTTTAGTAGACATGACTCACTGAATCAGCTCACGGTCACCTGCCTAAGACTAGCTAAGTAACAGACTTGAGTGTTTATCTCTTTCAACGAGCAAAAGTTCTATCGCGAATTTTCTTTAGACAGGCTCGGTGGCTTATTTGGTAGTAACCTCTGCCCTCTGAGCCAAGGGTCGTGGGTTCGATTCCCGCTCAGTACAAACATTTGTATTCATGAACATGTCTGTTTGTATTGGTCTGGGTGTTATCTATGTATTTATTTACAAAAAAAATGTATCTAAGTAAGTTTATCAGTTGTCTTATACCCATAGTACAAGCTTCGGCTTAGTTTGGGGCTAGGTGGCGCTGTGTGGCCCAGCGTGGCATGTCTTGGGTTATTTATTAGGACCTTCTGGTGCCGGCAACTTAGGTCGCGTGGACTTTATGCTAATAAATCATTACTTAATCTCGTGAAAGTTTTCTTCGATTTTTATAAGTGAACAGGAAATGTCTATCATAATACATTTAAACAACTGTTGCTATGACGTCATTCCTATGTATGTTATAGTGTAGTTCACGGTGTAGCTGGTCCCTTAGGGACTACTACAGTTCCAAATCAGATGTTCCTAGAGATTCGAATCTTATGACTTAGCAAAAAATGTTCTTCAGTTGGAACAATTTTTGTTACGGGATCATGTTCATTGTTTTATTGACACAGTATAGTAGCTTCCCTTCGTCTGATAGAAAGCTGGAAAAAAGGCCGAGTCGCTCTGAAGAGGGGCGGGAAATATCAGTTTCCAGTCTGTTACCACAGCCATGCTGGCCAACTAGATGTGTCTTCATGCTTCGTTTATAGTTCAACTGGTCTACTTTGTAGGGATGTAAGGGAGCGATCTATCATCTTTTCGCTCCAAGCCACCATCATCTGCCCGTGGTGGTCCTGCCGACTAATGAACGAGGCACTGGCAACCTACTGGCGGTGGCGGTATAACCATCACGATAGAAGGCATTGCTTAATATCACAGGCGGATGACGGGCAGCAGCGTCATCGGAGCGAGGAGCTACGCTCTGCCTGTTCAGAGTGAGGCGATTATGGGTGTCCATATGTTTGACCAAAGTGGCGAACAACTGAACCTACGTCCAGTGGACTGTAACAGGCTGGTTATATTGATGATAAGAAGACTTTTGTTACTGTTATACTATATGTATTGCTTTATTGCTTGTAGCCTCAACTCTCCGGTGATACGGCGCACTGCTGACGCCTTCTTCAGGGAGATATCTCCTTTCCTTCTTCACTACGGCATGTTCGTGCCAACTGTCATGGGCCAGTGCACTCCGGAACAGCAAGCCCGATGGCTTCTCCCAGCACTGGATATGCAGATCATCGGGACTTATGCACAGGTAGGTAATCATTGCTTAATGGTTTGGCCTGTCTGTGTGATATCGGGATTTAGAAAGGACGACCCTACTCATGCCGTGTGGGTATCGTAGAAGACGACTAAGGGAATATCAAGAAACGGGCAGCAGCGTTTACCTGGCTAATAAAACCTACTGCAGTGATGACTGCAGTAGGTTTTATTAGCACTGCCAATGCTTACGCTAAGGTCTCTATACACCAAAAACTACGCTAGAAGTTGTGGCGACGGATGACGAGATATTTTACTGGAGAAGTATCCTAAGGCTAGTGTTACTTTACTTCAAAAACAAAAAGCATTAAGCAGCATTTGTCTTGGTCAATCCGATGCAATGGAGCTACAATAAAAATGTGGAAGCTGTATTTTTATTTAGAAATAGAAATCGTTTATTTGCCAAAAATTTTCAAACATAAAAGCTTACAACTAGCAAACTCTGCACTAAGCTTAGCTTAGAGTCCAGTCCCTAGTTACTTTGGCAACCTACATTTTGGTATATCATAACACAGCTCGAGCGAACAATAACATGGCTAATGTTGACAAAACAGCACCTGCCCTCATAGATTTCTGACTCACATCAGGAATTAAATAGATTCGCCATGTTTAGTGGTTCATATTTATAACATAAATGTAGTTCTAATTTATATGCGGACATTTCATACGCAAATTATAATCGTCTACGAAGGGTAACGTACTCCGGCGCATCAAAGGCGAATGCAAATGCGTCGAGACCTATGCCCGGAGAATGGATTTTGTAGTATTTGAAATTTAAATTGGTGCACTTTAGTCGGTATTTCGGCCTAAAATATACGAGTATGTTGCTAAACACCCAAGAAAACCGCTTCGTTTTAGCCTTGGAAACCAAGAAACCGGTTTGCTCTAGTCCTGAAAACCTGAAGACTACGAGTATTATCTCAGGTAATAAGGAGTCGGCAAATAGTTCCAAGACTTGGCTGTTAGCGTTAGAAAGTAAAGGCGAAAAGTGGTGTGCGTTTTTCCAGAAGCTTGCACCATAAGATGATGCCACTTCGCTGTATCCCTGTTAATCCAATGGTAGATAGGTGCGGGGGGAATTTGATTATTATTATAGAACTCCAAAGCACCGATAGAAGATGAGAAAGTTGATGATCCAGGCTTTATATTCTCGAGTCACACAGATACCCAAGACATGCCACGCTGGGCCACTCAGCACCATCTAGCCCCAAACTAAGCCGAAGCTTGTACTATAGGTACTAGACAACTGATAAACTTACTTAGATACATTTTTTTTTGTAAATAAATACATAGAAACACCCAGACCAATACAAACAGACATGTTCATGCACACAAATGTTTGTACTGTGTGGGGATCGAACCCACGACCCTTGGCTCAGAAGGCAGAGGTCACTACCAATTGAGCCACCGAGCCAGTAATGTAATGTTTGTTTCGTTTCTGGATGTTAATATTTTATTTTAACTTTATCTCCAACTCTATTTCTTTCACTCTATCTCTATCACCATGACACCATGCAACACAAATGCTTCTTTGGTACACAAAAATCTTTTATGGTTGGTTTACGCTAGAACTTTTCCGCTTGTTTATAGACGGAGTTAGGTCACGGCACGTTCATCAGAGGCCTGGAAACCACCGCTACTTACGACCCTCAGACCGAAGAATTCATCCTGAGGAGTCCTACCCTCTCCTCGTACAAATGGTGGGCGGGAGGACGTAAGTACATGTCTTGTTGATAGAATGTGCAACAAAGTTGACGTTTCTAGTTCCTAGGTATCCCTTGCACACGTGGTTCGGGGTCTCGGGGAGGGAAAAGTGTCTCTCTCCTTTTCTCACAAAACTAAGAGTTCCTGTGAGAGTTGTCGACTTCGGTGGCGCAATGGCGAAAAGTTTTCGCTGAAAAGTTGAAGTGCTAGCATCAGAAATATCCGGGTTCGATTCCCAGGCGAGTCAATTCAGGGAACGGATTTATCTAAATTATCTTGTGTCTGGGTGTTCTGGGAGATGTTTTCAATCATCATCTGGTACTTATTAAGGTCTTCCACTTAGTTTGAGACTACGTGAGAGGTTTGAATGGTCTGGTGCTTTTATTTACTTATTTATTTCTATTATATTTTCAGTGGCAAATACGGTGAACCATTGCATAGTGGTCGCTCAATTATACACCAAAGGTGTCTGCCACGGACCCCACCCTTTCATAGTCCAGATCCGGGACAAAGAGACCCACATACCCCTACCGGGGATCAAAGTGGGTGATATTGGATACAAATTAGGATTCAACACAGGGGACAATGGGTTTTTGGGTTTCGAAGATTACCGTGTGCCAAGGGATAATTTGATGATGAAGAATGCACAAGTTTTGAAGGTAAGCTGCCTACGCCATACAATCTCCCAGCCAATTTAAGTATTAGATATATATTCACTCCCATCATCATCAATATTTTGAGTCCACTGCTGGACTCATCATCATCAGCCATCATCATCATTCGTTCAAATCTAAACCTAAATGTAACTAATTTCATATTATGCTTTGTCCTAATATTTATGAAGCTATAAGAAACGGCGAACGAAAGTAATTTCAAAGTTACTTCAAGCGATATCGGAATTTATGAAGGAAGGCGTTTATCCAACAAAAATCGGTGCACTCTCGCCTTGGACTTCGGAAGATGAATTTAAATCTCTCGGAGAACAAGGAGCGTAGCAAAGGGCTTCATAGTTTGACCGTTTGCACTTCGAAAGTAGAAGCATCATCATCAGCCTATTGCAGTCCAATGCTGAACATAGGCCTCTCTCGGTGTTCGCCACTTAGAGCAAACATCTGGAGGACATACCCATAATCGCCACGCTGAGCAGGCAGGTTGGCGATCGCAGGGCGTAGCTTCTCGCTCCGGTGACGCTGCTGCCCATCATCGGTCTGTGGTATTTAGCTACGCCTATAATTGTGATGGTTATACCGCCACCAGTCGGTTGCGCCTCGTTCGTTATTCAGCAGGATGTACCACGGGCAGGTGAGGTTGGCTTGAAGCGAAAAGATGATGGGTCGCTCCCTTACATCCCCAGTGAAGAAAGTAGAAGCGAATCTTGCTTATTAATGCTTCAAACTTCCAGGATGGCACGTACGTGAAGGTAGCTCGTCACGGGAAGTTGACGTATGGGACCATGGTATTCGTGCGAGTGATGCTGGTCAACGAAATGGCATTCAACCTGGCCAAGGCGGTCACCATAGCTGTGCGGTACTCTGCGGTGCGCCGGCAGTCGCAGCCGAAACCAGAGTAAGAAAAATATGTTTTTTTTTTGAGAAAGGTGGAAAACAGAAATGACCAAACCACCTCCTCATATCTTCCCGTGGGTGTCGTAAGAGTTGACTGGAGCTGACTGGGGGGTTACGGGGTGGTGGGCGCAGCCATACCGTTGCACGAGGTCTGCCTGAGGAGCACTCTATTGCTCCCTAGAGCTGGGGGTCTGTATTTGCCCTTCCCGGACCAGGAGTGCCGGCCACTTATCATCTGCGGATGGCCAGGGCAGGCAGGGATGCGGCCGTATGCTTTGGAGCTACCCGAGTCCCTGCTAATTGCTGCTACTGTGAAGTGACTTCGTCTGCGTTTCCCGATTGATCAGTGTATATCTGTCGCAGGCAAATTCTATAATTCACCCGTATACAAACGGCGTCGGCAGTTTACAAAGACAAATTGGTTATATAAAATGCCGTACGCCGTATGTAAGATGTCGTTCATTTTCTAATATGCCGAGCTACGATGTTACAGCCGATTACAAATTGCCTCGGCATATCGTTCCAATTAGTACCAAATTTAACCGCGCCCTGGCGCTACTAGTCTCCAAAACCAATATGGCGGTCAACAGTGAAAGTGTGGAAGAAAAAAAATATTAAAAACCGGCCAAGTGCGAGTCAGACTCGCGCACGTAGGGTTCCGTACCACTGATTGAATGAAAAAATTAGGTAATTTGATTTTTGACGTTTAAAAAAAAACTACTGTCTAGATTTCATTCAAACCAAATTTCGTTAGTAGTTTTTATAATAATACACATCATATATTTTTTTCAGTTTTATCATGCCCATATTTTAGAAATTACGGGGGGGGGGACACACATTTTACCACTTTGGAAGAGTCTCTCGCGCAAACTATTAAGTTTAGAAAAAAATGTTGTTAGAAACCTCAACATCATTTTCAAATACCTATCCATAGATACCCCACACGTATAGGTTTGATGAAAAAAAAAATTTTGAGTTTCAGTTCTATGTATGGGGAACCCCAAAAATTTTGGACTTTTTTCTGATTTTATTTTCACATCTTAATGCGGTTAACAGAATACATCTACGTACGAAATTTCAATAATGTAGCTCTTATAGTTTCGGAATAAACTGGCTGTGACATACGGACGGACAGACAGACAGACAGACAGACAGACAGACAGACAGACAGACAGACAGACAGACAGACAGACAGACATGACGAATCTATAAGGGTCCCGTTTTTGCCATTTTGGCTACGGAACCCTAAAAATATGTCTAATATCGGCTGTTTCAAATAGATTTTAAGGGCTAGTATTATAGGAAACTATTGAAATTAAACTAATCATAAAGCGGGCTCCGAAAACACCGTGGAAAAAAAACAAAAATATTCGAGGTTATCCAGCACGTAAAAACGCTAGGGTGTCCATGGAAACTGGTAAAGTGGAACAAAAAATTGAAATAAAATGCATTGTATTTTGATTCGCTGTAAATCAATTGTTTCGCTGATGGTTTTATGCTTGTTTAAGCTTAGCAGAATAAGTGAAACAAAGAAACATTACTGAATTTATTTTTGTTATTACCACTGAATGTCTTGTTTATTTAATAGGTAATTCTTGGTCAGTTTACTATGTATATTAAGGATCCTAAGATTAGGGAGAATATGTTCTCACACGGTACCATTTAGTGCAGGTTTTGTTTGGTTACGGTTTCAATTTCATGCTTATTTAATCGACGAATTTATTTTCGTAGTCAATAATTTAATAATATTCTATTATGAATCTTAAATACCTAAATAAAATGATTAAAAACCCTGTTTCATTTCTATTATCATGGTCACCCTAATACACAAACCAAGTCGACGTTGATGCGATGACAATTTGCCTTCGGCATTTTATAACACGTATTTATCTTTCTAAACTGCCGACGCCGTTTGTATACGAGCGAATTATAGTATTTGCCTGCGACATATCCATAATTAATCAGAATAATCGTACAGCCCAGCATGGCGGTGGCTCCTGACAAGTCATTGATTTCGTTACTAGTCCATTGCCGCATCGATTTGGGCTTTCCTTCAGGCGACGGGAGCCCACCATGTTCTGCTTCTAATATAGAATAACAAAAGCTGGTCTTTGTCCTATCCAGTCAACCGGAGCCGCAGGTGCTGGATTACCTGACACAGCAGCACAAGCTGTTCATCTGCATAGCGACCGCGCACGCCCTGCAGCTCACCAGCTCGTGGCTGTGGAACACCTTCACAGCTGTGCTGGCAGACATGCGCGATGGCAACACTGACACGCTACCTGAAGTGAGTACCAATGGATACTTGGTTATTATAATAAAATTCATGTAGCCTCATCAATCCAGGATCCCGCTGTATAATGCACTAAATGAAGGTATAATCGTACGTTAACATCAATGTCAATTAAAGGTAGGTACCTAAATGAGAGTGAGTTGCCTGGTGAACTAAATGTCTACTTTGACAATGTGTTGGCTTGGCATAACCTGGAATACCAATCGCTGATCGTATAAAAAGATCTATTTATACCCTTTTCATGACCTAAAATACAAACGGAAGGAAATAAATCAAAGGTTCCGGAAAAAATAGGCTTTTGAGTAGCCAAGCTATGCTAGTCCGAAGTCCGAACACTTCGGGGCATAGAAGAACTGCATCTGGTCATCAATAAGTACACTTAGAAATATAAAATTTCAACAATTTACTCGTCATTTGCCTGGTGTTAAGATGATTTTGGTGTGCGTAAACGTTCACTGTTCGACGCAGGCCCCCTGCACTAATAAAAGTAATTTAGGCGGATTTGCCTTAGCCACCACGCTTGGTAGGCGGGTTGTTGACCGCAGTTTTATTTGTAATCGTAAGGTAAACGCTGCTGCACGTTTCCTAATACTCCCTAACTCGTCTTCTACGACACCCACGGGATGAGAGTATCTATCATGAACCCACGTTCACTTTTCAGCTCCACGCTCTCTCAAGCTGCCTCAAAGCCATCAGCACATCAGACTGCTCTGCCCTGATAGAGCAGTGCCGGTTCGCGTGCGGGGGCCACGGCTACATGTTCTCGTCCAACCTGCCTTCGTTGTACGGCTTTGTCACCGCCACCAGGACGTATGAAGGAGATTACACTGTGTTGCTGCTGCAGACTGCGAGGTATTTTGCAAAATTAGGTGTCGATTAAGTAGTTAGTTTAGTCGATGAGTGATAAGAGGTAGCGGGCTGGCCATGTCAGCAGTATAAACTATACCTAATAACCCCAACGGTTATCCTTTAGGTATACGAGTTCTAGAATGGATACCGCTTTTCGGCAAACGTAGTGCAGCATGCTCTTATGCCACGAGTAGCGACCATTTGCGCAGGATGACTTGCAAGTGCTGAGTGCGAGTAGCCCAGTGTCCAATCGAGCAAAGGGGCAAACCATTAGACAGGCGTATGTCCTGTCCACAGGTCCTGTCCATGTCCAATCTATATGGCTTATAATAATTGGTAGCAAATATTCTGTATTTAATCTTGTATTTTTTTTTGTAAAGGGTCTTTATCCCATACTTGTAATATATTGGAGCCTCGTAAATCACAAACAGGTCATCCTCAGCCTATTACAGTCCACTGCTGGACATAGACCTCTTCAGTTGTTGGCCACTTAGGGCAAATATCCGGAGGATATACTCTCACATCCCCGGTATAATCTTATCATAGGATAGGATAGGATAGGTGCGAACTTAATTCACAATATACTTATTGATTTTACATTATTCTCAGGTTTCTAGTGAAAGAGTGGGAATTGGTTGAGAGTGGGAAGCCTGTTACGCCTACTTTAACATACTTGGCTCGAGGTCAGAATTCCAGCAGAGTGCAATGGGGTGGCAGTCCTGAGGGAATCATTAGGTCTTTTGAAGCTGTTGCAGCTGGGTAAGTTGTTTTTGACATTAGTCAATATTATAACTAGTTGTGTTACCAAATATAGATGACCTTTTGTCGGGCTCCTTGATCCCCGAGATATAATCTTTCGATGTTCAAAGTGAGTGTGAAGCCGTTTTTGCTGGATAAATGCGCTCTATCGTGGACTGCAATATGGTTTACCATCAGTCGAATTGCAGTCAAGTGAATTTCGAATAAACAAAGCAAGTCGAGGACAGGGATTCTATAAATAGCTAAAATCATCGACATAGTTTCATTTCAAATCGATTGTCTTGGAATTATGATGACTTTAAAAAGCATTCCCCTCAATCATAATCAATCGTGTTTTAGAGATATTTTTATATATTTACAGAAAAATCAAATTATGCGTTAATAGCATAAGGAAACATCTTAAAAAAGGAATGGATTATGAAGATGCATGGCAGCTGACGACAGTTCAACTCGTTGCAGCTGCAGAGGTATATAAATGCATTAACTCTAGTGAAAAGTTTTGTGAAGAAAGAACGTACCGTGGTGGCCCACAAACTATCAAGATGGTTAAAATTTCGCAAGTACACGAGATGTGCTTTGATGAGAAGCAGAGCAGCTGGTGTTAAATTGAATACTTGCGATCGATCACTCGCCATGAAATATATGCATATAACGGTCTATATTATTCTGTTATTCCAGGCTCACTGCCGCGCAGTTCTCTGCAGAGTTTACCGAGAGGAAATAGTGAGGCTCACTTTAGAAAGCAGTCCTAATGTCAGGATGGTCTTAGACCAGCTGTCGACTCTGTATCTGCTGTATTGGGCGTTGGAGAGAACTGGTGACCTGTTGAGGGTAAGTTGACTATTGACATATAAATGCTTGTCATAGAAGCCATATTAAAGTAACGAGTATCATAAAATTGCATGGTTTGTTCACAGTTTTCAACGTTATCAGAGGAAGATATAATTGATTTACAACAAAGATATGAGGCGTTGTTGGCAACGATACGGCCAAATGCTGTCGGTTTGGTGGATGCATTCGATCTTCGAGACGAAGTAAGCTTTTTTTAATTCATTATGGGGTTGGACTTGGCCACAATTCCCTTGATATTAAGTGATATTGAAGCCTGCGATGGAACGCGCCTCTCACCTCTCACTCTTAAGAAGGCTCTCACCCCTAGATTTTGTAGGTAGGTCATGTATAAGTTGATGAAGATAACGATGTGTAATTTCTGTGTTTCCAGATTTTAAAGTCGACTTTAGGTGCTTACGACGGTCGCGTCTACGAGCGTCTCATGGAAGAAGCACAAAAGAGTCCTCTGAATAAAGAACCAGTAAATCCAGCTTTCCATAAATACCTTAAACCTTTAATGCAGGGAAAACTGTGATCTTTGCTATATAGTATAATAATAATAATATTTTATTTATTTCCTCCACAATTACAAGGGTATACATTACAATTCAAACATGGTTTAAACATATTGCTGCTAAGCAATATAGTGGATATTTGACAGAAAGATAGCAAAGAAGAGATCTTATTTAGAAACCTTACCAGCATGGAAACGACAATGCTTAGTGAAGCGTTCGTGTTTTGACAAAGGTGCACACGTATCTCTGAATTTTAATTATTGGACTGCACAATTTCCTTGAAACTAGGTGCTAATATTCTCTTTTTTACGCTAAATATTGAGCTAAGCTAGTATTTACTCATAGATTGATGATGTCAAACCACCAGGGTCCATATAAACTCGAGTATACTGTTAGTTTAAGTCTGTTCGTACACAAGACCACTTAATTCTTTGATACCCAGCGATTTTGACCTCTACTAAGCGACTCCATACAAATTTAAATGTCCGTGACTTGTGGCTGTGTACGAACATCTGTGAATTTGTATTGCCTTATTCGCTTAGAGAATATATAGCCAGGCGTCGAAGATTTTCGTAGCCTTGTGTATAACGGGCTAGGTTTTCCTAAATTTTTTTTTTATTTTTTTTTTATAGTGGCTCGACATAATGGCTTCCCTACACCTGATGGAAAGCGAAAGAGAAGCCCAAGTCGCTGTGACAACGGGCAAGTAACTGGTCAGTTACCTGTCAGTTGCCACCGCCATGCCGGCCCAACCCTAACCCCCCACGAGCTCCGGAAACCCTACTCACCGGCAGAAACACGACCCAGAGGTCATTTGACTGCGGTATTCTATAGGGTGGAGGTCCTTCCCCGGACGGGCGGCTCAATTCGAGCGAAGATTCGCTATGCCCTACCTCTCTTAATCTATTCTTATACAAAATAATAATATGCTAATAAATAAAAATAGTAAACATTTTTGAATTTTTGTTTATTTTAGCATCCTTGTGAGAACCTCAAATCATTCTATCATCTAACATGAAAAATGGTTGAAAACAACCAGCCAATTAATTGACTGCAACATTTAACAAAATGGCTGAACATCATGTAGTTCCCGAAGATTAGATCTATTAGACGTGGAAATGACATGTTCAACTATGAACTTATTGAAAATTCCAAGAATATCCGTCGGGGCTGACATTAAAACGAACTAAAGTTTTGTAGTTTTATATTATCGCAAACAATGGGAACCACTTTATTGCTATATTTATTTATATTGAAATTTACAATAGTGATGGGAGCCCTAGGATGATATTCTTGCCTTTTTATCTATTGGTACAGTATAGTAATTCTTTTCATTATCATCATCATCTTCCTCAGATCATCCAGTAATTTCTGTATAGAAAAAAATCGATTTCGAAATTGAGTCCTCTTACTCGGCATTTGTTATCATTAGACCAACGAGTTAGTCACACAATCTACTAAAATAGTTACCAAAACAAGAAAACGGAAGGAATTCCTTATATTATGTAGTTGCATTCGTCTTTTGTTCCATAATGAAATGAAAATAAATTCATTTGAAACATACCTACTTATCTACAATTTGTTATCTATAATCGTGAAAGCATTTGGTTTAAGTCAAAAAGACTTACTACATCACTACACACTAAGTACATAAATATTTGCCTATCGAATTCTATCGATTTTCTTTATGTAATATATTTTATATAAGCTATAAAAATATGTTTCTGCAGAGCCCTCTAGTGAGCTACTATCATAACACTTTCACATAAAATAAATACGAACCCATTGCCGATAAAAAAGAGAACCTCCACTTTTCGATGAATCGAAATAAATCGATCGGCTAAAACCCGAATAAAAATCGGATTAGTGGTTTTCGAGATGGCCACATTGGTTTGCACAAATATCCCCTCACTCCTACCAGACCCATATTGAATTAATGTTTCTACCGCGCCGGGTTCGGGATGTTTGTCGCTACTATCGAGAAGAACCGCCAAGAAATTCAATAGTATGATATTTAGACACATCTGAAGTGACTTTGACACTTGAACTTGACTCATATGTGATGAAGATAGGCTGCCAAGGCCAAACTGGCAAGGATTACAATGTGAAGTTAATTTTAACAGAATCGGCACGTGTATGAACGAATGCGGCATGGTATGTAAATAATACGCTGTAAGGCTAAGAACCCACGGAGCGATTTTCACCCGCGATTGCCTCGGTTGCGGGGTTGCGCGCGCGCAGGCGAGCTTAGGCTGCGTTCCCAGTAGGCAAACTGGCTGGATGCCGCCGACTAAGTTAGCGGCGCCGTATCGGTTTAGTACTTATTATGCCCTTCCATATACATATTTGAAATGGATGTATGAATGGATTCACAGTTTGCTAGTCTTGATAGTGGACGCGCGTAACGCTGCGAATTGCGTAGATTGAGCAATAGACCTAGCAAATTGTGAACACTCTGTGTTGCGGACAGAACGACCTTTTTATATACGTTTATTGTATATATAGCTTTATATATACCTAGTTTTGTATTCAGAAGTCTTTTTTTACGAGTATTTTGTTGCTATGGTTTTTGTTATTATTTTGAAGTCCACCGCGGCTGTGGCAAGTAAAGTGTCTTGTGGTCGCTCCGTGAGTTCTTAGCGTAACTGGTAAATCGAGAGAATCATGGTAAGGGGCAGCGCAGACGACAGACTATCCGTGACGCACTTTTTAGTCTGTGATGCAATTTTATGCAGTGCTTTTTAGTCTGTGATGCAATTTTATGCATACACGACGCGCAAAAATCTGTCGCGGATATATCACAGACCCAACGCACATCTTCGTGCATTCTATCGGTAGAGCTGTAGGGACCTAGATGCTCTTTTTAAATGTCTCAGACGCAGACTGCCAATGCCTGATATACGTATCAGACAATGTGACGTCCGTGCTGAGTTGCAGTCGCTCGATGTGAGAAAAGCCAGTGGTCCTGACGGTATTCCAGCGCTTGTACTTAAAGTATGCGCAGCGGAGTTGTCTCCAATACTTACACGCCTGTACCGCCTCTCATATACATCCGGCATTGTGCCCCAAGCTAGGAAAGAAGCGAATGTTCAACCTGTTCCCAAGAAAGGGGACAGGTCCGACCCTGCCAACTACCGGCCCATAGCCATAACCTCAGTACTGGGAAAGGTGTTTGAGCGGATTATTAACGCACAACTCATCCGCTACCTAGAGGATCACTCGCTGCTTCATGACCGTCAATATGGTTTTAGACCGAAACGGTCAACGGGTGATCTTCTAGCGTACGTATCGCACCTCTGGGGGGAGGCTATGGAAAAGCATGGTGAATCTATGGCAGTTAGCCTGGATATTGCCAAGGCTTTTGACCGTGTTTGGCACCGTTCGCTTCTCTTCAAGCTTCCGGCATACGGTCTGCCACCTCGCCTATGCGATTGGGTAGCCGGTTTTTTGGAGGGTCGTAGGATTCGTGTCCTTTGTGATGGATGCGCTTCCTGCTTCCTCCCAATAAATTCTGGAGTGCCGCAAGGTTCCGTACTGTCGCCGACTTTGTTTCTGCTGCATATCAATGAATGACATGCTATCATTGGGTAGCATTCATTGCTATGCAGACGACAGCACTGTCCACGCACGTTATTTCGGAAGACCTGCGGCAAAGCAGACCGAAACCGAGATGAAGAGGAATCTTCTTGTCGCTGAGCTCGACGGGGTCCTGGACCACATTGCCGAATGGGGTGCCGGCAATCTCGTCGAGTTCAATGCCAAGAAAACACAGGTGTGCGTATTTTCTGCCAAGGTGTCTCCTTTTCAATCCTATCCCACTCTCCGGAGCACCTCCTTACCAATACAGGATAGTCTTAGCATCCTTGGCATCGATGTTCGTAGCAACCTAAATCAGCGGGATTATATCGAGAGCGTCATCAAAACAGCTTCCCGTAAACTCGGAATCCTAAACAGAGTGAGACGGTTCTTTACTCCGGCGCAGCTCTGTGTCTTATATAAGACGCAGGTTCGTCCGTGTGTGGAGTACTGCTCTCATCTCTGGGACGGTTCTGCTAAGTACCTGTTGGAGGCTCTTGATAGGTTGCAGCGACGTGCTATCCGTATTGTTGGGGATCAAGAGGTGACCAAAAACCTGGAACCTCTTCAGCTACGTAGAGACATTGCCAGTCTTAGTGTTCTCTATCGTCTTTACAATGGGGAATGCTCCGAAGAGTTATTCCAACTCGTTCCGCCCTCTCCTTTCCACTCCCGAACAACACGTGCTGGACAGCGTTGTCATCCGCATACCATCCAGACGATGGTGGCGCGCACCAAGAGGTTTAGTTCCTCGTTCCTGCCCCGTGCCATTAAGTCATGGAATGCCCTTCCAGCTCATGTGTTTCTTTCTTCTTACAATCCTGGGTTCTTTAGGCGGGGCGTGAAACGGCATCTCAGTGGGCCTTCAGGGTGAGGGCGACAGGCGCAATGGGCTCTATTGTGCCTGTCGACCTAACTTTTGGACCTCACGACCGCTTACCATCAGGTGGAGTGAGGTCATCCTGAAAGCTCTTCTTATAAAAAAAAAAAAAAAGACTATCGCACAAAATGTGTGCCGTCTGCGCTACACCTAATATAGAAACCAACAAACACCCTTTCAACCTACATATTATTACATTTGCAAACGTCCACTGCTAGACATCCCTCAATAATAATTGTCATTTGGGTCTCCCCTAATCGGATTATTTAAGGGATTTAACTTGGTCACCACGGTTGGTGCTGTTCACTACAAACGAACATGTTTACTGATATTCTCTCAGTCGTCTTCCAGGATACCCACGGGATGAGAACCACCACTGTTCTAATTATCTAAATAACCACAGGGACTAATTACCACACATAATTTATAAAAAAAATCCTTATACCTACTACACCGAGCGGCCGCGCAAATGGTTTAGCTAGGCCCCGAAATAATGGGGAAGGAGCACGAAGCAGTGGGAAGGAGGGATCTGACAATCGATTGCTCGATAGTAAATGGGAAAACCTTAGTGTAAAACCAGCGCGTATTCATTGTATGTGAATAACGTGTCGTTAGGCATTCATAGATGACAAACGTCAAGACATAAAAAAAATATATTTGCATACAAAACAAAGGTGCCTACTTAAATATAATTTTCAAATTCAAATTCACGAATATACCTAGGATAAAAACCGGCCAAGTGCGAGTCGGACTCGCAACGCAATTACAGCCGGTTGGACTTATAACAAGTCTAAAATTGGGATGTAAGGGAGCGGCCTATCATCTTTTCGCTCCAAGCCAACCTCACCTGCCCGTGGTGCATCCTGCCGAACAACAAACGAGGCGCTGGCAACCGACTGGTGGCGCTATAACCATCACAATTAAAGGCGTAGCTAAATGCCACAGACCGATGACGGGCAGCAGCGTCGCCGGAGCGAGAAGTTACGCCCTGCGATCGCCAACCCGCCTGCCCAGCGTGGCGATTATGGGTATATCCTCCAGATGTTTGTCCTAAGTAGCGAACAACTGGAGAGGCCTGTGTCCAGCAGTGGACTGTAATAGGCTGATGATAATGATGATGAAAATTCAAATTGATGACTATATTAGGTATCTACATCTATACTAATGTTATAAAGAGGAAAGAATTGTTTTTTTGTGGGTATAAACATACCCAGAAAGAATAAACTCTAAAACTACTGTGCCGATTTCAAAAATTCATTCAGTTGGAAGCTTTCCTATAGTGAATGATTTTTCGACGTTCACTCTCGGTAACATAGGCTATAATTTTATTATTGCTAGAAAGGAATCCTCACTAAAACGCTAATTAATACTGTAATGTAACCCAGTGAAATGGTTATCTGAAATACAACATAATGCTTCAGAGATCTTTTTGACACACTCTAAGTATAAAATGTATGTTGTTAAAATTTTGTTCTGTGTATTTTTTCGTACCTAATAAGCATATTTTCTTTTTTCTTTCTTTCTTTCTGAAATACCTGAAGCAAAGCGAGGGTCGCTAATCTAAACTAATATTATAAAGAGGAAAGATTTGATTGTTTGTTTGTTTGTTTGTTTGTTTGTTTGTTTGTTTGTTTGTTTGTTTGTTTGTTTGATACGAATAGGCTCCGAAACTACTGGACCGATTTGAATAATTCTTTCACCGTCGGATAGCTACAGTATCTGCGCTGAACATAGGCTATATTATATTTTAAAAAAAGTTAGGGATCCGTGCTAAAACTCCAATAATGTAACCCAAATTTACCAAAAAGATTTTAATCTACAAAAAAAGAAAAGATCTTACATACTGACGTCTCATGACAACGTTCCCATAGCAACCGAAACTGTTATGACATCTAAATAAATAAATTCTAATATGAAATCGTACTTTCACGTAAAAACTACTGAAAGGATTTTGATGAAACTTTACAGGAATGTTATTTATGCATCAGATTTACACACAGACTATAGATTACAAGGGTATCATACATTTTTGAATTTACAATTTCGGCAAAATATGTTACATACTTTTTGAAATGACCATAGATACTGTCATTTCTTGAATTTGTCAAAGAAATTGTCACATGACAGGTACTGACATCGAAGTCAATACGTAATTATCGGAAATTCACAACAAACAGTGATATAAATATTTGTGAACCGTCGGCTTACTTTCAGGATAAAATTCTTCGCAAAATACTATAAGCAAATTGCTATAGCTAAAAATACGACCAACTTGAAAACACACCACCGGTGTTTCTTGCATCAATGCTGCTATCAGCTTGGAGGCTCCTCATTTAGCAACAAATCGGAACAACATTTAGGAATAGTGCACAGTCGAACAGATAATCCGTGAACAAGGCATCCTGAATCGTAGTTTCATGAAGCTCTAAGAACCCAAAAAATATGAATGCATTCTTTCAAGGTTTAGGAAGGCTTACATAATGAAAACTGCGATCTGTGCATGCATAATAAATATTTTTCTTTTCTAATCCGATGTTGTAATTTCTGTACCCTATACTATGTAATAGTATGTATTTTAGCTTAATAAAATAGTTTTAATTACGCATGGGGTAGGGGATGTGAATTTGTGTTCGACCCACGGTTCGATGTGAGGGATAGGCCTTTCATTATTCTTCGATTATAGAGATCTATGTCCAGTAGTGGACTATAATAGGCTGATGATGATGAATTACGCATGTCGGAAGAAAATAGCGCTATTAAAGTAGGTATTGCTTTTTGGTCGGCATCATTATCGCTAAATCATTTTCAAGGTAATTTCATGTAGGTACTAAGATGAAAAATGCCCTAGGTTTTGAGTTTACGGCAAGTAACTGGTCAGTTACCTGTCAGTTGCCACTGCCATGCTTTATTTTTTTACCTGGGGAATCCCTTCGGACCTTCGGTGTCTGCAACGGGGATGCAGACACCGGTGTGCAGTGCCAAGTTATCCCGCTAAACCCCACGGTGACCCACCATCGCCGCTAAGCCCAAGGGAGTCTGGATCCTCAGTAAGCGACTCTACCGCGGCTCCCCCGGGGGAGGGGGGGGGGGGGGGGCTCCCGCACGAGCTCCGGAAACCCTACTCACCGGCAGAAACACGAACCGGAGGTCATTTGGCTGCGGTATTCTATAGGGTGGAGTTCCCTTCCCCGGACGGGCAGCTCAATTTGTGCGAAGATTCGCTATGCCCTACCTCTCTTAAAGTCATCAGTGTTTAAAAGACGTCGCTAGATACTATATTATATATTATTCATCTGAACTAACAGTTAAGCGAACCTTAGCTAAGGTTCCTGAACAAAGGGCATGGCTTCAAATCCAACCAGAGGCCAACATGATGTACATCTACATGACCCAAGGGTTAACGGGTAGAGAATGCTCCTAGCATTGAATTTCGCCTTTTGTACCATTTTGTGCAATATAATCAAACGTATTGCGTTTACGTTAACTGCATCACGTATTGCGTTTGTTATTTGTGTCAAACCATGTTCAGATTTCTCAGCCTTCGAATCGAATATATCTTCATTTTGTTTCTAGCATCCATTAATTTTAGCATTGTAAGCGTGTGTATAGATTATATTAGTTGATAGAAAATATGAGAGGTCCTTCCTAAAACACCAACAATGTATGAAATGTTTATCTGAAATAATTGATTTATCCGAAGCGAAGCGAGGAGCGGGCTGCTAGTCACGAATAAAATCCTTCAAGAGTAAAGATAGTGTATCTCTGTCTCTGTTTAAACAAAACAACAAAATAAAGATAACGAATACGTACGCATTACGCGTTGAATTGTCAACTCGACTCATTGGTTCGGAGAGTGCATTGCATATTCAACACATATCGCCAATATATAAATATCGCTAATATATATATACGCATAGCGTTGGACTTAAGCACAGATGATTTAATACTACATTCGATATATAACTACTGTGTCCACAGGTTGAAATACTGAAACAAAAGTCATTGCTTTATTACAAAATACTTTTGTGTGATGTAATTATCTTATCAGTAATATTAAAACATATCGCGTGTTTATTGCCGAGAATATTTATATAAACAGTGACTTCAATAATAAGGTGTTTGTGAAGCAGTGCTCTCCATGATGAGTAAGAAGCAGGTGAATGAAGACCTCCAGAGGGAGAGGACCAAGTGTGACTTTAATGTGGAGGAGCTGACTAACTATTTGGATGGGGGGGCGCATTTGACGAAGAGGAGGCGGGATATTGGTAAGTAGAATATTTTCTTCTATATCTTCTATAGGTACTTATAATAAATCTGTCATCATCATCATCATCAGCCTATTACAGTCCACTGCTGGACATAGGCCTCTCCAGTTGTTCGCCACTTAGGGAAAACATCTGGAGGATATACCCATAATCGCCACGCTGAGCAGGCGGGTTGGCGATCGCAGGGCGTAGCTTCTCGCTCCGGTGACGCAAAATCTGTAGAGAGGTCAATTCTGTACCTACATGAAATATATTTTTCAAAATATCTATCAGGGGGTGATTACTTAGTGATCGATACTGAAGCCAATAATGCATTAAGTAAAATTTTTGTCTGTCGTTATAGAAACAAAAACTACTGGACGGATTGTAACGAAACTTGCCAATTTATTCGTCATACTCCTGGGCAGGTTACAGTATACTTTCATCACGCAGTACTTAATATACATAATAGGTAGGTATTATTTCAAAACCATGTTCTGTAATGTCAATTATTAAGGTTAATTAATGTTAATCCATTCTGGGCTCGGGAGTTCAGGTCGTCAAATCATTACGATTGCCTAATCACTGTAGGTACATTGAATATGCACTGAATATAAATAATGTTATAAACTACAAAAAGCATACCTAACGATCCGAAACCAAATAAAGGGATTTGATGCATAATCGTATCCTACGTACCTACTAATTATTATAAATGCGAAAGTTTGTTTTTTGTTTGGGAAATGTATGCTTAGATGCTTTGGTCGTACATACAGATAAAAATTTCTCCCGTTTTCCTAACACTTCACTTCACTGCTCTCCTCCTATTGATTGTAGCGCGATGAAAAGTTACTATACTTAACCTGCCCAGGAGTATGAAGAATAATTTTATCAAGTTTCGTTAAATTCCGTCGAATAGTTTTTGTTTCTATAACCGAACATACAGACACAAAAACTTTACTGATTGCAGGCCGCTATGCAGAGGTACTACGAGTAAAAAAAAAGACCTTTAGACGTTATCACATTATATTATTATCTCTTAGTAAGGTTTTTTATCCAACTATCATAATATCGTATTAACGTGCAGGGGGCTACGTGTTGTTATTTAACTCATATTTACCTAACAGATAAGGAGGCAATTGGTATCAGTCAGTATGAATTTATGATAAGGCTTTAATTAAGAAGAGAGGTAGGGCATAGCGAATCTTCGCTCGTATTGAGCTGCCGGTCCGGGAAGGACCTCCACCCTATAGAATACCGCAGCCAAATGACCTCCGGGTCGTGTTTCTGCTGGTGAGTAGGGTCTCCGGAGCTCGTGGGGGGTTAGGGTTGGGCCGGCATGGCAGTGGCAACTGACAGGTAACTGAGCAGTTACTGACAGGTAACTAACCAGTTACTTGCGACTTGGGCTTCTCTTTGGCTTTCCTTCAGGCGTAGGAAAGCCATTATGTAGAGCTACTATTAAAAAAAACTTAAGAATAAAAACGAGTGTACGAAAAACGAATCATCGAATTTTAAATCTTCGAAAAATTTTGAATCTTCGAAAAATTTTGAATAACATCTCTGTACTGTGACCTCTTGGTAAATCGATGCTTCATTAAATCAAAAATCTATGACGCAAACTATTTTGCTGCAAATCATTGTTGATATTATTGAGTTGTTTTTATAAGAAAAGTTAACTTTGAACGATCTTACTATTAATGCTTTGGCATGATTTTCTTCTTCAAAAATAGTGAAGGAGTAGTATTTTCTTTGTCGGTTACATATGGCGCTTGCAAAAAGTTAATTTCTTCACAACTTTAGAGTCATCTTTTTTTAAGTGGGTTAAAAATTATTTATTTCTCAGGTTAGTTAGGGACTAGCCCAGATCATTTGGAGTAAGTCCGTCTTTTGAACCAAGGGTTCAATCCGCACCTAGCGCTAACATCAATGTGATAAAAAATTGTGTTTGTTCTGTGTGTGATGTTGTAGGTAGGTGCGTTGATATGTCAGTCAGTGAGTCAGTCAGTTTCTCCTTTTATATCATATTTAGGTTGAGATTTAATTTGACCAGTAACGCCATTTATTGAGAGGAAGCAGTAGTTTTGGGCTGTGAGTTTATTTCTCGGCCTTTCAAGTCAGTTTTTTGTGCCCCTATTTTATCGCGTAAAGGGTTGATTCAAAAATTTGAAATATTGGAGTGGAATTTATCAAAAACTTTTCTTAGGGGATGCCTATGTCATAGTAGCTTGATGCATTCAAAATCGGCCAGATCGGTTTAAATTTGACAAAATTTTATACAAACTTTCATCCCCTATTTTATCCCCTTGGGGGTAGAAATGATTCAAACCCTTTCTTAGCGATACCTACGTCATAGTAGCTTTATGAATGTTAAGTCTAAACCCGAACGGCTTACAATTGACGAAGTTTCATACAAACTTTCAACCCCTATTTTATCCCCTTGGGGGTGGAATTGGTCAAAATCCTTTCTTAGCGGATGCCTACGTCACATCATCTACCTGTATGCCAAATTTCAGCCCGATCGGTCCAGTGGTTTGGGCTGTGCGTTGATAGATCACTATGTCAGTCAGTCAGTCAGTCACCTTTGAGTTTTATATATTTAACTAGCAGCCCGCTCCTCGCTTCGCTTCGGATAAATCAATTATTTCAGCTAAACATTTCATACATTGTTGGTGTTTTAGGAAGGACCTCTCATATAATAAAGAAGATTTAGAAGATAGAAAATATTCGTGATTCCGATTTTGTTGGAAATCAGCGCCTAATATATTTTGAATTAAAAAACATAAAGCAAAGAAAAATTTCTGTAATGTCAATAGGCATTAATGTACATAAATTAATGTTTTTTTAAATATTTCTTTGAAAATCAATTGTCAAAGAGCCGCAAGTACCTATAGATATTTCTTTAGGTGATAAACTAGAAAAAACTAATTTCCATACAACTTTGAGAAGTTTTTTTTTGTTTTTCATTACTTTTGACTAGTTGAGATCTGATGACACCAATCGCTTACCTCATTCTTTATAATTGTTTGTAACTTTATGCCCTTCGCCCCTCAAAACAGAGTGTTATCCTCCCAGCAGCCCCCGAGCTAAGGTTCAAGACCTAGGGGGAGCCCATAGCTGTGTTCCTTGTCTTTCTTAAATTTAATAAAAAATTGCCGGTTTAATAAAACATTTTAGGCAAGAGAGCCATCTGCGCCTCCGCAGTCCGGTGATGATGGCATGACAAAACCGTCGTGGCTATCATCGTAACATTCAAGAATTTTTATTTTTTTATAATACAAATAACCCAAGACATGCCACGCTGGGCCACACAGCGCCACCTAGCCCCAAACTAAGCCGAAGCTTGTACTATGGGTACTAGAAAACTGATAAACTTACTTAGATAATTTTTTTTGTGAATAAATACATAGGTATTATACATAGAAAACACCCAGACCAATACTAACAGACATGTTCATGAACACAAATGTTTGTACTGTGCGGGAATCGAACCCACGACCCTTGACTCAGATGGCAGAGGTCACTACCAAATGAGCCACCGAGCCTGTCAAATACATTCCGAAACAATGTCAGCTGTCGAAGAACAAAAAGCAACATTGCGCGTCGAATTTGCACATTGAAGTGGAAATGGGCAGGTCATGTCTTCAGGCGCTCCGATGGGCGACGGACACTTTTTTTTTGGTAAACGAAGTGTAGGACGCCCTTCAACACCTTGGGACTATGACATGACAAAGATAGCTGGTCGCGAGTAAAGGCAGATTGCCCGGGAGGCCTACTTCCAGCAGTGGACGGCAATGGACTGATACATTGCATCTCATTCCAGAAAACAAGGTGTTCAGTATTAAGGGCATAAAGGATGAAGCGTTAGAAGAATACATGAGTCACAAGGAGAAGTATGAAAATGCGATCCGCAAAGCCGTACTGCTGTATGGAACCCTCAAGGATATTGCGGACCCCGCTGAGAGTGATTTGGAGAGATACCGGTAAGCATGAGCATGATAGGGGGAGTCCGGAAGACTTTATAAGGTGGGAGAGATGAACTCTCTTTCAAAAATCAACTTAAATTTTGCTCTTAAGATACGTCAAGGCGGTCATTGGTAGACCGCGATAGTCCTATGGTTATACTCGTAGACCGCCTTGAGTCGTTAGAGCAAAATTTAAGTTGACTTTTGAAAGATGGTTCATCTCTCCCACTTGATTAATTGTCCTGGACTCCCCCTACTCTTTATCTCATCCAGAGACATACTATGTTACTATACTTGAAATATAGCTCATGTCGAAGACAGCGTCAAGTTAGAAACGCCGAAGGGCAGGCAAATTGAGATGCCGAGTAACAATGTATGGCAGCAAGTAGGAGTAATGTTTTTTAGGGTGGCTTTGAGTAGGTTAATAGCTGTCAGTAGACTGCCTCCTAGGTGGCAACTACTAGGTGGCAACTACTAGGTGGCAACTACTAGGTGGCTTCTCGCTCTAGTGACGCTGCTGCTCGTCATCGGTCTGTGATATTTAGCTACGCCCTCAATTATGATGGTAATACCGCCACCAGTAGGTTTGTTATTCGGCAGGATGCCCCACGAGCAGGTGACGTTGGCTTGAAGCGAAAAGATGTTAAGCACTTTAAAGCACTTTGCACCTTACATATATGACCAACGTAGACGTATCATAGTACTGATTTGTAGCCTCGTCTCTAACGGTTTATTTTTACACCGCTTTACGTATCCTGTAATTTTTTCCGGTTTTTAGGAGTATTTAATCTATCATTACTTCACCACAGAGACTTCCGAAGCCAGATAACAGCGAGCGTGTTCAAAGACAACAGCCCATTCGGTCTCCATTACGCGATGTTCATCCCGGCCCTTATCGGCCAAGCGGACGAGGAGCAGAAGAAGATATGGCTTCCGAGAGCAAGGAATCTGGAGATTCTTGGCACATATGCTCAGGTACAGACACATGCAAACGTAGTGTAGGACGCCCTCAGGCGATGGATGAGATGAGGTGGTACCTATTGTAAATCCGCAAACCATATGGACTACTGTGAACATTAATGACGTTAATTTGTCTCTTTTTTTCATATGGTCATAGACGGAGATGGGTCACGGCACATTTATTCGTGGACTTGAGACCACGGCGACATACGACTCGCGGACCGAAGAATTCGTCCTGCATAGCCCCACGCTCACGTCTTACAAATGGTGGCCTGGTAATCGTAAGTAACTTTTTTCTTTTAACAGTTTAAGGGGCTGCGCAGACAACAGACTTTTTGTGCGATAGAGTCTGCGTCTGAGACATTTAAAAAGAGCATCTAGGTCCCTACAGCTCTGCCGACAGAATGATTGAAGATGTGCGTTGAGTCTGTGAAATATCCGCGACAGATTTTTGCGCGTCGTGTGCGTTACTGTATATAATTGCATCACAGACTAAAAAGTGCGTCACGAATAGTCTGTCGTCGGCGCTGCCCCTAATAAATAACCCGGTTTCGACATTTTTTATCAAATATTATTCACGCCACCCCAGATAATGGGAATAGGCCAGGCAAATGATGATGATTATTTACGCCTTGTTCGTTAATCGCCTCCAGTTAATCCTCCCGACGTTTGCTATAGTGTGGCGAAGAACTGGAGACTCCAATAGGCTGCTGATGATGTACGTTAATACATCTTTGTGTCTAGTTAAAAGTCAATTGTTTGGTGTGCAATGAAGTAGGTATATTTATCTATCTATTTATTAAGTCTTTGACCGCAGAGATATGAGAAACAATAGAAAATCTACTTTTATCGATGCATGTAGGCGTCAATTATTGGCACCTTCACGGCCGCGCAGCCTCCGGCAGGAGTTGACGTGGTGTGACGACTCACATCTCTCAGAATACCCACTAAACCGCCCTGCGTTGCCAGTGGGCAGCAACTTTGTTCACATCATCATCAGCCTACCGCAGTTCACTGCGGGACATAGGCCTCTTCAGGTGTTCGCCACTTTGGGCTAACATCTGGCGGTTATACCTATGTTCGCCACGCTGGGCAGATGGGTTGGTATTCGCAGGGCGTAGGTGCCTGCCTATAGTATTTAGCGACAGTGAGCAGCATATTGCAGGGACGGAACTTGCAGGTAGCGCCGAAGCTTTTGTACGGCCGCAATCCGCATCCTTGCCTGCACTGACCAGCCGCAGATGACAAGCGGCCGGCACACTGGTCTAGGAAGGGGAAAATACCCTCAGATTCCCGGGAGCGATGGAATGCTCACGGGTCAAACTTGATTGTTATCATAGGCGTCGACTGTCCAAGAGTGATCATGACGATCTTTTTATTATTGATCTATCTACCGACCATTTATTGCTTACTAAGTGTTTTCACAATGTTGATTACACAAAAGGAGCACATACTCGTACGACTTAGTAACCCTTTAGGTTTCGCAAATATCAATCTAATTATTTACCTACAGTAGGGTCGAGCCCCCGCCGGCTCTTAAACTATTAAGAGGTAAATAAAACATGTTTATAACCGTTACACGGCAATGCTAGGATCAAAAGTCACAACGTTGCGGTCGATGTGTTGTTGACAGCCGAATAATGGAAACTTACCGGAAATTCTAGTCATGTCTGAAGATCTGATGTTTCTATGAATGAACATTTGTTGTTATTTCCTTACCTTACTTTGAAAATATTTATTTTACTAAAAGGGCCTTCGGGGCTGTGGCGCGCTTGAGTTAGCTTGCGCTTCGGTTAGCGGCCTCGAGGAAGACGACGACACGTGCTTCCGGGTATAGTGGCCAGTGATGTGCATCGCAAGATGCAGGGAGGACACCATACCGTCCTCCCAAGGTGTGCCGTTCTTGCTGGGCGGCGCAGCGCTGCCGCGCTGTGGGGGGTTGTGTCGTAACCCTCCGGGCATCCCGACCCTCCCTCTATCTGAACAGAGTGCTCGTAGCGGACCACTGTCGGGTTTAGTAGGTCTTCTCCGCTAAATAGGAGTGAGCCCCACATAACCCAGGTGTCCCGTGCCCAGGGCCCTGGTGTATGCGTAAAAGCATACCCGACGTAAAAAAAAATAGAATATGACATAGAGCATACTATAATCTAAAGTTAAAGCCAACTTTGAGCACTAATATTGCATTCAAATGGCAACTGTCACTCAACGGCATTTCTTATTATTTTTTTTGTAAATTGTAGGTACCTTTTAACACCAACCACTTGATCTCAAACTAAAGCTTCCATTGAACTATGAGTATGAGTACCAGGTGCGTAAACCAGAACACCCATTAAAAGGCATACATTTCATCCTTCACAGTTGCTCACACTGCAAACTATTGCGTTACCATGGCGCAATTATACATCAACGGGAAGAACTATGGTATGCAGCCTTTCCTGGTCCAAATAAGGGATGAAGACACTCACATGCCGATGCCGGGGATAAAAGTGGGGGAGATTGGGCCTAAACTGGGCTACAATACTGTCAACAACGGATTCTTAGGCTTCGATCAGCATAGGATACCTAGGCGAAACATGCTGATGAGGAATGCTCAAGTTTTGAAGGTAATACGAGTATGGCTTAGTTTGTTGTGTGTACTGTTCCTTTCTGATAATGCTAACATGTGGTGAAGGAAAATAATACAAATCACTGCAGCATTTCTTTCGGTGGATGTCTGCCTGGGGAACTTCGAGTACTCAGCTGGTGTATAGGGTTTATTCCTTAGATTTACCCTTAACATCAATACATTTTCTGCAAAAAGTAACAGCAATTGGACTTCAAAGTTGATTGGGAAAGTCTATTTTAATATTTGTATGTAATTTTGAAATTGTGGAACTCTGACACTTTGAATGTTAATGGAGTAACTTCTTCACCGATGTTTCTCTGATTGGGTGATCCAGCGACACCAGACCAACTTAAATGTACCCATTACTCGTTTAGTTTTTTTTTAAATAACACACAAGCCTGTGACCCGCCTAATGTTAAGTGGTTACCGCAACCTATGGACGCCTGCAATACCAGGCGTATCACACGTGAGTTGCCGACCCTCAAAAACGTTAAAAACCTCTTTAGAACTTTTTAGAGGACCCCATACTGTAGTCGCTCGCTGTAGAGCAGAGGCTCTCACCGGAGCTGGAATGTGCTCCCTACAGAGGTAGGGAGCACATTCCAGCGTTTACTTAATCTTGACTCTTTATTTCATTCATCTTACTTAACCGTGTATGAACTCTCTTGCAGGATGGGACGTTCAAAGCCTCTCCGGACAGCAAGTTGGCTTACGGAACCATGCTCTTCGTGAGGGTCCTGATAGTGAACGACAGTGCGAACAAGCTGTCGAGAGCCGTCGCCATTGCTATCAGATACTCGGCTGTTAGAAAGCAGTCGCAGATTAAGGCTAAGTAAGAGAAGATGTTTTTCTTTTACCAATTAAGCTCAGTTCAAAAAAGTTTAAAAAGTTAACTCATTCGTCATCAGCTTATGGCAGTCTATTGCCGGACACAAGCCTCTCCAGTAGTTCGCCACTTTGGGCACACATCTGGAGGCTTTACGAAGAATCGCCACGCTGGGCAGGCGGGTTGGCGATCGCAGCGCGTAGCTCCTCGTTCCGATAACGCTGCTGCCCGTCATCGGCCTGTAATATTTAGTTACGCCTTCAATAGTGATGGTTATACCGCCACCAGTCGGTTGCCAAAGCCTCGTTATTCAGTACCACCAGCATGCACCACGGGCAGGTGAAGTGACTTAGAGCGAAAAGATGATGGGGCGCTCCCTTACATCTCATTTTATACATCCCATTGTGTTTATTTAAATGTTTTTTTTTTATAAGAAGAGCATCCTGAAGACGACCTCATTCCACCTGATGGTAGGCGGTCGTGAGGTTCAAAAGTTAGGTCGACATTTTGTGCCAATAGAGCAAATCCATTGCGCCTGTCGCCCTCACCCTGAAGGCCCACTGAGATGCCGTTTCACGCCCCGCCTAAAGAACCCAGGATTGTAAGAGGAAGGAAACACAATTGTTGTTATTATGTCCAAATATAATAAAGTTTTTCTTATTCTTACTCTTATAACAACTCTCGACCTAGAACCCGGTACCTCTCGAATCTTAAACAGCTCTTGCAATCATACCGAAGGAATCCCAGATCAATAAATTTATTGAATCTTGTCCCTATAACGAACCTTTATCTTACCCACTGTGATTCATGTTAAATCAATACAAAAATTGTAACGATCTTAACCTATGTACACCGCTAATTGTTTTGTTGCTCTCAGTGAACCGGAGGTGCAAGTCCTTGACTTCGTGACGCAGCAACACAAGTTGTTCTCAGCGCTGGCCTCCTACTTCGCATACAGTACTACCGTCAAGTGGTTCTGGGAGCTGTACATGGATATTGTCAGCGATTTGAATGCAGGGAAACTGGATAGACTACCAGAGGTATAGTAATTTTGTTACGTAGGTATAATTAGTCTGAGTTTGATTCCCTTGATTAGAGCGTGTTTCGCATCGCGTAACCGTCGTTTAACGAGGCGTAAGAAGCTGATATTTTCACAGTATCGTGAACTTCTGATCTGAATGAATGTTAGACCTGAAAATACAATATGTCCATAAGTAACAGACAAAAAGACCCCGTCCGTTCCCGTTAGAGAGAAGAATAATAAGGAGTTTCTTTTTCATATTAAGGGATCTGTACATATTGAAATAGGTTTGATTGTATAATGAAGCATCAACTTTTTGTTATCTGGGGGCAAGTCGAGAAAAAAGCGGCACAGCCTATCATCCTTTTGTGTAGGCGTGCACTACGAGTTTTTCGCCGCGCGGCAGAAAAAAGCAGCGGCATAATGTCGCACTGTAATACTGTACCAATTGTATTGCGCGCACGTGACGGCACACGGTACAGTATTACAGTGCGACAATATGCCGCTGCTCTTTTCTGCCGCGCGGCGAAAAACTGTAGTGCGCGCCTGATCTTCCTCGAAGTAGCCATTTTCAACCCCCTATAACTTCGTTTTGGATAATTGTTATTTATTAGGAGAATTTGGTGTTCTGTTGTGCCATCCATGCGAATAGGCAATTATGGCTAAATATTGTAATTAGTCCGTCTTTTAGCTTATTCAAAAATAAAAGACACGTATTTTTTTATTTGTAAACAAGACTAAAAATTACAAAGTTATAGGCCATTAAAATTACGCGTGACGTCACTCGGTGAGGCATTTTTACGGGAGCGAGTGACGTCAAATACTCCCACTCCTAACTTTTGATGCCTTGTCTCTTTGCTATTGTTTATTTGAATGAAAAAAGGAAAAATACGTGTCTTTTATTTTTGAATAAGCTAAAAGATGGACTAATTTCAATTTTTAGCCATAATAGCGTATTGGTATCATTTTTCCTTTTGAGCTATCCTAAAACCTATTTTCTGGCAGTTGCCGCCAACCCTCATACCAGTTAACGTGTTATCAGGTTACTTACACACCTTATGTCTCCAGCTGCACAGCCTGGCGTGTATATTCAAAGTGATCAGTTCAGCTGACTGCGCGGCCCTAATCGAAAGGTGCCGTCAGGCGTGCGGGGGTCACGGGTACTTGGCCTCCTCGAACCTGCCCCAGCTTTACGGGATAGCTACGGCAGCCTGCACTTATGAAGGGGAAAACACTGTCCTGCTGCTACAAAGTGCTAGGTAAGGTAGGCCTCCGTTATAAGGACGTAGCTCCGTATTGCAAAATATCGATGACTATTTTTTTTTTTATAGTGGCTTGACATCTTAACTAATATTATAAAGCTGAAGAGTTTGTTTGTTTGTTTGAACGCGCTAATCTCAGGAACTACTGGTCCGAATTGAAAAATTCTTTTTGTGTTGAATAGACCATTTATCGAGGAAGGCTTTAGGCTATATAACATCACGCTGCAGCTATTAGGAGCGAAGAAATAATGGAAAATGTAAAAAAAAACGGGGAAAAAATAACTATTCCACGCGGACGAAGTCGCGAGCACAGCTAGTATCACATATGTCGAGCCACTATAAAAAAAAACATAATGGCTTCCCCACGCCTGACGGAAAGCGAAAGAGAAGCCCAAGTCGCTGTGACAACGGGCAAGTAACTGGTCAGTTACCTGTCAGTTGCCACCGCCATGCCGGCCCAACCCTTACCCCCCACGAGCTCCGGAAACCCTACTCACCGGCAGAAACACGACCCAGAGGTCATTTGACTGCGGTATTCTATAGGGTGGAGGTCCTTCCCCGGACGGGCGGCTCAATTCGAGAGAAGATTATGCCCTACCTCTCTTAAACCTCTCTTAAATGGCAAGCCAATAGTTTTTATCTAAGCGTAAACCATCAACCTGCAGGCTGGCAACCTGCGGGCTGGTCAGAAACCTACTCAGAATTAGTATAACTTCGGATACGACAATGACGACGTGGATGTCGTAAAACACGACTAAGAGAATATCAGGGATTCCTGATTTCGTTTTTTTTAAGCAAGAGGCGCCAGACGATCAAATGTGATGCCTGATGGTAAGCAGTCGACACCGCCCGTGGACAACCGCAACTCAAATCGAGTTCTGGGGTCGCTGCCGGCCTTTTAAATAGTTTACGTTTGTAGGATAATAATGATAATGATGAGAGCATTCGATGCATATTTTCTTAATTTTCTTTTTTTCTTCATATTTCTATTTATTTTTAACAGGTCTTTGGCGAAAGCTTGGAAGCAAGTATTAAGTGGACAGACCCCGTCTGCAACCATGGCCTATTTATCAGATCGGACCCCAATGAAGCAATGGGATAATTCTGTAGAAGGAATATTGAAGGGCTGTCAAAAAGTTGCCGCTGGGTAAGTTTTATTTTAAATTAGACGTAGGTATAGTAAAATATTATATCTGTTCTGTTGATGTTCCACATCTAAGAGTTAAAACATTTTTGTAAGAAAAATTGGCAATAAAAAGCGTACCTAAATTATAGGGTCTTTTGCCGGTTTTTCGCGGTAGAATCTACTCCCGAAAAGGGCGGTTAGAATATTTTTTTATTATCGCTTAAACTCTTTTAAACAAGCACTCATGTCTTATACATGTATGTTTAAAGTCTATAGAAATAATTAAGATATTTTCATTTTAAATTTAAATTTTTGTTAACAAGTAAACTAGCGACAAGTATGGGCCAGTTTGGAAAGTTACATGAAGTCGGGATTAGCCCAGAAGTCGCCTGGACAAAGCATCGGTTACAGCTGGTAGCTGCAGCAGAGGTAATTTTTTTTAGCCTATAACTTCCGTTAATGGTTGACCATTTTTGTGCTTCAATAAATAGGCTATTTTTAACCGACTTCAAAAAAAAGGAGGTTATCAGTTCGATTGTTTGTATGTTATTTCGTTTATTCGTATTTCTATATTCGTACTTTGTCCACGATTTATAATAACTAGCTACTGCTCGCACTTCGTCCGCGTGGCAGATAGTTATTTTTCCCCCCGTTTTGTTTACATTTTCCATTATTTCTTCGCTCCTAATAGTTGCAGCGTGATGTTATTAGCCTAAAGCCTTCCTCGATAAATGGTCTATTCAACACAAAAATAATTTTTCAATTCGGACCAGTAGTTCCTGAGATTAGCGCGTTCAAAACAAACAAACAAACAAACAACAACTCTTCAGCTTTATAATATTAGTTAAGATTAAGATTTTAATTTGGAACATATAACAACATATTATGCCGAACATTCCATATTTTATCCTCGTCATCATTAGCTTGTAAACATCCACTGCTGGACATCTGCTGTGCCCAGTTAAACGCTGCGTAGTTCCCGTAGACTTCTTTTACGACATTTATTGCATTTTCATTAGCATCATCATCAGCTTATTGCAGTCCACTGCTGGACATAGGCCTCTCCAGTAGCTAGCCACTTAGGGCAAACATCTGGACGATATACTCATAATCGCCACGCTGGGTAGGTGGGTTGGCGATCACAGGGCGAGCTTCTCGCTTCGGTGACGCTGCTGCCCGTCTTCGATCTGTGGTATTTTAGCTACGCCGTCAATTGTGATGGTTATACCGCCACCAGCCGTTGCCAGCGCCTCGTTCGTTATTCGGCAGGATGCACCACGGGCAGGTGAGGTTGGCTTTGGAGCGAAATGATGATATGCCTTACATCTATTGTATTCTAAAAGTCGTTTTTGCTTTAACCTACCCTCAGGCTCACGGTCGAGCTGTCGTGCTGTCGGTGTTCAACTCTGAGATAAAGCGGACGACGTCGTCCTTGTCACGCCGTTGCAGAGAGTGGTTGGGGCAGATGGTGGAACTCTACGCGTACTACTGGACCCTTGAGAGGCTGGGTGACTTTGCATTGGTAAGAATTCAAGCTTTTAGCAAATAGTATGTCAGAATAGCTGCTCCTTACTCGGGTAAGGCAACTACAGTAAGGTAAGGTTCGTTTATCATTGTACAGTTAAACATGTCTTGGATATGAAATCTAATGTATTATTCCTAGAGAAAACTGAGACTGCCTGAGTGAGGCTATGCGAAAAGCATAAAATAATAAGCCATATCCTTAGGACCACGTTATCTGCCATAAGGGTCGCTAGTACCGTCAAACTATACATTTCGTGTCTTTCATCGTAGTAGAGGGGTATGTACCTACGTAGTTACTAATTGCATAAACTAATTGTACGCCTATGTAATAGTATAGGGTTTAAAAAAATTACTTTGACTTTGAAAACCTCCTCCGTTTTTTTTTCGTCGCTTTTAAACACAGATTACTGCCAAGAAAGAAGGATAAGATCATTCATCTTCTGAGAGCATTGAACAATTTTATAGTTGTAAAGAATATCTATCTAATACTTGATTTAGTGCAACATCCGTTACAAATAAGAAATGGATAACCATATTTTGCCTCTGTTATGCATTTAGCCAAACGTGTTTTTCCAACATAAATGCCAGCATTAATTTAAAAAGCAAAAAGTTAATTAAATTTTCAATAAAAAAGCTGTTGAGGTATAACAATTCCAAGTGAACAAGACTTGTTTCTAATAAATATTTATTTGCTTTTTGAATTGAATAAATTGTTTAATTAACATAATTAAATTTGTAAAACTCATGAATAAGATTTTAGCTTCTGCTTAGGTTTAAATTGCTTCTATGCAAATACTGGGCCCCCTACCACCAAAATCGAAAACGATCGTTCGTTTGAACGGATCGCGTAGGGACTTTTGCACCATAAATCCCTCCCATTTTGTTCCTCCCGTGTTTGAATAAATTAATTAAATTAATAAAAATCGACTTTAACGAATTTTAGTCGTATATTCGAACACGAGAGGGACAAAATGGGAGGGATTTTGTGGTCCAAAAGTACGCAATCCGTTCAACGAACGATACCTACTATGCTGGTACCTGATTTAACTGATTCTAATTTATAGGTTTTTTTTTTTCACTTTACAGTCTCTTCAATGAAAGTTTAAGAAATGATGGTTGAATAGTTAGTAGTCTTAGTATAATTATGCTTTTTACATAGTAGCACAGAATAGTGGTCTTTCTTCGAATGATGGAAAGCGAAAGAAAAGCCCAAGACGTTCCGGATATTATCTATTATACGGGGCATTCCTCCATGGAAAAATCATCACCATAATTTCTATTAATAACTGTGAATATAAAACCCGTTGCTTATAGACATGTGCTAATTATGTGGGTACTAGGTACAATAAAAACATGCTAATTATGTAATGGATGATGAACATCGTGGGTAAATAAAAAGTTATTGTTACGAAAAGCGTGGGCGGCTCTTGAATAAGTTCTGATTTCATTGTAAATGCTATTATCACATCTTAGCGGAAAAACATAGTTTACCAGACTGCTCTTTGAATAATAATGTAAATATTGTCTTTTTAATGTCACATATCAGCCTGCATACTTCCACTGCAGGACCTAGGTCTCTAATAAAAATAATAATTTTATTCGTCTTACCTATCCGTGGGTGATTGAAAGCTACCAATTTCTAAAGGGATCGCTATGCTTTAATACTAATAATAATGAATCATTTATCCATGTCAATAAAGGACCAATCACAAATCATACAATAATTAAAATAATTAAATCAAAATAAATATACAAAATCTCGGTCGCGGATGACGGCCCGGATCAAACTACCTAACTAACTACAAAATTAATAAAATAAATCATTAAAAAATTCACAATGGAAATTAAATTAAAAATAACAAAACATTTTTGTACACAAAATTAAATAAATAATGACAGCTTTAACCCGCACTTGCACACAGTAACACTTTATTTATTGTCTTATTTCGGGATTCGAACCCACAACTAGCTCAGAAGTTGTGTATATATCGAATGAGCTAAATTAGGAATTACATCATACATCGCTATTTAGGGGCAATTTAGCAACTAACGGTCATTTTTATTGGTCCCCCATCCTGCGAGATCCAGTTCAATAAATTAAAAGAGAATTTATTAGATCGATAAAGCTTCTTCAAATTTACACTTAAATAATTGAGTTTGTGTAGAAATGAGCGTACATTAAGGTTTTTACAGAGATTTAAGAGCGTAGGCAGACTTGAAATGTTTTTAATGGTTCAAGAGATAATCAGGATATACATATGCCTTACTTGTGTGTCGGTCAATAGGTATTCAGTATGGTTCCGTAGTCATAATTTTTAAATACGGTGTAATTTTTTTATGTTTTCTAAAAAAAAAATATTTGAAATCTAGAAGAATCAGCTTTTTTATTAGATATTATACAGAAATGGCCGATTCAGAAGCTTTTGCTACCTTCGTAATTTCTAGTATCCATAATACATAGTTGGCGATGTAAGGGAGCGACCTATCACCTTTTCGCTCCAAGCCCATCCTCACCTGCCCGTGGTGCCATCCTGCTGGAACAACAAACGAGGCTCTGGCAAACCGACTGTTGGCGGTAAAACCATCACGATAGAAGGCGTAAGTTAAATACCACAGGCCGATGAGGGGCAGCAGCGTCACCGGAGCAAGAAACTACGCCATGCGATCGCCAACTCGCCTGCCCAGCGTGGCGATTTGGGTATATCCTCCAGAAGTTTACCCTAGGTGGCTAACAACTGGAGAGGCCTATGTCCAGCAGTGGACTGCAATAGGCTGATGATGATGATGATGATAATACATAGTTTGCGACGTCTTCTAACGAGTTTAAGATATTTCCTAGGACGAGACCCTTCCTAGGCCACTGTTTCGGTCCCCTTTGGAGTTAATGTTCATGATTTTAGACTGTAGAAGAAAAATTAAGAATTTTCTTCTTCTATTTTAATGCTATACTTATGTAGGTACATATATTACATAAATATATGAATATATTATTGATAGCTTGGCCTTTCCTACTGAACTCTAAAAATAAGCCTAAGTAAAACACATAATAAGTAGTTATGTAAATGCAACCGTTAGCCTTAGGTATTTGTATATGTTACCGAAATAAAATCGTTATTTCTAAACATAGCCCATGTTTGCTTAGAGATAACGGTTCACCCTTAAAATATAACAAAACTGGCTTTAATTGTGTACTTAATAATATTTTTGTATGTTTTTAAGTTTTGTTAGAATATGGTAATTGTTAAAAAGAAAACAAAAAAAGTGGATTACAGGCATATTGTAGTACATACATTGTCGCGATCGTATCGCTGAGAGCAATCTCTTTCACACAACCAGGTATAGGACATTTGTTGAAGAAAGTCTCGTAAAAAAGCTGCGGCACTTCTCGTAAAAAAAAACATTTTAGTATTTACCTACTAGTACATCTAGTTGCAGAAATAAACTGTTTTATTTTTATTTTATAGTGTTTAGTGACTAGAACGCAGTTATTATGTTGCTTTAGTAAAAAAAAAGCTAAAAACTGGGGCCATGTTAATATAATAAACATAAATTTTTCGAATTTATGGGTCATTTGCCGAAATCGTGAACCAACTTTGGACATGACTGTTAAATGGATTTAATCATTATCATTAATCATATCTGCCTGCAGTCATACTTTCAACTTTTTTATTGATATGGATCTGCATAAAACAGATTCAGTTAGAAAGATGAAACGGATTTGACAATAGGGATGTGGCCTCTAGTCACAGTCTCAGTTAATAAGAAAGTAAAAAAATCTATGTACATTAAATATTTGAACAAATAATGATATTTAAGGGGCTTTTCGCTCCAAGCCATCCTCACCTGCCCGTGGTGCATCCTGCCGAACAACAAACGAGGCTCTGGCAAACCGACTAGTGGCGGTAAAACCATCACGATAGAAGGTGTAGCTAAATACCACAGGCCGATGACGGGCAGCAGCGTCACCGGAGCGAGAAGCTGCGCCCTGCGATCGCCAACCCGCCTGCCCAGCGTGGCGATTATGGGTATATCCTCCAGAAGTTTTCCCTAGGTGGCGAACAACTGGAGAGGCCTATGTCCAGCAGTGGCCTGCAATAGGCTCATGATGATGATGATGATGAAGGGGTGTATAGAAATAGTAATAAGTAGAGCAAGAATCCAAAATGAAATTTTTCTGTAAACGTTAGAATGAAAAAATAAATTCAAAAGGCTTCATATAACACCTTTGTTGCTAATTTACTTAGTACTTATCTCTTTATTTTATCAAAACATATTAATATTATTAACAACCGTTCAAAATATATGGAGCAATGATGTTTTGACAGCTACATAAAGTACCTACCTAAAAGGGCCCATTAATTGACTTGACAGTAGGCACACATCCCTATTGCGAGAAATGGATTTTGGAATCGATATCATTATCTAATAACATGACATTAAAACCAAATTTACCATGTCAGTAATCAGTATCCTATGCAAATTCGAGGCAAAAAAGCGCCATAATTTATATTTCCTGGTGCCATAAATAAAACTTTTATGTTTTCTCGAATGTGACTTCACAAATTCGACAGTGTTTATATTATTAACTGTTAAATTGTATATATTAGCATATGAATATAATTAATTGCTATTAAAGGAGTCATAATTCATATCTTTAATATACCTACCGGTAAGTAATAGTCTCAACAGTAGTTCTAGTTTCTCTTTCGAAATATAGATGGATAGAAATACTCTATTCAGAGAATTACACCCTCTACCTGAAGGTTGTCTGGAAGAGATTGCTTACTAGCGATAAGACCTCCTAAATTGTACCACAGGATATCTCCTAAATTGTGCCACTATATAAAGAACTGAAAAATTAGTAGGTATGAAAGTAAAGGGGATAGTCTAGTCATCTTCGCTATCAAAACTGATTGATAACAATCTATTAAAAGGTTTGGCTAACGGCATTTAATATAAGGTTGCTCAAAAGACTCAAAACATACAACGGTAGTTATGTTTAGCGCCAGTGTAACACAGAAGTGGTTACTATAAAGATACATAGTTATAGTGATTGAGATAAATCGTTTTGATCTGTTGCCGCTATGTTATGTTGCCTGTACATGTACTATAGAATATGAGAATACACATCATCGTTCTATGTATCGCTTACGTTACATAAAAATTTTAACATTTCTTCAGTTTAGTGACTTAAAAAAAAGAGGAGGTTCTCAATTCGACTGAATTTTCTTGTCTCACTAATATATATAATAATAATCTGAAAAACTTAATTACTCTTTTATATTTGTCCAATCAATACTCTAACATAAAGACCATTAACCCATTGACACAAATATCATATAGAAGAGGACAAAAAATGGACCTCTCAGTAATTACTTACGGGTCAGATCGTAGCGTGAGGTCCTAGTACTGTTACGGGTCAAAATTCTGAGACAAAAAATAATGGACGGTGCTGACAGCGTATAAGGAACTATTTTTTTGATGTTTTGGCAGCTTTGCTTATTTTTTTTTCTAGAAAAAGTATGTTTTTTATACCCGAGCTATTTATATAGGAAATCGATATAACATTTTTATTAGGTTTCCAACATCTTTTATTTGTAAGTACATATCCTAAACTTAAGGGTTGTCTGGAATAGATCGGTTATAGCGATGACCGTTATAAGTGCCTAATATATAGTTAGTACTACGTAGTTTTTAAGACATTTGTATGGTGTTGATATTCTCAGAAATAGATCCGTATAGAATAGGTAGAGTCCGGTTATTAAAAATAAAACAATTTATGTCTCAAATATACTTAAGCCAACAAGGATGTTTTAGCCATGGAAGTATTAAGTACTACTGGTTTTAGCATGTTGGTGACATTGACATCTTTCGGCACAAATTCGGAACTAACGCCATCCTACAAAATGTCACATGTATTTTGACATTTTCTAACGCATGGCGCCCTCATGTCAAAGTCAACCAACATGTCAAATCATCCTAGTCGGTCTGTAGCTGTCAATACATTGGCGCCAACCGGAACCGCTCATTCGAGGTCCAGATGAGGTTCACAAATAGTTCTATCGCAATTTTTTTGCACGATTGGCCTCAAGCTTGTTTCGATGAATCGATAACGATCAGTACCACATCGGTTCCACTATGCTTGAGTCAATTAAGACGCGGAAAGATTCAGATCTCGCTCCATTGATTTGTGTTTCTTTTACGACTATAACAATGGGAGTAGGTCAAAAACTAGATTTGAGTTCTCATAAGAGTATTTTGCGAATATTATTGGGTTATAGCCTAGGCACAAGGCATGTTCACGTAGACATTTATACGGTTCCGAACAGCAAAATGTTTTTCTAACAAAACTGTATCAGTAAATGTTTATTTGTCTTTTTATAATTAGTTGTTCCAAATACCTTTTCTTCTATCTAAAAAATATCTTTTCTGTTTTTGACGGTAATTTTTTTTAAAATACCTAACGGTATACGGAACGTTTTTCCTATATAAATACTTATATAAAATTTATTTCATATAATCTAGATGATTCGTTTAAAATATAAAAAGTTCAAAGTTGGTATGAACCATAAAAAAAGAACGCATAACACATAAAATAAATTGAAATATGTATCTACAAACAAATTGTTTTGATTAATTTTATTAATTGACATCCAACCTTTATGGAGAGAGAAAGTGACGTCCGATTAACTTAAAAAAAAAGTTGAAAGTGCTTTTGTTTTTAAACACGACTTACCTACTTTGTCAAGCATACGTCTGATCGATCAATCAACTGCAAATCGGGATGTACGTACAGTTAATGATAACTGATAAACAACGCCGAACAGAAAGAAAAATTGGATAAAGCCTTTTTTAAAAGTACGTTCAGTTAAGTAACGTTGTCAAAGTAACGTTAGTTCATTATGCTTAGAAATCACTTGGATACAGATTTTGTTATTTTTACATGGTGTTAAAGTTTTCAGAAACTTTTATGCTGACCGTACCTAGGTACTTAACATGGCTCGGCTTAGAAACTGGCGTCAGTCCTTAATTAATATGACATTGTAAAAAAATATCCGTGCGTTCATGGATAAAGAATACAAAACATCACCGAATATATTACCGTAACCATTCAATTATAACTTACTTACTATAACTATGAAATAGATAATGTAGTTTTGCACTAGGTTACCCATCTCTGTCGAATCTGGTTTCCTCTACCTGAAAGTTGTCTGGAAGAGATCGCTATTAGCGATAAGACCGCCTAAATTGTACTTTGTTTTTGTTTGTAATGTGGTTTCCTGTAATTTCTGTGTTTTCGTGCAATAAGAGCAGAAGCGTAGCGTGTCCTGGCGGGGCCCCATATAAAAAATTGTTTCGGGGCTCTTGGGGAGGGAAAAAATTTGTTACAAAATTTGGGAAGTCTTTATTGATACGGCAGATACGGCGGTAGCTACGCCCCTGAGTAAGAGTTTCTATCTATCTATAACGTATTTTTGTACCGACAGTACACGCCGATAACGCAAAAGGATGTGCAGTACATTCAACGCAAGTACGAAGATGTCTTGGAAGCTATCCGGCCTAACGCTGTCGGCTTAGTCGACGCTTTGGACTATAGAGATGAGGTTTGTATCCATTTATTTTAACTTTTATCAACAACGCGCCCCACACAGTACATAATCAGAACTCTAGTTAAGTTAATCACTCTGGAGTTGTGATTATTACTTACAGCAATTATTTATATCTTTATTAATTATTTATTCAAATTTATTGCACAAAATGGTACAAAAGGCGAACTTAATGCTAGGAGCATTCTCTACCAGTTAACCTTTAGGTCATGCAGAGAGCAGATTTATGTGCGGTGAGTTCAAAGAGAAACACAGTGGAATATAATACCTAATACATACGAGTATAATAAACTAATATAATAAAAATAGTTAATACTTTATGAAGTTAGTATAGTAATCATTCGCATATAAGTAAGTAATTACTTGAAATTTTAATTACATTTCGTACCGGTGTGCAGGAAACTCTATCCTTCTTTACAATTTAACATAACTTCTTGTTGTCGCGACATGCTGAGCATTGCGTCCTTTTCAGTGACATGTTATTTTTTTTTTTTTTTTTTTTTTTTTTTTAAATCGTTTATTTGCGTGAAAAGTGGTACAAAAGTTGGTATCAATAGGATGAGCTCACATTTCTCCAGAATCTGGCATGCAAACAGATAGATGATTAAAATTTATTATAAGTTATTACATTAGTCAAACAGTAGTACATTAAAAATATGTCAAAGAGAAAATTAACATTACTAAATAACTGGGTCACCACAACTCTCACTTGAATGAATCAAAGTATTCTTCAACCGAATAGAAGCATTTATCAATTAGCCACATTTTTAACTTCTTTTTGAATATATTAAGTGGTAACAATTTTATATCATCCCCCAATCTATTGTAGACCTTGATCGCCATACAATAGGCATTTCTACTATATAACTCGGTTGTTACACAAGGTAATACGAGTTTGTTAGGGAATCTTGTATTGGACCTAATACTACGTTGTAAATTAAACAATTGGGTATTGGTTTTAACAAAAAGACACAATTCCAATATATATATGCTTGGGACAGTTAATAACTTAAGTTTCTTGAAAAATGATCTACACGATGTCAAAACATCAATGTTAGTGATGGCCCGAGCACATTGTTTCTGCGCTATGAGCACTCGATTAACCTGGCACGAATTACCCCAGAGCAGAATGGCATATCTCAGTAGAGAGCTTACATAGCCGTGATATGCTTGCAGGGCGACCTTAGCATCACTTATTTTGGTCAGTCGCCAGAGCGCATAGGCAAATGAATTTATTTTGTTACACAATTTATCAACATGACCACTCCAAGAGAAGCGATCATCCAACATAATCCCTAGAAATATGGATTGGCAGGACTCTCGAATAACTTCACCCGCAAAATGTACGTTAAGAGATAGCTTGTTGCCATTCCTATTTATAAATAGCATAAATGTCGTCTTTTTTAAATTTGCATTCAAATTATTGTTAGTCAACCATTCCATTACCTTACATATAGTGTCATTGATTTCTTGATTGTATGTTTGTGTATTATTGCATGGTATAACCACAGACACATCGTCAGCAAAAAGTGTACATTTATAATTTAAGACGTTCGGAAGGTCATTGATGTAAATTAGGAATAGTAAAGGGCCTAAAATACTACCCTGTGGTACCCCTACTCTATTTTGTTTAGTGTCTGATCTGAATTCGTATATTTCTCCTCCAACCTTAATTATTATGAATTATTATTATGAATGTTATCGTGCTAGCTTAAGATTTATTGTTTGTCACTGAATAAACATATTTTCTTTCTTTCTTTCTAACAATCATTTATTGTTACGCACGCACATTCGCGTTAAGTTTAAGAGAGGTAGGGCATAGCGAATCTTCGCTCGTATTGAGCTGCCCGTCCGGGGAAGGACCTCCACCCTATAGAATACCGCAGCCTAATGACCTCCGGGTCGTGTTTCTGCTGGTGAGTAGGGTCTCCGGAGCTCGTGGGGGGTTAGGGTTGGGCCGGCATGGCAGTAGCAACTGACAGGTAACTAACCAGCTACTTGCCAGTTGTCACAGCGACTTGGGCTTCTCTTTGGCTTTCCATCAGGCGTAGGGTAGCCATTATGTCGAGCTACTATAAAAAAAAAAAAGTTTCTTAATTTTGTTCAATTTTTCCAGACTTTCCCAGTCACAATGTTTAAATTTTCAATGTGTCCTTCCATGCATTTTTTACTATTTTTTTAAACATCTTACGACCGTTCCTTAACGCCAATAATGTAACCAAATGAAATGTTTGTCTGAAATACCCGAAGCGAAAAGAGCGCGGGTCCGCTTGTTATTAATGTAGGTGTTCTTTTTTTATCCAGGTATTAAATTCTACGCTAGGTGCTTACGACGGCCGCGTGTATGAGAGGCTGATGGAGGAAGCTTTGAAGAGTCCCCTTAACCAGGAGCCAGTGAACCAATCCTTCCACAAATACATCAAGCCATTTTTGCAAAAAGCCAGGCTGTGATTCAGAATCCAGGTTAATTGATTCGATGTTCATTGGACTCGTATAATGTTGAAATTTTTCGGTAATTTGATTTTAAATTTCTAGAAAATTGACATGATCTTTTTTTTTATCGAATGATGGCTTTCATATTAAGTATAATGTAAAGACCAAATAGATTTATTTATTGAGATAAAAAATATAGTTTTAAAAATATCTCAATCATCTTTAACGGCATCAATCAATGCTCTTTATTAACTGTCCGTGTCTATTTGAGCACAATTGAAGTTAAATTACAATGAGTCATAATATGACTCATAGTATATTAATGTCGTTCGTATGATCTTATTTTGTTAAATGTATAAAAAGCTCTTTAGAACTTTTTGCTTTATTATTGTTTCTTAACCGTCAACCCAGTTAATAATATTTTACAATGTAGCTACTATGCGGAATAAATGTTATGCGTGTCGCTATCTCTAGCTACCGAGCCACATCGGTTTTTTATTTATCGTAGATACCTCTATGAAGCGTGAGCAATGTGATTAGCATAACCGGTCGATGCTTTAGCAAATCGAATTTAATGTCTTTATTGCCATAATTGTATTACCAGAACTAAATTATTACACTAGGTGTGTGGTTTATATGAGTTTAACTTTGATATACCATTCAATAATGGAATAAACATTTGTAAGTAGAGTTAAGACACATTTTTGTACAGGTGATTTGGTTTAAATAATAAGAGTAAAATCAATTTTCATCGTTTTATTTCGTTATCCATAAATAAATAGAATTGAGCAATAAATTAATTTAAATGCAGACTTGGAATTAAATGCAGACCTTAAATTAAAATAAATAAATAGAATCAGACTTTCGCAAATACATCAAGACAAGTTTTCGGTTCTTCCGGAAGCTAAGTCGTCTTGATGTGGTTGCTTTCAATTATTTTAAATGGCTTACGCACTCTGGGCGTTGGCGTGGGCAGAGCCGTAGCCGGAGGTGTTGGCAGCCGAGTTCGTCACCCTGAAGCCGGTGCTCAGACCCTGGGTCTTGGCAGATGAGGAGGCATTGCCGAAGCCAGAGCTCTGAGCGTCGGCGGCAGTCTTGGCACCGCCGTAGTAGCCAGTGTTCTTGGCCAAGCCGGTCTGGCCGCCAAGGTTAGCCGAGGAGGAGGCGAGTCCGGCACCGTGGGTGTTGGCGACAGTCTTGGCAGAGCCGTATCCGGTGTTGACGTCAGCGTTGGCGTTGGCGGTGCCGTAGTTAGATCCGAGGGTGTTGGCGGTGGTCTTGGCAGAGCCGAAGGTGGAGCCCTGGATGTTGGCGGCGGAGTTGGCGGATCCGTAGCCTCCGTTCATGTTGGCGTTGGCCTTGGCCGAGCCGTAGCCGGCTCCGTGGACGTCGGCGCCGGACTGGGCGGAGCCGTAGCCGCTGGTCTCAGCGTTGGACTTGGCGGCGCCGTATCCGGAGTTGGTATTGGCGTTGGCTTGGGCCTTGGCGGCAGGGGTGTCGTACGCGGTGCCGAAGTGCCAGTGGATGTGCCTCTGGTTGGTGGTCTTGGCGGAGGAGACGGCGTTGCCGTACTCGCCGTTGACGTTCGCGTTGGCATTGGCGGATCCGTAGTTGGAGGGCGCGTAGCCTTGGGCGGCGGCGTTAGCGACGGCGGAGTCGAGGGCGCCGGTCTTGGCGGAGGACTGAGCGGAGCCGTATCCAGAGTTGAGACCTTGGGTGCGGGCGGCGGTGACGGCCGAGCCGTAGCCGGTGTTGGCGTTGGAGGCGGCGCTGCCGAAACCGGAGCCGTAGGTCTTGGCGTTGGTGGAGGTGACTCCGAAGCTGCCGACTCCTCTCTGGGTCTGGGCGGAGGACTGAGCGTTGCCGGCGCCGTTCGAGTTGGCGGAAGAGATGGAGGACTCGGAGTCACCGTTCAGGATAGCGGACGACTGGGCGGAGTTCATACCCGCGGCGGGGATCTCGTAGCTGATCTCGGCGGGGACTTCGAAGTTTTGGTTGTAGGAGATGACGGTGGCGGGGGCCGGGACGGGGTAGTAGGCGCCGTTTTGGGCTTCCGCGACTGCCTTGGCGGAGCCGTAGACGGGCATTTCGGGGGCGTCGTAGGCCTCGGCCTGGGCCATTGCTTCGCCGGGGTAGACCTCGAAGCCGTCGTTGCGGGCGACGGGGGCGGGCGCTCCCACTGAGCCGCTGCCGTAGGCCTGCCCGTGGCCGCCGTTGACGCTGGCGCTGCCGGTGGCCTGGCTCAGGCCGCCGGCGTTGCTGCTGTAGGCTTGACCGATGGAGAAGCCGCGTCCATCACGGTATAGAACACCTGATGAACAAACGAAAAGGATTTAAACTATGTCCTTGTAATAAGAGTAAGCACTCATGTGATCGAGAGAAGCCTTCTAATTGAACTTCTAAGATATTTTATTGTTCCAAGATCATAATGTTAATTTTGGGCATAAATATTTAGATGAACATTTATTTCAATATCTACATTACATTTGACTATGGGCTAAGCCTCCAGATGTTTGACCAAAGAGGCGAACAACTGGAGAGGCCTATAACCAGCAGTGAACTGCAATAGGCTGAAGATGCTGATTACATCGTTATCTTGAATATTTTGCAATTCGAAATAAGTTGCAGGTGACTCAAAAACATGCTAGAAAACTAAGTCTATTAGAAAATTTTAATCGTGTTTTTGCAAAAATTTTTTAAGTATTTTGGTATTTATAAAAATTTTATTTCTGATTTAATATTGTGAGAAAAATAGAAGACAATTGTTTACATTTGTGTGAAGTGCTTACCGTTTATAAGGACCGGGCTGGACTGGCACATCGCAAACAGCGCAACCGCTACGACGAACTTGGCAGCCATATTTGTTTGTGTTGTTTATTGTTGGACAGGAGACAGCTGACTGGATAAAGTGAGAGCATTTCTCCGCGCTTTTATACAGCGTCCAGCGTCCACCACTCTCGCACACGACTGACCCAAAACCCCTAAACTTCACCTAGAAAAGTATCGATCTGACGGACAGTCGTAAATTCAACAGATAGATTACGGTAGATTAATGGTGCGACTTCCATCGCGGATTTTGGCAAATGATCCTCTTGTTTGATTGCTTGTGACGTCACGTGGTAATGACCTCTCTATGTGCAATATATCGATATGATTCGATTAGCTAGCTCATTTTCTCGTAATCTCTCGGCTTGGTCACGATCGTTGACATTTAAAGATTATGTCATCGTGGGAAATATTGGCGGTTAGCGGATTTCAGCTTTAATTAAAGCCGGGAATATTGTTAATGTGCGATAAACGCCGTTTTTATTAGTATAGTTTCCTCAATAAGGCGAGTTATGTAACAAGAAACATTTGATCGTAAATAGGTATTCGAATTTTAAATTAAGCTGTTTCCGGGATTGCCTTTACATAATTAAAGTTATTTTTTTAATAATCCGCCTAAGTCCTGGAATTTTGAAATATTTTTCAGACAAGTGCGAGAGGCCCGGGATCGATCGAAGTGGCGAGTATTGGGAGAGGCCTATGTCCAGCAGTGGACTGATGTGGGCTGATGATGATGATGATGATGATGACTATATCATCTAGGGCTTGAGACAAAATTTGAAAAAAAAAACACAACAACGCGCAAACGTTTAATTACCTACTGGTTAGGAAAATTAGGTCAATTCAAGGAGTTCTCTTACATGATATCGTAGGAATTCTCTCCTGTGGAGTGGAACAGATCATTGCAAGAAATAGAGGAAAGCAAGTGTTGCAAAGCGATAATGCCGTAAACACCGCGAATCGTAAAACTAAAGAATAACGAAGGAAATTTAATCGAAAAAGCGTAAAGTTACCATACTCGTAGTAGATTAGAGCATATGTAGTCTTGTAAACTTAGGTCTTGTAAACGGGGCATGAACTGGCACTTGAGCAGACCGTCATAGTGTAATCGATCCGTGTTTCACTAACCAGGTGTGTTGCGGATCGCTTTGCCTATTTTTTGGACTACGTTATCTGCTTAACCTCAGGCAGGACGCAGTAATTTTGACGTGAAAAAAAAATTTTTAGTCTTCGGATTCTATTTTTTCTTTTTAATTAAAGCTAGATCATAAAGATGAGATTTACAGTTCCAGCAAAAACGTGTTACGTGTTTCGATTAAGTGTGTGATTAGGAAAATATAAAAACGCGATAGTATAAGACTATAAAGCTGTGTAAACCATAAAAAGTGGATGAGGTGACAAAGCCACTGGTGTCTACCAACGCTTTCAATCATCCCTTATCTCATTGACTGGCCATGAATCCATTATTCTGGATTCCAACACAAAGAAAACAGTGACGATTTAAGTGACCAATAAAATCTAACAAATGTGAGGACCAGTTTGGTTTAGTGGTAGCGAATGCTGCCTTTGAACAGAGGTCACGGGTTCAGGCCCGCACAGTACCTACTCATATTTGTGCTCATGAACACGTCTCACAGTGTAGGATTTTGGCCGACTCTCTCTTTTTACAGTCGATTTCGGTGTATAGAATCATTATACAAATTATGAAACACTATTTATTAAATATATCTATACTTATAATAAATCTGTAGAGTAATTGGCCTCAATTCTGGAAATTATATATATTTTCATAATAACTATCAGGGGGTGATTAGTGATCGATACTGATGCCAAAAATGCCGCCGGCACAGCTAGTCTTTCTTAATTTTGAATATACTTATATATATATATATATATTTGGTAAACAAAAATTATGAAATTCGTTTTATGTCCATAATTTCTCAAATATCCAAAACGTGGCGTTTATTAGACACAATATAAATAAAATATTTGATTCATAATAAAATATATCATTTAAACAAAAAATTATCAAGAAAATAGATTTATCACGGACTGATTTTTAGAACGTGTAAAGTCAGAATTTTAATGTTTGATATGAAGAATGTATTAATGGTGATATTTTGTAAATTTTTATCGTTTCGTGTTTATTATGGCTTCTAAAACTTTTGTCTAAAAATGCTTTCATTACCATGCCATAAATTTAACATGCCTTTGCCAAATGGCAAAAATGCAAATGCACAGCAGTGCAATTTCGAAAAATAAATAACAAACATGTTTTGAGTAGATAACATACGAAAAATGGATATCAAATCCGAAAGTATTTCACATCGTCATTACATGACCAGTCTATTTATTCAGTCCATTTATTTAGTATCAGTTATGCGCCACTTTGGGCAAAAATAATCTGGAGGCTTGACACATAATAGCCATGCTGGGCTGATGGGTTGGCGATCGCAGGCCGCAACTCCTCGCGCCGGTGACGCTGCTGCCCGTCATTGGCCTGTGGTATTTGGCTGCGCCTTCAATCGTGATCATGCAGCCACCAGTCGGTTGCCAGAGTCTCGTTTGTTATTCGGCTGGATGCACATATCACAATACATTTTTCGTCCCTCCGACAAAATCTCCCTTCGCCAAGGGCCATTATGGCTATGTCATTGGACCCTGTATCGTAAGGATGGCCATAACATACCTAAGTATTTCAGCTACATACATATAAAAGGAGTTAATCACGAGGCCAGGGTAAACCAAAACTAGCACATCCAATCTAAATACATAGATAGACAGATAGATAATAAATAAGTATTATTTATTGTACACCGAACACTTGACTTAAAACTTTATACAAAGACAAATCAAGGTACAAATTTCCGTTTACCGGGGAGAAATGCAATTTACGCATACCCGCTGCCCGGGGGAGCAGCAGGTTAGGTGGGACTCGCTCTGCGTCGGCAGAGAATACCCACTAAAAAACCCCGGTTGCCACAGTTTATTGCGCCTTGGGTGACGGCAACCACACGGCAACACACCATAACCATAGATAAGTAACTATAGGTTAAAATACAAGCTTCCATTGAGTCCCTATGAAAAGCATTTTTTTAGGGCAACTTTTCAACTATAAGAATAAGTCTTTCTTTATAACTGTATAGTCAGATAGATCTAACCAAACAGTCCTAGGTGTACGACATTCATATTATTAATGAAACGTCTACCAGCTAATAGAAAAAACACAGTCTCAGATTAATTTCTAGCCTGTTTCATTTACTTTCGCTGTCACCAGTGACCAGACTTTTTCTTTCTAATGACCACGATCAAGTATCAGCTCAGTAGTTAGTAGGAACAATAGCAAGATTGTTTGGCGCGCTTGGTAACCGTTCGCATCGCGACCGAAGCACAGAGCAATGCAGAATATAGGTAGAGCGTTAGGCCTCTGCCTCGAATGTTCTCGTTAGCGCAGAGCGCGAGCGGAACAACGCAGACCCACTCGCGAAACCAGGGGACAGAACGCGCAACATTTTATTTTATTTTAAAGGAAAACGAAGATAATGACTCGACAAATTCTACAACTACACGGGCGCGGATCCAGCTCTAAAAAAAGGTTGTGGGCACACCTACTCAAAAATTCATCGTAGAAATGTGACGTCACAAGTCTATTAAGGTTGTGGGCATGCGCATCGTGCCCACAACGGAGGATCTGCGCCAGCAACTTCACCAAGAATGTTGCTATGTTGCATCACGAGTATACATAAACAGCACGTTTTTTGACTATATTCTTGAACTTAGCAATTCATAAAACATAAAATTTGATTTAGAATCCGTATCTATCCCTATTAAACCAAAACGATACAGAGGTAGATCTAGGGTATTTGCTCTAGAATGGGGACATTTCGACACGTCACAATTTCCTCCGCCGCCAACACACCGCCATGCCGTTCTGCCCGCAGAATTCGAGGCAGGGGGGGGGGGGGGACATACGTGTGTGGGAAGAAAAACTTAAAATCTATATTGTTATACGTACTATAAAGTGCGAAGTGTGGTCAAAACTCAAAAATATGTATTTGAAAAGTCGTACTAAGTAGATCATAATATTTTGTATGTATTCGTTGCTCATAGGATTGCTGTTCATATTACGAGTAGTTGCATCGTATCATATTGTTCATCTCTAAAAAAAGAAAAAACATTACTTATCTTGTATGTCATTTTTGTTACAAAAATACATCGTTTACCTATTACAGGTAGTTGAACCGTATCATATTGTTTATGCCTAAAAAAGAAAAAACATAATCTTGTATGTCCTTTTTGAATACAAGGAAAGGAAGGTATTAAGCATCCTGCATATATAACAAATACCTTAAGTATTCAAAATTGACAGCGTCTGCACACAGCATTACTCTGTGAATATGCAAATGTTTGCGAAGGATCTAGCCGGAGAGCCGTGTATAAAATGACATCGATTAATTACACACTCATTTCGAATGGAGATCATCGCTGGTCGCTAAGATACGAGCCACAGTAACTGAGATAAACAGTAGGTGAAATGGCATTTTTTTTAAATTATAGTCTCGCTGTGGGTTTGCGCTTGACTGCGATTCCCTATTGCGCTATCCCGACTGTGAAAGGGCCTATGGCTTCGGGATTATTGATAAAGCTCGTTTTTTATTTTTTTTATTCAAAATGGGCTTACGCTTGACTGCGATTCTATTCTAGGCTGATGGTTTTTTTATAGTAGCTCGACATACCTAATGGCTTCCCTACGCCTGATGAAAAGCGAAAGAGAAGTCCAAGTCGCTGTGACAACTGGCAAGTAACTGGTTAGTTACCTGTTAGTTGCCACTGCGATGCCGGCCCAACCCTAACCCCCCACGAGCTCCGGAGGCCCTACTCACCAGCAGAAACACGACCCGGAGGTCGTTTGGCTGCGGTATTCTATAGGGTGGAGGTCCTTCCCCGGACGGGCAGCTCAATTCGAGCGAAGATTCACTATGCCCTACCTCTCTCAAAACTGCTGCTGGTAAACGATAACGCAGTCTACGATGGAACGGGCTTACAGCAAAAACCGGTTCACTCTCGCCTTGAACATCGGAACATTATATCTCTCAGGAAACAAGGAACCCGGCAAAGAGTACCATAGTTTAGCCGTTGGCTATATGAAGGTAAAGCCAAAACGCGCTGTGCAAGTCTTTGAAACTCGTAAAGTGACTTCGTTGTGTTTTATAATATGAGCCGGTGTATAACCAGAATTACAGGCCAGCATGGCAGAACGAACAAGTAATTTCTACGTTGCCGAAGTGACTTGAGCCTCGCTTTGCTGTTCATCAGGCGACGGAAAGATGTACCTAGTAATATAAAAACGGGAACGGGGCAGGGAACGGACCAGGAACGTAACTGAATTTGAGAAAGCAATTGACCTTACGATGGAATTCTGTGGCGAATACATAATATCTATAAAAACACGTGTCGTACGTAACTATTAAATGGGTTTTGTTAGATTTCCGGCATTTGAAGGACATAGAAACCTAGGATCGATCAAAGTGGCAAACATTGGGAAAGGCCTATGTCCAGCAGTGGACTGACAGAGGCTGATGATGAAGGGCACGGAAGGCACGATAAACATACGAAAGTGACCTCCTGTTTACGACTATACTGTGTTATTTATGTTAGCATTGCTGATTTATTTGCTGCACTATTTAAAAATATAAAAAAACCTGATTTATTAGCATAATTGATTTTTGAAAGTAGAGGACAGTTTGAACCGGGGTCAAAATGGACTTTCGAGAGATTTATCTGCAAAAGGAAATTCTAAATTACAATGTGTTTTAGAGATCCGCATCTTAATGGGAAACCTTAGTGGAGCATTACGTACCGAAAAGAATGTTTTTGCGCGTTGGTGTTCACATGACATTGTGTTGCCCGGTACTGTGAAAAAAAAATGTCAAAAAACGTAACACAGGTGACCATTTATTTGTAGGAGGGGGGACGTCAGTGCCGATTTCGAAATGATGATCGAAAATGTTTCCGCCCGGATCTCTCGTTTCCGGGATCATTCCGAAGTTGTAAATAGATATGGACCCACTGAAAAGAATATACCTAATAAGATATTATTTATTTATTTATTTAATCTTTATTGCACATAAAATTTGTACAAAAGGCGGACTTAATGCCGCGTAGGCATCCTCTACCAGTCAACCATTGGGCTAAGCAGAAACAGTAAGAAGGTAGTGTGCTACAAACAAATAAGTAAATATGAGACTTTAGATATGACCTCTTGTCACGAACCAACACGAGAATTGCACATATTATTCAACGTCGATTTGCACGTTATTAAGTAGGTACCAATTTAAAATCTAGATAAATCGTGTAGCTTAATAGTACCTGTCTAGATCCGCTAGATGATCGAAGAGAAAGTCCAGTTATAAACTTTTAACTGTACACAACATAATACCTACTTTATTAAACGAATCGATTATAGGTATTCGATTAGCGGTGTTAATGTATTGGCGGCCTTAGGGCCATAGTACATGGCGTATTTTAAACGCGCCGACGACGCGCGTTTCAGGAACGCACGTCTTCGGCGCCGTGCACGCTGCTTGTTGCGTTTACATTGATGAAACAAGCGCGCGCATGAAGCGCGTATACTCGCGTTCGAAGCGATACAAACGCGCGTACAAAGGAGCAGAGTAGGAGCAGGGGGTGGGGCGCTCACGCCACCACTGCACCGAAGTACTTAAAAAAGTACTTAAAAGTACTTACAAAAGAAGTACTAAAGCCAACGTAAGCAGTGTTGTCTCAACTGAGGCCATTGTGCAACTGAAGAAGAGGAGTCTCTGATCAAAACGCAAAAGCTACGCGCATCTACTGCGCTTATGCGCGCAGATACAGCGCGTATAAGCGCGTTTCACGATCGCCCCGTGTGCTTAGGTTTCTAGGTTGCGTTCGAATTGCGTTTGAAGCGCGTAGGTATACGCGCGTCATCTGCGCGTCGTCGGCGCGTTTAAAATACGCCGTGTACTATGGGTCTTAGTGGTCCATAGACCCTGAGCAACACGAGTCAAAAGTTCCGGGGGGACGGAGCAAGGAGGTTGGCTTGAAGCGAAAAGATAATGGGTCGCTCCCTTACATCGCGTGGTGCGTCCTGCCGAAAAACTGGTGGCGGTATAACTGTCGCAGGCAAATTCTATAATTCGCTCGTATACAAACGGCGTCGGCAGTTTAGAAAGATAAATACGTGTTATAAAATGCCGAAGGCAAATTGTCATCGCATCAACGTCGACTTGGTTTGTGTATTAGGGTGACCATGATAATAGAAATGAAACAGGGTTTTTAATCATTTATTTAGGTATTTAAGTTTAATAATAGAATATTAATATTTTATATTTTAAGTTTATTAATAGAATATAAATATGTATTATTAAATTATTGACTACGAAAATAAATTCGTCGATTAAATAAGCATGAAATTGAAACCGTAACCGAACAAAACCTGCACTAAATGGTACCGTGTGAGAACATATTCTCCCTAATCTTAGGATCCTTACACATACATAGTAAACTTACCAAGAATTACCTATTAATTAAACAAGACATTCAGTGGTAATAACAAAAATAAATTAAACAAAGTTTCTTTGTTTCACTTATTCTGCTAAGCTTAAACAAGCGTAAAACCATCAGCGAAACAATTGATTTACAGCGAATCAAAATACAATGCATTTTATTGCAATTTTTTGTTCCACTTTACTAGTTTCCATGGACACCCTAGCGTTTTTACGTGCTGGATAACCTCGAATTTTTTTGTTTTTTTTTCCACGGTGTTTTCGGAGCCCCCTTTGTGATTAGTTCAATTTCAATAGTTTCCTATAATACTAGCCCTTAAAATCTATTTGAAACAGCCGATATAAGACATATTTTTAATATTTTTTTTCTTCAACACTTTCACTGTTGACCGCCATATTGGTTTTGGAGACTAGTAGCGCCAGTGCGCGGTTAAATTTGGTACTAATTGGAACGATATGCCGAGGCAATTTGTAATCGGCTGTAATATCGTAGCCCGGCATATTAGTAAATGAACGACATCTTACATACGGCGTACGGCATTTTATATAACAAATTTGTCTTTGTAAACTGCCGACGCCGTTTGTATACGGGCGAATAATAGAATTTGCCTGCGACATAACCATCACGATTGAAGGCGTAGCTAAGTACCACAAGCCGATAACGGGCAGCAGCGTCACCGGAGCGAGAAGCGCCCTGGGTTCGCCAGCCCGCTTGCCCAGGGTGGCGGTTATGGGTCTATACAGATGTGCGCCCTAAGTAACGAACAACTGGAGAGGCCTAGCAGTGGACTGCAATAAGCTGATCATGATGATGATGAACGGGGCAAGGAACTCGGCTTAGTGTGCTGCTGAGAGGGTCCCTACGAACGCTGTTTTAAGGTGAGGGGCGATTGCTTATGGGCTGACCATAGCTAGCTTTGGCTGTCATATTTCTCAGTACGAGAAAAGATTAAGTAGGTAAGCAATCCGCGTTAATATTAGGCGACTTTCAGTGAAGTTGTTATTTGTTAAGGAAGCAAGGTAAAAAAAAGCGTAGGTTTAATTACCTACAGTATCTATCTATCTTAACAAAAATTGGAAAATATCATGTTAAGTTAGAGACGACTCTACATCTCTACGAGTATAATAAGTACTAAGAGTAAGTAATTGAAATCATAGTTAATTAGACATATTAAACTGAGTACCGATTTTAGTTACATAAATTGGACAAATATACAATTTAAATATGTATTTTGTCAGTGTTTTTCATGTTAAAACACATTTTGGTATTATTTATAGACTTACATTAACATCTTTAATTTATCTATTGTAATACCTACTCGGAAAATCGAATAATACATACTACTTGAATATCGTTCATTAACGCAAAAAAAAAATGTTTTCAATCAAGTAATTATTAGATGTATTTGGTAAAATTAGCGGAGGAAAACTACGTCATAATATGATTATGATTGTGAAGAGATTGTTTTATAGTACAATTTCGGCTTCCGTCTCCAACGGCAGCGTGGCCGAGTGGTCTAAGGCGCTGGTTTTAGGCACCAGTCCGAAAGGGCGTGGGTTCGAATCCCACCGCTGTCAAAACTTTTTGGTTTTTATTAATAAAAATTTTATGAATAAAAGTTTTTTAGTGCGCAAAAAATAAAAATTATGCCAAGAGTGCATTCGAAATTTATTAAACGCGAAAGTTATCACCGATTTCGAATTATAACATTTCTCCTAGCATGTTTTAATTATTAACCCTACAATCATAAATGATTAACTACCTACCTAACTTAACTTTTCTCAAACTATGGTTTTCTTTTACAGACTCGATACAAAAAAAGTTTGTGCCCAAAATTTACGTACCTACTCCTTGTTTTTTTTAAATTACCAAATAAACTTAAGTCTTCATGAAAAGTTTATATGTTTGTACTGATTTTTTTTGTTTGTCAAATTTAATAGATACCTAATCTGCGCATGAGGCGGGAGAAACTTCTCTTCATTACGGCCTGGCTGAGTGTTGTGGGATACACGTCTTGCTATAATCAGGTATCTACATACATAGAATACAAGTTTTTGACAGATAAATCCTATACTTTCTGTGTAGGAAACGTTTTTGCTAGGCGATTCCAAGGACGGCAATTCATAATACTCGTACCCACCTTCAGAGAGATTTCTCACATCACTTTTCGTCCATAATTTTTTTTCAAAATTGGAATTGTCAAAGTTTTCACCATCTCAAGGATCTCCTTTGCGAACTGTCAAATTTGAATAAGCTAGTGGGAGAGTTTCCGAATGAGAATCGAAAATGGTTTTGTGAATAAGGAATATTGTGGTGTTTTATAAATGAAAGAACTGTTTTTAATATAGGTTATGATCACTGTTGTTTAAATAAAGGAAATTTAATAAAGGTCCGAAATAAAAACACAACACTTTTGTTCGTATGACCTGTATATTTATCTAAGTGTAAAGGAGCATTATTTACAGGGTGGACACTCATTATGTATAATGCTTACACCTAATCCTTACAACGAATGTTAGTACAAAATGTCCCCTACTATCGATATCTACATATCGCTAGAGTAACATTTTTGATTTTTCCAAATGGGTTATTATAATTGCTTTGGGCGGTGGTAATTTTGTAATAAGATGCAATTTTCTTAAAAATTATAATGATTCTATACGCGCTATGGCAAAATGATTTAATAATGTTTCAATATTACTCTTGATAATCTTCAAAAGAATCAACTTATTTAAGTTTATGACTTTTGATTTGATTTCAGTATTGACGTCATTTTAACACTGTTAAGTGTTTCAAAATGACATCAATGAACGATAAATGTCGAAAATAATAAAATACATACATGTTCTACTGTCACATAACATATTATACTACCTAATCCAGTTCAAAAAATAATAGTAATTCAATATAGGTAATTAAATGTCTTAAACACAAAATCTTTTCGTTGAAAATAAGGTAAATTAGTTTAGTCATACAGTTTAAATTACGGCACATAGTTGGCGAATATTCTGACAAAATATACATGTCACAATATAAATTTTTAGGCTCAACGAGTTAGCATCTACGTTTTGGTAAAGGACTGCACTAACTTTGAATATAAGTTTGATATTTACACAATATGTATAAATACATTATACATTGTCTGAATTTTATATTACCTATGATTTGTATAAAAAGTATGGTTTACTTAGTAAAGAATTCATTTTGCATTTAATATTATATCGAATATGGTTGCATTTATTGTAAATATCAAGTGAATAGGAATTTTACAAAACTATTAGCACTTACTTTATCGATTATCTTGTCATGGATATACGAGCGCATAAATTATGATGATTACAAAATAAATACCTATGTTATTATTACAGTAAGCATATTATAAAATGTAGTCCCTAATTATTTCTGTGCAAATATAAATATGCAACTATTTAAATAAGAAAGTTCTATCGAATATAAATTAGTAAAAAATTACGACTTTTTAAAAATAAATTACGTTTTGACGCTAAATTTGCAATCACTTACAATAAATGCATGTAGTAAATTAGTAATTATTTCGTCTTATTATTTCTTCAATTAAGTAATACAACTCAATTTTCACAAAATATAGAAGAGTCCTTCCCATCCATTATAAAAAAGATATTTACGAGTGTAAAGCCTTTTCAAAGTCTTTTACATAGATATACATAATAAATTATAATGAAATTTTGTTGTAGCAATGGTCAGCTAAGGCATTATAAGACAGAAAAATGTTTAAATTAGCACATATTTTTCATATTTTATGTGGTAAAATAGTATGGATAGCGGTATATGTTTCTATATCATAAGGACTATTTTTGATATATTCAAATATTGTTCCTTTACTGATTAAAAAAACTTGTTCCGATTTAAGGGGAACAAAATAATATGAAGCGAAAAATAATAATTAACAATCTGCTAACTACACATATTTGGTTACAAGACTTCACTGTATAAGTTATCAGGTTAGTCTAAGAGATTTACAATTACAATGTACAACCTTAATTCTACGAGCAGAGCTCACTACGACTAACTCAATTTTAACCATGGATCCGATAGGAATGTATTTGGTACTCTTCTTTAGAAATTTCTTTGATAAAACTGCATTACCATAGAATATTATTGCTAAATAAATGATTGGGTCACACTCCGGTGTAAGAAACGATTTAAACATTGTTTTAATAAGAATTTGTGTGTAAGTCAATGTTATACATGCGAATACATGCCACTTTTAACAAACACGGGTAATTTTATCTCGCGGTAAAGTGGATAACCATATACAAATACATGTATAAATATAATAATATATGATATTATTTAATATAAACTATAATATCCCCTATTTATATTAATAATATATTAATGACTTACCTACTTATAATCAAAGATATATAAATATAAAATAATCTACGCGATAATTGATATTATTATACATAGTTATGCAGTTGACACAAAGAAAAATCGTATTGAAGAGTATATTTCCAACGATTTTAGTCTAATGTACTCTAATGCCATTTCCGATATATCTGTCTCGCCAAACATTTTTACATACAATAATTATACAACACGGTACATCAAGATGTGTATGTAAATACATAATATTGATTCATATTATGACACACGAGACTTAATTGTGCAAGAATAATCAATATTTCATATACTCCTATATTTGAAAGGAGTATTGAACTGTATTTTGCAAAAATAGTTTTTTAGTTCTTTATTTGATTCATGTATGTCAAGTTTATTACAGGTAAATGACAAATAAATTATATAAAAAAGCTTTACGGAATAATAAGATACAATTAAAATAAAAGTAGTGGATTAACGGAGAGTAACAGTATTGACTTAAAAACGAATGCTTACTTACAACATTAAGAGCTAACTATCGACATAGAAGATGGCACAAAAAGTGTTGTTACGAGACAAATAAACGAAAACAATAAAAAATATATTTCGTTGCACAACCTAGGTATATAGAACATTACAGCTAAATTATAAAGTTGAGAAACAAAACCATATGAGCCACAATTATATAAGGTTAATCAAAAATAACTTTCTAAATAATAAAATTGTGTCAATTCCTGATTCAATTCATAGCCGAAAACGACAATATTTTAATTGCCTACAAATAAAGTCACAATATTTATAATAATAAATATATGCACGATTTTAAAAATAAGTTGATTGTTATAGTAACACAAAACGATATTAAAAACAATAAAAGATTGACATATAGGTACATCTAAAGGAACATAATAATAGACACACAATTTTAGAAAATATAAAACTAAAATATCACCTAATCAAAGATATTATTAAAATTATAAATGTTTCGTTGACATTTTTGAAGACGAATAATCAGTATTAATTTTGTATAAATTCTACATCAAAATTTTAGAGACAATCTAAATATGTATAAGTATTTTTATATAATTATATGACATAGTCAAATAATAGATATGGACGTGTCCATAGACCATTATGAGATTTTCAAGTCTAGGCAAAGAGAAACTATAGCAATGTACAGTTATAAAGCAGATGGCACATTCATTTTTACAAGAAACATGACGATCTTTCATGCAACATCGAATATGATCAAAACCAATGATACAATAACACTCAAACCACAATTGGTCGAAACATGAAGAAGTAAATTTTAATTTCATACACTTAGATTATGTCATCATGAATCACAATCATTAACACACGACATTATCTATTAAATTGGTCTGTGAAGTGATATAATTTTATTTAAATTTTCTCAATGCGTTGTCTTCTCCTTACTTCTTCAATCTCTTCGTTAGACATTATGTTTTGTACCAGGTTTGTACATATTGCAGTACAATCCGTACAGGTATCTGTCGAATAATTTAAATATGTAACAATAAATTATGTCATTATTTTTGTCGGTTGGTTAAAATATTACAGAACAATTAGCCACGTTAGGGAAATTAATTTTGTAAAACGTGCAGGCGTTGCGTGCGACGGAACGCCTTTTTTAGTTAAAATAATAATGGCGCGGAGATAGACAGATGAATATTCTGCTTCAGATGTCAGAATAGCAGAAATGGGAATAGGATTCAATAAACCAACCAAAACGCACACACACAGGGGTAGAGAAGGAAAAGATATAAGCTATTACTCATTTATTCAAAGTGTCTAGTTCATTATTTACCCACGATAGATACCCACGACACAAGCTTCGGCTTAGTTTCGGATTAGATCAGCTCTTTATGCCACTTATTACCAGGCAATCATTTTACAGAGAAGAGTTTGGAGAGACTTAATGTAAGACTATGTGTTTAGGACATGATCGACTGTTTTTCAAACGATCGTAAAGGCATTGTTTGATGAAAAGTTATGTCTTTGTTTGCAGTGTCCCAATGTTTATGCGTTCAGATGCAAATTATTGAATGAATAATAATTTGTTGCCAATTTAATCTTTGCGGCGGAAACGTATGTAGTTTTCACATTAATTTTCAAAACGAGATAAATATAGACTGAACGGATTTTGACAGTTGCTGTAATAGATAGAGAGATAGTCATAATAGCACAAAAAAAGAAAACATTTACAGGGAAAGATAAAGAACAATGTATCTGTAATAGGGCTTTGATGGTTTGCGTTCAACTACCGTGTGTTAATTGCATCTTTTCCGCATAGAGAACATTGGAGTTCTCTAACAAGAGTTTGTCGATCCACTTTTAATGGACGAAGCCTTTCCTAGCCTTCTGGCGTACTTTACAAAGAACTAAATAAACCGTACTCAAAGACCGAATATTTTTAAACTTTTTATTTCGACAACTGACGACTTTTTTATGTACCATTTCGGAGAGTTTTTTGTTCTCCCGATAAAAAGTATTGGTCAGGTGATTTTTTGTAGCCAATGAAATTCAAGCAATGGCGGTAGTTTGCCCTTGGAGTTTAATAGAAATGTCAAAAAAGTCATAGCTAGTTTATGTTTTATTTATCAGGCAAAGTCTCAGCCTTCACAACAAGAGTAGTTTAATGCTTTGTAAAGTACGTTCGGCCGTAGTTGTAAATGATTTCAATAAATGTCACGAGGATTAAGTGGCTCCAGCAGAAAGTTGAGGTTGGAGCCTAGTTGGATACTAACTACACTTTTCGTTTCTTCTCTTTAACGAATTCTCCTTCTATATAAGTGATCTGTGTATATTTTTTATCTGTGTTGTCAATAAATTTCATTCATTCATTCATTTCAAAAGAAAGTCATAGTACGTGCGTGCGTTTAGTTCAGTCAATTGCGTGCCCATTCCCCCGTCTGTCGCGTCCCCGCTCAGTAAACACGTGGCATGGCTTGTTCTGTGTCGTCTCACGCGTAGAACTCGCGGTTGTTGTGGCCCTTCCCGTAGGAGGCGGCGGCGGGGCTGCGCTTCGGCTCGTCCAGCGCGTACGACCCCTCGTCCTTCTTGCGCATCCGGTACACGATGAACATCACTACGAGTATGGCGCATAGCAGCCCTACCACGGCGCCGCCGATCACCGCTGGAATTAGAGACAGTTGTATATTAGTAACAATAGGGAATATGCATGAAAAATAGTTTCAGGTATTTACTAATTTATCGTAAAATAGATCAAAATCTACTACGAACAGTGAAAACAAAATCAAAATTGGTTGAAAAATGGGCGAGATACAGTCATTGAAAGTGAATATATCCGTCTCTCTCTCGCGAAACAGATTTTTCTATGGAGTTAGTACGGCGCTTACGGTACGTGACGTCAACTACCGCATCGGATCTCTCTGTCTAATCAATAACTTTAACGCTTTATAACTCGCTTAATAGAAAAGATAGTTTAAAAATTCTTCGATATTTATGTATCTGGAAGACAAAAGATCTTAATAAATCCATAAAAAAAAAGTCATGCATATTCCCTATTCTAGAGAGAATAATAAGGGGCAGCGCAGACGACAGACTATCCGTGACGCACTTTATAGTCTGTGATGCAATTATATGCAGTAACGCACACGACGCGCAAAAATCTGTCGCGGATATTTCACAGACTCAACGCACATCTTCGATCATTCTGTCGGCAGAGCTGTAGGGACCTAGATGCTCTTTTTAAATGTCTCAGACGCAGACTCTATCGCACAAAAAGTCTGTCGTCTGCGCAGCCCCTAACTGACAGAATTTCTGCGTTCGTATTTTTTTATAGTAGCTCGACATAATGGCTTTCCTACGCCTGATGGAAAGCGAAAGAGAAGCCAAGTCGCTATGACAACGGGCAAGTAACTGGTCAGTTATCTGTCAGTTGCCGAGATACGAGCTCCGGAAACCCTAATCACCGGGAGAAACACGACCCGGAGGTCATTTGGCTGCGGTATTCTATAGGGTGGAGGTTCTTCCCCGGTCTGTTCAATTCGAGCGAAGATTCGTTATGCCCTACTTCTCTTAAGGTGTGGTTTCCGGATTTAGGATAGGATCACCTTATCTCTTCCGTGGATATCGTAGAAGACTAATAAATAAAAGATATAATAAAAATTTAAAGCGATTTACTTAATTAGTAAAAGCGCCTAATTTTTAAACGTGAGCAAAACTACTTTAAACTATTACGTAGCTTGAAGTACTGCTTTTTTCTCATCATCTTATAGCACTCTATTGCTCCCCGGTTCCGGGGGTAGGGGTATTTGCTCTCCCCGGACCAGCAGTGCCGGTCTCTTATCATCTGCGCCTAGCCAGAGTAGGCAGGGATGTGACCGTATGCTTTGGCGCTACCCGTGTCCCTGCAACTTGCTGCCTACTGGCGACACAGGGGGGTTTAGTGGGTATGCCCTCCCATTTTGGGAGGTGTGAGTCCCACACACCATGCCGCCTCCCCCCGGAGGCGGCATAAAGGTGCCTAATGCATTCCCCTCTAGAAAAAAACCCTTGAGCAGTGGAGACATCAAGTGGTAGAGGGTACGTACCGGCGAGTATGCCAGGTTGCGCGAAGAAGCTGGTGGCGCGGTCTTCAGGCTTGGCGTTCATGATGAACACGACGCTGTCCGCCGGCCGCGACTCCGAGTTCACGTTGGAGCCTGCTGGCTCGTGCTCCTGGAACGTAACGCGATTACGTCACTAACTGTACCAATTTCACGGCATGGGAGGTGGAATAGTTAGTGCTAGAACTATTTCAGACACGAGGATAACCGCGTGATTCTCAAATGACGCGGTCCCCGCCCTGTTTGAACTAGCCTTAAAATCTAAAGCAATCGCTTTGGAGTGGCTCCCGCCATGTCTGAACATAATTTTATTTTCTGGATAGGTATCCCTAAATCATTATTGAAATTGGCCGCCTATACCTAATTAAGTACAATTATCTTTAGAGTGGGTACATGTAAAAGCAAAAATGTACTGCAAATGCGATGTACTATGCGGTAAAACTTTTACTGCTAGTACATCGCATTAAAGCCATCCTCGATAATCTGGTCATCGCAGAGCTAATGATCTCCAAAAAAGAGTTCTTACCAAATAACAACTACGATTTCTATAATTAAAATTATGTTTAACTAGCTGCTACCCGCGGCTTTGCCCGCGTGAACATTCTTATAAAACATGTCCTATGTGTTAATCCAATTACTGAAAAGTTTCATTAAAATCTGTTCAGTAGTTTTTGCGTGAAAGAGCAACAAACATCCATCCATCTATCCATCCAAACAAACTTTCGCATTTATAATATTAGTAGGATGAACTCTTAACGAGTTAATTATATTTAGTTGTTTGATATCTAATACTAATCAGTGTTTCCTGTCCGCGCAACTGTGTCATATGTAGGTCGATGACATACATCACATTTTCGAGTACAATTAATCTTAATTATTGTACGAGTATTAATTGAATGAGTCAATCAGTCATATATCAATCAACAGCCCTTCGCAATCCACTGCTGGACATAGCCTCTACAATTGTTTGCCACATTTCTTGATCTTGGGCTTCTCGCATCCAGCACTTGCCATCTTGCACAAATAAGTGCTTTGGTCAAATAAACCAACTTGCCCGTGGTGCATCCTGCTGAACAACAAACGAGGCGCTGGCAACCGACTGATGGTGGTATAACCATCATAATTGAAGGCGTAGCTAAATTGCAACACACACCACCACAGGCTGATGACGGGCAGCAGGGTCATCGGAGCGAGAAGCTACGTCCTGCGATCGCCAACCCGCCTGCCCAGGGTGGCGATTATGGGCATATCCTCCAGATGTTTGCCCTGAGTGGCGAGCAACTGGAGAGGCCTATGTCCAGCAGTGGACTGCAATAGCCTGGTGATGATGATGATGATGAAATGACTTACAATATCAGGATTGACCTCCTCCCCAGAGATGCTGATGTCAGTCTCTGGGCGCGAGGGTGGGTCCTCCCTCGCGCCGCCGCCCGCCGCGTCTGGTGACCCTTCGCTGGTTTTCGAAATGCGAGCTGAAACATTTTGACAGACAACATCACATATGACAGTCACCACAGAAGACGATACTGCTCCCTTAGGGCGGTCACATACATTCGGGATTCCGATACGGAATTCCGAATTGAAATTCACGTTCACAACAAGAATGCTCTACTTGCATACAAAGCGCTCCAGCATTTTATATGTAAGTAGAGCATTATTTCTACAAATCTAAATTTCAATTCGGAATTCTGCACCGGAATTCCGAATGTATGCGGCCCACCTTATTGATGATCGACGCAGTTGTCATTAAGGCTTCTTGATCACTAAAAGATATGTCACCGGAAAGGAAGAATCGTAAAATGATAAATTTTCTAGGTAGTTGATTAACTTTCGGAATATAACAAACGGTAGTTGAAATATTTAACGCAATGGATTTCAGTTAATTCATCAACTTACAGCATCTACTTAGCAGTAATTTAATAATTTACGATTTCGACACAAGTAAAATCGTCGTCAAATGGGCCAATCATTGCTCAATGTACTATTTAACGGTGCATTATTATAACCCGTAACGTCGGATGATTTAACGGCAGGACCCCGTAAAATGATCAATTTCTAGGAATTAACTGAAATCCATTGCGTTAAATAATACATTTTAACTGCCCGTTTGTTATTTTCCGGGAGTTAATCAACTAGTTAGGAAATTGATCCATTTATGAGATTTGTTATTTTCCGATGACATATATAAATCTCGGAAAATCGAGAGCTAACACAAAAATCTGATAGGCGTTATAGAATTTTGCACCACCAATAGTGTGACCGAAAAAGACCGCCCAAGAAATCGGTTTCACGCTACATCTTAGGACATACTATGGTTTTTTTCACCAATACGAACACTCTAGAATAAGAGACCCACTAAGCAAAATTTAGAGGATGTTTTGATTTTAATTGTTCCTTTAGTAATAATAAAGGGTCCCTTGAACGATGCTTGAAGTTTTGAACGAAATTAGTGAAAAATGCATTTAATCCCTTAGTAACTACGATGCTTTAATGACAACAACGTAGTAACGAGCCTTTAAAGCGAAAATAGTTTACTTACAAGATAAAATTAGAACAATCTTTGATATCCTGGTCAGTTAATGTTTAGTTTGTTAGACTGGTTAGTAACTTACAGGAGTCAATATATTTCTATTTCGTAGGTCAAGAATGAGAAGTTATTTGTAAAATAGAATCAGAACATTATAAATTGGACGTTGAAGTTGAGAAAGAAACGAATTATATATTAGTTAGGAAGATGATATTATAAATGACGAAGACTTTGGGCTTCCCGGACTTGGATTGGATAGGGATCAGCAGAACGCTAAAAAGTAATACATGAAATATTTAAGTAATGAAAGAATTCTATAAAAACATAAAGAGAAATACAAATGGTTCGTTATGAAGGCGTCTATGCGATATTCATGAGATGACAGAACTAATTCTAGGGCTATATTACCATAAGACATGCGTAAAATTAAAACATGGAATACTCAAAGAAGTACAATGGTAGAAGTTGACGTAATAATGTATTTGGATGATGACGAATGAAGTCATGCAGAATAAGTACAGAGAAATTATATAATACACTGAGGTATATCAGAGATGAAACATTAGCCACACTTTTTTAATACTTACCAAATTCCCTCGTTAGCGGTATAGTCGAAATCCAAAAGTTTTCAATTAAGAGTTCATTGTTCTTTTAATTAATTGGTCTGAACAAACAACCAGTGCCTCGCTTGTTTATGAGGAAACTGGCGAATGTTAAACAAACGACTATATTAATGTTGCTAATACTGCGATAATGAGAAAAATGTTAATTCAAGGCTGCGAAGCGCTAGTGTGTCGTCCCATTGTTATCACAGCACCGTTAATTTTGCAATTATTATTATAATAGTAGCTTTGTTACATGGCCTGAATTGGCCACATCAGTATTTACAATTTAAGTTTAGTATTAATAATAGCACACTTACGGATAAATCATAGGTTTTACAATAATGTCTTACTAAAAGTTTTGAAGTGAGAAGTCATTGGTGTAGTCAGCTGATTTGAAATTATCGTAATGCTTTTAATTTTTTTTTTCACAATTGATAAGGTATTAATACATAATATAGGTAAAATAGTATCAAAGAATGACATTGAAAATTAACTCAACTTTAAGATATGACTTCTCACTCCGATTGATAAAAACTAAAAAAATACAGCAAATAAAACTGGCATGCATCAGCAACTCACGAATAATTATATCGAAGTCTGCAGGAATTATGGGGTCGGTATCCGGATTTTCTGTCGGGATCGAAACCTCTGTCGGCTCGTGTCTGTCCACGGTTTCGACTGTCTCCTGCGCGACAATGTAGGGGTTGAAGGGTACTGCGGGTTCGGTGGAGGGGGTTTGCGTGGTGGTGGTCGTTCGCACATAGTCTTCGTCATCGGTGTCTCCGTCGGGGGCGTCACCTGAGCCGGCCCTGCCGTCCTCGTCGTCGGGGCCTGGCCCGGGGCCCCAGCCGGACCCGGAGCTCTCGTCCGGGGCTAACCCTGACCCATCATCGTCGAGGTACACGTCCCCGACTAGTGGGCCGTCGTTCTGCGCGCGCGCAACGTCTTCTGTCGATGTGGAGAAGGCGACTCCGTCCTGGAAAATACAAATGGTAGTTTTACTAACATTGATAAAGATCCATGATTTGTTAACACTAATTACGTCTTTAAACTTATACTTGAAAATACAGGAAGGATTGCATTCATTAACCAATTGTCTGCTTGTAAAGGAGACAAAATAGAAAAACTAGTCAATACTAGTGTTATGTTAAGCATTAAATAAACAGGTAGACCTTTTTTTGCAAAAACAAAAACAAGGTGCAATCTCAATGATGAAAAGACAGTAATTTTTAGAGACTGGAAACTTGACAGTCAAAAATGGATGACACCAAGTGTAGCATACACATGCTTAACTTTTACTTATATTGCAAGAAATAACAAAAGTTAAGCGAGCTACAGTTACGAGCGAAGTTAAATGGGATTTTCAAGAAGTTTGAAGTTTCATCAAGAATTCCATCAATAAGTTGAGCAAAAGTTTAATAATCGGTTGGTTATTTAAGAACATCATTAATTTACAGTCATCTAAGAGCACACCTAAAAATCCAAATGTCGCAGTGATATTATTTATTAATACACAATCGTCTTTAAAAGAGGCTCACATCGGGATAAATGGGATTTTCAAGAAGTTTGAAGTTTCATCAAGAATTCCATCAATAAGTTGAGCAAAAGTTTAATAATCGGTTGGTTATTTAAGAACATCATTAATTTACAGTCATCTAAGAGCACACCTAAAAATCCAAATGTCGCAGTGATATTATTTATTAATACACAATCGTCTTTAAAAGAGGCTCACATCGCTATTGATACATACGAAACCAAAATCCTAATGAGATATCAACGGCAAAGTCACCCAGAATCGACCACTGTTGCTACTGAATCTTAAATGTAATACGTCATCAAAACGATTAACAGGTCATGGTAACATCTGACCTAATTCTGGAAAATTCGCCGACTATGAATGGAAACGCGAATCGGCTGACAGCTGACAAGCTTCCTTAACATTTCTGTGTCACTTGCCACCAGATAGTTCAACGGGATGGTGTCTTTTGTTCTAACAACAAACAAGAAGAAAAGGAGACACGAACACAGAAATAAATCATAAATCTCGTTTTGATCTACGTCATCGTGAATGGTGGGTATGAATGGGATTGCGTGTGGGTCACTCACCTTGAAGGCTTCGGTTGGGCGAGCTCACGTTTTGACGGTATTAGGGCTGATTGCGGTTGAATTATTTATAATTTTTTTTACTTGAGAGTCCGATGGTTGCCGCGGTTAGCGTAAGTTGTAGTGGCGGTGCGGCGATCGATAGGCGGGAGGGTCGGGAGGGGCCGGGAGCGCCCACCCCCGGGAGAGGGCGTTCCTGAAACCACCGACAGATGGAGGGTCGAGGCTTTCGGGGTGCGGGAGCGTTCGTGAATTTCAGCTGTTCGCAAGTGGTTCCGTTTCGCTCCGGTAGATGTCATTTTTGCAGGGAAAAAGCTTTCTGCACACGTACCGTGTGTAGTTTTTGAATGAGAAGGTCAATACTGCTGTATTCAAATAACACACAGAATTACATTATCAGTATTAGGTACATTCAATACCTAAAAAGTTGCTGGATGATGTATCCCATTTATAAATGCAACTGGGACATTGAATTGCTCGATAGATACGGATGTACCTATTCCTCAGACTATACCATCTGAGGTTCGTGGCAAATTCCTTGAAGAGAGCCCTACCAGTAAATATAGAGATGCTATTACTGAGCTCACGGTGGCTCGGGTATAAATAAAGTTAGGCCATTGACAGAATTAAGGATTCCTGTTTGCCTTCACCGTAATGTCACGCGGCGAAGTTTCCTTCACGCGGCGAAGTTTTTCCATCTGTATGTTTACAGCCCCAACCACTAAACAAAGCTCACATCCATTCTTTTTTTATAGTAGCTCGACATAAACGCTTCCCTACGCCTGATGGAAAGCGAAAGAGAAGCCCAAGTCGCTGTGACAACGGGCAAGTAACTGGTCATTTACCTGTCAGTTGCCACCGCCATGCCGGCCAAACCCTGACCCTCCACGAGCTCCAGCTCATCCATTCGAAATAAAATAAAAAGGACAGCTTTACCACGAAAATTAAAAAGAATCGTTGTTTAATTTCATCCAACCGACGAATTAATCGGCCGTTGCAGTGTTGCATAACATAATTATTCCGTTCCGGACAACCGGGACACCGTAAAACGCACTTTCAATCCGGATTTTGTGCATTTTTCCGGCTCATCCGTGTATTTCATTCGAATTTTGGGTGTTCAGCCGTTCCGGATAATCCCGCTCGCTCGCCGGTAGGAGGGGGTAATGAGAAATATTATTTATTGTTCCGGGATAATATGCGTCCGTACTGACCTGACCGTATTTTCCGCCTTTATTACGCTTTTGCTCTGAAATGTTTCCGATTGTTTTATTTCGGCTTAAGCAGTGTTTAAATAGTTATTTCGGCTGAACGTGTAATGTTATGCGTAACGGCTTCGTTATTTTTATTAAAGTAAATGTAAATGGTATACAAATGGCTTGGGAATGCCTCATTATCGGTTAATGGTCTGTCCATTGAGATTGTTGGGACTATTATGAGAGTAAAAGGACAGTGAATGCAAAGGGATGTAAGTAAGCGACCTATCATCATTTCGTTCCAAGCTAACCTCACCTGCCCGTGGTGCATCCTGCTGAATAACAAAGAGGCGCTGGCAACCGACTGGTGGCGGTAGCGGTATAACCATTACCACACTAAATACCACAGACCAATGACGGACAGCAGCGTCACCGGAGCGAGAAGCTACGCCCTGCGATCGCCAACCCGCCTGCCCAGCGTGGAGATTATAGGTATATCCTCTAGATGTTTTCCCTAAGTGGCGAACAACTGGAGATGCCTATGTTTAGCAGTGGACTGCAATAGGCTGATGATGATGATTCTGTCTGTAGGTGGTACCTTCGTTGTTTTGATACCAATAACACAAGTGCTTAAGCTACTTACTTTGTGATCGGAGCAATGTATATGGCAAAAAAAACACACGGTATAACCATAGCGACACAGCCACATTCATACTGCACTAAACAAAAGACAACGCAACGTCTTTCACAGAATTAATTCACGGCATATCGCGATCACCGTAGGCCCAGGGACGATTAATAGTTCCAAATTAATCCACCTGCCTTCCTACGACAATTATCGGTGTTCAGGGAGCGATCCTGTCGCGGACAAACGACTCGGGAGACAGCGCCGATCGCCTTCTTAATTATACCATTAATTCATCGAGGGAATCCGTTCCATCAGGATGGGGTAATAGAAAAATTGGGCTGGCGGGCAGTTTTTCTTGTGGCGTGGCCTGTCTGTATAGGTAAAGGATATGGGTGAATTTTAGGCCGATCGTTGACCACTAGCTAAGCTAAATTGGTCTAGCTAAGATATGTGACCTTTTTTTTTATCTAGCTAAAAATGCGGGTTGGTGGACGTCACACAATCTTTAAAACTATAAGAGCGTCGAATAAACGTGTATCATATAATCTAGCACTTCTTCTACAAAAATATGTCATAGCTTAAGACATTTTTTCTGTTTGGAAATACTGAGTATTACAGTAACTATTTATTAATCTGTGGTATTACTAGTATACTTAGTAATATTCGTCGTGATCGTGATACTCCCCCTGTGAATTGTAAAACACGTTAAACCGTAAGTCTTGTCTTCTTTCTCCTATCACATCGAATGAAGGGATAGAGAATGCCCATGTAAAGAAATGCCAAAAAAATGCCTTTATAAAGACATTATAAATATCTGTTAGTGTATTTAGCTAATCTCATAAAGACTTGGCTGTGGCCGAAATTCATAGAACTATTATACACAAAAAAATTAGAACAAACATAACAGTTCTCCACAAAAGGCCAGCTTTCCAAAAACAATTTTCCTACATAATAACAAAGCAGATTATCACATCGTGAAAACACACACGCAATTTGCCGCTCGGGTGCCCTGAATGCCTTCTTATCAAAAGATAAGCCTATTGATTTAGCAGCTCAGAACATAAGTAGGTCTGAGAGCGAGTCACGAAAATTAAACCGGGAATATGAAGTGTGACGCTTGATAAAGGACGTGAATATAGAATGGTGAATGAGACTATGCATATACCTATGTATCTTAACTAATATTATAAAGCTGAAGAGTTTGTTTGTTTGTTTGAACGCGCTAATCTCAGGAACTACTGGTCCGAATTGAAAAATTATTTTTGTGTTGAATAGACCATTTATCGAGGAAGGTTTTAGGCTATATAGCATCACGTTGCAACTATTAGGAGCGAAGAAATAGGGGAAAATGAAAAAAAAAATCGGGTAAAAAATAACTATTCCACGCGGACGAAGTCGCGAGCACAGCTAGTTAGTTATATAAAGTAATAGGGTGCTAGGGTGTTCACGTCATTCGAATCGAATAATTAAAAAGAATTTGATTATAACAGCTTTCTTCTCAGGTTAAGCCTTTGGTCTAACAACACGCATCTCATCTATGGAGAGAACAAAGTAATCTTCTTCTTCAAAATCCAGCTTGCATTTCCACCAAACCTACGATTCGTTACAATCTTCGACAATGGGTTCAGATACCATGTTACAGTCACCTATTTAACATGTTTTATTTATGTTGATGATCATATAACAATGTTCTAACTTTTATAACAAAAATTTAAGCGCAATAGTTATATAGTAACTAGGTCTGTACAAAAATTGTTACTGGGTCTTTCTATCAAGAATCCTAACCTATGCAGTGGAATCAAAAAGAAAGGCTGATGATTATGATGACTAGGGAGAAATAGTAACTTAACATTGTTTAGATAAAGTGATGTCTTTGACGATTCTGATAACAAACGCTTAAACTGTTTTAAAACCTTCAAGGCGGTATGAGGTTGTTTGTGCGGTAGACTTGATACTTAATTTTCTTATTTATAAAAGGAGAAAGTTAATTACCGATTTCGCTGAACCAAGGATCAAAGTCAAATAAATCTTTGCTCACCCGTAAGCCCCGTGGCGTAATGGTAAATAGTCCTATAATTGGTCTCTCAAATGTAAAAATAATCTTTCGAGTTCAGGGAAAGTGCGTTCAATTTCTCAGTTTGTATTAAATATATTGGTGTTTATTTTAATAAACCTCTTTGAATGCTTATATACATTTTTGCATTTTATAGACTCAATTTATTGGGTTGAAAGAGTTCTTACTTTCTCACCTTTTAAGAGTTTAAGGTAAGAGTAAAAGATGACAGTAACGACGAACTGAACAAAACAGACACAAAGCCATGTGTGCAGTTAACACTTTAAAGGGTTATAAACCACAAATACGAGTATAACCCAATTTACAACATGGCCGCGTCTCATGGAGCGGCTCAAAAGTTAAACAAAGCTCTTTGTAACCTTTAAATATGCGATGAATTTTGAAGTGAGCGCGAAAAGAGACTGCTTAAAATGTACAAAGTTTAATGGAAAGCCGTTGCGCTAAGGGAATATTAAGGGGATAATGTGTTCACGACATCACAGGGCATTGTGCGGTGCTCGGGAGTCGATCACACGTCGCCCCTCCAGTGTTTAAGATAGGCCTTTATGCTAAGTACTGGGGATTAACGCGGTTAATGGAATACTTTGATGGCGCACACGACGTAGGACGTGTATCAATATATATCAACACATCATTTCTTTCTTAATTAAGCAATTACGTAAACATTTTAAAGATTATTTGTTGTAAAAATTGTAGTTCAAAAATGTTAGTGACTGTTGACTGAATGAGCGGGGGGCTATTCCCAAATGCGTGAGATTCTCGGAACTTCTAAGACTTTCATTCAAATTTGACATTTCAACGTAGCGCAAATGCAGCATGTCAAATTTGAATGACGTTCTTTCAACATTTCCGAATCCGAGCGATATCTCTCGGAAACTTCCTCAACGCTGATTAAAATTTGACATGTCAGCGTAGCGCAAATGCAACGTTGACATGTCAAAATTAAATGAGGTTCGTTCAAAGTTTCTGAATCCGAGCGTAAATAGGCATTGTAAATAGTCCTGCAGTAAAATATATAATGTGATATGATATTGGCGATCAAAGTTTCGTTGTTTTTTTTTCTTAATCGGCTTGCACGGTTTGTGCATTGTGAAGCCCTGTGTGATCGAATTGAAAACTTTGCTATTTTAGTTTTAAAAGTATGCGGCCAGTTATTTGCTCCACATACAGGTTCCAATATTAAAAACAAAAATCATGCATTGTTCTGTTTAAATAAAGAAACAATGGTGTTCTTTGGCAACTACGGCTGTAGGCGAGGTACACATATTAGGCTTTCGCCAAATATGCGGGCGCCATGCGGGTTTAAAGATCCTACCGATTGTGTTCCAGCCTGTAAACCGGTATCAGATAGCCACTTTGTTTTACAAACAAGGACTAAAGCACAAAGACTTTTGTGCAGCACTATATTAAAAGCGAACATAGTATTTTTTGGTTACTTTTGACGTAAGAAATGATGCGGAAGAGATTATTTTTGTTAATGTATTCTTATTAATACGAACCTGTCGTTATAAGAGTGTCTTCCAAATTATTCGAACCAGTTCCTATACTCACAATGATTGTCTAAAGGAGCCTGTAACCAATTGAAAAATTAACCTATTATTTTATAAGTTTCTTTACCCGACTCTTGAAGGAGGGTTAAGTCATTCGAGAGTATGAATGTATGTGTGTATAAATTGTTTGGCACACTCTACAGCTACAACGACTTTGATGGATTAAATTCCTCAAGCAATGCTAAAGCATGAGACGTGTCGTTAGGTTCATTTTTGCTTGAATCACACATTATAATAAAAAGAAGATTGACACACACACATAAAAGAGTACAATAAAAAACTAAGAAAAATATATAGGAAAAAGGACAATTTAATTACAACCACAAAAGTTTCTGTGCATTTTAAAAATGAAAGTACCCTATATAAAGAGAAAAATCTTGCGGTGAGAGTTGTAAATAATACACCATAAATGATTACTTAAGTAAAGTTATATGAAACAAAAATATGATCAACCGCGGTTTCATATGATGTAATTGTTTCGATCATGCCATTGTATGTTGTATCGTTAGCCGTACAAAGGTTAGGTAGGAGCTCTTTGAAAATGTTTGTTTCAGACAGAAGATATTGGCTCCTATGTTGTTTTTCTGCTACTGGCCACTTTGAACTACAAACATCGGTTATAATAATTAAACAATTTCGCAATTCTGTCTGGCAATTTTATTAAAACGCTTTCAAATTTCGAATTGGTTTTGTTTTGAAAATAGATTTGCATTTGTTTATTGGGCAATGTTATCCTTAGTGTGTCCTTATCAATGTTACTCAAAATTAGAATAAATTATTAATAATACGAATTGTGCTAACAAAAAACAATAAATAGTTCACTTTGAGATTAAAATAATAAATACATACTCATTAAGAAAACATCATAAATTAATAAGTCATATATATGTCTTTAGGGACATTATAAGTCCTAAATTAGTCTAAGACAAAGATTTAGTGGTGGCGATATAACCATCACAATTGAAGGCGTAGCTAAATACCACAGACCGATGACTAAATAGCTAAATACCACAGGCAGCAGCGTCACCGGAGCGAGAAGCTACGACCTGCGATCGCCAACTCACCTGCCCAGCGTGGCGAATAACTGGCGAACAAATAGAGAGGTCTATATCTAGCGGTGGACTGCAACAGGCTGATGATGAAACCTTCAACCACGCTGGTAGGCAGATTTGTTGCTTCAGAAAACCTTAGAATATTTTCATACTTATGGAGGTTTCCTCACAATTCATATTCAATATTAAAGACGGAGTAAGAATCTTGTAAAATCCGCATACTCTTAACACTTTATCGATCAAGTCGGAAGTCATTTCGCTACTTTAACTAAAGTTTAATTTAAATCCGTTCAACGCTTCATCGACGCCCCATAAAGTGTCGGTATTCAGCACCTGTCTACGTCTTGCAATCCAATTTAAATCACAAACGAGATCAAATTAAAACGATTCGAGTGTCGTTCGATTGGTCCGAGCGAGGTGGCGGACGACCAGCTCACGCTGGCCCCTCGTTTGCTAACTGAGCGCTGTTTTTTGTATGGCCGTTCAGCGGTTGGGGGGTCTAATTGTAACGGCGGGTTGTGGGGTCAGGCGTTTTGTTACGTGCATGTAACTACAGATTTGGTGCAAGTTATGAGGGATTTTGACCGTGTGGTTTCCGGATTTAGAAGACGTTAAGTCGTCGAAGAGGATTAAGGAAATATGAGGGAACGGGTAACAGCGCTTACCTGGGTACAAATAAAGTCACCAAGGATTGCCAATGATGACCGTGGTGACAATTGTCATTGGGAGAGGCTTGTGTCCAGCAGTGGACGTTTGTAGGCTGATAATGATGATGAGATTTATTTGTTAAGGACCTGGTTAAAGGCCTGATTTAAAAAATTAAACAAAGCAGGAAGATGGTAGTAACATTATATGTACAGCGGGAGGAAATTTCTCACGTACCTACCTACATGACCAGGGCCCTTACCACCAAAATCGAAAATGTACATGTTACCACAATGCTAACTCAAAGCATTATCACTACCAGAACACCAAGAAGACAGGTCTCTCCCTCCTATTACATGGTGGACCAATATGTCCAAAATCGTTTAGGAGGAAAATCTGCCCGGATCTTACAACTCAAGACACACAGAATTAGGAACTCAGAGCTGACTGTGCATAAAGTACACAATTTCCACTCTCTGCATGACCCAAAGGTTAACTGGTAGAGAATGCTCCTAGCATTAAGTTCGCCTTTTGTACCATTTTGTGCAATAAAGTTTAAATAAATAAAGTGGGAAAAGCAAAATAACAATTGGCGGTAGATGGTAGTAAATGCAGATATAGGTAAGCAAGAAAAAGGAGTCTTAGAAGGATTCATGGATAACATTTAATATTATCCCGAATCCCGTAAGGTGGGTACCAGCTGAACGGGTAACACTCTGCCGCCGGGTGAGCTAATATTTCAAGAAGCCTTAGTCGACTCTTAAGACACCCACTGGAAGAGATGGGACCGTGATTTGTAGTCTCTCTCTATCCATCGCCGCACAGACATGCTGTGCCGGAGTATATCGCCTATCCCTTGGACCAGACATCACTTCCCGCCTATTCCCCGGCGCTAGTTAACGGACGTCCCGGCCTGACCTACATGCCTCCAGAGATGGCACCAGTTATTGAATACTGTCCGATGTCCGACGGCCGACGTCCGATATGTGAGCGTCTTTTTGTCAAATAATCAATCCGAGTGGCATAACGAAGCTTGTCGATCGTATTGGATGTAGCCGGGAAATACATGGAAAAGTCGGCTCGTATTGTGGTTTTGTCAAGGATTTTGATAGCAAATGTGTCGCGATTCTTTATTGCGATTGTTATAGGATTAAAACTTAATTAACGGGACTCAATCGCGACGTTTATTATGTAGTACATACATTTTGTAATGGGGATCTCACGGAGCTGCCTATCATCGTTTCGCTCCAAGCCAACCTCTCCTGCCCGTGGTGCATCCTGCCAAATAACAAACGAGGCTCTGGCAACCGACTGGTGGTGGTACAACCATCACAGTTGAAGGCGTAGCTAAATACCACAGACCGATGACGGGCAGCAGCGTCACCGGAGCGAGAAGCTATGCCATGTGATCGCCAACCCGCCTGCCCAGCGTGGCGATTATGGTTATATCCTCCAGATGTTTGCCCTAAGTGGCGAACAACTGGAGAGGCCTATGGCCAGCAGTTGACTGCAATAGGCTGATGATGATAATGACATTATGTAATAGCTTGATGTTTAGACTGTGTTGCAATAAGAGAGGTCACAAGAAGATCGTGTGCGTATTTAAAATCTTATATCATTAGAGGAGGTACATACCTCCTCCTATATCCTTTGATTACATAATCAAAGGAGTAACGACCAACTGGTAATGTTGACATATTTTTTTTCATTCATGTGCCAAATAAGGAAAACATATCACCGCCCCATTAGTTTCCATAGATGTAAGAGTCAACTAAAAGATTTTTTGAGATTTTTGCTTTTCAGCCTGTGGTAGGGTTTACCCACGTGACGGGCGACCGCACGCTCGGCGAAATGCCTGTGTGTCATTGGTCGTGTTTCGAGATCTGTCAATGTTTGTTTAGCCACCTATCTTTAGGTGGGTATCAACACTATCAACTATGTTCGCGCTCCAGCAGAGCTTAGATCATAACCGTAAAATTTCTTCACGCTACCAGAATTAATACGAAGCTCGTGGGGGGTTGGGGTTAGGCCGGCATGGCGGTGGCAACTCACAGGTAGCTGACCAGTTGCTTGCCCGTTGTCACAGCGACTTGGGCATCTCTCTCGCTTTCCATCAGGCGTAGGGAAGCCAGTATATCGAGCCACTATTAAAAAAAAAATAGAAGAAAAAACTAAAACCGTTTGAAGTTACATATAAACCGAACTTTCGATTGGGTACGGTCAGGCTTCCCGGATAACTGTAATGGGGGTGTGTCGGGACACTACCCAACACGGCCTTGCGTTAAGTACCCCCCTAATTTACCGTTATCAGTGCCAGGGGAGCCATCAGAGATGCGACTCGCGTGCCGCCAATAAAGATTATACGCTATGGAGGCTCCCTAAGATAAGGCCACTTTGTATGACGCGCTTAGGAATTAACGGATCGGTACATAAACGGAACATTATCGACTACACTACGATTGCTGCAGAGGGAACAAAATAGTGTTTATAATATCAGAACCGGTACCTACCTAACTAAAGACATATTTTCTTCCTATACTGTGTCCATTCGTTTGTTTTTTATTGACAACATTAGAGTCTAATACTCGATGTCAGTAAAAAGCTGACTAGCTACGGTCCTATAATTATGTTGTTGTTTATTTTCTTTTTGACAGTTCATTACTATAAAATATCATATATTCCTTTGAAAGAAAGTACTACACAAGATCACACTTTATCGAAGGGTCCATAGGCGACGGTAATCGCTTTAACATAAGGCGGGCCCGTATTCTTGTTTGCCACCTAGTGGTATAAAAAGAAAGATATATAAACATACAAATGGCTTTCGTAACTGTTATCAACATTATAATTTACCTACCGAATCATAAAAATCTTGAAATGAATAATTTATTATCAACGATACGAGGATTATCAAAAGCCGGTAATCGAACGTCAACTTAGCGCACATTTTTCTTCCTAACTTCCTCGGAGTCAACTGTCGCCAACCTTTTGTCCTGGAAAATTGCACATCTTCCCGGTAAACGCGTCGCACAAACGAGAACTTCCTAACAATTTATTATATTTCGAAAGAAAAGCGACGTGTCGCTACAAAACTAACGTGTGCAGCTTCGCAGTAATGTATTAAAGAATAATCGGCCTTGTTTGTGCTAAGCACATGGCTCAATACTGCACTTTAGTGCATGATTATCAGTCTTGTTTATGCCAGAGGGGGCAAACGGGCCTGAAGATCACCTGATGGTAAGTGTTTACTTCAGCCCATAGAAACAATAACACCAGGAGAGTCACAGGTGCGTTGCTGGCCCTTAAGAAATTTGTAGGCTAGCTTTTTGAAGGTCCCTAAGTTGTATCCATTCGGAAAAGTCGCAGCTGATTTCAAAGAACCCTTGCACGAGGCAGAAAATTGCGAAAATTCTTTCTATTGTGGAGGACGTCATGACAGTCAAATCAACGCGCACGTGAAAATTTTAAAACATCGGAGCGATTTACATACTTGTAAAATCTGCGAGTCTATTCAAAAATGCGTTCGGAAAGATCTCCCTCGAAGTGTCAGTTTTCATCAGCCTAACAGCTCTCGGAAAAGTTATGGATGCGAACTGTCAAATTTTAATGAACGAACGAGAAAATTTTTGCTCAGATCTCTTGTTTCCCAGAGAAAACTTTCCAAATGCAATTGTGGATAGCCCTGCTGAACGTATTTTCCAGGCTGTGTCGTGTTAAACCGTGAACGTCATAGACTCTGCAATGCCGAACCCACAACCAACCGCTGCCTACCGTGAGAAGAGAACTTTCTTTAAACACATTCAAAGAACGTGGTCTAGCGATTAGGTTATATCGTGGCTGGCAGCTTGCACATAACGGACAGTCTGGGGTGGGATCCTCTATAGATCACACGGGTGCTCTCACTGAGTATTGGAAGCAAGGCACGAATCACAACTTCCATCACTGTACATAGTTAATTTCTCTCGGGAGCAATAGTACTTGTGTATAGCATCTCAAGGTACATTATTGCCTCACTTGTCGAAGTCGAAGCACAGCATTTGAACTGGTAATTGCGATGACATCACGATACCGATATCGATTACAGTTACGGAATTTATGAAGTTAGCAGATGGCTACTTTGATCGTTAGTACATATCGAGTTACTTGGATCTGTCAAAATATATGATCGATCTTAGACTCTATAAATTGGGAACTAAGTTGAAAATCGCTTGGGAATTGATAGAAGTAGGTAGATTGATTTTTAGCCGTATGTACCAAGAGGCTGACGCTAAAACGCTTTGCGTTAACAAATAAAATTCACAAATCACATTACAAGAAAACAAGAAAATTACTAAAAGTGATGAAAATTCAAATGGAAATTAAAGACTTAAAAAATCTGGGTGTATTTACCATTCCTATGTATTCGTCTTTATAAAACAAGAGTATCGTATCATTATAGCAATTAAATACCTTAACAGCTCTGACTACCAACATCCTTAATAGAGGATTTTTCATGAAACGCAACGGAAAAGCACTACAGACCGCCATTACAAAGCATGGCCGCCATTCACGTAGACGAAAAATCATCATCATCAGCCTATCGCAGTCCACTGCTGGACACAGACCTCTCAAGTTATTTGCCACTTTGTATAAACACTTGGACGATAAGCCCATAATCGCCACGCTGGGCAGGCGAGTTGTTGGTTTGTGGGCGCGCAGCTATTTAGCTACGTCTTCAATCATTATGGTTATGTCGCAGTCATCTGGTTGAATCCCCTAGAATGTCGTCATTCAATGAACGCGCTAGCCATACAATTGAATAGGAGATTCAACCAGATGACTGCGACAGTTATACCACCACCAGTCCGTTGCCAGAGCCTCGTGTGTTATTCAGCAGGATGCACCACGGGCGGCTGAGGGGGGCTTGAAGCGAAAAGATGATGTTTTCTCAGGGGAATACAGTATGGGGCACTTCAAGTCGAAAGTAAATAGGTTCTTAAAGGGTTGGCTAAGCGCATGCGATGCCCCTGGTGTTGCAGGCGTCCATGTGCCACGGTAACTGCTTACCTAGTGGTATAAATAAAAATAAGAAAAAAAATATGTAATAGGTCGGCCCTTACATCCCTCAGACGAAAAATAGTCGCCCTCAACCCTAATGATCTGATAGCACATAATCGCGTACCATGGAAGTATTTAATATAAATTCCTCACGGTCTCTCCGATCGTTAAGAGCGTAATTGCCCTTGCCAATTAGGGGCGGAGTCACGGAGCGGCTCAAAAAACGCTTACAGTGTTATCAGTAGCAATTTTGGCAGCTTTATGGGACAGCCGGCAAAACATTGTATAAGAGAGGGTACCTTACACACATAAACACGCTTACAAGCGCAACAATGCGTGGAAGAAGTCATTGTCCCTCAGAACTGCCTTCATATTTTTTGACTTTCAATGAGGGGGCTATCCGTAAATTACGTCAGACGTAAAGGGGAGAGGACCCATGAAATGTGACACGCGGGAAAAAAAGAAGTCCCACAAAAGTGGGACGAGGAGTCAAAAGTCATGAAATTTGTGGATGTTACGGAGAAGAAATTATTATTAAGAAAGCAAAAATGCAATTTTTTTTTAATGTTTAGTACATTAAAAAAAAATTGCATTTTGCTTTGCAAGCTGCCACGAATTCGGAATATAACTGGTTTCAGAAGTATTTAAATTCTATTTAAGAAGCGGTATGCCAGTGCAAATGAATATCCGATTCCTCATCAGTCTTAGTCCACTGCTGTACAAAGGCCTCTAAGAAAAATATAGTAGGTACACTACATTACATAGCTGACATAGTTTTGATTACATAGTGGCATCACAAAATATAAAATGATGTTTTTTTTTAAATGAATAAAATCAAAAATTTTTACAATACAAACTAATCCTCAGTAATCCCTTGTAGCGTTATCATTGCCAATGTGAACAATATTATGAAACATCCGACAAAACATTCGGGGGTAAATGATACGAACGAACATGCTACATGTGGGTCAGGACACACGTTTACGGCTACAGTAACGTACAATATGAACATTTGTGGTCGTGTCGTCAACGCATTTTATTTATTTACTAGCAGTGCCCGCGACTTCGTTCGCGTGGAATAGTTTTCCCCTTTGTTTTAACATTGAAACTTTGATAATTGTGGAGGGATTATATTCGGAGCGCGTGGCAGCTGCGTCTGCGCCCGAGTTCAGTCGTCGACTCCGCTTCCCGGCGTCCCAGTGCTCCAGGCGGCTGAGAGGGGGCGGTGCGCGGGGCATCGCGGTCGCGGATCGTTTCCCCCCGCCCCCAGCGTTGACTAACACTCCGCGCTCACCTTGCGCGCGAACATACATTTTCCATTATATCTTCGCTCCTAACAGTTGCAGCGTGATGTTATATAGCCTAAAGCCTTCCTCGATAAATGGTCTATTCAACACAAAAATAATTTTTCAATTCGGACCACTAGTTCCTGAGATTAGCGCGTTCAAACAAACAAACACACAAACTCTTCAGCTTTATAATATTAGTTAAGATTAGGACAACCAACAAGATCAACACCATTTTGCATTTAATTTCAGAGATTTGGTTGGTCACAGAGCGGAAGGACTCGATTCCTGTCAATTTATGGTAGTAACCACTTATTTGAAACAGCGATGAAAAAGACCGATAATCACCGCCCCATTTCTTCTCTTGTTGTCAAAGAGTTGATCAAGGGACTTCTTGAGATTTCAATTTCTCAGCCAGTGGTAGGGTAATCGGGCAACTGTCTAGCTGGCTACCATCGAAGACTCGGCCAAGCACCCGTGACTTGGGAGTCTCGAGATTGGTCAGTGTACAGCCAGAGCTGATGATGATAATGTCTGTGACAACCAACATGTGATTGATTGACTTGTCATTTGTCGAGAAGCCACCAAAGCCAAGTTATGCAAACCTTTTAGTTTAAGCCCTGATGATTGGTGTGCTTTATAGCTCTCACGGTAGCATTTTGCTATACAACTTAAGAGCAGCACTTTATTATTGCTCTATAAAACACAACTACGTATATATTACAATGTATTCCGAGCCGACGTTACAAAACAAATTGCAAGAAAAACATACTTAAATCTTCATTCAACGTCCTGCTAGCACTAAAAGAAATAGGATATGTTGTGACGTCCAACATAAAGGGACACCGTATTTTCATACAAAACTTTCTAACCCTTTTATACAGACAAAAGCGAGCGAATAGAAGACACATCGTATTGTACAAGAAAAGAAAAATACGTCACGTCGTACACGTCGGACAGGAGTATACCATATCGCAAATAACACTGCTCGCTTTCAAACAATTTTTAAGAACTCAACCAAAATTCAAATGGCTTTGCAGTTTTCTACAAAGGGATCGCTGCGCGCTGCGGAAAATTTCCTTCAAGGTCCGCTGACTCCTTGAAAGACACCCGAAAAGTGGAGGAAAACAAACCTATTTGGGAGCTGTCGAGTGCGGGAAAGGGATGGGACATTACGAAAGAAAGAGACGGGTGCCACAATAACAATAAACGCGTCGAGGCGACTACGTACCGCGTTCCGCTCGGCCTGGCGCCCAACGCGGGGCCACTTTATTTAAACTTGACACTTGAATTATTTGGTGTAGCTAACGCCGTAGCGACTAGCTTAGTTAGCGAAGTTCAGCTATTAAACGCCGTTGTAGGTTAATAGGTATGTATTATTGCATTCCAAAATCTCTATGCTCTACCTAATAGATAGCGACATAAAGTAAATGCTTTCGATGAAGACACATCTTCACAATTCAGATTAGATTAGAATATTTAATCGGTAAAGAGCAGACCAAACATCTGCAAATACATTGTAATGATAACATTAGTTAAAGCGAGTGAGATATTAGCAGAAGTACTACTAACAGCCTTAACGTCTATTACAGACGATTCACACAGTGCCTCGGAGGCAACTCTTCTCATGGCTTATGAGACCGATGCGGGATCGGCACACCCTCCCGCAGAACCGGCAGGGAAAGCTTGCACCCGGCATGTTGATGCTATTACCACCTTGGTGGCGCCTCTCCCTCCTGTCGGCCAGTACCCTGAACCATGTCTCATCGCATACCTTTCGACCCTCCGCAACACGCCTACGCCACTCGGGACGTCCGTCAGCAACCCTTTCCCAGTTCCGGTAATCGATGCCGAACGCAATCATGTCCCGCTTGGCACAGTCTTTAAAGCGAAGCAAAGGCCTCCCAACTTCTCTTTTGGCGTTCGCAACTTCACCCAGAAGAACACGACGCGGGAGACGAGAAGGTTCCATCCTGTGCACATGCCCTAGCCAGCGCAGGCGCCTCTGCTTAAGAAGCGCGGTTAAACTAGGCAGCTGCGCTATTTCAAGAACCCTCTCATTGGTGACTCTGTCTTGCCATGTCATGCCCAAAATTTTCCGTAGACAGCGCATATAGAAAGCGTTAAGTCGACGCTCTTGCTTTGCATATGATGTCCAGGTATCGGCTCCGTACAAGAGTATACTCAAGATGCATGCCTGAAAGACGATCATCTTGGTCTTAATAGTCAGGTGTTTATTGTGCCATACTCTTGAATTAAGCCTCCCGAACATGGTCGCTGCTTTACCGATACGGGTGTCGATCTCTGCGTTTAACGAGTGATTACTCGATACGGTTGACCCTAGATAACAAAACTTATCCACTTCCTGGAGTAGTGCGCCATCTAGTGAAATTGTTGGTGAAGTCGCACTGCCCTGGGACATAACAACTGTCTTTCTTTCATTTATGGACATGGCGAAAAGATTGCAAGCCCGAGAAAACCTGTCAATCATGAGCTGGAGCTCGCAGGCAGAGTTGGCTACAAAAGCCGCGTCATCGGCGAAAAGAAGGCTATCGACGAAAAGGTCCTCACGATTCTTTTTGGATTTCAGGAGAGAGATGTTAAACAACCTTCCGTCCGCTCTTGTATGAAGATGAACGCCGTGCTTGTCATCACCAAAAGCTGTTCGTAGAATAATCGAAAAGTACACTCCAAACAATGTCGGAGCCAGAACGCAGCCTTGGCGGACACCTCTCTTCACATCAAATGGCTCAGAAGTACCGCCATCAAGCACCACCGCGCCCCGCATGCCCTCGTGGAATGACTTGACGATACTCAAAAGCTGCGGCGGACACCCAATGCATTCGAGTGCGGAGTACAGACCCTCCCTACTGACAGAATCGAAGGCCTTGTTTAGGTCTACAAATGCCATGAACAATGGTGACCTCTGCTCTCTACACTTCTCCTGTAATTGGCGAAGTGTGAAGATCATATCCACCGTGGATCGTTGGGGGCGAAAACCACACTGTGCCTCAGGATAAACGCGATCCGCAAGATTTTGGAGTCTAGATAAGACGACACGACCAAAGAGCTTGCCGACAATGCTCAAAAGAGAAATGCCACGGTAGTTGTTACAGTCGCCGCGGTCACCTTTCCCTTTGTATAGGGTCACAATATTAGCATCCCGCATATCCTGAGGCACAGCCCCCGCCCGCCAACATTTGCACAGTAGACTATATAAGATGGGCCTCACGCACTCCAACTTAATAATTTCGGCCTGGGTGTCGTCGCCTCCGGGACTTTTACCGAGCTTGAGCTGCTCGACAGCCTTGATGAAATCCTCCATAGAAGGTACATCGTCTAACTCGATCCATGGAGCCAGTTTGGGCATGCACTGCACAGCTTCCGGCTGCAGATCCACTGGATTCGAGTAAAGACCAGCATAATGTTCGACCCAACGCTCGAGCTGCTTCTTGCTGTCAGTGATAACCACGCCATTCGCATCCTTGAGAGGGGCTATCATCTTAACGGTAGGGCCCAGCGCCTGTTTAATTCCTGCGTACACACCGCTGATATTCCCTGTATCCGCACACCTTTGAATATTGCGGCATAGATCCGACCAGTATGAGTTAGAACAATAGCGCGAGCTACGCTGCAACGCAGCCTTTGCCATACTCAATTCCTTACCGGATTCTGGATTTGGATTCAAGCGGTGCTTAAGAGCAGCTCCTCGTTTAGAGTCCAACAAAGGTTGCAGGGTTCCAAGATGTTTTGCGAACCAGTCCTGAGATTTGGTTTCCCGAAGACCGAAAACCTCTCTCGCCCCGTCAGTAAGCAGCTGTTTAAGGTTTTGCCACTCGATTTCTATGGGAGTATTATCATCCCAGTCGGCAACCAAAGCGCGTGCCATTTCCTCAAACCTTAGTACCCTTGCGTTATCCCTAGCATTATGGATGTTTATTCTTTTTTTGCCTGGGGTTCGCAAAGAGTGGATCTTCTTTTGAGTTATGGCAACACGAGCCACCACTAGGGAGTGGTCGGTATCGCAATCGGCGCTATGATAGGTACGCGTGTGCAGTGTATCACGAAGGTCCCTTCTTCTAGTCAGTACTAGGTCCAGCTGATGCCAGTGACCGGAGCGCGGGTGTTTCCAGGAGACCTGATGAGCCAACTTGCCTTTGAAATACGTATTAGTTACGCACAGAAGATGTTCCGAGCAAAGTTCAAGTAGGCGTTGCCCATTTTCATTCAAACTGCCTACACCGTAGCAACCAAGACATTCTGGCCAAGCAGAGTAGTTCTGTCCAACCCGTGCATTAAAATCGCCAAGAATAAAAAGGCGATCACTTCTCGAAATGCCCCTGATGGTCTCGGACAATTCGGAATAGAAATGATCCTTCGACTCATCAGACGATATTAGTGTCGGTGCATATGCAGATATTAGTGAGACATAACCACAGCCACTGTTAAGCCGTAAGACCATTATGCGCTCCGAAATGCCACGAGGAGTCTCAATGGCGGGCAATAAGTCTTTCCTAACCGCAAAACCAACACCGTGTCGCCTCGCTTCAGTGGAATCCTTCCCCTTCCAGAAAAAGGTATACGAAGCTTCGCGCAGAGAGCCCCCATCAGGTAATCTGGTCTCTTGTAAAGCACAAATTGCGATGTTAAGCCTGTTTAATTCCGCATCGATCACAGCAGTCTTACGCAGTTCTTGTGCGCAGTCTGAACCTCCACAGATGTCCGGGAGGCCTGTCCTCATTGTCCGGACATTCCATGTAGCAATGCGCATGGGTAAGCGGGGCATTTTCTTTGAGTACTGCTTTTTCCTTGTGCTAGGTGTGGTCGATAACGACACCAGCCATCCAGCCAAAAAAGTCGGTGCTCCCTACACCCAAAAGGAGCAAACCAGTGCCGAGGCGGAACGGTACCTTACTGTCCGGGGGCTGCCCGGATCAAAGCGGGCGGTAACCGAACAATGGGCCTACAATGGACCCTCCCACTGTCAAAAGTGACCCCTAGCGCCCTCACTTACGCCTATCTGTGCGGACTTATCACTGGTAAACTGTCACTTTCCGTGTTGTTGTCCACGCAGTAAATCTGTCGTGGGTGGAGTGACCTCTCCACAGACACTGCACCGCCTGGGACGGAGTTAAGGAGGCACAGATTTGCCCAAGACCTGTGTCACCCTCTCGGCCTCGCTGACTAATTCCACAGGAAGGGCAAGCCAATACGTGTGGAGCCAGGTTGGCTGCAGGAGCCTGCCACATGTTCAGGTTGGACCCTACTCGTGCCTAACGACGGCCCCATGCCGGGTTTGATTTCGGAGTATTCCTTCTCCTAGACGAATTGCAGACCAATGCTAACGAGGCCCGTCTCCCCGTGGATTTAGCAGAAGTAAAAATTAGGTTAAGTAGGTTAGATTTTTATTTAAACGATGTACATTAAATTTGTGAGTACAGTACGTTTAACAGTCTGTAAAATACAAAAATCATGATTTATTCAATAAGATATAAATGGCGTCCTGTCACTTAATATTATGTTTCTTACAACTTTTATCAGACAGTTAAAAAGTGAAAAATCTGATAATATCACAGTTGTAAAGATATTAGTAGATTCTTTACAACTGTCATATTTGTAAGATCTGATTAATGTAAATAAATGTAATTTAAGAACAGTTGCAAACATTAAACTTTCAAGGTACAAAACTGAAAGGAAAAGAATATTCATACTTTTAACAATTCCAATAAATCCTCAGCAAGTAATTATAAGTGGATTGGATTTATTTACTAAACTTGGAGAGATAAAGAAGAAACTAAGATGAAACAAACATAGCTTAGCATGTTTTAGTAGGAAAGGTTTATAACTTCTTGAGCAAATAAAACTTATTATGGTAAATGTTTTTATAGTTGGCCCGTAGCTCATTTCATTGAGACATGCCTCCTGAAATTATATGGAGATTTGTCTGTATATGACTCGGTGCTAGATAGTTATTGAATGTGTAGCATCAGATGTTAGTTATATGGCTAGAGTCGTGACAACACGAAACTTCGGTACCACACTTTCAATTAGACCTACAGGGTCCTCACCTAGGACAAATGTTCATGTTTTGATTTTTTTTTCATTTTAAGTATATATTTGTAGTGTCTTCGTTGATTCCGCCTCAATGTATGTGATGTTGTTTCATATTTATTACTTATTTCAGCTTGTATATCGGTTGGTCCACCTTCATCTTTAAAGACCATCAATCTCTCTAATGATAGATAGTTTTTATTGCATCAAAATAAAACATGTACAGGAAAAGGTGTTACAGATATACATATAGTTCATTGTTCAGCCTTGTGTGCGCTTAAACAGTGTCCCAATCTTTCAGTATTGTGCTTGACTTGAAAATTATCAGTTCGGCACATACATTAAAAATTTTAACATATGGAAGCGGTTCGTATCTAATACGAGCTTTGAGTGTATTTTCTAGTGCAATTCCTTTTTTGTCGGCGTATGTCGCATGGCTCGGGGCGGAGCGGAGCGGATAAGTGTTACACTTATTCGCTCCGCTAACACGCCCCAAATTGGGTCAGCCAGCTCGATCTCATGTCCAAAGCTTTTACAATATTACGACTAATTTGATTCGATTTTTGCTTTTAGCTTAAGCGTTTTATTAGTGAAGTGGCTATATACAATATATACAAGTTTCTTTATTTTGCGTATATGTGTAGCAATGGAGTTTTCCGGGATTGAAAGTTTTCACATTGAATAAGTGTGTAATGTTAAATAAATTATGCAATTCTTTGTTTTTCATTAGTACCACGGTTTTATTTTATTATACCAAACGGCGGTGTTGCCCAATAATAACTTAGGAATCCTCAAGATGCAGCCTTAAATTTTTGTCAAGGGTAATTAACGCAACTACCGACTCAACAGGTGTACATAACAGGGACAACATATAACATTTACATCTTCCATTAAATGACCAACAGAACTATTTGACCCCTTTCCCATACAAAAAGTCTTCACGTATATCATTGTACCTAATATAAGTCAACAACAACATAACATCATGTACTCTTAACTTTTCCGTTAGTTTCTCGTTCCAATATTTAAATCTCTATTTTGTAGTTTCTCTAGCTCAAATTTTACTTTGAAAAAGGTGTATCTGTTTGGATTCTCTAATTAGTCAGACGGTAGCAAGAACCGTGTCTTTGCCGGCAGTAGACGTCGGAAGGCTAGAGGCGATACTGCTAGTAGCTCGGATAACGCCCCTAATTGGGTCAGATCGATCCCGTGTCCGAAGCTTTTATGATATCATTAGATTTTTCCTTTTAGCTTACATGATTGTAGGAAACCTTTTTAAACACGGTTGAATCTTAAGTTTCCCGTGCAATACTATTATGTTGTTTCTTTAATTTTCCGCGCAATTTATTGATTATTTTTATTTCATAAGAACCTTCTCCTGGTATTAAAGCCAGTTTTGTTATCAAAAACAACAAAAATAAAGTAAAATTGGTCGCCATTACTCATGAACGGCTGGACGAATGATTAATTTTTATATTATACATTATTTTACATTGATTAATATATAAAAGGTAAAGTAAAATTTAGATTGCAAATAAATTGACAAAAAAGGAATAGATTGTTCATTAAAAAACCGTATTAATTTCTATTAAAACGAGACAATTAAATTACTAGCTAATTAGACGTTACGCTCTCAGGGATTTGCCGAACACCGTTTTTGTACAGTTCACTTTTTCAATAAAACATAATTATGAGGAGTGTCTTTAGGAGATAAAAAAAGTCCGTTTTAAAAGCTGTCTCTAGAGCCGGCGGGCCGGAAAAATAATTTATTCCACGTTCAGTGGAGAAAATTAAAACTGAGATATTTCCAGTTCCTGTTATCTCGTTTGAATACCATTTTTGTTGTCATAATAATTTCCTTTTCAGCTCCGATATTCCTGTTTCACTGGTAATTGTGTAGGAAAGTAGGCTCCCTTGACGCGAACGGAACTTTTTTCCTGAAGGTTTGATAAAGTGTGGATAAAAATTACAAATGGTAGGTATGGTATTGAATTAAAAATATAATCAACTATTTTACATCAATGAAATAGTACATACCTGCTTACTACCTACCAGCTCAACACACACTACTGTTATCAACACTTAACAAGCACAGTTTCACACAAATCACTATGGCACAAGTAGCTGCACAGCTCCAGGCGTCCCAGGCGGACATTGAGGCTCGCCTCATGAAAAGAATGGCTGAGTTTGAGTCCCAACTGAAGCTGCAGTCATCCCCCGCTGCTCCTGAGTCCGTGGCCAGGCTTACATCTGAGTTTCACTCTTTCCGTGACCTGGTGTGGGAGATTCTCAACCATCTCCGCAAGCAGATGGAGGATTGTATCAACACCTTGGACTCGCTGGAGACTCGAAGTAGAAGAAAGGCTCTCCTTATTACTGGCATCCCCGAGTCTGCTGAAGATCCCTTGACTTATGTGAAGGATGTTGTGATGGGTAAGCTTGATCTACGGGATACTGCTGCACATATTGATCAATGTCATCGCCTTGGTGAAAGATCGGGTCAACGTAACAGGCCTGTGCTGATCCGCTTCAACAGTTGGAATGACAGAATGGCAGTCTGGCGAAAGAAAACGCTACTCAAGGGAACCCCCATAGCAGTGAGCGAATTTTTAACCAAAAATCGTCATAACGTTTTTATTGCTGCCCGGTCACACTTTGGGATGCGAAGCTGTTGGACTCAGGATGGCGTCATCATTGTCAAGCTTCCCGACAACTCCAGACGGAAGATCTCGACGCGGCGCGAGCTCGATGAGTTGACTAAGGCGTTCCCCGCAGCCGATAGCGCTCCAAAGTGTCCACAAGTGTCTCCGGTGGATAAGCCGACTGTGAAACCTGTAGCGGCATCTCGGCCTCGGGGGCCGGAGACTCGGCGGCAGGCATCCAAGAAGTGAGATGTTGTAAGCATCATGTTATTGTTGCGTTATTTATTATGCTCACATGCCGGTATAACACTAATTATTTTATTTATTCTACCTCAAACTTGTTTTTCTGTATTTTTTATTGGAGGTGAGCATCTTTGTAGTTTGATAATGTTTACATTATGCATTTGACGTATAGACGTCAAACTGTCAAGTTGACAATGTCATAGCAATAGCTTTTATACATTGAGCCACTTCTTTTTTTTTTTTTTTTTTCTCGTTTTGCGATGTTAGGACCGGTTATTGCATTTTCTTTTTTTTTTATCTGTTACGCCTTTTTTTTACTGTTAAAGTGATGTTTTTTATACATGTTAAATATGTGTAGTGTTACTTTGTTACTTATTTTTAATGTTGTTAATGTTTTCTTGTTATATAATGTTATACCTGTGTTGGCTGGTGGGGAATGCAGGTGATGCGTACTTTGTTCTTCGCGCCTATAGTATTTTGGCCTACATATACATCATTGTTATATCTTTATCTTTATATATATATATATATTTATTTAAGTTTATTATATTTTTTTTATAGTTATATATTTATTAAGCAATTATGTCAGGTAATGATTCATTTCTATCGGCAAATATGTCATCTTCCAGTTTCTTTTCTTGCGGCGACACCTCCAGCGGCTCGGACACCGAAACCCTTCTTGGTGACCAGCTGCACAGTTGTTTCATCAACGGGAAAAATAATCTAAATGTCTGCCATATCAATGCACAGAGCATCCCTAGTCACTATAGTGAATTATTAGAAACTTTTTCTTCCAACCGAGTTAGTGCCATTCTTGTGTCGGAAACATGGCTTAAACCGTGTTTGCCATCTGCAAATTACGCACTTCCCGGCTATATTTTGATACGGAATGATCGGACTGGGAAGGGTGGAGGTGGTGTTGCCATTTACCTTAGATCCGATATTCAGTACAAAGTTATCTCTAATTCACCCAACACTTATTCAGCTACCGCTGAATACCTATTTATTGAGGTTTCTTTAGGTATGACCAGGTCTGCTCTGGGAGTGGTGTACTGTCCTCCTTCAGTTGAATACTTCTCTACTTTGGAGCCAGTATTGGAGTCTCTGTGCACTGATTATCTCCACTTCATTTTGATGGGTGATTTTAACACCGACCTCTCCAAGCCCTCTGGTCGTTCCCTGAAATTGTTATCGATGCTCAAGTCTACTGGTTTGAACCATCTTCCGCTTCTACCTACTCATCATAATATTGATAGTAGTGATACATGGATTGATCATATATTGACACTCTCCACTCATCTCGTTTCTGGTCATGGGCAATTACTAGCTTCTGGTTTCTCTAGGCACGATCTCCTCTACTTGTCTTACGCTCTCAGGCCGCCTAAGGTCAAGTCTCGGACAATTCAGTTAAGAAGCTATAGTCGTATTGATGTGGATGAACTTCTGCGCGATGCATCAGCTGTTGATTGGTCACCGATTGAGTCTACACCTAGTATTGACGGTAAGGTAGAATATTTCAACAGGCAGGTTAGACAGCTTTTCGATACTCATGCACCTGTGCGCTCAGTCCGCATCAAGCGCCAACCGGCTCCTTGGATGACCCGAGGTATCCGCATGGCAATGACACGACGCAACAAAGCCTTTCGTCGGTTTAAAAAGGACAGATCGGAGGAGTACTGGCTTCTGTATAAGAAAGCACGTAATCGGTGCAATCAGATGATACGAGTTGCCAAGCGGCGTTTTATCCATGAGCGGATCTCCCAATCTTCTGCTCCAAACATCTGGAAATTTCTCAAGACTATAGGCGTGGTCCAAACTAAGTCCGAAACTCCTTTTCCTACTTCACTCAGTCTCAATGACATTAATTTTCATTTTTCTAATTCTTCTATTCTCGACCCTTTAACGAAAGTTCAGACCCTTACTTATATTTCTTCCATTTCTCGACCTATCACTGATACATTTAATTTTTCCCCTGTTTCTCAGGACGAGATAAAGAGAACTATACTTTCTATTACATCTAAGGCAACGGGTGTTGATGGTATTTGTCGGCTTATGATTATTCCAATTTTAGAGCTACTGCTGCCAGTGATCTCCCATCTTATAAACTTTTCGCTGGACTCTGGTAATTTCCCAGATGTTTGGCGAAAAGCGTTGGTCCACCCTTTGCCCAAAATCCCGAATCCAGCTTTACCGAAACACTACCGTCCCATCTCTATTCTTCCTTTCCTCTCCAAAGTAGCTGAAGCCTGCGTATTGAAGCAAATCTCCTCACATCTTAACGTAAACAACCTGCTCAATCCTTACCAGTCTGGCTTCAGATCCGCCCACAGTACCACGACAGCCCTTGTCAAAGTATGTGATGATATTCGGGTGGCAATGGACAATTCTAAGCTCACTATTCTCGTCCTGATCGATTTCTCTAATGCTTTCAACACAGTGGACCACGACCTTCTTCTTGCTGTGCTAACCTCATTAAATTTCTCCGACTCCGTTCTTGAATGGATGTCCTCCTACCTTCGTGGCCGTCAGCAATCCGTTGCAGTACAGGCTGGTAGCTCTGATTGGGCTAATTTGCTTACTGGCGTGCCGCAGGGTGGTATTCTATCTCCTGTTCTTTTCTCTCTTTTCATAAATCTTATTACGCCTCAGCTGGACAACTCCTATCACTTATATGCGGACGACTTACAGCTTTACACTTCGGCGCGCGTAGAGGAGTTACCTGACGCTGTAATGAAACTGAACTCCGACCTGGACCGTATTAGAGACTGGTCTAACAATTTTGGTGTCTCGGTTAATCCCACTAAATGCCAGGCTATTATAGTCGGCAGTTCCAGACTACTCTCTAAACTTAGTAGCCATGATTTTACACCGGTCCGGTATGACGGTACTGATATTCCGTACTGCGAGTCAGTGCGGAATTTAGGATTATACATGGACTCGGCACTTACCTGGACTGCCCAGGTGACGGAGGTCAGCCGTAGAGTAGTGGCATGTTTGAGGAGCCTTTATCGTTTTAAATTTTTTCTGCCTTTCTGCACGAAACTGATGTTAGTTCACTCTCTTATTCTTCCTATCATCGATTACGCTGATGTTTGTTACCCCGACCTTTCTGTTGCCTTCTTAAACAAGCTTGATCGTCTCCTGAACAACTGCATCAGATTCGTCTTTGGACTACGTAAATACGATCATGTTTCCAGTTATCGCGCCCAACTTAAATGGCTTCCCATACGTCAGCGTAGAAATTCTCGTATTCTCTGTCTTCTCTTTAATATATTATTTAATCCTTTGGCCCCCTCTTACCTCAAAAATCATTTTCAGCTTTTATGCCAATCTCATGACCTATCTCTCCGTTCTTCTAACAACCTTCAACTCTCTGTCCCTCTTCACCACTCCAATTTCTTTTCTCAGTCCTTCACTGTGCAAGCCATCCGGCTGTGGAACGTTCTGCCCAGTAAGATTAAATCGTCGCAGACTAAGGAACTGTTCAAGAGGAGAGTACGTGAACACCTTTTGAATCATTCCGCTTAGCTTGTATAATTGACACTTAATTGCCTGACTAGTTTATTTATTTATTGTTTATGATTTGTATGTATATTATAAATATGTATATATATGTCTATATATGTATGTATATGTCTATGTAATGTTTATAATTTAAGTAATATTTTAAGTACATGGTCTAAATTTGTCTATTTATGTACGATATGTATATGTCTCTTATATGTTTAAGTATATTATACTTACTTTATTTAGCATATTTCCATATATTAGTTTTTTATATAAATAATGTATTTTCTTTTATTGTGTTTCCATTTGTACACTCACCGCACAACAAATCTGTTCTCTGCATGACCCAAGGGTTGACTGGTAGAGAATGCTCCTAGCATTAAGTTCGCCTTTTGTACCATTTTGTGCAATAAAGTTTAAATAAATAAATAAATAAATATGGTCTTCTCCTTTTTTATATGTGACTAGCTTTTGCCCGCGACTTCGTCCGCGTGTTTAAATTTATACATACAAAAGTGTTTTCCCGCTAACTCCCGTTCCCGTGGGAATTTCTCAAAATACAGCCATAACTAAACTTTATATTTACTAAGGTACCTGCATGCCAAATTTCAAGCGTCTAACTTAAGCGGTTTAGATTTTTCATACAAAAGGATTTTCCCGCTAATTCCCGTTCCCGTGGGAATTTCGGGAATTCCTTTCTTAGTGCACCCCTACGGTACCTAAGCTACGTCCCTTCCAAATTTCAAGTGCCTACGTTTAGCCGTTTGGGCTGTGCGTTGATATGTCAGTCAGTCAGTCAGTTTCTCCTTTTATATATATAGATATGGGTTTGCGCTTGACTACAATTCACCTGATGGTAAGCGAAATCACAGTCTACGATGGAGCGCGCTCACCCATCAAAAATCGGTTCACTCTCGCCTTGAACATCGGAAGATTGTACGTCTCGGGGAACAATGAGTGAGAGACTAGTCAGTGAATCATAAATAAAATATTATCCTGCATATATTTAATAATTAACCTGCATACAATCACTGCGGAACATAGGTAACATATGACAATTGTCATTTGGAGCGATTTGTCTTATAGTTCATTCGCGTTAAGAAAATAGTGACTGACAGGTCACTGACAGGCCACTAGCCAATTAAAACGCTAGAAATTATAATTTGTCATTTGTCAGTGACCTGTCAGTCACTATTTTCTTAACGCGAATGAACTATAGTCACTTCAGTCTCATCGCCGTGAACAATCTCTTCCATACAATCTATACTATAGGATAATTAATAGGTAGTTATGGTACACTTGTTTAAAATATATTAAGAATAGAATATGTTTACTCATCGAGATATACCTCATATCTTGACTTTCACCATTTTCCAAAAGCTATTGGGCGGGTTTTGCATATAACAAATGTGTCTGGATACTTTCCAAGTGCCTGTATATAAGAGTGTGCATATTTTATAATAGTTACGAAAACACTTCCGGAAAGCATCTTGAAAGCCGAGTCGTTGATATGTATTTGAAATACGTCGTGAGTCGCGATAAGAGGCCACAATACTGTTCTACTATAAAAATAGAAGTCACGTCCTGTACGTATGGTGGATTTAGAATATGACTATCCCATCTCATCCCTTAGGTGTCATAGAAGATGAGTAAGGGAATATCAGGAGATGAGCAGTAGCGTTAACCAGGTACAAATAAAAGCTGGGATGTAAGGGAGCGACATATCACCTTTTCGCTCCAAGCCGACCTCACCTGCCCGTGGTGCATCCTGCCGAATAACAAACGTCGCGCTGGCAACGTGGCGATTATGGGCAACTGGAGAGGCCGAAGAATGTTGTCATTTCTAATGCTCACAATACTTTCTACCCTAAACACGACGAGAGATTCATTTGATCATATTGTACTCCATCAAAATATTTCTATGAAATTTATCCTATGCTCACTGAAAATGTCTAATCTACTCGCGCAATGCGGTTTCACCCGTTCAGCTGTTTCAAAGCGTAGGTATGCACGTAATGTGAATTTAAAGAGTTAAATTCGCGTTACTCATGAGCGGTTTTGTTCCGAAAAACGTCTGGGTTCAAATGCGCGGAAGGTGAACGGCGTAAATATTTTTTCCGAGTTAACAATGTAAATTGCAAATTGCGCAACAGTGGCGAACGACTCTTCGTTATTTGTTGAAAAAAATGGGCTTGATTGTTCATGAAAGAATATTTTGGGGATCAGCCGACTTTATTTCGGATGTTTTTTTTTGTATGCGGCTGCGCCAACAACCTCCTGAAGATGGTTGTTATTCATGCAAAGGTGGCTTACCATCTTTTTGCTCCAAGCCAACCGGGTGACTGCCCGTGGTGTATCCTGGCGGATAACAATTGATACGCTGGCAACTGACCAGTGGCGGTATAGCCATTACAATTGTAGGCGTAGCCAAATATCACAGACCGATGACGGGCAGCAGCGTCACCAGAGGGAGAAGCTACGCCCTGCGATCGCCAACCCTGCGCCCAACGCCTGCCAGAGTACATGCCAAAGTACTGCCAGGGTATATCCTCCAGATGTTTACCCTAAGTGGAGAACAACTGGAGAGGCCTATGTCCAGCAGTGGATTGAAATAGCCTGATGATGATGACGATGTGTTATTCCGAACCATACACTGTCCACCACCCGAGCAGGCACCCATTGACCCACCAAACCAGTCAAAATTCCCACCTACCCAACGCGAACAAAAACAAAAGCGAACTCGTTACAACACCGAAAAAAAAACAATAAAAGAACACCAGTGATTGTTTCAAAGTTGCAACCGCACCGAGCAGAACAGGGAACCATTCTGATTTATGGCTAAAAGATTGCGTCATAAATCACCGGCCGACACCTAGCTGCGGAAAAAATACAGAGAAAATATACGGGACCCGCTAACGGACGATTGTCGTGACACAGTATTAATTAATGTGTCTAATTAAAATTTATTGTCCCGGTGGATTCCGATCGTATGACCGAGGGTTTGTGGTGTAATAGCTTTGGATCCCTGAAATGTAGCGAGAACACCCCTCTTAAAATTATTTAAGCATTGACTGTCGCAATGCATGGTTAATTTTTTTTTACTAATCAGTCATATTGATTCGTATGAATCGCGGCATCGTAGAGATGCATAGACACACAAGTTTACTTTTTTTTAAAGTAGCTCGACATAATGGCTTCCCTACGCCTACTGGAAAGCGAAAGAGAAGCCCAAGCCGCTGTGACAACGGGCAAGTAACTGATCAGTTACCTGTCAGTTGCCACCGCCTAGCCGGCCCAACCCTAATCCCTCACGAGCACCGGAAACCCTACTCACCGGCAGAAACACGACCCAGAGGTCATTTGGCTGCGGTATTCTATAGGGTGTAGGTTCCTTCCCCGGGCGGGCGGCTCAATTCGAGCAAAGATTCGCTATGCCCTACCTCTCTTATACCTACTTACTACAACCAATAAATCATTATAGAACAACCATAATAGTTAAACTGTACCTAAGTGTCTTTGACATCACATAAAAAGAGGGCTATTAGCCGAAAAAGCCATACTTCCCCAAAAGATCCATCATAAAAGGTCCATTAAATATAGGGACGGTGGAAGACGCGCCTTCTTGGTATAGAGTACAGACCGACGATAACTTTCCTCTAAAGGCCGAATTTGATCTGACGAACTCGCCGCCTAAAGCCAGTCATGAATAATTCCAATAAAACTGATTCTATTACAGTTACAGCAAATAGAAATAATGTCCCTTCCTCACTGTATAAGGAAACGCTATACGGATAGGGATGTGACATTGAGGTATCAATTGATGTTCCTTACGATAATCGAATGAAATAATCGATTCTGCAAAAGGTCATCGACATAGGATTAGTAAGCTGAAGTGGGCTGGCCATATCAGCATCACAATCACAAACGTTAACCGCTCTGGGTTAAACGAGTTCTGGTTTAGATACCGCTTCTGGACAAACGTAGTATATAACGCAACCAGGCTAGATGAAGTGACTATTTCCGCAAGTTGGCTAGCAAGTGCTGGATGCGAGAAGCCCAGGAACGACCAAAGTGGCTAACAGTTGGACAGGTCAATGACCAGCAATGAACTGCGAAAGGCTGATGATGCTTCGACTCGGTTTCAATGAAACGATTATAATGCGTCTTGAGAGAAATGAAAGTTCCTAAACACTTATTTAACACTCAAACCATCCAAGCAATGTAATAAGTAAATAAATGGTCTTAGTAGGAGTCTACACTACGGTATGATTATGGTGTCGAAGATGAAATCGCAGAAAACCTTTCTATATGCTACGTAAAATACAAACCATCGTCGCATTTACAGAAGGGTCAAGAGAACATTACAGATTTAGGAAAGTATAACGCCACGAATTTTACTAGTACATTGACTGAATATTTAAATTTTACAGCGACTGTTGTCAACATCCCTATTTAATGTGTAAAATCGACTTGGCTGTCATCTTTGCCGCTTTCGTCAATCGATTACTTTTCGCATCCTTACAGAGTCCGGATCTCGCGCACAATCTTACAATTACGTGATAAAATTGGGAGGTTTTTTACTCAGTCAAATTCGTTTCGCTTAAGCCTCGAAGCTCCTTGGGGTCGCTGGAGGTACGTCCCTTTAATAGACATTATAATATATCTTCCCAAATCAGACCCTGCCTCATTCCGCCTAATAAGCTGCCCCTAGATTTGCAATTTAACATGCCAACTGGAAACATTCGAATCAATTAGACGTGGCAATGTCACGTATACTTAAACGAATATTGTATTAACTTAATGGCCAAATCCAGTACCGTCTGTACCATAAAGACTATTACTTTATTACACGGACACAAGAGGATGCATAAGGGCTAACATTTTACCTATTAATATGTTAAAATGAAAATTACTTTACTAAAATCATTATTTGATATCATACTCGGTGAAAAATCTAAATCGTTTTAAGTCTTTCTCAAATTAAGATCACCTTTTCAAATTAAGAACGTCTTATATAGTGTGAAATTACGGTCTTTCCGCCCAGTCCAGTCAGTGCGAAGTGGAGGTGAGTAGAGTTCAACATTGACAGTACCAATTTTTAAGACACCGCCTCCCATTCTTAGTCAAAATCGAAACCAGTATATTACCTGAAACAATAAAAGAAATTATTAGATACCTATAGAAACAATAAAAAAAAGAAGGCAGATAATAATATTTTTTCAAAATAAAAAGTATAACTGATACACTGATCAGATTTCAAAAGTAAGTAACTTGTATTATGAGTATCAGATCAACGAGCTACTTCAAATTATAATTTAATACATACAAACACTAAGACACTAACAAAACATTTCTTTACACGAATGTTGGCCCGGGATGCAAATCGAACTCATGAAGCCTTAGTTTAGAATTTTGTTTTCATGTTAATTCTTATTTATGACAAAAATATTATAATTTACAAGTAATTCATTCAATTACTACACAATACTTTATTGTCTAGAATTTTCAACAAGACATTTTTCAACGAACGAAAAGAACAAAACAACATTTTTCAGGCAATGTTAAACATCCACTTTCTAAAGGTATTTTGAAGGAATTTCCTTAAGTCCTTTAGTTATATTCCTTTCATAACACGGGTCGCTGTAGGCGAGTCTGGAACAAATTACTCTTAACGGTAATAAGCCGGTGTATTGCGAGAGGACAGAGGTCGGGAGTGACTTGAGCTATTTGCCCTACGACCTATTTTTGTCAATGGCCCGAAAATTGAATTAAAAATCTTTGAGAAGGTGAATCGGCTATACAGAAAGCAAAGGATCGAAATCCCTGACTCTGGAACTGCTACCGAGTTTAATATTGTGTTTCATTTAGTTCAGCTACTTTGAGTATTTTGTTCAGCGGTTTTTGAAAAGTGGTATCATCCAACTCTAGCACTTATACTGTTGAGCAATTTAGGTAATATAGCTATATTTCCGAAAATTTTATTCACCAACTTTTCATGCTGAGTGTACCACAAATATGATACTTAAAAACAACACCTAGACACAGAACAAAACACAAATATTTATCACATTAATGTTGGTCCTGCGACACCGTGTATCGTGCTTGCACCGACCGGAATCATTTGCATTACGATTAAGTATGCTTTTCATTGGAGGGGAGTAACGGAGTAACTAATCATTACATCATCATCATCATCATCGGCAAACGACCAGTACTGGACATAGGCTTCACTTTTTTTTTCTTATAGTGGCTCGACATAATGGCTTAGGGAAGCCATTATGTCGAGCCACTATAAGCTAATCGCTTTCCATCACGCGTAGGGACGCGTGATGGAAAGCGATAGAGAAGCCCAAGTCGCTGTGACAACAGGCAAGTAACTGGTCAGTTACCTGTCAGTTGCCACCGCCATGCCGGCCCAACCCTAACCCCCCACGAGCTCCGGAAACTCTACTCACCGGCAGAAACACGACCCAGAGGTCATTTGACTGCGGTATTCTATAGGGTGGAGGTCCTTCCCCGGACGGGCGGCTCAATTCGAGCGAAGATTCGCTATGCCCTACCTCTCTGAAACCTATCTTAATGACAATCGTCATTTGGGGTGTTATATTCACCAGAATTGGTGCCTACCAATTACCATACCATCAACCCGCCTGGGTTGATGAAAAAGCTGCTGACCATTTCTTGATATTCCTTTAGTCGTCTTCTACGACATCCACAGTACGTAATCAGATGGGCTGGTCCTATTCTAAACCTAAAAACATTATCCGGTTATAATGAAGAACTGGTTGTAAATTAAAAGAACCGTATTTTTACAAGGCAATGCAATGCAGAATTATTCAAATCTGAAACATTCAAGGGACAAACAATAAAAGAGGCAGCAAAGTTTGAACGCGTTCGCCGTTAAATTTATTTTGGAACTTTTATGAAGATGATTCTGGTAACGACCGCGAATTTCAGGTAATGATCATTTTAAATTACTTTGGAAGAGGTATTTGAGATGCTGTACCTTTTATTGGTTCAGTTTGTGAGACGGATTGTGTATTTTGACCGATCCTTTTTAATGGACGCCTTTTGTGAATGGGACGTTTTGTTGGGAAGAATGATGGACGTTATGATGGAAATAAACTTTGGGAAATAATTAGGAATATATAAAGAAGAGTTATTAATTAAGATATTATCGTATAGCGTCAAAGGAATAGTGGTTAAGGCGTTTACTTCCATGTGGGAGGCAGAAGATCAAATCTCATCAAGTAAATGTTTTCAAATTTGAAATTCATTTAAGACTTACGACGTAAAAAAAGTCTCAGGATGGGGCTGGATGCAGACAGTTAGTTACCGGTCGTTGTGGAAGTCTTACAGTGGTCCTTCTATAGCTGTAAATGGTGATGATGATGATGATGTAGGTCATATGTTTCAAACCTCGTAAGGTTTAAGGTTAACGGAATAGTGAAACCACACAGGTGTCAAAGAATATTCTAAGATTCTGCGAAGTCAACAAACCGAACTTGGTCAGTGTTAGTCACAAGCTGTTGATAATAAAGATTCTCTTACCAAAGAGCATTCTTGAAATATAAGCACAACGATTAGAGGGGACTCTATTAATAACGTTCGCCCAGAATAGGGAATTGAACATGGAATATTTCGTGTTAATTTAAGAGATCATAATCGTAATCACCACGACCACCATACATAATGCGGCTTTGCTATATGCAAATGTTGCTTTATTAAAAAGTTTTAAAGGCCGAATTTTGTATGTACAAAACATAGATATTATGACGACGCATAGGATGCATAGGATATACACATACATACATATCTATATATGCAGCACGTCATACGTATATTTTTCTTAGGAGGATATCCTTGTACTTGATGGATGCTGTCCACTTTCGCCCCCTCTGGAAACGTGACATGACATATGCGAGCCACGTATACGTTCGTCAGAAACATAGGAAGATATATTTAAGTACGTAGGCGTAGGGGGATGTAAGGGAGCGGCCTATCATCATTTCGCTCCAAGCCAACCTCACCTGCCCGTGGTGCATCCTGTCCAATAATAAACGTAGCACTGGCAACCGACTGGTGACGGTATACCCATCACAATTGACGGCGCAGCTAAATACCAAAGACCGATGGCGGGCTGCAGCGTCACCGAAACGAGAAGCTACGCCCTGCGATCGTCAACCCGCCTGCCCAGTGGCGATTATGGGTATATTTTTCTTTACTATTTATTTACTACTAGCTGTGCTCGCGACTTCGTCCGCGTGGAATAGTTATTTCTTCCCCGTTTTTTTTTTCATTTTCCGTTATTTCTTCGCTCCTAATAGTTGCAGCGTGATGTTATATAGCCTAAAACCGTCCTCGATAAATGGTTTATTCAACACAAAAAGAATTTTTCAATTCGGACCCGTAGTTCCTGAGATTAGCGCGTTCAAACAAACAAACTCTTCAGCTTTATAATATTAGTTAAGATTTAAATGAGCCCCCTTTTATAAGTAAGGACTTCATGTAGAAAATTACGTTTCACGTTCAAAAGTATTGAACTTAAAGTAGATTCGAAGTGGAAAGTTAGTTAACAAGATACGCCAGAGCTTAACTTAGCCGATCGATGGCCTAGTCGGAACAGTCGAGATATAAGCAACATGAGAACTAGTATGTAAGTCTTCTTCCTGTAACTATACTTTGTATAATACTCTAATCTTCATAGAAACTAGCCAACTACACAAGATATGCGAGCATACAGGTGCTTCTTTGTTCCTTTACTCGTACTTACTGTTTCTTTAATACGTTCCGCTCTTTCCTGACTGCTCATTGGTATAGTAGTCGCAAGTAATACCTGACAGCCGAGAGGTCCCGGTTCGAATCTCAGGCCGGACCCGTTTAGTTGCATATAATTCGCAAAATGGCCATCGAGTCCAAAAGTACTACTTACTTCGGAAAACGCCCACTTAGCTAAAGGACTACTTCGCGTAATGCCTTCGTCGGCCAGGAGATATTCCGTTCCTTTAATCAGAACAGCCGACATGTTAGTGAGAATAAGAAAAAGTAAATAAACCATAATTTTTCTGTCAACTTCTTAACTCAGTAGCGGCATAGAGTTATGCGCGGTCATGTGCCATGGTTTACCGGAAGAGATAGGTATATACGAAAGTAATTCGTAATCCTAAGATTAATACTGACATTGTTTTCACCACGTGCAAATACTATAAACTTTTAAAGGAAAAAATCTCTAACAATCAAGGTTTCTCTGAATCATCATCATCATCAGCCTATTACAGTCCACTGCTGGATATAGGCCTCTCCAGTTGTTCGCCACATAGAGCAAACATCTGGAGGATATACCCATATAATCGCCACGCTGGGCAGGCGGGTTGGCGATCGCAGGGCGTAGCTTCTTGCTCCGGTGACGCTGCTGCCCGTCACCGGTCTTTAGTATTTAGCTACGCCTCCAATTGTGATGGTTATACCGCCACCAGTCGGTTGCCAGCGCCTCGTTTGTTATTCGGCAGGATGCACCACGGGCAGGTGAGGTTGGCTTGGAGCGAAATGAAATGAAAATGAAATGAAAAATATCTTTATTCAAGTAGGCTCATGACGAGCACTTATGAATCGTCAAATAATGCAAGTACAAACAATGAATCTACCACCGGATTCGGAAGGTCGTTTTCTACCGAGAAGAACCGGCAAGAAACTCGATAGTTACGAGAAAAGATGATAGGCGGCTCCCTTACATCCCCGAATTCTCTGAATAACGTCCTGGAAATATCCTAGGAATAGTATTTAGAGGAGCATTCATCCACGTGCTAAGTCAGGGGCAATAACGGGATGCCTTACTTAACCGTGTCAGTGGGTCAAACTTATTTGTTCCCGGTGAGCATTACCATTTTACGAGCATGCATACGTATTACTCTTACGAATATTCTTGGTCCATTGAATACTTTTGCTTGGCTGAAATCCTGTGTCTGTATTGTTTGTTACCCGTCACCCGGGGGTAGGGTTCCGTAGATACATAAAAGTAGGACTAAAATAGAAGTAAGTTTGGTGTCACTTCAGTGGAAATTTTCCTAAGGACGACCGATGTATTGTCTAAAGCTATGGTTTAAGGAGCGGAATATCTAAATTTGATTTTCTATTGGTTTAATTTAGGAAAGCAAGATTCCAAATTAATACCAAGAATCTTTACATAGAGCATGGAAATAGATTTGTGTGTTAAAAGCTGAATAAAGACTAACTAGATTAAATAAGTAACTAAAAATTTTACTGAAAATTAACTAAAGACTGAATTGAAAACAGAAGATAAAATTAAAAACAAAAGACTTAATTAAAAACCGAAGACTAAATTAAATAATTAACAAACTATCATCATCATCAGCCTATTACAGTCCACTGCTGGACATAGGCCTCTCCAGTTGTTCGCCACTTAGAGAAAACATCAACAACAAACAAACTATAAAATGAAATAATTAACTAAAAAGACTGATTCCGTCTCAACCAACCTTTTATTACCTACACAGTAAATTCATTAAGTAAACAATCTTTAGAAGGATAGTTTGAATCAATCATGATATAAAACAACCGCAAACACTGATTATGTGGTCATTATTTATCATTCAATATGATGTCTAATTTTTTTTATGGTCAAGGCCTCAGCCTGTAGAAATTTTAGGCCAAAGGCCCCTGCCCGCTCAAGGACCTTATTGTAAGGCTACGTTTCTACAGAGGTGGCAAAAATTTACCAATGATATTGTTCCACCGAATTGGAGCAGACATGAGATGTATGATTTGAGCAATAATCTTTGGTAAATTTTTGTGAGCCCCAGCTTCTAAGTATCCGCAGCCCCGCCTCTATGTAAACGCACCCTTACCTCACTAGATAGTGTCGTGTGATGATAGATACAATTGTTTGTGCGATCTACCCGAAGCATCTGAACAGTTGAGTGACGAAATATAATTGGAAGCGTTGCCAATGGGATGCGAGTGAAACAAACGCAAGATTGATTGGGCGTCGACTGTGCAGTTAAATTAACTGAGAGCGCAGTAATCACAGTTTAGAAAGACAGTTCAGAGAGCAGTTTGCAGTTTCTAGCGGAATGAGTTGCTTTGTGCTTGTGAGTGTCGTCGCTGCATTTATGTACAAGTCAACAGTACGATGAAGAAAAATAGACAGAGCTGAGTTTCGTCTCAGAAATTTTCGGAGAAATATCGTTTCGTCATTTAGTAAGGTTAAGGACTCTTTAGAGAATAGTTGATCTATTTTATTGCCTTTTTGTTATTATCTTCTAATAGGTTTTAATGTATTTTGGGATCATCATCAGCCTATCACAGTCCACTGCTGGACATAGGCGTCTCCAGTTGTTCGCCACTTTGGCCAAACATCTAGCCTTTACCCATAATCGTCACGCTGGGCAGGCGTGTTGGTGATCGCAGGGAGTGGTTTCTCGCACCGATGACGCTGCAGTCCGACATCGGCCTGTTGCATTTAGCTACCATCGTGACGGGTACGAGTATACCGCTACCAGGTTGGCAGACTGCGATGCAGTTAAATAACTGGGAGCGCAGTAATCACAGTTTAGCAAGACAGTTCAAAGAGAGCTTGAAGTTTCTCTAGGCATGAGTTGCATTGTGTTTGTAAGGGTCATCGTCCAATTACGTCAACAGTTAAAAAAGTGACACGACTTATGTCTTTTCGGTAATTTTCGGCTAAGTATCGCTTCGTCAGATTCAGGATGTTTGTTCACATGCTGCATGCTTGCCTACATTCTGTATGCTAGCTTGCATGCAGGATCTACGCTTGAAGAATGGGCTCCCTGCCGTGGCATTCTTAAGGGAATACAGTTTCACCTCAATTCTCAAGCAAATAGGTTTTTACAGATTCGGCAAAGCGTATGCGATGCCCGTGATGTTGCAGGCGTTAATGAGCTGCGGTAACTTCTTACGATCAGACGGAATGATAGCCATTTTGTCACCCAAGTGATATAAAAAAGGTACGCCTCTGTAGTGTGTGCACGACATGCACACACGCATCTCTCCCCATCTTAACTAATATTATAAAGCTGAAGAGTTTGTTTGTTTGTTTGTTTGAACGCGCTAATCTCAGGAACTGGATACTGGTCCGATTCAAAAATAGGCTATATAACATCACGCAACTATTAGGAGCGAAGAAATAATGGAAAGTGTAAAAAAAAAACGGGGAAAAAATAACTATTCCACGCGGACGAAGTCGCGAGCACAGCTAGTAATGTATAAACACGTGTAATGTGTATTAAAACTCTCTTTAATATTGATCGCAGTCAGTTGTTTTAATTAGCCCGAACCGACACATTGCACTCAAAGTACTTTCTAGGGTTCAAACCAGGTATTTATTATACAAACGTCAAGTTCTTTCACCCGTATTATTCGTTGGTTAAAAAATCTAACAAAATTACGGTATACAGCATGTCGTAAAGCAGTAGTAGGTACATAAAACGTTGTATGAGTACATCAGCGGCAACGAAACGGCCGTAAACATACGAATGTAACGTATACGCCGCAGCGAAAGCTTGACATATTGCGGCACTCCATCCGCGGCCAGTAATCGCCGGACCACAATCTTCGCACTCATTCCCCCCTGGTAATAGATGAAGCTGTGACGTCAGCAAGCGAGTCATAGTTATAACTATGACTCGCTTGCTGACGTCACAGCTATATATATCAAACAACAAATATCAGACAACCTCATATACTTACGCTGTTCTAATTCCTTAAGTAGCTTGCAACAAGAAATAGCCCGGATGCACTTTTGGTGACCAATACGTATTTTCCAAGTAAGGGATGTAAGGGAGTGGCCTATTTTATCTTTCCCCTCCAAGCCAACCTCACCCGCCCGTGGTGCATCCTGCCGAATAACAAACGAGGCGCTGGCAACCGGCTGGTGGCGGTATAACCATCACAATTCAAGGCGTATCTAAATACCACAGACCAGTAACGGGCAGCAGCGTCACCGGAGCGAGAAGCCCTGGAGAGGCCTATGTCTCGCAGTGGATCCCAGGGCGTAGCTCCTCGCCGCGGTGACGCTGCTGCCCGTTATCGGCCTGTGGTATTTAGCTGCGCGTTCAATAATGATTGTTATATACCGCCACCAGTCGGTTGCCAGATCCTCGTTCGTTATCCAGCAGGATGCACCACGGGCAGGTGAGGGTGCCTTGAAACGAAAAATAGGTCGCCCCCTTACGTCCCTTACGAAAAAGTCTGTATAGATTCATCTAATCAGGAGCTAAGACGCCGTCATCCCTTAAACGGCCGGCTACCCCATTCCAATTTCTCTACCAAAAATACCAGGGCAAGTTCAAAACGTAGCGAAATAACCGTCTGCTCCCTCCGGCCGATGTTATTCCAATGATTTATCCCCGACGCGCCTAATGCCTTGCGAAACGCGTAAGCGCCCGCCATTAGCAAAAAACACTGTAATTTATCAACAAGGCATCTACGGAGCGCCGACGAATTCTCCTCCACTCTATTGAGCGAACCATTGAAATATCATGTGCAGAGCTTGAGCGGTACATTATAGTCTGTGTATATAGACCTCCATCTGGAAATTACCAGTTATTTGAATCAACAATGGAAGATGTTCTAAAGAAAGTATGTAAATGTAACAAAAAAGTAGTAGTATGTGGTGATTTTAATATAAACATTTTAGATAATTGCCAAATCTCGGTCAGGTTCATAAATTTATTTACATCTTTTAATCTCAATCATCTATTTGCTGAACCGACGCGAGTGACTGCCACATCAGCTACTTGTTTAGACAATATTTTCTGTAATTGTGAAGTCATTACAAAAACTATAATAAATTTTATAAATTCTGACCATACTGGACAGATGGCAGTGTTTGAGCGCCAGAATGTTGGTACTAAATATAGTTATGTTTATAGACCTATAACTGCAAATCGAATAGAAAAATTTCAATCAAATATAAATCATAAGATTTCTATAATGCCTTTCATAGACAGTCATATTGATAAATTATATGAAAAGTTATTTGGCACCATTAAAAAGGAATTTAATAGTGTGTTCACTAAGAAAGAAATTATTGTAGACAATCCTAAAACAAAATTTAGTGATTGGGCTACCAAAGGTATTTATACAAGCAGAAGAAAGTTATTTGATCTATATGAATCCAAGGCTCATTCCAAGGATGACAGATTCATAGAATATGTTAGAAATTACTCAAAATTATTTAAAAAGGTTTGTGCTATAGCCAAAAGAAATTATTTGAAAGAAAAAATTAGAAATTCCAATAATAAAGTTAAAGCCACTTGGAAAATAATTAATAAAGAGACTTGTAAAATAAAATCACATAATAACAAGATCTCTCTTAAAGTAGGTAGTAATCACCTTAGAACTGATGCAGAAGTAGCAAATGAATTTGAAAACTACTTCTCTAATATACCTATATCAGTTACAAGTAAAGTAAAGTCATGTGTACATCTGGCTCAGTCTTTTCTTAAGGACAAAGTAAGTACATGCCAAATCTCATTTAAATTTTCACATATAGATTTCATCACTATATTAGAGACCTTTAAAGAATTAAATTTAAAAAAGACTGAAGACTTATGGGGAATCTCAGTTGTGGTTCTAAAAACAATTATACCCACTATCGCCCCACATTTGGCTATAATATTTAACGAGTGCGTAAATTTAGGCCAGTTTCCAAATTTAATGAAGTGTAGCAAAATTGTTCCATTATTTAAATCGGGACAAAAAAGTGACCCTTCAAATTTTCGACCTATTTCTATATTGCCAGCACTTAGCAAAATCTTTGAGAAAATAATTTTTAACCAGCTTGTATCTCATTTTAAGGAAAATAAATTGTTGCATGAAAAACAATTTGGCTTCACTAGAGGTAAGTCCACTACCGATGCAGGAGTGGCTCTCATGAAACATATCTTTGACGCATGGGAAAGAAAGCAGGATGCCATAGGTATTTTCTGCGATTTGTCAAAAGCATTCGATTGTGTTGAACATACTACTTTACTTATGAAATTACAGCATTATGGTGTATCAGATGTTGCGCTAAATTTGTTGCAGTCTTACCTTACAGACAGAATACAGAAGGTTGTAGTAAATGGAGTTGAGTCTCCAGGCGCCCTTCTACGTATGGGGGTGCCCCAAGGCTCAATATTAGGACCCTTACTTTTTTTAATATATATTAATGACCTTCCATATTTTGTTGAAGGTTTATGCGAAACAGTGCTGTTTGCTGACGATACTTCTTTGATTTTTAAAGTTGACAGACACAAGGAGGTTTCCGTCGAAGTGAATAGTGCTCTTTCCCAAGTTCTGCTTTGGTTTGATACGAATAATCTTTTGTTAAATTCTAATAAAACCAAATGCGTTAAATTCACAATGCCAAATGTGAGGCAAAGTAATACTAATATAGTTATAAATAATGAACAAATTGAATGTGTCAACTCGACCACTTTTCTGGGTGTAACGTTAGATTATAAATTACAGTGGGCTCCTCATATAACCGCCTTGGCTGGAAGACTCAGTTCGGCTGCATATGCTGTTAAAAAAATTAGGAACCTAACAGACATTGAAACAGCAAGACTTGTTTATTTTAGTTATTTCCATAGTATCATGGCGTATGGTCTGCTTCTGTGGGGATCAGCTGCTGATATCCAAACCATTTTTGTGTTGCAGAAGAGGGCCATTCGTTTCTTGTATGGACTTAACTCGCGTGCTTCACTTAGAGAATTATTTAAAGAAATTAATGTTTTGACTGTAGTATCACAATACATATTTGACTGTATTGTGCACGTACGAAAGAATATTCATCTTTACAAAAGAAATGCTGATTGCCATAAATTTAACACGAGAAACAAGAACAAACTTGCTGTTCCAAATCTCAGGCTGCATAAGACTGGCAATTCGTTTGCTGGGCTAAGTGTAAAATTCTTTAACAAAGTACCACAGAATATTGTTGAATTACCAATACATAGGTTTAAGTCTCATATTAAGTCATGTCTTATGAAAAAAGGATATTATAAAATACAAGACTTCCTAGACGATAATATTACATGGACATAATGAGCTGCTCGCCTGCACTTAACAAATATTGTATTAATATATGACATCAACCTGTATAATGATTATGTATATTTTTGAAAAAAGCCAAAATTGATGAGTTTCTTGCGGCACTTCTTCTCATCAGGCCTCATCCTTATCACGTCGAAGTGCTAGTAGGGAAAAAAAAGTTTGACGTGCAAAAGAATTTACTTGTAAATCTACTTGCAGAAATAAATTATTTTATTTATTTTATTTTTATTTTAAGTCCCGGCTCCATTATTGTTCCAGTTGTGAGATTCGCATAATCCCGCTTTTTTTTTTTCGAAATATGTCTTTCGCGAGCCTTTGAGGGCACCTCTACTAGAATGCGAGTGATTATGCAAGCGATAAGTCTTTCGTTATAAATTTTATCTATACTTATAATAAATCTGTAGAGAGGTCAATTCTGTACATGAAATATATTTTCAAAATAACTATCAGGGGGTGATTAGTGATCGATACTGATGCCAAAAATGCAATCAGTAAAATTTTTGTCTGTCTGTCTGTCTGTCTGTCTGTCTGTCTGTCTGTCTGTCTGTCTGTCTGTATGTTCCTTATAGAAACAAAAACTACTGGACGGATTTTAACGAAACTTGGTACAATTATTCTTCATACTCCTGGGCAGGTTATAGGGTACTTTTCATCACGCTACTATCAATAGGAGCAGAGTAGTGAAGGGAAATGTTGGGAAAACGGGAGAAGTTACTCCATTTTTTAAGCTTCCGTCGCGTGTGCAGCCTTAATGGTTAAAGTTACATAGAAATTATGTATGACAGAAACATTTTACATAAAATTGACTAAAAAATATCCCGCAACAGCATATGTCTATCTTTTATGGTTGACTCACAATAACACGTGTAACTCCTGATAGCTTAGCAGTTCGGAGCATTCTGATTATATTTGTTTACTCTTACGTTTATAATACTCTCATTCATCCCTAATTTAAAAAAGTTATCATTATTACCTATTCAATAAAAAAAGAATCATAGAAATCGGTATAGAAACACCAAACTTATACATGAAATAAGCCATCGCGCCGTCGCACGTGAATACTGAATCATGCTATAAGGATTATTTTTGTGTAACGGTTGCCGCGCTCGAAACGGGTCGCGGCGGCGGTAGGGTATAAAAAGGCGGGAGGTCCGAGAGCTAGCTTCATTCAATATTTGGCTGTTGATGCGTTTAGAGCGATCGACCTTATTGACAGACAATAATTGATATTGAGAAACCGTGCCAGCGCGACTTTTAGTTTTTAAATAGTTTATTTGAATTTCTTTTGTTGTTATACTGTAAAATATTCGTTCAAATTAAAAAATATTAAGCGTAGGTACTTTTATTAATTAAAGTAGTTATAAGTATTTATTTTTAAGTGAAGTAGGTATAGGTAGATAGTTTTGCACAGGCGTTTCAGCTTCAAAAATATATTTACAAAAAAAGTATCAGGGGGTGATTAGTGATCGATACTGATGCCAAAAATGCAATCAGTAAAATTTTTATCTGACTGTCTGTCTGTCCGTCTGTCTTTCTGTCTGTCTGTATGTTCGTTATAGAAACAAAAATTACCTACTCAACGGGTTTTAACGAAACTTGGTACAATTATTCATCATACTCCTGTGCAGGTTATATGATACGTTTCATCACGCTACAATCAATAGGAGCAGAGCAGTGAAGGGAAGTGTTGGGAAAACGGGAGAATTTTTTATCTGAATGTTTGATTGAGCATCACGCAAAAAGTACTGCATGGAATTGAATGTGGTTTTCACCAATGTATTGCTAGAGGTCTAACTTAAGATTTGGGCATCATTTTATGGAAGTCCGTTAGTTTTGAAACCCGATATCCACGCGTGCGACGCCGCTGGCACAGCTAGTTCGCTAATAAACCTCATAAGGGTTATTAATCTGTACGGTGACGGATAAGAATACGAATCACCGTCCTATTTGGCAGACTTTTTAAGAGAGGTAGGGCATAGCGAATCTTCGCTCGAATTGAGCTGCCCGTCCGGGGAAGGACCTCCACCCTATAAAATACCGCAGCCAAATGACCTTCGGGTCGTGTTTCTGCTGGTGAGTAGGGTGTCCGGAGCTCGTGGGGGGTTAGGGTTGGGCCGGCATGGCAGTGGCAACTGACAGGTAACTGACCAGTTACTTGCCAGTTGTCACAGCGACTTGGGCCTCTCTTTCGCTTTCCATCAGGCGTAGGGAAGACATTACCTATGTCGAGCCACTATAAAAAAAAAATATTTCTTCTCGTGCGTGTAGTAGGAGACGACTAAGAGTCTTCTTAAGATTTCAGCATTTTAGCCGGTGATAGGTACCCGCCATCCTGGCAACAACTGCTATGTCTTGGTATTTGTGTTAGTGAATTTTAAGCACACATTACGAGTATGTGTGCTTAAAATTTAATATTTATGAATTTAGATAGTGGCTTGCTAACCGATAGATGATAGATAACATTTATATAAAAGTTTTTTTATCTATCTATTTACATTTCCTATAAAGTACATTAACTAAAATAGTATTCTGGAGCTTAGACAATCTTGAGATAGAACTTTTAAGTCGCTTGGTGTAGCAGTTGAAAAACTGAAATGACTGTATCTACTACTTTGCTATAAGATTTGAACAGACAAGGAACAACATAATTTAGTATACTTTTACCAAACCCTTTCATACAAGTCCCCCTACGCCATGTTGAGTAAACACATCCTTCAGATAATCTCAGGCCGCGAAAAGTTCAGAGTATGGGGCTATTCCCAAATGACGAGCGCTGTATTTTCTATTTTACACTGTTACTAGTCGACGGCTCTCCCTTAGGCGCTCTGTACACAGTACACAAAGCCGACAAGCCAAAATAACATACAATTTTTCAATACATACAAAAACGCCTGATGGAAAGCGAGAGAGAAGCCCAAGTCGCTGTGACAAGGGGCAAGTAACTGGTCAGTTAGCTGTCAGTTGCCACCGCCATGCCGGCCCAACCCCCCACGAGCTCCGGAAACCCTACACCGGCAGAAACACGACCCAGAGGTCATTTGACTGCGGTATTCTATAGGGTGGAGGTCCTACCCCGGACGGCCGGGCGGCTCAATTCGAGTGAAAATTAGCTAAGCCCTACCTCTTTTAAAATTTGAAAGTAAAGGAAAAACAAACATACTAGAAATTGCAAACATACAAGTTCCATATAATTAATCAACTAATGAAATCGTCATCATCATGATCAGCCCATAGCAGTCTACTGCTTGACATAGGCCTCTCCAGTTGTTCGCCACATTAGGCAAACATCTGGAGGCTTTACATAATAGCGAACCGAGTTGTATGGGACCGATCTATCATCTTTTCCCTCACCTGCTCGTGATGCATCCTAAGAATATCAAGCTTGGCTCGAGCAACCAACTGGTGAGGGTTAACCATCACGATTGAAGGCACTAAGAGAGGTAGGGCATAGCGAATCTTCGCTCGTATTGAGCTGCCCGTCCGGGGAAGGACCTCCACCCTATAGAATACCGCAGCCAAATGACCTCCGGGTCGTGTTTCTGCTGGTGAGTAGGGTCTCCGGAGCTTGTCGGGGGTTAGGGTTGGGCCGGCATGGCAGTGGCAACTGACAGGTAACTAACCAGTTACTTGCCAGTTGTCACAGCGACTTGGGCTTCTCTTTGGCTTTCCATCAGGCGTAGGGAAGCCATTATGTCGAGCTACTGTAAAAAAAAGGTACACGGCACCTACGCACACAAGCCCCAAGCAGCGTCACCGAAGCGAGTAACCACGCTCTGCGATTAAGCGGTGTTAGCCCAAAATGGCGAACACCTGGAGAGGCCTATGTCCAGCAGTGGACTACAATAGGCTGATAATGATGATGAAACATAGTCTCATACTATACTACGAGCTATACAACATACTGTGAGCTTTAGTTATTTGGTTTCAATAACAATAACGGCTTTAAAATAACAAGGTTTTGTTCCACGTCGGGATTTTTGAGGACAAAATTCCAATTTCAGATAGAATCCCGAATATGTGGAATAGGATTTTCATTGTGTTCATTTTTGTCTCAAAGGCTTAAAGGTACTGGCACATAGAAAAGTCCCCCATAAACACACTAGTGTATAAACACTCGGCGTAGCTTCTCGCTCCGGTGACGCTGCTGCCCGTCATCGGTCTGTGGTATTTAGCTACGCCTTCAATTGTGATGGTTATACCGCCACCAGTCGCTTGCCAGCGCCTCGTTTGTTATTCGGCAGGATGCACCACGAGCAGGTGAGGTTGGCTTGGAGCGAAAAGATGATGGGTCGCTCCCTTACATCCATATACATATAAAATACACTAAATAAACATTGAAATGACAATTATTTGGTACGAACGATTTTTTTTTCGTTCAAAGCTTAAGTGCATCGAGATAGTAAGTTAGCATACTCATATTTTAATCAATGAACTTGCTAAGACCGCCGAGACTTGACCAAACTTGTTTAAGCCCCGTAATAGCTTCGCTCGTAATCTGGCTTTAACTTAAGAGTAGATTTCCTCGCTCCAAAGCAAACTCAAACCTCAAATCTTCTCAGTTCTTTAATATTCCGGCAAACATCTCGACCATCTATGTATCTGTTTACTTCAAGCCGCTCCAATACCTTTATAATGAAAGTGCTTTGAGAGAAAGAGGAGGGTATAATGTTTTGTCTTTGTCGATGGACTTTGCGGGATCCGAGTGGCTCGGACGACAATAGCAGGAATTTAAATAAAATAATAGTTTGGAAATTGTCCGCCATATGCTTGAAAGACAGGTGATAGGGCTGACAAAAAAGTAGCGATTTACTAAATAACGTTTATTGCTAAATGTAAACATGTTATATTACTGCTTCATATTATAGGAGGAGTCTTATAGTACAAAAGAAAACTTTAGTTCGATACCAGATGATTTTCGTTCCTGAAGTGGAATCAGCATATTACCTGAAACAATGATGAAGAATATATTATAATTAATTATTTCAAATTGTTAATACTATATTAGCAATGACAATATTTAAAAAAAGTATGTTATATAAATAAGTATAAATCGTTGTCCGATTGGACCACAGTTCAATACGGCGGTCGTTTGTCACAAACGACACCCAGAAAAACCGTTTCACTCTCGCCTTGAACATCAGAAGATTATTTATATACCTAGTATCTCTTGGGGAATAAGAGAGGTAGGGCATAGCGAATCTTCGCTCGTATTGAGCTGCCCGTCCGGGGAAGGACCTCCACCCTATAGAATACCGCAGCCAAATGACCTCCGGGTCGTGTTTCTGCTGGTGAGTAGGGTCTCCGGAGCTCATGGGGGGTTAGGGTTGGGCCGGCATGGCAGTGGCAACTGACAGGTAACTAACCAGCTACTTGCCAGTTGTCACAGCGACTTGGGCTTCTCTTTAGCTTTCCATCAGGCGTAGGGAAGCCATTATGTCGAGCTACTATAAAAAAAAAAAAAAAAGAACAAGTTCGCAAACGCTACGTTGGGCAGGTTGATCTCTAATGAGAGTAGCCGGGGGATTGAAGGGAGCGACCCATCATCTTTTCGCTCCAAGCCAACCTCACCTGCCCGAGGTGCATCCTGCCGAATAACAAACGAGGCGCTGGCTACCGGTACTGGTCGCGGTATAACTATCACGATTGAAGGCGGAGCTGAATACCACAGGCCGATGACGGGCAGCAGCGTCGCCGGAGCGAGAATCTACGCCTTGCGATCGCACACCCGCCTGCCCATGTGGCGATTATGGGTATATCCTCCAGATGTTTGCCCTAAGTGGCGAACATCTGGAGAGGCCTATGTCTGCACATATCTGGAGAGGCCATGTCTGCCTCTCCAGATGTTCCCACCCAGTCCACTGCTGCCAGTGGACTGCAATAGGCTGATGATGATAATGAGAGTAGCCTTTTTTTAAAAATCTATTACCATTAATAACATTATTATTAATAGTCAACCCTATATGGAAAGGGCTGAGACAATAGGCCTTCAGAGCGAAGTTTCGCAAAGGTCACATTATTTGATGGTTTCCGGATGCTTTCGCGTCGTAATGCCGTAACGCTCGCTGCGAGATTCCAAAGCGCTTTTCTAAGACAATAGCTTAGGGTTACTTACGATTGGCTTTGAGAATTCGAGGCAGTAAATAGATTTTTGGATTAGAGTAAACGTGGAATGGAATTGGTTATACATTTGTAAAGAATTCAATTGTTTAAGATGTCGTTTAGTGTAGCTTCCACAACCTTTATTTAAGAAGTACATAACAAAATATTCATCTAGGCTTTGCGTTTTTTTTTACAAAGCATACAAATGGGTTCGAATGTCGGAAGGATGGATGAAGGACTTGAAGAAAGTACATAGACACCGTAACACAAACACGGAACAAACAAAAGTGTTCATCACACGATTTTTTTTGTCCTGGGTGGGAATCTTACCCCGACCCTCGGTTCAGTAGGAGTCACTACCAAATGAACCCCGGACCAGTCAAGGCGGTCCTATATTTAAACGGTGTTCTCTTTTACCTATAGATTAATATTTTGGCATTTATTCCACAACCTTATTGCTCAACCAAGCTCCCATTGTTAGCAAGGCATTTCAATACATGTCGACCTCTCTCACATTAACACAATATTTTCATGTTGGCTACCGAAGTCGCTGAATCGAATAAAAAAAAGTACGGCCACGATTCCTTTCAGCGGGTTCATTCGTTAGGGTTTTGTACGGCGGACCTTTATCAGATGTCGAACATGTACCGGCTGAAACCTCGGCCCATTGTGAGGGACCCGCGTCGCCTCCGGTCGAGGTCCGGTGCGGTTTACAGTCAGAATGTACGATGAAGAAAGGGCATATGGAAAATGCTAGTATTAATCCTAGGTAAGCATTTAATAAACTCTTTCATTAGAGGTATTGAAGGTTCTGGAGGGAGTGAACAAGCAGCACCGCCTAAAGAGTAAGCGCCAGCCCTCGGGAAGTTTTTTTTTCTTCTAAATGACTACGATGGTGGCCAGGCCGGCCTTGTCATCATCACCGGACTGTTGGGGGAGCAGAAGGCTCTCACCCCCCCCCCCCCCCCCCCCCTCGGGAGGGCGCAGTGGTGGACCTGCATGTACGACGTCACAGGCCGTGTTCAAAGACACTGGTCATCGTCTTCCTCGGGGTCGCCTAACGCAGGACGTTTGTAATACTCCGGCCCGAATCTCGGTCACAGCAATCAACATCCAAGAAGATATATAGATAAGTAGATATTCTTTATTTCACATTATATAGACTTAAAACTGGTTATATTAGATATTTGTTGTACAATGTGGTTGATCAAAACGCTATAAGCGAGATCGCTTAGTTCTACCCAAGTTGGTCTGAAAGAGATCTTCCAGACCAACTTTGAATTTTTGGTAGAGAATGGTTAAAAAGTAGAAGAGAATAGAAGGAAACTAATCAAGCACGCAGGAGCTGTTAGTGCGTTCGCAAACACAGCACTCTCTCTGGTCGACGGTCGATCTCGATCGATGGGTCTGGTCACACCCGTCAGTCTTATAATTCACAATGACATGTCTAGGGTTACCTATTTATTTCTTTGGTCTTTAACATACATGCAAAGGCATTCGACATCAGAAACATACATTAACATAATATTTTCACTTAACAATCTGCACAATAGCTGTCATTCCAATTGTTTGCCGGCGTTGTGTGAAGTTTTTCAACCGAAAAGAAAAACGGTCCCGATTCCTTTCATAGAGTTCACTCGTAAGGGTTATTGTAGCACAGAACCTTTTTAGTTGCTTATTCGACCCACCAATATATTTAATGTACACTTTCTTTAGTCCTACCTTTGGAGGTACGTAAAATAAAGTTAACGTACATTATGTGAAATTTCCTCCCGCGAACGCTGCGTTTGTGGAATCAACTCTCTGTCCAAGGTTTCTAACAGTATAAGAGCAGTTCAAGTCTAAAGTAAATAGGGTTTTAAAGGGTCGGCAAAGCGCATGCGATGCCCCTGACAAAACTGATTGCATTTTTGGCATCAGCATCGATCACTAATCACCCCCTGATAGTCATTTTGAAAATATATTTCATGTACAGAATTGAACTCTACAGATTTATTATAAGTATAGATAGATTGATAAGGCTACAAATTGTACGCAGTACTAAGATATTGCTTGACGTTGTCAAAAGTTAAGATCAAAATATCTTCTAAGGCGTTGCGAGCACGTGATTTATCCCGCGCATAAACAATTAACCGTCTAAATTAATTAACATATGTCACTATGGAACTGGCTTATTTGTTTTCTGGTGCGCAGGTGTGTGTCATTTGTTTTCTTAATTACGGAGTTAGCCTTCCGACGTGACAAGGCACAAAAGAGAGCGATTTTTGGCCGACAATAGTTAGGACGGACCTTTTTCGCAAATCAAAGACGTCGAGTAGGGAATAATAATTTGAGGTCATCTTGTAATGGACACCATCATCATCATTAGCCTATCGCAGTCCACTGCTGGACATAGGCCTCTCCAGATGTTTCGCCACTTAGGGGAAACATCTGGACAATGACCACGTAGGGCATCGCAGGTGGCCTTTAAATCCTGTGATATTTTGATACGCCTCCGATTGTGATGGTTATACCGACTCCAGTCGGTTACCAGAGCTTCGTTATTATTCGGCAGGATGCATCACGGGCAGGTGATGGGCTTGGAGCGAAAAGATCATAGGTCGTTCCCTTACACCCCCAAGAACATGGACTGACCTTAACCCTTAACCGTCGAGAAATGATACACAATAGAAATTCTATTTTTATCAGCGCACATATTTTTATCATTGGCGTTCGAAGGGTTCCCTATCCGCTTGCTCCCATATTTATGGCCAACGTCTTCAGATATCCCGTAATTTACTCCACGTCGCCTTAAGTGAAGCCTGTACAGCGAGTGATCACGTCAAACGTAAACACTTCGCTAAATTGTCTCCCGGCTCGCACCCCCCACTTAACCTGTTATCGTGTGGTAATGGCGCATATCTCGACATGCTTACTTAATTTAATGAATCTGAAAGTGTACAATGAATCTTCGCACAATGAGACGTCAGAAATCGTTCGCATTTGACAAATGCAATTAACCCTTTAACTTTTGGAATTCTAAACCAAAAAGAATGTTAATTGTTTCATGGAAAAAAGGGTACAAATGGCACTGATCATGTTAAGAAGTTAAAATCTCCGGACTAAGAAATTTGTGAATCGTAACTTTTTTTGTAATTGGCACCGGCGTGTTAATACACGACCCCGAGGTCATTTGGCTGCGGTATTCTATAGGGTGGAGGGCCTTCCCCGTACGGGCTCAATTCGAGCGAAGATTCGCTATGCCCTACCTCTCTTAAATCATGCAAAGTATCATAAGATTGGACAATGGAGCAGAAAAAGTTGAAAAAAAAAATGCATACCCATGACGACCTCTCGGCGTCTTCTAAACTAAAAATATTTCGAAGTAAATACCAATTGAAAGTATTTCTTAAATCATCATATTATTTCAAATCGAATCAGAATCGTGTAAGAGCTTCACTAATTTCGAACTGTCAAAAAGAAACGAACGAACAAAACAAACTTTAGCTATTTGTTCTATATATTTCACGTTCATATTATCAAGGGCATGTCACGTCATCCTTACACGTTCGTAAATCAAACTCCAACAGATAAGTAATGACATATCTTAAATGGATTAGGGTACAATCATTTTCAGATTTGCTTAGAGAGGTTGCCTATTGACAGCCCTGGCAAGGGTTAGCGGCTAGAATACCGAAGCGTCCGGTCAATTTATTTATTTGAGTGGCATTCGGGTCACTTATTCATAGGCGAGAGAGTACTTAGCCTTATACGAAATTGCGCCCTTTTTAAGGGTCCCGTAGTTCACGTCCGGAACCCTTTTAGCTTTATTATGTCCGTAGTAGTACATGTGTCCTGATTCACTACCATATATTGTCCAAACAGTTAGTCTTTCCATGGATATGCATATTTTCTCCGTGCGTCGGAAAGCTCATTTTCATAGATGTGCCCTCAAAAAGTTTGCAGACTTTTTTACGATACGAATGTTTTGCTACGAAATAGTTTCGATTCGTTTGCTTTTCCGAGTAAGATTCATAGGCAAAGATAACTACAAAGCTATGCCACTTCAAAGAGCAATTAATTCCTACGGTCACAAAGAAACGTTCGCCCTTATTCCGGGCCAGAATTCTGCCCAGAATTTGGATAGAAGCTAAATTAATTTGTGCTCGGTTTCAAAAGCATAAATTAGAATATCGTTTGGAAACGTGTGGCGCGGAATATAGACCACATTCTCGTCTGATTTACGCGGCACACTATAGATTTATTTGAAGAGGAAGAACTTATAAGGGACGAAGTTATGAGATGTAAGGGAGCAACCTATTATATTTTCGCTTCAAGTCACTCCCACCTGCCGGTTGTACATCCTGCCGAAAAACAAATTAGGCTCTGGTAAACGACTGAAGGCGCTATAACAATTGAAGGCGTAGCTAAATACCACAAGGCGATGACGCTGCTGCGCGTCATTGGAGCGAGAAGCTACGCCCTGTGATCGCCAACCCGCCTGCCCAACGTGGCGATTATCGGCAAATCCTGATGATTTACCAACTGGAGAGTGGCGAACAGCTCGAGAGGCCTATGTCCAACAGTAGCCTATGTAACAACTGATACTTTTGAACTTATGAGCTCAAGGACACAATTAATTAACTGGTCACTTGGTTATTGTGATAAAACTTTTTTTTTTAAATTGACTGGTTGCTTGATGTTAGTGAATGTTAATGTAAACAACAATAAATAGTTTTTAGTAACCACTAAGCAGAAACTAAATGTTTTTTTAAGTTAAACCATAAGTTTAAAATATTTGTTGCCGGTTAATTGCACTTCTGAGTATAGTTGAAAAGAATAGGAGAAAAACTCAACTACGAGTAGAAACATAAAAAAGCAACCCTATTCCACTTTTTGAACGCGGTACTTACATTCTAAAGTCACGTATACGTTGAGTGGCAATAATATACAGGGTGTTTTAAATGAAACTCTTGGAGATATATTTGAGTCGTTTGTCGCTCTTGCGGAGGTGTCAGGGCGGTGCCGACTCAAGATGGCGTGACGTGAACATATGGGATCGTCACGTATTCAACATTGAAAATGTCACAAGCTGGTTTTCTATTAAATAAAATAACCCAAGATATGGGACATGGGCCACAGAACTATCTAGCTCCGAACTTCAACCTTTGTTCCCCGAGAGATACGATCACCGATGTTCAAGGCGGAGTGAAGTGGTTATTGCAGAGCGCGTTCTATCGTGGTAATGCTCTGGCGCTAGATGACTCAAGTCTATAGAGTGAAGGTCTTGGATCACTATGTATCACCAAGAGGGAAGTTTGATAAATGAAAATGCCGAAGAAAACCTCACGTGAGCAAGTAGGATCCTCCCATTACATATCTCTCTGTCATGTCATGTGCTAGTAGCATCCAGATTATTCTATTTTTCCATATAAAGAAGGGGCGAGGCCGCCCGAAGAAAAGATGGATGAACTACGTAAATTATCAGCATTATCTGGGAAAAAAGAGAATGGAACCATGACGGCTGATAGAGATGAATGAAAGAAGAAAACATATTGCGTCGACCCCAGATAATTCGAGCAGGGCAGGCAAAAGATGAAGAAAACAAAACATATTAATAGACCATACATTTCGTTCAACTATCCCCAAAGAACCCTCTTAAAAGTTCTCATTAAAAAGAAAACATTCCAAATTTAAGCCCTACAAAAGGTCAGCGTCATTTCTATAGTAAATTTTTAGTTCAATTAGTCTCCTATTTCGCTCAAATAGCGCAGGGGCAGGGATCATTGACCACAACGATCTCAACTTTATAATTACAAAGGCATTCACTTCCAAAGCCCTTGAACAATACAAAAGGGCCGCGGTACTTGTCGCTTTATTTGCAGGGCAACTAATTAGGCAAGTGCTTATTTGGTTATACATACGTGGCCCGTACTTATGGAACTTCTGATGGAGGTTTGAAGTAATTAAGGGTACGTATATAGCAATTAGGCGATTCTGAGTATTGTGAAGCTTATAAATTGTGAGAGCTTAGATTCGGTGAGCTACACATCATTCCTCATCAGCCTATTGCAGTCCACAGAGGCCTCTCCAGTTGCTCGCAACTCAGGGCAAACATCTGGAGGATATTCCCATAATCGCCATGCTGAGCAGGCGGGTTGGGGATCGCAGGACGTAGCTGCTCGCTCCGGTGACGCTGCTGCCCGTCATCAACTGTGGTATTTAGCGACGCCTTCAATTGTGATGGTTATACCGCCACCAGTCGGTTGCCAGCGCCTCGTTTGTTATTCGGCAGGATGCGCCACGGGCAGTTGAGGGTGGCTTGGGGCGAAATGGCTACACTACCTTACCCTTTCTACCTACTACTAAATTTAAGAGCTCACCCTTTCTATCTTGCTTAATTTATTTACAGCTAGAAAAAGGCGGTCTTATAGCTGTGAGCGATCTTGCCGACAATATCTAGGTAGGGTATAGGAAGATAGAAAGGGTGAGGGGACGAAGGTCATACGACATAAGAGCTCAGATAAATTAATATATGAGATAAAAATCTTTGTCCATATAAAATAGTTTTGTAGTTAAGTCTATAGCTTCATAGACTGCTCATATATGACCCGACCAGAGAACTGTGTATTTTTGAAATTCATAACACATACTTTTACAGTGAAGGAAAAGGGGAAACCTGCCCATTAATATACTTTGAAATGCACAAGAGTATTAATCTAAAATCTCCTTCGAATTGAAACCAAGACGTCCCATCCTTCTTGCTCGTTTAAGAACAGCGCTCTATTTATGCCGCCGCATCCAGATTAATACCGAGCTTGCGTCCGAATGCTTTATAGCCGTGTGGTCCCAATACAGCTCGCAGTGGTTCAAACACAGTATTTACTGAGGTACTACGGAACCTGACCGAGTATAACATAGAATAGGCGTCTTGTGTCTTTGTTTGAGCGTTCTAATTGAATAGCCGAGGTATTTTCGTTTGGATATTTTTAAACGTTAGTTGAATGGAACATGGAATGTGGATGTGTGTCCTCACAGAGGAGTCCACTTACTTACTTAGTCTGCCACGCTCTCCAAGCATCGAACGTACGAAACTGAAATAAGTTTTCATAAGGAAGAAACTCCATAGTATCTTGACACTTGAAAAAAATTACTAATTTAGTGCCACATAACTACGCCATCGTTAAAATAAATATCGGACAAAACATCAGAAATTTATTGTTTATCTGATTCTATTAACGTATCTGACTAGAATGTAATATTTTCATCAGAACATTATCATTATATTTCTTAGTATTAATATCCATACATATTACACATTAATATACAACTTACGTACATACGGTATACAAAGGGAAGACTACTGTAATCTAGAGCCTTACTAGGTCTCAGTCACCTACACTGGCTAAACTAGAAAGATACAAAAATAAGGCGCCATATGAGTTGCATCAATATTTCTGCTGACTATTTATATCGAGCTTATTAAAGCAAAGAAACAATGGATTGCTTTTGCTCTATCTCTGCTAACCCTGCTATTTTTATGTTCTTATCTACAATAATTAGATTCTTTCCTTGTATGGCATAAGGCTGTAATAAGGTACAGCAAATAGATACGGATCGGATTACTTTCCAAGTTACTTTGTCCCCTTTGGTCAGTAAAATAGGGCCTCACCACAAAGAGACAATACGATTATCCTTTTTCTCTTTAATTGAACTTAATCCTAAGAAACACCCCGAAAGTAACAGGGTTAAGTAGTTCTTGCTAACTAAGTAAGGTATTAAACTGATAGAGATGAAGATAAAGGGCGAGGGTTGGGAAAAATCTTACAAGATAATATTACATACATACGATGTAGTATAGGTAACATAAAAACAAGTAAATAGGTATGTAAGCTCCTAATAGTTGCAGCGTGATGTTATATAGCCTAAAGCCTTCCTCGATAAATGGTCTATTCAACACAAATGTTTTTTCAATTCGGACCAGTGGTTCCTGAGATAAGCGGGTTCAAACAAACTCTTCAGCTTTATCATATTAGTATAGAAGTATAGATGTATGTACACACAAAACTAGCGGCAATTCTAGCTTCTTAATACTTTGACTGTGCAAACAATAAATCATCAATTTCTGTTCAGTCGCACCCTTTCTATTTAATTTATCCTCTACACTAATGTTGCCTGGAAGAGATTTCTTGGAGCGATAAGGCCACCTATTTGTATAACTAATGTCTATTATACATATTAGTTTTAAGTCAATAGTATGGTGTGCAATAAAGTATAAAAAAAGATTTATATTGTGTCTACCGCACAAGCTATGAATGGGTTAAGATTCGAAGCCAATAAACCATCATATAGTATAATAGTATCCTGTGATACTTAAAGGGTTTTTATACCGTAATCAATCTCCAAGAAAAAGGCCAATAGATTTACCGAAATCGGTCGTAACGACCGAATACGATTTTTTTCAATCTGTACCCGGATTAAACAAGTTTAGTTACTGTATCAGGGAAAATTTCAGGAACTAGCATATTATAATTCCCTCGCCGGCATACTAGCTGATAATAAAACCATTTTCAAAGTGTACTGAAGCAGGTAATACAGGCACCAGACCCCAATGGACCCTGGGGATTAATCCGGAAATTCATCGTACCCTTAATAATTCTACTATTTGTAGGGTCTTAAACACTGGCTTGCATCAAGCCGCTATTACTTATATCGGCAATAAATTTGGGTTAGGGAGGATGAAAGATGGAATATAAGCGCTGTATAGAGAAAAATAGGAAGTATTATGGAAAACTTACAGAACGGCGTCGGAGACGTAGTGGCTGAGATCGTTGAATTGTATTCGTTTGGGGTTCATATTGGGGGTATGAACCGCTAACGAATAGAAGTCAAAGGACTTGACGGCAATTAGTCGGAACCGGTGTAAAGGGGCCTCCGTCAAGGTCACGGTTTTTTTAGTCGGCATTCTCTACCTGGCCCGGGATCGATCGAAGTGGCGAGTATTGGGAGAGGCCTATGTCCAGCAGTGGACTGATGTGGGCTGATGATGATGATGATTCTCTACCTCCCCAACATCTTGAGGCAAGAGCCCTCCTGTTCCTGAGTTCCACAAACCCCGCAGTTCCCTGAAACGGTGACATTTTTCGGGTTACGAACGTTCAAACCCAGCCACTTATCGATGTGCTTTCCAAATTTGAAGATAGTAGTTTATTTGACTTTCGCTTTTCAAGGCCGCAATGTCTCATGGTAAAAAATATAACGTGGTTTATTGGGTATATACCCAGGAACGGAGACCGACCCTTCGTAGGGTGGCGCTCTGCATAAATATCCAGATCTCAAAGCCGGATTTGCATGCGTAAAGCATTTCCTTGCAAAAAAGATATATCCCTTACAGCACAAAACGATTTTGAGAAATGAACGACTTGGAGGGTAGGTATAGTAGGATTAATAAGAATTTATTTATTCATCATCATCATTATCATCAGCCTATTACAGTCTACTGCTGGACATAGGCCTCTCCAGTTGTTCAACACTTTGGGCAAACATCTGGAGGATATACCCATAATCACCACGTTGGACAGGCGGCATGGAGATCGCCGAAGTATGAAGAAGACGAATACACAACGTGACAAAAATTTATGGATTTCGCATTTTTCCTTTATGTAACTGTGCTATCAGATGTTTCTTTGTACCAACTAAATTTTTAGATTCTCAGTGCAAGGGAAGTACACAGTAGGTCAGAAATTTTGCGGCAAAAACGGCTATACCTTGAAATCGAGTTGGACCATAAGCATGGTCAATCTATTTTGGAGTTAATTGATTATTAACAAGGATTCTTTTGAAGCCCCGTTAGACTACTCTCAAAAAAATCTTTGTCCGAAAATAATATCTTGATACTTACATTTTGTTATCGAACATAACAAAATGAATTGAGTGATAACACCAAATACGTATTAATATACTCCTACTATAACGAACGACTCAGCATACAAGTAATAGGCTATTACTTCAGTACATTTTTACGACATAAAGTGACTCTCCGTCATCTCTACGGGGTAAAATATCATTTTCCCAGACCATAAATAAGGGTTGGCCGCGATCAGTCCACGAGGAAGATTACCCCCCTCCCGGGGCACCCCCCAGGCCTATCTTTTACGGAATAAAGATAATACAACGTCCGTGTAAGGTCTGGGATAAGATCTACAAGAAAAACAAAGGGGCGTCTTGGATTTATCGAAGTTATATATTAGCTAGTTCAATTATCAAACTGAATTATGAAGATAAATTGACGTTAAACTTGGATAGTGGATAGGTATTCATTAATTCCATGAAGCGATTCTTTATTAAAGTATGTAGTCTCTGTCGCTGGAGGTTTCTTCTTGCACAAGCGATATCTTGCGCAACAAAAACCTACCTCTAATATATAGACAAGGCAATGTGTTAGTGAATAAAACGCACTCTTAATAAAATTTTGAGTTAGATCGTTATGGTATAATAAAAGGAGGAAGGTATTTGTCCTGGCAAGGGTTTAGTAAGTATGCCATTCCATTCTTGGAGGTGTTAATCCCACAAACCACGCTGTCCACCCCCGGATTTAGCGTTAAAGATCCTTATGCAATCCCCTCTTAATAAGAAATTGTTTTATGAAACATCGCACAATCAATATTACCTAAAATAATTAGAAGCATCATAAGGACAGAAGCAATGCATTTATCCACGCAAAATTACTATTCGCTAAATAAAACAACGGTGCTTCCATATATAAAACCAGAAACTGAACGAGTTAAAATGGCCCACAATAGCATTTGCCCCGACCAGACCATCGGAGAATAAAATTCTAAAACAGATATTCAATAAACAAAAGATTTTATCGGCCGAACTCAAAGTTCGATATCAATAAAAGAGTTCCGCAAAACTAAATGAAGATCGTTCTAGAACGTAACTTGGATATTTTGCGAGTACTTGGTGCTATAAAAGAGTTGATGCGGAGGTGCATTTTCTATTTCCAGGCTCCAGGGCCGGTGCCAACAAACTTCCTAAATATAATATTGTGCTATATTATATAGCGGATTATTTTTGCTTGAGTTTACTTTAATAAAACAGGTTAGTTTAACAAGAAAGTCGGATTTGGAGAAACAAACAAAGCGGTTTTCTTTCGTTAAGTAAGTCGGAACTATGGGTAGGATAAGTAAATCTTTGATTTATTAGTGTATAGAGTTATTATCTGCGAAACTATTGATATAATTTAACCTCTTCAAGTTTGATCCCAGGATTTTTTTTTAGTTTTTTGTTTTATCAAGTTCTTTAAATGGCAGTTTTATAGGGAATTATGTGAATATGATCGAGAATTATAGTTATTAGACACTCAACCTGTGATATCTTTAGGATTCTTCCGTCTACTGTTTGTGTGTTACTTTGCCAATACTTACTCGTAAATACAACAAAAAGAACACCGAACCAGGCTGAATTCTGTTTTACTCATAGCTGTATAAATATTATCATAATATACTAATATTATTTACACCTCCTAGTTTCCAATTTCCAATCAACTTCATAACCTTATTGGCTGAAACATCATTGAGCTTGTGCATCAAAACTTGTTTGTTTTAGTTATAAACTACGCGATACTGTATTTGATTGGAAGCTGCTAATATCAGCAATATTCTGTGTGGTGATTGGGCAGAAAAGTTACAAAACTAGCATTAATTGATAGTTCGACTCTATGGTCCAAACAAGATTGGAAACCACAACCCCTGATACTATTACTTACATATATCTATCGAAGCCACGTTACCAAATCAGGAGGAAATATAAAGCAAATAGAGGTATTTCCCAGCAGAGACAGCGCACACAGGTAAGGACGCCAATAATTGTGTATAAACACGCCATGTTTGTTTACAATTACTTTTTATATGCAGACATGTTTAGACTTTGGTATTTGGACAATCGATGTATTTTGGATAAGAGTTGTTAGTTTGGGTTGTATTTAAACACGCATTGGCTCGGTGGCTCAATTAGTAGAAACTGTTTTTTCTGGGTGAGCGCGTTCCATCGTAGACTACGATATCGCTTACCATCAGGCGAATCGCAGTCAAGCGCAAACTCATTTTGAATTAAAAAAAGAAACTCCTGCCCTGTGCTCCTGCCTTATGAACCAAGGGTCGTGGGTTCGATCCCCAGCCGGGACAAACATTCGTGTGATGAACATTTGTGTTTGTCTCGTGCCTGGGTGTAAGTCTATATTAGTTTATATATGTGATACATTTTTTGTTCTGATACCCATAACACAAGTGCTTAAGCTTCTTACTTTGGAATCGGACCAATGTATTTGATGTTGTCTGATATTTATATATATATATATATATATAATAACAGTGCGGTGGTATCGGTACGAGATTTCAATCTCGTACTGTCATTGATATAAGGGTCTTTTTTCTTAATGACTACGATGATAGCCAAGTCGTCATCACCGAAGCTCGTGGAAGAGGAAGGACTCCTGTCAATTATCATCACCATACCGACAGGGCGGTAATCACCACGCAGACTGTAAAACCCTAAATTGTAGGATTACTGGAAACCTGGCCGAGAAGATAAAATCTTAATCTCTTAGTCTCAAGATCCCTAAGATGTTCCGTGACATCGGTAGAATCGGTATAATTCAAACAGGGAGCTGTGGGCTAAGCAAGGGGGCTAAAAATCTTTTGATTTTCATAAAAATTAAAAACTTTACGCCCCTAATTCTTTTGTGACACCCTTTCTTTCGCAAAATAAACGGTCAAGGCTGTGATTTCGGCGCAGCAACTCAAAATTGCCGGTGCCAGCTCTTTTTGAAATGTAAATCAAAACCCGAAAATCCCTCCCTTCAATTTCGCTTTGATGTGTTAATTTCAGATTCGAAAACCTCTCCTGAATCTCTTAAAGTCTTTACATTAATTAGAATATTCAATCCGACGAGTAAAATATATTTTGCACTAATTTACCGTAATTTGATTTATAAATTATACAGAGCTAGATTCCGTCAAAGTTTTGACTCGAGTTTTTTATTAGAAAATACAAAGTCGGAATACGTTAATAACAAGAAAAATAGGAGGTCATCCTGAACGCTCTTTTTATGATAAAAAAAACCCTTAAAATCTAATGGACCTCGTCTTTTATGTTGAATATTTACAAAAACTTCATGCAAAAACAACTTCTAGAAATATCTGTAAAAATAAACAGCTTAGGAATTGAACAAAGCGAATCTATTCCATTTTGATTAAAGCCTGTTGAGATGGTTTGTTTTGAAATAGAGAATCATTTGAATAAAATTTCTGCCTTATCTAGTTACACAATTTTACAAATGGCAAGCTTTATGTTCATTTAACTATAGTACAAAAATTGTAGCTTTTTATTGATAGCTACATTTTTTGTACTATAGTTAAATGAACATAAAAGCTTGCCATTTGTAAAATATATAGATCTAATTTCATGAGCACAATACAATTATTGTGCTCATAAAATTAGATATATTGCAACATACATAATTTCCATGTAAAGCAAGTAACATTTATGTGTTTTAAATTACTTTTACATTCATGATGATGGTGATGATCGTCTCCGACCGATTTCGGTCATAAGGCCACTTTAACCATAAGTAATTAAGTATGTCTTGACTCTGCACTCGTGCGCTCAAAGATGGCTTATGAAGCCAGCCTATCTCTACTGCGAAACTTTTGCATCAATGTGTAGTCATCCGTTTGTCCACAGCAGTTGTAGAGACAAACAATAATTGTTAATGAGTAACCAATTACTATCAGCCACTAATTTAATTTACCCAAACAAATTAAATTATTTCAATTATCTCGGTTAATTGGTCCGGCGAGCCTCATTAACACCAGAAGCATATCGTCGCCGTAGAACGAAAAATCACTAAATAGGTCTAACGTGTTTTGAGTTATGACGGTTAAAATTTTATAAAACAAAAAAAAATTAGTAAGGTATAATTCTAATTTTATGGTTTTATACGAACCTAAGTTAAAGATTTAGAAGATTAGATATTTGTTTTATAAGACTTTGAACCGGATTCGGGGGAGACCTTTGGTCCTTTGGTTGAATCCGATGTCCCAGCAGTGGGACAGCACAGGTTAAAAAAGAAACAAGAAAAAGAAGACTTTACACCGTCATAACTCAAAATATGTCAAAATTTCGCTCTACGTCAACGATATTTTTACTGGCTAAACAATGAACATTAGTAACATTTCAATAGCCATAATTATCCCTGGACATTTTGACAAAGAAATACAAAATTTCTAACGAATACCATTGTACACCAAGTGTTGGAAATACGGTAAAAGTTGAAGCAATTAAGAACAGAAACGTAAGGTGGGACGGTGCCCATTGAAATTCCCCTAGCTTGTACGAAAAAAGACATCAACAAAAGAACGAATATAACAAAATAAAAGAAGGAATAACCTTCATAAACCGATGAATGCGAATTCAATTTCTTTAACAAAGAAAAATAGCTACGGAAGAACGGCAGGCGAAGTTTAGGCATCCCGCTGAATAAATATTTTCGGGAGTGACGAGGGGGGCGGTACAACGAAAGTTTCGAGACGAAAGTAAAAATTGTGGAGTGTGAAAACGGTATCCTTTCGGCAACTGCTTCGGAAACTTTCGGCGGGGGTCAATCAGCTGGTTTGGGGACTGTAATGAGAGGGGAAGGAAGTTAGGGGCCAATCTCACGCACCTGACGTCGTATATTTGACAGGCTCGGTGGCTCAATTGGTAGTGACCCCTGCCTTCTGAACCAAGGGTCGTGGGTTCGATTCCCACCCGGGACAAACATCCGTGTGATGAACACTTGTGTTTGTTCCGTGTCTGGGTGTATATATTTGTATTTAAGTATTTATTTGTGGTACCTTCGTTGTTCTGATACCCATAACACAAGTGCTTAAGCTACTTACTTTGGGATCAGAGCAATGTATGTGATGTTGTCTGATATTTATATATTAATACGAGTATTTTTTGCCTAATTCTACGTTTGTTTGCAGCTTTCAGGACTTCCAGGGTATGTCTTTCAGAACCTAGAGCGGTCTTCAAGAGAACAGCCTTCAAATCAGGTCTTATTATTACATAAATTCTTTGTGAAGTAATCTTTAAGGCCGGCAGTTGACTTGTGACTCCTGGCGTTGCGGTGTTAATGGCTTAGCTGGCCCTTAGAGTCTCATCTAAAAAGAAGCATCAACACATGTACATGCAAGCAACAACAACAATGTTTCCCTAAAAAATTCGACAGCCGTCACTACCGACGAAAAAGAACTAAAAAAACACCAAATCAAATTAGCCATTTCTATTTCCCAGCAAAAAGCATTTAATACCATTACGCAAAAACGTAACGACATAGCTTTTGTATCCTCGGTTCGTTAGCCCTACGCTTGGCGGCAGTTCGCACCAACAAATATCGTTTTCCCCGAGAAAAAAGGTTTCAGTTTTGTTTTTTTTTTATCTGCAACAAATAAAAAACAATAAAGCCTCCTTTCTACACAATGCTGGCCGCGCAAAGATTGTTTTCTTCCGAGCCATTGTGTGGACAAGATCGGGATTGAATGGAAATAAGACCTGGGGCTGTGAAAAGGAATTTTCTATTTTGAATTGTGGCGGTTCTGTACGATTGTGAGACTAATCGGCGCTTAGGTGAACGTTTTAAGTTTAATTATGACACCTAAGTTATTTGAATATTTTTTATGTTTTTATTTTGTTCCAATTGTAGAACAAATCCCAGTTGCATTTTTATGTCACTAACCAGTGAGGAATCAATTTGATTTCGTTGGAATTGATTTCCGAAGTTAAAATAAAGATTTTTGGAATGACTCTTCTTTAAATAATGTACACAAATTTATTCATCACATGAGTACAGTTCTTTACCAAATGACCAAAGCTGGTCATATGATAATAATCTTTTTTTTAGGAATTTGATATTCACCACGAGGCTTGGTGATAGCAGTAGGTTTTATTTGTACCCAGGTAAACGTACCAGCCTGTTTCCTGATATTCCCTTAGTCGTCTTCTACAACATCTAGATGAAATTGAGTGGTCATTATCATCATCATCAGCCTGTCGCAGTCCACTACTGGACTTATGTCCATGTCCATGCCTCTCCAGGTGTTCGCCACATTGGGCAAACATCTGGAGGTTATATCCATAATCGCCACGCTGGGCAGGCGGGCGGGCTGGCTATTGTAAGGCGTAGCTCCTCGCTCCGATAACGCTGCTGCCCGTCATCGGCCTGTAGCATTTAGCTGCGCCTTCAAACGTGATGGCTATGCCGCTACCAGTCGGTTGCCAGAGCAGAGAGATGGAGTAGTCCTTATTCTAAATCCGGAAATCACACGGACAGATTTTTCACCAGCGGCAGTGTATTTTTACACAAGTCGCTACGAGGCTACTCGTAGCACTGCTATTATGCTACGAGCGACTACGGGTCACGAAGTGCTACGGAATCTTTTAAGCTACGGGTGAACTCGCAATATTTGCACTTCACCTGAAAGTCACCCCACTTGAAACACGTTCCCGTTTGCATACTAACGTAGTTTTATTTGCATAAGAGTTCTGTCGAAAAGTATTATTTAACATTTTAAGCGGATATAGGCTTTGGTAAATAATGACTGCAGGTGTAGGCTAAAGGTCTATGGGTTTGAATATGATTGTGACAAATTTGGTTCACTGGGTTTTACTACCAAGTTGGTTCAGTGGTATTGAAAGTTACCTCTGGCATAGTGGTAGCGAGTTCGGTCACTCAGTTACGGAAAAACAGAATTTTTAGCAAAAATAAAAAGTACTTCCTATCCCTTTCAGACAAAAGAAGAATTTTCCAAATCGTTTTACAATTCTCGGAGATATTCTAAACAAACATACAACAACAACATCAAAAATCAGTCGAATTGAGAACCTCCTCCTTTTTTGAAGTCAATTATTCCTACTATCCCTACTTATAATATTATAAATGCGAAAATAACTCTGTCTGTCTGTTACGCTTTCCCGCTTAAACCTCTGGACCGATTTAGATGAAATCTAGCACAGACAATCTTTAGACCCTAAGAAAGGACATGCTACCTTTTATTGCGAAAAAAGCGACGCAGAAACACTTCTGTGACACACCTACATAAACGCGGGCGAAGCCGCGGGCACAGCTAGTAAAGCCATATATTTTAAACTGTCTCAGCTACTTTGCACCCGATTTCGATTACGTTTCCACTGTTCATAGCATTTTTATTTATTGTAAGAGAAATTAAGAAATACACGAGTACATTTTCGATGCCTATTCCCTCTAACGCCATTCGTTATACTCATCGGATAACATTCACAGGTGTGCGTGTAATCAGTTAAGCGCTGGGGCAGCAATCAGAACTCCAATTAATTCTAACGTAGGTAGAACAAACTATTTGATATCTAGCCCGCTGAAACTTTGGACTTCGATCCGGTTTAATTGTCGTTATGTCCCAGTATTCGCATGTTAAACTTGAGATCCATAATAAAAGTATGGACAATAATTTAATGAGATTATTGTCATTTGATTTGCGAGAAAAAAACGGTTCAGGCAACAGCATCACATACTCGTATGAATGCATAAGTAGGTAGCTCAAGCACTTGTGTTATGGGTATCATCATCATCATCATCAGCCTATTACAGTCCACTGCTGGACATAGGCCTCTCCAGTTGTTCGCCGCTTAGAGCAAACATCTGGAGGATATACCCATAATCGCCACGCTGGGCAGGCGGGTTGGCGATCGCAGGGCGTAGCTTCTTTTTCCGGTGACGCTGCTGCCCGTCACTGGTCTTTAGTATTTAGCTACGCCTTCAATTGTGATGGTTATACCGCCACCAGTCGGTTGCCAGCGCCTCGTTTGTTATTCGGCAGGATGCACCACGGGCAGGTGAGGTTGGCTTGGAGCGAAAAGATGATAGGCCGCTCCCTTACATCCCCATGTTATAGGTATCAGTTAAACGAAAGTACCACCAATGTTGACTTAAATACACATGTAAACATTCAGACACGGAAACAGAAATGCTAATCACACGAATGTTTGTCCCTGGAGAGGATCGAACCCACAACCCTTGGTTCAGCAGAAGTCGTTTCCAATTAGGCCACCGATCATAAGAGGAAGTTACAATAGTTCAAAGTTATATCGTTATTAGTGATTCCTACTACGACTATTCTTTTAGTAAGCAGGTTTCAATTCGTCAGAAACATGCTTCACCAGAATATTTGTCAAATAAAAGTTTGTTTTACAGTCAACATTAAAAAAGACAGAGCATAGATGTTAAGTTTAAACCGTTTTATAGATACATATCTTGACTCCCTATCTCCATTTCATCATCATCAGCTTTTATCAGTCCACTGCCGGACATGGGCCTCTCCCAATGTTCACCACTTTGATCGATCCTGGGCTTCACGCATCCAGCACTTGCCAGCCGTCCTGCGCAAATCGTCACTCCACCTGACCTGAGGGCGTCCTACACTACGTTTGCCGAGACGCGGTCTCCACTCCAACGGTTATCGGTTCTACGGCTAATGTAGCCAGCCCACTATATATACAAAAATACACTCATACAAAAGTGTGAGTATAAGTCATAAATGATGTAAGTAATACCCGGCCGGCTAAATTTTAGTTACAGCGTAGCATCTAAACTTTTAGCAACTAAAAAGGACACAGGTGGGAGCCATTAGATTTAACTTTCTATTGCCAACTAAACTTTCAACTCGTGATGACCTATTATAACATTCATAAATCATAAAGTAGTTATGTGTGAACTTAATTTCAAAACCTTATAATAACCTTATATAAATAAACCTAATAATGAATGTAACTTTTTATTTTTCACTAGCTGTGCCGGCGGCGTCGCACGCGTGGATATCGGGTTTCAAGATTTCCACAAAATAGTTCTTCCTACATCTTAAGTTAGACCTCTAGCAATACATTGGTGAAAACCGCATTCAACGCCATGCAGTACTTTTCGTGTTAGGCGCATTGAAACATACAGGTAAAAATTTCTCTCGTTTTCCCAACGCTTCCCGTCACTGCTCTGCTCCTATTGGTTGTAGCGTGATGAAAAGTATACTATAACCTGCCCAGGAGTATGAAGAATAATTGTGCCAAGTTTCGTTAAAATCCGTCAAGTAGTTTTTGTTTCTATAACGAACATACAGACAGACAGACAAAAATTTTACTGATTGCATTTTTGGCATCAGTATCGATCTCTAATCACCCCCTAATAGTTATTTTGAAAAAATATTTCATGTACAGAATTGACCTCTCTACAGATTTATTATAAGTATAGAAGATTATTGGTTTGCGCTTGGCCCCTATTCACCTGATGTTAAGTCTAAGCCTAAGACGGAGTGCTCTTATCCAGAAAATACCGATTCACTCTCACCTTGAACACCTGAAGATTGTATGTATGAAGATTCTTTCTTCTCAAGAAGTCCCTTACAACACCCGCGCAACGCAAGCAATATAATTGTTTTACTTACTTTATGGTAACTTCCCTAAATTCTCTGTATCTTCTTTGTAACATCAAATAAAGTTCGAATCAAACAGCCCTTTGAAAACATTCACAGGCACCATTGTGACGATCTTCTGATCTCTACGAGTGTGTACGCAATGTACCAAGTTCTAAGTTAGTGTAAACGCGATAGCAAACATGCAGACGGTGAGATGTTTGCTCGCCCGCATCGGCGCGTTCGGGCGTGTCCATACAGACACATTGAACGTACATAGAATATCTGATACATCAAAAGACGCAAGATATACGCTTACTTTGATGCGTTAAAGAGCATTTAAGACCATGTGTGAGTAGATCGAAGCAACATATCGATGCTATTAAAACAATTATCGTAAGGAACTACAATAGTTCTTTCTGTTTGCCGAACCATTAGACTGGGAAATATCTTTCAGTCTTATAGTCTTAGGTCTTCTAAACGGGGCGTGAAGCGGCACATATGCAGGCGGTAATACTGTGATATATGATAATATATATCTGAAGGACTCCCTGAATTCCTTTAGGAACAAAGATTTGTCTATTCGTGAAGAACGCTTTTTTAAATTTTCTAAGAAAGCATTGGTGCATTAACGATGTAAGCAGGGTTAATTAGCTTTACAAAGAGTTTTCATTTACCTAACTAGCTAGGTATGTAAGAGTCTCTTGAAAAAAGTCTAGATAATAAATTGGCATACACAGGCCGGATGACCAAAAAACTCGATCGAAAAAGAAAGAATCACGAACAAAGTATCTACAATAGTCAGCTGGACTTAATATTAGTACTCAGTATGTCACTTACACCCTAAAACCATACAATAATTCCTGTTCCCCTGTTATTCACACCGAACCGGCAGAATCTCCAAAGCCTCCGGCTATCACGAAAGTATCAGCGCGGCTTGAAGCCGACTCGAGTCACTTTCAAAGCGTTTGGCGGTAACCGCTCGCCTTTTGAAGTCTCAACGCCGTAACCTTTGATCGCCATATTCTTTTAGGGGAGAAATTTGTCAGTGAATTTATCCTCGGTTAAAGCTTAGCCTTTAAGCGAACGGAGAGTTTATGTCTGGAGTGAAAAAAGGTAGCAGGAATACGGATAATAGGCACTGTTATATGGTGCAAGTTTCTAAGACTCGCACAGCGCGTTTTACCTGCATTGTGCGAACGGCTAAACTATGGAACTCTTTGTCGGGCTCCTTGTTCCCCGAGAGATATAATCTTCAGATATTCAAGGCGAGTCTGAACCGGTTTTTGCTGGGTGAGCACATTCCATCGTAGACTGCGATAGTGCTTACGATTAGGCTAATTGCAGTCAAGCGCAAAACCATTGAGGATAAAAAAGGTATCTATTAATATACTATCACTGGCAATGCTGATGGGCGGCGGTTACTGTTTTACATGAGACTGGCCCTTTGCTCGTTTGCTACCGAACATAAAAAAATAATCTCCTGTCAGAGACTAGGGCGACATGCAGATAGTGGCAATCACAGCCTGGACACTACACTACAGACATTGCGATGCGAGTATCGTGGAGTATAGTGAATGGGCCGTCATGCAAGCCTCTTTCCTATTCCCATTTTAATACCTAGTTTTTCAACAAATAAAAAATATGAAAATTAGTCTTGCTTTTCTGGTATAACAAATCTCACGTTTTTATAAAGTCAAAGTCATAACCAGCTAATTTTAAGAAACTTTAAGTAATGATTATATTCATAACTGGTTCAAATTCTATATAATATGCAGGTGCAGTTATCATACCTACCTATATTGCGAATCATTAAATCACCTTCTTACATGCGTTGAACTGAAGCTCAAAGAAAATTGAATAGATTGCGTTCCCTTTGTATTCCATTATTACAAGCGCTTTCCTTGAAAAATCAGAGGAGAAATGTATACGTTCAAGTAATATAATTCATTCAGTGTCCAAGATACATTGGTTTGGATGGATTCAAAAACCACGGATGAAGGAAGAAATGAGAATATTTCGACGCGATAAATCAAACGCTAGGGGAAATATTAAAAGCTTGGGAGCTTGATATTGTTCTACTTTTTGTTCAATGCCTGCAGTATCTGTTATTGAGTGATACGCAGTTTGCCTCCTTGAGAGGATTGCTAGTAAAAAAAATAAGAACACGACCTCTTTGGAAGAGTTGGAATAGAAAAGATTATCTTTATTCCTAACAAGCAGCCCGACCCGGCTTCGCACGGGGTAGACAATTATATTGTTCAAATTTTATCAAAGATCCCTAATTTTTTTAAAAATGAAATGTAGCCCATGTCAAAATTTGAAGAATGTAGCATTCTATTGGTGAAAGAATTTTTTAAATCGGCCCAGTACTTTTTGAGCCTATTCATTACAAACATACAAAAATAGGTACAAATCTTTCCTCTTTATAATATTAGTGTAGATTATCTACTTTAATTCACTGTCGCAAACTATACTCATATAATCTTCAGCTTGCAAACGTTAACTGCTGTACTTGCAATATGTAGATCCTGTAATCTTTCAGTGCAAAAAAATGTTTCTATCTAAACAGGCCTATAAGAAAATCATCAAACATCTACTTTTCCCTCACGGTTACAAGAAACAGGTCGCAAGCTTCGCCCCGTAATGCATACTATTTCAAGATAAGCTAAATATTGTTTGACTTCCCGTCTAGACGGGGCGGCAGACGCTTACTATGGTGCATAAACCATAATAACGTGTGTTTAAACGCGCCTCAATACCACCGATCCATGTTTATTAAATCCTTTTCAAAGGGTTTGCAGGGAACCCTCATAATGATGCGGTTTCTTAAGGGATCGAACGAGATTTTGTCAAAGGTATTTGGATTAATGTTATTGATGTGGCATGTAATATGTGTTTGAAGTTTTTAAAGGACTGGAAAGAAGAAAATTTTGGCCATATTTCTACAGAGATTTCTTTGAAAATGTTGACTAAACTCCATGCTTTTATTCAGTCGATAATAATTAGCCGATGTAGTAGATCGATCCAATTTAGTCAATTAATTGACATTGCTTTATTAAAAGTAAATAAAAATATTAAATTATGTACGGACGACCTGTTTAATTCAGTGGTAGTGAACGCTGCCTGCACCACAGGGTCACGGGTTCAATCCCCGCACAGTAAAAGTATTAGTGTGCATGAACAAGTCTGTATTGGTGCTGGTGTGGTGGTATAGTATAATAATGTAAATATTTACAAAAATAAATAGCCGAATGAATTTATCATTTGCCTAATACCCATAGTACAAGCTTCGGCTTAGTATGGAACTAGATGGCGCAGTGTGGCCCAGCGTGGCATGTTTTGGGATATTATTTATTTATTTATTCAGGGAGAGGCCTATGTTCAGCACTGGACTGAATGAGCATAAAACCGTACAGTAATGTCATTGAAAACTAAAATCTTTTATATAAACGCACACACATATACAAGCTCACTCACACACAGAGACATGCATACAAAAAAGACATACCGTAGCACTTTATGGGTGCAAGAATAAAAATAAACACTTTTTTTCCTTTATGCATGTCTAATGTGTCAAAACAATGGTCCTACATATTCACATTTATACCTGATTTCCTCGAGCAGGCTCCTATAAACCTCCTATTTTATGGTAATTAAACTTTTTTAAAATTTTTAGTCTTTCCAAATGAATAAAGGCTTAATTCATTCGCCAGCGCATAGTGGTTCAGTTGTTGTACCGAACTAATACATTTCATAAGAGGAAAAATGTAAAATGGAGCCGGTCCAAATGCAAGTGGTACGGCTGGCGGTAACTTTGTCGGCTTCTTACACAATGCTTACACTTTGTTGAGCCCATCCAATGGACCAGAGTAAATCACGGGGCGGTTCAGAGCCGTAGTGATGTCGAAGTGTCGATAGTTTTTATCGATTTGTCCCAATTTAGCGACAGACGCGATTCGCGACGCAATCGTGGCTTCCGAAACGCTTACGCGACAGCAATCTCGAGCTCATGCTTAGAAAAGTATATGAATATGACGTTTTTTAATACCCATTTATCAGTAAGGACACATGTGGTCCATTTTATACGTCATTTAATGAATTTTGGTTAAGCATTTTTCATATATAGCATTATATTGATTGATTGGTCCATATAGATCTTGATTATATTGAGCTTTTAAATGGCGTGAAGCCCAATTTATGCAGAAATGCAAACAATCTTATGTCAAACACAGATAATAATTAGCATATTTTATTAACATTTGCTTTCCTCTGTCTATGTGTCAAAGCAAGAAAGTATGGGAATGTATCCAAAATAACTCCGTGGATTGGCTGTAAATTCTTAACAGGTTACGTACGATAGAATATCGATATGCAAGATGAGAACGTCACTAGCGGTATAGTCGCATTGGTACGATCATCCGCAAAAGTTGAACATCAGTTCGTTGCAGAAATGGACTTTATTATAATAACTTAAGAATGAAATTCGTCAACTACTTGGACTGTAAGCACAGTTCAGGAAATATTGATTAGTATGCCAGAAACTCAAGTAAATCGTAGGGCGTACCGAACAGCGGGACGTTGACAAATTATTATTTTTATTGCCATAATAACTAGGAAACTCCCGGAATTAATTATGTGTAACCGATAAATCGCTGGTCGTTTGGATAACTGGAGTTTTAGTATTTCTGGTACCTAATGTTACCTTTTGTTGAGAGATTCTGTGAACGAATTGGTTTGGCTAAAGTTTTCTTTTTGAATCAGCGGTAGTATTATTTAGCAATGACAACTTCTTGTTATGAATCTCGCTCCTGCCGGTATTCCGGTAACAGCGGCGTACCTCAAAGGTAAGTAGCCACACACACACAGAACATATTAATATTAATTCTTATAGAGATACTATCATTTGTTAAGAATCATCATTTCTGTTTGATACCCGCGTCAGCTTATCATTTTTTTTTTATTGTAGCTCGACGTTATAGCTTCCCTACGCCTGATGGAAAGCGAAAGAGAAGCCCAAGTCACTGTGACAACGGGCAAGTAGCTGGTCAGTTATTTGTCAGTTGCCACCGCCATGCCGGCCCAACCATAACTCCCCACGAGCTCCAGAAACCCTACTCACCGGCAGAAACACGACCCGGAGGTCATTTGGCTGCGGTATTCTATAGGGTGGAGGTTCTTGCCCGGATGGGCGGCTCAATTCGAGCGAAGAATCGCTTTGCCCTACCTCTCTTAAAATTCACCAGCCATTAGTCAATAGGTACATACCATCCACCTCACTTCAAGTAGCGAAGAAAGAACACATGAGTCCACCAGATACTTCAAAACATACGTACCTGGAAAGAAACAAAAAAAACATTAAGTATTGCATTGTAATTGTTTTATAGTATTTAAGTATACCTACATAGGGAGCGGCCTATCATCTTTTCGCTCCAAGCCAACCTCACCTGCCCGTGGTGCATCTTGCCGAATAACAAACGAGGCGCTAGCAACCGACTGGTGGCGGTATAACCACCACAAATGAAGGCGTAGCTAAATACCACAGGCCGATGACGGGCAGCAGCATCAGCGGAGCGAGAAGCTACGCCCTGCGATTGCCAACCCGGCTGCCCAGCGTGGCGATTATGGGTATATCCTCCAGATGTTTGCTCTAATTGGCGAACAACTGGAGAGGCCTATGTCTAGCAGTGGACTGCAATAGGCTGTTGTTGATGAATATATAATGTAACAGGGATTCGAACCCGGGACCTCTTGCTTATAAAATGAGACTTGCGACCATTAGAGCAACGAGGCCACATTTTATTAGCCCTGGATAAAATAATCTGTGTCTTCTACAAGGCTAGCTGAAGTGGCGATTTCCGCAAGATGGCTGGGAAGTGCAAGATGCGAAAGGCCAAGCTAAGTGGGGAACTATTGGAGGCCTATGCCCAGCAGTGGACTGCGACAGGGATATGATAATGATAATAAGAATTTTTGATAGGCCCGGTGGTGCATTTGGTAGTCTACCTCTGCCTTCTGAACCAAGGGTTGTGGGTTCGATCCCCGCAGTCGAAACATTTGTGTGCATGAATATGTCTGTTTGTATTAGTCTGGTCATCGCTATGTATAAAATGTATTTATCTAAAAAAAAGTATCTAAGTAATTTTATCAGTGGTTTAGTTTGGGGCTAGATGAAGCTATGTGGTGTGGCCCAGGGTGGCATGTCTTGGGTCATTTATTTATTTAATCAAAATTCAAAATTCAAGATCAATTTCTAAACCTCAACTCTTTGCAGAAACCTCACTCGTTAGCATACTCGTATTACATTCATAACTCGTCGAGGGTAACTCAACAAGGAAATTAATTAAACTAAAAATCCCCCGTTCTATTGAAACGGGGCTCCATCGAGTGATATTTCAAAGACTCTTTATAACATTGGCTTCCACTTCTCGTGGCCTGAAACTGGTCTCTACGATACATTTTCAGTGGAATTGGAGCTGGCATCTGTGTATCGTATGCAGAAATTGTTTCCAATATTCCTATTCATAGTAGGGTTGCCTCGTTAGTCGATTTTTATTGTGCACGACAAAAATTCTGGCCTACACTACCACATATTATTATATTATAGTGTCCAGATTTTTTATGAGAGTGAGACAGAGAATGCAGCTGTGTTTGCGCACACACGTATGTTTTCCTTTGACCTTTGCCAGAATTCTTTAGCAAAGTACGCAATAGATAATTAAGTGCATATGTGTGTGCGCAAACACAGCTGTATTCTCTGTCTCGTCATTTTCATATAACAACGGAACGAAAGTTCGACACGACTGGAGAGCGTTAACAGGCCTATGCCTGTCCGTCTGTCCGTCCGTCCTATGACAGACGGTTTAATTTGTATTCCGATGCACAAAGGTATGATGATGATGGTGATATGTGGAGGAGTAGAACCCGCGACCCACACATTTCTCAGTAGTTAACACCAAGTATACAGGCTGTAGTTTCTAGCACGAGTAACCTCCTAATCCAAAAGCGTTTTTTATGCGGTGACGGAAAAAATACAAATCACTGTTTCTTCTATTTCTTAACGTGAGTGTCATAAGAGTCCACTTTTTATACTTGCAGGTTCTCAAGAGGTGGTAGAGTTTACCCGTTACGCTGGCGACCTACTGATGATGAAGAACTGACAAGTGATTGATTTGGTTACCTGTAGTAACTAGAGCCTCTCTTTCGCTTTCTATCAGGAGACAGGTTGCTACTATGTAAAGTATTAAAATTAAAGAACATAGAGTACACCCCTACTGTACGCCATAATATGCCGTAGGCGCATAATGCAACAGTCTCCTCCAGAAAATTCCCAGACCATTGCGCCTTTGAAAATATAAAAACTATTTGGAAAATGGCCGGATCGCTTAGTGCATATTGTGTTTATCGTTCGCGCTGCGCTAATGCGCCGTGCAATTTAATTTTATGAACTTTAAACTTTTATTACGTTATTTTATTAAAATAAGATCTAATCTTATAACTAGCTGTGCCAGCGGCGTCGCACGCGTGGATATCGGGTTTCAAAAATAACCAACCTCCATAAAAGTGCCTAAAATTTAAGTTAGACCTCTCTAGCAATACATTAGTGAAGACCGCATTCAATTCCATGCAGTAGTTTGCGTGTGATGCGCGTTCAAACATACAGATAAAAATTTCACCCGTTTTCTTAACACTTCCCATCACTGCTCTGCTCCTATTGATTGTAGCGTGATGAAAATTATACTATAACCTGCCCAAGAGCATGACGAATAATTGTACCAAGTTTCGTTAAAATCTGTTGAGTAGTTTTTGTTTCTATTTACATACCGATAAGACAGGCGGTCACATCGCTATGAACTCTTTCGATATTGTACAACAATACATAGCTTTCAAATTCACTTTCCAATAAAGTAAAGCATTCAGTATTGCATGGCGTTGGCAACTGGCAAATGATAGATTTGGTGACTAGTCCCTCGCCGTAGCGACTTGGGCCTCTTTCGCATTCAAGCGAAGGAAGGCCAATATCCTGTGTGCTACTACAAAAAAAAACATGTTGAAGAGCCTAATTAGCCCAGTTCCGTTACAAAGCTGCTCCATAATGAAATTCTTTTGTGCCGTAAACCCCCTCATGCCAAAGCAAACTCGGACAAATGGTAAACGTAACGACACAGTTTTTATTCGATTTTCGGCGGACAGTATTGAGGCGGTACAAAGAGATAAGCCGGCTGACTCGTGAATGTGTCCGTATGCCTATGGTTTATTCATGGTGTCTGTTCCCTGTTCGACGTGTACCCAGTATCTTATTTTTTTATACAATATGGGTTTGCGCTTGACTGCAATTCACCTGATGGTAAGCGATATCACAGTCTACGATGGAACGTGCTCACCCAGGTTAATAACCGGTTTGATGCTTTTTGGTGGAAAGATAGCTGATGTTCATGATGGATAGAGAAAGACATTCAATCATCATCATCATCAGCCTATTGCAGTCCACTGCTGGACATAGGCCTCTCCAGTTATTTATGGAGAGACTATATAATTTACTTTTTTTACAATTTATTTGGCGATCGCAGGGCGAAGCTTAGGCGTAGATTTCTTATTGAAGGATGGATTAATGAATTTAAGAGATTTCTCCATTGAAATAGGGAGGAGATGAGGAAATGATATGAACAAAAGCATTGACCAAATTGACGTTCCATTGTTGACTAGCTGTGCCCTCGACTTCGTCCGCGGAATAGAGTTTCATCCCCTATTTTATCCCCTTAGAAGTAGTATTAATCAAAATCCTTTCTTAATGAATGCCTACGTCATAACATCTACCTGCATACCAAATTTCCGTCCAGTGGTTTGGGCTGTGCGTTGATAAATCACTATATCAGTCAGTCACCTTTGAGTTATTTATATATGTCACCGTAAAATTGTAAATACCTTTAGATTATATTCTACCTCGCGAGATTGTAAACTGTCGAAAGATTGTAAAATGGAACATACTGCTTACAATTTAACGTATTATTTTAGCTGGATTGTAATCGATCGAAGTGGAACTGTTGATAATTTACCGCGGGGCAGATGTTAATTTAACAATTTCACTTCGACCGATGAGAATCTACCGAAAAATAATAGTGCGTTAAACCGTAAGAAGAATGTTGCGGTTCACAGTTTTTCGAAAGTTTACAATCTCGCGAGATAGTTTGTAATCTAGCGGTATTTACAATTTTACGGTGGCATAATTATATTTAGATACATTTCTCACCAGCTGCCCGTGCAACACCAGAAACAATTAATTACGTCCACAACGCCGCACCGCAAACAAATTACACGCTATGAATGACAAATAAATTAGCTCGCTGAATTTCGAGTGCCCAGCAAGTGGCGAAGCGGAAAACTGCTCCGGGAGCCGGCGTGCTTGCGACCAGTTGATACCGTAGCTGTCAACGGTTACTAACGTTTAAAATGACACTTTTAAATGCATTTCCATTTAACAGTTGTAATTAAATAACCCAAGACATGCCACGCTGGGCCACACAGCGCCACCTAGCCCCAAACTAAGCCGAAGCTTGTACTATGGGTACTAGACAATTGATAAACTTACTTAGATATATTTTTTTTGTAAATAAATACATATTATACATAGAAAACACCCAGACTAATACAAACAGACATGTTCATGAACACAAATGTTTGTACTGTGCGGGAATCGAACCCACGACCCTTGGCTCAGAGGGCAGAGGTCACTACCAAATGAGCCACCGAGCCTGTCAAATTATACAGGGGTATTGTCAAAAACCATTAGGAGAGGCCGGGCATAGCGAATCTTCGCTCGAATTGAGCTGCCCGTCCGGGAAAGGACCTCCACCCTATAGAATACCGCAGCCAAATGACCTCCGGGTAGCGTTCCTGCCGGTGAGTAAGGTTTCCGGAGCTCGTGGGGGGGTCGGGGTTGGGCCGGCATGGCAGTGGCAACTGACCAGTTACTTGCCAGTTGACACAGCGACTTGGGCTTCTCTTTCGCTTTCCATCAGGCGTAGGGAAGTCATTATGTCGAGCTACTATAAAAAAACCTTGTGAGAGCAGGTACCTAGAATCATAAAAAACAATTTGTTCTACGAGTTTTGTCATGCTCAAAGCATAATTTACTGGTAAACGGTGCTGCCCGTTTCATGATATTCACTCGTCTTCTACGACGCCTACAGGATGAGAGGGAGTGGTCCATTATAAAGCCTGAACCACACGGACTCACGGACGGGACCTACCTTTAAACTTAGCATGGTGTCATCTCCTATAATTACAAGAAAGAGGATACTTCGCACCCCCGGTGGAAAAATGTCAAATCATCATCAAAAAGTACCTACCGCCCAAAAAAAAATCGAATTTATAGACACAACTGCGTTATCTCTAGGCGTAAATAATCTTTCTTACATCAAAGAAAGGAGAAAGAATATATTAATACTCGATGGATTTAACTTAGTGCTAATGTTCTTAATTTATCAGGAATAAAAAAACGAATCGATAATAATTCGTAGTAAGATTACTTAATTAGGTATGCTTTTTTCCACTGAGGGTGCGACATGTGTTAATTGGAATATATATTTAAAGTCTAATGAAAAAATAAATAAAATGGGTGGAGCTTATCATCTGCGGGTGTCCATGGGCAATGTCGACTGCTTACTATCAGGCAACACATTTGCTCGTCTGCCGCCACTAGCATAAAAACATTAGATAAATAAAATAAAATGAAGATTCAAGAATGAAAAAAATTAACAAACTTATTATTTCAGCGTTCGCTCGAACTAGTAGTGATGTCGGTATCAACATGGATTCTGACAAAGAAACATTGTTATTTACGTAGTATAAAGGCTATATAAAACGCTAGTCTGAAACCGCTCTAACGTCATAGAAGCTGCTGATATAACAATTGGCGGAAATGTAAGTACACAGAGGAATGCTCTCTACAATGTACAGTGGAGTATTAAATTAATTTGTGTACCAAAATGGCATTAAAATGAGGTGAAGACAGTGCAGGCGGCCACCGACCGCACCCGGCACGTCTGATATCTCACTGCGGTTTGCTTGCGGAATGCCAGCTAACTGCTTTACCTGGTTCTACCAAAATTATTTGTACTACGGCAGTCGGCAATTCGTCAACGGTTGAATTCGGCCACCAAGTAGTAGTTTTTAAATTGCGTCTGAAATGTGGTTTAGAAATGAAGGTTTGACGTTAAAATCGTTGTCATTTTGTTAGAAAAGCTCATTTTATGTTTGACGTATGGTGATTGCTGGACTTTGTTTGTGCGGCCCCGAACCTGAAAGACAAGTTTAAACGCAGTGTCGCCGTCGTCTCTCTTTTTTTATAAGAAGAGCTTTCAGGATATCCTGACTCCACCTGATGGTAAGCGGTCGTGAGGTCCAAAAGTTAGGTCGACACACACAGGTACAATAGAACAATCCCATCGCCCTCACCCTGAAGGCCGACTAAGATGCCGTTTCACGGCCCGCCGCAGGATTGTAAGAGGAAGGAAACATATGATGGACCTGACATCGTAGTCAATTAGAAAAAGTCCTCATTCATATAAATGACTGCCGTACCGCGCTAAATGTATAGGCTTATATGTTATAAGACAAGCAGTATATACCATACTTTTTTACATTACATTCATAACTAATGTACATTAGTTCGCTCTACCAACTTCAACTTAAAAGGAGAAGAAGCCTTAACGAGGTCTTAAAATAAAAACACACAATAATTACGAGTAGTCGAATTTAATAATATCCATATCTACGTCGACCACTGACGTTAATTAACGCACCAAAACTACATTTCAATTAACTCTGGAGAGAGTCGGCGACCGCAGAGGTCTTTGTCACTAATAGAATAAAGCTGGGGCTATGACACTGGCTTTTGGCAGAAATATATTATTAAAACATTTAAATGTATTGTACTGTGGAGTGCCACATTTTCGAAATGTAAGTGTCCAATAAGCGGATATTTTGAAAAAAGGAAAGAATATTCCGAGAAAAGAACACAAGAGAAAAGGTAGGTTGCGCTTCACTTGGCTCGTCTTGGCCGGGCACGATTTTGCGCAGAGACGTTCTAGCGTCTAAACTAAACCGTTTAAGTTTGACAACGATGCACACGTATTGCTCAATTAGATTGTGCATTTTCTTAAAAATGAGCGCTCGGATAGATCTCTCTCGGAAACGTGAGACCCGAACGGAAACATTCACGATCGAATTTTCAAAGATTCACCAGCCTAAGAGCACATTCAAATCTCTCTCTTAATGAATGAGAACGAGAAAGTTCACGCTCCAGCACACACATGAAATTTGACAATATTCTCCGATGTTGTGAAATTTGGAGAGTGTATTGACTGAACTTAAATTTTACAAATTGCGCACCGTAGTCACGCCTTGACGCACACTTAAGACCGTTTTATCCTTTGTAAAAGGCTCTTCACAAACTGACGATCAGGCCCGTTCGCCCCTCAGTCTCAAAAAAAAAGACGTACGGTCTATCCTTGATACATTTATGTGAGGCGTGGACAAACATTTATTCACTTGGTAACAATCGATGCATGCACCAGTTCTGAATCGATCACCCACTATAACATACCCTAACTTACACACGACGGCATTCTAAATTAACGCCTTTGCTTGCGAAAAAAAAAGAAAACACATACAAGCGAAATCCCTAGGCAGTTGTTTAGAGTGCAATTACAGTTGACCACATCAGACAGAATCAGGTTAGTCCAAGAGAGGCGATTAGCCCACTCCGACAATCGATTCCCGACTCAATAGCCCGTGAAATCCGTCCACGTATTTGCCGATCCATTGTCACTCTTATTGCTTGCGGGACAGAGTCCATTTCCAAAGGTAATTATCGTTTATTTCGTGTCCATTCTGGTTTACGCTTCAGCTTTTGACTGTAGTTGTGATTTGTACACGAGTTTGTTGAGGAACTTTGTTTTGTACCTTGAAAGGATACTAAGTTTAACGACCTAAGTCTTCATAATTGTTTCTGCTTAGCCCAAAAGTAAACTGGTAGAATGCCTAAGCAGCATTAAAATCGCCCTTTGTATACATTTTTATTGTTTAATAACGATTATATAAATAAAAATCATTAAAGATAGTGAGAACAATGTAAAGTATCCCCATATAAAGAACTCTACCAAAGATGAGGTAAATTATTATTCTCTTAGAAAACACCATCTATACACCCCCATCCTTAATGAAACATTTTGCATATTTTATAAAGTTTCAGAAAATTATAAGTCACTTACGAGTCTCGCTAAAACAGTTGGAATATAAACCTTATTCCGTTAACATTAGGTGCACGTGTTGTGTTGCAGTGTTTATGCGGCAAGTTGCAAAATATCCACTTTGTACACACATGTTCTAGCTGGCTGTAAGCGACAATTTAATTTTACATGCTAACGCTAAAGTTAGTGAAACAGCTAGCTTTTCAATTCGGTGTATATGTCGTATAGTGCAGAATTTTACTTGAAGATACATTTATTGCATTGTATAGCTATTCATCAACAGCTCATTTATATCTCAACAGTCCTGCTGAATAACAAACGAGGCCCTGGCAGCCGAATGGTGGCTTCAAGGCTTAGCTAACTACCATATGCCGATGACGGGCAGCAGCGTCACCGGACCGAGGAGCTACGCCCTGCGATACCCAACGCCCAATCGCCCAAAGTGGCGAACTACATATTAGAGAGGCCTGCGATAGTCTGATGACATCTAATCGGCAAACTAGGGCGCGTAGGGTTTAAAGCTGATTGAAGTCAAGTACTCGGAGAGAAGAAAAAAACATCTTTTATTATAAGAGCTCGACATAATGGCTTCCATACGCCTGATGGAAAGCGAAAGAGAAGCCCAAGCCGCTGTGACAACTGCCAAGTAACTGATCAGTTACCTATCAGTTGCCACTGCCATGCCGGCTCAACCCGAACTGCGGAAACCCTACTCAACGGCAGAAACACGACCCGGAGGTCATTTGGTTACGGTATTCTATAGGGTGGAGGCATTTCCCCGGACGGGCAGCTCAATTCGAGCGAAGATAGCTATGCCCTAACTCTCTCATCTCAAACAATACATAATTAAAAACGTAAGCCCAACAAATCCTAGGAACTCTAATGAATAAGACTTCTACAAACAAATTAACCCTTTAACGGTACACACAGTATATAATATAACGGTACAATATTTAGAACTAAATTACTAAAAGCTAATTTTATACCGATACCTAGAAAACCGGTGTTAGGATAACAGTAAAGTCAACTTATATGCGCTTACAAAATTTCAAACGAAACAAGAATGTACCAAATATTTTCCACTACGAGAATTCCGTTTGCAGTCTGGTAGAGATTAAATTCCAGAAACGGCTACAATATTAGGGAATAATCCGAGTATTTCAGAGTGAACTTGTATTGTAACACAGCATGCTGCATTCGGCAAAGCGAAACAGTGAGAAAAAGTACGATGTATACAAAATATGTGAACTCATGACTACAAAACAACGAAAAAATGTTTTAAGGCAACAAGACTATTGTCATGAGGGAAGCCTATGTCCAGCAGTGGACGTGTGCAGACTAATCATGAGTACTGCAGTCTATTAACTGTATAATAAGCGTACAGCTCTCCCGTTCGCTACCCCGCTACTTGTTATTCTCAGTTATTTTTCATGGGGTTCTCATAAGTTTTAATTAACCGTGATTTTGAGTGGTGAATAATTTTCGTTGAAATTTAGCGCGGCACGTCCGTTGAATTCGGATGGGTATAATTTTCAGCGGAGCTGGGAGAAGAGAAGATTATTCGTGCTTTAATTAATTAACTGAATTCGCTAACTAGTTTATTATGTTAGGCTGACTCGTTAGACCAGTGATCGCAGATGCCACCTGACGACCGTGAGGTTCTAGAGTCTCTGGGATTTTCTGTCAAAAATTGAGTAATTTTAGTCAAAAAGTAAAGTAAGTTTCAAAAACTCTTTTTTTATGATGGAGGGGGCAAATGGGCCTGAAAGTCACCTGATGGTAAGTGATCACTTCAGCCCATAGACACCGCAACACCAGGGAAGCCACAGATGCATTGCCGACCCTTGAGAAATCTATAGGCTCGCTTTTTGAAGGTCCCTAAGTTATATTCACTCGAAAAAATTGCAGCCGGAAGCTGATTCCAAAGACCAGCTGCACGGGCAAGGCACGAGGAGTGTCTTTGCTTATTTTCTTTTCCCTGATAGATTCTTTGCTTATTTACGTTTCACGTCAAAACTGCCAGCGGTTTAACCTAACTGAGTATTTCGAGAATTTACAGAAATTGATCTAAAGGTAAAAACAACGACTGATCATTATTTAAGGCTTTCGAGTTGCTTCTTGTGTTCAAGACGAGAGAAAATGAATAAAGTAAACGAACTTTACTTTTGTTTTGGTATATCTAGTAAACTGACAGGCCAAAGTTATCAAGACGATGTTATAAAAAATTCATTCGACTGATTTCAGAAGTAAGACAGAAGCAGGTGTAGAGTTTTAACTAAATGTCGGGAGTTCAAAGACCAACTTTTCTTTCGGATGCTTGAAAACCAATAGACTCTGAAATGTGTTTGAATTTCAGGGTAATTATTTTGCTCAGCAGTAATTATTAATTTTCAAATTAGTTCTGTCCAGTAGTTTTATTATTTATCATTTACTTAACGGGATATCTTTTTTTTATAGTAGCTCGACATAGTCCTCCCTACGCCTGATGGAAATCGAAAGAGAAGCCCAAGGCGCTATGACAAGGGCAAGTAACTGGTCAGTTACCTGTCAGTTGCCATAATCATGCCGGCTCAATCCTAACCCACCACAAGCTCCGGAAACCCTACTCACCGGCACAAACATGACCCAGAGGTCATTTGGCTGCGGTATTCTATAGGGTGGATGTCCTTCCGCGGACGGGCGGCTCAATTCGAGCGAAGATTCGCTATGCCCTACCTCTTTTGAGAGACTCGGGTGACTGGATGTGCGGGCGTGTGCACGACCGTTATCGTTATTTATTTCTTGTATCTTCTGTCTGTACTGTTATATGTTATATGGTAATCTGTGTTGCCAATAAATATTTTTCTTTTCAAAATATTCTTGTAAAGATTTCAATCTACAACCCCGAATTTATCACCGGACTCTAACGCAGTAGGTACTTCCTATAAAATACATTTTACTATAAATGTGAGCGCATACATATTTGTTTTGAATTAGTTATTGGTTTGTTCTAATATAGTGTTAAATTAGTGAAATTACTAAATTCAAATCAACATATTCGCTAAAATAAATACAATTAGCAACCACAAATATAACGAGAGACCACAGAGCGCAGTTCAATATAAATATTTGTCGTGGCAATCTATTTTAGCATATTTCAATGAAAAGCCATTATCGGGATAATTAATTTTTCATTTGCGTTAAAGTCAGATAGTAAAATGATCCGTGATGTGGCGAAATGTGAATGCAATAATGTTGTATTATTTAAATTAGATTACTAGATATGCATACCAATTATAGATTTTGGTCACATAATGCAGTTTACGTCGATGATTAATTATTATGTTTTATCAATACAATTGGTGTCAGTGTGTTTCCTAATTTAGAATAGGGCCATCCCATGTCATCCCGAGCGTTTCGTAGAAGACGACTAAGGGTATATCAGAAAATGGGTAGCAGCGTTTACCCAGGTAACGCGGTAACCGCAGTAGGTTCAATTTGTATCTGAATAAAAATGGAGTCTACTGCAGTTACCGCTTGCCAAACGTGGTGACCAAGGTAAATCTCCCCAAATAAATATAAATAAATAAATATCAGACAACATCACATACATTGCTCCGATCCCAAAGTAAGTACCTTAAGCACTTGTGTTATGGGTATCAGAACAACGAAGGTACCACAAATAATACAAATATAAACACCCAAATGTAAATGACAGTTGGGAGAGTTCTATATCTATCATTGGACGTTTGCAGGCTGATAATGAATACTACAGGCTGTCTAGCGTAGACTAGGTAAAAAAAACTGTAAAGTGACTTCGGGACGTCGGTATATAGCTGACTATTCCCATATATAAGGCTACCTCGGAAACTATCATAAAGGCCAGCATGGCGGTAACAAAATGACGACCGCCACTGCGTCAATAGCCTTAAAGTCACTGCCTTGGCCTCCACTTTTGCTTTACATGAAGCGAGTCAAGTACAAGCAACATTTCATAGTCCCAACAGTATACTCAACAGTACCGAAGCATTACAAACAGGCGCCTCATAAACTATTATGTGCTTTCCCAGTAACTTGTCGTCTATAACTACTAAACCACTATTTCCTAAGGCGAAACTTGTGTGTTCAAGCCACGTTTTCCTCGCATTTGCAACATTCATGAAAAGCCCCAAAACACCAACCGAAGTTGGTCTTGGTACTAATACAGTGCCGTCCAAGCAAACAAGATGGCTCCTTCTAAATTAGCTGGGCGCCGTTAAATTTTGCACTTTAAGTTGGTAGCAGTAAGGTCTATGTATACGTGTCGATGTGGAAGTGCTCTATCTTGGACTGTTAGATAAAAACATTTAAAATGTGGCCAAGAGATCAGCGGATTTCCGGTTAATTATTTTTTATACACGCAAGCCTACGGCCCGCCTGATGTTAAGCGGTTACCGTAGCCTATGGACGCCTACAACACCAGAAGTAGGTATCACACGCGCGTTGCCGACTCTTTAAAAACCTCTTCACAACCCTTTCAAAGGATCCCATACTGTAGTCTCAAAAGAGAGCCTCGGCGGCAAGCTCATTCCAAAGCCTGCGTATGCGCGGCAGAAAGTTTATATTGAAACGTATCGTACGCGACCAACCAGACTCTAGGGTACGAGGCTGAATCCCCTGTCGACAGCGAGCGGTGCGGTGATTAAGTTTCTTTAAGATCAGTAGATGCATAGGACGCCACACGCTCAGATTTGGAGTGATTATACTTATTATCAAAACATAAATATCAATTATTATTAGTACCTATGATATATATGTCGGAGTATTAGTGGCCAGCATCACATGCAGAAGAGACGATGTGCCAGCGCCTCAATGCAGCGCTTGACAGAGTCTATGGCGCGACCAGAGAGCGTGACAGCCGATTGTCATTTGAGTTAGTTCGGGAACGTCAAGCTGAAAAAATGGACGCCTAGAAACTGTCGCGTATCGTTGGACTTCTGCGTTGGATATTATTGAGATTTACCGAGTGTAACTGCTGAGGAGAATAAGAGCCGGAGACTGTATGTAATTCTATTCTGTTATTATTCTAACCGACATTTCCCATGCAAAACGCCCACAGTAAATTTTGTTGAGATGACTGATGATAGCGGGTTTAAGATACCTTCCCCGTTATCAGAAGTGGGATCGGTGTTGGTTAATTCGCTAGATGTAATTACGGACAGTGACCGTTAGCAAGTATTTTTGAACAACAAAATTCGAATATGCGTGCGCTTATTGACGCATTGCAAATTGCAAGCGATGAACATGAAAGTTATGTGCAGCTACCCGAATGTGACCCTGATAAAACTGATGCGGACGCGAAGTCGTGGCGCGCGACAGTAGATTTGTGTTTTGCCGAAAAACCGATGGACGGCGGTCAGCTTATTGTTGTCATCAGTAAGGCGCTAAAAGGAGCTGCGTCTACACCGTTATCGCAGATTGTTCATCCAGGAATCACGTGGGACGAATTTAAGTGTTACAGCTGCGGTAAGACTGAATCGGAATGTCGAAACAAGACAGCGCAAGCACGCAACGCCTAGATCATCTACAGCACCGAGACTAACACCCCAGCTGATAGCAGCGAGACCCTTCGTGTGCTTCAAATATGGGAAACCAGAACACATCGCGAGCCGGTGCAGTGGCGGCGCCGCGGCGGCGCGGCGTGTGGCGACGGCGCGGCGGACGATGGCGTCGCGGGCGCAGCCCGGTCCTACCGACGCGTAGATGTTTGCGTCGTGCAACTACCGACGGATGCTTAACTTCATAAAGGTACTCAGTATTGTTTTTCGTTTGATTCTGGTGCTGAATACTCGTTAGTCGAGGAGTGTGTTGCTGCCAAATTGAGTAGCTATCGTGTGAATAATGTTGTTGCGATGCCGATCTAGGCCTGTGTCCAGCGGTGGACTGCGAAGGGCTGATGATGATGATGAATGCCGATGTTAGTTAAACATGCGGATTCAGCACAGAACAAACATTGTGTTTGGTAACATTTAACTATCGAATGGGATATAATTAAACTAGAAAATTTCTATTAGGTACCATTACGTCTAATGAGTTTTCGTAAGATAAAATTCGTGATATGAATTTTGTGATGCACGATAGTGCGTAGCAATTTGAAGTAACAGTTTTAAAAACGCATCTGATAGGTTTAGACAAGTCTAGGCTTTTGCAAATATTAGCTCAGTTTTCCGATTATTTTATTAGTGGTATGTTGTGACACCATGCTTGACATGATTGTTTTCAAGACTATGTTGTTACTGCGGTAAAGGCTAACGCTGGCAAGTCATGGCAGGATGTATTAGGTGGGGGTACCTACACAACCTGCGATAAATTGCACTGTGAATCGTGTTAAAAGTGGTTTGTCTCTCGAGCTTTTGATAAGTTGCGAGACCGTTATCATTCATGTGGTGCAGTGATATTGACATGGAAGTTGATATTTAAGACGTTCATGAGAATATTCAGGGATGCGCAAAATATAACAACAGTGTGTTAACAGTACAAAGGCGGTTTTTACCAGGTTTTCTGTTATACTTTGAAAGCAAGTTTAAGTAGGATGCCAGAGAGTCATGTACCAGTAAAGCTAGAAGTAAAGGTTCACTGTGACTCGATTGATAATGAGAAAGGTTGTTGTTGTGTAAACTCGAGTAGTACCCTAATGGCCGTATGAAGTGTCGACTATACCAGTTGCTATTACGTAGCCGTAGCCCGGTAGAAATCGGTGTCTCTTGAGGAAACTCAAGTAGTCCGTGGGTGCGCGGTGCGCGTATAGCTCTGGCGGAGGTCGTGGTCTATGAAGACCGTATTGTGTGGTCTGCGGGTGGTGCAGACGTGGTCTATGAAGACCGTATAGTGTGGTCTGCGGGTGGTGCAGACGTGGTCTATGAAGACCGTATTGTGTGGTCTGTGGGTAGTGCAGACGTGGTCTATCGGGACCGTATTGTGTGGTCTGTGGGTAGTGCAGACGTGGTCTATGAGGACCGTATTGTGTGGTCTGTGGGTAGTGCAGACGTGGTCTATCAGGACCGTAGTGTGTAGTCAGTGGGTGATGCATACGTGCGCAGGGCTCCATTGAAATGGACGCGCGTAAGCGACTGGGATCGCTGGTCGGCTGGCATTAGAGGTGTAACTCGAGGTGATTTTAAAGGTTTTTACCTGGCTTGTAAATAGTGATGGTTGCATATTGAAATGAGTGGTACATGGCACTGGTTATCTGGCTTGGATTGTCTTTTCTTTTGTTTGACCTATTGTTTTGTTAAGAGTTTGTTAGTATAAGTTTTGAGAAATAAACGTGACTTTATTTCACCAAGTAGGTACAAGCTATAAAGTAGCGTCAGGAGTGACCGAGCGGAATATTGTCGTTTGGGATGTTGTCCACAGGATACACACGAGGACGTGTGCAAGCAGGATGGCCGTGTCGGAGTATTAGTGGCCAGCATCACATGCAGAAGAGACGATGTGCCAGCGCCTCAATGCAGCGCTTGACAGAGTCTATGGCGCGACCAGAGAGCGTGACAGCCGATTGTCATTTGAGTTAGTTCGGGAACGTCAAGCTGAAAAAATGGACGCCTAGAAACTGTCGCGTATCGTTGGACTTCTGCGTTGGATATTATTGAGATTTACCGAGTGTAACTGCTGAGGAGAATAAGAGCCGGAGACTGTATGTAATTCTATTCTGTTATTATTCTAACCGACATTTCCCATGCAAAACGCCCACAGTAAATTTTGTTGAGATGACTGATGATAGCGGGTTTAAGATACCTTCCCCGTTATATACATATTACCAAAATATAATCACACACAAAAATTTGATTATTATAAATCAAATCACATGATTTGATCGTCAAAATCAACACTGTGTTTACTACTATTTGTGTGCGTTATAATAAATCAGAATATACCATTGAGGATACTGATGGAACATGTCATAAATCATATTTTATGGGCAATAATTTGAGTGTTATTTGTTCAGTAACAGTCAGCGCCTATGCAATATTAAAACCTAGGTCTGTAGAGCATTAGAATATGAAAACTACAAATTTTACAAAGATGTAACAATACTAAAATATAAGACACAGAGCCTAAAGAGCCTAAAAAATAATCTGATTAGATTTAGATCTAGCGATCATTTGTTAAAGTTTTTCGATTTGCGACGCTAAAGACAGTCCGGCGTTTTAATACTGACTGTTCTAAGCGTTAATTACATACTCGTAAAGTGTGCGACCAATTTAGAAGGTCAAGCACATGAACTATCTTATAGAAGAATGAAAGACACACAAAAACACAATCTGAGCATTATTAAAACAGTTTCTTTTATTATTATCAAATGAATAACTAAAACAGTCAAAATTCTGTGCTTCTTGCCACGTGCGATAGCACAAGTTGAATAGCAATCTATATTTACAAAAAAAAACTATTACAACGACTAGCTCGGTGTCTCAATCGGTAGTGACCCCTGCCTTCTGAACCAAGGTTCGTGGGTTCCCACCCGGGACAAACATTCGTGTGATGAACACTTGTGTTTGTTCCGTGTACGTGGTACCTTCGTTGTTGTGATACCTATAATACAAGTGCTTAAGCAACTTACTTTTTTTTTTATAAGAAGAGCTTTCAGGATGATCACTCCACCTGATGGTAAGCGGTCGTGAGGTTCAAAAGTTAGGTCGACAGGCACAATAGAACAAACCCATTGCGCTTGTCGCCCTCACCCTGAAGGCCCACTGAGATGCCGTTTCACGCCCCGCCTAAAGAACCCAGGATTGTAAGAGGAAGGAAACACATGAGCTGGAAGGGCATTCCATGACTTAATGGCATGGGGCAAGAACGAGGAACTAACTTTGGGATCGCAGCAATGTTTGTGATGTTGTCTGATATTTATATTTATTTATTACAGTCAAATTCCCTTCACAAAAATAAGTACCTTCTTATTGTAAGAAGTAAGGATGAACTCTCAACCGCTATTCTCATGGCCTAACATTTGTAGTGACGACAGCGCTCGGCAGATTTAAGTCTCACTGAATGTAAATGAATCCGTGAAGTGGCCGACATGTTCTGCTCTGTAGAGACGAGCCAAATGAACGGAAGGAACCAACTAAAATGTGCGAGAGTAGTGAACAAGGTAAGGAAATGTTTTACGTACATGTCAGGTTAGTTAAGATAGAATAGAATAGAATAGAATAGTTATTTATTTAGCATCACACGTTTTATCTTAACTAATATTATGAAGCAGAAGAGTTTGTTTGTTTGAACGCGCTAATCTCAGGAACTACTGGTCCGAATTGAAAAATTATTTTTGTGTTGAATAGACCATTTATGGAGGAAGGCTTTAGGCTATATAACATCACGCTGCAACTATTAGGAGCGAAGAAATAATGGAAAATGTAAAAAAAAACGGGGAAAAAATAACTATTCCACGCGGACGAAGTCGCGAGCACAGCTAGTTACATAATAAAGTGACAAGAAACATTCAATTGCGCTGATACTAAAAAGGCATCTCGCTCAGCATGTGCCGAGGCGTGTCAGGGACGCCGCGACGCTGGTCTTCCGCGGATGGCTCGAGAGATCTGCTGTGTGCACCGTAGGGGGATCCGTCGAGAGAAACAATTTCAATGAATGTAAATGAAGATGCCATTTAAATGTAAGATAGAGATGGCTTTGGAAATTCGGTGACGATGTTTAGCTTAAACACAGGTTAAACTAGAGCTTAGGGCGTTAGTTTTTTTAGGTTATCAATCGTATATATAAAACAGGTTGACAAACAAGCATACGACCTGCCCGATGGTAAGCGGTTACCTTAGTTAGTCTATGGATGGGCGCGTATCTTTACCTCTTCTTGAAGAACCTCATGTTGTAAGCAGACCCACAATGGTAGGGTAAAGAAGTGAATTCCTTGCCGACGGCGTAGCATAATATCCTTAGGAGTGTTAAATTAACGTATGTATAGGTGAGTATCAAATTAGAAAATACATCGGTAAATTGCTTTGTTTCAACCGCTGCATATATACATATATTCTTATACTACGTAAATATATACATACTCGTACATATATAAATAAGCACATGCAAAAGGTTTAGCTAGATTAGACTGGCGTTACGAAGCCTAGACGTTGCCAAGTTCCAATGCAAGGAAGCTTATGCAGAAGCCCGATGTTTATCGTTTAGATCAGTGGTTGCAAACGCTCCCTTGTGTTAGCTAAGGGTGTATAGATTTTGCACGAGATTAATAACACTGATCTGCAACGAAATCCTCCCTCATATAGAAACTAGCTGCTGCCCGCGGCTCTGCCCGCGTGAATATTCGTATAAAACAGCCTATGTGTAATCTGATGTACAAACTATATTCCTGTAAAGTTTCATTAAAATCCGTTCAGTAGTTTTTGCGTGAAAGTGGAACAAACATCCATGCATCTATCCAAACAAACTTTCGCGTTTATAATATTAGTAGGATTAGTAGGATATGATGAATATGAAGGAAGCGCTTAAATCGATCTTCAGCATTTTAAGCTTAGAAGAAAGAGCATTTAGAGAGCATTTCAGAGCATTTAACGTTTCAAAAACCTACTACAAGCATTTCACGTTTCAAATAACCTGGTTTTTTTTTTTTAAGAGGGGCATGCAGTACGCACATTCATGCCGGAGGGAGGCGGCATGGTGTGTGGGACTCACACCTCCCAAAAGGGAGGGCATACCAGTGGGTACACACCCACTGGCGACACAGGGGGGTTTAGTGAAACTCCCCTGTGTCGCCAGTGGGCAGCAAGTTGCAACGACACGGGTAGCGCCGAAGCATACGGCCACATCCCTGCCTACCCTGGCCAGCCGCAGATGATAAGCAGCCGGCACTCCTGGTACGTTTCAAATAACCTACTACAAGCATTTCACGTTTCAAATAACCTACTATAAAACTATCCTTCCATATTATTGAGATGAAATATAAGATTCTTTTGTCTCAGGTACGCTTACCATAACAAGAGCTTTAATAAGTTTGTTCGCTGTTAACTTTAATTAAACAGGGGCAAAGTTCCATTTTCTTTACAAGCCCTGAAGAATGCTTATTTTAATTTAATTATCTTCTATTGAGCCTGCTGTCATAAGATCTTTGACTTTGGTCGAGTTGGCAGCCTTAGACAGAAATATTTCAACAGAAGATTTTCTTCTAAAATGAAAAATATCTTTATTTAAATAGGCTTATGACAAGCACTTATGAATCGCCAAATTATGCAAGTACAAATAATGAATCTACTACCGTGTTCGGAAGGTTGTTTTCTACCGAGAAGAACCGGCAAGAAACTCGATAGTTACTCTTTTTCATCGCCAAAATTCTTACAATTTTTGTATCAACGTTTGTAAATAATAAAATTTAAACTTACACAATGCAAAGTTATAAATTGAGTTTATACAATTCTATAGGAGTGTTGACTAGGAATCAGCAATCCAAGGGATGTTGTCGTTTAAAAAGTCCTCTACTTTATAGTAGAGTTAATTAAGGGGTATTTGAAAAGGGTATGTATTGTCGATCTATTTTAGTGTTGTTTTATATTACCTATCATCTAGTCCATTTTTAGATACATAGATAAATGATTTATTCGCCAAAACATTAGGTAAATGAATAAAAAACCTAAGACATGCCACGCTAGGCCACTCAGCGCCATCTGGTCAAAAACTGAGCCGAAGTTTGTACTATTGGTACTAGACAACTGATAAACTTACTTACACACCTACTATTCTTTTGTTAATAAATACATATTATCCATAACGAACACAAAGACGTCTATACTGTGTGTGTAATTTAGGACTTGTTCATCAACTTTTGATGATGCCGGTCTGTTTAAAATTCTTCTGTGTAAGAAACTCGATTCCCGAAGTACATTTAATACTAAACACCAGGATTAATCACAATTCAGAGGATGAAACATTAAAGTCTATAATGCGATAGCCTTATACCGGCAATGATCGCAAAAGCCTCATCATTCCATTGTAATCCAGCGTGGGGCGGACAAGCTTTGAGTCTAGTAAATAAATAAAGCCCATCCATTTCCTGAACAATATAATTGGTATTAGCAGTGAGGAAAATTTTGTACAGTTTTGTGATCGGTTTGTAAAAATGGGGCGCTGATTCGTATTCTTTCTCAGTCACGGATTATTATAATTAGCGAATAGATATTGCAAATGTATTTTAATTGCAATTTAACGCATTCTATTGAGTATGCTATAGTCACCTCCGACACAAAAAAAAATATTAAGAAAGTTTTTTAGTTGTCTTAAACTTCAGCTTAGTTTGAGACAACTAAAAAACTGGTTGAGTTGAGTTTTGGGTTTTTATTTAATTAAACAGATTAAAGACTTTGTTAAAGATAGGAACTCAAAGACATAGGCACTAGTTTTATAAATGCGACTTACATTAAAGCTGTGTGCTTCCAGAAATATTTGATATTCAGTTTGCGAACCCTTCGGCTTCTGTGCAATTGAAGCCACTTATCTTCTGTCAAATTGAGACCGCCAGCATATTTGTTTGGTACCATTGACTGCGCAAGTATAGTAGATGTGATTCTTAAGTCAATGTAGTAAGGCCCGTAATTGAATGCAACTGAATATCGAGTTTTGTAGAAACGTAGCAGGTACTAATGTCTAACACGACATTCGATAACTGATAAGACACGAGGACACGACGCTTAAGAGCATTCTGTTGTTAACAACATTAGGATTTCAAATGTTATAGATACGCTTAGTTATTATTATATGTAACTTTAAGTAGAATGTAACCTATATAACGTTGACGCAATAGCTCTAACACCAGTTTATATACAATACTTGTCTATGAAAACTCACAAGTACGAGGTAAGGCATTTACAATTGCAACCGCCACTCAAGTATTGTCTACGAGTCGAATAGGTTTTTGGGTACCCGTTCGTCCGCGCGCACTGTGAGACCTCATAGTAATATAGTGGTATAATTTGTGAGTACGGGCGTAAGTTGCTGAACGAGCTATGGAGAGAGCTATGCTCGTCATGAAGATATTTCCAAATTGAATATATTTGCAGAACCGATATAGCTCAAGGAATAAAGAATTTGCAGAAATGAGCAGCAGAGATACTTCTACAAGATGGTCCGACGACCGTATTGAGTTTGCAGGATACCGTTGGATACAGATCGCTTAGAACCGATCGTAGGGGATATCTTTGCGGAAAGCCTACATAGGCCTCAATGTTCATTGATGGACATCCATCAGTGGAGATTGAAGCGTTGATGATCCCGATGATAATGCTATAACAATTTTGACAAAGTGCTCTTGTTAACGCAATTACTTAGAAACTAGGTCCTTTCAATAAAATACGCCATAAGCGCCATAAAGCAATTTTTTTTGTAAAGTTGTTCATAAAAATGTTTTTGTAACTTTAAATGACTGTTAATCTATTTCTCAGCCAATTTTGATTTTGTTTTCACAGTTCATAGGTTCAAAGTTAATTTTAGGCTGAACACAAAAATATTTTTAAAGCATAAATTTCCAATTTCTAAAACATATTTTCAAGAGCGGATCCAACGTTACACACTGCCCATAACCACACTGTGCTCCATCGCCGAGATAAGCGCAGCCACAAACGATGCACCGTTACATCGTTGCATATTCATACAATTGCACTTTTTGCCACACAAAATGGCCGCTGAATTATTGTCTCCGCGATTCGTTAGCGTTTGAACTACACCGCGGATAGTGCATGCAGTTGTTGATTGCATCGTCCAGCGCGTTGTCGCTTTGTTCCGATACTGTGTTTGAATGGCCTGGAAAACTATTCGGCCTTAAATGGGTGGTACGCCAAATTTTAGTTTGATTTTTTTTTATATTAATTGTCGAGCTATGGAGAGAGGTATGCTCGAACTTTCAATGCGTGGCAGAAACCGCAAAAAGACCAACATAGCCAACAACGACATTGTCCAGCAGTGGACGAGTGGCTGATGGTGATGAACGATAAAATCTTTGTTTTATTTTGTTTAAATTTGTACCTCGACGCAATAGCTTCTGTACTCGGCGGAAAGCGAAAGTCATTTAAAATTAAGCCTTTTTTACTATTACAAACTATAATAAAAAAGAATAAAACCTTTTGCGTGGAAAAAACGAACAAACATCATTTCTTTTTTTTTAATTGACCTTCAGCAGTCTAAAGTGTAGCTACGTATAATATTGCTCGTCACGGAAAGGGCTTCAAGACAAAAGTGCTTTACAATTAATTATTCCGAGGGATTATTTAATTGCGTCGTTGTTCGTTTAAATAATGTTGGTAACTCACTTAAAATGTAACATAACATTTGATCGGTACAGTTGAGTCGTGAATACATAATAAATAATAACACAAGAAATGCCACGCTGGGCCACACAGCGCCATCTAGCCCCAAACTAAGCCGAAGCTTGTACTATGGGTACTAGACAACTGATAAACTTACTTAAATACATTTTTTTTTGTAAATAAATAAATACATATTATAAATAGAAAACACCCAGACCAATACAAACAGACATGTTCATGCACACAAAATGTTTTTAATGTGTGGGGATCGAACCCACGACCCTTGGCTCAGAAGGCAGAGGTCACTACCAATTGAGCCACCGAGCCAGTCAATAATACTGGTAAATAGGCGATCGATATCTCCACCTTTACATTTATGTTCTAGATTTTGTGTAGTAACATAATATGTATGTAGGTACTATGTTTCTTTTTATGACAGAGGGGGCGAACGGGCCTGAAAGTCCTGATGATAAGTGATCACTTCAGCCCGTAGATATCGCAACACCAAGAGAGTCACAGGTGCGTTGCCAGCCCTTGAGTTTAAGTGCTTTTTCGTAATGTCCAAAAATGATAAGGGTTTCTTTTATTCATCTTTCTTTTGTCGTTACTTCCTAGGGCTCAACTTTTAGGATCTATATTTTCTAGGTTGTCGTCTTACATACAGGAAAAGTAGTCCAACGCAGGTCTAACTTTGACAAAGAGGTCAATCGACAAATTCAGTTCAGCCGCGGCCGGGGCGTTTGCCAAACTATTCGATGTCTTCCAAAATAACAAGACGAACTTCAGAAATAAAAAATTATTTTCTAGTATTGGTACGTGTTCTAGACTGTGCTTTTTAACTATCCTCCTTGCGGGCCGGCATGGTGGTGGCAACTGACAGGTAACTGACCAGTTACTTGCCCATTGTAACAGCGACATGGGCTTCTCTTTCGCTTTCCATCAGGCGTAGGGTAGCCATTATGTCGACCTACTTAAAAAAAAAGTCTTCAGGTGGCTACCACCTCAGTGGTATAAAAAAGCACTCTCGTAACCAAAATCCGATTAACAATAAAAAAACAATCACGCCTACAAATATTATTCTCTCTCGTTTGTGGGGCTCCTTTCTTCCTTGGATGTCACATTTCTCGGAAAAGATCCTGTACCGTATGAAAATTATACCAACCCTTGCCATTTATACAGAACTCTAAAAAAGATCAAGCCGAAACTGGGTCAACGTTCAAAAATGACTGAGAACTGACCTTTCCAACCCGATAACACCCCCACCCCTTAACATAATACCCTTGCACGCACCAGGAACCACCCCGCTTTAAAGGGATTAATTAAAATGAATATTTTCGCAGAACGACTTCCGAATAGAATGGTTTAGAGCTTCAATCGCTTGAAACAATTTAATTGAAATTTTCGCTTACAATGTTTGTAGGTAAGTGGTTGAGAAGATGAGAGTACAGAAGGCACAGACGTGTTTGAAGGATAAAACAGCCCTAAAAAGCCCGAGACATGCCAAGCTGGGTCACACATCGCCATATTCGCCATCTAGCCCCAAACTAAGCCGAAGCTTGTATACTATGGGTACTAGACAACTGAAACTTACTCGGACAATTTTTTGTTGTAAATAAATACTTAACATACACATTAAACACCCAGACCACTAAAAACAGACATGTTCAGGCACACAAATGTTTGTGCTTTGGGGATCGAACCCACGACCCTTGACTCAGAAGGCAGATGTCACTACCAAATGAGCTATCGGGCCAGTCCTTATGTGCGATAAACGCATGGGTCAAACTTGCACTGCAATACGTGATTAATAAAATCATTTTAATAAGCGCAAGCGAGGAGACTATCATGTGATATTGTCATCCATATAATCTTGTACTTTATAATAACCTTTAGACATTAAACAGGACTTAATACGAGATTTAAATCTATGAATAGGTAGGTAGATAAAGTAAGGTAATCCATACTAATATTATAAATGGGAAAGTATGTCTGTCTGTATTTTGTCTTTCTTTCACGGCAAAACGGAACGACGGGTTGACGTGTTTTTTTAAGTGGAGATAGTTGAAGGGATGGAGAGTAACATAGGCTAATTTTTGCCCCTTTCTAACCCCCCACTTCCCTAAAATGGGGGGTGGAAGTTTGTATGGAGCATTCACTCCGAATTTAACGCGAGCGAAGCCGCGTGCTAAAGCTAGAAAAAATAATAGGTTCGGAAATGGAATAAAGTTCTGAACTAAGTTTATCCAAGAACCTATTATTAACCCTTCTGCCACTCAAAGGTCGTTGGTCCAGTGGCCGGGAGCGTGTTTAAACCGCAATAATAACGATTATTTGATGATCCGCTGAAATTTTAGCTGTGCCACCATTCAACCCATTCCGCTTTTATATTGTGAAACCACATTATTTTCGTATTTAAATACTAGAAATGGCGGAAACCGCATTTTACTGTGTACTAATCTGCTTATTAAATACTAGCGACTCGCCCTCGCTTTGCTTCAGATAAAGATTATTGGCGATTGAGTAAGGATGCTAGGCATCCTAGGCAAAGATTAGGATCTTTTCTAGCAATAAATTAAGCATGAATATAGCTTACCAAGATTTTTTTAAATCGCCACAGGAATGTTTGAGTTTATTTATAACAAACAAACAAACAATCAAATCTTTCCTCTTTATAATATTAGTTTAGACAAACATACACACACACAAAAATACAATTATTTTTCGGTTATGATAGATATCTATAAATCATGTCATAGTGAGTGATACGGCTGGAGCTGGCTGGAGCTGGCGTCTAGGGTATGGAATCAAACACGACAATTGGGGAAACCACAAAACACTTTAATGGACAGCCGTAGCGGACTGTAAACTTCAACACACTAACGCTAGATAAATAAACAATAATATATCAAAACCATAGCAACACAAAATACTTTTAAAAAAACACTTCTAAATACAAAACTATATATAAAACTATGTACATAAGCGTATATAAAAAGGTTGTCTGTCCGCAACAGTGAGTGTTATGTAGACGACATTTTGCCCGCATCTTCGCCGGTAGGGTTCCATTCAAATAAGTCAACGCAAAGTCATGGAATCATTGCGAAAAAAAACAAAAATAAAAAAAATATAAATTTCTTGGTATTATTTTTCTTTGAAACAGTTCCAAATATAGCTGAGACCAACAGATCAATCACAAAATATTGTTTATTTTGGGCGTATATCAGAAAAATGTTTCAAGAATGTGAGTTCCGTTGTGATCCATAATAATATTATAAATGTCTCTCTTTTACGTTTGAAGAATGCCACTGGAGTCGAGATCGCATATTCAAAATCTCGTGAGAATAGAAATTACAATTGCGCGTTACTTAATCTGGCTTACGATGGAAGCGATGAAAAATGAATATTCTTGGGGTAATATGGTTGTTTCCTATGTTTGATTTTGCATGTTATTTTATAGATACCAGATAATCATTAAAAGTAAACTCTTTTGAGGAATCGCAAGTATAATATGACGTAGAATCAGATGGTAATAGGCCTTCAATTCCAATGAACAGGAAAGTCAATTTCAAAAGTGTCATTGATTCAAAAGGATGATTAGAATACCATTTTAATAAACTATTTATAGCACTTTTTCATGGGAAACCAATATCATAAACGCAACATTGAATATTATATCAGATTATAGCAGTTGTTAGAATGCCCATTACCGAACATTATAGATTTCTGGCTCGCCCAAAGGTTGACTGCATGGCACGGCATTAAGTCCGCCATTTGTACTTTCTTTGTGCACTAAAGATTAAATAAATAAATATTCAAAGTCGAACAAAACTGAGTGTACATAGAGCGTGTGTAATTGTGTATAGAGCGTTTTTAATTAAATTCTTATTTGTCACTTTGAAATTGTCATAATCACAAGGACTATTGATACAGAAGTGATTTTCTCTCATATTGCTGCGATTGGGTGATATTGATGCATCAATATCATCATCAGTCGTAATGACTGCAGTGAAAACTTCAAATACCTCATTTCACTCATCAATCCGGGTCAAAGGAACCCGCAAATCTATCTCAATGGGCGGATTACACAGATTCACAATATTAATTACCCACACAACACAAGTGTGTAATAACATATGCAACCCCATCTCATTATGAGCTTACCAGCCAGTTTATATCAATGTCGGTAATCCATCAGATATGACAATTAATAGGTGTATCCGACAAATTAGCATTACACACGTAATATACTTGCATTACCGAGCATTGATTTACATTGCTCCATTGTGCTAAGCGCTTGTATATTATTATCATAGTAATTACGCTTTGGTGTAGTAATTATCGCTGCGTAGACGGCTCGTATCTTGCTTTATTAATATGTGCGTGTTGAATAGTTCTGAGTATATCTTCTGTTAATATAGCTCATAGTTTGAAATGTCGGCATAATATGTGACAGAAACTATGAAATGATTTGTGAGAGGTTTAGGAAAAGCAGTATTTACTTGTAGTGGTACAGCGTGGTGGTTTCCTCGCTTATAGATAACTAGCTGTGCTCGCGACTTCGTCCGCGTGGAATAGTTATATTTTCCCCGTTTTTTTTACATTTTCCATTATTTCTTCGCTCCTAATAGTTGCAGCGTGATGTTATATAACCTAAAGCCTTCCTCGATAAATGGTCTATTCAACACAAAAAGAATTTTTCAATTCGGACGCGCTAATTTCAGGAACTACTGTCCTGAGATTAGCGCGTTCAAAGAAACAAACAAACTCTTCAGCTTTATAATATTATAAGATAAGATGAAAAGTAGCCCAAGTCGATATGGAGACCGATTTAAGAGAGGTAGGGCATAGCGAATCTTCGCCTGAATTGAGCTGCCCGTCCCGGAAAGGACCTCCAACCTACAGAATACATACATGGGTCGTGTTTCTACAGGTGAGTAGCAGGGGCCTGCATGGCGGTGGCAACTGACAGGTAACTGACCAGTTACTTGCCCGTTGTCACAGCGACTAGGGCTTATTTTTCGCTTTCCATCAGGCGTAGGGTAACCATTATGTCGAGCTACATAATGGTAGTAGTATAATAGTAAATTTCTCAAGCATCGGATTGACAAAATATACCAATATATAATACAAAGAAAGTTAAAGAAAACGAATCTGCAGGCGGAAAGCTAGTATTGTCATACTAAGATAAGAGACTGATAAAATATCCCAATATAGAACTTCGGTAATTATCAGCTGAATTCCATCGGTACCGCCAACATACCTACAAAGGCACCGACTCAAATACCGATAAACTTTATTAATACCGGAAAACGTGAATGCTCATCTTAGCTCCGAGTTTCGCATACGATTTGGGAAAACCTCATTTGATCCTTAAAACTTCGCTTAAAGCAGATATCTATAGAACTTAGAGCAGTTTAAGCCGCCGGATGAGATAGGAGATGACAATTTTAGGGTTAAGTTTAAAGGGTTTATATTGGAGGAAATACCTAGTATGTCTCAACGAGGCAGACTCGTTGGTCGAAAGACTAGCATAGCATAGTCGTTGGTCCAGTGGCCGGGAGCGTGTTTAAACCGCAATAATAACGATTATTTGATGATCCGCTGAAATTTTAGCTGTGCCACCATTCAACCCATTTCGCTTTTATATTGTGAAACCACATTATTTTCGTATTTAAATACTAGAAATGGCGGAAACCGCATTTTACTGTGTACTAATCTGCTTATTAAATACTAGCGACTCGCCCTCGCTTTGCTTCAGATAAAGATTATTGGCGATTGAGTAAGGATGCTAGACATCCTAGGCAAAGATTAGGATCTTTTCTAGCAATAAATGAAGCATGAATATAGCTTACCAAGATTTTTTTAAATCGCCACAGGAATGTTTGAGTTTATTCATTACAAACATACACACGCACAAAAATACGATTATTTTTCCGTTATGATAGATATCTATAAATATACAGATTGTATATTACCTATACAGTAACTTTGATAAGATTTTTTTTTCTACATTAAGTAGACGACATTTTGCCCGCTTCTTCGCCGGTAGGGTTACATTCAAATAAGTCAACGCAAAGTCATGGAAACATCATCAGTCGTCATGATTGCAGTGGAAACTTCAAATACCTCATTTCACTCATCAATCCGGGTCAAAGGAACCCGCAAATCTATCTCAATGGGCGGATTACACAGATTTCACTACACTAATTACCCACACAACACAAGTGTCTAATAACATATGCAAGCCCATCTCATTATGAGCTTACCAGCCAGTTTATATCAATGTCGGTAATCCATCAGATATGACAATTAATAGGTGTATCCGCAAATTAGGATTACACACGTAATATACTTGCATTACCGAGCATTGATTTACATTGCTCCATTGTGCTAAGCGCTTGTTTATTATTATCATAGTAATTACGCTTTGGTGTAGTAATTATCGCTGCGTAGACGGCTCATATCTTGCTTTATTAATATGTGCGTGTTGAATAGTTCTGAGTATATCTTCTGTTAATATAGCTCATAGTTTGAAATGTCGGCATAATATGTGACAGAAACTATGAAATGACTTGTGAGATGTTTAGGAAAAGCCGTATTTACTTGTAGTGGTACAGCGTGGTGGCTTCCTCGCTTATAGATATGTTGTTTTGGGTCTTTTCTATTTGTTTCTAGTGGGTTCGGGCTGATAAAATAAAACTCCAGTCTTCGAGACGTCTTCCATTTATTCTTGTTCAGTCGTCCATAGACAACCACTTATATATTTTTAATTCTATGGCTATTGCCATAGACAATAATGTTACAATAGATAATGAAAGATATATAGCCCAAGTCATTATGGAGGCCGATTTAAGAGAGGTAGGGCATAGCGAATCTTTACTCGAAGTGAACCGCTTATCCGGAAAGGACCTCCATCATATAGAGGCTGATAAAATATCCCAATATAGAACTTCGGTAATTATCAGCTGAATTCCATCGGTACCGCCAACATACCTACAAAGGCACCGACTCAAATACCGATAAACTTTATTAATACCGGAAAACGTGAATGCTCATCTTAGCTCCGAGTTTCGCATGCGATTTGGGAAAACCTCATTTGATCCTTAAAACTTCGCTTAAAGCAGATATCTTTAGAACTTGGAGCAGTTTAAGTCGCCGGATGAGATAGGAGATGACAATTTTAGGGTTAAGTTTAAAGGGTTTATATTGGAAGAAATAGTATATCTCAACGAGGCAGACTCGTTGGTCGAAAGACTAGCAAGTAAGAAGCGAGAGGGTTAAATATCGGATCGAGCTAACTATCAAAGTCACTGGGTTTTTTTGTAAAGAAATGAGGTACTTTCTGATCCGTCGGTGAAAGGTGGGTCCGATGCTAGTCCAGCGTCAGTCAGAAAGTTGGCGGTGATGCACCGGTGTGGCGCGATGACAAGGCCGTATAGCACTTTATGATAAGCAGCAATCGCGAGCCTTTATTGGAGCTCTCCAAAAGTTCAGCGCTCGACAGGCGCCCCTGGGCGCTCACACTTATGTACTTTATTACCTATATCTAGTTGGCCGCTGTGACCGAAAAACAGAGCATAGTAAAACTAAGTCGCTTTTGTTTTCTTTCTGTTTGTCCCTATGTATGCTTATATCTTTAAAACTATGCAACGGATTTCGATGCGATTTTTTTAAATAGAGGTATGCAAGAGGCAGGTTTATGTGTATGATCGCGGAACGCTAGTTATTATTATATATTAACCCGTTATCCGCTCTCCACAGCACCAAGCGTAACCCTAAGATGCTTACCGCTCGCCGAGACTTGCTTTAATTAAAAATACCTACGAAGGAGGTGGCTGCCAACTTCATTTGCCGCGGCGATTAATTGAACCGGAATAAAGCCTTCCGCGCACTTGATAGTTGGAACTCTTTGTGGCTGCTAGGGCTGTACACACGGAAATATTATTTGCATAGAAAGGCGGTCACGTCTTAACCGTCGGAGATGCGGCAAATGCCTTAAGAATGATCGCGCGCCGGTTTTGTGGAACCAACTTTCTGCGACAGTATTTCCGAACAGCTACGACTTGGGAACCTTCAAGAAATGAGTGTACCTTCTCCACTGACCGGGGCGAGAAGCATTTTTTCCTAAATTATTACGATGATGGCCAGGGCGGCCTTGTCATCATCACCGGACTGTTGGGGGAGCAGAAGGCTCTCATGACTCGGTAGCTCAAGAGATTTGTATACTGAAATCGTACAAAGGGCGAGACGCAAGGTCTGGCACGCCGAATCCCGCAGAAACGTGCGTGATTTTGGCTCTAGAGAACAGCTCGTGAGCTCGTCGAACGCACGAAAAGAGGCCGAAAGTTGAATGGATGCGTACGCGTCTCCATACAAAATCGTTGTTTTCTATGGACAAACGCTGAATAGAGCTGAAGAAGTGTGTTTAGCCCTTAAAATTCGACCTGAATTGTGATTTTTTATAATTCGAGGAACTAGAATATTGGTTAGCAGCCCTATAAAGTCTAGAGCGAGCGGGCGGATATTGGCGAGCGGCGCCATAGACAACGGGACCTGTTGTGGCCAATTTTCTATTGAGATTGGCTGTTTTCATACGAAATTTATCTATGGGGAAGTTTTCTAAATCACAAACATTGCTCCGATCACAATTTTTTTTTTTTTTTTTTCAATAGCTGATTTCATGCAAATAGTGGAACTTAATGCTAGGAGCATTATCTATCAGTCAATCTTTAAATCATGCAGAGAGTTGAATGGGCACAGTTACAAATGAGCCACAAAGCTATTCCATTCCTTATTGTACAAAATAGAATTACAGGAAAAAGATTGACATACTAATAGGGCCATCTTATCTACTGAAGAGACGAGTAATGCCACGCAAAAGTGTAATAAATGTATGTAAATTAGCATGATTCATGAAAAGATACTCATTATCTTTTTTGACCTCGACAAAGTGAACAGATACCAGAAAAGTAGGTAGATTTCTGCATTATAGAAACAGTAGGTTGTATTCGGCTGCTCTCTCACAGCCGAAATAGCTCAGTTGGGAGAGCGTTAGACTGAAGATCTAAAGGTCCCTGGTTCAATCCCGGGTTTCGGCATAACGAGACCACCATATGTTGTTCTTTTACCGTTTTTTTTTATTTATATAACCATTTTAAAGCGAAATTTTGCGAAATTAATTTCATTATTACAACATGTGAAAAACATGATCTTGTTTTTAAAGAAATGGCATAACGGGGCCGAGGGTTTAAACGTTTCAACCGAATGTATTCTATCTTTGTTAAGTTTGAAGAGTGAAAATTGTAATCTTAATAATTTCCACACGTAATAATAATTATATCAAATGTTAAGAAGGGTTAATTTTGCTATGCAGCTGCACTACGAGTATGAAAGTTGATATTTTGTTAATTTTATTGTAAACATGAATATGAAATACTCATATGTGTACACATTCTAAAACTTAAGTTGTATGGAATCAGCGTGAGAACAACTACACAACTTGCTTGCCGGTTTCTTCTGAGTAGAAAGATGCTTTCCGAACCCGTGGTAGTTTGACGATTTGTAAGTGATTTCTTTAAAAGCCTATACGAATAAACATTATTTTGATTTAAAATGAAACTTCGTTTACAATCGTTTCCGAAATGAAAAGGATCCTTTTCTCTCTCTCAAAATACTTGTTACATTTACCCCCGCTGGTAAAAAGTATCATATTTTAAATTTTCTTTTTATACATTAGCTTCCCACAGACTACATGCTGCTTGAGCAGTCAATGAAACCCAAGAAATATGAACGATCCACAACAAACACATAGCGCTCTGTTGAGTGCTCACACTGATTCTAGTATTTACGGCCAATATAATTTAATCATATCATAAATCATTGAATAGCACAAGTAAGCATCCGTAAACACGAATATCTGTTTAATCAGTCGTCTGTGTACGTGATGCAGTCACCACTAAACGTTACAGATAGCCATAACATCAGCGACAACGCCGCGATACAATACAAATAACGAATGGCCCCATCGACCGACATTCGCCGACCGCTATCGGACTATAAGCGATACAGTGGCAGTACAGCGGCCATTTGCCGATGTACGCCATTTTGTCAACGTGTGAGTGACAGTTGAGTGCTTCATACAAACGAGTGAGTCTTTACAATTTAGCGGGAAGAAGTGCCTTTTTTATAAATAATCAATCCCATCGACCGACATTCGCCGACAGCTATCGGAATATAAGTGACTAGCAGTGCCCGCGACTTCGTCCGCGTGGAATAGAGTTTCATCCCGTTGGAGGTAGAATTGGTCAAAATCCTTTCTTAGCGGATGTCTACGTCATAACATCTACCTGCATACCAAATTTCAGCCCGATCGGTCCAGAGGTTTGGGCTGTGCATTGATAGATCACTATGTCAGTCAGTCAGTCAGTCAGTCAGTCACCTTTGAGTTTTATATATTTATATAGATATAGATAGAAGATAGAAGATATATCTGTGGCAGTATAGCAGACATTTGCCGAACGACGCCATTTTGTTAACGTGTGAGTGATAGTTGAGTGCTTGCTAACGAGTGAGTCTTTATGATTTAGTGGGAAAAAGTGCCTTTTTAATAGACTATCAAGTTCTCTTTTTAATAATAATAGTGATTAAGACAAATAAAGAATGACCCCATAGACAGGCATTCGCCGACCGCTATCGGTAGCGATACATCTGTGGCAGTACAGCGGCCATTTGCCGAGGGACGCCATTTTGTCAACGTGTGAGTGACAGCTAAGTCATCATCATCAGCATGTCGCAGTCCATTGTTGGACATAAACGTCGCCAGTTGTTCGCTACTTTGGGCAAGGCTTTACCCATAATCGCCACGCTGGGTTGGCGATCATAGGATTCATAGGACGTAGTTTCTTGCTCCGGTAACGCTGCTGCCTGGAGCTGCTCATCGGAACGTTTTTATTTAGCTGCACCTGCAATTGCGATGGTATAACCATATGTACCTGACGTAAGTACCTGACGATTCATAAGTACTTATCATATAAATATCATAGATCTAGATGAATAAAGATGTTTTTTAATTAAATACAAAAAATTGAATTATTTTATTTCACTAATGCATTTCTCAGTTCTTTAACTTGTTAAGACCGCAATGAAAGCATAGAATTAATTAACAACCTTTTGTCTCTCCGACGGGACACGCAATTAAAACTGCGGTCACTATTGTATCTCCTTTTTTTTTTTTTTTTTTTTTTTTTTTTAAATTTCAAAATTCTTTATTTCATAACATACCATTTTTACAAATCAGTTTTGGTGTACCTACCTTTTAAGTATGTAAAATACTTGTATTAGGTGGACACCGCCCATCCAGACCTTATTTAATACAGTAAGTTAGAATTTAAATTATTTATATATATAACATTTTAAAAGAATAGAATAATTACTGTCTCAATCAGAATATTTGTATGTGGTGCATGTTTAAGTGTGTATATGTGTGTGTGTGTGTAAGTGTACCTATGTGTGAAAAAGAGAAATGTGTGGTGTATGTGCATGAGTGTGGATGTGAGAAATAGAATATATAATATATTATAATATAATAATGAATGAATAATTATTTATTTGTTTCTTTTACGCTAGTATTTTATGCCGTTAACATATATTTATTTATTTTTACTTCATTAGTTTGTATACACGTACTTTAATTTTTAGAATTTATCTTTGCATTTGAATTTGTACTTAAGTAAATTTATCCTCGTATATGTATTTAGACTTATATTATTATTTTAGAAGATTTTCCGTATCTACGTAACTTAGTGATTTTAACCAGGGTAATATTTTACTTTTACAGTGGTGGCTTGTGAGTGAATAAATATTTAATATTTTGTTTAATTTATTATATACTCGACCCACTTGCCTTTCAAATTGTCTGGAGGCAAACACTGTTTTAGCTGATTTAGTGGATATGACTCTATCCTTTCTTCTCCTATTTAGTATGCAGGGGTTATAGCCAATAGTTTTATGTAGCTTTAAAATAGAAAAAAGTACGTATAATTTTCTTACTGTAAGTAGGTTAGCATATTCATAGAGTCTTTCGGTCGAAAATCGAAAAGGTAGGAAATACATGACTTTTAACAAACGCCTTTGTGTCCTTTCTAGTTCCAAAATTTTGGTTTTAGTAGCACCTCCCCATATAACAATCCCATAGCTAAGAACTGACTGAGCGATTGCCACATAGATTTTACTAATCAAGTCCTTGTCTGTAACATGCCTTAGTTTTTTGAAGATCCATATTAACATCCGAATCCTTTTTATTAACATTTCAAGATGTGCATGCCAGGTCAGATGTGAGTCTATAATCAATCCTAGATATCGAGTTGAGGTCACTCTTTCAATAGGCTGACAGTCACATATTGTTTGCATATCTCCTTGTAAAATGAACTTTGTTTATTCCAAGTATGATGTAGTGTGTGTACCTACGCTTGCTCGCAGTTATGAAGTTTCGACTTGCAGTAAATGAATTAGGTATATCAAGTATTTTCAGCTGGGAATATGCAACAAAAATGCTTTCGTGTATTTACAAAATTATCGTAACTCTGACGCCTAACTGAGAATGGGTATAGCTTACCCTAAGTGTTGCGGAGGTCTGATGGCAGTCGCTCTGTGTAAAAGCTTAGCCCTCGCCAAATCTCTCAGTTTGGGAAGCCGACCCTGAGACAATCGGGAAAAAGGCTAGGATGATGATGACTAAATTATTGTAAATGAGACAAAAATATAGGTACCTACTATAAACAGTGAAACAAAACCAAACACACATACGTTGCACGCACAAAAAAAGTTCAGACAGATGTCTATGTATGTAGCACGACATCATCGGTGACATCGTATCTCTTTCTATCTAGCCAAATCTAGTACTTTTGGTACTTGACAACTTGTCACCACCCTGGGCAGGCGGGTTGGCGACCGTAGGGCGTAGCTTCTCGCTCCGGTGACGATGCTTCCCGTCATCGGTCTGTGGTATTTAGCTACACCTTCAATCGTGGTTGTTATACCGCCACCAGTCGGTTGCCAGCGCCTCGTTTGTCATTCGGCAGAATGCACCACAGGCAAGTGAGGTTGGCTTGGAGCGAAATGATTATAGGCCCTTACATACCATCATTTGAGTATCTGCAAATTCCCAATTGCCACCGGTGGCTGGATACAGGGAAAAAAGGTCAGGTGGCAGCCGTGACTTTCGAGAGAACCAGATTTGTCAAGTGGGTGCTGTGGCAATTAGAGTCGCGCCGCTCGCCGGAGCCAAGTTTTAATGACCCCTACCGACAACAAGATAAGAGCGACCAACTCGCCGGGCTGTTTAATTTAATAACTTGCACTTTGACCGTTCCTCTGCGAAGTGGGGTCTGATGTACCCTAGACATTAAGTTTTTGACAGTGTAACATTTGGAGCAAATGGAGAAAATAAAACCTACTACGATCTTAAGTTCACCTTCTAAGCGTGACTAAGGGAAGACTTTGAGGGGAATCAAAACAATTTATAATACCTATTGTTATCGAATAATAGGAGAATGACGGAAACATATAAGTAAAATGTATATTTAAATACAAAAAAAAACAAGTCAAGGCGATCAAACGACTATTGAAACATACATGACAAGATCTTGCATAAAAAGGTGGCACAGTCAGTTGCCAATAGTAATGATTTTTTGTAGAATGAATGCGTGTTGGTTTATTTTGGGCTAAAAAGTAAAAAAAAAGCAGTTTTTTTTTCTGCCCATATTGATAGTTTTACACGGTGTTGAAAGTAGATACAAATATATTTTTAAATTTTTGTCCATTTTCAACGCCTACAATAAAGCAGCCTAGTTCTGGCTGCTTATGTAAAAGATATAGAAAAAATCTATTCCATGCGTCAAGCGATTAAAAGTACCCTTAAATTGCCCTCAGGTACATTTATTCGGCCGACGCACAGAGGGTTAAGTCGGCAACCCAGGTATACACAATCGGTAGACGGAACGCTTTAACCTGAACTCAGGAATCGTCAGAACTTTTGATAAGGGCAGAGTTCCGTTTGTAATATTGCGCAATAAGTGTTTGTAATAACCGCTCGTTATAGTTGCGATATTTTTGTTATAAGCAGAAATGTAAGCGAATTTCATTCTCAAATGTGTGTAGTGAAGCCTGTTATTGAATTAAACTGACTATTCAGTAGAAAGTCTTGACCGTTCTAAGCTAAGGACGGTTATACTTATATTGACGACCATTCGGTACGATCCCCGCACATTACTAACATTCGTGTGCATGAACAAACATATGTCTGCTTGTATTGATCTTGGTGTTTGATATGTATAATATATACAAACTTATTAAAAAAAAAGTGTTCTAAACTAAATTTATTAGTTGTCTAGTAGCCATAGTACAAGCTTCGGCTTAGTTTGGGATTAGATGGCGCTATGTGGACCATCGTGGCATGTTTTGGATTATTTATTGACACAAGCCAACCCGGCCAGTTGCGAACCAAACTAATCGTCAAATGAATAAATACATCTTTACCACTCATACTCATATCAAATTCAATCTCCGTGACATACCTTCTCCGAGCCTTTCACTTCAGACATTTGCTACGAAAGCGCTACGACCGTAGCGTTACAAGTGCTACACCGTTTGCTATGCGACTACGAAATGTGAGAGTATCGTAGTCAAACATAAAAAAAAATGTATTACAAAAAACAATTTTTAGGTTGCATTTTATTCCGTTAGCCTTTTAGGGTTTCATACCGTACTCTGCTTGTAAATTGCCCACTGTTATGGAAATTCGATGGATCGGTGGATGAATTTGACGTCCATACTTAAAGTTATCTAATTTGATCCATGCCACGCGACACTTCTCCCTTTAAAATAGGCCTTACAAAAACATTGGAGTGCAGCATGGGTCAAACCAGCACGATTTCATGATAAGTTTGAATTCGGGTTCATACCTGAAACAAGAGAAATAATTTATAATTAACTAGCTTTTGCCCGCGACTTCGTCCGCGTGTTTAAATTTATACATACAAAAGTTTTTTCCCGCTAACTCCCGTTCCCGTGGGAATTTCTCAAAATACAGCCATAACTAAACTTTATATTTACTAAGGTACCTGCATGCCAAATTTCAAGCGTCTAACTTAAGCGGTTTAGATTTTTCATACAAAAGGATTTTCCCGCTAATTCCCGTTCCCGTGGGAATTTCGGGAATTCCTTTCTTAGTGCACCCCTACGGTACCTAAGCTACGTCCCTTCCAAATTTCAAGTGCCTACGTTTAGCCGTTTGGGCTGTGCGTTGATATGTCAGTCAGTCAGTCAGTCAGTCAGTCAGTTTCTCCTTTTATATATATAGATAACATAACAATAGGTGAGTACAGGTTGTATACTTAGTCTCGGAATATTTATTTATTGATTACTTGCGATATTGTTTCTTAAATTTCTTGTAAGGGATGTAAGGGAGCGGCCGATCATCTTTTCGCTCTTAGCCAATCTCACTTGCCCGTGGTGCATCCTGCATAATTGAAGGTGTAGCTAAATAGCACAGACCGATGACGGACAGCAGCGTCACCGGAGCGCAGAGCTACGCCCTGCGATCGCCAATTCGCCTCCCAGGGTGGCGATTATGAGTAAAGCCTCCATTTCTTTGCCCAAAGCGGCGATCAACTGGATATGTCTATATCCAGCAGTGGACTAGGATAGGCTGACAACGATGGTCTTAAATTAACAGTTTTCATTCCCAAACAAAACAGTTAAAGTGTTGCCTACACTGGTATGTATCTACCGTTTCTCGCAACCGGCAAAGAACTGTTGACCTCTAAGATAAAACAAGCCTCCGACCCTCTTTCCTGCTACAATAGCATTGCGCACGAATGCACGGGGCAAGATTGGGCCAAGTGCACGCCGCTGGCGGTACATGTAGGGTTGCCACAGTTAAAAATAAACAATAAAAGTGGCGCGGGCAGTGGTTTTCCCTCACATTTTTTTATAGTAGCTCGACATAATGGCTTCCCTACGCCTGATGGAAAGCGAAAGAGAAGCGCAAGTCGCTGTGACAACTGGCAAGTAACTGCTCAGTTACCTGTCAGTTGCCACTACCATGCCGGCCCAACCCTAACCCCCACGAGCTCCGGAAATCCTACTCACCAGCAGAAACACGACCCAGAGGTTATTTGGCTGCGGTATTCTATAGGGTGAAAGTCCTTCCCCGGACGGGCAGCTCAATTCAAGCGAAGATTCGCTAGGCCCTACCTCTCTTGAGGTGATGACATGATCGAAAGCGAAAGAGAATACCGTCTCTGCGGCAATGGATGAGTAGCCAAATAATATAATAATAACCCAATACCAAACATGCCACGCTGTACCGAAGCTTGTACCATGGGTACCAGACAAGTGGTAAACTTACTTAGATACTGTTTTTTGTATTTCGTCGAGTGTCCGTTGGTCTTTGACTTAGTCGACTTACTCTTATCTGTCATCCCATGGAATCCATAACATTTTACCAGAATTGAAAGACTTGACAATCGGAATGCAAATTGAGCACCTATCGGATAACTCCACATCCTGCGTTCTTTAGGCGCCCCGCCTACAAACAGCATCTCAGTGGGCCTTCAAGGTGAGGGCGACAGGCGCGGTGGATTTGTCCTAAAACCAGTCGACCTAACATTTGCATAACACCGCTTACCATCAGGTGAAATGAGGTCATCCTGAAGGGTCTTGTTATAATAAAAAACCTTTTTAAATTTTTTAGACATGGTACTTTTTTCTACAACAAAATGTTCTTAAGCTACATATTCTTGTGTTGGCTATCAACCCTGCGCACCGGAGCGTTTATCGCCCTCGTTACGTCACACAGTACCACGTGATGTGCCTACTTAAATAGGACTTAAACTAAATGAACAGACCGAACCTCCAAAAAGGTTTCTTTATCTTAGTCCCATTTCAGTTAAGTCAAGAATCGTCACACCACGACATTGTGCAAATTAACTAAATTGAAGGGATTTTTGGCGCATCGGAGCGAAAAGGTACGTCTTGATCGCCAACCCGCCTGCCCAGGGTTGAAGAGTCATAATGGCGATTATGAGTAACACCTGAAGGTTTTATGAGTAACACCTAAAGGTTTTATGAGTAACACCTGAAGGTTTTACTCATAATCGCCATTATGAGTAAAACCTTCAGGTGTTTGCCCAAAGTGACGAACAATTGGAGAGACCTATGTTCAGCAGTGGACTGCGGTAGGCTGATGATGAAAGGGATTCCTACTGTTTTATATAAAAGCACAGTAGAGATAGTCTCCCGTCGCCTGTTGGAAAACGAAAGAGAAGCCCAAGTCGCTACGGTGACGTACAAGTAACCAATTTATCAGTTGCCACCGCATGTAAGCTGTGGCAACCGACTGACCCCTAAACTGAACCGACGTCACTTTACGGTGATTTTAGTTTGGTCGTTGCAGCAATATCGAAATATTCTACTGAACCAGCCCTTGGTTTAATTGGAGTGACTTTGTCTTCTGATCCAAGGGTCGTGGATTCCATCCTCACAATACAAGCGTACCCTTCTGCGCATTTATTGAAACAAAATATTTATATATTGACAGGCTCGGTGGCTCATTTGGTAGTGCCCTCTGCCTTCTGAGCCAAGGGTTGTGGGTTCGATCCCCGCACAGTACAAACATTTGTGTGCATGAACATGTCTGTTTGTATTGGTCTGGGTGTTTTCTATGTATAATATGTATTTATTTACAAAAAAAAAAGTATAAAAGTAAGTTTATCAGTTGTCTAGTACCCATAGTACAAGCTTCGGCTTAGTTTGGGGCTAGGTGGCGCTGTGTGGCCCAGCGTGGCATGTCTTGGGTTATTTATATAGGTGGCGTCCTGAGTGAAACGCCTATAGTGAGAGCCTAGTGAGACTAAGGAAACTTACCAACTAGTACCAAACATTTCACCGTTTAAAAAGGAAAAAGTTTATAAAAAATGACCAAACAAAACAAACAGCCACGAATTACACCTGAAACTCCCCGGCCGTCACTAAAATGAACTCTCAAGATATGAAACTGACACCTTTTCCCCCCTTAAATTTCCTACCTGACAATCAAAATGACAGATGTCAACTCCGCAAACGACCGGGAATTTTTTTGTTTTAGGATATTTTCACATTCATGCCGATATTGAAAGTGGAATTTCTGTTAAAATTTCATCTAGTAAAAGTTGGACGTGATATTTTGGCGTTTTATTGCATAATAGTTTTGTTTTTTTTTTGCCTGGCTTTGTAATCCCGAGGTCCGGTTGGAAATGAAATACGAAAATGTGAAAGGAAAATTTTGGATAAATATCGTTTGATATCATCACACGGATGTTTAGATGTTTTTAACCAATTCGGGTGGGTTTTTTTTTATTGTTGTATGTATGATACCATATATATCTTGTATGTATGATACCAAGAATTGTGAACCGATTTGAATAATTCTTTTTTTGTTTGAAAAGGTGTTTTTAAAGGAATTCTTAATTGGAGGAAGACGGTTTTTTTCTAACAACTTTTTGGTAGGCACAACCCGGAAATCGAACCCGAAATCTCTTGGGTTTCAGGCAGCACCTGGGATATTAGTTCTATGAAGCAGTTACAGCAAAGCATGCTTATTAGGACTTACAATAAATACATTGGCTTTGAGATATTTAATTAAACACTAATTGTTCAGTCCCTCGCGATAGCTTAAAGCTAGCAAAGTCTAGACTTTGTTAGTCTTTACGTAAACTGAGTTAATTAATACTACTCACAAAGCTGAATTTCAGTCACAGTGGGAAATTTAAATTAGTACTAGCTGAATACATAGAAGATATTAAAGAGTATGAGTAGGTAGGTACAGTCAGCATGAGATATATGGGAGTGCTTAAGCTGAAATAGCATCAAAATCTGAATAATAGGCGAGACTCTGGCAATCCATTGCTGATGGTTTAAACATGATTAAAAATGTAGTTAAATACTATAAACCTATGACGGGCAGCAGCGTCACCGGAGCGAAAAGTCACGCCCAACCCGAATATGCAATTGTCAAATAGAACTAAACATATTAATTATCATAATATGTTCAATAACCAACGTGATCCTTATCGAAGCCAAATAACCATATCACTATTGCTTTACAGTACATTATTCTTTAAAAACACAGCGATTTTGTGAGAAAAACACCAGCGCTCGCAAGACGCTAGCAGGATAGACGCATAACCCTACATGAAGCAATATGTATTGTTTATTCTTTCGACAGCCAATATAAAACTGTAACAGTTTAATATAACAATGTTGATAGCCAAATGTCGTTTTAAACATGTGAACAGTATGCAATATTTAATTTACTGTTCCATACATGGAGTGGAGCCAATGAGTGCCGTAAGTGGGACGACGGGGCTGCCAACTCGCCCCTCCCGTGTCATACTGTGAAGGAACATGCCAAAAATATTTGTGTTACACTGTACTTTTGAAATTGTCTTAGTATATTGATCCTTGAACTGTGATAGATAGGGTCGATAGCACTGAAGCACAGAAATGTATGAAGGATAGAACAGCCGTCACAAGTCACTTCAAATCACGTTTCTAAACGTGTTTAGAATAGGAACCCTTCGTTAGGGGTCTAGGTCTTAAAAAATGTTCGCGATGGTATATACCATTAATGTACCTAAGAGAAAGACATATGTGTAGGAAGATATCATCATCATCAGCCTATCGCAGGCCATTGCTGGACATAGGCCTCTCCAGTTGCTCGCCACGCCAGCTGGAGGCTTTACCCATAATCGCCACGCTGGGCAGGCGGGTTGGCGATCGCAAGGCACAACTCTTCGCTTCGATGACAAGCTGCCTGTCATCAGCCTTTGGTATTTAGCTACGCCTTAAATAGCTCGTTAGTTATTGTTACTATACGGGCAGTTGACGGTGGCTTGCAGCGAAAAGATGATAGGTCGCTTCCTCATAAAGTCTTTCTTCTTTGGCCTCGCCTTTTCCCGTTACGCGGGGTCGGCTTTCCTGGTGCTGAGGCGCCACTTTTTCCGCTGGTGTGCGTCGTCATCCGAAAGCCCCAACTGTTTCATGTCTTTGCGGACGTTCGTCATCTACGTAGTTGGGGGCCTTCCTCTCCCTCTCTCCTTTGTAACCATGGAAAGGCACTTCTTCATAAAGTAGATATAGTTTTTTTTAATTAGCCTTTGGTGTCCCACTGCTGAGCGAAGGCTCCCGATTGACAGTCACATTTTGCCATGATAAGATATATACGTAGTTAACCCTTAATAAATAATGCGCCCGTGGAAAGCCGGGGCGGGTCGCCAGTAGAGCTTAAAATAAACGCGTCTCGGGTAGTCTTTAACTAGACCTCGGAAAGCCGCTCAGTAATTTCCATTGTCAAACGAATGTACGGAATATTTCGAACGCGACTGATTTTCACGTGGGCACAACTTTTAATGGGAAAACTTAGGTGTCAAGCGAGAAGTACTTGATATTTTGTAGGGCCGCCTTCACAAGACAAGAAGTGGAATCCTTAAAATAAAAAACCGGCCAAGTGCGAGTCGGACTCTCGCACGTAGGGTTCCGTACCACTATACAGCTAAATAAATGTTTTTCTTTACGTTTTATTATATTGGAGTTAATTAAATGAAAAGATTAGGTAATTTGATTTATGACGTTTAAAAAAAAACTGCTGGCTAGATTTCATTCAAACCAAATTTCGTTAGTAGTTTTCATAGTGATACACATGATATATTTTTTTCAGTTTTATCATGCCCATATTTTAGAAGTTACGGGGGGGGGGGGGGACACTCATTTTACCACTTTGGAAGAGTCTCTCGCGCAAACTATTCAGTTTAGAAAAAAATTATGTTAGTAACCTCAACATCATTTGTAAATACCTATCTATAGATACCCCACACGTATAGGTTCAATGAAAAAAAAAATTTCAGTTTCAGTTCTATGTATGGGGAACCCCAAAAATTTTGGATTCTTTTCTGATTTTATTTTAAAATCTTAATGCGGTTTACAGAATACATCTACGTACCAAATTTCAATAATGTAGCTCTTATAGTTTTGGAATAAACTGGCTGTGACATACGGACGGACAGACAGACAGACAGACAGACAGACAGACATGACGAATCTATAAGGGTCCCGTTTTTGCCATTTTGGCTACGGAACCCTAAAAACCGGCCAAGTGCGAGTCGGACTCTCGCACGTAGGGTTCCGTACCACAACAGCTAAATAAATGTTTTTCTTTACGTTTTATTATATTGGAGTTAATTAAATGAAAAAATTAGGTAATTTGATTTATGACGTTTAAAAAAAAACTACTGGCTAGATTTCATTCAAACCAAATTTCGTTAGTAGTTTGCATAGTGATACACATGATATATTTTTTTCAGTTTTATCATACCCATATTTTAGAAGTTACGGGGGGGGGGACACTCATTTTACCACTTTGGAAGAGTCTCTCGCGCAAACTATTCAGTTTAGAAAAAAATGATGTTAGTAACCTCAACATCATTTTTAAATACCTATCCATAGATACCCCACACGTATAGGTTCGATGAAAAAAATTTTTTTCAGTTTCAGTTCTATGTATGGGGAACCCCAAAAATTTTGGATTTTTTTCTGATTTTATTTTAAAATCTTAATGCGGTTTACAGAATACATCTACGTACCAAATTTCAATGATGTACCTCTTATAGTTTCGGAATAAACTGGCTGTGACATACGGACGGACAGACAGACAGACAGACAGACAGACAGACAGACAGACAGACAGACAGACAGACAGACAGACAGACAGACATGACGAATCTATAAGGGTCCCGTTTTTGCCATTTTGGCTACGGAACCCTAAAAATGGTTTTTCATTGGGTCATTTGGTGTTGGTGAACTTTTCTTCTGTGCAAGTTTTGTCCACTGCCATGCCCGGCCCAACCCAAGCCCCCCACGAGCTCCGGAAACCCTACTCACAAGCAGAAACACGACCCGGAGGTCATTTGGCTGCGGTATTCTATAGGGTGGAGGTCCTTTCCCGGACGGACAGCTCAATACGAGCGAAGATTCGCTATGCCCTACCTCTCTTAAACACTACTGTGTCGATTTGCCTTTAGTCCGGTACACGTAAGACTTTCTGTACTCTATAGTACGAATGCCGATTGCCTGCATAGCATTTTCATGGCTTCTTAAGCCTACACGCGTAGTTCTATTAAAGAAAGGTGAAGTAGGGATAAGGTTTGGGAGTTCTTCAAAGCATTCACCATTTATTACTTAGAGATATTTGATCTTTTGCTTACGACAAACTTTAGGGCAAACTAGTCGTAATATAGCTGTTTCAAACAATGGCAAAAGCCGACGTTAATAGTTTACGAGTCTCCAAAACTAAATTTTTTTTTTAAAAAATCGTTCACCGTCGAATTCCCCAATGCGAACCTAACTTTACGTTAACGTGAACTTTTTGTTTACCCGGCTATAGGAGTGCTCTCGAACAAAGGATATACATATAAATATATTTAACTTTATGTACTACGGATCGGAATCGGGAGTGCCGTTCGCTTGTTTTATTGCTCGATTCTTAATTAAGTTTTTATTATTTGCTCCTGGAGTTCTTGTAGGCAGTCAGTGTGTCCTTTGCCAGCCAGTTTGAGGCAGGTCGATATTTGGAACAGCTGTTCCTTTCACGGAACAGTGAGGGAATTAATTGAACTGGGTTCCAGTGGGATGTTAGGCGTGAATTACCAGCCTGACATGGGAAAGTAGGAGATAGTTCTGGTCTCTATTTCTTCTCAGTCGTATACTCTTGACAGAGTAGTCGTGGTCACGTGTGTCTCCCGGTAACGTCTTACTACCGTTCTCCATCTGTCTCTGGTGGAAGCCTGTCTTGCACATTCATTGAGAGGCTTCTGCTTTTAAGCGGAAAAATAGAAACGCCTTTATTTTCGCTTCTGCCAAAATAACCTTCAAATTTTAAAGTAGCTTAATGGTTTTCAGTCGCTAGAAAATAGAAAGGAAACTTAAGTTTCCTTTTTTTGTTCAACTTAAGTTGCTGCGGCAAAAGACAAGTCACCAAATAAGTAAGTAGTTACCGCCTAACAACACCTGTAAAAGACGACCGAAGTCACGTCATCGTGTTTCACCGAGGATAGAGTGATCACCAACAAGACGGGTAAATCCTATACATCATCATAATCAGCCTATGATCGCACTCCAGTGCTGGACATAGACCTCTCTTGTTGTTCACCACTTTGAGCAGACAAACACTTGGAGGTTTTACTCATAGTCGCCATCCTGGGCAGCCAGGTGCCAATCATAATTAAATCCTACTGCTGGCTAAGTAACTCAAATCCCAAGGAGTTATTTAATCAATTCTTACTACGGGAAGATATAGGACGGTGTTTCATATCCTTCGCACGAAATATACATGATATACGCCTATCAGTCACCTGACCCCCGCAAATTAGACTCGCCCAGCCAACCTAATTTGGGTCTAACAATTTAATTTCGAGCTCAACGCCTGTGCAAATAATAAATTGATTAATAATTCAACGTGACACTTTGTTTGTACGGGCAGGGGACTGAATAATGAATCTCGACCGTGCTAGACGGGTGAAATAACGAGATTATTTGCTATGATGAAACTTGAAGTTACTATGCGAAGGTTGTGACCGATAAAATATGAGGTAAGATATAGTAGGGTAGCAAAACATACCCTGGACCAAAATTTTATCGGCAACCCATGTGCATTATATTTATTGACATATTCAATAGGCTATTATGGCTAAAAATTGTAATTAGTCCGTCTTTTAGCTTATTAAAAAATAAAAGACACGTATTTTTTTATTTGTAAATTAGACTAAGAATTACAAAGTTATAGCGCGTTGAAATTACGCGTGACGTCACTCGGTGAGGCATTTTTACGGGAGCGAGTGACGTCAAAGACTCCCACTCCTAACTTTTGATGCCTTGTATCTTTGCTATTGTTTATTTGAATGAAAAAAGGAAAAATACGTGTCTTTTTGATCTGCATTGCGTTTAGCTTGTTTTTTTGACAAGCGAAACCATAAAAACAATGGCAGCCAATTCACAAAAACCTTCATTTGGACTACATTCACTCACAAACTCTTCGCCCTATACAATCCTGCAGACAATCTCATACGTAGTTACAGCGAATACATTTTCTAGTTAAACAACTAGTTCACTCATACCAAATTTAATTACAACGAGCGCTGCACGGTAAATGCATAAATTGAATGCGGCTCACGCGGGACCGAAGAGGGTGTGAATCTGGTTATTGTTAGCGCGCTGTAGTGTCGGGTACAAGGGCTCGTCGCAGCACTGCGGGTTTAATTGTAAGGCGTGAACGGTTCAAATCAAGCAGCAATTATAAAATTGTGATGATGTTCCTGAACGTCTGCAAAGATTATTTTTTCTAAATGAATACTACAGCCAAGGCAGCCTTGTCATCATCATCGCGGTGATGATGACAAGTCCGCAAGACCGGTGCACCGGTCTGTAGGGGGAGCAGAAAGCTCACACTAAAGTTGAATGGTTAATTTCAGTCAGTAAAATGACAAGTGCAACTGTCACTTATACAACTTCGGGAAGAGACTCCGGTGTCCAAGAAAACGACGGATGAGATATAACATCCGATTGTATTATTACTTATGTCAAATATTCATTCAACATTGAAAACAAGAAGAACTTAATTATTCCTCTTTAAAAAAACTAAACTAGGAGATTCAACGGGACCGGGCTAAATCAAGCAGCAATTAGAAAATTGTGGTGTTTCCCAACTTTTACAAAGAAATTTTAATGCACTCGTTATTGTTGTGAATCTGGTTATTGTTAGCGCGCTGTAGTGTCGGGTACAAGGGCTCGTCGCAGCACTGCGGGTTTAATAATTAAAAAGGCGTGAGCGGTTCAAATCGAGTAGCAATTAGAAAATTGTGGTGTTTCCCAACTTGTACAAAGAAATTTAAATGCACTCGTCACATCATGACGTGTCATTTTAACCGATTTCAAAAAAGAGGAGGAGATTCTCAATTCTATTGAATACTTTTGTTGTTGTATGTGTGGTATCACATATTTCCGAGAATTGAGAACCGATTTGAATTTTGATATGGTCTCATTGTCACCATAATGAAGTCATTTTTTATGCTAAAAAATGCTATTATTAAAACTTGACTTTGGTGAAAGCTCCGCGTTATGTACGCGCGGGATCGGGGGTCCAAAGATAAAAAAAAGCTGTCACTTTGACACTCGGTGTACAGGTGCGGCCAGAGATCAAGTCGCTTTTTTGTTACTTTAATTTGGGTAAGCAATTTGCTGTATTTTAAGCATTTTGTGTGCTGACAGTTTTGCCTCAATATGTATGGTATGTTCAGATGACAAGGGTTCGAGGCGCTTTTTTTTCATTATTCAAAAGTTGTTAAAGAATAAGTCACGACGGTCGAACGACCAGGCATTAAGATTACTAACTCCAAGGAATCCTAATGACTCCCCTTTAAAATAACGAAACTAGGAGCTTTAACTGGACCGGGCTAAAGACGACCCTTTGGCCGAACGTTAATTACACCGAAACTTTACTGGTTGCGATCCGGAAACGCGAATGGAATGTCCTACTCCAAGACTGAGCTTAAGTTTACGAATTCAGGTCGTGCTAACGGTCCTATAGATACTGTGCCTAATAATATTGCACTCCTGGCCAAATTTTAGCGAATATGGTCACAGGTAACAAATTCTTTGAATACAGGGAGCTTTACGAGCTAGTCCTACCTAAGATTATTGAGTACGCTTACATACTTGGCTAAGTAAAGTAGGCAGAGTATATTTTTATCTTTTTTAACCCACGATTTGCTACCCTGGGCCACACATCGCCACCTAGCCCCAAACTAAGCCGAAGCTTGTACTATGGGTACTAGAAAACTTATACACTTACTTATACTTCGACTACTACATACGAAATACGAATCGGGTTATCAGGAAAAAAAATGTCAGTGGCGAAATAATATTACTTTACTAGTGGTCAGTGATTATTAAATTTAAATAATAACTCTAAAAACATATTCAACAAGCATTTTAACAATTAGACAATCTGTCTTTATTATATTAATAAAAAAAAGTCATTCGCAAGTCAAACATTTTTCTATTTTATAACCATTTGCCCGCCGTTGAAACATGAAAAAAACTACCCAATCTACAGTTGAATGCTCACAGAGAATATTTCAGGCGAGGCACTCTGAAATCAATTTAAAAACCATGCGGCGAGCTGGGGCGACTGTCAAAACCCATAACAGACCCACAGTGTAGATGTGAACAGTGACGTAACACGTCACCACGTTCTAAGCAACACAGGCTTAAAATAAACACACATCGTCAATAGTGAAAGTGCCAATATTTTTTTTATAATTTGAAATTGATAATAATTTCATGAATACGTAACAGAGATAGTGTTTCGTTAAATTTCACATTTCAACCATATTAAATATTCGTTCACCTTCAAATATTTTTGCAGTAGGTAAGAGTCTCACGGCCGTATTCACTAATGTTGCTACGTGAACGCACGCAAAACTATGTTTTGTACGCAGGTACCCAAAAACCTACAGGATTTTGGGCACTGTGCGTCCGCGCGTCGCATAGTAACGTTTGTGAATACGGCCGTGAATCTTTCTTATTTTTTAAAAGATGTTTTTTCAAAGTGTATTCAAACCCTGCATAATGGAAAATGAATAGCACAAAACATATTAAAAGTTTAAAAGCAAACATGCCATTTTTATTAACTTTAATAAAACATAAAAAATCATTATCCGCTCTCTTAACAGAACCACACAGAAATTTTTTCACGGTAATTTTTTCAGTTTATTTTATCCAAAATTAGGTCGTTATTTTATGAAGAGCCCGATATACTTTCTTCAAGGATTTTTATCATTTCCGCACTGTCACTTACAGACTGTGACAGCAGCAACACCACATATTGCGAGCGAGTGAAACTCTCAAACTCACAGTACGAAATTAAAAAGTTGCAGTCAAATAAAACTATTTTACGTGGTGATGAAACACGGGAGTCGAAACAAATCCTGTTGAGATGAAAACAGCACTTTAGCCATGGATATTGTGTGATAAAGTTTTTTTGTTATTTTTTAAGCTTCATTTATGGCACGTACTCAAGTTACACACTATTTGTGTTTTACGCATTGGTGACAAATTATGGCCTACTGTGATAATCATATAAATGTACACTAAAGGTAAGCTTTCCTTTGCACAGTGAATACCAGGTGATGAATATGATATGAGCGAGGTTGATGTACAAACAACACTATAGTTCATTCGCGTTAAGAAAATAGTGACTCGCGTTCGCGTTAAGAAATTATAATTTCTAGCGTTTTAATTGGCTAGGGGGTGTGGCTTGGCCGGCAGTCGGTGATGAGTCACTATTTTCTTAACGCGAATGAACTATACAATATGAGCTGTAAAACATTGTTGTGAAAAAGTAAATTATCGATAACGTTATTGAATTCGGTAGCTATGTTTTGTCGATTAGGTAAGGAAGAGACAAAGAATAATTACTGAATTCTATTCCGTTTTCTAAATGTTGTGAATTTCGACGATCGATCGACGGTAATAACAATAAAGATGTTTCTAATGTAAAAATATTGGACATTTAGATCTAAAAATATATTGGACATGTATTTTTTTCTTTTTCCGTATAAAGAATAAAAGAACAAAATACAAGGCATCAAAATTTAGGAGTGGGCGTTTCTGACGTCACTCTGTGCGACAAAATGCCACACGGCATGACGTCACGCGTAACTTGAACGGGCTATATCTATGTAACTTTTGGTCAAATTTACAAATAAAAAAATCGTATCTTTTATTTTTGAACAATCTCGAAAACGGACGACTAATTACATTTTTACGGCACAAACAGTTTGCTAGAAAATCACGATCGACGTCGACCGATTTATTCTACCATCGATTGACAATAGACGGAATCGACAATCGATGGAATGGCTCGATATCTATTGACAATCCAACAATTCGTCCATATACATCGACTTACGAGAGCGTAAACCCTAAAGAATTTTATTTCCACTTGACGTTCAAATCCATAAAATGAATTTCAGCACAGTCAATCAGATTTCACTATTGCACTGCAGGGTATAAAATCAAATGAATCCACCGCTCAAAGAAACCCTAAATCTAGATCCAGATTTAAATCTAGGTTTACCACAAATGAACTTTCCCGCACAGCTTTCAATCTGCCGAGTCAAGACCGTTTTAGGAACTATTTGGCATGGTATAAAAAAATACAGTGAAGTATTATCCAAATAATTATGTTTATCGGAACTTTATATGTAAAGGTTCAACGATATACCAGTTGCTTATGTGCATAAATTGTCCCGAACTGATGGAAAAGGTTACGTATTAAATAATCATTAATTCAATATGAAAAATTTACATATGTACCATTTTTTTTTACAAAATATCTATCGATAAATAACTAACAGGAAAGAACGACGACAAAAAGAGATGTATTGTGTTTAGTATCTCGGGTTGCTTAACAGACAACATGGCGTCTTCCCAAAAATAACTACTATAATAGCCAAGGCGGCCTTGTTAATCATTACTGGAGTCCCTACATAAGGAAGTTAAGCAATACGGCCAAGTGCGTTCTACTAAGGCTCGGGCATCGGATGACCGATCCTAGTGTCTCGCTGTTATCGGAGAGATGCCCAAATTTCTACTTTTTTTTTTTTTTTTTATAGTGGCTCGACATAATGGCTTCCCTACGCCTGAATGATGGAAAGCGAAAGAGAAGCCCAAGTCGCTGTGACAAGGGGCAAGTAACTGGTCAGTTACCTGTCAGTTGCCACCGCCATGCCGGCCCAACCCCAACCCCCCACGAGCTCCGGAAACCCTACTCACCGGCAGAAACACGACTCAGAGGTCATTTGACTGCGGTATTCTATAGGGTGGAGGTCCTTCCCCGGACGAGCGGCTCAATTCGAGCGAAGATTCGCTATGCCCTACCTCTCTTACTTACTTACTTTAACTTAGAGACGCCTCCCCGTCACCACCATTCACTGTGACAAAGTGTTACAGGTAGAGTCGACCATACGTACGCATTAATCGAGTTTTGACATTTACCGTGTTCCATTCCGATCCGAAGTTCGCCTTCCCCCGCGTTCGCGGATTAAAACGATTTCGTATCGTTATTTGTTGCTTTTTTGTTGTTTGCGAATTTTGATTGCATTTTTTCGCGGACCGTTTGACTGGCGTGCGCGAAATTCATTTAACGTACAACTATTTGATTCGTTTACTCGGATTGTTTCTGTTCTTTATTTATTTAAGGGAAGCCAACAAAACAATCACTCAGTAACATGGTATTAACAATAGTTCCATTATTAGTGCTAAAGTGACGCCTTAATTAGAGGCTGCCACGGCATGCATAAATGGTTGAAAAGTGTTGCCGCTGTGGCTGCGGCATTAGCCCTACGACTACACGTCTTGGGATCGAGAGATTCTCACTAATGCCACTGCCACAGAGGCAACACTGCCGCTGATACAACAGCGATACCCACTTTGGGCTTAACTATTTATTAAAGTGGTACGAATAGATCTCATAAAAACACCTTTCTTGGTTGGATTAATCGACTATATTAAGTTTATAGTCGTGGGAATGGATGCAGGTGCTATGCCGCGGCAATATTATGGCCGTGCAAGGAAGTTTATGGCAAATAATTACGTGCGGTGATGAAAAAGAATGCGAATCACCATCCATTTTTTTTGTGGGAGCCTTGACAGTCTTCTTCTAGAGATCTCCGTCAAGCTTGGGAGGCTAGTACGTTGTGCTGATATACAAAATATAGTTTACCTTTTAAGATAAACTTGAAAATCTATTGTTTCATAAGCCATTTCGTCTGAGTCCATTTGGCCAAGTCACACCACATTATGGGGTGACAAGTTTAAGGCTTGTTTTTTACAATATGCGGTAAGGGTCAGGCATCTTTAATATATTCCGTCAGTTGCCACCAAAAAATTTAGTACGTACCAAATTTATTTTTTAATTTTCTGAAATAAACTTGTTCAACCGTCAAAAAAAATGTTATTTGACATTTCGAAGACCTTACGCTACACTAGCGCCTCTGGTGGCGGACTCACACGCGGTAGCCTTTATTGTATTTGCTCCGTGATAGAGACTGACCGTTGTGTCCAAAATTCGGTCAGAAGAGTTTCATTTATTCTACACAATTAATGGTTACAATTCCAAACAAACAGACTGATATATAAATATGCGCCAGTGATATATACAAGGGTAGTAGATTGTGATTGTAATTTACATTCACAAAGCAAAGCTAAATTGGATTCTGAGCGCTCACACGCGTTCGTTTCAATTGACGTTTCATACAAAAGGAGTATTTTTTGGAAGAGATGAGCATGTGAAAATGGAAATTTTGCATCGTTAGCATATGATGTGTGGTTCAAAATGTTCCGTAAGAGTATTTTATATGTCTCATTCTTATTGGATGAATTTTAGATAACCGCACATTCATTTTTTTATAGTAGCTCGACATAATGGCTCCCCTACGCCTGATGGAAAGGAAAAGATAAGCCCAAGACGCTGTGACATCGGGCAAGTAACTGGTCAGTTACCTGTCAGTCGAATGAAGATGTAGCTAAATACCATAGGTCAAAGACGGGCCGCAGCGTCACCGGAGTTAGCAGCTACGCCCTGCGATGGCCAATCCGCCTGTCTGGCGTGGCGATTATGGGCAAAACCTCCAAATGTTTGATTCAAGTGGTGAACAATTGGAGAGGCATATGTCCAGCAGTGGACTGAAATAGGCTGATGACGATTACTTAATTTCTTAAGGCTATCAGCATCATCATCAGCCTATTGCAGTCCACTGCTGGACATAGGCCTCTCCAGTTGTTCGCCACCTAGCGCAAACTTCTGGAGGATATACCCATAATCGCCACGCTGGGCAGGCGGGTTGGCGATCGCAGCGCGTAGCTTCTTGCTCCGGTGACGCTGCTGCCCGTCACCGGCCTGTGGTATTTAGTTACGCCTTCTATCGTGATGGTTTTACCGCCACCAGTCGGTTGGCCAGAAGGCTATGTGATGCTAAACTAATTTCAATACTTCCTTTGTCCCATGATAATGGCATTATTAAATCCACATAGTACCTATTGCGTGCAAGTTAAACAATGTAAGCTTTATGGAAATCAGTCTGCGGTTGCTTTGTATTCGAACTAGAATAAACAGTTTGTCCGCAATATTAATGTGTAAACGGAGAGCTACGGTTTTATAACTTTTTGTGTATAAAAATAAAATTGGTGACGTGAAATGGCGTTAATTAAAATTGGTTTAAATATTACTAAAAAAAATATATCATCATCATCAGTCCGCAAACGTCCACAGCTGGACATAGATCTCTCCTAATGACAATTGTCATTTGGGAGAATGTGCCATATACGTAGTTACCAGTATAATACGTCTATGCCAGTACCACGCTTGGCAGGCGGTTTGGTAACCGCAATAGGTTTTATTAGTCTCCAGATAAACGATGATGCCCGTTTCCTGATATTCTCTTATTTGTCTTCTACACCCACGGGTAAAGGTGCCGAAATTTTTTTGATGTGCCAAAATATATTAAAATTATAAATACAAAAGCAACTCTGTCCGTCTGCCGCGTTTTAAAGTACTAAACCGATTTAAATGAAATTTGGTACACATAGATAGCCTAGTGGAGGAAGTCAAACTGAAAGGAACAACAACTAAACAGAAGAAACACCTTCTTTTTTAAGCCGGGGGAAATGCTTTTGCGGATTCCCGCCGTTCGGGGGAACGACGGGGTATGTGGGACTCACGCCGCTCTCAAAAACGGAAGAGCGGCACCCTGTCTTAGGATAGTAGGAGCCAGGGAATACCCACTAAAAACCCCGGCCCCTCCGTCAAGCACCTTTAGGGTGGTGTCACGGGGCCTGGAATTTTGAGAGAAGTAGGGCATAGCGAATCTTCGCTCGAATTGAGCTGCCCGTCGGGGGAAGGACCTCCACCCTATAGAATACCACAGTCAAATGACCTCCGTCGTGGTCCTGGTCGTGTTTCTGCTGGTGAACTCACCGTAGGTACTATAGTAGGGTTTCCGGAGCTCGTGGGGGGTTAGGGTTGGGCCGGCATGGCAGTGGCAACTGATAACTAACCAGTTACTTGCCAGTTGTCACAGCGACTAGGGCTTCTCTTTCGCTTACCATCAGGCGAAAAGAAGCCATTATGTCGAGCTACTATAAAAAAAAAAGAATGGTCTAGAACTGCCGCAACACAAACAGAAGAAACACCTAGACCAATGCCAACGAGATATGTTTGCTTGAGCAAACAAATCTTTTTACTATGCGGGGATTGAACTAAGCGACAACTACCAGTGGTACTGAGACCACTGAACCAATTATATCCTTACTAGCTGTGCTCGCGACTTCGTCCGCGTGGAATAGTAATTTTTTCCCCGTTTTTTTTACATTTTCCATTATTTCTTCGCTCCTAATAGCTGGAGCGTGATGTTATATAGCCTAAAGCCTTCCTCGATAAATGGTCTATTCAACACAAAAAGAATTTTTCAATTCGGACCAGTACTTTCTGAGATTAGCGCGTTCAAACAAACGAACAAACAAACAAACAAACTCTTCAGCTTTATAATATTAGTTACGATAATTATAGACTATGTACAAGCTATGTACTGTAAATTCAAACAAGTTAGATCACATCTTCAGTGACGAGCGTCGCACTCAAGGTCTCCCGGTATTACACAGTACATAATTCATCGATTCAGCGATCTGTTTGTACGGGAACACTTAGCTAATCATGTTGCTACAACGATCTAAGTGGCTAGATAGGTCGTCTTAATTAACGCTTACGCCTCGTTTAAGGAGACGCGTTGCGTGGGTAGCTGCGTCAGTATTAAGCTTTCTTTTCGTCAGGAAAGCATTAACGTTCACACCAATACACCAGGAATATCGGATGTAAGGGTACCTATCATCCTTTCCCTCCTGCCGAGTAACAAATTAAGCTCTGGCAACCGACTGGCGGCGGTATGACCATCACAATGAACGCGTAGGTCGATGGCAGCACCGTCATCGGAGCGAGGATCTACGCCCTGCGTTCGCCAACCCGCCTGCCCGGCGCGGCAATTATGGGTAAAGCATCCTGATGTCCGCCCAAAGTGTGAAATGGAGAGGCCTATGTCCTATGGCTTGGAATAAAAAGATGATAGATCCATTACATCCCCGCATAGTTGAATAAATACCTTATTATATAATATAAAAATATAAATAGTACGAATATTTAGCTTATTCCCCAGGCACATCTATCAACATAAATCTTCGGCCGGCTTGAGTCTATGAAGCCAATTTGTATGATAGCAGTACCTTAGCTATGTGGGTGGATAGCTACGTGTGTACATTAAGTATTAATACTTCCGTGTAAATTTGAATTTGAGCAGTTATGTATGTGGGCGTGACTGTAATAAGACGTATTGATTTAGCTCGTATGATGAAAATAGAATTACAATTACAAAAGTTTGTTTATTAAATTAAACAAAAAGGTCCGTTTGATTCCCGGGTACCACCCCATCTTATCCCGGTTTTTAAATAGACAAAGTATTCAAGAGGGAGATTTATATCTATACTAATATTATAAAGCCGAAGAGTTTGTTTGTTTGAACGCGCTAATCTCAGGAACTACTGGTCCGAATTGAAAAATTCTTTTTGTGTTGAATAGACCATTTATCGAGGAAGGCTTTAGGCTATATAACATCACGTTGCAACTATTAGGAGCGAAGAAATAATGGAAAATATTAAAAAAAAAGGGAAAAAAATAACTATTCCACGCGGACGAAGTCGCGAGCACAGCTAGTTCATAATATATGTAGTAAACGAATGGGGATGTAAAAGAGCGAACCATTCTCTTGGTGCATCCTGCCGGTTAACAAACGAGGCTGTGGCGACCGACTGGTGGCGGTATGACTATCACAATTGAAGGCGTAACTAAATACGAGTACTACAGGCCGATGACGGGCAGCAGGGTCACCACAGCGAGAAGCCTAGCTAAGACTGGCTGGGCACAGTGTGGTGACTATGGGTAAAGCCTACAGATGTTTGACTAAAGTGGCGACCAACAGGAGAGGCTTATGTCCAGCAGTGGACTGCAATAGGCTGATGATGAATAATAATAGAGAAACAATGATAATTTTTGAGGTTTCTTTCTAATCTTTGTTTTTAAATAACCGAAGCAAAGCGAGGGTGGGTCGCTAGTTCCATATAAAAAAAGCAAACGATCAAAGCTTACAACGACAACAGTCGCGTAACGTAATTGCCGAAAGTCGCGTGTACTAATGGATCTGTTTTGGGATCGCATTTCATTAAAAGTTACCCTAACTTTTTTCCGCAAAGTTGGGAGACGCAAGGAATGCGCCGATTCCGCGGTTTATACGAATAGCTGGTCATTTGTTCTGCGAGGTCGAATTCAATTTGCGTTATACAAACAGAGAGCCTTTTGATAATGTTTATATCGCGGTAATGATTTTCTGTTGCTATTGGTTCGGCCACCGACAAAAGCTTAGCTTACATGCTGTGCTGGCTCACTGACCCAAAGTGGATCTTGGCGGAGGCCAGAAGATTTGGCCACTCCGTTCTCTCTTCTTGCCATCTGTCGCAAGTTCGGCAATTAAAGGAGATCGATTGCTTTTTTTTCTAGGAGTGAATGCATTAGGAACCTTCACGCCGCCTCAAGGGGAAGTCAGCAAGGTGTGTGGGACTCACACCTCTTAGAATTCTCATTCTATATGGGTTATGTCTCATTCTATTACGTTACGCCCTCTTGGGCATACCCTCTAACTAAACCCTCTGTGTCGTCAGTGTGCAGCCACTTGCAGGAACATGGGTAGCTCTAAACTATACGGCCGTATCCCTGACCTAGCCAGCCACAGCTGATGACAAGTGGCCGGCACTCCTGGTCCGAGAAGGGCAAAGACCCGGCTCCGGTCCATCCAGCGGTACCTAGGACGTTCCAACGACCGCTTCCCGATTAGTCAATCCAGGTATGCTCCCTTCGCAGCCTGATTCGACTTCATTCTTTCAATGTTAACTTAGTTACGCGCCATTACAAAAAAATACGGTTCAAAATTCATTTACAGTGTGTTCGCTTCTATTCACGGATTGCCCGTTGACCCAACGTCGACTTCTCGTCCGAGCCTAAATAACATTGTCACACGGAAAGTCCCACGACGTCGTGGTTATGATCCAGCCTTATTCGATTACGCCGGTTCAGCCTCGGAAATGTCTCGTCTCTCGACAGAGAGATTGACAAGCAGACTGACTGCTGCGCGGAAAATCTTTATACAACGGCGTAATTCGATATTATTTTGACGCGTATGTATATATCTGAGACAGTACTTGTTAGGTGTGACTACAGTCCAGTAAACGAAGGAGTAAGTCTCAAATCGTGGGGCCTTTTCAGGCAAATGGGCATGATTCCGAAGAAAAGTAATTAAGTAGTTCGTCTTTTAGATTGTTAAAAATAAAAGACACGTATTTGCTCATTTGTAAATTAGACCAAAAATAACAAAGATTATAGCCCATTAAAATTACGCGATTTTGGGAGCTTTTTCGCAAATGAGTGACGTCAAAGACACAAAGACACCTACATTTTGATGCCTTGTATCTTTGTTATTTTTTGGCTAAATGAAAAAAGGAAAAATACGTGTCCAATATATTTTTATAATCTAAAATACGGACTAAATATAATGTAATTATTTTGACCCTGGAATCATCCCTCATGATTAAATAATGTATAGTTTATAGTTATTTGAATGCGGAAGGGCAACGCGGCATCGCCCTTGAAACCTTTGCATTTCGAGATTCCCAAATAAGGAGGAGCTGTTGACTAAGAGTAAGTGACCACATTGCGCGTATACATCTGAAGTAAATCCTCCAGATGTCTGCCCAAAGTGGCGAACAACTGAAGTGGTCTATGTCCAGCAGTGGACTGCGATACGCTGATGATGACGACTATGTGCTATCCTCGAAAATTTCAATAAACTGTATTAAAGATAGAACGTGTGAGAGAGAGAGTTTTGAACACATATCTCATTACGTTTACTTAGTTGCGGGCACAGAATCAAGTTTAGGAGTTTTTGAATGCACCGTAAACGAGACGCTGGCACGACGTTTAATTAAATAAATAAAAATAAAAATAAAAATCGTTTAATTCAGGCACATGCCCATATTAAATAATAATAAAAAAAAATAAAAAAAAAAAATTAAAAATTACAATCAATGTCAATCAATTAAATTAAAATAATAAATTAAATCCAATTATACAAAAAAAAAAATTATGTGTATTCATTTGCATATCATAAATCCTGCAAGGTCAGATTTATCTTTGAAGTAACTCTACAGTAGACAGTTTCGAGTCTTTGACAACTAGGTATATTGAGGTACTTTGACGGCCACGGCCAGAGGTTAAATTTGGTTGGCATACATTATTAAGTGAGGCATGGGCGGGCGAACTTTCTTTATGAACGTCTGACATTTGAAAGTGAAGAGAAAATTACTTTTAAAGGTTATGATGTTTTAATTTTGTCTAAGTGTCTACTAAGTAAATGTTAAGGCAGTAGGACGCGCAAAACGAAACGCAAATATCACGTACACATACACGTACAAATCCCAGTCTCCAGTTGTTCGACACTTTGATCGATCTCGGGCTTCTCGCATCCAGCATTTTTCCGTGCCATCCTTGCAATTCATCTTAGGCAAATCTTCACTCCACCTGGCCTAGGGGCCATTTTTTTTCTTGAGGGAATCCCTTCGGACCTTCAGCGTCTGCAACGGATGCAGACATCGAAGCAAGTCAAGGGTACATATGGCAGTCCACTGCTGGACAAATTATTATTATTATAATTATTTTATAAAAAAAAAAAAAAAAAGTTGTTTGCCTTTGGGCAAAAACTCTCTTCACTTTGGGCAAAAGCCTAAAGGCTTTGCCCATAATTGCCACACTGGGCAGGCGGGTCGGCAATCGCAGGGCTTGCTTCTCGCGCTGATGACGCTGCTGCCCGTCACTGGCCTGTTGCATTTAGCTACGCCTTCCATTGCGATGGTCATACCACCAATGGGTTACTAGATCCTCATTTGTTATTCTGCAGGATGCACCACGGGCAGATGAAAGTGGTTTTAAGCTAAAATATATTAGGTCGTTAAAATATGTTAGGGATGTAAGGGAGCGACGTATCACCTTTTCGCTCCAAGCCATCCTCACCTGCCCGTGGTGCATCCTGCCGAACAACAAACGAGGCTCTGGCAAACCGATTGGTGGCGGTATAACCATCACAATAGAAGGCGTAGCTAATATCATAGACCGATGACGGGCAGCAGCGTCACCGGAGCAAGAAGCTACGCCCTGCGATCGCCAACCCGCCTGCCCAGCGTGGCGATTATGTGTATATCCTCCAGATGTTTGCCCTAAGTGGCGAATAACTGAAGAGGCCTATGTCCAGCAGTGGACTGCAATGATGTGATGATGTTAGGTCGCTCCCTCACATCCCAACCTATTTACAATCTATCATCCCGTACAAGATTACGTCGTTCAAATCTCAAGCAACTCGTATCTGTCCCATCATAAACGCAGCTGACGGCTCCTAATGGAACACAAACACACGCTCCACTTTAATTACTTGTGCTAAACTCATTTACAACTTGTGTTTGGTCGCGTCAACTAAACAGTACTTTGGATGATAAACAAGCAGAGAGTTGTGCCGCAGACCGTAAAGGTTTACGTTGAATTGTAACGATGATTAACTGTTAGGTACCTCGTTGTTATTCTACCTAAACACCTTTTTTTAGAAGGGAATGCATTACGCACCTTCTCTTCGATTCCGGGGGGAATCTGTGTGGTGTGTGGGACTCACAAGTAAAAGTATTGTATATTGAACTACCGATCCGTCCTGGCTTCGCAAAGATGCAATACTATATGCATATATACTTTTTTGAATCTATAAAAAATAACGCAAAATAATCCAACGCAGATACTCGGAATAAACCTGTACATTCTACATAATTTACATTTACGTTAAAACCGTAAAACCATTCCGTTGTTTCTTATTTTCTACGCGAAGTTTTAGCAATAAACATGCCTGAATACAGAGAAAACTCAACACTCTATGGAAGCACTAAATGAATTATAATGTAAAGTGGATTTTCGTTCGCTACGAGGACAGGTGTTGAAAGGGAGGGAAGCTTGCATATTTTTCTGGCTTGAGAAAAAGCATATGAAATGATGAATTCAAAAACATACGCGGGAAAAATTCATGGAGTGGAAGCGAGTAGATGAAAAGTACTTGTCTTTTGAAATAAGCTTCGACGTACTTAATTCAAAAGGGAAGTACGCTGAAAAATCTTTAGAAAAAAAGAGGAATCAAAGATAAAAGAATGGGAATATTTTGTTTACGCAACATAATCAAACGACTTTTTGTGTGGGCCGCGTTGACTCGGAATGTTTGCTGTCTACGACAAGTTAAATCTGAAAATGTGGATGATATTATTGGATTTCGAAAATGCCAAAATTCTTTATGCTTATAAAATGTGTTAATCAAAAATCCTACTGGTGGCGGTATAACCATCACAATTGAAGGCGTAGTTAAATAACCACAGGCCGATGACGGTTAGCAGTGTCACCGGAGAGAGGAGCTACGCCCTGCCTGCGATAACATTTACTATATACTTATGATGTTCATTTCCGCTATACCAGCTCATCCAGAAACCTAAGAAACTTAAGAATTATCTTGCAATATGAAACACCAACCACCTAAATCGACGTCTAAACATACTAAAAACACAAAATGTAATCCGTTAAGCCGCCCCACTGTCCCACTTTCCAGAATGTTCCATCTAGCGGCCACTCGAGCGAAGTTTAACTGCCACTTCGCACTTTAAACCCGATCCTTGCAGCTAAAAACTTCGCGGAATCGCAAGAACTGCAAAGTCGTACTCGGAAAATATGAAAATGATTCGGAAAGCGGCGACGCTGTGTCATTTGGCAAATTTATGTTTTGCTCAGCTAAGTACTCGCCTACTTGGCCGGTTTGGGCTCAAGTTGCTAAGTGCTATTAAGCTTAAGTACCCTCGCATTGTATGGGACATGATGTATAAAATTTGTGACGTAACTTGCCTTCGTCACTCGGCTGTTTCTCGATAATGGGAGCGGCATATGTTCATCCGCGTTTTAAAATCTAATAAGGCGTTTTGAGGCACTTAAGACTTCACATGGTGTTACTATCCCTTTTAAAGGATTAGAGATAGTATAAGATATGAAATGTTCGGGTTTTAACGCGCACATAGGTACTTTTTTAAGCCCGCCGTTTCGGCATGGTATAAAAAGGTAAGTGCGCGTTAAATCCCAAACATTCATATCTTATGGAAATAACATACATCATAAAGTGATGAATATTTGTTTAGTAGAGGAGATAGAGATAAAACAGTTTTGACAAGACATTAGCAAAAAGAGTAATTTCTTAGCAAATACTGTACCTTCCGAACCGGAAGATTGTACTTGACGTAATGAATCTTCTTTTGTTTTTACAGTGATTGGTGATATTTAGAAGATATATTAGATAGAAGTGTTTAGAGGTTATACGAAACGAAAACGATCATTCGATGGAAGTAAACTATCTGCCATTTGGTCCTTGCATGTACGTATATAACTAAATTCATGACGGTCGAGATCGACGTGAACGGGGTCGCGAGATTGCTTGTTTGTTGTTTATTTCACAAAACCACGCCCATCGGACGATCGTTTTTTGTTCGTTCGATTGGCATAGTAAGGCACCAGGTTGAATTTAGAAAATGAACCTCATTAGCCTAACGGAGTCCACTGCTGGACATAGGCCTCTTCAGTTGTTCACCACTTTAAGCAAACACCTAGAGGCTTTACCTGTAATCGTATATCGTAAGTTAAATCATCATTATGATATTTACAGCATAAGTGACATTGTACACTTATTTGTGATTGGGTGATTGGTATGCACTGTCTATGCGACCGCCTTTTAAATAAGCAAAAAAGGCGTTTTCGTGATTCCGATAAGCATTTCCCATTTTATTACGAGAATAATGAAAGAGTTTGAACAACTGTAACAGGATTACACGCAAATTGGGATTCCGTTCACGTAACGAAGCCGTTTTGGGACCAATGGCTCAACTGCCTCCAATCTCAATAATGACCCTTTCGTTACCTACCATCGAGTACCGTTGGTAAGAACAAGGAGTTCAGAAGCTTTAATACGATTGAGCCTAATGATGTCTTGCTAATGATCGATTAAAGGGTCCATTTTCAGGGTTCCGTAGAAGAAAAGCTGTTGTTGGAAGATAACAGAAGTTTGGTTTTTTTGGATGTTCATATAAAAGTACAGGTTCGATAGGTTATTCAGATAACCATGCCACATGCCACGTTGGGCCACACATCGCCACCTAGCCCCAAACTAAGCCGAAGCTTGTACTATGGGTACTAGACAACCAATAAACTTACTTAGATACATTTTTTTTTGTAAATTAATACATTTTATACATAGAAAACACCCAGACCAATACAAACAGACGTGTTCATGCACATAAATGTTTGTAATGTGTGGGGATCGAACCCACGACACTTGGCTCAGAAGGCAGAGGTCACTACCAATTGTGCCACCGAGCCAGTCAATTCGTTCGGCTTTCTTGGATGTTAATTTAAAGGTACACTTCAATATACCGTTAATACCGTTTCCAGAAAACCGAAATATCTAAACTCGACAATGCGTATTTTTTTTAGCTTAACAAATTGAACGCCATTTTGTACCGGGAAAAATGCCTTTGAGCATCCTCGCCATTCGGAGACTCACACCACTCTGGAGCTGGAGGGCGGCACCCTGACTAAAGATGGTGAGGAGGCAGGAAATACCCACTAAAAACCTCGACCCCTTCATCAGGCGCCTAAGGGGCGGTGCCATGGGTCCTAGGAGTCCTATGCTTGAAAGACCAGACTTGAAAGACCTTGCAGACACCGGTGACCGAAAAATAATAACCTTTCTGTCGTGTCTAATTCTCAGCAGCCAAAGTTTAAGAACCCGCGGCGACTTTTCATGACGAAGGCATTACAAACTTATTTACATACAAAACTTTTCCTAACAAGCACGAAAAATAAAATTAGCCTAATCGGTCGGGTGGACCCCTTCTCAAGTTAAGTCATACATTTTTTATTTTTATAAATGGGTATAAAGTTATAACATAACTTAACACTAATATACTTTCCACTTTACTTTTACATTAACTTCCAGCGACTACCCAACGGACTAAAATTTGATAGGAGTGGGGGGTAAGTAATGAACAAATTTGACAGGTGATGGACAGGAAAAACTTTCGGATCGACAATATTTCAAGATAAATTGGGGTTAAGAAATGCTCCCCGTCGAATACAGGGGAGGAAATACTTGAAACTTTTGACAATTTTGTACAAGTTTTTATTTGTGATTTATAACTATAGTTTAAGTTAAATGGTAGAAAACGGGAAACATAATAATCGATAGACGTATTTTATTGCGTTTACAACACGATAAGCTTGTTCTCACATATCATATATATATGTAATCATACCGTCCGTCTTGGTACGGACATGTAATGAGGAGAGACATGTAATGTAACCAAGACCAACACATGACATGTGACAAAAAAAAGAATAGAGTGTGTGAAGGATGATATGAGAAAGGAATGAATAGGACCATGACAGCTGATTGAGATAAATGGAAGAAGAAAACATATGAAGATAGGCAAATGAGTTACAAATACCTACCTGCATATATCTTCCGTGATTATGGTACAGTACCGAAATATCGAATACTCAAAAATAAGATACACGGTGGAAACCACCTTTAATAAATTTAGTTATGAGGCAATAGCTGCTTTATAGTGCAAGTGAAGTGCGATTAAACGAAAAATATGACAAAAACAATAAAGGATAAAATACACGCTAGGACAACACAAAACAAATACCAATCTAAATAAATGATACGAAAGATACAGCTAAAACGAGATACAAAACACACTTACTTTTCTTAACTGTAAAGGTATACACAAAAAGTATCCAGTTTCCAATTTACGTGAATACATTTTGTTGTATTATTCCCTTTCAATCAATTTACAGATCTCTTTTCAATGGCATTTGTTCGAATTGATGCTGATTGCTCATTTTCGATGAGTGTTTTAAGGAGGGAAGGAATATCAATGTCGTGTTATTTATCGTTGTAATACTATACGCCATTGTTTATTATAATTTTTAGACAAAGGTGTTCATTATTAACCTACTTGAAGGTAGCTCTGTCAATATTTTTGGATAATTGTAAGAACAACCGCCTAAATTGTACTTTGTTTTGTCTGTAATGTGTTTTCCTGTATTGTCCGTGTTTTAGTGCAACAAAGATTTTCGATAGAAAATCTTTGTTGCACTAAAACACGGACAATAGATAGATATATCAGCCACAGTTAATCTGAATGGATTATTCAAGTACACAGAAGATATTCAAGTGCATATATGCACAATACACTGTATGTTTCTTCACTTTAAAGATCCGATGATATTTCGACACAACGGGAGAGGTAAGGTCTGCTTTGCAATGCACTGGAGTTAGAGTGTATCACCGTCAATTTCATAACTCCTGGGTAACTGAGTATTTTTTGACAGACAGATCCAGTTATTTAGCTGATCATAATAAAGATGTTATATAAATATCGATGTATAGTTAAATTAGCCAAAGATCAAAATTGAAGGACCAGTCGTGCGTCAATTTTTCTTTTCTCAATCCAGTTTTCCGCCATGATAAGTGTTGCCAATAAGATAATAATGAATACAACTTACTATACATTTCTCAACGAACCCACGATTCCCAAACCAATCCATTCACCCACCAACCTGCCAAAAAAGCGGACGTACCTGAAACAAAAAAAGAACGTTACTCACCGGCCAGATGAAACGAATGCTCAAATTCTGTCCACGTAGTATTATAAAGCAGTATAGACCTCCGTCAATACTGGCCAACAATTAGAGGTCGGGACGTGGGTCTGCAAATTGGCCCTGTGTAGTTTGCAGCCGACTGGGATTAGGGGGAACATCGCACTTGTGATGAATAGCAATTTCTGTCGGCTGGAGCTGGCTCGTCGATATTTGGGTGCAAGGGATCTGAATTGTGGCAGTGGTGAAAGTGTATTGGAAGAGATATAGGGATTCTTTCGGTGTTATCATGTTATTCATCCATTATTTCAATATTCCATCTTTTTCAAACGCGTCTACGTTTCTTATACGGTAATAGGTAATAACAACCTACATTATGAGAAAAAGCCAAAAAATTTACTTGTATTCTAAACGGCAATGAAACTCTATGTTAGCATAGTAAATACTTTCATAGCATAGTAATTATTTCTTAAGGTTTGTGAAAACAAGACGAAAACTGGCATTTAGGATCTTATTGCATGATTTGTATATCTAGCCATAAGCCATAAAATATCATCATCGGAGAATTTCTCTGGATGGCGTTCTAGGCATTAGTCAATGGTTCACTATGACCTTGATCCAAGATAGGGTTCATTCTGCATTCCGCCACAGTAAACCGTAGATCTGAATATTCAGCTACATCTTTTATTGAACGCAAAATCCGTAAAATTGCTAAGAATTTTGCAGCTTTATCGGCAGTAGTGTTCTTACACACTAGGAATTTGAAGCCACCATCGGCAAACTACTGGGAAATAATTAGGAGTCTGATGTAGGTGTGTTTTGTAATCAACAAGGATAACGGGAAACAAGCACTTGCCTTGAATAGCAATTTGTGTCATGGCTCCACGTGGGTGGCACTTGACTATGAAGCAAAGGATGAATTCATTTGGTTAAGAAAACAAATTATTTTTGACAAAAATGAATATTTAAATTGAAAATCTGCTAGTTCCGCCTTCTGGTATATGGTTACTAGCAGAATTCTGCCAAAAATTTCCAGTCTTTTAAATTCTCCACGATTCTTCAAGAAATCAAAGTTTATTTCTTTATGTTTTAGTAAGCTTTTATTAAACATTTATTGGTAAAACAAAATAAAATCAACAGTAATCGTCTCAATTCTGTAATATGTATAATAAAATAGGCTATTATAGCTAAAAATTGTAATTAGTGCGTCTTTTAGCTTATTCAAAAATAAAAGACACGTATTTTTTATTTGTAAGTTAGGCTAAAAATTACAAAGTTATAGCCCGTTGAAATTACGCGTGACGTCACTCTGTGAGGCATTTTCACGGCATTTTTACGGGAACGAGTGACGTCAAAGACTTCTAACTTTTGATGCATTGTATCTTTGCTATTGTTTATTTGAATAAAAAAAGGAAAAATTCGTGTCTTTTATTTTTTAATAAGCTAAAAGACGGACTAATTACAATTTTTAGCTATAATAGCCTATTCCAAATCAAAGTCACCATTTTTAAGCCCCGACATAATCAGGCTCAATCGTTTTTTCTTTAGATGTTTTAAGGCCGGTTCTATCCAATCACTATAGTTATGGGCTTGTGTTTTAAATGTCAATGGGGCCTCTGAGCTCTGATGAATATGCAACGTCCGGCACCTAAAGCGCTTAAGGCGTCTTATCAATGCCGTTTCAGTTGCCACCCCCGGTGGGCAAGATTCGGTCAGATACGAGAAATGGTATTCGGTAGTTAGGTTTCGGTTTACGTACACTGGAAATGTATCTCGAGGTGGCCTGGTTGAAATTCAGGGGCTGTTTGAATTCAAGACTATTAATATCACTGACCATCTTAACACGTCTATAGAATTTTTTTCTTCATTTACCAAAAAAAAAATGTAATTCTAACTAATAAAACGGAGTATAGTGTTAGTTAATGATGTATTGTTACATAATAAATGTGACACAATCAGGCACTGTTTTGTGAAAAAACCTCTGTACATTCTACACTTATAAGTTTTTGGTCTGCGGAATAAATTCACTTCTTGCTCAATCGATGCTCTGCCATTTTAATACCTAGTGATGCCGCCGACATAGTACCTCAAATAAATAAGCTGATTCAATCATATCAAGAAGTGGTAATAGGCTGGTCACGGCAACCGCAGAACTGATGATCGGTGGAGTAGGATAGGACACTGCGTGCAGGTAAGCGCAGTGTGGGACGCCTCTCACCTAGGTGGACCTGCGCAGGGCGGCCGGCATCAACTGGATGAGGGTCGCTGCTGATCGGGCGGAATGACGCATTTTGGGAGAGGCCTACGTCCAATAAACTGCCGCAGGCTGCTAATGATAATGATTATGACCAACGCCATCTGTTGGTAGTTATCAGAACTAACCCAAGTTAATATCATGACAATGCTCACTTATTTTTACAGTCGCAGTAGCACAGAAGCCGCAAAACGGATCAATCACCGGCAAGAGCCCTTAATCACCATTCAAGTGCATTTCAGAGAATTGGAGCAATCGTGCGGCAAGATCTACTGCTCGGAGCGCAGTAGCTTTGCAGTTCACTGCAGATTTATGGCGGCATAATTGAATGGCTACTGTACTGAAAAGATTGTATGGAGCTGGTAACAAGCGGTAGCTGGATGAGAACGTGTGTGCCTGAAGCTGAGTTAACTATGGCAGTGTAGTATAATGACTTTTTTTTTTTAATATTGGCTCGACGTAATGGCTTCCCTACACCTGATGGAAAGCGAAAGAGAAGCCCAAGTCACTGTGACAACGGGCAAGTAACTGGTCAGTTACCTGTCAGTTGCCACCGCCATGCCGGGACAACCCTAACCCCCACGTGCTCCGGAAACCCTACTCACCGGCAGAAACACGACCCAGAGGTCATTTGACTGCGGTATTCTATATGGTGAAGGTCCTTCCCCGGACGGGCGGCTCAATTCGAGCAAAGATTCGCTATGCCCTACCTCTCTTAAATATTATACAGCGTGTATTGCTTAAACTCAGCTTCAATTGAGAATGTAACTATCATTATAAGCCTATCGCAGTGCACTGCTGGATAAAGGTCTCTCAAATTGTTCGCCATTTGGAAAAACCTGGACTTACCCATAATCGCCACGCTCGGCAGGCGGGTTGGCGATCGATAGGAGAAGCTCCTTGATCCGATGACGCTGTTGGCCTATGGTATTTAGCTACCCCTTCAATTGTGATGGTTATACCGCCAGCAGTCGGTTGCCAGAGCTTCGTTTGTTATTCGGCAGGATGCAGCACCAGGTGACGATGGCTTGGAGAGGAAAGATGATAGTCATCATCATCATCAGCCTATCGCAGTCCACTGCTGGACATAGACCTCTCTAGTTGTTCGCCACTTAGGGCAAACATCTGAAGGATATACCCATAATCGCCGCTGCGCAGGCGGGTTCGCAGCGTTCGGGCGATCGCAGAACGTAGCTTGTCGCTCCGGTGACGCTGCTGCCCGTCATCGGCCTGTAGTATTTAGCTGCGCCTTCAATCGTGATGGTTATACTGCCACCAGTCGGTTGCCAAAGCCTCGTTCGTTATACAGCAGGACGCACCACGGGCAGGTGAGGGTGGCTTGGAGTGAAAAGATAATAGGTCGTTCCCTTACTTAGTAATCTTGAAGACTAAACGTCCGACCAGCAATGGAATTTAGACCATTCAGAACTCAAGGTGAGAGCGCCCTACACAATCAAATCTTCAGAAATATATGAAAAGATGTACAAGATCTATCAACAATTCGCAAGTCAAATAGCCCCGTTTCCTCTTCCCTGCAAAGAGACTACCTACAACTTTCTAGCCCAAACCAACAAAGAAAAGTAAATTCTTCAAAAGTGCCTAATTACGTCTTTAAATATCCACTCCAATTTAATTCAGTTGACTTAGGGCCCAATTTAAAAGCCTTTGATGTTCCCTCAACGATTCCTAAATAAAGCTGAAAGTTCAGTTGGTTACTTAAAGATCACTGAGGCATTTCACTTACTACTTTACTTACTAGAGTTTTGGACTACAAAACAAACTAACTTTATCTTTTTCATCAAACATGAAGAAGATATGTCTTTATAACAAATACATAAAAAGTATGTTTGTTTTTGTTTTAGTAATGAGTGAAACCAGGATTATTTATTCTAGCCGATGTAATACCGTCATAAGCGTGTCTCATATCTCTTTAATCCCTCCATATTGACGCGATTAATCTCAACTGACAAGTAGAAGTCAGTTAGGAAGAAAAAAACTTGCTTTGTAACAATATTCTCCCAGATTTAATCGTATGAAACACGTTTCGCTCCAAGCCAACCTCACCTGCCCGTGGTATATCCTGCCGAATTACAAACGAGGCGCTAGCAACCAAATGGTGACGGTATAACCATCACAATTAAATGCGTAGCTAAATACCACAGACCGATGACGGGCAGCAGCGTCACCGGAACGAGAAGCTACGCTCTACAATCGCCAACTGACCTGCCCAGGGTGGCGATTATGCGTATATCCTCCAGATGCTTGCCCTAAGTGGCGAACAATAGCAGAGCCCTATATCCTGATGATGACGAAGAGAAAAAAGTAAATTTTCGAATTCGTCCCAGAAATTTCTTCTTTAGCAAATGTCTAACTTTAAAGGAGGAAAGAATTTAGTTTCAAAGAAATTATTAAGACCAAAATGTGTCATTACCTAGCACGTAATAAAGGATTAGAATTTCAACAAACACGCCTTTAAGCATGGTCCAAAATCCTAAGCCTAATTTGTGGTATCTCAGTAAGTTTATTCTCAGAAACAAAACTACAAGACTAACATTTACAAGCAAATAAGTCCGCTTAATAAAGGTTTTCCCCGAAATTTACATGGAACCTTCTTGTTTGAGACCTTCGTTAGTGAAGGTCGCGGCCTTTTGAATGTCTGACGAGGTTCTGGATTGTTAAACGTAGTTTTGATATTCGTACCATTATGTCTTACATATTTCGTTCAACTGGTGAATCCAGTGATATTACTAACTAGTGCATCGCCCGTGTGGATATCGGGTTTCAAAAATAACTGACTTCCATAAAATGGTGTCTTAATTTTAAGTCAGACCTTTAGCAATACATTGGTGAAAACCGCATTCAATTCCATGCAGTAGTTTTCGCGTGATGCGCGTTCAAACATATAGATAAAATGTCTCCCATTTTCCCAACACTTCCCTTCACTTCTCTGCTCTTATTGATTCTAGCGTGATGAAAGTATACTATAACCTGTCCAGGAGCATGAAGAATAATTGTACTAAGTTTCGTTAAAATCCGTTGAGTAGTTTTTGTTTCTATAACGAACATACACAGACAGGTAAAAATTTTACTGATTGCATTTTTGGCATCGGTATCGATCACTTATCGCCCCCTGATAGTTATTTTGAATGAAAATAGATTGCATGTACATAATTGACCTCTACAGATTTATTATAAGTATCGATAGCGTGACATTGGAAACTCAAGAGGTCACTTAGAAAATGTGATTCAGAATTAGGTGAAACTTTATATGGAGATATTGGGGCAAATTTTGAAGTTCCGTCGGGGCTAAAATTTAAATCAATTTGGTAAACTAACTTTGCAAAATTAGTCCGCGTTTGACTGTGCCAAGAGTTGGCCTCTAGTTTTCGTCTGACGAAAATTCTAGTTAAAATCGTTTAATTTAACTAGAGTCAGATTATATTGCGCAGAATATTACATAATCTTCAAGTAGGTATATAGCATACTTGAGTATTTCTATTCATTAGTAATTTCTATTCAATCTGAAAATGATCGATCTAGAATATAAACATTTATTTGCCCTAGCATGATAATATATAATGTTTTGGGTTAATTCTTTTTTTACTTCATAAGTAAATGCGAAAGTTTGTTTCGATGGATAAGTAGATGTTTGTTACTCCTTCACGCAGAAACCACTAAACGGATTTAATTAAAACTTTTTGGTACAACATCTCATACTTACTTGTTGATTAACACATACTCGTAGATATACAGTCCACTGTTGAACATAGACCTCTCCTACTATAGAGAAGCTGCAGCTTCTATAGACAAGTTTAAAATTGCATGCCAGCGCGCTCAAGTTCCCATAAATCCGCTGAAAAGAACAAAACCAGACGGTATAACGCTATAAAAACCAAATCAACGTAAATAAGTTTCCACATACTTTTCAGTTGGCGACAGAAAGGCAAAAACTTGGCCATTAACGTCAGGGAGAGAGAATCCGCCGACGGGAACAAGGATTTGTCGGGACGCGTCAGTGTAGACTCGTTTTTGGGCATGTCTCGAGGCTTAATCGAAGTTAAATTGTCGGGGAGGCGGCTGGTGCGAGTAAATTGATTTCGATCGGTTCGACGGTGGAACTTCTGGGCCTGATGTGACGGGCTGAGGATTGAAAATGCTAACTGATAAATCAATGGGTGCTGAACGGAGCGAGACCGTTCGTTCATGGGCTGACGTAACAAACATTAAAAAACAAGCCAAAAGGTTTTTTTTATTGTGGTTAAAAATCCCAAAATTTGAGCCTCAAACTATTTTGAGGCCTATCCTATGATAGGTAAGGGAGCGGCCTGTCATCATTTTACTCCAAGGAAACTTCACTTGCCCGTGGTGCATCCTGCCGAATAACAAATGAGGCGCTGGCAACCGGCTGGTGGCGGTAAATAGCACAGACCGGTGACGGGCAGCAGTGTTACTGTTACCGGAGCGAGAAGCTATGCCCTGCGATCGCCAACCCGCCTGCCCAGGGTGGCGATTATGGGTATAGCCTCCAGATAGGTAGCAAACAATGTCTCAGCAGTGGACATAGGTCTCAGCAGTGGACTGCAATAGGCTGATGATGATGAATGCAAAGATTGCTTTTAACAGCTGTTTCTAGAAACTAGAGTTCAGTTTAAAAATTTCTGATTCAAAAAACCATTAGATGCTGTTTGTTTTCTATTCTACATACATAAATAAAAGGGGCCTTTCATTCTAAAAACACACATCTATGCTAACGCAATAAGGTCGAAGTTCCAAAATCAAAACCGTCTAACCGAACGCGATCGTGTTCTAGCTAATATTGCGCGCAAAAAGGGAAAGATTTAAGGAGTTGTCGAGAGGAAGTGACGTCACGGGTCTGTCACCCGGAGTGCTCGTCGCGACCGTGACGTCGTAACTTCGGGAACATGTTGGCACATGTCAGGATTTAAAAATGCCGCTGAAAGTTGTGATGGATGGGGACACGGGTGAAAAGCGAACCGTTTAAATATTGTAAGCGGTACATAAACGTTACATTGGTTGGTTTTTAATAAGTGTAAGTTGGAGACGACAATTAAGTGTTCCGTACAATGGTATCGTGCCTATTATGATCTTGACATATACAATTTAATAACAAACATTTCTGGGTATCAAATAAATCAGAAAGTGGGAGTTAAAGCCGTTTGTCGTATATTACTATTTAATGACATAATTGTATGAGAGGTAACGCATAGCGAATCTTCGCGCGAATTGAGCCGCCCGTCCGGGGAAGGACCTCCACCCTATAGAATACCGCAGCCAAATGACCTCCGGGTCGTGTTTCTGCCGGTGTGTAGGGTTTCCGGAGCTCGTGGGGGGTTAGGGTTGGGCCGGCATGGCAGTGGCAACTGACCAGTTACTTGCCAGTTGTCACAGCGCCTTGGGCTTCTCTTTCGCTTTACATCAGGCGTAGGGAAGCCATTATGTCGAGCTACTAAAAAAACTTTTACTAGCCCGCGACTTTGTCCGCGTGGAATAGAGTTTAATCCCCTATTTTATCCTCTTGGGGGTAGAGTTGATCAAAATCCTTTCTAAGAGGTTCTAAGCGGCATACGTCATAACATCTACCTGCATGTCAAATTTCTGCCCGATCCGTCCAGTGGTTCGGGCTGTGCGTTGATAGATCACTATGTCAGTCTAGTCAGTCAGTCACCTGAATTATATATATTTAGATTTTCTAAATAAAACTGCACTGTTTGCAACGGAACCCTAAAAGTTGACTTACGTGTCTTTTAATACTGACTCGGTATTTACATCCATGACATTTTGAAGCTTGCTAACCGATTAACCGATGAGCGGCTATTCAAAGTTTTCCTAGACGCCATCACGAGCTACTAGACAGGAGACAGTACGGACCCTCCACAAGATGGATCGACTTGACTAAGAAACAGGAAAACTTAACTTAGAGGATACAGAATATTTGACGACTAATTTGGTTCAGCGGTCGATTTGTATTAGGCAATTGCTACTACTCGTACTACTACACTATGTAAAATAATCATCATCATCATCATCAGCCTATTGCAGTCCACTGTTGGACATAGGCCTCTCCAGTTGTTCGCCACCCAGGGCAAATTTCTGGAGGTAAAACCCATAATCGCCACGCTGGGCAGGCGGGTTGGCGATCGCAGGGCATAGCTCCTTGCTCCGGTGACGCTGCTGCCCCTCATCGGCCTGTAGTATTTAACTACGCCTTCTATCGTGATGGTTTTACCGCCACCAGTCGGTTTGCCAGAGCCTCGTTTGTTGTTCGGCAGGATGCACCACGGGCAGGTGAGGATGGCTTGGAGCGCAAAGGTGATAGGTCACTCCCTTACATCCCGTAAAATAATAATAATATGTAATTGTTTAAAAAGAAGTATCTATGTATTTATCAGTTGTCTCGTACTCATAGTACAAGCTTCGGCTTAGTTTGGGGCTGGATGACGATGTGTGGCCCAGCGTGGCATGTCTTGACGCTGAGGCCAGAATTAGAGTATTATTTACTAGCTGCTGCCCGCGGCTCTGCCCGCGTGAATATTCGTATAAAACATAGCCTATGTGTTAATCTGATGTACAAACTATATTCCTGTAAAGTTTCATTAAAATCCGTTCAGTAGTTTTGGCGTGAAAGTGGAACAAACATCCATCCATCTATCCAAAGAAATTTTCGCGTTTATAATATTAAGTAGGATAGGATAGGATATAATATTAGTAGGATTTTATTAACTGGCCCAATGATATCACATTTGGCAGTGACTTGAGCCTTCTGAATCAAGGGTCGTGGGTTCCATCCACATTACAAACATTTGTGAGAATAAACATGTCTTTTTTGTATTGGTCTGGATGTTTTCTATGTATAATGTTCAGTTGTCTAATACCCATAGTACAAACTTCGGTTTAGTTTGGGGTAAGACGGCGCTTCGTGGCCCAGTGTGGCATGTCTTGGGCTATTTATTTATTTGACATAACAACTCCGTACCATTATTTATAGTACGGGTGGGAACCCTAGAATGCTTAACGACAAATGGATTTGGCTGCTTCTCGATCTGAAACTGTCGGACGCCACTATATGCGGGATGGTTATTGAATCGTGATCACGCCTGCAAAGGATTTGCGTCATCTGTGAACGCTTGCTCCTCGAGTTGCGACGTTGGAAATTGTGATCAATGGTCGTGAGATCGCATGCGTTTCATGTTATTGATATAGCGTTATTGTTAATAGATCCAACCTAGTTATAGGAAGGATTAAAATACCAACCTAGTATAGGAAGAGCTAGACCTCCTGATACAAGTATCTGCGCATATTACTTAATAGGGGGTCTTAATCACTAATGATAACATTTGTGATAGTAAATAAAAAAAAAATCATATTAATTTTCGTCTTGAATGCACATGACTGGCTCGGTGGCTCCGGAAACCCTACTCACACTCATAGGAACACGACCCGGAGGCCATTTGGCTGCGGTATTCTATAGGGTGGAGGTCCTTCCCCGGACGGGCGGCTCAATTCGCGCGAAGATTCGCTATGCGTTACCTCTCATACAATTATGTCATTAAATAGTAATATACGACAAACGGCTTTAACTCCCACTTTCTGGATCTTAAACTGTCGATCCGAGGACTTATGCGTGACCGGCTGGTTATTAGAACTTCGTCATGTGTGCCAAGATTAATGTTACTTCGGAACATTTGTCCGTACGAAGAGTTGAAACGTTTGGAACTCAGACGTTTGATCGTAGCTTCATAAGCAATGTTTTATGTTATATGTTCAATTTAACGACGTAAGAACGACAAATTGTTCACTTAAGTGCTGGTAGGAAAAAAGTGTGACGTGCAAAAGTATTACTAGTGAATCTATTTGCAGAAATAAATAAACAACCCAAGACATGCCACGCTGGGCCACTCAGCGCCATCTAGCCTCAATCTAAGCCGAAGCTTGTACTATGGGTACTAGACAACTGATAAACTTACTTAGTTACATTTTTTTTTTGTAAATAAATACATATTATACATAGAAAACACCCAGACCAAATACAAACAGACATGTTCATGCACACAAATGTTTGTACTGTGTGGAGATCGAACCCACGACCCTTGGCTCAGAAGGCAGAGGTCACTACCAATTGAGCCACCGAGCCAGTCTATAACTATGTTTTTATTTTATTTTATATTGTTAATGCTATGGCAGCCTTATTACCTATGTTTTCGTATCGGAAAGTACAATGCAAGTTAAAATTATATGAGATTTGTAAAATTTAAATGCTTGTCTAGGCTTAAGCATTAGTATAATCATGACAGTTGACACATTAATGGGAGTCATCGGTGACCAATCTTAACTATCTTAACTAATATTTGACAGGCTCGGTGGCTCATTTGGTAGTGACCTCTGCCCTCTGAGCCAAGGGTCGTGGGTTCGATTCCCGCACAGTACAAACATTTGTGTTCATTAACATGTTTGTATGTATTGGTCTGGGTGTTTTTTATGTATGATATGTATTTATTTACAAAAAAAAAAAAATATAAGTAAGTTTATCAGTTGTCTAGTACCCATAGTACAAGCTTCGGCTTAGTTTGGGGCTAGATGGCGCTGTGTGGCCCAGCGTGGCATGTCTTGGGTTATTTAAAATAAAATTAAAAATTTAAAAAAATAATATTATAAAGCTGAAGAGTTTGTTTGTTTGAACGCGCTAATCTCAAGAACTACTGGTCCGAATTGAAAAATTCTTTTTGTGTTGAATAGACCATTTATCGAGGAAGACTTTAGGCTATATAACATCACGCTGCAACTATTAGGAGCGAAGAAATAATCGAAAATGTAAAAAAAAAACGGGGAAAAAATAACTATTCCACGCGGACGAAGTCGCGAGCACAGCTAGTAAACCATAATTCTGGTTAGTATGAGTTGAGGTATACAATAGTTCCACGATTTGTTGACAGATGGCAGTGTTCGTAGTTACATCGCGGTAACGTAATTTTTCTCTGGAAATATATACCGGTTGCTTAATTAAACATCTGACTTCTTGAGATTTCAGTTTATTTTTGGTATACCTACTTGTCGAAAGGCAATGAAAGGTGTAGTTACCGATTTCGGATGAACCGGCAAGACGTAAATTATATTTATCATATTGATCCGAAACCCTGTTTTGATTTTGTTCTTCAAAAACCCTTGCAACTGAATTAGTGTGAATACAAGAGGTCGTTTTTGCAGGGAGTGCTACATAGGTACATAATAAAAAAAAATCATTATGTTGCTCCTAACTAACACCTATTTTTAAGGCCTCGTTGATAAAGTATGGATCTTAGTCGTCTGAATATAAAGATTTGATATAAACACAACAGATAATATTCTCCAATGGCAAACGCCTAAATTTGCACGTACGGAAAATAAATGATAACGGGACGAAGGCCCTGTGTGAATACGAATGAAAGATTTCCCATGCGGACCCATCGGCAGGTGTGTGGATTAATATATAAATGAACCGTACAGAGTTATTTCATAATGCGCAATGGAGCTGGGGTGATCACGAATTTGTCAAAAACTTGACAGCATTTCGGGACCCTTCTTAAAAATTGTTGAAAAAGAAACTGGATCTAGAGAGGGATTGATTAATTGAGCCGCCCGTCCGGGGAAGGACCTCCACCCTATAGAATACCGCAGTCAAATGACCCCTGCGTCGTGTTTCTGCCGGTGAGTAGGGTTTCCGGAGCTCGTGGGGGGTTAGGGTTGGGCCGGCATGGCGGTGGCAACTGACAGGTAACTGACCAGTTACTTGCCCGTTGTCACAGCGACTTGGGCTTCTCTTTCGCTTTCCATCAGGCGTAGGGAAGCCATTATGTCGAGCCACTATATAAAAAAAAATCAAATTTATATGATTACTAGTGGATCGTTTGGGTTGCATGTACCCTGCGCATGTACCAAATAATTCTTGGTGTCCTTAAGGTTTTAATCGATATAAGCTGCCAAATCAATATCAAAAATATTATGAAAAGAGCAGACGACATCACATAAATTGCTACGACCCCAAACTAAGTAGGTAGTATACTCATAACAATATTGCTTTAACTTTTGTTATGTTTATTAGAAAACAAAGCCTCACCACACGAATATTTGTTCCGAGTGAGCATCGAACCCACAACGTTCAGTAAGCAGGAGTCACTATCAAATGAGCCATCGGAGCTGGCAATATTATTGCAGTCATTTATTTCTTATCAATCCGTGATAGTTATTGGTTGATGGACCATCAAAAAAATTAAATAAAGAATGAAAAAAGTGAATAAATATCGTTTGAAATCAAAAATGTCCCAAGACTTCAAGATATGTGAAATCCCGATAAATTTACGTGCATGGAAATACACATAATACGACATTTCAATGCGGAAATTCTCAGGCAAATATTGATGGAATCCTGCGTTGGATCTATGTTATCATCGTACTTTTGATATAGGAACGAAACATGTAATCTATCGGAAATGTTTGTATAATTCGCGCTATACCTATAAAAGTCACACCTATGCTATATTTATTGTAACAGTTAACACATCAACCGCCATGGAAGTCAATGGTAACCAGAAAACCAGTAAGCTAAAAAGTTGAACTAAATAGTTCCAATATTTGTCAATAGACGGCGGTGTTCGCAGTTACATCGCAGTAACGTTATTTTTCTCATAAAGTACTTATCCGTTGCTTGCCTTCTCATGTCATATGAAATGAAATGAAATAAAATTGACTGATAGATAGAAAATCTTTTTGAGCCCTCTACCTGTCGAAAGGCAGAGATAGGGGTTATATTTCGGTATAAAAAATATAAATAAATAAATAAATAAATAAAATAAAATAAATAAACAAAGGTCACATGTTCTTGGTTTGCCCGACTTTAATAATAATAAATTTTAATTAATAAATTAATATCAGAAAACATCACATACATTGCTCTAATCCCAAAGTAAGTAGCTTAAAGCACTTGTGTTATGGGTATCAGAACAACGAAGGTACCACAAATTATACTTAAATACAAATATGAACACCCAGACACGGAACAAACACAAGTGTTCATCGAACCCACGACCCTTGGTTCAGAAGGCAGGGGTCACTACCAATTGAGCCACCGAGCCAGTCCTGCCAATTGAGCCACCTAGCCAGTCCTACCACTTGAGCCACCGAGCCAGTCACGAATAATAATATAATGAAAAAGACTCGAGTCAATTCGCCTGAATATTCTTTTTTTTGTTACCACATTATCTCCGAGAATTGGGATGATGACTAAAAAATAATTTAATGTCCATCAGATAGATTAATGAAAAATATTGGATACGTATTTTTTATTTTGCCTCTTGTTCAAAAACTTACGAAGATACATTGATTTTAAATGTCACATGAGACGTCACGTTAGAGTACAAAATATACTCTAACGTGACGTAGTTAGCCCCCACTCCGTAACTTTAATACGCTATATCTAAGTATTTTCTTGTTATTTCGACAAAACAAAAAATACGGGTCTTATATTTTTTTATTATCTAAGAGACGGACTAATTATTTTCTTCATTTTCATACCTTGTCATCATCCGTATTGTGAACCGATTTGGTTTTTTTTTTCAAAAGGTATGTACTTCCTACTTGGTTTCATTGTCACCTATAGTCCGGTGATGATGACAAGGCCGCCCTGGCTATCATCGTAGTCATTTAGAAAAAAAAATCCATTGTCACCATATTGAAGTCGGTTGCTTTTTTGCTAAAAATGCTGTTATTAGAGACGCGAATCCGAAGCCATTTAACTAATTTTTTGCCATATTTTTCTTTAAATTAACAACAAAGGAAATAAATATTTTGATTAGGAATTACTATGTCTAAACTGAAGTTTATAAAATGATCATTTATGTATTTATTATATTTAGGAATCATATGGGTGCAGAGTTGTTATTTAGTATCACGATTTTTAACTATTGCTCATAGGCCTGTGTTCAGTTCAATAAACTGTATATTTTCTTTCTGCACACTATATTAGCAACAAAAGTCACACAGAAAAAATAAAACAACGTAACAAAAATGTTGTTCCATTACACACACAAAAACATTAACATTTTTTTAGCAAATAAAAACAGAATATTTTAAAATCTATCTGCGTTCGAAAATTCCACCACAGCCACAGTAGCCAACAGACAAACGAATTAACTTTCAAATAGCTGTCGCCTCACTATATCCTACTAAACCACAGTTGAACAACGTGCTATGAAAAAATGAACCTTAAACCCTAAGCGGTAAGATCACATGTGATTTTTTGCGAGACAATCCCTTATGTTGCAGTTAGGTAATTGGTCTCCGAACGGACCAGTGTAGGCAGTTTTTGGTCCAATCGACAATTAAACCGGTACGAATATCGGGGAACCAATTCATCCTGTGCCCGTGGGAAGACTCAATGTTTTGCTTTTTTGCTACTGGGCGCCACAAAGCTGCCAGTTTTAATCCGACGTTCACAATAACTGGGGTATAGATAGATAAGTGCGGTAGTTTATGCGAATGGAAGACACAACATTTTGTTTTATATTTTTTTTTATATTAGCACGGCATAATGACCACTCTACGCCTGATGGAAACCGAGAGAGAAGCCCAAGTCGCTGCGACAACGAGCAGGTAACCGATAGTCACCTGTCAGTTGCCACTGCCATGCCGACCCATAAGATGCTTCTTCACGCCCCGTTTAAAGGATCCAATATCGTAAGAAGGAGGATTTTATCCTCTTTTTGATCATAATAAAGGTTTTTTATATGGCGCAGCATAGTGTTCACGTCCATCTATCGTAAAAAGGAAGTCCAAGATGCTCTAAGAATAACAAAGAGAATACTTAGTTCACTGGACACTAGTAACACAATACACCTTGTCCAGGACCACTTTTTTTTTAACTTGACATAATGGCTTCCCTACGCCTGATGGCGAAGCGAAAGAGAAGCCCAAGTCGCTGTGTCAAAGGGCAAGTAACAGATCAGTTACCTGTCAGGCTAGGAGCGAAAATAAGATGATAAGTTGCCCCTTGGCATCCCCATATTTACCGCTCCGGCGTGAAATATATGAATTTCAAACTAAAACAGATTGATACATGGCGATTTTTGAAATGCCCATGAATATAGGAAATCAACGGCCTTAACACTTGACTAATAAATAAGTTAATTTAAGCATTCCCAGCTGTTGTCCCAGTTTTGTGCAGTCACCCGGTAATCGGATTCGCTCGGCCCCGAACTTACCGGATCTGCATAAACTTAACCGGGTACATTTTATGTTTACTAAGCGGAGTTCCCTTTCACTACTCACCGCGGACCCGGCCTCCGATGAAAGTTAAACTTTAGCCAAGTTCAGCAAGACGGGAAGGGTGTAGGTTCCGCGTATTTTTAAACGATGTATAAACACACAATAAAATTTTAATTATTGTTTACGGTATCATTATCATCATTATCAGCCTATCGCTGTCCAGTGCTGGATCTTACTCATAAAATATTAAATAAATAAATAAATAAAATAAATAATCCAACACATATGCCACGAAATAAATAAAGACTTGACACCAGTTGTTAGTTGGTACAACAAGGACGATACAGTATAATAAATTAAACACGAACAATGTTCACAAGTCCGTACCTCAAACTTACTAGTACTAACAACCGCCAACAGATGGCGCTGTACGTAGTTACATCGCGGTGTCGTTACGTTTTGCCGGAAACTCTAAGAGGCAGCCTACGGTATTGAACAGTGATTTTAAAAAACTACTGGACCGAATTGAAATATTTCTGACGCATGCTCTTGTCGAAAGGCAAAAGAGGTGCATAAATCATTAAGTAAGAACCTGTACTCACAGACAGACAGAACAACAAAGGTTGTAAAATTAATTAACTCTCATCTAATGCATCATTTGCTTTCAGTCAGCCCTGTTGGGACGGGAAGTTTGACGCGCGAGAATGTAAACAAACAGATGATTTGCGTTGATGCTGCCGCTGCCGCTGACACTGCCCCGCGCTCCCTCTATTGTCGGTTTTTCGCGTGGAAGTCAAAGGACGGTAACGCGAACGCGAGCGAGTGTTTACATTCAGCATCATCATCATCCTCCTAGCCTTTTTTCCGATTGTCTCAGGGTCGGCTTCCCAAACTGAGAGATTTGGCGAGGGCCAAGCTTTTACACAGAGCGACTGCCATCAGACCTCCGCAACACTTAGGGTAGGTAAGCTATACCCATTCCCAGTTGGGCGTCAGAGTTATCATAATCTCTGATATGATGTGATGACTGCTATCTGAGTTGGTAAAGATAGCACCCGGGACCAACAGCTTAAAGTGCCTTCCGAAGCACGGAGGAAATCGGTGTCAAATTTTGGTCACCCATCATCGGATTGACCGCGCCAATGGTTGCACAACGTTGCGATCATTGTTAAGCGTACAATACCGCGGGGCCACCGAGCTCCTCAAAGTGTGCTGTGTGTGTTTACATTCAGCATTCTCGCTAAACAAAAAAATGTACTTTAATATTACATACCATTATCATTCAATAGCATAGTCATTCAATAAAGAAGTAGGAAGGCTGAATGTGAACACTTACTCGCGTCGACGTTGCCGCGGAAATATTTAGAGCAACGTTCCCAGCAACAGCAGCGGCAGCTCAGCAGCTGAATGTAAACCGTACAAAAGGAAAATATTCTAAGGAAAGCTTGGAAACGGCGGATATATTTCTTTGGTTTTTCTCTTATCAGGTACCCTAAAAGTGTAAAGGTATCTTTTTAACCTCTCCTCATCAAATTATGTTTTACGGGGGCATTTTTCCAAGGGTTTTGAGGGTGGGGCTTTTACGCCTTCTGCTTGTGAATTATGGAGGAAAATGATAACTTTGTTTGAGTTTATTTGGCGTTCAAGAATTTTTAACTTGATTACTTGAATTTAGGAGTAGTCCCCGAGGATAGGGTGTCTTGTCCGTAGTCGATATGGATTGGGTAAATGGGTATCTTTAATAAAAATAAATAAATATCAAGTTGTGACCTTTAGCATAGGTACCATTAAAAAAATTATGTAAATAAGTGTTATTTTGTGTATATGCCCCAAATAGAATTTATTTTGAAATTAATTAAAATGAAAAGAAGATCTTTCCATTTTAATTAAATTTTCATTAACAACAAACATTTCGACTAGTTGGGTTCAGTGGTAGAGAACCTGCCTCTGACGCAGAGGTCGCGGGTTCAATTCCCGCACATTTACTAAACTAGCTTTCATTTCAACTACTTAAATTTCCACCTTTTTTGAAACACAGTCATTTATTGCGCCTTAACTTATATTATCCATAAAATCCGAAGAAAAAATGCTATTTGAAATTTCGTAAACCGTATGCTACACTAACACGTAGCATAAGGTCTACGTATGCCCACTAATATTGTATAATTAATAACATAAAATACAAAGTGCAAACTCCATCCATCTTAACAAAAGCATCATTTTAATAGCCAATTCGGGCTCGTTCATTATATTTTTACGGTGCTCTGAAATCAGTGCTAATGAATATTCATGTAACGATGCGATATGGACTATTCGACAGCAATAATTGTACTAACGAGGCACAGTAACCTTGTTAAAGCGGCCAGGCCGCGCCGGCGATAATTCAACGTTTTGTACGCACGTGCAAAGTTCAGTCGGACGGAATCGGGTGTGAATTTTCGTGTCGCCACTTTTTGTTTTCAACGAATTTTCGCTTTTGCCTCGCTGCGGATAATTTGAGACTTGGTCTTTTTAATAAGCTAGTGTGTGGGTCTTTAAAGATTAACAGTTGACAAGTCATTTACCATAAGCCCTATACAATGTGTTCCGACAAGAAACAATTGCCTTTACATTACTATTTTTTATTATCGGGATCATACGCAATAAGTATTATGGCCTCTCCAGTTGTTCGCCACCTTATATTAAACATCTGGAGGGTTTACCCATAATCGCCATGGTGGGCAGACGGGTTGGCGATCGCAGGACGTAGCTCCTTGCTCCGGTGACGCTGCTGTCCATCATCAGCCTGTGATATTTCTTTACGCCTTCATTTTTGATGTTTATACCGCCACCAGTCGGTTGCTAGAGCCTCGTCAGTTAGTCGGCAGGATGCACCACGGGCAGGTGAAGTTGGCTTTAAGCAAAATGTTGACAGGCCGCTCCCTTACATCCCTCAATCTTTGCATTGTGATCCTCAAGTTTTGGGATTTAACCGCAATCAAAAAAAGTTCTCAATTAGTTTTTTTTAATAATTGTTACGTCAGCCGCAAGAGCAAATGCTATGACAATAATTGCCTCAACAGCCGCAATATATCTGTCGAAGAGACCTGAGCGGATGCGAATAATGCCCCAAGTTGGTAGTAATAAAACAAACTTGGCGTATTTGCGCAGACGCCACAAAACAGTGATTTACAACACTATTTATAACAGGCTAAGGATCAAATCGGAATGATATGAATGTGGAAATAGTAATTTTGAAGACAAACCTTGTCATGTGTACAATGTCCTACTTATTATTAATTTTTGTCTACACAAAATAAGCCAATACGAACATATAGAGAGGTTATGTCGGTAACTTTCGCCCTTGTAGTATAAAGGTTGATATCAAATGAGTTTTGATCCTGTAGGTGGAACCAGCCTATTACCTGAAACAATGCAAAGAATATGTACTGTACCCGCTGAAGCGTCCGGCGGCTTTTGGACCCTAACGAGAAAGTATTAGTCCAGCGACTGGGCAAATGGACCTGGACCTGTACTGTTTTTTCTACTAATATAAAGAAAAAATATCCTAACTTCCAATACGCCCACCCCGTATAATAAATACAAAACGCCATAATCCTAATGGCTAAATTATTTGCGGTCGCAAATCGCAATTATTTATTATCGCAGGCTCGGTGGCTCATTTGGTAGTGACCTCTGCCCTCTGAGCCAAGGGTCGTGGGTTCGATTCCCGCACAGTACAAACATTTGTGTTCATGAACATGTCTGTTTGTATTGGTCTGGGTGTTTTCTATGTATAATATGTATTTATTTACAAAAAAAAAATGTATCTAAGTAAGTTTATCAGTTGTCTAGTACCCATAGTACAAGCTTCGGCTTAGTTTGGGGCTAGGTGGCGCTGTGTGGCCCAGCGTGGCATGTCTTGGGTTATTTATTTATTTATTTTTATTTATTATCGCACCGGTTAATGTTTAATGTCCCGTAAACACTACAGGCTTAACGACTTTTGTATGTCGAACTAGTTTTGCTAACTCAGTGCTGTTGATTAAGTTCCGAATAGGGCTGCCGCGATACATAGAAATTCTTAAACTGACTACCATATGACTCCAAAAAATTTTAGGATCGGCCCAACTTATCAAATCAAATAAATATAAGCAGTATAATCTAGGAATAAGGGAGCAACCTGGATAGGGATAGTGGGTGGATACCCACTCTCAGCAACCACCCTCACCTGCCCATACTGTATCCAGCAGGATGCAGCAGAGGCAGGTGAGAGCGGGTATTCAGCAGAATAACAAGCTAGGCTCTGACAACCAACTGGTGGCAATATAACCATCACGATTGAAGGCGTAGCACATACCACAGGCCGATGACGGGTAGCAGCGTCACCGGAGCGAGGAGCTACGCCCTGCAATCGCCAACCCGCCTGTCCAGGGTGGCGATTATGGGTATAACCTCCAGGTGTTTACCCAAATTAGGCAATACCTGGAGAGGCCTATGTCCAGCAGTGGACTGCGACTACAAATAACTTAACATAGCAAAACATCACCCGATGTTGTTACTGCTCATAAGCCTGCTTGCTGCCAACCCTATGATCACTAGTTACAAATAATGTTCTATTCAGTTTGCTGCTCCGAATTATTTGCTTCCACTAAATTGGAATTGTGCTAAAATCGTTAATATATCGAACAATGTCAACACATTTGCCCACTTACGAAATATTAACACAATTTTGGACTAAAATGCGATTGTCATACTAATTTTTAGAGTAAAGATTTAAGGTGCGTTTTAACAGAAGCAGGGCTGTGCCGAACTAAGCATAGTTGACCTACGGTATTTCTAAAATCACAAATCTCATTTCCGCTCCACTTCAGTAAAACTATATCTTATGTTATATCTTATGACTCACATAAGTTTTTAATTGACATCAATTATTGCTAGTTCCGCGTAGCTTAACTTCTGTAAAAACGCACCCTAAAAGAAAGGCGGGGTTAGCATCCTGCTTTAGTCTAAAAAGATGTCAGTGTTCATGTTAATGTACAGAAAAATTATTGCCTGATTAGTTTTTTTGGCACCATTAGAGGGCGATTTTATAAAAGATTTATATAATGTGCTATAACAATGGACAAAACCCAAGCTTTGCTTCTTCACGCTTCATTTATTTGGATCCCAAATTGTATGAAGGGGGAAACACATGCACCGGCAAACAGTACCACTTTAAATTGTAAGACACAATCGCACCAAACTTATTTAGTTGATGAATAAGCAATTCTGAAAGATAAATTAAACACCAAATACGAACGCAAAACTCAAAACCGTTTAATAAACCCGTCTCAACGCCGTCCACGGATACTTATTAGTCTTCATACACCGGTATATAACGGAAAAGTAAGCGATCCCAACCACCAACACTAGTATAGTAAGCAAATGTGAGTCATTCGCACAGGTTAACACAACAGAGCTGCATACCACCAACCACGTCACCACTAGGTGGAAGATCATGTACCACACGTGGCATTTGAGGATCTGCTGCCGTCTCTTCACGAAGCTGATAATCAGAACTGATGTTGCGACCAAATGTTGGATGTAGAGGAGACCGAAAGAGAATTCCACGACTAGGTTGGTCGTGATCTTGTAGTCGGGGTGGAGTCTTCCGGAGATTATGAGCAGGAGGGCAGCGAAGACCAGGATTGGGGCCACAGCTGATATGGCGATCAGGATGAAGGTCTTCCGGAGGCGGGAACAGTGGAGGCAGACTTCCTCTGAATCTTCGACTATTAAGGTCATTTTGTTAGTAGCGTGTCATTTTCTCTATAAATGATTATGTTATATTTCAAATAATATGCGAAATGTTTTGGAGAAGATTTCTGATTTGACATGTAGATAATGTCAAAGAATTAAAAGACAGCAGGCCATGGAGACGTAGAAGAGCAACGGGAAAGTATTTTTTAGGCGCAAGTAAAAAGTTTCATACTGTTTCAAGAATACACTATGGTTTCATAATAAAACTATTATAAATCGATTTTATTTGGTAAAATATTTGTCTTTTTTATAATGACACATTATAACGCCTTCTTCGTTGGTGGGAAAGAGAATGAGAAGCCCAAGCCTTTGAGACAACGAAGAAATAACCAGATCTATCACTATAACTACACCGATAGCTCTGGCTATAACACCGACTGATTCCGAAACGTGACAGAAGTCACTACAGTAAAGAGGTCGCCAGCCAGGCAGGTAACACCACACATCTACAGCAGCATTATCTCCGCAACGCGAAGCAGCTGGACATGTCTCCCAAGGACATATAACACGAAACATTTTAGTATGATTAAGATTTCTATCAACTTAGTAGACATTATTATTATGCTACACTAGAACTTCAGTAAAGTGAGATTGATGATAGTAAACCCTTTTTCATAATCAATAAGGTTCACGAATATAGTTCATGTATAATACACATGTTATTACTATCTCTGGTCATAAATTACAGCACGCGTCGATTAAAGTGGAACTTTCATCAATCAAAGTTGAATCTCATTGTTATCATTAATGTCAATCAATTAAAAAGCACAAATTACACCCTATTTATATAATTAAATTTGTTACTATTGATATTAACATATGTATTATTTGCTACTATTTTTTTAAAAGAACGTTTTAGAAAGGAACAGGAGAGACGTAACCTTTCATCTTTTAGCAACAAGCCACCTTCACCTGCCCTTGATGCATCCTGCCGAACAAACGAGGCTCTGGAAACCGACTGATGGCGGTACACATGATATAACCATCACGAGGGCGCAGGTACATACCACAGGTCGATGACGGCCAGCAGCGTCACCGGAGCGAGGCTTGTGATCTTCTCTGAAGTCTTGCGATCGCGAACTTCAGCCCAGCGTAGTGATTATGAGTAAAGCCTCCATGTATTTTCCCAAAGTTTTCTTTTTTTTTTTGCAAAAGGCGGCAGACGAGCAAATGTGATGCCTGATAGTCGACGCCGCCCATCGACACCCGCAACTCAATCGAGTTCTGGGGTCGCTGCCGGCCTTTTAAAGTGGTGAACAACTGGATTGGTTCAGCAGTGCACTGTGGTAGGCTGATGGCGAAACACCAGCGAAGAGAATTCAAAAGAATAATGAAAGAGGCTAGCATGGGGATAGCAACCGACAAGTGATTGATTTGTTACTTGTCTTATCTGTGCAGAACTTTGGAGTTCTATTTCAGTTTCCATCAGGGAACGGGAGCCCACTGTGCTATGATTCTATAAAAATATCAATAAACTGAGAAAAACACTTTATTACATCAAACAAACAATTTTATGATACATACTTACCTTGTCAGCATGACAGAGATATGTAAAATATTGCTTACATTACTTTTATTACGGAAATATTGGATACCCTCATCAGAACATTTCAATAATTATGAAGGGAACGTTGAATGAATCGGCTTCGTATAGCCGGCCTCTGATTAAAATTCCCGATAATGTTGTTTGTGTAAGATTCTTTGGGTTCCGTACCAAAAAAAATATGGGAACCTCTATTTTACCTTGTTGAATATCTGTCAAGATTTTTAGTAGAACCCATAAGAAATAACGTGAAATTTATAAACGAAATTAAAATACCGACCGCAAAACCGGCACGCAACCCGTCTCAACATCTCCCGTCCCGTCAAAACATCGTCCGTGTAATCCCTTCCAGCAGGCTCTAAAGTTTAGAGTCTAAACCGAGCCTTGAGTCCCACTAGAGGGCGCTCTTAGCAGTGTTATTTGATTTTTCCTCGGGGTGAGGGCCTTCCACTCCTGCAGTTCGGTTATGATGACAAGGTTAGCCTCGCCTTGGTTAGCATCGTAGTCATTTAGGAAAAAACAACAAAAAAAAAATTAATAGGTAAGATGGAAAACGACATGTCAAGATGGTCAAACCAAACCGTAAAAACAAATATGTACGGACCCATTGTTGCGTTATTTGTGCTCGCGCTTGGCTCATTTTTTTCGATACAGTGTCATTTCAATACAGCGAAATATGGGCTCGAATTTCTGATACTTTATCGTCTTGTGCGCTGAAAATATAATAACGAAATATTGTAAAGAATATACTATGGGCATCGAAAAACAACTTTTTAATAAGTTTTCTTAAATTTTTAATAGTATCTGTTTTTAGTCAATTAAAATGATTAAGCGTTTTGGCAGAGATTATAAATTCAGAGTCCAATTCAATGGAATTTTCAGAACGAAGTAATTATATTTTCATCAAATGCTTTATTAATTATGCGATCTAATGACGACCCAAAATTAAATATAGGGCAAGCCTGTTAAAAATAGTACATTACATAGTATAATCATAAATTATTACGTATATATGTTACAGTTTATTTATTTAAACTTTATTGCAGAAAATGGTACAAAAGGCGAACTTAATGCTAGGAGCATTCCCTACCAGTCAACAGTTATTTCAATTAAATAGGTACTTTACTTATTTCCTGTTTCACTACCGCATGCTCATATTGCTCATCTGTGACCATTGTTTCTCAAAGTAAACCCTATATAAGTATATGACAAGATTTATGTAATAAAGGATAGTTTTATGGTTCCACAAAGAAAAGGGCTACACTGTGCCTTATTGCAACATTTTAGGTCGGCCCTTCCAACCATATGTCACACGGACAGACTATACCAAAATCACTGCGTTTAACTAATATAGGGCGAGGTTTTGGTACGATGTTTCCGTGCGGCGAGGGAAAAAATACAAATCACCACAATAATTTCTTCTGTATGTGCCGTAAAAGTCGGCTAGGTTTCATTTCTCAGTTATAGACCCCTTGATGCGGCTGGAGCTGGGGGTGTGGAATCAAAGCAAGACAATTGGGAAACCACAAACACTTTACTGCTCAGCCACGGTGGACTGTATACTTCAAAATATAAAACTATGTACAAAACTGGTAAAAAGGTAAAATCATATAAAAAGGTCGTTCTGTCCGCAACACCCCTTTTTTATAAAACGACTTCGCACGTAAATCGCACTATAAAAAAAGTCAACATTTTTGATGTTCTCCAACACCCCAATATTTTTAAGGGTTACATGTTAAATGTTTGAGAAACACATGTATGAAGAGGCATGCATTAAAGGCGGACGGCGATGCATTTATTATGCACTACATCAACTTGCTCACGAGACCATCAATCCGGGACTAGCGAGCTTATGACGTCACGCCCCGCTAAAGAGCTTTACAGGATGGTCATATTCCGGACGAGGGTTAGAAAGATCATACAGAATGCGTCATCTAGTCGCAAACTAAGCCAAAGCTTGTACTAGACAACTGATAAACTTACTTAAATACTTTTTTATTGATAAATACATACTATACAACAATACAATACAAGTGATAAGGCCGCCTAATTTGTACTTGATTTGTCTTTGTATCTATTTATTAAGTCAAATGTTTGGTGTGCTGGGCAATAAAGAATATCCAACTTATCTTCTCGTACATACATAGCAAAACCCCGACCAATATAAACGGACAAGTTCATTGATACAAATGTTTGTATTGTACGGGGATTGAACCCATATACTTACAGACACACAAACACACACGCACAGAAAACCCAGTGTAACATAACTAATAACTAACACCCCTCTTTTTGAGTCGGGTCAATATTTGGCCGAACCGGACTTCGAATCAAGGACCTCTCCCTTGTCAAATGCGCCTGCGACTAGCACTGCAGTCGTCTGTTTGCTAAACACACATACAATACACAAGCCGTCAATCCATATATACCCAAAGTGCTTACGTCATTTTACATTTACCCTATCGTTCAAAATATCCATTTATATACCGAACCACAATAGAAACTGCTATATTATGGTAATATGGAATTGCAATTGCAAATTCATAATATTTATAGCGCTAATGCACAGTGCGAATATATAGTTCTTGAATGGAATTTGACACCGGCACCGTTTATTGAGGTTAAATCAGAGCACTGTGCAGCATAAATTCAACTTTGTATAATATTTCGAGCGTTAAATGGAAATACATAGTTCAGTAGCTGTGAATCGTTTAGTAAAGTTGATCATGATACTATATCGATTAGATATTACGAGTATCGCGTATTGCGAGTATGGGCATGTTGAAGGGAGAGGCGACGATCATGTGGTGCAAATAGGCTAATATAGCTAAAAATTGTAATTAGCCCGTCTTTTAGCTTATTCAAAAATAAAAGACTCGTATTTTTCCTTTTTTCATTCGAATAAACAATAGCAAAGATACAAGGCATCAAAAGTTAGGAGTGGGAGTCTTTGACGTAACTCGCTCACGTAAAATGCCTCACCGATTAAAGTCACGCGTAATTTCAACGGGCTATAACTTTGTAATTTTTAATCTAATTTACAAATAAAAAGTACGTGTCTTTTATTTTTGAATAAGCTAAAAGACGGACTAATTACAATATTTAGCTATAATAGCCTATTGCGCCGAACCTGCCGGAACAGGGCCCGTACCACCAAAATTTAAAACGATCGTTCGTTGAACGGATCGCGTATTATTGCATCGTAAATCCCACCCATTTGTCCCTCCCTTGTTCGAAAATATGAATTAAATTAATGAAAATCGACTTTGACGAATTTCATTTGTAGGCACCATCATGATGATGATTAAACAACTCTTGACATCAGACTTGATGAGACGATGTTTTCTTAAAAACATTACAATTAATTAGCTATTTTTATCACTACAAAATAGCCATTGAATTTGATTTGTCATTCAAACTCAAGCGCACATTGTGCTGAATATTTTTCGACTCGTCAAACATTCTTGAAAACAACCTTTCGGCGGACAAAAATTATGAATGATTGTGACGGGAAAAAACATTTATTTTGGTTACACGTTCTTTTTTTCAGTGAGAGATGACTGTTTTCATCGCCGTTGTTAGTGTGAAATATTGCAATGGGCTTCTGTTCCGCAGTTGGGTGACCTAAAAAGGGGCCATCCATTGTCAATCAGCAATTTTAACACTTCAAGTTACATGTATGATGTTATACATAATATGTCATATATAATATTTATTCATCTTTATTGCACAGTGAAGCGGTGTACAAAAAGCGGGCTTAATGCCACATAGGCATTCTCTACCAGTCAACCATAGTGCTAAGTAGAAACTAATATAATTTTAAATATGTGCGAACATTCTTAATATGCTTGTTTTGGGTCACCTTATCATTCGTGCTCAGAGCTCAGTGACTAGCTACCTTCATACTTGTTTGCTGGTAGAGAATGTCTACGCGGCGGTCCGCCTTTTTACACTATTTTACCGTGCAATAAAGATTAAATATGTTAATAAATAAATTTATCCTACGCCTATATTGGCGGTAGGTTTTCTACACTGTGCACTACTTGGCAGTTTAACCATCATCGGTAGAAGTTGTTCGAAAAGCACCTTCTTATATATTTCACTAAATAAAGGCAACAAATGCTTTCCTAATGCAAAAAATACCGCAGTTTTATCTTCGTCTATTGTGTTGGAAACGATACGGTCGACAAAAAAGCTGAAGCCTCTTCACAATGTTAGTGTTTCATCAACCTCAATTTGCCTACAGCACCGCCTATCGGCATCCTACCAAATTTATGAACTCCCGGTCCTCAGAAGGCGCTAGGAGCGCTTATCGCTATCAGCTTGTGCCCTTATTACGTCATAAATACCCGTTTATGACTGAAAGAGCAAAATATAGGGGATCCAATCGTTTTACGACTCACTGTACTGTGGAAACTCAATCTTGTGTTTATTAGGAAGTGGAGAGGAAATTTGCTTGGTAAGGTGGGGTTATGTAAAATAAATGATGTGGTTTTTCATGATTTTGCTTCGCTTGCTGCTAAGAAAGCGTGAATATGTGTGTATGCGAAAGATGTAGACGACTACATAGTATAAAACATAGTCGTTTCCCGATGTCTGTCTATCCTATGTATAGTTAGATCCTAAAAACTAAAATACACAACGTATTTTGATGCGATTTTATTTCTCTTGTAGAACAGTACAAGTTTTTGTCATAGTACAAGTCGAAATCAACGTTATGCGAATCGCCGTTCTTTGTTCTAACACCACTCTCTCCGCACCATACATCATTATCATCATTATCACCTATCGCAGTCAACAGCTGGACATAAGCCTCTGAAGGCTTTACCCACAATAGTCACCCTGGGCAGGCGGGTTGGCGGTCGCAAGGCGTAGCGCCTCGCTCCAAATCCAGATCATCATACAATAAATGACCAATTAATGTTACAATACAAGTATAATGAATCGGATGTCCACGGGTTTATGTTTCATCCAAAGACTTAAATATACAGCGCAATCCTTTTTTAACTATAATAAGTCATCTGTAATATAATATCACTACTGCACATCACTTTTATCGAAAGAAATAGAACTTCTCTGAGCGTCTATAAGAAACTTTTTTATCTAAGCTAAACTTTTCCGTAACGATGCGCTGATTTTTCAGTCTACATGACTCACTTACACTTAGAAGATTAATAAATATTGATGTAGATTAGAAGTTATTGTACAATAAACACTGCAAATCTGCTGTAATAATAATCTTATCACTTTTACAACATTGCAACTAGATTGCCAACATTCTACGAGTATTCTTTAAAAACACACCTTCGTTGTTTTGTATTAGTCATCCAATAATAGTTTATTGTTATTTGATATTATATTTTTAGGTAATTCCCTTCGTTAGTCTATTAATTTTTATTTAACATTCATCATCATCAGCCTTATTGTAGTCCACTGCTGGACATAGGCATCTCCAGTTGTTCGCCACCTAAAGCAAACTTCTGGAGGATATACCCATAATCGCCACGCTGGGCAGGCGGGTTGGTGATCGCAGGGCGTAGCTTCTTGCTCCGGTGACGCTGCTGCCCGTCATAGGCCTGTAGTATTTAGCTACGCCTTCTATCGTGATGGTTTTACCGCCACCAGCCGGTTTGCCAGAGCCTCGTTTGTTGTTCGGCAGGATGCACCACGGGCAGGTGAGGATGGCTTGGAGCAAAAGGTGATAGGTCGCTCTCTTACATCCCATTTTTTTCATTTAACATTAACGATTTACATTAGTTCAACATTAGGTAATTATAACTTGTACTAACTTAACGTTGAATACGGCCGTTAGCCTTAGGGGCAGCGCAGACGACAAACTTTTTGTGCGATAGAGGCTGCGTCTGAGACATTTAAAAAGAGCGTCTAGGTCTGCCGACAGAATGATCAAAGATGTGCGTCGTGTGTGTTGAGTCTGTGAAATATCCGCGACAGATTTTTGCGCGTCGTGTGCGTTACTGCATATAATTGCAAAAAAAGTGCGTCACGGATAGTCTGTCGTCTGCGCTGCCTCTTATTGTCGCAGTATAATACCACGCAGTGTACATCCAAACAGGAATATTCGGTCCGGCCGTATTTTAATTATACATTCAGCATTTCTAGCGGGGAGCAGAGCCCGACTTTGGCTATTTGTGTTAATTACGAGCGGCAACACCAACATTGAGTGACGGTTGACATCCGTTTTAGTGGATTATCTGAATGCGCTCATGATTGGCGTCCAATAAATAGCTATAGGTCTATATAAGCAGACTGGAGCTTCATATTGGGTTAGGTTTATATCAGTATAGCTTCATCATCATCAAACTATTGCAGTCCACTGCTGAACATTAGGGCAAACATCTGGAGTATATACCCATAATCGCCACGCTGCTCAGGCGGGTTGGCGATCGCAGGGCGTAGCTTCTCACTCCTTCATTTGTAATGGTTATACCGCCACTCGTTTGTTATTCGGCAGGATGCACCACGGGCAGGTGAGACTGGCTTGTAGCGAAAAGGTGATAGGCCGCTCCCTTACATCCCTAAGCGCTCACTTCAGCCCATAGACATTGCAACACCAGAAGAGTCACTTGAAAAATTAATACGCTAGCTTCTTGAAGATCCCTAATTGTGTCTTACCGATTTTGTTTCATATTTTTCTGCTCTCTAATCCAAGGGTCTATAATCTTACCTGAAAAATAAAACGATTTAAATTAGTTACATTACAATAAGTATGTCAAATTAAGGGTGTTACATTAAATTGATTGAATTAATGAAGGTTCACCCTATGTTTTAATAAAAAACAGTCGAATTGAGAACCTCCTTTTTTTTGAAGTCGGGTAAAAATACAGGCACATTGTTATGTGCCTGTATTTTTACCCGACTTCAAAAAATTGTAAAAATATGTTGTTACATATTTTCGACAATAATTATTAATAATGATATTCATTTAATGAACAGACCAAATAATAATGATGCCATTAACGTTAATTATCTAGCTAGATAAAAATAATAGTATACAATTTGTATAATAAGCAGTTACTACTACAATCTCTTCCTTTTTAATGAGTGTTTCATGTAACTAGGTACCCACTCGAATGTATGCGGTTACTACATACTCCGGCGAAAAAATAAATAAAAAAGCAGTATATTGTAATCGGGTAGTATGGTCTCCAAGAGCACTACTTCGAAAATACACGTCTTTGCTTAAAAATATGGCTTAAAATCGCATAACGCAAGATGTAAACCGTTCCGTTCATTCACAACGTATTTGACAAATCATAACACGGCCATTTTGAATTGCCGCGGAACCGAAAAAAAATAGTGTCAAGCCGTCTGTTGACAAGCGCGCGTATCTCATGACGTGGCTCGGTGAAATGTGCTATTATGTTAATATTACTGTTTATTTCTACATGCAGTGTACTTAAAATTAAACTCTGATTAGTGTGTTATTAAAATGTGTAACTGGTGTTAAGTAATAAAACTCAAATGTGATATTATTTGGCCTTTGAAAAAAAGTGGTCTTCACTCATCTTCACTCAGGTATCGTGACTTTATTTTTCGTTTTTCTTGTTATTAACTAAAACTATCTGTAAATGTTTAAAAACAATATTGTTTTGTATAGTTTTTGCTACCCAACACAGTTTTGGTTTCTGGATACGTGGTGGTTACTTCGGCTACAATAATTGTTTTTAACGCAAGGTACATAGCGCGCGTAGTCTGATGACGAGTAACCATGTTTTTACGTCGTGGGTCTGTGAAAATATGCTAATTATTTTAATATTACTGTTTATTTCTACATGCAGTGTAGTTCAAATTAAACTTTGATTAGTGTGTTATTAATATGTGTAACTGGCGTTGAGTAATAAAACTCAAATGTTATATTATTTGACCTTTGAAAAAAAGTGGTCTCCACTTAGGTATCTCGTTAGGTATTAGCCTTTTTCTAATTTTTAACTAAAACTACCTGTAAATGTTTAAAAACAATATTGTTCTGTTTAGTTTTTGCTACCCAACGCAGTTTTTGTTTCTGGATACGTGGTGTAATTCGGCTACAATTATTTTTTTATTGCAAAATACATACGAGTAGGTGTTTTGTAATACGATACCCACAGGTGACATAGATGTGAAAACAAGTATTGCGCAAAAAAAAATTGAGACATTCCAGTGGGTACAGAGTTAATAATTATTTTAACATGCCTATATTCTCCAGGGAGGAGTGGAAGTTGCTCCACCGACAAGAGCAAAGCTCTTAAATTTAGATGATGATATTCTCTTAATGAATAGAAGAAGTAATAATGATGTCATTACCATTAATGATCTACTAGTCAACTAGATAAAAATTGAAGGCGCAGCTACTCGAATATTTAGCTGTGCCTAGTCTTTTCTAAGTCTTTCTAAGTCTCTAGAAAGAGTGGGAGTTGGAGTGTTAAAAAGAGTGGGAGTCTTTGACGTCACTCGCTCCCGTAAAGATGCCTCACCGAGTGACGTCACGCGTAATTTCAAAGGGCTATAACTTTGTAATTTTTAGTCTAATTTACAAATAAAAAAATACGTGTCTTTTATTTTTGAATAAGCTAAAAGACGGACTAATTACAATTTTTAGCCCTAAGCCTGATGATGATAGGCTGATGATGATCGTGTGCAACGATTTTGCCACGGACAGAGGCAGCATCCATTTTATTTATTTATTAGAAACACAAAACAGACATACAGTAAATACAGTTATGCTACATGAGTTTAGGCTGTATCTCCACTAACATGTGTGAACAGCATGTCTTGACAGTGTCGAGCATTATTGATTACATTTAAATTATAGACTGTGTATATACATATATAAAAAAAAAGTAGGTACTTAGCACTATTTGATACCAGACAGAACGTGTTTCCATTTTCCGATGGATGAACCTGAATGATTTTGTTACTGGGACGGCCTTTTTTGTCCACATGCGGCGTGTTTATTTCGTGAACACGCCGTGTAACTGCTCCGCTTTGAAAACGCTACCAATTAGCCACTCTGGTGGCACTCGCGACATTTCGACCAAGGAGGCGTCTACGTATAACAGAATCAAATAAACAAATTAAGCAATTTGAAACAGCCTCGCGCGGCTAATGCGAGAGCGCGTGCTAATGACGCGATTCCCTCCCGTAATGATCCCATCCTCGCTGCGAGGAGTAATAACATGATCTTAGTTCCGCTAAGAGGCTGAGGAACACACATCCCTTTTAAGTGGCGGGCGTTTGTCACACGTTTTGCTACGTTCGTCGCAAAATGCCCTTTTGCCAAATGTCCGACTTGACATTTGACTTGGTTGGTAGCCCAATTGGTAGAGACCCTGCCTTCTGAACTGAGGGTAATGGGTTCAAACATTCGTGTTATGAACATTTATGTTTGTTCCGTGTCTGGGTGTTAATATTTGTATTTAAGTATTACTTTTATATTATCTTCTTTGTTCTTTGATACTCATAAGTTCGTAACACAAGTGCTTAAGCTATTTACTTTGGGATCGGAGCAATGTGATGTTGTGTGATATTTGTTTGTTTATGTAAGGGGTAAGGGAAATTACGAAAATTTATTCCAATTAGGTACTTTGACTATTTTTTTCGTAAAACATTCAAAAAAGTATTAGAAAACTTAAAAAACATCATTAAAATCGATAAATTCGTTTTAAAATGCTGACGTGACCAAAGCTAACAGCGATTAATTTTTTACAATCCAACGTAACCAGCTCCGTTTTCACCCAAAATGCCAGATCAAAAGTGAAGTCATTAATTGCTTAGGCGAAATATGAACTTCAATCGATACACAAACGAGTTAAAACCCTTTGAAATTCAAGATCTCGGTCGCATCGCGGTCCAGGCGAGCAAATGAATTGAAACTTTTAATGACTGTACGTGGGGTTGGCAAATTTCCAAAAATATATTACATACCACTACATAGCTGTGACGCTGTAGGTAGGTACTTCAGGAATTTAACGGAACGAACCGTATAACTATAGGCACTAAATTAAATCTACGTATTATATAACTAGCGATCTGGCGCCGCTTCGCTTCGCAGTAGTTTTCGCGTGATGCGCGATCAAACATACAGATAAACTCTTGTTTTCCCAACACTTCTCATCACAGCTCTATTTCTATTGATTGTACCGTAATGAAAAGTATACTATAACCTGCCCAGGAGTATGAAGAATAATAGTCCCAAGTTTCGTCAAAATCCGTCCAGTAGTTTTTTTTTCTATAACGAACATACAGACAGACAGGCAAAAATTTTACTGATTGCATTTTTGGCATCAGTATCGATCACGAATCACCTCCTGATAGTTATTTTGAAAATATATTTCATGTACAGAATTGACTTCTCTACAGATTTATTATAAGTATATAGAAGATTTATTAGAATAAAAGGTTTTAATTAAGTTTATTTTACCATTGTCAGTACCCATAGTTCAAACGTCGACTTAGTTTAGAACTAGATGGCGCTACACACAGCGCACACAACCCAGCGTGTCATGTCTTAAGTTATTTATTTATACTTTAATGGGACTTAATATCGACAACCCTGTTTAAAGATTGTACAAATAAAGTTGGGTACTGGTAAGTTGGAATGACGATATCCGCCGCAAAGCAATGATTTATTAGATCGCTCAAGATTTCGGATGATTAATCTCTGTTGAGCGGACAGGAATTTAAAGGATAAATAACATAAAGTGATACTTAATGTTCAAGTTTTGGGATTACTTTGAAATGTTTTAGCATAAAGCTTCGTTATAGCGGATTGAATCAGGACCATAGGCCATTTATAGCAGTCCTAGATGCCCCATGTATCACCCTAAAGAACGCTGGACAGAGGGGTTGACTTTTATTATTATTTTGAGATGCCTTTATTGAGGTTAAGTTTCCGACCAGCAGTTATTTTTTGCATAAATATGTATCTATTTTGCTTGTCCATTTTTGAATAAAAAAAACATAAAAAGAAAATTACATAGTCGTCAAACTATTTGTATTATGTAAATTAACTTGTAATAGGTTTTAAAATTAGCATTTAGACGCTTACAAATAAAGTTAGCCGCTTCATTTAATATTCTGAAAGGGTACCAGTTGTGAAGTTCTTATTCAAACTGTTACAAAGTCATATCTAATGCTTTGATAGTCTATTAGATTATCGCTAAGGGCTAACGATCGACTAAAGTTTATCTGCATAAATAATGAGGTAGGATATTTTAGAGAATTTGTTTAGTTTTGTGTACTTTAACTATAATCTCTATACATACCAATTTTATTTTTTTACTAGCTGTGCAAGCGGTCGCACGCGTGTATATCTGGTTTCAAAACTTAAACAACGGACTTCCATAAATATATGCCTAAATTTTAAGTTGGACCTCTAGCAATACATTGGTGAAAACTGCATTCAATTTCATGCAGTAGATTTCGCGGGATGCGTATTCAAAAATACAGATAAAAATTTCTTCCGTTTTCCCAAAACTTCCCTTCACTGCTCTACTCCTATTGATTGTAGGTAGGGTGATGTTTTCACGCTACCTACAATCAATAGCTCTAATCAATAGGAATACCTACAAAAAACGGACTTTCACGAAACTTGGTACAATTATTTTTCATATGCCCAGGAGGGGCAGGTCATAGTAGATACAAAAGTATCTACGTAAGTATATGAGTAGTTTTTGTTTCTATAACGAACATACAGACAGACAAAAACTTTACTGATTGCATTTTTGGCATCACTATCGATCGCTCCCCATAGTTAATTTGAAAATATATTTCATGTACAGAATTGACCTCTACAGATTTATTATAAGTATAGGTATAGAAGATACCACTAAGGTGCCACCACCAACCACCCTAACTCCCGGCTGCTGATATATCACTTACCCCACGAGCTCTGGAAACCCTACTCACCGGCAGCACACAACCCGGAGGTCATCGATTCAGAACCTTTCTCCTCGTCAAACTCTAAGCAATAGCCTTATGTGTCACCGACGTAATAGCTAATTTCATAAGTAAAGGGATTTGAAACGAGGAGAGACAATATAAAGAAAACCTCAAACCCAACGAACAAAGGGAGTGAAAAGATGAAAGGAAACTGTAACCTAAGGAACACAAGCAGAATAGATTAAAAAATAACATTCCACAAAATATCGAATATTATCTGGCGGAAGATTAGGAGTACATTGTTTTCGTTATTTCGCAAAATATTAATTCCTATCAATATATTTGAAGGCACTGTCTTTCTGATGTAAGAATTTTTTTTTGTGGCTCGACATAACGGCTTCCCTGCGCCTGATGGAAAGCCAACGAGAAGCCCAACTCGCTGTGACAACGGGTATGTTTTCTTTTTTATTATTTTGTATTGCTATGGGTGGCAGATGAGCAAGCGGCCCATCTGATGTTAAACGGTTACCGCCGCTCATAGACTCTGCAATGCCAGGGGCACAGCTTAGCCGCTGGCTACCGTGAGGAAAGAGTTCTGTTTAGACCACTTTTGAAGAAGGACATATCGTAGCGACCAGGAAACACCGCGGCTGCTAAGTAACCAACCTGTCAGTTGCCACCGCCATGCCGACCTAACTCTAACCCCTCACGAGCTCCGAAAACCCTACTTACCGGCAGAAACACGACCCACAGGCCATTTGGCTGCGGTATTGTACACGGTGGAGGTCTTTCCCCGGACGGGCGTCTCAATTCGAGCGAAGATTCGCTATGCCCTGCCTCTCTTATCAGGTCTTCACCGTCTGCCATGAGGAGGTCATGCCCCCAGGGATTCCCCGCGAGAATAAAATAAATACCTGAATACATATTCAATTTTATTGTAGTTTATTATTATTCGTTTGTAGTTTTACATACGTACATTATAATCCCTAAGTACAAGGCTTAACGGATTTTAACACCCAAAATTATATTTAAGATAATAGTCATAAATCTCTATTACTTAACGTGGCGTAATTGAGTTTTAAGCTAGGAGGTTTTGAGACACGATAATGCGATAATATTATCTAGTATTTTCATAGCTTCTCATCGATATATAATAGAAGAAATAATATTTGGTTATGATTATGACTTGCAAATAGTTAACGTATTTTTAGGATAAAAATGTACACATTATTTTATTCATTCAAGATTTCTTATAAAGAAGTTGAATAGTAAATGAATATACAATTATGTGACGTCTTTTCAAGTCAAATAAATTCAACATTTTACGAAATACAAGTCGAAAACAGATACACAATACACACGTCAGTTTTGTTACCATTTTTTTTTCTGCTTCGAATGTAACTCTTCAATAGTGGTAATTTTTTTTTTAACTTTTTATACGAGTATGAAACTGTCTTATCATCATCAGCCCGTGTCAGTCATACAAATGTTTTATTTTCTCGACAAACAAATAACATTTTGTTAATGTAAGAAAATTACACAGCGTAGACTCGTTGATACAATTCGAAATTTCATTCTTCAACTCTGTAATTATGCCTTCATTTGTTGATGTGGTTACCGGATTTAGAACAGAGACGTCGCAAGGCAGCTAACGGAATATCAGGAAACGGGCAGCAGCGTTTATTTGGGTACAGATAAAACTTACTGCGGTCACCAACCCACCTGCAAGGACCCTCCAAATGATAATATCATTGGGGGAGCCCTGACCAGCGGTGAACGTTTGATGATGACCGGTAACCGGCACTTATAAACATCAGTATAATACCGATAGTACAGCTATCACGGTTGCCAGATCAAAATGTTGACTTTTCGGGAGGTGTATAATCAAAATCCGGGAGATGTATGGCAATACTTGTGAAAAAATTGGGAGATGTTCTTATTGCATAGGAATGATGATTACTAACTTAATTTTTTCCCATTCAGTTGCTTGGAAAGCAAAAAAAAAGGTCATCTGTCTAAGAAAATCGTTGAGATTTTGCTCCGTTTGGTCATATATAAACAGTACGGGAGGTTAAAAAAAAATCGGGAGTTTTGGATGGAATCCGGGACATCGGGAGATATTGACCAAAATCGGGAGATCTCCGAGGAAATCGGGAGATCTGGCAACCCTGAGCTATACCACTTATAAAAGAACTCTTTAAACCACTTTAAAAGTAAGAGATGTCGTAGCAATCAGGAAACACCGCGGCCGGGAGTTCCTTCAAGTTTTGTTTGCTTAACCCAAGCCAAGATAAAGCAATCTTGATGTGTAAAAGAAAGGTTCCTTTCGCTCGCAGATATTTTTTTCTCTATTTATCACGTTGTAAAGAGAATCGCAACCTGTTACTTGGATATCGGATCAGACTGTTAGTCGGAAGTCACGTGCTTTCGGCGAAACGTGTCTGCCTTCTTGCGAGAACACGATAGTTTCATGTGGTTTGTTGAGTATGAAATCTTCTTACTACAATTTTGTAGTTAATCCAATGCTCGGATACTTCTTGACGTCATATACTCGTGTATTCTTTCATCGTTTACCAAATCGCTGATCGTTTTTATTTGTATTTTGGCAACTAAGACTCATTTTCTAGTTATTACTTGACCATCTTAACTAATATTATAAAGCTGAAGAGTTTGTTTGTTTGTTTGTTTGTTTGAACGCGCTAATCTCAGGAACTACTGGTCCGAATTGAAAAATTCTTTTTGTGTTGCCTAGACCATTTATCGAGGAAGGCTTTAGGGTATATATAACATCACGCTGTAACTATAGGAGCGAAGAAATAATGGAAAATGTAAAAAAATACGGGGAAAAAATAACTATTGCACGCGGACGAAGTCGCGAGCACAGCTAGTTATGATATAAGTAGACGAAACAGCGCAAATCATATGAAATAAAAATAGAAGTCAAGTCTCTAAACAAGAGGCACTGCCACGTCTATTTCTTCCAATTATGATATAGAATCCAGACGAGGTGTGAAGAGGCATGTGTGGTGGAAACTGACAAGAAACAGATTTAGTTGGTTGCTTGCCCGTGGCCAGAGTGTTTTAGGCTTCTCTTTCGGTTACCAACCAGCAATGGTAAGCCACTACGACTTGGGATGTAAAGGAGCGACGAATGACTGCAGTTTTTCGCTGCTACTGCTATGAATACTCCATTTTAAATATATAGGAAGGCGAATAATTTGCAGCTGATTGTGAGCGACTCAGCCTTAGGGGGAGCGCAGACGACAGACTATCCGTGACGCACTTTTTGCAATTATATGCAGTAACGCACACGACGCGCAACAATCTGTCACGGATATTTCACAGACTCAACGCACACGACGCACATCTTCGATCATTCTGTCGGCAGACCTAGACGCTCTTTTTAAATGTCTCAGACGCAGACTCTATCGCACAAAAAGTGTGCCGTCTGGGCTGCACCTAAATATAAAAAAAAACCTCCATACAAATTGTCAAACCTTGTCCCATTTTCACTTATCACCTGGTACCATTGACACTCCGCTAACCAACCCATACCAGATGATACACCAGACACTATCTTATCAAAGTTATCTTAAACACACAGAAATGTTATTGTGAAACCGTTTTCACTCTTCTCAGTTCTTGTAGAAATAATACAACAGACAGACGCTCTGAATGGGTGAAAATAAATAAAGTTAACAAAATAAGACACGTGTGAAAATGTAACTCGTTTAGGTTTAGTGATAAACGTATAGATATGGTGATTAAAGTTAATTTTAACTTTTTTATTTTAAGGAATTAAAAGTTTCTCGTGATAGAGAACTTAAAAGTTAAAAGGATATGATATAGCAGTTTATTTTAGTAATAAGCCAAGTTTAATTAGATCGTAAGATGAGTAGTCTTTTTAAATCCTTGTTCTATTGTTAAAACTAGCGCTGGATATCACGATAGTCCACTGTATTATATCGATAGAATATGGATAGTTGAGGAAAATTAATAGTATCGATACTCACGATAGTACATCGATCTTTTCGATAGTATAACGATGTGTATAATAATGTTGGTCTTACGAGATGCTCTATAAAACTGAATTGAAAGAGCAATAAGAAAATGTCCAATTTCATAGTAACACGAGCAGTGACTGAGTGAAAAGTACCAGGGCCACATAGATACTCAGGAAGTCTATAGGTTGCGTTACCTTACCAACATTAGGTTGGTTAATAAGATAAGACAGTTTCTTAAGAACAAAATTTTGGTCTTCGACTTCTCACGCATCTATGGGCTCCTGATACTTTTCACTCGATGTTTACGTTACGATGAAAATTTGACATTTTACCAACTTGAACATTCTACGACTAAATAAGAAGATCTACTTGGCGTTTTTTTTCTGATGTAGTACTAGTAGAAATTAAACTAGACTACTAGTACACTAATCTACTGAGATTCATGACTAGACGACTTTTATGCATTTTCTGCAAACGTAAGACATTGACGTAGTATTTTATTACACAGTGCGATAAAAATGAAGTTTTCAGCAGCATCATTGTTATTACATTTAGTATTTTGGATTCAAAGTGCAATGGCTTTATATTCATTTATCTATACAACCTTTTGTTTATTGTTTGCTAATCGAAACCTAAGTCTGTAGGGGATCCACTTGATATTGTATCCTTCATTTTGCATAATAAGAGAGATTAGCAAGTTGATATTAGATAATTGAGTCATAAATTAGCTTCAAAATAGGAACCACTAATAAGATTTGGCTTTAGAACAATAAAACGTGATACGTTACGAGATAACGGTGTGGTTATATTCAGGTAATATAGTACAATTGGATCAGTGCTCGTTTGAACATTACTGTTAACTGTGAATAATGTGGGCTCTATGTTATAGTTTACTTTTAATCACTTGTGTGCATTCGAGGGATGTACGGAATGGAGCAGAATCGTTCACGATATATCAAACAGTAAGTTATGAAATCACATAATATTTTTTTTTACGAGCAAGTTATTTTTAGAGTCAGTGGCAGATACAGAAGTCGCAGGTTCGAACCTTGCATAGAAAAATAGAGGTAGGGCAGAGCAAATCTTCGCTCGAATTGAGCCGCCCGTCCGGGGAAGGACTTCCACCCTGTAGAATACCGCAGTCAAAAGACCCCCGGGTCGTTTTTCTGCCGGTGAGTAGTGGGGGGTTAGGGTTGGGCCGGCACGACGGTGGCAACTCACACGTAACGGACTAGTTACATGCCCGTTGTCACAGCGACTTGGGCTTCTCTTTCGCTTTCCATCAGGCGTAGGGAAGCCATTATGTCGAGCTACTATAAAAAAAAAATACACATTTTTCACACAAAAAAAGTAAAAGAAAACGTACTATAGAAATATCTTAAAGTCAATTTATAACTCAAGACATGCCATCTTGTCCCAAACTAAGCCGAATCTTGTACTATCTAATACCTAGACAACTGTAAACTTTGTTAAATACTTTTTTACACTTTTACAGCCAGACAACATCATGTCCAATGGTTACCCAGCTGAAATGCATCAAGTGACGACAGAAGACGGATACATTCTGGAAATGCACAGAATTCCCAAAGGGAGAGACCAGGATGCGTCCCGCGACAGACCTGTGGTCTTCTTAATGCATGGACTCATGAGTGCTTCTAGTGGTTTTATTGGCCTGGGCCCAAACAAAGCTATGGGTAAGTGAGAGTAAAATAGTAGAAAGGCGTTCATCATTATCATCATCAGCCTATTGCAGTCCACTGCTGGAATAGGCCTCTCCAGCTGCTCGCCACTTAGGGCAAACATCTGGAGGATATACCCATAATCGCCAATTCGCCACGCTAAGCAGGCGGGTTGGGGATCGCAGGGCGTAGCTTCTCGCCCCGGTGACGCTGCTGCCCGTCATCGGTAGTATTTAGCTACACCTTCAATTGTGATGGTTATACCGCCACCAGTCGGTTGCCCGCGCCTCGTTTGTTATTTGGTAGGATGCACCACGGACAGACGGAGAGGTTGGCTTGAAGCGAAAAGATGATAGGCCGCTCCCTTATTACATCCCAAATTTACTCGGGAGAGCATTATATTATGATTTATTGAAGGCACTTGATCTATTATAATAAGGAACCCGCACATTCCTTAATTGATATTTAAAAAGTTGACATTGAACGTAGTTGCCTAATTAATAAGACTAATAAAATAATACGAGTGCCGCGTAGGCATTACGTCTCTATAAACTTTATCGCAGTTTTAGTATAGCCTGTTATTGGGGCAATTTGAAATGCAAATTACATTTATTATACCGTTTACTATCATAACTCAAACGACCAAACGGCTTCAGATACTTTCCAACACCTCTTATTTCCAGACTTCACAGTTACTGAGTATTTTTTTACGTAGAAACCGAGTAACAATTGTTTGCCCAACGTGAGATTTGGACTCGAGATCTCTCGATTCTCGGTTGGCTCTTGCGATCATTATATCAACGCGAAACGAGACTATAGGATATTCCGGCAGATCATCTGCTCTTCAGGTGTTCGCCCGGTTGCTGTTACCACCATACAGCTGCAAAAAAGTTCCCTATCATAACTCAAACTACTTTTTCAAAGACACTCTTCAACTTTCCACAGCGTACAACCTAGCAGACGCTGGATTCGACGTATGGATGGGCAACGCTCGCGGTACCCGTAACTCCCGGAACCACATAAGTTTGAACCCTGACGGTTTTATTGACAAGTTCCGGTTCTTCAACTTCAGCTTTGAAGAGATTGGCATGATCGACGTCGCTGCAATGGTGGACTATGCGCTGAATGCGACTGGAAAGAAGACATTGCATTATATCGGTAATAGTCTAATTTTGCATGTTGTTTTGAAAAAGAACTACTCATTCCAATCAGAAGTAAAATAGGTATTCTCTTTATTTAAGTAATGGCAACTGGTGTCTATTTTTGCCAATATTGAGCGACAATAATAATTAACGGTGTTTTACTAAAAATCTCTTGAATTTTCTAAATTTAAGAGATTTGTTTAAGTATTTCAGCACTATTAGGTACTGCAAGCGCCATGTTCACGGAAGAAGTAACGTTAGGTTATTAAAACAATACTCGTATTATGCGTGAATATCAATGATATGTGAAATGAAAATATCCTTTTAAATTATATTATAGCCTGCCCGTGTTAATCTGATGTATGAAAGATAATAGGTACATATTAGGATTATCTGAAAAGAAACTCTCAATGCTGATGAAACAATCTTTATTTTCTTTTATGCACGATATGGAGCCAACGGCCATTACAGGGAAGAGAGAGAGGGAAGATATGTGAGCAGTAACGTCACCTTACCAGTGTTGCCAGTATATAATAAAAAATAACTTACACTAAAATATATATTTTGCATTGGCAACTCTAACACTCCCCCTCAAGGCAAAATATTACATTTCTTTGAACAAACAAAACTATACCTACATAGTGAAACTTCAAACAAGAAACATTTATTTTAAACATAAGTTATTCACATAAACATCCTAAATTTAACCTTTTACATCAATTTTAAATTAGACCACATTTTTCAGAAAACCTTAAAAGTACTTGTTTGTTCAAAGCCTTTGTAAACAAATCAGCTATCTGATCTTCTGTCCTTATATACTCTACACAAATTTTCTTCATATTGATCAGATCCTTTACAAAATGGTATCTTATTTCTACATGTTTTAAACCTTTAATACAATTGGTACTAGCTATTTTAATTGCTGACTGATTATCACAGTAAATTTTGATAGGACATGTATTACAAATATTAAAGTCTTTTAATAAATGAGTTAACCAACAAGCCTCGCTCTCAGCCATACTAAGTGCTATGTACTCTGACTCGGCTGACGACAAACTTACAGAATTTTGTTTTTTAGAACACCATGTAATTAAACAATTAGAATACATAAAACAATAGCCTGTTGTAGACTTCCTATATTTTACATCTCCTGCCCAGTCCGCATCACAATAACCAATTAAGCTATCACTTTTACATTTATAAATTAATTTATAATCAATGCTATGTTTTACAAATCTTAACACTCTCTTCAAAGCTGTTAATAACACACTACTTGCTTTATTCTGATACCTACTTAATATTGAGATAGCTACACACAAATCTGGCCGTGTTCCTAATACTGCATACATAAGGCAACCTATTATTTGCCGACATTGATTTTCTATTTCTTTATTTTTAATTTCTACATTACTGTCCAACATTTTCACATCAAAATTAACATCCATGGGGGATAACATAGGTTTGCAATCATACATATTAAATTTCTTAAGTACATTTTCGAGAAAACCCTTTTGACTTAATTCGGTGATTCCTGTTTCCAAATTTTGCTTTATACTTATTCCTAAAAATTCTGACACTAGTCCCAAATCCTTCATTTTAAATTCCTGGTTGAGTTTTGACTTAATACACAATATATCATTTACATTTGAACCAAACAAAATTAAATCATCGACATACAATAACAAATATGTTTTGTCTTTTTCATTACATTTAGAGTATAAGCATGAGTCACTTTGTGATCTCACAAAACCAATATTAGTGATAACTGAATGAAACTTGTCATTCCAATATTTGGGCGATTTCTTTAGGCCATACAAACTTTTATTCAATTTTACAATAGTTTTATTATCAGGCAAACATAAAAATACATCCTCATCCAAATCCCCATAAAGAAAAGCTCCCGTTACGTCTAATTGGTGAATTGGCAAATTTAATTTGGTAGCTACAGCGACAAACAATCTTAAAGTTGTAAGCTTTGCAACCGGGGCATACAATTCATTCAAGTTAAATTGATCATTCTGTTCAAAGCCCCTTGCAACCAACCTAGCCTTATACTGAATATTATTATTACACTGTTTCTTTTTAAATACCCATTTCCTACTAATTACCTGTTTGTCTTGCACCTCACCAGTACATGGAGTCCAAGTGTTATTCTCCCTTAGTGTCTCTTGTTCTCTGTCCATTGCATCTCTCCATTGTTTAGCATCCTTCCTCTGCATCGTCTCATTGTATGTGGCTGGGTCATCATCTGAAATAAAAGCATTATGACAATGATAGAATGATGTTTGTTTTCTAATACGCTTCCCAAGTGGTGCTGCTGTTTGCCTGGTCTGGTCAATTGTCTTTTCTTCTTCATCGGTACCAGACGTATCATCTTCCCCGCAGGACTCATACTGCATATTGGGTTCCAGCTCCTTCTCATTGCTATCAGTTTGAATGCTACTCTCTGACCTGACTCCCCCTTCAGGTACATAGGTTTCGTTCTCAGATTTTATTAAACACTCCTCTATGATTTTCTTGACTTCATCCTTAAATAGTACCACGTATCTTGCACCCCCAACAGATTCCACCTCCATAGGGCCACACACATCTGAGTGTATCAGCTGGCATGTCTGTGTAGTCTTACTTTCGCTGCTATGGAACGGCAAACGATGAATGTTTCCTTCGATGCACCCTTCACAACTTTCAACATAATTGTTCTTTTGCACCTCAATGTTGTTGTTTTTTAGTATATTCTGCAAGTAATCCATATTTTGATGTACAAGCCTCTCGTGCCATTCGTTTAAATCAACTGAACTTGCAACATTGCACTTAGTTTTCATGTCTTTAAAACGAAAATCCATATAATAAAGGTTTCCAACTCGTTTTCCAATAGCCATTACTTTGTTTTGCTTTGTAAATAAACACGAAGTGTCATTGACAGTTACGACGTAACCTTTGACAGTTGCACGTGCCACAGAGAATAAGTTCACTCTCAAGTCTGGAACGAAGAGTACATTGTCTATGGTCGAATCTATCCATTCACTCCCATTGTAAACTTGTGCTGCCATCTGACCGCGGCCTAATACACTAATTTCAGTCCCGTCTCCGATAACAACAGATTTTTGCGATTCACTTGTAAATGTTCTAAACAAAGACCGATCACAGCACATATGTTCACTAGCTCCCGTATCTACGAGCCACTGGCACTGTTTATATTGTTCATCGAAGCAGTCCGACACTACAAAAGCATTATCGAATTTATTATTTTCTCTTGACCTTTTGAAACGACACTGATTCTTGAAATGTCCTGGCTTTTTACAATAATAACACGTCTTATTGTCCGACCGAGGATTCACTGAACTACGAATGTTATTGTTCCTACAATCACTTGCGTAATGTCCTATCTTGTTGCACTTAAAACACTTAACTGTCTTGTTGTTATTTTTAGCTGCGAACGCTGACGAATTAGGCTGGAACTGAGATGTCCCCTCTCGTTCACGGATCCTTTCCTCTTCCACCAACAGTCTCGCAACGAGATTGTCGTACGTTTGCTTGTCATCTGGCGCCGATTCCCAAGCAGACACGAAGTGTCTATATTCATCAGGCAATGACATAAGCACTTTTGTTATCACAAACTTGTCTGAAATGGTTTCTCCCATCTGCTTTAGCTGATTTTGCATTTCCAATACTTTAGCTAAGAATACAGACATTGCAGTTCCCTCTTCATATCTATACTGAAAGAATCTCTGCTGCAAGATATGAATACTTGTCTCCGTTTTTTGTTCAAATACACTATGAAGTTTCCGCCACATCTGCGCGGAAGTAGTACAGGTGATGATGTGCAGCATCACATCTTCTGCCATGCGTGTAACTAATAAAGTTTGGGCTTTCGAATCCTTTGCCTCCCAAGCTTTCCTTTCCGCAGGATCTTTGGTTTCTATTCTTCCTTCAACCAATTCAAAAAGACCTTGTCCTCTCAGCAATACTGACGTCTGGAACTTCCAGATGTTCCAGTTAGCTGCTCCCACTAACTTGATGGTTGAACCGTGCATATTCACGTCTCTTGTTTCCATGTTGATATTTTCCTTGACACCTTCCTGTGAACTTCCTTCCTAGCTCGTTCCTCTGAGCCAGTCTTCTTTTTCTGACGCGCGTGGCGAGGAGACTCAGCCACGTGGTGTGGATGACGAAAGTCACCGATAACAAGTTCGCAGTTATTATTAAGGTTTCTTTTCAACTCCCTGTACGGATTATGTGCCTGGGCCCATAACCTATTAGGATTTGAAAAGAAACTCTCAATGCTGATGAAACAATCTTTATTTTCTTTTATGCACGATATGGAGCCAACGGCCATTACAGGGAAGAGAGAGAGGGAAGATATGTGAGCAGTAACGTCACCTTACCAGTGTTGCCAGTATATAATAAAAAATAACTTACACTAAAATATATATTTTGCATTGGCAACTCTAACAGTACCTACTATAAAGTTCCATTCAATTCCATTCAGTAGTTGCGCGAAAGAGTCTTTCCATCCATACAACCTTTCGCATTTTTAAATTTATTTATTTGTCGGTTGATTTTAGGTCATTCCCAAGGAGGTACAGTGTTCCTTGTACTGAATTCTATGAGACCTGAATACAACGACAAGTTCAAATCGGCGCATCTCCTAGCTGGTGTCGGCTACCAGGATTATTTTCCTAATGAGCAATTAATCAATCTGTCAGTATTCACAGATCAGATTTATGTAAGTATTGTTATATTGGTCCTTATTTCAGATTTAGTAACTAAACTAAACTTAACGACTGTTTGTTTCGTCGGTCTAGTAGTGGTAAGTCGCAAGTACCACCTGATAACCGAGAGATGCCTTTCAATAAATTACCCAGTAGCGTTTCCAAAGTTATGAAGCGGTGTTATACTCCCGTGTCTCGGAAAGTATATTAAGCCTTTCTTCTTCGCCCTAGCGTTTTCCCGACCTAGTACCAGGGTCAGCTTTCCGACACAATCTCCTCCATTTTGCCCGATCTTCGACATCCTCCGGTGTGAGCTTGTTCCCTGTCACGTCCGCTCTAACGACATCCAGCCAGCGCTTCTTGGGCCTGCCGCGTGTTCATTTATTAAGCCTTTGGTCCTGCTAATAATCTCTCTCCGGTAGTACAATTGCTCCACCGGATTATGAGACTGAAGGAATAGATAGATAGTCCACCAGAGTTTGTGTACATACTTGTATATTTAAATATTGCCTGCGTCTTGGTCGGTCTCTGAGGAGATTAGGTGTATGTGGCCGAAATTCGGTTAGAAGCATAATATTATTATAATACTAGCTGTGCCAGCGGCGTCGCACGCGTGGATATCGGGTTTGAAAAATAACGGACTTCCATAAAATACCTATCTATACATAGTGCCTAAGTTTTAAGTTAAACCTCTAGCAATACATTGGTGAAAACAGTATTCAATTTCATGCAGTAGTTTATGAGTGATGCGCGTTCTAAAAAATTCTCCCGTTTTCCTAATATTTCCCTTCACTGCTCTGCTCCTATTGATAGTAGCGTGATGAAAAGTACCCTATAACCTGCCCAGGAGTATGAAGAATAATTGTACCAAGTTTCGTTAAAATCCGTTGAGTAGTTTTTGTTTCTATAACGAACATACAGACAGACAGACAGACAAAAATTTTACTGATTGCATTTTTGGCATCAGTATCGATCACTAATCATCCCCTGATAGTTAATTTGAAAATATATACAATGTACAGAATTGACTTCTCTACAGATTTATTATAAGTATAGATTATTGGTATAATTAACTGTAGTTGAAATTCATAAATAGACTTGTTTCCAATTCCAAGTACCTATCTTTATAAAATGAATGTACCTTTATGAAGATCGAATCTATGGTATTTTTCAGTCGATGGCGTTACTAATTGGTTTGGTAGAAATATACATGGAAAACTTCAATGAAATGCCCCAAAATGCCAACACAACACGAGGCGTTGCTGATCTTTGTGATGGTGTGCCGGAATATAAGGCAGTTTGTATAACGGAGCTAACCAAAATTATGACGCGGGTAAGTGAAAAAAGAAACCGTTTTTGATATATATATATATATATATATATATATATATTTTTTTTATGCGAGAGGCGGCAGACGAGCAAGTGTGATGCCTGATGGTAAGCAGTCAACACCGCCGATGGACACCCGCAGCTCTAACCGAGTTTAGGGTCGCTGCCGGCCTTTTAAATATGAATACGCTCGTTTCTTGAAGGTTCCCAAGTCGTAGCTGTTCGGAAAGACTGCCGCAGGAAGTTGGTTCCACAAAACCGAGGCGCGAGGCAAGAAGTTCCTCATAAAACGTACAGTCGAGGATCGCCAGCCATCGAGATGATGTGGATGGAATTTCAGTCGGTTACGTATGGTGCGGTGAAGAAACTCCGCTGCAGGCAGTAAACCTAAAATAATTTTATAAAAGTTAAATGACAAAAGATAAATAAATGTATGTTTAGACAAGGAAATTATACACAATCTGTGACTAACAAGGAGTGTCAAAGATATGTGAAGATAAAATGGCAATAGAATTTCTATGACAAACGTAAACCAAACAAATGTTGCGAAATATTTAGAGAATAGACTGAAACTGTTACCAAAATAGTTTTCGTTCAGTATACAAACCGCATATAGGTCGTCAATGCAAGTTATTTTTGTAATTAGTAAATGCCTTAACATAGAAGATTAAAAATATATCAAAGTGTACAAAATGTTTCTCAGTACATGAGAGAAAGACGTACCTAAGAATTTCGTTGGTCTCGATAGCGCAATGGTTAGAGAGTTAAGCTTAAGGCGCGAACGAGGAAAGGGTCAAAAAATAAACCTTCCCAAAGGAAGGCCTGTGTGTTCTGGGATACGCCTACAGTCATCATCTTTGCACAAAGAGAAACCTTAGTTTGAGACCAGTTGATTAAAGTAAACTGTCTCCCGCATTTATTAATTTATCTCCATTGTATTTCTAGGACGACAATGGAATCGGAATTGGTTCACCATCATTCCACGTAGGCGGTGCAGCTTTGAAACAATTCGCCCACTACGGCCAAAATATAAGAGACAAGATATTCCGCCGTTGGAATTTCGGCACAAGACAAAACCAACAAATCTACGGGGCAGACACTCCTCCTATTTACAACCTAACTCTAATAACTACAAATGTGACTATGCATTATACACTTTCTGACGTTTTACTTGATGAAAGAGATGTCTTAGCTATGGCAAATGATATGCCGAATACTATAGTCAGAAAAGTTTTAAGAGAAACATTTCTACATGAAGACTTTATTGCTGCAGAAGATAGTAGGGAGTTGGTGACAGATTATATAATTGAAGCTATATGGGCCACAGAAAATCATCTCGAGCGTGAGGGGTAAGTAAAAAATTATGAAGATTTTGCGGTCAAGCGGCAAGATCTGCCGCGATTGACCAATCAAATGGCTCGAAATCTAAGAGATGTGGATTTCAAGCTATGCGATTGGTAAAACAGCTCGTCTCCGCTCAGCTCCAGCTCAGTGGAACCGCAGCAATTGAATCAACTTTAATTATTTGTTACTTACAATTCTAACTGTGACTGCTGTATATAAGATCAATTTTTCTATGACTCTTATTGATTTTATATTTTTTGTTTTCAGATATCCTGACTCATCATCTAGCATATACCTGAGTACGTTATTGAAAACATGTCTGCTATTATACAGCCTAAAAATATTAAACATAATTTATTTTTGATTATCTGCTTTTAAATCTTTTTAATGGTACCTACCTATAATATTTAAAAAGTTACAATTTATTAATTACAATTGATCTAGAAATATTTTTGCATTTCTCGCATTAGGACAAGAAATACGCAGGGCGATTTATATTACATATATATGCTAGAACCAGATAGAACAAATAAGATAGACGATACCCACAAACACTTCATACTATTAAAGTAACAAGATGTTACTACCGCAACGTCGAAAATGCCGAACGTTAAAATAACACGGCACTGTAACGAGCGCAAGAGTTCTCTCAGTGACGTCATAAAGGAGAATGAGGAGTGTCCCAACGATTGCGATAACAGTAAACAAACGGACGATAAACAGCGCACTAAACAGCGAGAGGGTATAATTGCACCTTGCGGGACACTCCAGCGTTTAAACTTTCAACAAATCGCTGAACCTTCTCAGAACGGCATTGTTCAGGCTTATATTGGCTCTATTGCTGCCTTTGAAATATCTATGGGGATGTAAGGGAGCCGCAGCTATCATATTTCACTCCAAGACAACCTCACCTGCCTTTTTGCTTGAAGATGTGAATGAAGAATGACTCTTTCCGAATGTTGCTGTCTCTAAAGCAAGCTTCTAGTAGCGGCATATTTCAAGTGTGGCTTGTGCGGAGATCTGTGGGCGAACAAGTCACCCTATGGTCGGATGACATAACAGCTGTGGCCGAAAATCACTGATAGAGGTTGGTGAGCCATTGTGTAAAGCGGCTGTTGAAAGTAGAGGCCTATACTCAGCACTGGTGGTTTTATATATCTGTAATCTCTATTGCTAAACCGAAAAGACTAAACATATTTTCATTGTTCTTCTTCTTTAAAAACAGTCTCATTGATATCGGAGTCTTTAATAAGTAAAATACGCTTAATGCCAATGCATTCATCTGACCAACCTCGTTCAGTAATTCACAGCCGTAAGGTTAACTGACTAATGGTTTTGCTTGCAAAGTTTTGCAAAATGACAAAGAATTTTTTTTTGTCAATAGTTTAGGACAATCGTTAAAAAAACTTCAAAGAGATACTAAAGCCATAATGCCGTCCTGTTATGAAGAGACATCTGATGAAGAGCAGCCCCAACCCTGAACTGATAAACAACTGCTTGCAAATATGGCACGAGTGCCCCCTTACGACTGGTTTAAAATGGATAAGACTCTGATTATAGTAATTAATTCACTTATTATCATCATTCTTCGATAATTACTGATTATATATATACGTAAGAAGGTATTATATTATGTTACAAAACATTTTGAATAATAAATAAGTACATCACTTACTAATTTTGGCCCGCGGCTTCGCCCTCGCCAGTATCATATGGGAATAGTAGTTTTTCCGGGACTAAATATGTCCTCAACCCATTTTAGTACACCTAACTAAGTAGTTGCATGCGAAATTTGAAGAAGATTGGTTCAGTATATAAAACGTAAGAGTTAAACTAGCAAATATACAAACTCACTCGCAATTATAATATTAGTTGAGAATTTTATTTTTAACATTGTGAATATGTGATATTTTTAACAAAGTTCAATACGCGGACGTATTCATTATCTATATAATCTCATAATTGATTTGTTAATTGTTATGCTCATTAAATTTGATCTAGGGAAGACGAAAAATATTTGTTTTGGGTTGATATTGATGCATCATTGTTTGTAATATATTTTCACGTAAATTGCCCATAAATATCTTTCATAGAAAAATTGTTGAAAATATTACTCCGCTTGTTTAAAATGATCCCCAGAATTTCAAAATCACATTATATGAACTTGCTCAAAAACGCTTGTGTTTTGCCTCGTATAAGAAGTTCGTTGAATGGCTATGACAAGTAATATGGCTGTAATATGGCCATATTACTAGTAATATAGTATTCAACAAAGTTTCTATACGAGGCCTTATTAATACTGCGTTTATGGCATTGGTTTCCAATCAAAATCAAAATACGTTATAAGTAATGTACCTTAAATAATGCTTTAATATATTTTGATTAATTTCACACTTTTTCAGGTGGAGTGAAGTCATCCTGAAAGCTCTTCTTATAAAAAAAAAAAATTGACTTTCCAGCAGAACTTTGAAGGCCTATCGCGCTCTCATTTTGTGAAATATTTTTGTTCTGATTTCTCAAAGATCAAATAACATGAAAAATTAAACGTAGTCGTCCCTGCATGCCTGTACCCTACTGTGTTACTGACATTGAGTTGCCTACCTGACTCGAGGTAACTCAATGTCCGTGCTGTTGTGTTCTACTTACACCATTACCCGCATTATGGAAATGTCATACAGTTAAAGCCTTCTGCCCACTACACCGTATCATACCATGGCCGTGCTATGAACGTGTCAGACAAAAAAAGTATTCTTTGTATTGAATACTATGAGACGATGCCCATTAGACCGTTCCGTCACCGACCAACACCGTCGCGTGCCATGCACGGACAGTTAAGAATTGTCTTACAAACGGGTAGAGAACGCCGTCGATCCATCCGTTCAGTGGGCAAGGTAGACCGTGCCGTATTATTTTCGTGTCTGACACGTTCATAGCACGGTCATGGTATGATACGGTGTAGTGGGCAGAAACCTTAAGTACTCAATTATTATAGTTATAATATTCTGACGTAGTTTATTTAAGTAAGTGGCTTCACTCAGCAGGACTCACTGAAAATGGCTTCTATGTCGGCCGCGACTTGAATGCTGAGACTAAATTTTCAACGACCTGTTTAATATAGTTTAATTTAATTGTAATAAATAAATTATAATAGTTTAATTTTAATTTACCGGCAGCCATTTAAGGTGCGTTCCCACAGAAGCGGAGCTAAGTGGAGCTAACGAAAATTAGCCAATGATATGTGGAGCGGACGACATGTGTGGTTCGAGCAATATCATTGGTAAATTTTTGTCAGTTACGCTTTGGTGAAAATACACAGATGATTTGAGATCAACAAAGGGTTGACTGATTTAGTGGACCGCAAATTCATTTGTGATTATATAAAATTATATTGTCATCAGAACAAAAGGTATTTTATATTTAATTTCATTACACCAATACAATAAACACAATACGAGTAAAAGCGATCCACACAAACAAACAAACATGGTGAGCGTATTAATATACTTTTAAAACGTAATTATGCATTACGATTATGAGATAACGTGACAATTAACAGATAAATGAATATATTTTTTTTAGTGCTCGGTTGGACATAATTGTGGAACAACATGTGGAAATTGTACTTAAGTTTACTTTTATTCAGTTTCGTGAAATTAAGTGAACTACAAAGGTTCACGATTTATCAAACTGTAAGTTTTAATAGCATGATTCGCACTCAGTGCAGTTCCAAACACTTATCATGATCAACCTATCTCAGTCCACTGCTGGACATAGGAATCTCAGTTGTTCGCCACCTTATTCAAACACCTGGAGGATTTACTCATAATCGCCACGCTGGGCAGGCGGGTTGGCGATCGCAGGACGTAGCTCATCGGTCCCGTGAAGCTGCTGCCTGTGGTATTTATATTTTAGCTACGCCTTCTATTTTGGTGCTTATACCGCCACCAGTCGGTTGCCAGAGCCTCGTCTGTTATGGTGTGGGTGGCTTGGAGCGTAAAGATGATGGGCCGCTCCCTTACATACCACTTCCAAAGACTCGCAGAGCACCTTTCCCTTCTACTTTCATGGTTATAGAGTTATCCAGAGTTATAGAGGTACAATATTCCGACATTCGTGGGAATCCTTGGGATTTTCACCATAAAACGATGCCTTTCTGGCGTATCTCTACTCGTTCGTAGTACTTTTATAGTTCTTAGTATATTTTTGTTTATTTTACGATATTTTTTTATGCATATTCGTATAAACTTTAAATAGACACATTTAACGATGCATAACGCCAAGCAATAAATGTAAAAAAATATTTATTTTCATTAGAACTATTGTAGGTACTGAAATTTAACGGTAGCATGTTGTGAGTAATTAATAAGTGATAATTAATTCCATTCACGGAATTGAATTGCACCAAATAATGTGCGTTAACTAACTTTATAGCTTAAATTAATTAGATATGATCAAGCTGTTTGGTGGGTGTTGTAGAATATGACTAAGGGGATATTAGAAAACGGGTAACGCTGCTACAAATGAAACTCACTGCAGCCACCAACCCGCCTGCTAAACTAAGGCAAAACAACCCAAATGAATAAATGATCGACTCTAACGACAGCTACAGATTGATATGGCCCTGTGACTATTCTTTATCCGTCACCATCTACATTCTTAATACACTTGTTCCCTTCCTCTTAGTCTTGGGTCTTTTAAACAGGGCGTGAAGCGGCACTTATGCAGGCCGTCATAGTGTGATCGATCCGCGTTGCACTAACCTGGTGTGTTCGCTTACACTTTTTGGACTTCGCCGTTTGCTAAACATCAGACAGGACGCGGTCATTTTGACGTGCTAATATAAAAACAATTCTTTTTTTATTTTTAACAGCCAGAGAGTATTATCTCCCATGGTTACCCAGCAGAACGACATAGCGTGACCACAGAAGATGGTTACATTCTAGAAATGCACAGAATACCAAGAGGGAGAAATCATACTGAATCCTGCGATCGACCTGTGGTCTTTGTAATGCATGGTGTCTTAAGTGCGTCAAGTGGTTTTATTGCTGTTGGTCCAGAGGGGTCAATTGGTAAGATTTTTTAAAAGTACATAGTGTAAGGAAACAATCAAAGCCTATGATTGGCAAACTACACTCTCCTGACCGAATTTAAGCAGCAGCGGTCAATCTAAATAAATAATAACCCAAGACATGCCACGCTGGGCCACACATCTAGCCCGAAACTAAGCGGAAGCTTGTACTATGGGTGCTAGACAACTGATAAACTTACTTAGATACTGTTAGTAAATAAATACATATTATACATATTAAACACCCAGACCAATATAAACAGACATGTTTATGAACACAAACGTCTGTACTGTGCGGGAAACGAACCCTCGACCCTCGGCTCAGAAGGCAGAGGTCACTACTACTACCAAATGAGCCACTGAGCCAGTCAAATCGTTCAACAGATCCACGTTTATTCACTGAATATTTGCTTAGTTACAATGTTTGAATTAAGCTTTTCCTACAACTATTTTTTAACTTTTCACAGCCTACAACCTAGCAGATGCTGGTTTCGACGTATGGATGGGTAATGCTCGCGGGAGCAGAAATTCCCGTAACCACACCACTTTGAACCCGGACGACCCTGTGGAAAAGTTTCAGTTTTTCGACTTCAGCTTTGAAGAGATTGGCATGAAGGACATCCCGGCTATGGTGGACTATGCACTTAATTTCACTGGAAAGGAGACATTGCACTATATTGGTAATTTAAAATAACATAATTGGACTTAATTATACGTCTAAACGTGTCCCCACACTAAGCTCCAAATATTGTAAAATATAAATTTTAAATTTTCCTTTGTACTATGAGTACCAGATGGTGACTGGGGAAGCCTCTCAGAAATCCCAAGGCAATTTAAAAAAACTTATTTTCCTAAATTTATTCCATCAAGAATGAGTCGGGGAACCATCGCATCGTCAGCGCTTACCGATTATGTTTTACGTTGTATTTAAAGAAAACAATTTTTTTTTTAATTTTTCTCATGTCTGTTCCAAGAGACGGGGGTATTCGGTAGGTACTCATAGTACGAGTATAAGGAATTGCCTTACTTAACCCTTGAGGTCTTGGTTTGGGTTTAATGGTGCATTTGGTGACGCTCTCAGGCTAAGTGGAGTGACATTTTGCGCAGGATGCGCAGAAACCCAAGAGCGATCAAAGTGGCAAACAATTGGTGGCCTATGTAAAAAAGAAAGAAAGAAAAGACGTTTGTTCAGTGACATATGTTGACTCTTAGACTAGCACAATAAAATGTCACCGAAAAGGACAAATTGCTCAGCATAAATGTCGCGGCGACAAAAGACGCCGTGACGCTGGTCTTACGAAACGGCAATAGACTAATGTACATTTATTTACTTGCTTGATAACTGAAACTGATTTCAGGACATTCCCAAGGGGGCACCGTGTTCCTAATACTGAATTCTATGCGACCAGAATACAATGAGAAATTTAAAACTGCACATCTTCTATCTGGCGTGGGTTATCAGGATTATTTTCCTCATAGACTATTGCGTATTCTGTCTGCACGCGTAGACCGTCTTTATGTAAGTATGGTTTTTTATACCATAAAGGTGGCATAAAAGCCTACGACCCGCCTGATATTAAGCGGTTACCCACAGATGTTCGAGGTGTCCCAAAGGTCTATAGACGCCTTTCTTTTTGTTTCGCCAGGGGAAAATGCATACATACTGCTACAGGAGGGTAGCGGGGTATGTGGGACTCGCCTCTAGATGGAAGCAATGATGGATGAGTGGCAATCTCCTAAGATATTACCAGCCGCCGTTGCCCAGGGTGCGTCAGGACCATTCCCTTGAAGGAAATTAGTAGCAGCCGGCAACAAGAGGAGGCTTCTCATCATTGCACCCCGGCCTATGGACGCCTGCAACACCAGGGGAATCACACTCAGGGGATGCAGCACTCGTTTGAAATACGTTCACGAGAAAGGAGGTCCTCACATGGCTGCAGCCAATCGCATATAATGTTACAATATTGATCCCATCCCCAAGAAACGTGAAGTAGAATAGGCATTACGAATATTTTTGGCTTTTTTTCAGTCGCTGGCTTTAAGAATTGGTTTTGTGGAAGTGTACTTAGACATAATAGACCGATTGCCACTAAACGACATTTCCTATATTTGTGACGATGAACCGGAGTGTGTGTCAGATGTAACCGAAATCTTGACGTGGGTAAGATAAAATTCAACTATTGGATACTTAATAATGTAGCAGCGAATTGGGTTTCTCTTTCTCTTTCCATCAAGCGTAGGGAAGAAATTAATCACTATTATAAAACACTAGCTGTGCTCGCGACTTCGTCCGCGTGGAATAGTTATTTTTGCCCCGTTTTTTTTACATTTTCCATTATTTCTTCGTTCCTAATAGTTGTAGCGTGATGTTATATAGCCTAAAGCCTTCCTCTATAAATGGTCTATTCAACACAAAAAGAATGTTTCAATTCGGACCAGTAGTTCCTGAGATTAGCGCGTTCAAACAAACAAACAAACAAATAAACTCTTCAGCTTTATAATATTAGTTAAGATTTAAAAGAGATCAAATTATAATTTTCACAATTAAATTACACGCTTCTCAGATCGTAATGGTTAGAGCGTTAAGCTTTAGAATAGAAATGCTTTATTTGATACACATAAGAAAAATACGTTTTAAAAAACATAAAACTATGAACATAAAACATTGAAGTGCGAACGACGAAGGCCTTTTGGATCAATTTAGGATATGAACTTTGAAAACCCTATTTAGAGACAAAATTTTCTGGCGCTTTTCAATAGTTAGTTTTTGAAATTGGTAATTCCCTCGATAGCACAAGTAATTTTAATCAAACAGAATAAGAGTATTCCCAATTGATTTTCCAGGCTTCGAACTATGAAACTGGAAGACCAGCATTACACTTGGGCGGTGGAGCCTTAAAACAACTTGTCCACTTTGGCCAAAACATAAGAGACAGGACATTCCGCCGTTGGAATTACGGCGCAGACCAAAACCAGGAAATCTATGGACAAGATCCCCCAATCTACAATCTGGCGCTAATTACTGCAAACGTGACAATGCATTATACACTATCTGATGTTTTAATTGATGAGAGAGATGTCCTAGCAATGGCCAATGACATGCCTAATACAGCAGTTAGGAAAATTGCAAGAGAATCCTTCCGGCATATGGATTTCATTGCTGCTCCAGACATTAAGGAGTTGGTGACAGACAATATAATTGAAGCAATATGGAGTGTAGAGAACCATCTATGTGGATCGTAAGTCGATTTGATGAAGTGGGACAAATGCTTGGGTCAGCTTTATTTTCTCCCATATCAGATATATGGCATAGCATAGCAGGAACTGACAAGAAATTAGATTAATGATCTTTTTCTTATTTCAGATTACCTGACTCATCATCCAACGTATTTTTGAGTACGTTATTGAAATTATGTCTTCTATTACACAGCCTGGCAATATTAATTACATTTTATCATTAAATTATTACATTGGCATTCCTGCGAATTTAATTTATTTTGGAAAATATTAACATTCCTTGCATTTCCTTAATGGTTTAGTCCTATACATAAAATTTGAAGAGAGTGTTTCTCCTTGCGAAACCAAGCCGTTTAAATTTCTGGCCATGTCTCAATTTTGGGCGAAAGATCAACAAACAAACTCATTTCTATTTATTGACTATTTGGTGGCCATTTTTATTCATTATAAAAATAACCGACTAATTTTGTGAATAGGACCCCAAAACTTTACACATTTAAGGCAGAAACAAGCTACTGCCTCGTGGCGTGTCGTGATGCATCAGAAGTGTACTAGTTTCTACATTTAGTATAACTAGAAGACACTATTTTTTTTTTTTTTTTTATAAAAAAGAGCATTCAGGATGGTCTCACTCCACCTGATGGTAAGCGGCCGTGAGGTCCAAATGTAAGGTCGACAGGCACAATAGGGCATACCCACCGCGCCTGTCGCCCTTACCCTGAAGGCCCACTGAGATGCCGTTTCACGCCCCGCCTAAAGAATCCAGGATTGTAAGAGGAAGGTACATGAGCTATGTATAGCGTTCTATTGCGGCGGCATCTGTCACTCAACAGTGGGCTTCTAGACCAAAGTTTTAGCCATACTAAATGTATGAATCGAATACACTTCTGACGCGTCACGACACGCTACGACACAGAAGTATATATCTGCCTTTAGTTCTTCGTGTGCAGGCTTCCTTGTAATAAATATAGATACTCAAAGTACTATATTGTCAATTCACGCCTTTACAAACCTATATATCTCTTTCGCTGAACCAAAAACAGTCTCATTGAAATGGAAATCTTTAGTAAATAGAATACACTCGATGTCATCTTTATATTCACAGCCGTAAGGTTCACATTGACGGATGGTTTCGCTACCAGAAGTTTTGCGAGATGACAAAAGAAAAAATTTAGGGTGTCTATCGTAAAGGAGGTTCCATTCAGCCGTTCGGAAAACTTGAAAGAAATAATAAAAGATATCTTTGACTTACGACGAATGATTCTTCACTTTGTGTTCGACAAACATGCAACGTTTTATCTTTGTGAATAATGCTTTTAAGATAGGTACAGACGGCCATATATCGGTCTAAATAAATCAAGACGGAAGAATTAACGAAAGTGGACCCCTATTCGACGCTTGGTAAATAGTTCTTTGTGACAATTTAAAAGCTTAATATGTGGACTTTTGTACATGTACAGACATCTTCATTGTGTTTGGGCTTAATAAACTCATCAGAATTTAAGTCCAAACGTTGTTATAGAGGTAAATTAGTAATTGCATAAAAATTAGTTTACTGATTTACGAGATATCTCGTTCAACTGTTTTTTTAACCACAATGGTAGAAAACGGTCTTTCTGCCTGTCGGATGATAAGTAATACCTTAAATACGGCCTGGAACACCAGGGGCATAGTATGCGCATTTTCTAACCCTTTAAAGTTCGTTTTCCAAATTGTATGATTTCTTACCAAACGTTTCCCACTGGCTCGCCTCATTCAGTTTCAAAAAAATATTTACCTGTAACAAAGTAAAACCATAATTAATAATTTTAGGTTTAGGCGCAAAACGTCCAGGATCGTTCAAAGTGGCGAACATTGGGAAAGGCTTATGTCCAGCAGTGGACTGATAAAGGCTGATGATGATAATGAATTGACCACAAAGTCACAGAACAACAAACCACAAACAGACATGTTCAAGCACACAAATGTTTCTATTCTGTGGGAATCAAACCCACGATGTCAAAGCCAGCGTTCGCTGAACCAAACTGGTCGTCAAAACTATTTCGACACAATACTGATAGCACAGAGGCAATATACCCCTAGTTTCAGACATTCCCGAGTATCCCCAGACATCCGAACACGACAGACGGGTCAAACCGCAGCTTTGATTGTGTGCCGATCTCGCAAGCATATGGCAATGTGATACTGGTATCGGAATAGTGATATGGTAACTCGGGTGCAATGTACCCTGTGTACAATATTCCCTTCAAATGTGAACGAATTTGAAGGGAATATACGAATTAGTATTGTATATATATATATATATATATTTTTATAGTGGCTCGACATAATGGCTTCCCTACGCCTGATGGAAAGCGAAAGAGAGGCTCAAGTCGCTGTGACAACTGGCAAGTAACTGGTCAGTTACCTGTCAGTTGCCACTGCCATGCCGGTTCAACCCTAACCCCCCTCGAGCTCCGGACACCCTACTCACCAGCAGAAACACGACCCGAAGGTCATTTGGCTGCGGTATTTTATAGTGTGTTTTGATAAGAAAAAAACCTATAGGGATACACAGACACATTACTATGACGGCTAAATTGTAAATACCGTTAGATTATAATCCATCTTGCGAGATTGTAAACTGTCGAAAGATTTTGAACTGTAACATACTCGTAATGATTAAATTTTAACTATCATTAACTATTATTTTTCGGTAGATTTTGATCGATTAAACTGAAACTGTTGATAATATAACGTGTGACAGATTTTAATTTAACAATTTCTCATCGATCGATTACAGCCTACAGTTTACAATCTCGCGAGATAAATAATAATCTAACGGTATTTACAATTTTACGGTTCGTATATAAAGAAATAATATATTTTAACGTGAGGCATTAATTAAGACTCTATTTGTTTAAAGCCTAAACCTATTCACACATACAATAGAAACAGGCTAATCTTTTCAGATTAACCCACAAAGCGTTAACTCCGCAGTTTCGGTAAGCCTTATCTAAAGAGTTGCCTAAGCTATTCCTAAAGAGACATTAAGCTTTTAAACGGGAATTAAACGGCACATCTTGAATAATTCCTCAAAACGGCTGAACATTAAACTAACAAAGGCTATCGCGGGGACGCTTTGGGTCTGTTACACTAGGACACTTTTGGGATTATTATTATTATGTACTAGCTGTGCCAGCGGCATCGCACGCGTGGATATGGGATTTCAAAAATAACGGACTTAACGGAGGGAAATAACTCTAGCAATACATTGGTAAAAACCGCATTCAGTTCCATGCAGTAGTTTTTGCGTGATGCGCATACAAACATACAGATAAACATTTCTCCCGTTTTCCCAACACTTCCCTTCACTGCTCTGCTCCTATTGATTATAGCGTGATGAAAAGACAGACAGACAAAAATTTTACTGATTGCATTTTTGGCATCAGTTTCGATTACTAATCGCCCCCTGATAGTTATTTTGAAAATATATTTCATGTATAGAATTGACCTCTCTACAGTTTTATTATATGTATAGAAGAAGATTTATCCAAAAATTGGGATGCGATCATCTTTTCGTTCCAAGCCTCGCCTGCCCGTGGTGCATCAAAAGAGGCTCTGGAAACCGACTGGGGTCGGTATAACTACCACGATTGAAGGCGTAGCTAAATACCAGAAGCCCATGACGGTCAGCAGCGTCATCGGAGCGAGAAGCTACGCCCTGTGATCGCCAACCCGCCTGCTCAGAGTGGCGAACAACGGGAGAGGCTAATGTCAACAGTGGACTCCGATAGGCTGATGATGATTCTGAAATTCATCTGTCTTTCAATGTCTCTTGCGCGTCTTGTCAATCGCTCCTTCCCCCGACTCACGCAGGCAGTCAAGCACTTCCGCGAAAGAGTTTAGAATCTATGCCCGATTTCGCAACGATGCGGTTTAAATTTGGCGGCTCGGTGAAGCGGCGGCTCCACCGGGAAACGACTGTTGGTTTCCTTCATTAAGGCCGGGACACACTAACGTCACTATTCGTAACCCTTAATGCCCGCGATAGCGCGTGCGCGGGCTAACACGACCATTTTGTCTGACCCCGGGCAAGTGCGAGTAGGATCACCACTTACTGTGGCACTAGATTTTGGAGTTTTGTAAGGAAAGTGGAATTAAATACTTTAACCTTTCAATTTGTGCAGCTTGATAAGCATCGCATGTGCAAGTATTTTTTTTGTTGAATGTTCTAACAGACATTAAAGATACGAGTACAATACACTTTTTTATCAAATGGAACGTTTATATCTGTGTACGTATAAATAAGTTATATGAAAGGGTATTCGTAGTGAAAATAAATTAATGAAGGGCCGATCCTCAAAAGCCAGAATTGAACAAAGAATAAAGAGCAGTGCAAAAAAATGATCTGTAATACAACACAGTAGAGTAAGGGAATGATGGAGATATGTAATGACATTGTTTGGAATACCATCTCATATAAACATGCCCACAACCATCTACTATTACTACTCAGTAGTGGCAAGGCGTGGGCAGCAATGAATTCGGGAGTTCTTAAGGTTTCATTAGGCGTAGTCTTTTTTTAGCTCTGCAAAATTATTGACAAATGTTAATCATTCACGACTCAAGCGATAATTCATTCAATGATGATCGAAGGCACTATTACGAAGGCACTATTAAGGCGAAGGGGAAAACAGGGGGTTCGGCTCTTAAATGTCTCAGAAAATACCGGCCAAGATTCTAGAAAGATCAGCCGATTTTCCTGTCTAGCTTTTTTTTTTATAGTAGCTCGACATAATGACTTCCCTATGAAATCGCGTTTTTCGTTCAACCACTCTCTATCTGTCCTCAATGCCTTATATAAACCTAAACTGATGGTCAACCCAAGAGACCAGCTAACAGTGGTCAGAACCAACCTTCTGTTGACACTCTTTACTGGCTATTATGACGCCGAGCTAATAGGGGGTTCGTCTCTCAAATGTTTCAGAAAATACCGGCCAAGAGTCTAGACTCTTGGCCGGTATTTTCTGAAACATTTGAGAAAATTGGCTGATCTTTCTAGAAAGATCAGCCAATTTTCGTGTCCAACGTTTTATGTTCAAATCTGTCCTCAATGCCTTATTTAACCCTAAACTGATGGTCAACCCAAGAGACCAGCTAACACTGGTCAGAACCAACCTTCTGTTGACACTCTTTACTGGCTATTATGACGCCGACCTAATGGTGATCCCTCCAATATTTGCACGAACTTTATTTAATTCCAGCAACGCAGAACGGTTCTAAACCAATTTTAAGGCGTAATTGGATTTTCTTTCTTCGTGCTTTGCTTCCTCAAGACCAGTACGGCATTAGAGATCTCGATATATTAAGTTTCTTTGCACGGCCAAAGATATTGCGGGGTACGCCTTGATGGTAAGATTTGTAAACATCTTAATAAGTAAAAATCGGAAACGTGCTAGTTGACCTCACGTGGAAAGGGTTATAAGTTAGGTATATTAAGGGTAAGTGGGTAACCACTTATTTTCAATTGATAGAATGTTTTTATTATTCTTTAATTCCTTTTCCTTTAATCACAAATTTTAGACTATTGCGTTTGATTGGCCCACCTGACCCGTACTAAGCTGGCTACGAAAAATCGACGAACAAATAGAAACAGGAGTGATCCTTCCAATAATGGTTTGTATGAAACCTTAAAAAAGTAACTATTGAGTTTGTTGTGACATTTCTTCATGTCAAGCCACATGTGTGACGCATGACATATCGACTAGGAAATATTTTGATTTAGTTAATCAAATTACAGACTATGCAGATATTCGAGTTTACGACGTCGATGGGTTGTGAAAGTATCATGAAGTTGCATTTTATCATTCAGCAGATACAGAAAAGTAGTTCATAGAAAAATACTTCACATTTTTGTTGAAGCAGCTGGTTAAAACAACAGTGGCGCATTGTAGACAAATGAAAAGACATTGACGTTGCAAAGTGCTCTCAGCCTTCAATTTAATAAGCTGCGAATTCACAATTGCAACGGTACAGCTCCTAGATTCTCTCCCCATGAAATGCCGCCTCTGAATAACATCTTAGCTCTTGCATTTTGTTTATTTCAACCTGAATTCTGTGTACGTTTAGTTCTCGAGAACGTTGCGTTTAGTGAGCATTCCGGGGAATTGCTGTTACGAAAACAAGCATTTTAATGTTTTGTTGCGAAACTTCGGACCGAAAATTTATAATGGGACTTCCTGTCAAGAAATTGCTAAGTAGCATATAAAAATATCATGCCAATGAAATTGCAATACTACAATGGTAGTAATTTGATTGGTTGGTTGATTGGTTGGAGCATTAAGTTGATTGGTATTGTACTAATATGAACTTTGATCTTATTTATAAATGGCACACAACCATTTGAAAATTTGCAAAATCACATACAATAGTATAGCTGTAGAAAACATTCATGGCCATTTTGATCAACAGCTTCCTAAGTTAAGTTGCTCCCAAATGTGGATTTAGAGGACTCGTTGACAAGTATTTAAGATTAGTTTTAGCCTAAACAAGTGGTTGAAATGGTCATCAGATACTTAAATTCTTTATTCAATATTCAGGAATCCGACCGCCATAATTTGAAAGATTACGGACACTTAAATTCTTCCCGAAACAGGCTACCATTTCAATAGACGGTAAGAATCGAAATTCGTAAAACCCACCACCGAAATTCGAAAGAGTACAAGCATAAAGGCGAAGTGCACACGTGCAACTCCGGTGCACTCGCGCTGATTTAATGAACGGTCCCCGCCGGAATTAACCAGTCTGTTACTGGCTTTATTAAATTTAGTGGGGTCGATTTTTAAATGCTTTGGAACGTTTTTAAATTGCCTCAGAGGCATTTTTAAAGCGCAGCAATGGCCAGCTTCAATTCTGATAACTTTTTAATTTCTGTGGCGGGAAATTTCCGAGAACAAAATAGCGTGGACTGAATACTCTGTTTTATGCATTCCTAGTAATTAGAACCTGTACGTATATTAATTAGTGTATACTTGAAGGATAAAATTAGAACTGAATGATAATTGAACAGCAATTGTAAACTGCTATCTTTGTTCTACGTATTTGTATGGTGTACAAATAAGGAGTATCTATTTATCTATGAGAACTAGACAATAAGCTACCTAGTCATCGCCCACGGCTTACCACATATAGGCCCCTTTTTGTCATGGGATATTGCAATGCCGATCAGGTCTTTTGCCTCCCTTGTCCAATTTTTCTCTTTATCAAGTTGTCAGTTCACCTAGCGGATTGTTTTTTTACCAATGACGTAATGATGTAGTGGCAAATCGGCAAACCCCGACCCTAGGGGCACCAGGCCCAACTAAGAGGCCTCAAGCTTAGCAATTACCGTTCACTGGTAGAGCCCCTTCAAAGAATTCGGATGCTCATTATATAAATTCTTTTATTTATTTAATCTTTATTGCACAGTAAATAAGTGTACAAAAGGCGGACTTAATGCCACATAGGCATTCTCTACCAGTCAACCATTGAGCTAAGCAGAAAGTAATAAAAAGGTAGTGTGCCAAAAAAGTTTGAAAAACAAAGACTAATACTAATAGAATACTATATAATAAAAATAAATTAAATACAAATCTAAAAATATACATATTTATACAGAAATATACATAACTTATTTTTACATAGGTACAATATATATAGAATAAACTAATAAATATTTCAATACCTTCATATCTTTTTTTCCCCTCATCCAACTAACTCCTAGCGTAAAGAGCATAACTATTTCCACCGCTTTTTTCACAAACTTTTTTAAAGTTAATACTAGTTATTTACTAGTAATTTCTGTATTCGTGGCGTGCACAGCGCCTAGTCGCGCCGAGCCATTTTTATCGGACTTCCACTCCGTCGAGCGGCATAAGCGCCGATCGCGCCTACTAACAGGTAATAGGGCTGCCGTCAATCAGCCATTAACTAGGTATTTATAGTATTTATAGTGGTATATGTTTTTTATTTAGTGCCATGGGTGGCTGGCAAGCGAGGGACGGTGATATTGAACGGTAACTAATGCTTATATTCGTATATATGAGTATGTTGAAGCGTTCAGAAAACACAGCACGCGGCTTGTTCCAACCTTTTAAGTTCCTTCCGACTTTCAATCGTGATGGATGGCCACTACCGGTTGGTTGCCAGAGCCACCACGGACAGGTGACGGTGACTTGGAGCGGAAAGATGAAAGGTCCTTTACATTTCTTTCAGCAGGATGCATCACGAGCATGATAAGGGAGCCTGATGGGGTTTGTAACTGCTCGGCTGGCGAACACCGTGCACAAAACACCATTTTAGCATTCAGGAAACAATGGCTTGTTCTAACATTTTTTTAGCTAATGGTAGTGGAAGTTAAGCTTCTGATGATCTGACGAAGAATTTGATGTGAAATAGTAAGCATTTATTAACAACCTCGCTGATGTATGAAGTGCCTTCCGTACCGTTTCGGGATCAGCACTCTAACTGCTGGACATAGGCCTCTCCAGTTGTTCTCCGCTTAGGGCAAACATCTGGAGGACATACCCATAATCACTCCTCTGGGCAGGCGGCTTGGCTATCGCAGGGCGTAGCTTCTCGCTCCGTTAACGCTGCTGCCCGTCTTCGGCCTATGGTATTTTTCTACGCCTTCAATAGGGAATATGCATGAAAAATAGTTTCAGGTATTTACTAATTTATCGTAAAATAGATCAAAATCTATTACGAACAGTGAAAACGAAATCAAAATTGGTTGAAAAATGGGCGAGATACAGTCGTTGAAAGTGAATATATCCGTCTCTCTCTCGCGAAACAGATTTTTCTATGGAGTCAGTACGGCGCTCACGGTACGTGACGTCATCAACCGCGTCGGATCTCTCTGTCTAATCAATAACTTTAACGCTTTATAACTCGCTTACTAGAAAAGATAGTTTAAAAAATTCTTCGATATTTATGTATCTGGAAGATAAAAGATCTCAATAAATCCATAAAAAAAGTCATGCATATTCCCTATTGTGATGGTTATAACGCCACCCGTCGGTTGCCAGCGCCTCGTTTGTTGTTCAGCAGGATGCACCACGCTAAGGTGAAGTTGGCTTGAAGCGAAAAGATGATAGGTCGCCCCCTTACATCCGATGAAAATATTAATAAGTATCATTGTTTAATTCATGCATTCCGTTTGAAGATTCGACTATGTACACATATTATTATGACATACTCGTGTATATGTTTAGCAAGGTCAAATAATAATAGTTAATTAAAGGTTATCAGACGTGACCCTAATAATTATCGATTATAGGAAGCGGCAATGACAAACATACAAAACAAAACTATAAATTCTTGTTAGTGGAAACGTTTCTCTCTCTCTGTCACTTACAGTCTCTATGGCCACTGGTTCATCATCATCAACAGCCTGTGGACGTCCACTGCTGGACATAGGCCTGGACATAGGTCCAATGACCATTTTCGATTGGGAGGTTTGCCATGGTCACCAGACTTGGCAGGCGGGTTGGTGGCCGCAGTACGTTTTATTTGTACCCAGGTAAACGCTACCATCCGTTTCCTGATATTCCCTTAAACTTCTACAACACCCACGGTGGGTGAGGCGGGGTGGCGATTCTAAATCAGGAAACTTCACACATTGGTTACTGGAGAGGAGACAGGTTCCTTTCTCATCTTAACTAGAAGCTGAAGAGTTTGTTTGTTTGAACGCGCTAATCTCAGGAACTACTGGCCCGAATTGAAAAATTCTTTTTGTGTTGAATAGACCATTTATCAAGGAAGTCTTTAGGCTATATAACATCACGCTGCAACTATTAGGAGTGAATAAATAATGGAAAATGTAAAAAAAAACGACGGAAAAATAACTATTCCACGCGGACGAAGTCGCGAGCACAGCTAGTTGTACTATATTTATCATCATCAGCCTATCACAGTCCACTGCTGGACATAGGCCTAGTCAGTTGTTCGCCACAGGGCAAACATCTGGAGGATATAACCATAATCACCACGCTGCGTAGGCGGGTTTGCGATTGCAGGGCGTAGCTTCTCGCTCCGGTGACGCTGCTGCCCGTCATCGGTCTGTGGTATTTAGCTACGCCGTCAATTGTGATGGTTATACCGCCACCAGTCGGTTGCCAGCGCCTCGTTTGTTATTCGGCAGGATACACCACGGGCAGGTGAGGTTGGCTTGGAACGAAATGATGATAGGGTGCTCCCTTACATCCATATCATATTCATACTATATATACATAGAGTACTACTTGGTTAACTACAAAAGTGTACAAGTGTGTCCGCAAATCCAGGAGCTCTTTCTATTCCTTTACTCTTATAACCCTTTTTTTTTCGAGGAGAATCCCTTCAGCTAAACTCCCCGGTGTTCTCGCCAGCGTCGAAGTTCTGGAGGAGTCGGGATGCGCAGCGCGATTCGACACGGCTCCTCCAGTAGTGCGATGCGCTGCCCAGCAACTCTTATAACCCAATGGAACAATAGTTAACCACGATCGGAGACAGATCAGGCGCAAGGCCAATGGCTTAACCCTCGTTCATATAACGGGCTTACTCCTTTAAAAAGTTCAAACGCCACGAGTCAACCCTGCCGATTCCGCTGTATTTCACTTGAAATATAACAGAGCACAGGGCTGTATTTTAGGGAAATTCGACTATTAGTTACCAGTTTGGCTTGTCATACGGAACCGAGTACGTATCTGTCTGCCGTGAAATGGTGTAGGCGTCGAGTTTATTTCACAGGATATTACCGACTTTATAGACTACTGGAGGTGACTTAGCGCGATCTTGTTACCGGCGAATAAGGTTCAAATTGGAATAGTTTCGTGTGCGAACAAGCTTCTTTAAGGGATCGTATTCCCATAAGTTGGGACGGGATTTAAGGGCTCAATTTTTCGCGGGTTCTTTGGTACACTCTATCTTACTTACAGAGGGAAAACAGTTAGTAAAACTTTACCTGAAAATGGGCGAATACCTTTTGTAAGAACTTCCTTGTTAACAGAGACCTTTATGTTGATTGTTTTAGGTGATTTGAATATACGAGTATATTCCATTTCGGAAACAATCGAATTTGTATCGGGTACAATCATGTTTTATCAAACATCAGTAAATGATATACGTAGAATAACTGAAAAGCTGAATACACAAATCAAAATCAATTAACATTTTTGTCACCGGGTTTGTAATAATTGTTAGTATTTTAATCTTTCTTATGAGTTTATAAACTATCAGACTTATATTTTCTTATTTATTTGTATTTTTGTCATATTTAGCCTGCAAACGTTCAATGCTGGACATAGCTCTGCTGACTAAGACAAAACCCCCAAATCCACACTTAGCCGACGGGTTGGTTTAATTTGTGCCTAGGTCCCTGATATTACCTTACTCGTCTTCTACGTCACCCAAGCTATGAGATGGGGTGGTCCTATTCGACATCCGGAAACAAGCACCTAAAAATACGCTACTACAGGCCTAAAACTAAACATTTTGTGTACATTTCATAAGCTCCTATAATATCTAATTCATCCCTTTCTATATAAAATATCTAAAATCTTACTAATTATTTTACGATTCTGTATCAAATAGCAGAATCTTGAAGTAATCAAACACAGGCCAGGAAAAAAAAAACTCGGACATTGTTATATTTTCCGTCCAGTTCCGATAACGCATCCTCCGATGAGGTATATCATGGCTGAGCTATCTATGATTGTAACAACTTTTAAAGTACCTACCTATGATAATGCAATAAATCATTTTGAATTTGAATTTTGGATATTATAGACCCATCGCCCTTTTACGTGAATATTAATAACAGCAAAAATTCAAGCAACCTACATTCACCTGTCGCAAAAATATGAAAAGAAATCTCAAAAGACTAAAACATCACAGAGGGTTCGGTCCTTACATTTTTATTATCGCATCGCCCGACCTGCGCGATCCAAATGAAACCAATTTACTGCGTATCATGTAGGTTCGCTGCGAACTATTTATGCAGCCTCTCTGTACTCGAGTCACGTTTCTGATCATAGGAGACCGATATTGGGGCCGCGCGCGCTCCATAGACTAGTTCTCAGACGTGACAGTTAGGTAAATAACTGCTATTTAAAGTAACCGTACATTACTGGAGAGTTGGAGGGAATTGAATTCGTTAGATTGATTCGTCACCGGAGCGAGGAGCTTTTGGACTTTTTTTATAGTAGTTCGACGTAATGGCTTCCCTACGCCTGATGGAAAGCGAATGAGAAGCCTTATTCGCTGTGCCAACGGGCAAGTAACTAGTCAGTTACCTGTCAGTTGCCACCGCCGTGCCGGCTCAACCCTAACCCCCCACGAGCTCCAGAAACTCTACTTACCGACAGAAACATAACCCGGAAGTCATTTGGCTGCAGTATCCTATAGGGTGGAGGTCCATTAAAGAAATATTCTGAAATGTTGAACTTTTAATGCTCATTCTTTTGTGCCTGATGCAAAAAGGCAAAATCTCATATATTTCATTACAAACGTGTGGGGGTGGTATTTATAAATTGCTTTAAATTATAACGCTAAATCAACTGGAATACTTAAAATAATATGTGGTTTTAACAGAAAATTAAAAAAGGGAGGTAATTTCACTCCCCGGGGATTTAATTAAACGGTATCCATTAGTCTACGTAAAGCTACAAAGAAATACTTTTAGGGAATTAAATGTAAGAAATGTTTTCATTATACATTTTTATGTTCACAAGCTGAGTGTTTTAACCCGTAAGACAAAGTTCAGTGCCATTTTTCTTACAAAGTTTTTTGAAGACCTCGGTGGCGCGATGTGTTGATTACGCGCGGAGGGGTTAAGATTCCGGGTAAGATTCTCGGTCAGATCAAATTTGAATACGAATGTTGAATAGTAACAATAAAATTGATTGATTAATAAATATTTGTAGGGATGAACATGTGTGTTTGTATTGGTCCCGATGTTTTCAATGTAAAATAGGTATGTATTTACATAATGTATTAACAAAAATATTTTTTTATAGCAGTTCGACATAATGGCTTTCCTACGCCTGGAAAGCGAAAGAGAAGCCCAAGTCGCTGTGACAACAGGCAAGTAACTGGTCAGTTACCTATCAGTTGCCAAGGCCATGCCGGCCCAACCATAACCCCCCACGAGCTCCGGAAACCCTACTCACCGGCAAACACACGACCCAGAGGTCATTTGGCTGCGGTATTCTATAGGGTGGAGGTCCTTCCCCGGACGGGCGGCTCAATTCGAGCGAAGATTCGCTATGCCCTACCTCTCTAAATAAATGTATCTAAGTAAGTTTGTTGTAAGTTGTACCCATAGCACAAGCTTCGGCTTAGTTTGGTGCTAGATGTCGCTGTATGGCTTATTTTAATCAAATAATTAAAAAAAACTGCAATGAAGTTATTATTTTTATTTTCAGTTTGGGACATTTTACTATAAATTCAACACCAATTTCCCAGCGCATTACCTACATAATTGTTTCTTCTTAGCCCAAATGTTGATTGGTAGAGAATGCCTACGCGGCATCAAGTTTTACTTTTGTACACTATTTTTTATCTTAACTTAATATTATAAAGCTGAAGAGTTTGTTTGTTTGAACGCGCTAATCTCAGGAACTACTGGTCCGAATTGAAAAATTATTTTTGTGTTGAATAGACCATTTATCGAGGAAGGCTTTAGGCTATATAACATCACGCTGCAACTATTAGAAGCGAGGAAATAATGGAAAATGTAAAAAAAAAGGGGATAAAATAACTATTCCACGCGGACGAAGTCGCGAGCACAGCTAGTTGTGCAATAAGCGTAAAATAAATAAGTTACTACGTCAACCTTTTACTCATATCTCATACACAAAATCCACCTGAGACCAAAATAAAACACAAACAAAACACATGTCGCAGGAAACAGCGCATAAATCTCCGTTTATCTGTGCGAAGTTGGGCAACTCCGTCGTCATAGATTCCGGACCAACTGATAACAAACTCTAATTCAATTGAACCTTACTTACAACTTCGTACGGAACGCAACATTCTTAAAGTACAACTATTTACTTAATCCGGTGTTTACTTTGGGCTGCCAAGTTTGGAACTGGACCGAAAGTTGATGTTTATTATGACTTCGCCTCTTGGATCGTTTGCTAGTGACATATTTGAAGAATCGGGATGTAAGAGAGCGACATATCATCTTTTCATTCCAAGCCACCCCACCTGCTCGTGGTGCATCCTACCGCATAACAAACAAGGAAAGAAAGAAAGAAAGAAAAAAAAATTATTAGCCCGCAAATTGACACACAGACAGATCACATTAAACAAAGCACAATAAATACAAAAAAAAGAAGTTGACAGCACAGATAATAGGAAAAGATATATAAAATATTATGTCTGGAATAAATAGGTACATAAAGTTTAAACAAGGCTTTGGCAACCGCCTGGTAGCGGTATAACCATCACGATTGAAGGCGCAGCCGCAGCTAAATACCACAGACCGGTGACGGGCAGCAGCGTCGCCGGAACGAGGAGCTACGCCCTGCCATCACCAACCCCAGCGTGGCGATTATGAGTAAAGCCTCCAGGTGTTTGCCCTAAGTGGCGAGCAACTGGAGAGGCTTAAGTCTAGCAGTGGACTGCGAAAGGTTGATGATCGTCCGTGGTGTATAACTACGTCTTCAGTTGTGATGGGTTTACTGCCACCAGTCGGTTACCAGAGCCTCGTTTGTTTTTGCGTAGAGGGTACAACGGGCAGGTGAGGGTGACTTGGAGCGAAAAAGTGATGAGGTGGCTCTTACATAGAAATAGAAAAACTTTTATTATTATATATTAAACTTTTATTACAGACAGACATTATACTGAAACATAAACAAAGATAAACACATAGTAGGTACATGATAATTAGACCGGACAAGACCGTTGCGACGTCCAAAACAAAAGGGCCTCACTCAGCATTAGGCCGTGGCTCCCGTAGAAGCCACGGCGCTGGTCTTCATCGCATTGTATCTATCCCTTTTAGAATTATCAGATATTTCTGTGGATGTATCGACCCACACAAACTGAAGTCCAATTACCGAACTGCGCTAAGCACCGCGGATGATTCCGATCCGACGCTATCAATTCGGCTACATCTCATTCACTGATCAGTGACGTCGAGTGCACTACAATGGTGTACTCGTAATTAAACCTCGTTCATCGCCAAATCGGCCGGTGATTCGATTACACTGAACTAACAGATGTTAAGTTTTAACCGATCTCGATTAACGGCACTAAGTTGATCTTTCGGTCTGCTACCGGTATTTTAAGGAGTCTGCTACGGAATTGTTTAATTTAGTTTCCGTTGTACAGGTATCGGACGAGGGAGGATTCGGCGGGAAGTCAGTGGGGGGAGTAGTGTAGGACGCCCTTAAACCAGAGAGAGTGACGATTTGACCGAGAAGACTGGCTAATGCTGAATGCGAGATGCCTCAATGTGTAGTCTATGGAGCATTACTCATTAATAGATTCTAAATTAATAATAGATGAGGTAGAGTCGTTGATATTATCTCTTTTAGAAAAATAACAGATATTTCTATGGATGTTTCGACCGCCACAAACTGAAGTACAATTATCGAACTGCGCTAAACACCGCGGACGATCCGATCAAAACGGTTACATTCATGGAAGTAATAAGTATGTACTACGTAGAACGTAGTACATAATACTTCTATGGCTACATCTTATTCACTGACCAGTGACGTCGAGTGCACTACAACGGTGTACTCGTAATTAAACCTCGCTCATCGCCAAATCGGCCGGTGATTCGATTACAGATGTTAAATTTTAACCGGTCTCGATTACCGGAACAAAGTTGATCTTTCGGTCTTCTATACATTGAAGGAGTCTGCTACGAAATTGTTTAATTTAGTTTCCGTTGTCCCTGTTCGGACGATTGACTGGCCCGATGGCTTAATAGGTGTGACCTCTGCCTTCTGAGTCAAAGGTCGTGGATTCCATCCCCGCACAGTACAAACATTTTTGTGCATGAACATGTCTGTTTGTATTGGTTTGGGTGTTTACTATGTATAATGGAATGCGAGAGGCTGATGATGATTATAATAAAACCAAAAAACTATATATACTCGTAAAGTATTTCCAAGGAGTAGGTACACTATTATTGCAAAAACAAGATTGCTTAATGTAACCCTGATCTTTGCCATTAAACTAATTTGTTTTATCTTCAGTTTATGACTAATTAGAATTCATAAACATGGCCTTAATGATATAGCTAGAATAAAAGGTATTGATGTTTAATATGTTGGTTCAAATAGTAATAGCATGTGTCGTATGCCTAAACCCTTTTTCGTGCCCCGAGTGGATGGCGCGGGGGCACGATGTATCGTGCACTACAACGGTGTACTCGTAATTAAACCTCGTTCATCGCCAAATCGGTGATTCGATTACACTGAACTAACAGATTTTAAGTTTTAACCGATCTCGATTAACGGCACTAAGTTGATCTTTCGGTCTGCTACCGGTATTTTAAGGAGTCTGCTACGGAATCGTTTAATTTAGTTTCCGTTGTACAGGTATCGGACGAGGGGGGATTCGGCGGGAAGTCAGTGGGGGGAGTAGTGTAGGACGCACTTAAACCAGAGAGAGTGACGATTTGAGCGAGAAGACTGGCTAATGCTGAATGCGAGATGCCCATATGTGTATTCTATGGAGCATTACTCATTAATAGGTTCTAAATTAAGAATAGATGAGGTAGAGTCGTTGATATTATCTCTTTTAGACAGAGACACTGAGTCGTCACAGCGACGCGTGGACTTTCTTTTGAGCTTTCTACAAAACCTATAAGAAAGCCATTTTATGTAATAACACAAATTACACAAACATTGGGATAATGGGCCACTGCCGCATCACTATTTTAACTAAATGACAATACCGACCTATCAGATAGCTTAAAACAAACCTAAGACTTAACTAATGATCACAAGACCGACGACGCAGTCATTACTGGTGATCGGTGACTATCAGACGTCACACCATACATCACACCAGACTTTGAGCCAATAACAACGCCAGTACATAAACATTAATACACCGAAATGATCAAGCCCCAATTCCCTGCCACCACTCCGCTATTCCGATCACGCGTGGTCTCCGCAGCGGCTAACGAACTCACGCCGCTAATATTTCACCCGAAGTCGATCGCGTGACGCCCGCCCAGCGGAGGGTTAATTTGGGCCACTGATAAGAAAGGCAGCTTGATTTGTAGAGGGTTGGACTGAAGGTATGCGTTGGTTTCTGTTATTTTTATAAGACGTAGATAGAGTTGATTTTAGTAGAAGTGTTGGTAAGGCAAAAGAAAAAGCTATTAAGTGTTTCTTTCTAGTGAATTTTTTCGCATACATTTTTTACTGTTGTCAGTCCGAGAATTTACTTGTTTATGTATAGGTACATATATGACACGTACATACTTTGGGATCGAAGCAATGCCTTATTGTCCCACATGATGCATGTAGTATGTCCATTTTCTGTAAATTTCGTATTTTTCGTATAAAGAATTTATCTATGAATGTAATGTTGTCTAATATTTAGTAGTCCGATATTCAATCAAGAATCATATAAAGAGTTTTCATTACAATCGTATGTTATGCTATTGCAGACCACTTCCTTGAAAAAAATTGTTTCTGCAAGCAAAGTTTAAACAATAAAGTTTTCACTACATATTATAAAACGAAGTCACTTTTGTTTTCTGTCTATCTCAATGTATGATTATTATAACTTTAAAACTACGTAACGGATTTTGATGCGGTTACTATTAATAGATACAGGGATTCAAGAGGAAGGTTTAAGTGTATAATATCTATATATTATACACTTAAACCTTCCTCTTGAATCCCTGTATACTATTATTGCAACCATGCGAAGTCGGGGCGGGTCGCTAGTAATTTAAAAAAGTGACCTACAATAGATCAAAAGTGGTCCAAGTTCTATCTAACCATTAATCCTCGTTCCTCCACAGTTATGAACCGTCAAATTCCAAAGTTCAGCGCGAAGACCGCCCAGAAAATTCCAGAAAACTAACCAACTCCCGTCCAGCACTAACAAATTCCATAAAAACTCTAACCAGTTCCAAAGGCGATGTAATTTCCCATAATGAAATTCCCGGCACGGCGGCTCCACTCCGTGAAAAATTCTCACTGAATTCAGTCTAAAAGAAAATTAAAGTAAGGGTATAAATACCTAGTTTTCCAGGACACGAGCGCTTGAAGATACCGGATTGATTCCGAATTAGATATACTCGTATTCGTAGGGTTAGTTTTGATACTGTTATATGTGTAACTATGTTTATATTTTGTTTCTTTTGATCAGTTAACACATTGATCAGTTGACAGGCTCGGTGGCTCATTTGGTAGTGCCCTCTGCCTTCTGAGCCAAGGGTTGTGGGTTCGATCCCCGCACAGTACAAACATTTGTGTGCATGAACATGTCTGTTTGTATTGGTCTGGGTGTTTTCTATGTATAATATGTATTATACTTCACGCTTCGTTCTCGAGATTAGCATATATACACTAGTAGTAACGCGCAGCACTCACCGTTCCATGCACTATTTCAGAAATTTATTCTTTACTTTTTTTTTTTTTATTTTTTTTTTTTGTCGGTATTTCGATATTTGACTTGCAACACTGCCGCCATATTGCTCATTCGTGTTTTAGTGCTTCGCCGTTCCACACTATGCTCGCGGTATAAAATAGAAAAGTGAAAGATTTTAAAATATGCGCAAACGCAAAAATAATAGGATTTTAGGATAGGAGGATTGTGATCGTAAACAACGTAAGATAAGGAAGCTCGAAAAGAAATTGCTGCGCAAGCGGCGTCGCAAGCCACGCCGTTCTAGTATGGATTCCTTATCGCCCCGATCGTCAGAAACATCGATGGATAAACAAGGTACCTATTTACACGATTTATTTAGAACGATAAAAATAGTTTTTCGATTTGGATACATTAGTACGAGGTATGCAAAATAGGTAGTTACTTACACATGTAAAGTATGTATTTTAACAGTTATAATGAAATTATACATTTCGAACTAAATAATTGGTCAGATTTTCCTTAGTAAGTTGATATACCGCCCAGAAGGGCGGTACAGTTTGCACCGCCTTTTTGTCTAACAATGTACGTTTTAATAACGTGATATTTACCTATGTGTAAAAATATAATAAAAACAGTTTGCGGACAGTACGTGCTGAGCATTGGGGCTGTCTCTTACTAATAAAAATTTTATCTAACAATATCAATAATTATGAAGTTTGCGGGCAGTACGTGTTCATACAACTTGGGACTGCCTCTTACTTACCAATAATTATATAACGTCACCGAGTGCTTTGCGGACAGTACGTGTTAATACAACTAGGGACTGTCTCTTAGTACACCTATTTACAAGTTGTATGTCTTTTCAGACTACGATTAGGTATGTAAGGTTGACGGACGATGACGTGATATTTACGTATGTGTAAAAATATAATAAAACAGTTTGCGGACAGTACGTGCTGAGCATTGGGACTGTCTCTTACTGATAAAAGTTATTGAACAATACCAATAATTGGTTTGCGGGCAGTACGTGTTCATACAACTTGGGACTGCCTCTTACTAACCAACAATCTTATAACGTCACCGAGTGTCTTGCGGACAGTACGTGTTAATACAACTAGGGACTGTCTCTTAGTACATCTATTTACAAGTATTATGTCTTTTTAGACTACGATTATGTGAGGTTGACGGACGACGAAAAGGCTATTTAAGATTCACCCAGTATATCGCCTGAGGCGAATACAGGGCTGTCAGAATCACCTCCTATTTGCTATGAGATTCCGGGTGAGAAGACAGTTTCATATTATTCTGTAGGGACAACTTCGTCGCATAACGCCGCCCCATATACTTCGGCGACGGTGGACGTCAGAACCAGTTACAGTAGAAGGGTCCTCCAACTTGGATGGAGAATTATTGGACATACTTGGTATAGATCCAACTACTGATAAAATATAGGGAAAAGATTTACATGAAAATCTATCTGTTAGATTACAACATTGGGCCACATTCGGTCTAGGAGGCCCGAGCCCCACTCGGGGGCGCCCTTAGCTGTGCTGCTTAGTATACTTAGGGGTGAGAGCCTTCCGCTCCCCCAACAGTCCGGTGATGATGACAAGGCCGCCCTGGCCATCATCGTAGTCATTTAGAAAATATCTATCTATAAATATCTCTTATTCTGCCTGACCTAACTGAAGTTGCTGATGGATTCAATCCAGATTATTTGCGAATGCCAACATGCAGATAGCACCAGATGCATCAATATAGACAAGTATCTATTTGGTGAAAACTTGGCTGAGACCTTGAAATTGGCAAAAGCTATTTGCAAACCTGGTACGGATTTAAAACCACAAACGCCCAAAACGTCTATGAAAAATCAAGCACCTTCTACATCAATTCCTAATAGGAATTTAAACTGGAAAAATCCGGGTCCAAGCCGTAGGCCGATGGGCCCACCGAGGATGAGGCAGCCTGCAGCGACCTCGACGAACAATCGGCCCGGCAGCTCATCGCAGTTGCAGCATCATCAGCAACGGCCGAGCTACACTCGCCGCTAAGTGGTGGTGGCAGATGATAACTAACGACCCGCTTTCTTGTCGTATATTGAAGGTTATAAAATTCCTTTTTCAAAGTTTCCGATCCAAACTTTCCATATGCTAAGAGGAAATACTCTCGAGTCGGAAAGGGCTTATTACACCGAAGCCATTGATAAATTATTAGTATTCTGCTCGTGAAAGCCAATATTTATTTTCTTAATACCTAAACCAAAGGGCACAATGCGGTTCATCCCGCGGTTTAAATCCTTGAACAAATAAATTGATACGAATTTATTCCAATTGGAAGACTAAGGTCTGCTACGGTCTACTGTCTTGAAACTTATTTCAAAAGACAGCTATTTAAGTAATGGGATTTAATAGACGCCTATTTTTTTAATTAAGGAAGATTATTGCACGTGTACCTAAGATTCCAATTTGAAAATTCTATATTTGAATTTTATGTCCTTCCATTTGGTCTCAACACGGCTCCATACGTATTTACCAAAGTTATGAAGCCGGTTGGCGATTATTATGGATATATCCTCCAGATGTTTGCCGTAAGTGGCGAATAACTTGAGAGACCTATGTCCAGCAGTGGACTGCAATAGGCTGATAATGATGAAGCCGGTTATAAACTTATAGAGATCTACTGGTTATGTATCAACCATATACTTAGATGATTTATGTCTCATCGACTATGATTATAAGACATGCCTTGAATTTTCAGCGAACTAAAAAGCTGCTTAAGGCATTAATTTTCATCATTAACGATGAAAAAAGCCACGGTGCAAGTTGTAAAATCAAAGATGCCAACTATGACCTGGAACTTTTTTCAATGCCTCAACAACGGGGTGGGGTCTAGCATGTGGTAAGCGAGGAGCTAGTGGTCCTTGGAGTACTGACGAAGGCAGGCAGCACATAAATTTCATAGAAATTATGGCTGCATTTATTGGCCTTAAGATATTTGTCAAACAGCTTTCTGACTGTTAGATCCTTCTACGTATTGACAATACTACTGCTATTTTCTACACCGTATGGGAGGTATCCAGTTTCCACATCTAACACAAGTTACACGTAAAAACAAAAAGTTAATTTTATATGCGTCGTATATTCGGTCATCGGAAAACGCAATCGCCGATGCAGAATCGAGACAAACACATTCTGAAATAGAATGGCAGCTTTCAGACTATGCCTACGATGAATAGTTTTCAAGTTAGGCACCCAAAATATTATAGACCTTTTTGCCAGCCGTATTAATAATAATAAATGTCCTATCTATGTCTCCTGGCATCGGGACCCGTATGCGTACGCCGTAAATGCGTTTACTAAATTGCTATTTTTAAGCATTTCCTCCCTTTATAATAATAGCCCAAGGGTATAATGGTTGTACCACAATGGCCTACAAAACCGTGGAACCCACTCTTTCAGAAACTGTGGTTTCAAAATTTCTGGTTTTTAAGGCCGCAGAGAATTTAATGCTCGTGATATCAATTGATTCCAGCTGCCGACCCATGCACACAACGATTACCCTGGTGGCAGGAGTCTTGTCCGGGAGGCAATGCTAAGATGAGGTATCCTGCTAACTTCATTGGATATAATGTTAAATTCTCTGTCAGAAAACTCGTATAAACAATACGAAGGTTGCTATATAAAGTGGTTCATTTATTGTAAGCAGCATAAGTTGAATGTTTATGAAGTATCGATTCCAGCAATAATAAATTTTTTTGACCGTTTTGTTTAATGAGGGAGTTCAGTCGTACCGTACTGATCTCCCGTACGTACATTAATATCCTATAGGTCGGCCATAAGGCTGATTTTGAAGGAGAGCATTTCTGATAACGATTTTTAAAGGGGTGTTCCGCTCCAGGCCACCAATGCCTACGTATAATGAGACATGGGATACGTCATTTTACATATTCTACATCAATTCCTATGGTTATAAATACGAATCCTATGGATATAATAATATATTTGATACGGTTTTAAATTATCTTGAAAAATGGTTTCCAAATAAATAACTTAACAAGTGTCAAATACCAATGAAACTTATTATTCTTTTGGCTCTTGCTACTGCACATAGAGTGCAGACATTTTCAAAATCAAAATAAGTAACGTATATTTAATAAAGACGTCCAAACCTGGAGCAGCTCAACCCTTATTAATTCTCCAATTTTTTAAAGAACGTCCAGAGATTTGCTTACTTACATCGAAGTTACATACTAGTAGCTATAGAGAGAATAATGATGTTCTGTTTTAAGTCTCAACAGGCCTCATAAGCCAGTTGGGACACAAACATTGTCACAATGGATTAAAGATGTTCTATGTATGAGCGGAATTGATACTTCTAGGTTCACTGCGCAAAGCACCCAGCACGCCGAGACGTCGGCTGCACAGAGACTTGGCGCTAACATCGCCCAGATTAGGAAAAGTGCTGGTTAGAGCGAGCGCTACGAGTAGCTCGCAAACCTGTGCAAAATTTTATAATCTGTAAATTATAAAATTTTATGGCCTGTTAATTATTGTGCAGTTATCCGTATCGCGAGAATTATAGCAAACAAACAAACAAATAGGTAATCTAATTGATATTTTGTTTCTATACAATAATGGGCTTAAATATATAAAAAAAAAAAAAAAAAAAAAAAAAAAATTAAGTTGGTAGTTATTGTTATGGCATAGGTATTTTACGACCGTCTCTAAATATCTACTAGTGTATATATGCTAATCTCGAGAACGAAGCGTGAAGTATAATTAGAGATTAAACGAACTTACCTTATAGTGAAGTTCTATCCTAATTATACGAAGGCTTCGTTCGAAGAGATTAGCAACCCTCCCTCCCAGTCGCTTTCTCCTACCCTATTATAGTCGTAAAATACGAGTATAAAACATCATCTCTAAACTAAATGAGCAATATGGCGGCAGTGTTGCAAGTCAAATATCGAAATACCGACAAAAAAAAAAAATAAAAAAAAAAAAAAGTAAAGAATAAATTTCTGAAATAGTGCATGGAACGGTGAGTGCTGCGCGTTACTACTAGTGTATATATGCTAATCTCTTCGAACGAAGCCTTCGTATAATTAGGATAGAACTTCACTATAAGGTAAGTTCGTTTAATCTCTAATTTATTTACAAAAAAAAATGTAAGTAAGTTTATCAGTTGTCTAGTACCCATAGTACAAGCTTCGGCTTAGTTTGGGGCTAGGTGGCGCTGTGTGGCCCAGCGTGGCATGTCTTGGGTTATTTCTTTATTTATTTACGTCCAATGTTGGACAAAGGCTTGCTGTTGCTAATGTCATACGCGAACTACGTTGCCTTCACGACGACTCCATCGAAGAATACGCCACAATCATAAGATCGAGTGGCGCTTCATCCCGCCCGCATCACCATTCATGGGCGGCGCATGGGAAAGATGCAGACCTACAGCGCAGATGCGACTGGCGGAAATCTCTTCGGCTCGCCGATCACTTTTGGGCACGATGGCTAAGGGAATACTTTTAACATGCCACATGCCACACTGGGCCACACAGCGCCATCTAGCCCCAAACTAAGCCGAAGCTTGTATTATGGATACTAGACAATTGATAAACTTACTTAGAGACTTTTATTTGTGTAAATAAATACATATTATACGTATAAAACACCCAGACCAATACAGACATGTTCATTTACACAAATGTTTGTACTGTGCGGGGATCGAACCCACGACCCTTGGTTCAGAAGGCGTCACTACCAAATGAGCCATCGAGCCTGTCATTTTAGTCACCTTACCATATTAGTCACCACGCTTGGCAGGCGGGTTGGCTGGAAATTATATTATCAGTTGAAATGGCACCACTTAAAAATGTCTGGAAGGGATCGATCGAAGATAAGACCGCCTAAATGTGCTTTAATATATCTTTGTGCGTACTTTTCAACCAATTGTTTGGTGTGCAACAAAGATTTCGTTAGAAATAATAATAATTTCATTAAGATACGAGTAGTAGAACTGGATGACAATATTGATACTTTTTGAGTGGAACATGTATCTCATATCTATGTACTAAGTTTTCACCCGTAGCGAATCTTCATTCGCTATAATTAATACGGAACCGTCAACTCCAGTCTTGAGAGCACTTCAAAGTGATTTTTTTTCACTTTTAGCAGAAAAGGATTTCAATTTATAATTAAGGAAAGTGATTAATAAATGTGTTTTTAAGTCTATAATTGTTTTTCTAAGAAAATTGTGATAAAAATAAGATAAATACGATGTTGACTGTTTGAAAATAGTAATACATTTTGGATCTGCATATGTTCATGAAATAGTGGTTCAAACGGTCGTGGGTTCGATCTACACCCGGGTCAAACATTTGTGTGTGGAATATATGTAGCGTGCCTGGGCGTTTATGTTTGTATGTAAGTATATATATTTGTGGTACTTTATTGTTCTGATACCCATAACTTACGCAATTTACTTTGAGATCGGGGTAATGTATGGGATATTGTGTGACATATACAAAACCATTACATGCCGACAAGGATCATCATTATCATCATCAGCCCGTGTCAGTCCACTGAAAAAAAACGAAAAACGAAATCTATAACGTGACACATTTAGTTACTGCACCGATTAACGTGTGTATGTCGCAGTCATCTGGTTGAATCTGCTATTCAATTGAATGACTAGCGCGTTCATTGAATGACGACATTTAATTGAATGCCTAAAGGTCAACTCGTCAAGTTATTGAATGAAACATTCAACGTCTTGACTGAACGTCATTTTAGCATAGTCGTTGAATGGGTAAAAGCCGACTGTTTAATGTTTAGTTTTTAATTTTTCTTTAAAAGTACCCGGAGACGGCGTATTAATAGGTAAATCCATGCTGTCATACTATTTTATTACGTATAAGTCAGTTTAAAGTAAATCTAATCAAAAAAATATCAACACTCAGGTGATCATGTTCGACGCCATATTTGATTTAGTGACTACTAACGCCGCGCGGGAAAAAAATGAACTAAATTACAATCACTTGACTGCTTTTACGTCCGCTCTTTTCAAAGGGCTATGTTTCAATCCGCTATCTAGTTGGACGTTAAGTGACGCGGGTTTAGTCAACGTTCGGTCTAGTCATTCAATTGAATGTCGTCATTCAATGAACGCGCTAGCGATTCAATTGAATAGGAGATTCAACCAGATGACTGCGACATGTATATCTTAAAATGCACCGATTACCTAGTGTATTACTTAAAATGTCAATAATAAAAATTTAAGTTTTGAATATTCTCAGAGCTCGATGGCGCCGCGGTCTTGTACGCTTAACAATTATCGTAACGTTGTGCAACCATTGGCGCGGTCAATCCGATGATGGGTGACCAAAATTTGACACCTATTTCCTCCGTGCTTCGGAAGGCACGTTAAGCTGTTGGTCCCGGGTGCTATCTTTACCAACTCAGATAGGAGTCGTCACATCATATCAGAGATGATGATAACTCCTAACTGAGAATGGGTATAGTTTACCCTAAGTGTTGCGGAGGTCTGATGGCAGTCGCTCTGTGTAAAAAGCTTAGCCCTCGCCAAATCTCTCAGTTTGGGAAGCCGACCCTGAGATAATCGGGAAAAAGGCTAGGATGATGATGAATATTCATCTTACCAAGATTATCTCACTATACCCTAGAGTTCCATTCCACAATTTCACCGGTTAGGTAACACGACCGACTCTAGACGCGGATTCCTTGTCTTATAAAGTGAATTCCAACGAAATCTGCTCAGAACAATACCTTAAAGGTAATTTGAACGCATGCGGAGTTAAATTTTTCTCGTATATGCGAAACTAGCAAGGCTACGTAGGAAGGACAAGTTCACAAGCTCACCGTTTTAATGCTTTCGGCGAAAACAACACGAGTGTATGTACCTACTAGTCCTACTACATACATATATGTTCCTATTTCAAACCTCACCATTTTAATCTTTTTGTTTCGATTGTCAATTGTTTTTGATGATAGCAGTTATAGATAATGATAGTATTTAGTTAGTAGTTGGCCTGCATTAGAGCGACTTATTAACCCTGCAAACTACAGACTTTCTATCTGCCGATAGTTTTGTCGAGCTTATAATCAGTATGAAGATGTATCCTATCCAAGTCTGCACATTACAACCGGCTGATCTTCATTTTGATTATTATAAGCCCGACTATCGGCCGATAGAAAGTCTGTGGTTTTCGGATGATTTTGTAACCCTGTAAAATCTTTTTACAGTAACGAAGCCGTGCAAAGCTAACAAAAAGTGTCCAATGATATTGTTTATTTAAAGATGTTTGATTTGAATGTGTTATGTAATTTTTTATTAACACGGATCTTTAAATACATAATAATCAATCTGTGGAATCGTGCTTTTATACCACATCAGTCAACCAACTTGCCTTAAAATATGGTTTTCTTTATGATGACATTTGCATTGGCGTGTCCCAGAAAACACTTCGAATCGAACTTTAGACTTAATGCTCTAACCACTGCCACCCCCGAGGGTGTGAATGTATCATTTTAAAGCCTAATATTTACCTCGTACCTACACAAAGTAAAATAAACAAAATTTTGTTTTTGAAGTTATTCCATGCCAAAAACAGATATTAGTTTCAGGCTTTCACTACTCGTATATCAATAGAACAAATAAAAACAAACTAAAAAATAAACAAACTGTTATTTGCGTAACAATTTAACAAATGGCTTTCATATTTAGCTCACACAACAGTAAAAACATCAGCACGTTAAAAACAATAGTCGTGTTCGAAATTTAAAATCACTCCAATAAATTTTCGCATTTGACGTTCGAAAATTCGAAATTCGACGAGAAATTTAAACGCGTGAAGCGACACGGTAGCGAATAGCGAAGCGCGACACTGCAGGAAGGAAGTTCACACGTGTGGTTTTCGGCGCATCCGTCGTAATTAACGGGAGTCTGTTAGCAGCTTTATATCTAGCGGGACTGAATTTTATCGCTTCGTACCTTATTATCGTGAAAATACATAATAATAATAATCCAAGATATGCCACGCTAGTTCCAATCAGGCCTAAACTTGTACTATGTATGAGTAACTAAGCAACTGATAAACTTACTTATATACTTTTTGTAAATAAATTACATATTATACATAGTATGTTTACTATGTACCCAGACATGTTCATGCATAAAATTACTTAAGTATCTAAGTAAGTTTATCACAGTTGTCTAATAGAGAGGTAGGGCATGGCGAATCTTCGCTCGAATTGAGCTGCCCGTGGGGGGAAGGACCTCCACCCTATAGAATACCGCAGCCAAATGACCTCCGCGTCATGTTCCTGTCGGTGAGTAGGGTTTCCGGAGCTCGTGGGGGGTTGGGGTTGGGCCGACATGGCGGTGGCAACTGACAGGTAACTAAACAGTTACTTGCCCGTTGTCACAGCGACTTGGGCTTCTCTCTCGCTTTCCATCAGGCGTAGGGAAGCCATTATGTCGAGCCACTATAAAAAAAAATAGATATTACTGCAGCTTAGTTTGGGACTAAGTAGAAGTCGCTGTGTGGTCTAAAGTGGCAGAGTGATTATTTTATTATGTATTAGGTTGTTCATAGATATAAATAGACATTTGATTTCATTTATTGATGAGGAGTCGTTCTTTCGCAAACGAGGGTCACACGAAAGACCCGACTTAGATTCCTGTTGACTCAATTTATGTCTACGTAGTTTCGACGAAAACGAAATATCTACTAACGGCATACAGCATACACAAGAATAAACAAGCAAGTTGAAAGGCTGAAATTAGCGCAAGTTCCACCAGGCTTTATTTAATTTGAGTCCCGTGGGAGTGGGACCAACTTAAAAGTGCACCGTTTTGCATGCGTGCATTTCTGCAACTGTTTTACATTTGAAATTTACTACTTGGCGAAATGAGAATTCTTTAAAACCATTATACGAGTCGAAATTACTGCACGGTAGCGGAATGACATTTTTATGTAGGAAGCTAATGTCGTATTAAATTAATTATTAAAGACGGAAATTGATTGTCAGGTATAAATTTAAAGACAGCAATTTGAATAAACTGCATAATGAACTGGATTAATTTAATAATAGCGAGGGAATTAAATAAAAGTTATCTATACATACAATTACTCTATAGAGAGGTCAATTCTGTACATGAAATATATTTCCAAAATAACTATCTATATATATTGGGGTTATTTATTATTTATTTTTACGCGATTGTGTTTTTTTATGACAGTTTACCTGATGGTATGAGTTCGCTTCAGCCCAAAGACACCTCAAAACCAGAGGAGTTACAGGTGCGTTGCCGGACCTTGAAAAATGTATAGGGTCGCTTTTTTAAGGTCCCTAAGTCCCATTCGGAAAGGTCATCATCAGCCTACAACATTAAATAAATAACCCATATTTATTTAAACGCGTAACCATTTACGCGATAACAAACTATAACGCGATAATTTTAATTGAACAGCACTAAAATCACAAGTCCCATACAAATCCACCAATAGCCCCCGGTGAAAATCGGCTGCATTTATTTACCTGGAACAAAACATATAACGTTAAACCCTCATGTTTATAGAACACTGCATTATGAAGTTGCATACTGTGTTTTGTCCTGCTCATATGCAGTAGTGAAGAGTAGGGCAGGAGATGGGATCCAGGTGGGTATTTTATAGGGGTATTAATTAAATTAATTGCAATACAGGTTGCATTGCAAAATCGTTGTGTTCATAGTAAATCTGATTGATGGTAGCATTAAGCATACTTATGTCATTTTAATAGATAAGTATTCTTTATTGCACATAATACAAAACATTTTCAGAAAAATGTATTTCAAACATACACCTATCTGATGGTTGTCTGAAAGAGATCGCTTACTTGCGATAGGACCGCCTAAATTGTCCAACATTTGTATACTTTGTTTAGTTCTAAGTAAATTTATTTTTATGTATATGTATAGCATAGTGTTTGTCCGATAGCAAAAGCCTGCCTAATGTGTATTTCGACAAATGCATAACGACATAACTGACCAGTTACTTGCCCGTTGTCACAGAGACTTGAGCTTCTCTTTCGCTTTCCTTTAGGCGTAGGGAAGACACTATGTCAGCTACTATAAAAAAAAGAAATAACAAAAACTGATGATACTTGCACTGATAATAACATAGAATCGTAGAAGCCTTACGACCGTCTTGAACAAGGTTGGAGCGAAGCCCGACCTAACAAACCTACCTAGTACAAATCGTGTGTGTTACTTATTTCTACTAATATTATAGATGCGAAAGTTTTTTTCCATAGTAGCTCAATATATTGGCTTCCCTACGCCTGATAGAAAGCGAATGAGAAGCCCAAGTCGCTGTGACAACGGGTAAGTAACTGGTCAGTTACCTGTAAGTTGCCACCGCAATGCCGGCCCAAGCCTAATCCCCCACGAGCTCCGGAAACCCTACACACCGGCAGAAACACGACCCGGAGGTCATTTGGTTGCGGTATTCTATAGGGCGGAGGTCCTTCCCCGGACGGGCGGCTCAATTCGAGCGAAGATTCTACTACTAAAGATACTGGGTAATGATGGTGATGATGAAATCGTCTCGGGTCCGGATGTTCTATGAGACCCCAGTCATCATCAGGTATGCAGTAGTTGTTGTGATTTTTTTACGTGATTACTTACTAAGTATACTGTCACGCCAAAAGTGCTGAACGGATTTTAGTAAAACTTTACAGCAGTATTGCTAATACATCAGATTAAGATACAGGCTGAACTTTTTTTTATTAGTATATAATATATATCATTAATAGTCTCTACCTAGCCCTCTTGGAGAAAGGCGTAACGTTATGTATGTACGTAAATCATCATCTCAAATATCCCTGATACCAAACACGACCAAAGTAATTTGTAAGCAGATCGTGTGTGCGTTAATTATTAATTAAAGTATCCGATTGATTATAGTCATTACGAACCAAAGCAATAATTATTCTTAATGATCGTCATTCCGGCATATTAGGAATTTAATATTGCATTAGGTTGACCGCGAAATGGTTGTTGCTACATGCAAAATGCTTCTTCGTCAGATATTGTCACCAATCGTGATAATCACGATTCCGTATGTAATTTAGACCGTATTTTATTTTTTTTTATGACGAGGGGGAGGGGCAATCGGGCTCGAAGGTCACATCACAAGGTCGCAGGTGCGTATTGAGAAATTTGTAGGCTAGCCTTTTGAAGGTCCCTAAATCGTATCCGTTCGGATAAGTCCCAACTGGAAGCTGTTTGCTTCTTCTGATTTTACTGTTGCAAATCGTGAATTACATGAATGCAAAACAGTAATCTGAATTAATGATTAATTATCCTCGGCTTAAAGTAAGACGTTACATTTTTTCCGTTTTTTTTTTACTTCATACAGTTTACACGACCCACTTCCCAGGCTCTTACCATTTTATTAACTAATCCGCCTTAGATTTAGCATATCCTCAGAAGAGTCTTTTTCTCAGCAAAAGCGAACACCTTTTCTATCCCAAAACGGACCTTAAACCGTCTGCACAGGGCGTCATTTCCATCCCCTACATCCGGACTTATTTATTTTATCAAGAGCACTCTCTCGAATACTGAAAACGTTCGCCGGCCGAAAATTGTTTCGTGTGCAATTAATTTTTTCGAGTAGTAATTAACGCCTCTTTTACTTTATTTCTCGAGGTACGTGCCAAAAGCGCCGATTCTTAGAGGCGCCTAGAGAATTACAAAGAGGTCGAGATGTCGAGAAAGAGGATCGGATTCGAGTAAAATTCGGGTCGAGTGTAAATAGCCGGACGGTACTTGGAATCACAAAGGTTGGGTTAATTAGTTTGTGGAATATAAATTGGATTTAGATGTTGTGGTAAATCAAACACTAATTCTATACATATAATATGATTTAATGTATGTATATCATCAATTTCTGTCCAGTCTATAGCTCACCTCATCCTTTCTTTTGAATTTATCCCCAAACCTAAGTTTGTCTAGAAGAGATCGCTTAAAGCGATGGCCCTATGTGTTTAACCTCCAGGTGTTTTCCCAAAGTGTCGAACACCTGGAGAGGCCTATGTCCAGCAGTGGACTCCAAACCTATTTAAAAAAAGGCCACCGCCATCCTAGCCTGTAGGTACACTATAACATCCTATAACTAAACATTCGCCACATAAAAAGCAAGTCAACAAAAAGTATCAACATCGTTGAGACCGCGCCATAAACTCCGCATTTGAATATTCCATTCACATAAACGCGTTAAGCTCAGCCATATAAAACTATTTCAAAAAACACCCTTTTACAGTGAGCACTTTGTGTCTTGAACCCTTCAATACCCCCGCTATTTACATTTCAAACAAAAAATAACCTAAATGTAATATGAAGTATTTGTGCTGAATAAGGATTCTTTCAGCCATCCACGGTTATTTAGTAAATCTGTCGGTTTTGTTCGAACGTTTTGAGTTAGGCGTGCTATTGACGCAAATTTTATATTTAATGAGGGATGGTAGTAGAATTGAGAATAGGACTTGTTTGAAAATGGTCTGTATATCTTTGGCACGCCCGGTAACTGATAGGATGTCCATGGGCGGCGATTACTGTTTCAACATCGGACAGTCCGCTTGTTCGTCTGCCTCCCATACCAATAAAAATACTTTCAGAGTACTATTTGGCTTTTTTTATACAGCTAAGGTAGCAATAAAAAAGCCTCCAGGTTCCAGTTGTTCACCCTAGCCCCCGGCTGCCGATGCAGCACTCGCCCCACGAGCTCCGGAAACCCTACACACCGGCAGAAACACGACCCGGAGGTCATTTAGCTGCGGTACTCTATAGAGTGGAGGTACTTCCCCGGGCGGGCGGTTCAATTCGGGCGGAGATTGCTGACTCAAAGGAGACCGTGCTGTACTTACTATCTAGTTTTTCCTCTAGAGAAGTGGTTCGAAAGCCAAACAGGTAAGCTAAGCTGACTAAGCTGAGAAGTTGAAATTTCAAGGAATCGAATCTTACAACACTCACATGACGAGATGGGGAGATGTTTAGTATTCTATATCCCTGACCGGACAGATAGAAAACTTTTTTTTACACATTATGGGTTTGCGCTTGACTGCAATTCACATGATGGTAAGCGATATCACAGTCTACGATGGAGCGCGCTCACCCATCAAAAACCGCTTCACTATCGCCTTGAACATCGGAAGTTTGTACGTTTCGGATAACAAGGAGCCTGGCAAAGAGTTCCATAGTTTAAACCTACTTTAATATAACACATGACGTTGCTTAATCCTACTAACACGTACATTAAAGCATACTTCGTTTGCATAACGCTGATACCGTCAACACGGTATGTAGCAAAAGGTTGAAAATTTAAATCATACTTAGCTCCGGAAACTCATCGTTAATGCATATTTATGAGTGGGGGAAAAATCTCGACACACAGTCATTAGTAAGGCATCACTTAGACGTGTGTCAGCTGGAAGTGATGAGCGCGAAGCGTGCAAAAAATATTTCTTATCTCAGAAATATATGGATAGAGCTTTTTGGCGCTTTGAATTCTTACTTCTGTTTCTATTTCTATTCTCTATCACCCGAATCCAACTACTTTGTTTCGGACGCTAGCATATGTTCATATTTCGATGGCACGAGGGCACGAAAGTCTCTCTTTGGCCCGCCTCTTTCTACGAGATCACATCGTCTCGCAGAATGCGTGGATCACTCGCCAATCTCATGTCGAGGTCCTGTGCGACAGTGACGAGGACGGAGGGCTCAAAGGCCTTGGTAGAGCAATTCCGAAGCGTGTGCTCTGCCGTGTTCTCCGTGCAACTGTAAGTGACAGCATTGGGCTAGCCCGGCTAGAAGCCACACCGTACCGGCCACAACACCATGTCCAGTAAATGCTTGGGTCTGCCATTAGGTCACCACGCCGTGAGAGTGCCGCATCCACTCTTCCGAGGTGAGGCCAATGGCTTGAATGGTGCAGCGCCCCCAAGCATCCCGCTCCGCATAACGATCGGACGCATCTGATCTACCGCGGCCTCACGCTCTCTTTCCGCCGACTCCTTATACTAGATCACCGCCTCGCCGAATGCCATTACCACTCGCCAACGCTATCTATCCTAACTTGCTCCAACTCCTCGAAGGCTGTGTAATGGGCGCGTGCGGTTGACAGCCCCGCCCTCCGCACGCTTTCCAAATATATTGGATATTGTTCTGTCTATTGTTATCAATGTCCACCTAATTAAGCGATTACTTGCCCTTTCGGTTCAAAAACGTTACGGAATAAGTATTATGGCTGCCTGTACTCACGGCTTGATTTATCCATAGTCTAATAAGGCTAGATCCAGAGATTAGCATCAAGGGGGCGCCGGGAGCGGCTCTGCGTTTAAAATTACTTTCAAAAATAACAGATGTCCATAGCTGGACATAGACCTCCCTCTAAGGGTCCTCTTCACCACGCTTGGCAGACGGGCTAGTGGTGACTGTAGTAGACACTAATCTACATATGAAATAACCATGAACAATAAATAATGAACTATGTGTTTAGTTTATATATCCGCTCGCTATCCTCACAAGAACACGTCTTTACTCGGCGGCGGTGGGACGCAGACTGACTGCCCTCCCACCCGCACCTTGCGTGGAGTATAGGAACGAGACGACAGATGTCACTGTCAGATGTCACGTCAGATGTCACTGTCAGATGTCACTGTCAGATGTCACTGTCAGATGTTTGACAGTGTGTGTAGTTGTGTGTGTCTGTTTGTATGTTCGTGTATGCTACAGTGACAACAGTAGATTCTATTTGTACCCTGGTAAACGCTGCTGCATGCTTCCTGATATTCTCCTTAGTCGTCTTCTAAGAGACCTACGGGATGAGATGGGCCGTCCTATTCTAAAACCAGAAACCACGTAACTGTAAAGCTTCATTCTAATCCGTTCAGTAGTTATCGGGTGCAAGTGTAACAAACATATTAGTAGGAAATAGTACGATTTTCTTTCACCAAGCTTAATCTCTAGAACTTCAATTTCCAATCAACACCAACATCGTTAATTGCCACTCACCGATTATTATTCGTCTTAAAACTTAATCACACACCATTGTCCTTACTCCTAACGAGACCATTCAACTTCAAAGACGCGATATGATAGGCGAGATGTGTCTACACTCAGTAACATCAAAAAGACAGCAGAGCTCTTAAGTCAATGCACTAAGATTAATAATCGTGCAAATGTTTCTCTCTACATATCCCTTAGTACTCTGTACACGTCCTGAGGAACCCTCAGGCACCCTTTGTGCTTCACCTTTATTGTTTTGTGACAAGATTCTTTGCATGCGGAACCTCGTCTTTCGGCCTTGGTATGATGTTTACTATAACAGTGTGATGTTTCTTCATATGTTGACTTTATGCATGCGAGAGAACAAAGCTTTTTTTATGTAACTGAAGAAAGGAGACATGTTGACCAGTAGCGACCTGCAGTCACCCTAAGGAAGAGAAATGAAAATGAAAAGACGATTAATGGAGAAAGGATTTTCCATTAATCGTTATCACCATCATCCTACTGCAGTCCACTGCTGGACATAGGCCTCTCCAGTTGTTCGCCACTTAGGGCAAACATCTAGAGGATATACCTATAATCGCCACTCTGGGCAGGCGGGTTGGCGATCGCAGGACGTAGCTTCTCGCTCCGGTGACGCTGCTGCCCGTCATCGGCCTGTGATGTTTAGCTATGCCTTTAATTTTGATGATTATTCCGCCACCAGTCCATTGCCAGCGCCTCGTTTGTTGTTCGGCAGGATGCACCACGGGCAGGTGAGGTTGGCTTGGAGCGAAAAAATGATAGGTCACTCCCTTACATCCCCCTCCAATACAATCGCAATAAGACATAAAACTTTAGAATCAGAGCAATGTATGTATGTGATGTCTGATATGTATTAAGTTATTCTCTACCGAGGTCGTCACACCCATACAAACTAGATGTAATGTTTTATCACCACGCTCCCGCCGGGTTAACAAACTAACATAATACAACTAGTTTAGAACCCTAGACGAGTTGCTACAGAGTTTGTTTCTCCCCAATAACTATAACTTCATTCAAATTTATTACTTGTCCATACATTTTGCTCATACACGGTTATTAGGAGTCCGTAGTCAAATGGAAAAAAAAACGGAACCTTTATAGATTTGTCTGTATCGATGTCTATGTCTGTTCATCCGTATGTCACAGCCACTTTTATCCCAAACTATAATAACTATACTGTTTTACATGGTACATAGATGTATTTATCTGAACCGCATTAAGATTTTCACACAAAAGTAGAAAGCTATAAATTTCGGCGTTCCCCATACTTATTAAAGCTCAAGTTTATTTTTCATCAACCCCTATGTGTGGGGTATCATTGAATAGGCCTTCTAAATGATGTAGAGGTTCCTGATATATATATTTTTTCTTAAATATGGGAATGATAAAACTAAATGATGTGCATTATTATGCAAACCTCCACCGAAAATGGTTTGAACGAGATATAGTAAATAGTTATTTTTTAATAAAAAAATACCCTATTATTAAAATATCGTTATAAGTTACAACGAGCTACCAGAACTTTTACATATTATGTTACTAGCTGCTACGGAACCCTTCATGGGCGAGTCCGACTCGCACTTGGCCGCTTTTATTTATCTGCGGTGACACTAAACTTTAGGACCAATTTGCACTGAGAGCGTGTTTAGAAAATATACAGTGGTATCACGTATGTTCCCTCGGGATTAGATCTCGGCGATGCCATTTTTCTTCCAGTTCTAACACACTGTGAAAAGGCGCGAAGTGAAAAACTAGTATTGTATCTGCTGGAAAAGCATTAGATGAAAAAAATATGTTTTCTTTTTTTATAAATTATGTTACGCGCGTTCATGCAGATCACGCAGTTAAAAGCGAAAAACCCGCAGGAACGCACGTGGATGCCGGGCGAGACGCAAGGTATGGCACACCCAGAGCCGTGCGTGATTATGGCTGTAGCCAACAACTTTGAATGCAATGAGTCTGAGCCGCCGAATCTACAAAACGCAACTATGCGCTTGAATATGAAAAAACTCGCACGATAGTGCTGCACATGTGCAGTGTGATGCGTGGCAGTGTGCTAATCGTCTTTGTATGAGTTTAGGCATTGTCTGACGCATCTACTGTTCCATAACAAACATTCCGCCAACAATCCTAAGCTCGGGATTGTTCAGAACTCATTAGCGCAGCGCTGTCCGGTGTGATGGACGAGCCCATTCGGCCCCGCTAATGGGCCCACCTCGGGACAAATGCGCCCCAATCGAACTGACCCACGGCTCCGTTGCCGAAGTTACGTACGTATCAATTGACCCGCGAATCGGGTTCACTTTCTTTGTTCATAAATCGGAGGACTGTGTTATTGGTGCTATTTGTACGCTGGATGCTGTTTTTTGTTGTGTGGAAAAAGGATGTTATTGATTTTATGATGGAAATTGCCCCATTTTACTAGTAGGTTGCGGGCCTTTGTCTGCGAGGAATTGTGTCTTTGGGTAGCATTTCTACGTAATTGCGTTAATTATAATTATTTTACAAATTAGACACATAATCGTGTTTATTGTATGGGAGCCCCTCAAATTTTTAGTACTTGCTATTGATGTAGTTGCAACAAAAATAGATAATTTGTAAAAAAAGTCAACTTATATAGCGGTTGAGATAAGTATAGCCTGGTGACAGATAAACCGACGGTAGTGACAGACAGCGAAGTCTACTTAGAGACAAGTTTTTACCCTTTGAGCACGGAACACTAAAAGAAAGTACTAGAAAACTCGATATTGCTTGCCTTCCAAAATGTTTTAACTTATGTCTGTTTGTATTGGTCTGGGTGTTTTCTATGTATAATATGTATTTATTTACAAAAAAAAAGTATCTAAGTAAGTTTATCAGTTGTCTAGTACCCATAGTAGGTACAAGCTTCGGCTTAGTTTGGGGCTAGATGGCGCTGTGTGGCCCAGCGTGGCATGTCTTGGGTTATTTATTTATTTATTTATACTACAAATAAAAAACGTCGTAAACGTTTATATAAACATAGTTACAAAGACTGTGTTTAGCCAAAAACACAAACGGTATTCGACGTAAAAAGCTTGTTAACATTCATAGCACGAAGTTCAGACATTCACGAGATGTAATTGTAGGCATATCGCTCCATTATGTGCGCCGATTTTACGAACATTGTTATTTTAGTACACGATCGATAAAAACGAATAGATACGTGCACGAATATTGCTTCTGAAATTACAATAATGTCTCTTTTCTTTGTTGCTAAGTCGGTTTTGCCCCCGGTTTCGTCCGTATGAGACATTTCATTTAACGGATTTATGTGTTTCAGATTCCAATGCACATAGGACGAGGGTGTATCCAAATAATTCCAGTCATTGGGAAATGTTTGCACAATAAATTAAAGAAGAAACGGAACGATTAATTAGTTTCACACGACAAAATTAAAAAGTGCATATTCAAATACGTACTAAAATCGCTTTCCATCAGACGTAGAGAAGCCAGTATGTCGAGCCACTATAAAAAAAATAGGTATTTTTTAAGTAGGTCTATTATACATTGTCGCTGTTAGTCATAACACACGTACATATATAATAAAACTTTCCTTTTCCTTGCTCCTGCTTCTTTGTATAATATGTATACCTATTTTCAATGTTATACAAATTATGTACGCTCTAATCTCGATCTAAATTGTAAAATCGATAAGTACTCCTCAGAAGCCCATTACAATTCCACCGGGCGGTAATTTATTCCCGAATTTCAGTTTATTAAGTACACCATTTAACGCGCAGCTTATAAAGAAAACTCTAGACTATTCCCCGTAGGGTTTTACGGCCGGCTCATTATTCATAAACGTCCGATCGTCTGCAGCATCTGCTGTGCCAAACTCACCCTGTGTTACGTCGAGTTTATGACTCCTCCGATATCTACGGCTACGGCACTTCGATCATAAATGTTTAGCGATACAACCCCGGTAATGTACCAAGAATAGAACTGGCCTTAGTGAAATAGGTATTCTTGATTGTACACCATGTACAGTTGACTTAAAACTGCCTATAATTTTGTTCTTCAATTTAGGCAAACACAAACCGGCAAACATAAATCACCGCTCTATTTTTCATGGTGTGTCGTAAGAATAGACTAAAGAATCTTGAAATGTTTGCGTTTCAGTTGGTGGCACTGGCAAACCAGCGAAAAGAAATAAATCCACGAGCCGTATTTGATGTGAACCGACTCGACCAAATTTGATGATAGGGTTGACTAGACTGATGTTTAAAAAGTCGTGTTATTGTGCAAGACACGAGGGAGATCACTTACAAGGTGGTAGGACCAGATAAAGGCAACAGTGAAGGGTTGATCACAGTTACTTGAATACTAAAAAGGTTGTAAGAGAAGAATGGCGACGCGTTGTGAAGCTTACCACCAAAGTTTGAAATGACGACCACGACCACTCTGTCAAGTCAAGAGTGACATCGACGAAGAAGAATTCTGAATAATCCACGCTTATATCGCACACAATGCCGTTCTATCCTTGATACATTTTTGTGTACACAACCCTCTCGTACTACCGAAAAGTCTTCGCTACAGTATTTAAGTGTGAACAACAAATAACACGATCTTTACGTTTCATGCCACCAAACAGCATTCTTTCCTGCAGTATTTATACGAGTATGTGTTCAAACAAACGTTCAAATAATATGATTTGTTTTATGAAGCACGTTTGGTAATAGTTCGGTGTGATGTCTCGTGCTTCAAACGTTTTGAAATATGCTAATACCGATCCGGAAGTTCCGTGTTTCTGCCTCGGCCTCATCTTTATAGATGACATATAAAGAGTATTGTCGTCTATTGAAGAACAACAAAATCTACGTCGGCGGTCAACGTGGCAGTGAAATCAAGACTAATATTCCAACGCTCTAACTGCAAACGTCCTAACTTTTCGTCAAACGCAACGTTCCAACGTCAATGCCTACTCTAGCCTGCCCTACTGATCGAAGGGGCCGTAATATCGACGGGAGGAGTGGGGGGGAGGGCACCTCGTAGCCGCCGCATCCGATATCGCTCAAAAGGTCGTCAGCTGTCACGGCCGCCGGACCGGTGATTGATATGCGGACCAGATAATTCATTGCTGTACCGGCCATTTATTAGGCCGTTGAAATTTATTTGTTATTGGGAACTCTGTAGTTTGGAGTAAACAGTTTTGAAGTATTTTGGATACTTTGTGGAATTGTTTTAAAACAGGTACTATGTAACTTACATATACACAGTCACGCCTTTCTCCCAGAGAGGCAGGCAGAGACCACGTACTTCGATCTGCTATGATCCTGGCACACATTACATTCTATAATTTATTCTAGCGAAAAGCATATAAATTTACCTATCCTATAAATTTATTATCTTTACCAATGTGATAGAAGGCGTAGCTAAAAACGAAACGCCCTGCTTTCGCCAACCTGCCTGCCCAGTGTAAAAAAAACCTTCTAAAAGCCTTTACCTCCAGAAAAGAGGAGGTTTTACCTCCAGAAACACGGCTAAAAATGGGACTAACTGGAGATTGTGACACTGGACAGTGGACTGCGATAGGCTGATAATGATAATAAAATAGGTTTGTTGTTGAAATCGGATTTAATAAAGGTGCATCGTAATATTTTACGTCCTCAATAGACATTTCTAGAGGTATTATTAAAGACTTTGTCAGTTTCTATAATAATCTTTTGCATTATGTTTGAGTTCTGATTTAAGTTAATAATCTGGGAATTCATATTCTAGGAACATTATTATGCGGAGATTCCGGAAATCCATATATGAGAAAGTTTGTTAGAAGGTAGTGTGTTTGGAATAAACGAAGTTAGTTTCCGAGAATAATCGTGTGAGATGATTACAAAATCAAGTTGGGTTAATTCGTAGGTGTAATCATAGTATGGTAAGGTACGAATTTGCGTTTGATTCTACTGTATCAATAATAATAATGCAGGCGTTTAGTCGCAGAATTTTGCTTATAAGTACTGTGTTCTCTTTGTATACTCATTACACACAAATCTGCTTTCTGCATAACCTACTTATAAGTTGACTGGTGGAATGCTTCTAGCATAAAGAAAATATTAAGTTTACCTCTTTCACCATTTTATGCTATTGCACTACCGACGCTTAAATTAATAAATAAAATTGTACATTTTTTGCAAGGTGACCACGTTACCTAACCACAATGTTGTCGTCCTAGGATCTGTCCTAGGAAACATCGAAGGATCCTTAATTTTCTTAAAACAAGGTCTTTGACTTTTCTCGCATCAATGCGCTTGTGGTACTCTTTACCCATACGCTGATCATGTTATGATGAAAATTGTACATTTTGCAATTTGGGCGATCGGCGAACAGAGTCGCATTTAAAATTAACCTTAAAGGCACACAGTGCCAACACCTGAAGATCTACATCCAACTGTACACGCGAACATTTATTACCTTCGTTCTTAACATAACATTGTATTGCAACATACGTTCTCGTTTGTTTCTCATTACAGGGGCGAGTGTGAAAAAGGAGCGCCAGTTATTTTCCGCGCAATCGCTCCTCGGGGAGTCGTCTCAACGTTTATTGTGATGCACAACTGCCGAGTGCGAGATGCAGTTTGCATTTACAGTCCCTGGGATCAGATTTGAAGGTGTTTACTGTGTTGCTCGACGATTGATGTTGTAAAATAAAATTTGTATTGTTGATCGTTTATGTAGGTAACGTAATGATAAATACGAGTTGGTGATAAACACGTTCTTAGCTAGTTCAGAAGAGTTGTTAATATTCGTCGCAAAGTAAATTCGTCAACGAAAATAGTATGTGTAAATTTGTCACTGTTTTACAGTAACACATTTGACAAATTAAAACATATAATTTTTAAAAGCATGTGACGAATATACAATTTAATAAAATAAACGTATATTAATGTTAGTACCAAATAAACGTTTTTCTATTCTATTCTATTCTATTCTATATTTCCTCCCGCTGGTGTCGTAAGGGTCGACTAAGGGTCTCCCCACATTTATCGACGCTGAATCGGCTAACGCCGGTCAAAAAAGCCTTTATTTCTATGATATAACAGTGTTACTGTTGCCATTCGCATCGGCTCGGCTCGGACGACGCCTCGCGCCGCTAGCCGACGGCGAAACGCGTGTAAGTAAACGTAGAATGGTGATACGCACTGGGCTTAAGCCGATTGCATCCTGCCAAATAACAAACGAGGCGCTGACAACCAACTGGTGGCGGGCAGCAGCGTCACCGGAGCGAGAAGCTACGCCCTGCGATCCCCGACCCGCCTGCCCAGCGTGGCGATTATGTGTATATCCTCCAGATGTTTGCCCTAAGTGGCGAACAATTGGAGAAGCCTATGTCCAGCAGTGGACGCAATCGGCTGATGATGGTGATGACTATATGTATAGAAATCAGTATTATTGTAACTTGTGGATATACAGGCTCGGTGGCTCATTTGGTAGTGACCTCTGCCCTCTGAGCCAAGAGTCGTGGGTTCGATTCCCGCACAGTACAAACATTTGTGTTCATGAACATGTCTGTTTGTATTGGTCTGGGTGTTTTCTATGTATAATATGTATTTATTTACAAAAAAAAAGTATCTAAGTAAGTTTATCAGTTGTCTAGTACCCATAGTACAAGCTTCGGCTTAGTTTGGGGCTAGGTGGCGCTGTGTGGCCCAGTGTGGCATGTCTTGGGTTATTATTATTTATTATTGATTTACGTACGCCAGTTCTAGATCTTAATTAACGGCATGTTTTGCAATTTATTCACACGTACTAAAAAGAGTATTTACTTAACCAACTCAGATAAATGTCCTACATTCATAACAGTCTGGCCAGTATCTCGCAGATAACCTACATGTGGGCAATTAAAAGTTTAAATATGGATCTTATTCCAACTTAATTTAATCGTATGTGCGATATGAATTTTAATATTTATGACAGTAGTTAGGTCACATTATTTTTTTTACATTTTCGGTACACTTAGACTATTATTTGAGTACACCACAGACTGATTTTCACCTTGCTAGTTTATTTATGGTTTTAAAATTATGTATATTTATCTTTTCACGCAGATTCGCCCATGCATTATGATTGTCAACAAAGATCACACGCATGTCTTCAAATACGCCACTTGCGTATCATATACGCATTTTTTTCAGACTGTGTATTGTATTCAAATAATCATAATCTAAAGAAAGAATACAGTTCAAAAGAGTTAGAACATTTTCTAAAAATGAAGAATGTAGCAATAGCATAACAGGGATCTTTAAAGATTGGATAGTGGATTGTCTTTTGCATTGTTAGATATCCAGAAAATATTTAAATATACATGACGTATAGGTTGAGGTCAGATCTATGATATTTATGATTAATATTGTGATATCCCCGTAAAGAGAAGCCAAGCTCCTTTTCCGCCCCTCTTTAATAATCTGCCGCGCGATCTCTCCTCGGGGAGTCGAGTCGAGCGACTGCCGAGTGCATCGCACCGGTGCAATTCACACTTCGCTTCTTTCAACGCTCCCGAGTTAGAATTTAACCAGAGATGCGCTGTTAGTTTAAGCTATTCAGATTAACTGAACGATGTTGGTGTTGTTTTGGGGTTATTGAATTGGTGTAGGGTAGAAAATAAAAATAAATATGGTAGATGGGGTAAGAAAGTACTCGAATGGAGACCTCGTACTGGACGTCGAAATGTGGGCAGGCAACCGATCCGTTGGACCGATGCCTTGATCGGGATTGCCGGGAGAGACTGGATGAGGAAGACCCAAGACCGCAAGGGATGGAGTGCACTTAAAGAAGCCTACAGTCAACATTAGGTGGCTACAGGCTTCTTCTTTAATTTTCTTCTTCAAGATGAAGAAAATTAAAGTTCTTATGTCGGATATCATACTTGTAAATAGGGAACAATTGAAGAAGCTTAAGGATTGTGATAGGCTGATGTTGATAATGAAGATGAGAATCTGTGAAGGAGGGTGGGATATTTTCTACGAAAGATCCTTAAACGCTGAAATTCTAAAGATACAAAGGTTTCATGTAGAGTCAATTTAGGAAATTAACTTTTATTAATTGCATCGGTTCTGGGTGTTGTGTAAAATGCGTAATCACCATATGATTGAGCCCTCGGCCTAGTTGGATCATTTCACGAGTCGTGGGTTCAATCTTCACCCGGGACAAGCGATCGTGTGATGAAGATTTGTGCTTGTTCGATGTCTGGATGTTTTTATTTGTATTTAAATATATATTTCTATGAAACAACTGCTCATGCTACTTATTTTGGGATCGGATTGAAGCAATGTATGTTGTTGTTTAATATTTATAAATTTAAATGGTACTCATAATACAAGGGAAATCTTAAGTGTCAGAACCAGAATGTAGTTGTGAAATTTTCAGGCGTATTTCATTTAACTGTGGTTATTTCTTCCGCAGCATAAATACAAAAATTTGCCGTCAGAAGAGTTTCACCTTCGTTCCTAATAGAACGCGGGCGAAACAAAGTGAGTGATTAATTATATTACTTCTCTAAGTATTCCGGGATGCCGCTCCAATTAGGTAGAGATACTTAAAAGTACCGTTGTTGGTAACGTAGCGTCCGTGCAGTGACAGAAAAGAATACAAACTACCGAGAGGTAGGCCATAGCGAATCTTCGCTCGAATTGAGCCGCCCGTCCGGGGAAGGACCTCCACCCTATAGAATACCGCAGTCAAATGACCTCTGAGTCGTGTTTCTGCCGGTGAGTAGGATTTCCGGAGCTCGTGGGGGATTGGGGTTGGGCCGGCATGGCGGTGGCAACAGACAGGTAACTGACCAGTTACTTGCCCGTTGTCACAGCGACTTGGGCTTCTCTTTCGCTTTCCATCAGGCGTCCCTACGCCATTATGTCGAGCCACTATAAAAAAAAAATACCGATACATTTCTTCCTGAGGCTATGGTAAGTCTTATTTGCAACCATGTAAATGTGCTACCCGTTTCTTGATATTCCCTTAGTGGTCTTCTACCACACGAGAGTTGTGGTCCCGCCCAGCGGTATGGAGCGTAGAATACTACCGAAGTATCCCTGCGTGTCGTAGCGGCCCCGATGAAGACGATGACACGTGCTTTCGGGCATAGTGGTCAGTGGCGTCGTGTATTGCAAGATGCAGGGAAGACACCACACCGTACTCCCGAGGTGTGCCGTCCACGCTGGGCGTGGAGGTTATGTCGAATCCAACCGGGCATCGCGACCCCCCTCATACAGAGTGCTCGTAGCGGACCATTTTTTTTTTGGAGGCACCTTCATGACGTCTCCGGGGGGAGGCGGCATGGTGTGTGGGACTCACACCTCACGAAATGGAAGGGTATACCACAATACCCCCCTGTGTCGCCAGTGGGCAGCAAGTTGTAGGGAAACGGGCAACGCCGAAGCATACCGCCGCATCCCTGCATGCCCTGGCCAGCCGCAGATGACAAGCCAGCACTAGCGGACCAAGCGCAACCCATTTACTTAGAGAAAAAAAAAACCACCCTCCTTACAATATCCGTCATTTCAGCAATCAAAGTACCTAACGACCTAAATAACACTTCGATCCTGCACCAACTTCCGAAACGAGACCGTGTCTGCGCAATCGCACCGGATTATTTGTGATGTCCACATTTTGATCGCAACTTGGGAACAATACCAATATCGTTCTGTCCCAATATTTGAACCGGGGCGATATTGAAAATTCAACTCGTCTTCGACTAAACTTTGTCCCGTTTACATTGGAAAGTTTTATTGTTCTTTGATGAAACAACTTTCCGAATAAGGCGTTAGAATCATATTACGTTTATTTATTTTAGTATTAAGTTTGGCTACGTATTCTAGTTATAACAGATTGTTCTTACTGCGTTCTGTAAGAGTTTAACCGAGATAGAAATTGTTATATTCTTGAAAGTTCAAGTTATATTGTGACGATCGAAAAACGAATTGACCTAAACGACCATTGAAAACAAAGTTAAATAAATGTCATATTATTGTTTGCGCTTTTCAACATTTACTTCTTTCTGGCAGCAAATAATTTAACAGTTAATCATATAGATAGACATTACATTGTACTTTCAAAATAAAAAGGAAAGGAGTGTTTATTGATATTTACCAAGCGTAGTTTAGGTTACAAAAGTTTATGTACGAATACTGACAAAACATAGAAAAATTTGCTACACTAAGTTATTCTCTCTATACGATTCAGCTGTGTCATTAATAATATGTTTACGCTTGGCCGATAGACTAACAGTCTGATGATACTTAGTACCTATTACGTGAAAAACATACCTTTTTTATATTAGCTCCACATAATGGCTTCCCTACGCCTGATGGAAAGCGAATGAGAAGCCCAAGCATGATTGGTCAGTTACCTGTCAGTTGCCGCCGACATGCAGGCCCAACTCTAACCCCCCACGAGCTCCGGAAACCCTACTTACCGGCAGGTACACGACCCGGAGGTCATTTGGCTGCGGTATTCTATAGGGTAGATGTCCTTCCCCGGACGGGCAGCTCAATTCGAGCGAAGATTCGCTATGCCCTACCTCTCTTTTAACAGAACCACAAACAAATTTCACAGTACTATTTCCATAAAGACGCTCACATACTGTTAAACCATTACGCGTTAGCTCCGAGCTCGCTTTACTTACTTATTTCTGACTGAGTGCTAGCTTTTATTACCATAGCTTATAGTACCACGTTTGACTTCTCCAGACACAGTTTGACGGGTCGGTAGTAAATCAATCGCTGACGTATACGGAATTGCCTTTTTACGATCCACTCTGTAGGTTTGTGACCGGAGGCAAACGCCACAATAATCCGATGAGATGGTGCATCTTATGGCAGAGGATTGTACTCTTTATCTGGTTACTGGTTTGATTAAATGGAATCTCTCTTCCAGCACACGTGTTCCCTTCCTCTTAATAGTCTTAGGTCTTATATACGGGGCATGAAGCGGCACTTATGCAGGCCGTCATAGTGTGATCGATCCGCATTGCACTAACCATGTGTGATGAGGATCGCTAACACTTTTTGGACTTCGTCGTTTGCTTAACATTAGGCAGGACGCAGTCATTTTGACGTGCTAATATAAAAAAAAAACGTTATGCTACTTTTGATGTAGGGAGCGACCTATCACCTTTTCGCTCCAAGACATGCTCACCTGCCCGGGGTGCTTCCTGCCGAACAACAAACGAGGCTCTGGCAAACCGAATGGTGGCGGTAAAACCATCACGATAGAAGGCGTAGCTAAATACCACAGGCCGATGACGGGCAGCAGCGTCACAAGAGCAAGAAGCTACAACTGATAAACTTACTTAGATACTTTTTTTTGTAAATAAATACTTACATATTATACATAGAAAACACCCAGACCAATACAAACAGACATGTTCATGAACACAAATGTTTGTACTGTTCGGGAATCGAACCCACGACCCTTGGCTGAGAGGGCAGAGGTCACTACCAAATGAGCCATCGAGCCAGCCATATGATAGTAGTTTTATCATCTCTTAGTATCATTATAGACAAACAACAGGTGTCAATCAAGCCCGCCGTACTTTCATAGAACAAAAATCTTAACCCTGCAAACTCCCGACTAACTCATACAATCAACGATTCCGCTTCAACTCAATTAAAACTATCACTGGATGTTTCCCGGCGCGGCGGCTCGTCTTGTTTTTGTTTGACTTCCAAAACAAAGGTTGGAAGGTTGGACCCTTCCCCAAGACACTTGACGGGGACGCTTGTAAATCAATTCGCTGACGTAGCAGGGAATTGCTTTTTTACGATCTGTATTCTGGGTCACAACACTATCCTAGCGCACTTTAATGTTATGATTTCTATCTACGCTACAGATAGTATGGAGGAACTTATATAACTATAAAAGTCGTAAACAAGCTATTGTTCTTTACCCCTTTTGACAAATGAAATATAGGCGATGACTGGGCTTGTAAGTCATTTGATAGTGGGCTCGAAATCAAACCAATATTTATTATAAATAAATAACCCAAGACATGCCACGCTGGGCCACACAGCGCCATCTAGCCTCAAACTAAGCCGAAGTTTGTACTATGGATACTAGACAACTGACAAACTTACTTAGATACATTTTTTTTTTAAATAAATACATATTATGCATAGAAAACACCACGGAAAACACCCACTTCTGAACCAAGGGTCGTGGGTTCGGTTCCCACCCGGGACAAACATTCGTGTGATGAATACTTATGTTTGTTCCGTGTCTAAGTGTTTATAATTTGTATGTAAGTATTTATTTGTTGTTCTGATACCCATAACACAAGTGCTTGAGCTACTTACTTTGGGATTGGAGCAATGTATGTGATGTTGTCTGAATTTATTTATTTATCTATGTTGTTATTCAAATAACGGTGACACATTCCACAACATGTTAACAAAGTTTTTAGCGCCCATTCCCGTCTTTCATGCATATATTTTTAAGGTCAGAGCCTTCACAAAGGCCACACCTTTACAAAACACGGGCGTTAACCAAATTTTAATCCACTTTGGTCCCCGTCGCGGGTCCCTGTGTTCGAACTATGATAATCCGGACGCGAAACTTTATCTTGCAAACACTCAAAGATCACCTTGCGCAGGGTTGCGGCAATTCAGTGATTTTGCAGGACAGGTACTGATTTTTAAAATTGTGAAACGTAAATTAAATATAATTTTGTTTTGTTAACGATAAACCTCTCAATTACAGAAATACTGGTTAACAAATTACTCGATTAACATCAAAGTCTCGAAATTATGACGAATACAAAATTCCTACAAGTTACGCTACCAAGCAAGTTTTATAAAACCGGCCAAGTGCGAGTCGGACTCGCGCACGTAGGGTTCCGTACCACAGATTGAATGAAAAAATTAGGTAATTTGATTTATGACGTTTAAAAAAAAACTACTAACCAAATTTCGTTAGTAGTTTTTATAGTAATACACATCATATATTTTTTTAGTTTTATCATGCCCATATTTTAGAAGTTACGGGGGGGGGGGGGGGCCACACACATTTCACCACTTTGGAAGAGTCTCTCGCGCAAACTATTCAGTTTAGAAAAAAATGTTGTTAGAAACTTCAACATAATTTTCAAACACCTATCCATAGATACATTACACGTATAGGTTTGATGAATGAAAAAAATTGAGTTTCTGGTCTGTGGGGAACCCCAAAAGTTTTGGACTTTTTCTGATTTATTTTCACATCTAAATGCGGTTAACAGAATACATCTACGTACCAAATTTCAATAATGTAGCTCTAATAGTTTCGGAATAAACTGGCTGTGACATACGGACGGACAGACAGACATGACGAATCTATAAAGGTCCCGTTTTTGCCATTTTGGCTACGGAACCCTTAAAACGATGTAGCCTTATATTAATTTGGAAGTGTTGTGTATATGTTTTTTGATAACTGTATTAAACATTGCATTTATGAATTTTTCACATAGTAAAATAAAACTCGATGTTAGGCTAGTCTTAGAGTCTAATCTCAATTCGTGGTGAATTGAAATCCTATCTGATTATTAAAATGATAAAACGCAGTGTGAAGCTGTGGTTGTGCAAACATTTGCGCAAAACAAACATATAGCCTCAAAAAAAAAATAAGTATGTTCAAAAAGCTAAGTACTTATACCTTTTGTAGCATGCACGAACATACAAACAGACACACACAGCTACACACACTGTCAAACATCTGACAGTGACATCTGACACTGACAACTGTCGTCTCGTTCCTACACTTCACGCAAGGTGCGGGGTGGGAGGACAGTCAGTCTGTGTCCCACCGCCGCCGAGTAAAGACGTGTTCGTGTGAGGATAGCGAGCCGATATCATTGGTACCATCACATTGTTCATTACTTTATTGTTCATGGTTATTTCATATGTGGATTAGTGTCTACTACATTTTGGCGACGACGGAAAAACTGTAAGTAATTTTACTGTTTAGCTGTTAGGAAAATTGTATTTAATTAAAAAAAAAAAAAAAAAAAGAAGGTAAAGTAATGGGTTTGGTTTTGTAAATGAAGAAACACATTCAATGCTAGATTTCTTAGATACGTAGCAATTTTTATTTATTTCAACTGTCAATAAAGTAAAATCAAGCGAGTGCTCGGATAGGTAGTTAATTATTGTATCGTAGCTTTAAGCAAAAAAAAATACGTTTAAACTGTTTTATTTCAATCACTGTATGAACGTTTAATTGCACTAAAGAATATAATAAATAATTTTGCGTACCTACCCATCAGTTAACGAAATAATTATCCATGGTGGAAAAAGAACAATGTATCTTTGTTTTGATTACCTACTGCTTGCGTTAAACCAGTTGCACCGTCGACACGGGTACATATTTTGATTTGCATAATGCTGCAGTAATCTAAAAGATATGTGCAAAATTGCTTAGACAATGTAATTAAGCATACATACAAAAATAAAAGAAGCTAAATCATATTGTTTTCAGTACATTAGACTATTCGGTATTTGACCCGTTCAATAATCGCGGAATGGAACAAAGGTAGTAAAGTAATCGAGGTTGTAGGTAATTCACAATAAACCATATTTAATTATACAAGTACCTCGATTTCCGCGCATTATCAGAGCGTAATAAACTTTAAACTTATTATATAACTTGCCTAGTTAACCAAAGGTATGGTATTAGGACAGGCACATAACGCACAGCTGCTACTTTTGCGTAGGGATTGTTACTGTTAGTTAATGACGTTATGGGTAAAAATAAACCGAGATTAAGTTTAACGTATAACGCTACGCGTGTAGGTATCTTAACAGTAGCAACAGCAGTATCGTTGTAAACAAAGCCACATCTTGGATATTGTATGTAATAATCAGGTAGGCTTGCCAGATTTATTTATTTAATAGGTTTACCAGCGTTTGTATACACCAAAGCTATACTATACTAGTACATGTTATCTTATGAACTAAGTGTAACAATATTTAAAGGTAAACACCGCATGCATATAAAGACAGATGGGTTGAAGGTCCTGGATTGTTCCGGAATTTTGCCTCTTGACCTGTGCCCAATAATTAGACTTAGTTTTCCCGAATTCCGAAATCATTTACTACTAAGCTCTTGGTCTTGATTTCATCTATAGAATAAAGGATAACTCTAGCAATGTAAATATGTCAACAAAGGGAAAGTCTGACCAGTTAAATACTATTCATCAAAAGTATACAAGGCTTACCTGGCAAAGGGCTTGAATTAGAATTATATTTACATGAAAATATACTACATGTGTATGTATGGCCGCACATTGGTTAAGATAATTTGAGTTATTGATTAGTAGGTATTGTTAATTACAAAGTCATTAGTTCGGTCACTAGGAGTGCTGCGATTAGGGGTAGGTCACCGATATTAGTTGAAATGGTATTAGTATTGATATTAGTCTTTTATAATAATACTGGAATCAATGTTTGTCTGTTCAGTTTTAATTGAAGCCTGTGTCTGGTGATACTTCAGCCAGGACACGCTTGATGAAGCTTAGGCAGGCCTGTGAGCTTGGTGAAGCTTAGGCCAAAACAAGCTTAAGGCCTTTGAGTGGTGGAACTTCAACTGAAACAAGGTTAATTGTAGCCTCTCGAGTTGCAGCCAGAACAAGGTTAGTTAGATTATATTAATTATTAAATTCTTAAATATTTACCCTTACGAATGAATACATTTATTTAAATTTGAATACTGCAGAGGCACCGTATGTGTTGGGCTAGTCTGTTTCACCTAGTATGACTAAGCATTCGGTAGAATTCCGCTTAGCGACCTTTTGTATGGTCTGGGCCACTGGAAGCTGGTGGAGGGGACTGGTATGGCGAAGCATCTGGTCAGATCCCGCTGGTGGTAATCACTTGCACTGGCAGCGGGTGAAGAGATGGCTTGGTACAACTGGGTATTTATTTATAATAACGTATTTATTTAGTATTTTGACTAAATTTAGTTCCTCTCCTCAGTTGTTCACTCTTAACAGAGTGGTCGTGGTCATGGGGAGTCGCCTGCTACTGTGGTTGCCGCTTTCGCGATCAGTCCACCGGTCCCTGCAGGTGGCAGGAGAACATTCCACTACAGGTGTCCCGGTGACGGACTTGATGGTGTCTGTCCAGCGGGTAGGCGATCGACCCCGTGGTCTGTTACCTTCGACTCTGCCCTGAATCACCAACCGCTTCATCGAATTGTTATTACGGGTAACGTGTCCAAAGAACCTGAGTATTCGTAATTGCTCAAGTGACGATTTCTTTGTAATTTTGTCTTTATTTTGTTCTAATCTAATTCAATCACCCTAAAAAAAAAAAAAAAAAAAAAAAAAAAAAAAAAAAAAAAAAATTATTATGAGCATGTAAAACTGTAATTCATCTAATAAGGCCAACCGCGTTCCGCAAGTCTAGGTCACTAGGATGGCGAGTGGAAGGGGCTCTGCACAACAAGGCATTTAACTAATTACAATGTAAACACACTGGTGACAACAATATCAACATTTTTAGGGAGTCGCTATCAGTCAATAACCCTTTGAAAGCAAAATACTGGTCAGTATCGTAGTGATAGCGTTGCTTTAATTTCAGGATATCGCACATCGATTTGTCTATTCAATTATCCCGGGAAAAATAATTATTATATTATTCTTGATAGTTAATTGTAATTCATCTCTTGAATTATGTTATATTGAATAAATATCTAAAATGAATTTTACGAAATATAGAACTGGTCATTCTTGCTTTGTGCAGCCTAGCTCACTGTCTGAGCGAGTGAAGGCGGTTTGGCATAACTAAACATTTGACTCATGACAGTGTAAAAATAATTATTCGACTTACATACTTACTAAGATCCTACACTTAGTTAAATCTTTGGAAAAAAATATTTTTAACCAATTAGTATTTCACTTTAAGAAAAATAAGTTATTGCCTAAAAAGCAATTTGTTTTACAAAAGGTAGGTCCACTACTGATGCAGGAGTGGCTGTGATGAAACATAATATATTCGATGCTTGGGAAAGTAAGCAGGATACAGTGGGTGTTTTCTGTAATTTATCATAGGCATTTGATTGCGTTAATCATGAAATCTTACTTCTGAAGTTGCGGCATTATGGTGTCTCGAATGTTGCTTTAAGTTTGAAGTCCTATATTGACGGAAGTGAATCTTCTGGCGCCCTACTACGTACGGGAGTGCCCCAGGGCTCTATATTGGGACCATTGCTGTTTTCAATATATATTTAAATGACCTTCCGTATTTCGCTGAGGGTTTGAGTGAGAGGGTATTGTTGGCGGATGACACTTCTCTAATTATTGAAACTGACAAGTATCTGACGAAGTAAATAATGATCTCTAGCAGGTATTGGTTTGACACAAATAATTTGCTTTAATTCTAATAATTAGTTTTATAGTCTATTAAATTCATGATGTCTAATGTGAAGCAAGTAAATAAATACTCGTACTAGTATATTTATATAAATGGGGAACACATTGAGCTTGTTGATTCTACGACCTTTTTAGGGATTGCTGTGGACTCTAAGTTTCAATAGACCCCTCATATAGGAGCACTGGTGGGGGGACTTAGTTCAGCTACATAAACAGTTAAAAAAAAAAAAAAAAAAAAAAAAAAAAACTGGTACTTACTGATCTCGTGAATTAGCGATGGGTCGTTATCGGTTTTCGAGATAACGTAACGTAAGCGTTATGTGATTTCCAATAACTGGTTTCTTAACTAGTGATTTTTATAACTAGTTATTTTCACAACGTTCTGAAGCAAACGTGATAATTGTAACGTAAAATCGTTTGGTTAGGTAGCAGTATAACTTAATTCTTCTTCACGCACACGTATCGTGTATCGATACGTCTTCGTTTCGCTTAACAACATGTTATGATTGGAATTAACAAATCAATTACAAATTTGTTCAGTTTTACTCCTTTACGTTGTCAAAGCTATGTGTAAGGTGGTCATTGGTCAATGTAAAACGTCGTTTTCATCTTGTCATTACGAATATTGTAAACCCAGTGATTTTGCGTGAGTAGTGAAAGTAGCCAAACATCGACGCTATGCCTTAAACATAAGAGTGAATTCGATTTAACTTTATGGCGTTGTGATTAAAAGAGTTATTGAAGACTGATGCCTATTTCGATCGTTTAAATGGCGTTATGAATATCACTAGTTTTTGTTGTAGTGGATAACGAGTGATCACTGTTCGAGCTCGTAACTGCATATATAACCGGTTATGGTTAGTAACGCCCATCGCTATCGTGAATCACTTAGGGAGTTAGCGTCCTGACTGTGGCATCACAGTACTTATTTGAATGCATATATGGTTGAACGTAAAAATATAAATTTATATAGTAAAGAACTCAGATCTTCGACGGTGCAATCCTGGAGGTAAGGGCAGGCTTGCTGTTTCCAATATCAGGCTTCTTATGACTGGTAACTCATTCATAGGACAAAGTGAAAAAACAATAATTTTATTATGTTCAACAAAATTGACTGGGTTGAGGGCTCGTTTGGTGGTGGCCTCGGCCTTCTGGGCTAGGAGTCGTGGGTTCGGTTCCCGCGCGGTGCAGGCATTTGTGTTCGTGCATTCATAATTTTATTTTTATTGTATCTATATATATAAAAAAAAAAAAAAGCTAACTGTTGAGTTTGTTTCGGCACTTCTTCTCAGCAGGCTACATGTCGCAGTGCTAGCAGGAAAAAGTGCCACGTGCAAAGGTATTACGGGTGAATCTATTTGTAGGGGGAGACTGTTTTATCTTATTATTTTATTTATCCTAAAATTATAACTGGCGTTAATTACCTACTGAGTATGTACATAGCTATCTTATAAAAGTATGTGTTTGAGAATAAATATCAATTTCCTCTTTGAGTACAAATATTTTACTAGGGCTACCGCTCGACACTGTTGTCCTGGAGTTATCCCAGATTTAATCGAGTTCTATCGGGTAACCCTACTAACATGGCATTGAATTGCGAATAATAGAGTTATGGCTTTAAATTGAGAGGTTGTGGCATTGAATTGCGATGACTATGCATTGAATTGCGTTACCAATATTAATAATAGTGCATTGAATTGCGATGACTATGCATTGAATTGCGTTACCAATATTAATAATAGTGCATTGAATTGCGATTTAAGGAATAAAGAATTCAATTGCGGGCCGTTCAGTTAGTAATAACACGGGAATTCATGAAATGCATTAAATTGCGTAACACTATATGATATTAGATAGAGAAAAAATAATATTTGCAAAGGTACACATTTACACACACATTTACAGCAACGAATACAGAAAAAACACACAAATAGGGGAGACGTCAATGGGTGATTTTCCATGTTATTTGATGGTTGCCGGAAGGAACCATTAAAGTAGCGCTTATTTGAGAAATCACAACGAAGTTGTTTTGCGGATTGAGAGCGCAATAGGCCTTTAAGGTTCATCGGGAGAATCGGTTCCAGAAGTGTAAAATTAATCATAAATCATTAATAACACTGTTTTAGGTACATTAAATTAAAACATATTTTGATATGAAATCCATAACATAAACGCATTATTCGAAATGGCCATCGAACAAGCTTCTTAAACGAGGCATACAAAACACCGCGCAATATCGGTTTGCATAAAGCGTTTTGGGCGAGTTGATATTTGTGATTTTGAAATTGTCATAGCTCGGGGACTTTTTATACAAGCGACGTAATTCTTTCACCAATGTTTCTATGGTTGGTTGATGCATTAATATTGATCCAAAACAAAAATTAGTCATCATACCTATTATCTACAGGTAAACTACAATCGGTATTCATACTTGACAAATTCGAATGCGAAGGTGATATAAGGTCGGTCGCGGTCCGATGGGAGCGATAGAAGCGCGGGGTGTACACATCTACTTGGAAGTAGCGAGTATAGAAAAGAGCATGTTTACTCATCATTTCGGTGGAGCTGATTTACACGAGGTATTCTACAATATATTAGGAGCAGACGCAAAGCCAAATATTATATACTGAAATTATAACTTATACTAATGATTTGGACATATATACAATATCTAAATAAAGTTGATTACAAATATATAAATAAGTATAATTAACTGAAAAAAAAAATAAAAAAAAAAATAAAAAAAAAATAAGGGAGAGATGTAGCATGCACGAACATACAAACAGACACACACAGCTACACACACTGTCAAACATCTGACAGTGACATCTGACACTGACAACTGTCGTCTCGTTCCTACACTTCACGCAAGGTGCGGGGTGGGAGGACAGTCAGTCTGTGTCCCACCGCCGCCGAGTAAAGACGTGTTCGTGTGAGGATAGCGAGCCGATATCATTGGTACCATCACATTGTTCATTACTTTATTGTTCATGGTTATTTCATATGTGGATTAGTGTCTACTACACCTTTCCTCTCCTACAATTTGGTGACCCTAATTATAAGTCGAAGTGGGATCAGGCGGTCGACTTCCAAACTTGTGCAGGGACACATAATGGAGTTTTGCGAAACAATTCCCCTGGGCCGAAGGTATCTGCTAACAAGCGTTTACAACACAAGTCGCGATGGGCTGCCCGTTCGAGGTAATGGGGAATCTGAGGTCATGTCAAACGGTGTCTACTCACGGGATTATGAAGATCGATGGTGCTTTGGATAGAGAGTAGGAATACTGGTATTAGTAAACAGGGTTATTTGTAAAACATCAACGACTAAGTTGCTAATATCATAAACAACATTTGTTCGACGACTTTTGATAACTTGACACATCTTCATCGTCAGCTTATTGCAGTCCACTGCTGGACATAAGCCCAGTTGTTCGCCACTTAGGGCAAACATCTCAAGGATATAGGTATACCCATAATCGCCACGCTGGGCAGGCGGGTTGGCGATCGCTGCGCGTATCTTCTCGTCGTCGGTCTGTGGTATTTAGCTACGCTTTCAAACGTGATGGTTACACCGCCACCAGTCAGGTTCACCAGCAGGTCAGGTTGCCAGCGCCTCGTTTGTTATTCAGCAGGTTGCACCACAGGCAGGTGAGGTTGGCTCGGAGTGACAAATCTTACTTCATAATCATCATATTAATTTTACGTTCAAACGTTCTTGTTCATCGGATGCCAAAAGTAAGGTAACTAATGCCTTCAGAATCATGGGGACTTGCATTGCTATTTCCTTACTCCCATAATCTGATGGGAAGACATCGTGAACGTGCTTGCCGATACTAACCAACTGAATGACTCCATTGTATTGGAATTTGTCTGTCGTGTTGTCGTTTGTCTGTGTTGTTGTTGTGTATTACTTAGTAATTCCTAGACAGACAAACTCTGATACAATACCAGGAATTTCTTGCCTCTAAAAATAATTTTACTCACCTAAAAGCCAAGAATTTTCTAGTAAGTTACGTTGAAAATATCAATCAGTTCAATACCTGAAACAGAAAAAACATTCGATAAGCAATAAAATCAATTGTTTGCTTTCGTCCCTAAAGAAATAGAAAACGATATTTGCTTTCCATGATTACAGCAGTACTATTGAGGATAGGTACAATTAGAAAAGTTTCTGAGGCCCTTCGGATAAAAAAATGTGAAAGACAAGATGTTTATCCTTCCATTATAACCTTAATAACGGTAATATTAAGTTATGAAAGACGTTACAGATCCCCTGGGCTGCTTACCGGATCCAGATAGTAATTTTTTTCAACACTTCAAAATGACTGCGTCCTGCCTGATGTTAAAGACGACTAAGTCCAATAAATTTAAGTGATTGGCTTCGCGCCTGCTTAGTGCAACAATTTTAAAGAGAGGGCATAGCGAATCTTCGCTCATATTGACCTGCCCGTCCGGGGAAGGACCTCCACCCTATAGAATACCGCAGCCAAATGACCTCCGGGTCGTGTTTCTGCTGGTGAGTAGGGTCTCCGGAGCTCGTGGGGGGTTAGGGTTGGGCCGGCATGGCAGTGGCAACTGACAGGTAACTAACCAGTTACTTTCCAGTTTTCTCAACGACTTGGGCTTTTCCTTGGCTTTCCATCAGGCGTAAGGAAGCCATTATGTCGAGCTACTATAAAAAAAAACACGGATCGATCACAATGTGACGACCGCTCTCAGCTCTGATTAAAGAACAAGTGCAAATCTAACACGAGGTAAAAATGGAAATAATAACTCATAGTAACTATTTTATTGTAATTTGTTGCACTTGAATAATAAAAAAAGGTTTAACATCACTATTTCTTTGTTACCACAATTTCATGCTAAAAAACCTAGAACATAGCTTCAAAGCAATTGCAGGTCACAATACTCACAATGGATGATTTATTATTAGTTTCAACTTTCAATGTCAGAGTGATCTAAACATCAAAAGCCTAGTTTAGATTTACGCGCGTAAATTTCGCTGAGCCGTAAGACGTTTACGCTTACGCCCGTAAATCCGGGATAGTAAAATAGGTGTGCGGGACGCGACAGGCGAGACTGGCTGCCGGAAATGACGCACAGATGACGAATGGATTTGCGGAATTGAAATTGCAGCTCATATTACAACAGTGAAGTATATGGAACTTGGATGACACGCTCCCGAGTGTCTAGATGTCAAGTGAGATAATAATAATTGAAATGTATGATAATTTGACCTCGGTGGCGCTAAGGTTAGCGATTAAAGCCTAATGTTGCTGCCTGTATCTTGATATGTACCATTTGTCGCCTACTACGACATCCATGAAATGAGATGGTTGTTATGCCTACGCGGCATTAAGTCCGTTTTTTGCACAATCTACTATATAAAAATAAGTCGGGTTTTCCTCCCTGACGCTATAACTCCAGAACGCACGAACCGATTTCCACGGTTTTGCATTCGTTAGAAAGGTCTCGGGCTCCGTGAGGTTTATAGCAAAGAAAATTAAGGAAAAAAAAATTACAGCCATCTGGTGGCGAAACGGAGTTCGCCGGGTTTGCTAGTAATTTATAGAGAAGAAGAGCTATGCCCTGCGAACTTCAACCCGCCTGCCCAGAGCATGGCGATTATGAGTAAAACCTCCAAATGTTTGCCCATAGTGGTGAATAGCTAGAGATGCCTATGTCTAGCAGTGGACTAGGATAGGCTGATAATGAAACAAATAAGTGGAGCGGTCTTATTTTAAATCAGGAAACCACCTGGCAACTAATGTATAAATTAATAAGCCAAATCTTGTGCTTTTTAAATGAATACATAGTACATAGCAAACTTCCACAACCAACAGACACAATAATGCACACAATACTATTTTTTTTATGACAGAGGGGGCAAACGGGCCTGAAGGTCACCTGATGTATACCTGGTAAGTGATCATTTCAGCCCATAGAGACCGCAACACCAGGGGAGTCACAGGTGCGCTGCCGGCCCTTGAGAAATCTGTAGGCTCGCTTCTTGAAGGTCCCTAGGTCGTATCCATTCGGGAAAATTGCAGCCGGAAGCTGATTCCAAAGAGCAGCTGTACGAGGATCGAACTCATGACCACTGTGTCTGAGGCAGCGTTCACTAATCCAAACTGGTCGTCATTATGTTAGATTAGCCTACTTCACATCAGCACAAAAGCAAGCCGACATCCAATAAAAATCCATCAAAGCATCTCCCTCAGTACGCAACGTTATTTTCAAATATTCTATTTCGAAAATTCCGTACAACGAACGAAATAATGTACGAAGCGCATATTCAAGGAATGTAGCCCAGATTATCCTCGTGTCTCCGCTACGTATTATGAATAGAACATCCGTTAGCAAGACAAACGTGCAGGAACAGAAAACTTGCTCACAGTCCGACTTTGTAACTTATGTATATTACAAATAAAATACACGTCAAGGGACTCAGCCCTACCAGAGGCCATTCTCCACTACACATTCCGCAATAATATGCATTTTGTTTTTATTACGATTCGTCCCATCCCATACAATTTGGCCCCAAAGTCACCCATATTACATTTACATATATTATTGCCGACATTACCGTAAAGCAATTTAACCTGAGAGTTTAACCATCGCCCTCTCGCCAGGAGACGGTGCCTGTAACGGCGTTTGCTTACAGTGTGTATTTTGATACCCTTTTTTACTAAACTTTAGGATTGCCTTTAGTTGTGGCAGACTAGCAAGCAGCCTGTCTGATGTTTAGCAGTAACCGCCGCCCAAGGACATCAACAATGCCAGAGGCACAGTCATGCCGCTGCCTACCATGATGAAAGAGCTCTCTTTGAACCACGTTTGAAGAGGGACAAGTCGTAGCGTATCGAACACAACGCGGCTGGTAGGTCGTTCCAGAGTTTGCAAGTCCGTGGAAGAAATGAACGCTAAAAACAAACAGTTCTAATCGAAATTATTTCCAAGTGTACGATACGTAGTACGATGGTAGAATGTTAAAGAGCTCCTCTGAGAACTTGGTAATGCAGGCGTCCATAGGCAGCGGTAACCGCATAACATTAAGCGGGCCGTAGGCTTTGTGGTATAAAAAAATCCATGGAAAAGATTGGAATCTATATAAAATTAATTAAAAGCCAATTTTATACAATGTCAATAATGCTATTTTCTATTACAACAAAGGTCCCACATTCGCACATTACGGCTAAGCTTATTAATGCCGGCCCCGTAAAGACGTTTACGCGAGCCCTCGCCCGTTTACGCGCCCCGTTTACTTACGGGTTATACGCCCGTAAGTAACGTATACTTTATGAATTTCATTGAGCTATGAATACAAAACGTCACCCGTTTTACGACTGACCGCTCCTCAGGGAGGGAGCTCGGCGTGTGGCGGCAAATAATAAGGATTTACAATCAACATGATTACACGTGGCCAATTGGATGATTTGATTTTTGGGGCGTGTTTGCCCAAGCACGAAACAATACCTAATTTGCCATGCGGTGACGGAAAGATTCTAAATCACCGACGTATTACTTTCCTTCCGTTCATCATCATCATAAGTCCACAGCTTGACATAGGCCTCTCTAGTTGTTCGCCATTTAAGGATATACCTATAATCACCACACTGGGCAGGCGGGTTGGCCATCGCGGAGCGTAGCTTCTAGCTCCAGTGACGCTGCTGCCCGTCATCGTGGTATTTAGCTACGCCTTAAATTGTGATGGTTATACCGCCACCAGTCGGAAGCCAGCGCCTCGTTTGTTATTCGGCAGGATGCACCACAGGCAGGTGAAGTTGGCTTGAGTGAAATGATGATAGGCCGCCCCCTTACAATCCTTCCGGTTTCAGGATTCGTCAGAGAAGACGACGTAGGAATATCAGGAAACGGACAGCAGCACCTACTGCGGTCACCAACCCGCCTTCAAAGCGTGGTTACTTAGGCAAATTCTTCCAAATGACAATTGTCATTGGGGGAGTCCGGCTCAAGCTGATGATGATGATGATTACTTTCCGTCTTCTCTATAAATTAAAAAGCCTATCAGAGAGGCAACTTTAGCCTTATTAACCAGTCTGAAGCATATCTCTTTAAAACGTCCATCTATTAAACTGAAAAGCCCTTGTCAAAACACATACAGTTACATAATCAGCTATCATCCTTTAATTTCCGTGCGCGGACATTAACGAAACATTCAACAACAAAAAAAGATAAACAAGAGCAAAAATTAAATCCCCTCGTTAGCCCAGTTTGGGGCACAAACGCCCGAAGCATATTTACGTGAAATATAATTTTAATTTCGCTCTGAATCCCTAATTATCCCCGTCATATATTGTTAAGCCGACCTTCTCTTGGGCCCGCCGTTTGGCAGGTGTAAACCTGATATCAAAAATTGGGAAAACTGCAACAGAAATATTACTTTTGTGTTAATTGAGTTTCGTTAAATAATTCATCAACATTAGCCTATTGCAGTCCACTGCTGGACATAGGCCTCTCCAGCTGTTCGCCACTTAGGGCAAACATCTGGAGGATATACCCATAATCGCTAAGCTAGGTGGGCGGGTTGGCGATCGCAGGGCGTAGCTTCTCGCTCCGGTGACGCCCGTCATCGGTCTGTGGTAGCTATGCCTTCAATTGTGATGGTTATACCGTCACCGGTATTGGGCTTTGTTATTGCCTTTATAGGCTTTGACGGTTGTTATTCAGCAGGATGCACCACGGGCAGGTGAGGTTGACTTGAAGCGAAAACACCATAAGTCGCCCATAAAAAATGTGAAAGGCAGTAAGAACTATAATTATATTAGAGCTCCTTTTTATTTTAATTCTTATATTCCCTTTTAGCTCCTTTTAAGCCTTTGCGTTCCGAATCCAGTCCGCTCTAACCACCAATCTTAGATCATCTGTCTATCAGGCCTTAGGGCTTCCCACACACTACGTTAGCCAGATGTGATCCGCCCACTGCTATTTTGTAACTAACAAAACTTAATAAAGGTAGTTTACCCTGTTTATGTCTCGTGTGGAGCAACTTTCGTGATTAATCCCCTACAAATTGTTCAATTGAATAAAGATACTTAAAGCGACGGCTTCAGGATGGCAGGCAAGTGCGAGAAACCCAGGATAGATCAGAGTAGCAAACATTGGGAGAGGCCTATGTCCAGCAGTGGACGGATAAAGACGGATTATGATGATGATCATGACTTCAACAGCTGCCGCTGCGCCCAGCCGACCTCTTGGTGTCTGCGGAAGACCAGTGTCAAGGTTTCTTACAAGATACCTCGGCTTATAATGAGTGGACACCCTTTAGTGTCACGCTGTATTTTTATGGTACATTTGATGTAACCCTTATTTTTCACTCTTTACATTAACATTTTTCTCTCTTTCTTTCTTTCTGTTAGTACAGCTTTATGTAAATTTAACCAACTGGTACTAAATAACTGGTAAGAATATTTAGATTAATATTTGTAAGATTCAAAATCAAAGTCAAAATAATCTTTGTTTGCATAGGTTTAAAAAAAACGATTACAAATCGTCAAAGCTACCACTCGATAAAACTGTAAGATGTTGATGAAGGATTAGGACAAGACCCCAAGACTCATGGGAAATGAGGCACAGAAGAAAAGATACCCTTTCGCATAATCGCAAACGCCTCTAGCAAATATATTCGAGCTCAATTATAAAATGCAAAATCTCACATCGTAAGACGCCAGTCGCTTCCTAAAGCCATAATTTATATTCCCTCTAAACAGGCTATAAACATCGTTGTATTTGAACAAAACAAAGAAAATAGGAAAAGTTATTCTGCGTCGCGTCTTCGTGTAAACACAAAATGGTTTGCATACGGAAGATTAGGGCGACTAAGATTTATCTCACTATAGGACACAGCCAGTACTTATAAGGTAGGTACCTTACCTATAGCCCAAGATAGACGACGCAACACTAGAGGAGTCACTGCTACATTCCTGGTCCTTGAGAAAACTGTAAACTCGCGTCTTGAAAGTTCCTAAGTTTTATCAGCTGACAGCTAAGCATTTATCATTAATATTGGTCTCTTGAGGCATTCGCGGAAGACCGGTGCTGGGGCATACCCAAAATGCTGAGCGGTATGCCTTTTTGGTGTAAAATAAATACATAATGATTTTATTCACTATATCATTGTATCATTTTGTTCAGGTGATCACATATTTTGTAATATGATTTACCATCAAAAATATGATTACAAAACATGACGTACAACATATTGATTTTTCGTGTTGATGACCACGATTTCCGACCAATATCAGCCATGGTGACCGTTTTGACTCCTAGCTGTTGATTTAGCTTACTTAATTTACCCTATAATGGGTGCGAAATTTCTTATATATTAAGGATACGTAAATACACCATTTTGATACTGGTAAGTTATGGCAGCCGATGGACGGAACTTCCACTGGTCGCGTTTAGTATCAAGGTTGTTATAAATAATATAGCTAGCGGGCAAGGCTGAAGTAACTCAATGTACGTGTACGACGTACGTAAATAAAATTACAGAAACATTTTGTAATAAACAAAAATAAATCAAATAACCGTCTATAAATATCATAATTGTACATAATAGCGCAAGGAAAAATTGTGCCCAATTGTTCCGTTAAAGACAACGTGTATTCTTTATTCTGAAAATAATAACTAGCGATTATATCGACGCTATATTTAAATATTCATGATGTCGAAAACGGATGATATATATATTTAGAAAAAAATGAAGGCGTGTGGAATATGAAACAATAATAAAAAAACTGGAGCAAAGTATTGTGGGAAAATCTTTTGCATCCAGCCAGAATACAATTTTATTGTAGGTATGTTTTCATTACAACATCGCAACAATAGGACTGGTAGATAAAATATCGATGATTAAATGAAATCAGTAGATACTTCACCAAATAACATTACATATATTATATGAAACTTCAATTGTTTTCTTCTTGTTGATGGCAGACGAGCAATTGGCATCTAATGTTAAACAGTAAACGCCGCCCATGGATATCAGCATTCCAGGGGGAAGGAAAGGGCTCTCTTTAAACCGCGTTTGAAGAAGTTAGGGGCGGGACAACTGACAAGTTGTTGATTTGCTCACATGTCCACCAGATTATGAGAGGAACTACGCTGTACTAGGGGAGACCGGGTAGAAAAGTAACGGCGGGTCGAAAGTAACAAATGCTAGAGAGCTTTATCCAATGGGCGAAAGGTCGCTTTGTCGCCTTCAGGTGATAGTCAGGACAGGACTTTTCAGGAGCATTTGTTACTTTCGACCCGCCGTTACTTTTGTACCCGGTCTCCCCTAGTTTAAAAAAGGTAGACATTTATAGTTAGGATTATCCCGTGTTGCTCTCAAACTGGGGCCGTAGTAGTGTGGGGTAAAAAGCTCGCCAGTCGTGATCTGATACCAAACAAACCTTGCGAATGCTTAGCTTTCAGCGTGGAAATGGCGTCTGTCGTGCTGTCGGATTATTGGTTGTCGCGGGATTATAGTAAGCCTCAGGAGCCAATCTCGCTCACACTAGATTCTAGCCGTACCAGAAGATTGATAATAAATAACGTTATCTAGAACGAATTTTGGCTTCAGTAATCACTGTCTAACGAGAATTAGTAGATTTGTGTATCTGGACAATGTAACAAATCCATGAAAAATCCCAATTGCCGATGAAATAGGTGGATTTAATTAATGATGTACCCTTAGACGCCTATAGTTCATTCGCGTTAAGAAAATAGTGACTCATCACCGACTGCCGGCCAAGCCACACCCCCTAGGGGGAAATTATAATTTCTAGCGTTTTAATTGGCTAGGGGGTGTGGCTTGGCCGGCAGTCGGTGATGAGTCACTATTTTCTTAACGCGAATGAACTATAGAGTCCAATATTTTCTTGGAATAATTGTTTCATTTTGATAGAACAATTCGGAGATATATAGAAGAAGACAATTTACATCCAAGACTCCTAGTTGATTACTCACCGACTTCCTAGGTCGGTATGGTGTGTGCGTCTCACACCCCCGCTATGACACCAGTGGACAGTAACTTTCATGGGCTCGGGTAACGACGAACGATACTACGGCAGCATCCTTGCCTGCCCTGGCCAGCTGCAGATGAGCGGTACCCCTACCCCCTAGTATCCGTGGAGCGAAAGTACTTACTAACATACTTAGACACAACCTTAGATTTATTTTATGGTTACAACTGACAAAGTTGCAACTATTTCAGCGAAATAAACATTAAAATAGGCTTTTTTTGCACAGCACTAACGCGACTATTCGGCACTGTTGACTAAAAGGAAAATTCAAAATACATTTTCACGACGAAACGGGAAATGAAATCTCCTTTCGCTTACTGCTCCGAGATCTGTTTAGCGGCTTCTGTCAGATATTGTTTTATCTTTTTACCTTTCAAACTGTAGCCAAGTGCAACAGGAATGCGAACAGATAACCCGTCCACCTGGTCTCAAACTGGCAATCTCGTTGGTTGGTTCCTAAGTGTTCTCCAAAGGTTTCGGGATCGATTCCCGTTTCTGTACTGGTTGTTATGGGAGATGCCCCTAGTCATCTGGTAGTACAAGGGAAAACACTAAGTTTCGAGATCAGTGGTTACGCATAGATTGAACACCATCGTAGAGTCGCCTGCCTGTCGGTATTCTATCGGTTGCATTGGAGAGTGAGCGTTGGGTTTATTTAATTCCTACCACCCCTTTTTTAATCGGACGAGGAGTACGGCGAATCGAACCCACGACCATTGCGTCAGAAGCGGTGTTCACTAGCACTACACCAGTAATATTATTGAGACCATATCAAATCGCGGCCTTAGGAGGAGCCTTACCTATACAATCAAAGCCAAACATAATGATAAAAAAGTATCACTACACCAAACAGGTCGTTAATATGAAACAATTCTCAGATTATGTCATCGTAGGAAAACAAATATTTCGACGGAAATAACTTTATATATTAACCAACCGAGGCAGGAAATGAAATCTTCTGTCTCCGCGTCTCCATGAAGCGAGTGCCCGTCAATTTATGTTCAAGCCTTTTTCTACGGCTTGATCTCAAACGATAAGCCTTTATCCTGTGAATGTGGCCGAAATGATTCGTTACAATAACGTTGCTGTTTTACTTTAAAACCACTGCAACCCAAGAAGAAGTAATCTTAATGGTTCAACATCATCATCAGCCTTTATCAGTCCACTGCTCTGCTCATAGGCCTCTCCCAATGTTCGCCACTTTAATGGATCCTGGGCTTATCGGAAATATGACTAGCCAGCCGACCCGCGCAAATCGGCACTGCACCTGGCCTGTGGGCGTCCTAACATTACGTTTCCACGATGACCTTACGAACAGGAATCATAATACTTCGGGTCGTTCTGTGCTTAGCTCTTTCCATGACATCACCTAGGCGACACAATCAATAAGAGACATAAAAGTCGATAAAGTACCTTTATTTAACTTAAAAGCCAGCCTTTCATATTCTTACAGGTGTTTCACAACTTTATACAATTGAAACGGTTACATTTACGATAGAGTTTTACTGCTTTAAAAATACAACTCTATTCGACTGTTTTATCTAGTTATAAAAACACTTAGTAACATTCGTTCATTCTTTAGATCTAACTAAAGAAAACTTTAGCTTTTTGTGACGATTTGTATGAACTTTGTGTAAAGGTGACCTTAAAATGGTTAAAGTTAGGCTTCGTTTAAAGTCAAAAGGCTTAATCATAAAGATCAGACGACAAAGTACAAAAAAAAGGTAAGCCACCTGCATCACACCTAGTTAGTACAACACGGAACATACTATGACGGCTTCATAAGCTTCACGCCCCGATTAAAAGACCCAAGACTATAAGAAGAAGGGAACACGCGTAAGAAGAGAGTTCCGCAGTCTAATGGATCTGCAAATGTAAGCTTAACTGCATTTTATAGGATAAAAAGAAGTTTACAAAAAGCACGGACAATCAAGGACATTCGCCTCTCCTTCTGTCTCTCCAGTTGCCCGTCACTTTGGTCAAACTTCTGGCGGGTTTCCCTGTAATCGCCACACTGGGCAGGCGGGTTGGCGATCGCAGGGGGTAGTTTCTCGCTCCGGTGACGCTGCAGCTGTTTATCGCTCCAAGATACCCTCCTGCCTACCATGGTGCATTCTGCCGACTAACAAGAATTTGGCGGTATTACCATCACGATTGAAGTCGTAGCTAAATACAAAAGCGTTAGCTTAAACTAAATTCATACGCTTCCCACTTTTGATCTCTATGTAAATTCCACCCTCAATTTCGACCAGTGCAATCAGCTTCTACCTAGAATACGTAAGAATAACTAGGTACTGGTATTAGAATACTAGAATAGTATTCTGTTCGTGATGCAGCGAGCTCATTATCATAGCCCGACGGACAGGACTCACTGAATTAGCATATTACTTCGTCTGTCCCTCGTTTATTTTTCCGTCCAATCTTTTGTTTCTGCCTTTTTTCTGCAATTACTCTTTAGGTAGGTAAGTAGTTAGATGCGTTACAAGTGACAAGAGTTGAAGATTCTACGTAGTCAAATGTTTTACGGGACTTCGTCGGTATTGGGCTTTGTTATTGCCTTTATAGGCTTTGACGGTTGTTATTCAGCAGGATGCACCACGGGCAGGTGAGGTTGACTTGAAGCGAAAACACCATAAGTCGCCCATAAAAAATGTGAAAGGCAGTAAGAACTATAATTATATTAGAGCTCCTTTTTATTTTAATTCTTATATTCCCTTTTAGCTCCTTTTAAGCCTTTGCGTTCCGAATCCAGTCCGCTCTAACCACCAATCTTAGATCATCTGTCTATCAGGCCTTAGGGCTTCCCACACACTACGTTAGCCAGATGTGATCCGCCCACTGCTATTTTGTAACTAACAAAACTTAATAAAGGTAGTTTACCCTGTTTATGTCTCGTGTGGAGCAACTTTCGTGATTAATCCCCTACAAATTGTTCAATTGAATAAAGATACTTAAAGCGACGGCTTCAGGATGGCAGGCAAGTGCGAGAAACCCAGGATAGATCAGAGTAGCAAACATTGGGAGAGGCCTATGTCCAGCAGTGGACGGATAAAGACGGATTATGATGATGATCATGACTTCAACAGCTGCCGCTGCGCCCAGCCGACCTCTTGGTGTCTGCGGAAGACCAGTGTCAAGGTTTCTTACAAGATACCTCGGCTTATAATGAGTGGACACCCTTTAGTGTCACGCTGTATTTTTATGGTACATTTGATGTAACCCTTATTTTTCACTCTTTACATTAACATTTTTCTCTCTTTCTTTCTTTCTGTTAGTACAGCTTTATGTAAATTTAACCAACTGGTACTAAATAACTGGTAAGAATATTTAGATTAATATTTGTAAGATTCAAAATCAAAGTCAAAATAATCTTTGTTTGCATAGGTTTAAAAAAAACGATTACAAATCGTCAAAGCTACCACTCGATAAAACTGTAAGATGTTGATGAAGGATTAGGACAAGACCCCAAGACTCATGGGAAATGAGGCACAGAAGAAAAGATACCCTTTCGCATAATCGCAAACGCCTCTAGCAAATATATTCGAGCTCAATTATAAAATGCAAAATCTCACATCGTAAGACGCCAGTCGCTTCCTAAAGCCATAATTTATATTCCCTCTAAACAGGCTATAAACATCGTTGTATTTGAACAAAACAAAGAAAATAGGAAAAGTTATTCTGCGTCGCGTCTTCGTGTAAACACAAAATGGTTTGCATACGGAAGATTAGGGCGACTAAGATTTATCTCACTATAGGACACAGCCAGTACTTATAAGGTAGGTACCTTACCTATAGCCCAAGATAGACGACGCAACACTAGAGGAGTCACTGCTACATTCCTGGTCCTTGAGAAAACTGTAAACTCGCGTCTTGAAAGTTCCTAAGTTTTATCAGCTGACAGCTAAGCATTTATCATTAATATTGGTCTCTTGAGGCATTCGCGGAAGACCGGTGCTGGGGCATACCCAAAATGCTGAGCGGTATGCCTTTTTGGTGTAAAATAAATACATAATGATTTTATTCACTATATCATTGTATCATTTTGTTCAGGTGATCACATATTTTGTAATATGATTTACCATCAAAAATATGATTACAAAACATGACGTACAACATATTGATTTTTCGTGTTGATGACCACGATTTCCGACCAATATCAGCCATGGTGACCGTTTTGACTCCTAGCTGTTGATTTAGCTTACTTAATTTACCCTATAATGGGTGCGAAATTTCTTATATATTAAGGATACGTAAATACACCATTTTGATACTGGTAAGTTATGGCAGCCGATGGACGGAACTTCCACTGGTCGCGTTTAGTATCAAGGTTGTTATAAATAATATAGCTAGCGGGCAAGGCTGAAGTAACTCAATGTACGTGTACGACGTACGTAAATAAAATTACAGAAACATTTTGTAATAAACAAAAATAAATCAAATAACCGTCTATAAATATCATAATTGTACATAATAGCGCAAGGAAAAATTGTGCCCAATTGTTCCGTTAAAGACAACGTGTATTCTTTATTCTGAAAATAATAACTAGCGATTATATCGACGCTATATTTAAATATTCATGATGTCGAAAACGGATGATATATATATTTAGAAAAAAATGAAGGCGTGTGGAATATGAAACAATAATAAAAAAACTGGAGCAAAGTATTGTGGGAAAATCTTTTGCATCCAGCCAGAATACAATTTTATTGTAGGTATGTTTTCATTACAACATCGCAACAATAGGACTGGTAGATAAAATATCGATGATTAAATGAAATCAGTAGATACTTCACCAAATAACATTACATATATTATATGAAACTTCAATTGTTTTCTTCTTGTTGATGGCAGACGAGCAATTGGCATCTAATGTTAAACAGTAAACGCCGCCCATGGATATCAGCATTCCAGGGGGAAGGAAAGGGCTCTCTTTAAACCGCGTTTGAAGAAGTTAGGGGCGGGACAACTGACAAGTTGTTGATTTGCTCACATGTCCACCAGATTATGAGAGGAACTACGCTGTACTAGGGGAGACCGGGTAGAAAAGTAACGGCGGGTCGAAAGTAACAAATGCTAGAGAGCTTTATCCAATGGGCGAAAGGTCGCTTTGTCGCCTTCAGGTGATAGTCAGGACAGGACTTTTCAGGAGCATTTGTTACTTTCGACCCGCCGTTACTTTTGTACCCGGTCTCCCCTAGTTTAAAAAAGGTAGACATTTATAGTTAGGATTATCCCGTGTTGCTCTCAAACTGGGGCCGTAGTAGTGTGGGGTAAAAAGCTCGCCAGTCGTGATCTGATACCAAACAAACCTTGCGAATGCTTAGCTTTCAGCGTGGAAATGGCGTCTGTCGTGCTGTCGGATTATTGGTTGTCGCGGGATTATAGTAAGCCTCAGGAGCCAATCTCGCTCACACTAGATTCTAGCCGTACCAGAAGATTGATAATAAATAACGTTATCTAGAACGAATTTTGGCTTCAGTAATCACTGTCTAACGAGAATTAGTAGATTTGTGTATCTGGACAATGTAACAAATCCATGAAAAATCCCAATTGCCGATGAAATAGGTGGATTTAATTAATGATGTACCCTTAGACGCCTATAGTTCATTCGCGTTAAGAAAATAGTGACTCATCACCGACTGCCGGCCAAGCCACACCCCCTAGGGGGAAATTATAATTTCTAGCGTTTTAATTGGCTAGGGGGTGTGGCTTGGCCGGCAGTCGGTGATGAGTCACTATTTTCTTAACGCGAATGAACTATAGAGTCCAATATTTTCTTGGAATAATTGTTTCATTTTGATAGAACAATTCGGAGATATATAGAAGAAGACAATTTACATCCAAGACTCCTAGTTGATTACTCACCGACTTCCTAGGTCGGTATGGTGTGTGCGTCTCACACCCCCGCTATGACACCAGTGGACAGTAACTTTCATGGGCTCGGGTAACGACGAACGATACTACGGCAGCATCCTTGCCTGCCCTGGCCAGCTGCAGATGAGCGGTACCCCTACCCCCTAGTATCCGTGGAGCGAAAGTACTTACTAACATACTTAGACACAACCTTAGATTTATTTTATGGTTACAACTGACAAAGTTGCAACTATTTCAGCGAAATAAACATTAAAATAGGCTTTTTTTGCACAGCACTAACGCGACTATTCGGCACTGTTGACTAAAAGGAAAATTCAAAATACATTTTCACGACGAAACGGGAAATGAAATCTCCTTTCGCTTACTGCTCCGAGATCTGTTTAGCGGCTTCTGTCAGATATTGTTTTATCTTTTTACCTTTCAAACTGTAGCCAAGTGCAACAGGAATGCGAACAGATAACCCGTCCACCTGGTCTCAAACTGGCAATCTCGTTGGTTGGTTCCTAAGTGTTCTCCAAAGGTTTCGGGATCGATTCCCGTTTCTGTACTGGTTGTTATGGGAGATGCCCCTAGTCATCTGGTAGTACAAGGGAAAACACTAAGTTTCGAGATCAGTGGTTACGCATAGATTGAACACCATCGTAGAGTCGCCTGCCTGTCGGTATTCTATCGGTTGCATTGGAGAGTGAGCGTTGGGTTTATTTAATTCCTACCACCCCTTTTTTAATCGGACGAGGAGTACGGCGAATCGAACCCACGACCATTGCGTCAGAAGCGGTGTTCACTAGCACTACACCAGTAATATTATTGAGACCATATCAAATCGCGGCCTTAGGAGGAGCCTTACCTATACAATCAAAGCCAAACATAATGATAAAAAAGTATCACTACACCAAACAGGTCGTTAATATGAAACAATTCTCAGATTATGTCATCGTAGGAAAACAAATATTTCGACGGAAATAACTTTATATATTAACCAACCGAGGCAGGAAATGAAATCTTCTGTCTCCGCGTCTCCATGAAGCGAGTGCCCGTCAATTTATGTTCAAGCCTTTTTCTACGGCTTGATCTCAAACGATAAGCCTTTATCCTGTGAATGTGGCCGAAATGATTCGTTACAATAACGTTGCTGTTTTACTTTAAAACCACTGCAACCCAAGAAGAAGTAATCTTAATGGTTCAACATCATCATCAGCCTTTATCAGTCCACTGCTCTGCTCATAGGCCTCTCCCAATGTTCGCCACTTTAATGGATCCTGGGCTTATCGGAAATATGACTAGCCAGCCGACCCGCGCAAATCGGCACTGCACCTGGCCTGTGGGCGTCCTAACATTACGTTTCCACGATGACCTTACGAACAGGAATCATAATACTTCGGGTCGTTCTGTGCTTAGCTCTTTCCATGACATCACCTAGGCGACACAATCAATAAGAGACATAAAAGTCGATAAAGTACCTTTATTTAACTTAAAAGCCAGCCTTTCATATTCTTACAGGTGTTTCACAACTTTATACAATTGAAACGGTTACATTTACGATAGAGTTTTACTGCTTTAAAAATACAACTCTATTCGACTGTTTTATCTAGTTATAAAAACACTTAGTAACATTCGTTCATTCTTTAGATCTAACTAAAGAAAACTTTAGCTTTTTGTGACGATTTGTATGAACTTTGTGTAAAGGTGACCTTAAAATGGTTAAAGTTAGGCTTCGTTTAAAGTCAAAAGGCTTAATCATAAAGATCAGACGACAAAGTACAAAAAAAAGGTAAGCCACCTGCATCACACCTAGTTAGTACAACACGGAACATACTATGACGGCTTCATAAGCTTCACGCCCCGATTAAAAGACCCAAGACTATAAGAAGAAGGGAACACGCGTAAGAAGAGAGTTCCGCAGTCTAATGGATCTGCAAATGTAAGCTTAACTGCATTTTATAGGATAAAAAGAAGTTTACAAAAAGCACGGACAATCAAGGACATTCGCCTCTCCTTCTGTCTCTCCAGTTGCCCGTCACTTTGGTCAAACTTCTGGCGGGTTTCCCTGTAATCGCCACACTGGGCAGGCGGGTTGGCGATCGCAGGGGGTAGTTTCTCGCTCCGGTGACGCTGCAGCTGTTTATCGCTCCAAGATACCCTCCTGCCTACCATGGTGCATTCTGCCGACTAACAAGAATTTGGCGGTATTACCATCACGATTGAAGTCGTAGCTAAATACAAAAGCGTTAGCTTAAACTAAATTCATACGCTTCCCACTTTTGATCTCTATGTAAATTCCACCCTCAATTTCGACCAGTGCAATCAGCTTCTACCTAGAATACGTAAGAATAACTAGGTACTGGTATTAGAATACTAGAATAGTATTCTGTTCGTGATGCAGCGAGCTCATTATCATAGCCCGACGGACAGGACTCACTGAATTAGCATATTACTTCGTCTGTCCCTCGTTTATTTTTCCGTCCAATCTTTTGTTTCTGCCTTTTTTCTGCAATTACTCTTTAGGTAGGTAAGTAGTTAGATGCGTTACAAGTGACAAGAGTTGAAGATTCTACGTAGTCAAATGTTTTACGGGACTTCGTCGCAAGAGTTGCGGTTTTGCTGTTTGGAATATCAATTTATATCATTCTATTGATCTCTGTCCTGCCTGCATTCGCCATCAGGTATTTCGGTATCAGGAGGTATGACAACTGCGGTGCTGTAATGACTTGAGCTTCTCTTTAGATTTCCATCAAGCGAAAGGAGGCTACTATGCTTTACTATAAAAACACCGGCCAGGTGCAAGTCGGACTTGCGCAAGAACGGTTCCGTACAAAAAGCGGCAAAATCACTTATAATATTAATTTTATTTTGATTTTTAACCGACTTTCAAAAAGGAGAAGGTTCTCAATTCGTCTGTATGTATAATATTGTTTTTTTTAGTTGTATTTTGTTGTTATAGCAGCAATAGAAATACCTAATCTGTGAATATTTAAACTCTCTAGCTATCACAGTTTCTGAGATACATCCTGATAACAGACAGTCCGCTTACGCCTGGTGGCAAGGTCGGCAGCCATTTTGTCAGCCTAGTGCTATAAAAAAGAATATTCCAATCCGTCCGCCGTTACCTCATGCCTTGCACCAACACGAAACACGGAGGGTCCATAGATTTATGCGGCCCGTAACCTCGCAGATGCTGCCGCTACGACCTGGGACGGAACGCTAAGTGTTATAGCTATTCATTTCGTCCGGAGTGCTCGATATTACTGCGCGCGTTTGCGTATTACGCATTTACGCGCATTCGTATGCGAGGGCTAATGTAGTCCGCAGTTTTTGGTAGAGTAGAAGTAACGAGTTCGGTATCCTTATGTGTTGTCGAAACTACGACTATTTCGGAATGCGATATTCTATCGAGAAGAAACCGGCAAGAACTTCGTACTCACCAACAACACGAAAGCTGAAGGCAGGCGCAAGTCGCATCAGCAACTCACATCGCCCGTCAGGGGAAGGACCTACGCCCTATAAATACCGCAGTTAAATGACCTCCGGGTCGTGTTTCTGCCGGTGAGTAGCGGTAGTGGAGCTCGTGTGGTGAGCGCTGCATCGACAGCCGGGGGTTAGGGTTGGGCCGACATGGCGGTGGCAACTGACAGGTGACTGACCGGACTGTCTGTTGTAGCAGCGTTTTGGACTTCTCTTTTGCTTTTGGTATTTAAAAAAAACATATTTCGAATTTGTGGTGCTAGAAACCGCCGTCGCCATGGCAACTGATAATCGAGTGATTTGCGTAGGTTTGGTGCCGTAGCGACTTGGGCTCTTCTAGCGCGTGACGCGAGCTAACTAAATAGATACTCGTAGATTACAATTGACGGCGGCACTGTTGCATTTGGAGTAACTGCGCGGGAAATTCAAAATGTCACTGACTTATCAAACCGCTCTCGTATTTCACAAATACATATAGTAAACTAAATACAATTTCTATTCATAAATTAATTATTTTAACAATGAGGTCACAAGTGATTTTAATTGAGTGTCGATAAATGGAAATCAATTAAAACTTCGGGCCGATGTTTCTGTACTGAAATAGAATTGAAGTTTGGCTTTTATTAGTTTGTAAGTTTTGATTAGAGCTGATATTTGTAACAATGGAGTTCCAAGTATTGAACGTTTTTGGTCTCCAATTTTGAAACAACTCTCGTTAAATTAATAGGCGAGAACAAATATTTACTTAAACAATGATTATAAATAATCTGCTACACAATTTTGTTGTGAAAATTTTACCTACCTACGAAAAATGGATCCCGACTGTTCAGTTGGTATGTTAATAAATTATAGACCACCGGACATCTAAGTGCTTATTTTTCTTTTTAGTTTTTTTTTTCTTTAGTTTTTATCACTTTCACGCAGTTTTTTGTTTGTAATATGATTACATAACGTTATTTTTCATTTAGTGGAATCTTTTTCCACTTTGGTGTCTGTGTAGGTACAGCATGTGTTAGACGCGAAGTAGCCTGAACGAACAATCAAAATATTTCACGAACACTCGAGTTTCGGCGCACTGAAATTTTTGTTTGACCGAAACCGAAATTTATGGCCATAACAGAGACCGAGTCAGATACCGAAATCAACGCCGAAACCGAAACCAGCGCCGAAACCAGTCTTGGCCGAACCCTAAACTTTCGGTCGGTAGTAGGTATGTCAGTATGTTTTTATCATTGTCGGGAATTTGAAGTTATCATGGTCATATGTTGGTCTCATGGCGTCTTAGTCATGTTACCCTTGATGATATAGTACGCGCGAGGCTTGTCAGCAGAGCGGACGCGGAAGATCCCCCGTGATGAATGGCGTGCGACTGACGAAGACAAATCTTGCGCATACAAATTTGCAACGTAATCTGATACGTGTACGAGAAACGGGAACAGAAACAGATGCAAATGTCATGATTAGTGTAATACATTTTTAACCCACGAAGCAGAAAGAGGAGTGTTATTAAGTTTGACGTGTTTGTAAAGCTATTTTAATTTAATTTTTATTTGTTTGAAAGTTCCTTCAATCCGATTTCATCAAAATCGGTTCAGCCGTTTATAGGCGATATTTGTGCAGGAGAATTTTAAATTTACTTACAATAGAAACATTAAGCTACTGTTAAATTCAAATTTAGGGCCCTCAGATGTTTTTGTCAGTACAATGTATCACATTACTGAGTGCCCTCTCTCCACATCCAAAACCTACCGCAAAGCAAAGGAGAAGCACAAACCGCTGTGGCAACGGACCAGTAACCGAATCAGACACTTGTCAGTTGCCACCACCATGCCTCTTGTACACAGAATGTTCTCAAAACCCGACTATAGGTTTCGTATTCGTATACCCAATAAACTTCCAACCCTACCCTTTCACGAAAGCAAAAATGCAAAGGCAACATTCGAGAACCCATAGAAATGCGAAGCAAACGGAAAAACGTTTTCTCCTCACTATTCCTAAAACACTGGCCGTTTCTCGCAAATGCCACGAGAAAAAAAAACACAATTATGCTCATTTTTCTCCAGAATTCCAGTACGTAACAGTCTCATTCGCATTTCGTAGCCCATGAAAAGGTAAATTGTTCCACATAGGCCAAGTTGGGTGTGGGTAGCGGATGTAATCGCCCACTATTTTGCGAAGCGTTTACGAGCTCATCAACCAAACGAGGTTATTTAGCTAAGCATTTCGAGGAAAAGGGACTCGACACGGAAGATTTTTTCAGTCGGTAAATTGAAAGCGGTTAAAATGTGTAGTGCACGAAAAATTTAATATCATTTCGAGTTCCAAACTTAATACACTTTTCTATGTACACAAAACGCAATGCTTAATCGCAATACAGACGGATGACGGGCAGCAGTGTCACAGGAGCGAGAATGTGGGTATATCCTCCAGAGGTTTGCCCTAAGTGGCAAACAACAGAAGAGACCAGTTGTCCAGCAGTGGACTGCAATAGGCTGATGGTGACAATTAATCATATTGTACTTAGTACTAGAGCTAACTGCGGACTTGAAATTTGCTACGAGCTTTTGGGTCCCCTTGCAAAACGTACATAGTTTTCATATGCAATCTTTTATGATAGCTTGTCAGGCAATGGCATCGGACTGGCATTTTGCCAACTTGGTATTAGGCTGTGCCAGTAAAAAACGTCTGCCAATTGCCTGACCGATGCGTTTTGGCGTCGATAAGCTACAATAATTCAGCCAAAGTTTTGGATGCATGTTAAAAGTTTGGGCGGTATAACCATGGGAGGTAGGGGTGAAACCACAGAAGTGTATAAAAGACAGCAGGCTGGTACGTGCCGCAAGCCTGATTAAAATATACATGTGGGATTGATTTGAAAAAGCTACTTACTTTGAGATCGGAGCAATGTATGTGATGTTGTCTGATATATTAACGAATGAGTGAGAATGATGAATGTAACGAGTGAAAAGTGAATGTATGAATGACTGGTGAGTGAGTAAACGGACGATACGAGAGAGCGAGATAGAAGACGAATGGCCGCGAACACGATTTGTACCGCGAAGACGACGACTGTGGAAATTGTTTTAAGGAAGGTTACATGAAACAATAATAACAAGAAATTCCTTTTATTCCAACCCTCAACCCCACTTGGACTATTGAGTATGATGTCCATGTGGTTTTCGGAATTAGAATAGGACCACCCCATCACGTCCTGTGAGTGTCGTAAAGGATGATTAAGGAAATATGAATGAGGAGAACACAGACAGCAGCGTTTACCTGGGTACAAATAAAACCTACTGTCACCAACTTGTTTACAAAGCATGGTGACTAATGACAATTGGGGATGCCTATGTCCAGCAGTGGACGTCTACAGGTAGAAGATAATGATGACCAAAAAGAAAACCAAATTAATCTATTTTGGAATAAGACCGTCGAATGGTTAGCAAAGCAAAGACCCAATTATGTAACAGTTCATTATATGTAAACAAAAACTTACAAACAATTAGTAAACGGCAAACGGATGAGCAAGTAACATGACCCCAGAAATTAATTGAGATACACGACCCGAGAGCAATTACCGGGAATTATGTGTTAAATTCGTATATGAACAGTAGACACCCGGGATAAACAAGATGCCGAAACAGTTCCCAAGAGATTTCGGCCTTGGGACCTCTAGGGTTTCAAATGAGTCTGGTATACACTAGGGGTCAAACGGAGCAACATGTTGCAAAACATGTTCCTGCTTTCATGCACAGGTGCTGCTTTGGAGACTGTTCTACTCCTGATTGCCCTATATAAAGTATGTTATTTTATCTTTTTATTCTAAATCATAATTAATTTTGTAAGGTTTCAGAAAGCCTTAGACTGTATAACGTGGACGTAGTTAAAAGTATTATTGTAAACACTATGTTTAAAAAAGACACTATACGAGTTTCCTGCCGATGTCTTCTTTTTTAGGGTTCCGTAGCTAAATGGCAAAACGGGACCCTTATAGATTCGTCATTTCTGTCTGTCTGTCTGTCCGTCCGTATGTCACAGCCAGTTTATTCCGAAACTATATGAGATTTGATGCGTAGATGTATTCTGTTAACCGCATTATGATTTTAAAATAAAATCTGAAAAAAATCCAATATTTTTGGAGTTCCCCCATACATAGAACTGTAACTTAATTTTTTTTTTATCAGACCTATACGTGTGGGGTATCTATAAATATGTATCAGTGGTACGGAACCCTAAGTGCGCGAGTCCGACTCGTACTTGGCCGGTTTTTTTTTATGCGACAGGCAGCAGACGAGCAACTGTGATGCCTGATGGTAACCAGTCGACACCGCCCATGGACACCCGCAACTCTAATCGAGTTTACGGTTGCTGCCGGCTTTTTAAATATGAATACGCTCGTTTCTTGAAGGAAGTGGTAGCTGTTCGGAAAGACTGTCGCAGGAAGTTGGTTGTTTGAAACATTTTTTTTTTATACATTTATTGAAAAGGCGACAGTCTCAAAGTTGTATATAATCGTACAAAGTCGTCCCAGCACTAGCAACACCGACAGTCCCCGGAGTGCCGGTAGATTTATTTGCCTTATGAATATTAAAGTTCGTTTCTGAATCGGGAGAGCTCTCGAACGCCTTCCACACTTTGTTACCCCGGCTGGAAATGACGTTCTCGCGATAATGAACTCTTGACGATAGTTTGTTTCAGCGGAATAAATTAAAATAAATACTTCTTGGACACAGTGTATAGTAGAAGATAACAGGGAACGAAGGCCTTTATTTGATTAGGGAACGACCTATTATAATTCTTTCGTTCCAAGCTCGTTTTCGTTCACCTGCCCGTGGTGCATCCTGCCGAATAACTAACGAGGCTCTGGCAACTGACTGGTGGCGGTACAACCATCGCGATAGATGCCGTAGCTAAATACCACAGGCCAATGACAGGCAGCAGCGTCGCTGGAACGAAGTAGAAGTTACGCCCTGCAATTGCGAGCAGACGGGCAGGCGATCGCAGTGCGTAGCTCCTCGCTCCGGTGACGCTGCTGCCCATCATCGGCCTGTGGTATTTAAATGCGATATACCGCCACCAGTCGGTGGCCAAAGGCAGAAGCAGGATTATTTTAGGTTAATTAAGGTAAATTTCAGGAGGCGAATGCTGCGAATACCCTGGACAGCCAAGCGCACAAATGTATCTATTCTCTCCCAACTGGATATTAAAACTCGTTTATCCACCGTCTGTTTGTAACGCATTATGTCGTATTTTGGGCTTATAATGCGTAGAGGGGATGGCAGCCTGGAAAATCTGATCATTGTTGGCAACACCGAAGGCAAGAGAACACGAGGCCGATCGTCAACACGCTGGTCTGATCAAGTGATAGCAGCCACCTTTCGTCCAATTTTTGCCAAGCTGTGAAGGCTACGTCGGACCGGAATCGATGGAGGACAACCTGTGTCCGTGCGGGGGGTTCCAGTGTCCACAATCCTCAGTAATGAGAGCCCGATTGAAGAGAGAGATGGTAAGTTAGGAGTTGTCTCACTGTAATACCCTCCTTTGTGATTTGGATAAAGTGCTACGTCGAAATTGCTTCGGACTCTTGGAGTGGCTTGAAGACTGTTCATCATAAGTACCTACTTTTCTTCATTAACTTTCGGACGGAGTAAAAGCGTCCTCAATATAAATTAAACTGATAATCTCGGTAGCGCAATGTCTTAAGTACGGTAAATCGTACTATGTATCAATGTGGTCTTGCCTTCTTCTTACAATGTTGGGTCTTTTAAACTGGGCGTGTAGAGGCACTGAATAGTATAAAAAGTCGCTTTTGTCTCACTGTTCCTATGTATGCTTAGATGTTTAAAACTACGCAACGGATTTTTATGAGGATATTTAAATGAATAGAGTAATTCAAGAGGAAGGTATGTGTATGATTTTAATGTGTTTTCTAAATACCCGAAGCGAAGCGAGGGCGGGTAGTCGCTAGTAAATCTTAACTAATATTATAAAGCTGAAGAGTTTGTTTGTTTGAACGCGCTTATCTCAGGAACCGGGTTCGAATTGAAAAAAATCTTTTTGTGTTGAATAGACCATTTATCGAGGAAGGCTTTAGGCTATATAACATCACGCTGCAACTATGAGGAGCGAAGAAATAATAGAAAATGTTAAAAAAAAAACGGGGAAAAAATAGCTATTCCACACGGACGAAGTCGCGAGCACAGCTAGTAAATAAATATCAGACAACATCACATACATTGAATTGGATCAAAATCCCAATCCCAAAGTAAGTAGCTTGAGCACTTGTGTTATGGGTATCAGAATACGAAGGTACCACAAATACACTTAGGTGCAGCGCAGACGGCACACTTTTTGTGCGGTAGAGTCTGCGTCTGAGACATTTAAAAAGAGAGTCTAGGTCTGCCGACAGAATGATCGAAGATGTGCGTCGTGTTTGTGTGCGTTGAGTCTGTGAAGTATCCGCGACAGATTTTTGCGCGTCGCGTGGGTTACTGCATATAATCGCAAAAAAGTGCGTCACGGATAGTTTGTCGTCTGCGCTGCCCCTTGAATACACACACAAATGTTCATCACACAAATGTTTGTCCCGGGTGGGGATCGTCAACTCTAGGTTCAAATGCAGGGGTCGGGGGGTTTGTTATACTGATACATAAAACAAGTGCCTATACTACTTACTTTGGGATCAGAGCAATTTATGTGATGTTGTCTGATATTTATTTCATTTCTCGTGCATTGCTAAGAAGAATTCTCACGCCTGGTACAAAGGATCCCATATCAAAGGAGACACATGTGCCGGCAATGAGTTTCACATTTCAACGACCATCTCTTTGTCTACAGCGATTATTTATATACCATTTAACTAAATCCGATGAACACAAGACTCCGAATCAAGATTTAGTGCTCAAAGCAAAACCTAAAGGAATCCCCCATTGGGCGCAGCCGCGACGGCGACAGGGATCGTAAACATTTCCCGCGACGAGATGTGTCCGGCCCGGCGGCTTCTTTGTCGGCGTCCTTTGATCTCACTGCCAAGGCGGTGAGTTATTCCGGCTATTCGCGAATCAAATCTCCACGGTAATTGGTTATACGCGAACGGTAATACGGTATTCGGCTTGATCGTAATAATGCCGAAATTCGGTCAAGAGAGCTTTGGACCGGATTACGGTATAGGTCAAGGATTGCGTATATAAGTGCACCTTGTGTTCCTTCACTCTCCTAAGCCGATGGGACACGTCGGGATTAAGTTCAGGACTAAAAGTGTTTTAACTTCTACAACTTACCCTGTCGTTATCAAAGCAAACTTCCTGACTTCTTTGCTACTGAGACTGAGGTACTTCTATATTGGCCTATTGAGATATTTGAACTCCCAGTTCGTTTTCTGTCTTAAGATTGTATTTAAAGCCTAGATAGATAGCTGTGCTTAGATAGATACATATTCTTTATTGCACATTAAAATAGTTTTAGACACAAAGGGGGTTTTATTGCCTTAAGCGATTGCCTTCTATGATTCCAAGTAGGTACATGTGTAAAAGACGTGTATGTGATGTGAACAATCACTACATCATCATCAGCCCACATCAGTCCACTGCTGGACATAGGTCACTACATAGTATAAAACAAAGTCTCATTTCGTGTAAAGAGCTACGTTGTATACAGCATAGATCTATAAAACTACGAAACGGATATTGATGCGATTTTTTAAATAGATAAGAGTGATTCAAGAGGAAGGCTTTTATGTGTAAATACCCGAAGGACGGGTCGCTAGTAATATTAATAAACTTTTCTTTCTTTCTTCAGATAAAATACACGTGCTTCTACACACATATTAATTCATATACACAGTTAATTCGCTGGAACTGAAGTCACATAGCTTTTTAAAATGTAAGCCCTATCGCCGATATTTCATTTCATCCTCCATCGAACACGTAATTACGGGGACACAAAGAGATCTCATCATCTCTGCTCTTTCATTAAACTCGCAGAAAGGCTACATTAACTAAAATACATCGAACGAATGGGAAACCATATTTTGAAATGAAATAACGTCTTGAATGCGTAATTCAAATGTTGGTTCAATTGGGGGTAGGGTGTTGAAGGATTCTGGGATTTAGGTGATAATTGTTTTTTATAGTAGCACTATAATACGGATGATGACAAGGTATGAAAATGAAGAAAATAATTAGTCCGTCTCTTAGATAATAAAAAAATATAAGACCCGTATTTTTTGTTTTGTCGAAATAACAAGAAAATACTTAGATATAGCGCATTAAAGTTACGGAGTGGGGGCTAACTACGTCACGTTAGAGTATATTTTGTACTCTAACGTGACGTCATGTGACATTTAAAATCAATGTATCTTCGTAAGTTTTTGAACAAGAGGCAAAATAAAAAATACGTATCCAATATTTTTCATTAATCTATCTGATGGACATTAAATTATTTTTTAGTCATCATCCCAATTATTATTATGGTTTCGGAATTTAGACAAGGACCGCCCGATCGTGTCTCATATTTTCCAAAATTACTGCCGGCCAAAATTGTTAAATTTTCCAAAATAAACTCGTTTAACCCACAGAACCAATGTAATTTGACATTTCGGAGACCTTACGCTACACTAGCACCTCTGGTGGCGAATTCACCCGCGATGGCCCTTATTGTCATTAGGGGAGACCTATGTCCAGCAGTGGACGTTTTCAGGCTGATGATGATACAATATTTCATGAAATTTGGACTTAATGCTAGCAAATTATGTCTAGACATAATTTGCTAGCATTAAGTCCAAATTACGTGAAAATGTGTATCGATTGATTTATTATTATTTACTATTATTTTATTACATTTCTATCATGTCTTAAAAATAATAAAATTTTATATTTATTGCAGTAATAACACTGGAGTTAAATAAAATACGTTAAGTAGAAAATTAAATAGAGTAGGCGCAATATTTAGGTCTTATTGTCTGTTAAAAAACAACTAACTTATTAAATACAATTTACATGATAAATATAATACAAAAACACTTTTGTTAATAGCAATCAATCACACTAAGGCTTATCTTTCAAAATATAATTTGAATTATTTTTAAAATAGAAACAAACACCTGTCTCTCGCAATGAAAAGGGTCCAAAACTATATCTACTATAATAATAATAAATTCTATATTTCATTGTCACATGCGGTCACACAGGTTACTCAAATCTCTAAATCTTAGAATAACAAATAATAATCTATACCTACTGTCAATATAAGTAAGCAAGATCATCTTGCTTACTAACTAAACCGTTCATCATTATCATTAACCTGCAGACTTCCACACCTGAACATAGACCTCTCCTATGACAATTGTCATTTGAGGGGATCTGCCATAAGCACCAAGCTTGGCAGGCGGGTTGGTGACCGCAGTAGGTTTTATTTGTACCCATACCCGCGTATGGGACGAATATTTAGCGACATGACCATTCGGACCTTACTCGGTCAGACCTAGTTCCAAATATAACCATCGATCGCAACTTCCTACAGACTCCTGAGCCGTTAGGCAGAGATATGAAACCTTGTTTCGTATATCTCTGGCGGAATCATCAAACATGCATAGCAGCACAATAAATCGCATTAAGGCGGGAGGAGCGCGCTACTATGAATAAACGAGGGCCCTTAAATTCGCGTTCCAGGCACACTCGGTTGTGACGTGTGACACCTCGGAAATGTATCAAGGATAGAACGGGCTTGTGGGCGCTGTGCGCTGCTCAATCTTGCACTATGGTCTAAGATCGTAAATCATCATCATTCTCATGAGACATCCTTTGATGGATATAAGCCTGCTCAAAAGACAATTGTCATTTGAGCGATATGTCTTAGTTACGATTAGCAGGCAGGTTAGTAGCCGCCTAAAGATTTTAAGATGACCAGTTTGGTATTGAACGCTGCCTCTTGTGCCGCCTCAGTGGTTGCAAATTTGATCCCCGCACAGTACAAACAGTTGGGTCCATGAGCGTCTGTTTGTATTGGTAGCACCCAGCTGGGTGGGTTTGCTATATATAACATGTATTTATTTACAAAAAAAAAGTATTTAAGTAAGTTTATTAGTTGTCTTTTTTATATTAGCACGGCATAATGGCCACTCTTCGCCCGATGGAAAGCGAGACAGAAGCCCAAGTCGCTGCGACAACGGGCAGGTAACCGACCAGTCACCTGTCAGTTGCCACTGCCATGCCGGCCCATAAGATGCTTCTTTACGCCCCGTTTAAAGAATCCAATATCGAAAGAAGGAGGAAACACATGTACTGACAATGAATTCCACATTTTTACAACGAGGCAAAGATAGGAATTACCGAATTTTACTGTCTAGTACTTACCAAGCAAATTACAACTCCTAGATTTGAGTCAATTGTATGATGCGCAATAAAGAATATTTATCTATCTATCCGAAAATTAGAACCGAACGCTTGAAAAAATGATTGAAAATAATACGTGATTGCCGTTCTACCTAGATACAATCTGTGGGTGACACTACGCAATTATACAAAATGTGTCCTCCCGTAAATAAGGTGAGGTCGGAGGGTCCCGTCAAGACGCTTGTGGCGGTACATTGTTTAGGTAAGCGCCTACATTCGTTTGGATGTTATATGCGGATGAAGTTAAGATATTAGTCAGTTTAGCTGCACGAGTTGCGTCATTGTTTAAATACCCAGTATTAAAAATAAAATAACCCAATACATGCCTCGCTGGGCCACACATCACCATATCCTCAAACTACGCCGAATCTTGTGCTATGGGTAACTGATACACCCAGACCTATACAAACTGATATGTTCATGCACACAAATGTTTGTACTGTGCGGGGATCGAACCCACGAGCCTTGGCTCAGAAGGCAGAGGTCACTACCAAATGAGCCATCAAGCCAGTCAGCCTGGAGGCTGATTACGCAGTTACTTGTAACGTTTTAACATCTAGATACTGAACCAACACAAATGTTCAACACATGCAAATGTTTGCCTTAGACAGGATTCGAAAATTCGAAAGCACAAGCACCACTTTGGTTCAAAAGACTAGACCACACCGCATGAGTCAGCCAAACACAGCGCTATTGATCATCGAAAAGTCGCAACAAAAAAAAAACATTAACCCAACCATTCACACTAGGTACCACGCGTTCATTCGTGCATCACACAGCAATCATGCGATGAACAAATACTTACGCTTCAATATAATCCTACACGTTGGCCGCTGTAATTAGCTAAACATGATCGCTTCTGCTGAAAGATATAATTAACGATTTCATGTTACGTGTGTTAGTTGCGGTTTGTTCTGATAAATTAACTGTTTGACATAATATAACGCTTCCTGTAATTAAATGTTTATCTGTGAATCACGTGCTGAATTGTTGGTGTGCAATTTGGAAATACACACACATTGATTAATATTCACCTAATCATTATTATTAATAATATTCTCTTGAATTTCAGCTCCGTCGGCTAACTCAATGAAACAGGTCAAGTACGCAGGACATATTAAGTACACAGGTATGTGTGAAAACACAGGGTCCCTTCAAACTCAAAATCTGATTTGACGAGAGATACACCACAGGAGATATCAGGCATTCAGAAGATCAAGTCGTAAGATTACCGTTGGGACAAAAAAGTTTTTGGAGAACTTTTTTGCCCCAACAGTAATCTATTCTTTATGATAATATGCTCTACATACACACTAGCCAATTAGCTTGCTAATTGATAAAAAGTCCAAGCTATGTACATTGGTAATTGACTGTGTATGGCACAAACAAATAAGCATCAGTAAATAACCACGAAATCATACTAACTACCCTTTCACAATGTTCCTATTACCAATCTATCCGCGTCATAAAACATGAACACTTTGAAAATTGCCCATTTCCTAAATTTTCTCGACCGCAGTCAGTTGTAAATGTAATTTATTGTCAATAAATATTTCCTATTTGCTCAAGCTTTGAAGATAAAACCCGAGGAGATAGAAAAAAAGAATAAATCATCAAAACGCCGAAGTGTACCGAAATATTTCCGGGTTCTAGGAAATAACGATGTTAGAATAACATAGATGAAAATGTCGATATGTAAGCATTGCTATCATTGAATTGGAGCTGTGTTTTGAATACTGTACCAAGAAATTGGCTAAAGCCTTTTCGCACGCAATCGTTCTTTATTTTTCTTAAAAAAAAGGATTATCTTAAGATTTTTATATACCTATACAGATAAGATACGCCAACCTCTAACCTTCAGTTAAAATTACTTCGTAAAGTTTAAAAAAAAAGTTTACACTTTAAACTTTGATAGAAACAGATAAGTTGCTCTCTACCAATGTCGATGTCCTATGATCGCTACGACATGTCCGTCTTTAAAAATGGTTACAGGACTCTTTCTTTAACTTTGACTTAACATCAGACAAACCTCTTGCTCGTCTGTCACCAACAACAATAAGCAAAGATCTTTCTTGTTATAACGATATCTCTCTAGCGTAGTTACCGAATTGACCTTACGTGAGACACAAGAATGCCTATAGTATAGGATCCCGATATACAACGACCATTACCGAAGTGTTTATTTGATGAAACGTATATTTAATTAAATATGTCAATAAATATATTGCACATGGGTTGCCTATCAAATTCTAGTCTAGAGAATGATTTGCTGAATGTGGGAAGCATTGTTAAACATTTCACCGTTAAATAAATTCTTTACCAATCGAAAGTGTGAAAAGCCCATAGAATATGCAAACGTTAGGTTGCCTATTCTTTTCCTACCGGTCACAACTCTCGCGTAGCCAGGCATAAACAGGTAAATCGATACCACAGCTCGATACTAGCATTTGCACTAATCTGATTAATTCAATTGATTGAATCAAAAGTTGATTGATCAAAAGCCCTTCCAGCAAATCATACCCTGGACTATTTGACAGGCAATCCATATGCATTATATTTATTGACATATTTAATCAGTACATAGTATTACAAAGTCGTTTTTTCTGACCGTAAATCCCTGTGTGAGCTTAAATTTTTAAAACTACGCAACGGATTTTGATGCGTTTTTTTAATAGATAGCGTCGCTAGAATAAAACAAAGTCGCGTTTTTTGTCCTGTCTCTATGTATAAAACTATGCAACGGATTTTGATGTGATTTTTTTAAAATACCTACTAATATTATAAATGGGAAAGTTTGTTTGGCCGGATGGATGGATGTTTGTTACTCTTTCACACAAAAACGGATTTTAATGAAACTTCACAGTAATACAGCTTATACATTGGATTAACACATAGGCTATGTTTTATACGAATATTCAAGCGGGCAGCAGCTTGTATTAGATAAGGATTTATGAGGACGGTTTATGTTTATAATTATAATATTTGCATATAGTATTACACCTGTGCGAAGCCGTAGCGGGCCGCTAGTAAATATAAAATAAGTTTCATCAAATAAACATCTCGTTGAAGGTAGTTGTATATTGGGATCTTAGACTACTATAAATATGTCGGCCAGACAATTCAACCAGTTGTAAATAAAACCGGTCAGGCACGATTCATAACACCTTTGACAGCCACCGATTTGTAAACGGCAGGAAACCGAAGGGGAAAATGGCGACTACCGAATTTCATTCTGAATAAACGTTTTCGACGATAACAATAATTTGACTTCGTAAACACTTTCCAAATAAATAGGTCTGATAATTTTCATCTAAGCGATATTTAATCAACTGGAGAGTTATTACGATGAAAATAACATCTTATGTTCATTACCAATGTAAAATCTTATTTAAAGATCTTAAATCTTACTAAAGGACATTCAAAAGAGGATCTTTGTGAGAGGAGGTACATGACAGTTTGGTGCTAGACCGACGAGGAAGTCAAACAAAAACGAAAAAAAGCATTTGCGTGTGGTCTGATTGTAATGGTCTCGGTATTTGGTATACATATATATATATGTATTTACATATTTACAAAAAAAAGTATCTAAGTAAGTTTATCAGTTTTCTAGTATCCATAGTACAAAATTCGACTAAGTTAGGGAGTAGATGGCGCTGTGTGGCGTAGAGTAGCATGTCTTGGGATATTTATTATTTACATCAGTAAATCTATAGCAGCGTTGGAGTTGAGTTTACACATTTTTTATGTAACAAAAGGTACACGACCCGTTCGTTCCATTACACTCAAAAAATCACACAGACGACATCGTATATCGTGTCCATTTAGGACAAATTGTTTCATGAAACGCAACGGCCCATTTGAAAACGACTTACTCTTGTTAACAACACGACAAAAAACGTTTCGATTACATACACCTGAAGTATGATATTAATTTAGATGAACGCTAAAAGCATTCGATGTTCACCGCTGCGAACGTTTTTTGTAGAAATGGAATTTGATTAAAACCAGTGTTACTTTCTACGTACAATGACTTGTAATATACCCTGTCATAACAATGCGTTTTATTTATGAAATCGGAAAATTGCGTGTTTGTATGAAGCTTCGCTTACCTACTATGTTCTAGCTATGTTAAGTATTCGTAAAAAAAAGTAATATATTTTAATCACGACGTAACAAATGTCAAGTAATAACAATAAAAATTATAGTAATTTGCGTGCAAGCACGACCACACCACCAATGTCCGTATCGAAGGCCCGACATTGGAAACGTTGGTTCAATGCATCCTTATCATATTCTTTCATAACACTACAATGTTAACAAAGTTTCCGAATGATGACGGAAAACAATAAAAATCACTGCCCCATTTTTTCGCTGCGTTGTAAGGGCTATGGGACTTCTTGATCACTAAACCAGGTAATTAAAACTTCTCAGCCGGTGTTAGGACTTACGCAACTATGCTATTGCTATTTGGTGGTCGCCAGCCAGGCGAATATAGTTACACTAGCTGTGCTCGCGACTTCGTACGCGTGGGATAGTTATTTTTTTTCCTACCTACTTACTACTACGTTACTTTTTTTTATGAGTTATACTTAGGAATGAAAAATTTTGATTTAAGTCAAGTGAAGACTTTGCAAGCAAATCAATCAAGCAAATCACTTACCAAATCACCTGCCCTATTAGCCATTTTCCATTATTTCTTCGCTCCTAATAGTTGCAGCGTGATGTTATATAGCCTAAAGCCTTCCTCGATAAATGGTCTATTCAACACAAAAAGAATTTTTCAATTCGGACCAGTAGTTCCTGAGATTAGCGCGTTCAAACAAACAAACAAACAAACTATTCAGTAGGGTGGTCCTTATTTTTCGACTTTTGAATTATCCCCGGGGCACTTTCTCATTCGATTATATACCTCTAAATATGAAATAAACTTTTATTTTTTTTTATTTGGTCTAGATTTAGATGTCGCTACCAGCTGTCAAAATTTTTAATTTTTTGGAATGAGGACACTGATTTTATTGCTGCCAAAAATATCGTTCATTCTTTGCGAGTAGTGAACGACATAGCTGAGCGCGGTGTTGCATTAATGGAGTAATATAATAAATTAATTACATCCAATGAAGAACAAAAGCAATATTTGCTTTTGTTGGTAAAAGAGTATAGGAAAAAGTACCCTAATACTAACAAGTTAACTCTTATATCTTAAAAATAATTAATTCAAATATGTACAAAATATCTTAGTTCATAGCTACAACAATCATTTTGTAATATTTTTATTTCTTGGCTATAAAAATAAATGAATCTAACCAATACAGATTTTGTGTTTTTACTTAAAATTCAAACCTTGGTAGCGACCCCTAAATGTCTTTAAAAAAAAATAAAAAAAATAATGAAAGATTTTCTTATGGTATATATTCAAATTACGTAGTGCCCCGCACAAAAAATAAAAAAAAAATTTTTTCGTAGGAATAAGGACCACCCTACTATTCAGCTTTATAATATTAGTTAAGATTGTAGTAGAAGCTTAATTGTTTTTACAATTACTGGGTAACGAACATTTTTTACGATGATTTCTCTGCGTCAGAGGGCAGGGGAACGCTGAAAACCAGCGCTTCCGGTGAGGCGCTCTGCCTATGTACTTCGTATAACTAAGAATACACTAAATATATTTAGAAACACGGTATTTTTTTTCCTTTTGATGTATACTAAGAACTAATGCATAACTAGTTTAAATGTAACAATTGTCATTAGGAGGCTCAGTGAGCTAAGTTAATCGGTTAACGGGCCAGAGACCAAAGGGGGATTAGGGAAATTAGGAAATGGGACGCAAGAATGACGCCAACTCAGATCTGATCGGATGAGCAGACTAGATAATTGTCTGCGTTGTCACATTGATGGGGTGCTGATTATATGTGCGGAATTAATACAAGCATGACCTCAGGGGAGATGCGTTGGAAAGACGATGTGAAGAAGATCGTCGGCTCGAAATGGATGCAGGGAGCGCAGGATCGTGTGGACAGGTTGAAGATGGCCTACACCAAGAATATGGTCGATTATTTTTTAAAAAAAAATTAAACCGACTTCAAAAAAAACACAAACGACCAAAACTAAAAAGCGATAAATAACGTAAGTAATTCTATCCTTAATACATATTATGTGTATAACTATAATTATTTAAATATTACAATTATCACTTATTTTTGGAGTCGGTGCCAGCCTCTAGGTACCTAACGTAGACTGTTGTTGTATGACGCGCGCGGCCGGCACATCCACACGACAATATACATTTACATTATTTGTTGGCTGGCACCGACTTCAAAAATAAGTGATAATTGTAATATTTAAATAATTATAGTTATACACATAATATGTATTAAGGATAGAATTACTTACGTTATTTATCGCTTTTTAGTTTTGGTCGTTTGTGTTTTTTTTGAAGTCGGTTTAATTTTTTTTTAAAAAATAATTTTATTTCTCGATTTTTAGTTGCGTTAATGTGCTGTGAACTTGAATAAAGGCTAATTAATGTCCTTAAGAGATTTACTTAGGAATGAAAAAAATTGATTTAAGTCAACTGAAGACTTTGCAATCTAGAATCAAGCAAATCACTTACCAAATCACCTGCCCTATTAGCCCTGCATAAGTACATACTACTACCTAGTTTCTGGCAGAACCAATGGCAGTACTGTTCCCTAACTCCTAACCGTTAAGGAGTTCTGTGGCTTCATCATCAGCACCAGGTGTTGACGCCCGGAAGCATATACCTGAGTAAAATATGATTACGTAACAAAATCACCATATGGGCATACAATTTTCGGTTGTTGCTCTCAATTTCTCTAGGATCCCATCATCAGATCCTGACTTGGTGATAATGGGACCACCTCGGAAGTGTCCTCTGTCGAACAAAAGAAAAATTTTTGAAATCCATCCATAATTGACGAAAATATCGGTGAACAAACATAAAAAAAAAAATAAAAAAAAATATTATACATACAGACGAATTGAGAACCTCCTCCTTTTTTCGAAGTCGGTTAAAAAAGGCTAGAGAAGAAATGCAAGCAACGTTACTGTGGGTTTGTTTAGTATAATATAAAGTATTTCTTTAAAAAAACGAGTTTATTCCGGATAATTCAATAATTTTATGCTTATTTTGCCATAACTGACATAAAATCATAACGTTCTGTTCAATAAATATCGGTGTTTTAAAAGCGGAGCTGAGTAAAAGTCTGAAGAGCTGAGAGAGAAATTATTTCTTACCGCTTGAATTTTCATGTCTTTTTCTTGGCTAATTTACAGATTAGTTTATTTATCGTTTGGAAACAGTTTTATCTTTAGGAAACTTATGACCAGGGTGCCAAAGGGGGTATTTTTCCCAACAAAAATGATCACGTCCGTATAATAAACTTTAACAACTATGCCTAAGGACCTCACTCTACAGTGGCGTCACTGGGCTCACTGGTGAGCACAAAAGTCTGTATTAAAGAGAGTAGAGCATAAATAGAACGCCACTATCCCCTTTAGATAATGGATGTCGTCTATACACGGTAAACGTAGCAAGATACCGGGCAATATTTTGAATATTCCCGGCAATATTGCATTCCTCGCATGGCGGGAAGCCAGCCGCAAATTATTGGCTTCAAACCTGGATGTCGATATCCGACATTCCGGGAATAACCCCAGGTAGGTACGGGTTTACGCAAATTATCGGGAGGGCACGGGAGTGTGCCAAGAACCGCTCGGCTGGTTGGGATAAGATGTGCTTCAATTACGTTTATGCAGTTGAGTTTTCCAGTGAAACTGCAATTTTAAGAGAGGTAGGGCATAGCGAATCTTCGCTCGAATTGAGCCGCCCGTCCGGGGAAGGACCCTCCACCCTATAGAATATCGCAGCCAAATGACCTCTGGGTCGTGTTTCTGCCGGTGAGTAGGGTTTCCGGACCTCGTGGGGGGGTTAAGGTTGGGCGGTGGCATGGCGGTGGCAACTGACAGGTAACTGACCAGTTACTTGCCAGTTGTCACAGCGACTTGGGCTTCTCTTTCGCTTTCTATCAGGCGTAGGGAAGCAATTATGTCGAGCCACTATAAAAAAAATTGAACTTTTTTGAAATTTATCTATGTTTTATACTTTTTTAACTGACTTCTCAATTCGACTGATTTTTTTTATTATTATTGATGTACTTGGAATAAAATAATGGATTAAATTTATGATAGGTTGAACAAATATTGTACTACGAGTATTACAAATTTGTTAAATTATGAATCTTAGTAATTCTGAACTTTATCAAATATTGTTTTTGGGAAAGATATTGTTTTTAAGCCGTTAAGCTTTAACATGAACACAATATATAATAGTGGATATAACTAAACTCTAATAGGCTAGCGAACTAGTTTAAATATTTACCCAATCCTAAAAGACTTAAAGTTCCCAACAGTCTAAGCGGCTTAAGCAAAAATTTTAATCAATTTCCATCACAAAACTAGCACTGAACGAATAAATTGGAACTAGTCGTATCCTGAGGGTAGTTTTCAAAACGCCAATAATCCCGGGTGAAGTTTCCGTTGAATAAGCGAATGAATTGATATTAAAGAATTGTTGGGTTACGGTATGAGTTATAAGCGGAGATAAGTTAGGCTTTTCTCTGGATACAGCGTCAGCTCAATAAGAGGGCAATTCATAAATTCTGTCATATGTCTAGCGGAGGGGATCTTCGAAAATTATATGTTTTTTTTTCTAAATGATTACGATGTTAATCAAGGTGGGAGTGTCGTCACCGGACTGCTGGCAATCGGAAGGCTCTCACCTCTAGAAACATATAAGCGCGGGAGGGTATCCTGCAGAAGGAGCTAACAGCACCCGGGAAGAAGAAGACCTAGAGAAGAAGCCCGCACGATGAATAATATCGAAGCCCGCACGTGAGGACTCCGAGAGAAGACCTCGCAAGACCCGTAGTAGTATATTATATGAGCAACACACCTACGAGCCCCCCCCTAGTGGGGTTTGAGCCTCGGCTTATGACATTTCTGGGAGGGTCCTCACTAGGCTTGCCAACTTTTTTTACAAGAAATAAAGTATATTGAGGTCTAAGAAAACAAATTAAACAGTATTTTAGAAAAATGAACAGTATTTTATTTATTTAATAATATTAATTTTATTTACGGGGGATTAAGGGAGCGACCTATCAACTTTTCGCTCCAAGCCAACCTCACCTGCCCGTGGTGCGTCCTGCCGAATAGCGAGGAGGCGACCGAAGGCGGTATAACCACCACAATTGAAGGCGTAGCTAAGTACCACAGACCGATGACGGGCAGCAGCGTCACCGGAGCGAGAGGCTACGCCCTGCGATCGCCAACCCGTCTGCCCAGCGTGGCGATTATGGGCAACTCCTCATCATGAGCGTGCGTCTAAGTCTCACACGTATAGTGTAACATCTTTGATGCTGAAAACAGTATATTTTATACTTTTTTTTTGTTCAACAGTAAAAAGTATTTTGTAGGGAAAAACAGTATAATACTGTTTTTAACAGTATAGTTGGCAACCCTAGTCCTCACAGACGATGTTTTGAGGATAAGGAATCAAGAAGCTGTGACGTGGAGGGATGGTAAAAAGGCATGAAAATCTTGTAACGTCGTTTGTGGACGGTCTTTAACAAGAAAACGTAGGACAACGAAAACCGCTCTGCGTCTTCCTAAAGGAGGCTTTAGTTCCGGCATGTCAGTATTTTGTTAATAAATCATTTTTTTATAGTAGCCCAGCATAGCGACATCGTGTCAACGACGATTGACAAGTGATTGACTTGGTTAGTTAAGCGTTGTCTGAGCACCTTGGGCCTCTATTTCGCTTACGATTGAAAGCCACTACGCAGTGCTACTAAACAAAAAAACCTTCTTTTTTAATTTAACGCCTTATGCGACACAGTGGCGGTCAATTTTAAACTTAAGGCATTAACATAAATCCAACAGTTTTAATTTTCCGCTCTGTTCTCCAGTTAATTTCCACAGCTCAGGTAACCCCAGACTTAACTTTCTCCAGTCTTGCCTTTTCAATCCTAGTTATTAAATTTAAACGGAAATCGATGCTGTTGAACTCTGTGAACTTAATGATGAATAACCAATTACTATTTTTGTAGCTGTTTATGAAAAACTAGCCGAACCGCCCTCGCTTCGCTTCGGGTATTTTAGATAAGCGCTAATTAATACGTATTTATAATTCAGTAGCAATAAAAGTACGATTTCTTATTAATCATTCATTTACATAACAGTTTAGGTTGCTATGGTAACGTTTTCAATACACGTCAGTTTGAAAGATTGCTTTTTGGTAATTTTTTTACACCTTGGGTTACATTATTAAACTTTTAGCACAGATCCCTAACGTTTTTATAAATATAATATACCCTATGTTCACCGGGGATAGTGTAGCTTTCCAACAGTGAAAGAATTATTCAAATCGGTCCAGTAGTTTCGGAGCCTATTCATTTCAAACAAACAATCAAACCTTTCCTCTTTATAATATTAGTTTAGATATCATACGAACGAATCGCAGGCAATAATTAGCATAATAAAACTACGTTAATTGTTATCGTATCTTGTTTAAACCAAATATTCAACTAAAAATTTAACGGAACACGGCAAACAATAAATTAATTTCGGGCCCTTCCAATTAGATATTGTACACGACGAAACAAGTGTAGGTTGCCCCCACCCCGCAAAAAATGGTAATTTAGGACCGAGGGCAGATAAGACAGGGGACAAGAGGGATAATTAAAAACCACTCGACATTGATCGATGGTTCGCAGTGGAAATGTTTGTCTAATGGAAATAGTTCTAGTGGAAAATGGAAGCGAGTGGTGATTTTCTTTTATAAAAAGAAAACTAGTTTGTCTCACTTTTTTTATAGTAGCGCGGCATAATGGCTTCCCTTCGCCTGATGGAAAGCAAAAGAGAAGCCCAAGTCGCTGTGATAACGGGCAAGTAACTGGTTAGTCACCTGTCAGTTGCCACCGTCATGCCGGCCCAACCCCAACCCCCCACGAGCTCAGGAAACCCTACTCACCGGCAGGAACATGACCCGGTCATTTCACTGCGTTATTCTATAGGATGGAGGTCCTTACCCGGACGGGCGGCTCAATTCGAACGAAGATGCGCTATGCACTACCTCTCTTCTCTCTAAAGGCTTGAAGACCAAAAATATCGGGTATCGAAGGTTTCGTAGCATGATGTACGATGACTTACAATTTACAATGCAATGGAAAGAGAAAACTTCACAACACATCAGAGATCTTTCTGATGTGATGTGATTTTGTAATTAGGGATGTGTTTTTGATTGGATCAATAAAAAAAAACAAATCGAATCGAAAAAGAAATACGTCCGATAAAGTTATTTAAATCTGGAATTGAAATCCGCTCGTACGTTAAACAAATGACCAACTATTTTCGAAACAAAAGCTACCTATAAAACATTTCTGAATTTGGAATTCTACAAAATGTTATTTACAATTCCTCGTCATCTGACTAGGAGCATTATTGAAAGCCAATAATAGAGGGAATTGCTCCATTTCTGTAGCTGGAAATTACCAAAGTAATTCCCATTCGAAATATATAAAGCATTAAACTGCTTCCATGGATTCCTAGAGGATTTTACTTTTATCTGAACGGATGAAATATAATTTTCATTCGCAAAATAAAGCTAATGAACAAACAATACGAATCGCAATCGAGCTTTATTTAAAAAGGCCTTTTTGTATTTACATGTACGGATAAGGAATATCTGAAATGTAGGAATTTGTATTTTTAGGGGAAAATGCTAATATTTAATTTGATCAGACGACCGTTACTTGAACATTGTGATTTTTTTATGACAGACCGAGACCAGATTACCCGCGCGGCGTGGTAACGTGTGGTCGTGTGCGGAGCAATCGCTTACTTACTATTTATCTTCTCATAATTAAATAAATTAGCTTCACTACCAAAATGCCATTAACTAAGTGTTCTCACTGTAAAAAAAACATAACGAAGAAAGCCCCGGGTTTGGAATGCAGCAGGTGTAATAAGATCGTACATGCAGATCCTCCGTGTTCAAAATTGTCAAACAAACAGCTGAATACTCTACGAAATGCTACTGGCATGGAATGGAGCTGTGAAGAGTGTCTAATGAACCTGTCTCGAAGATCCTCGTTCATCATACCCAAAGAAGACGCAGACGACGACTCAAATACTGGTCACATCATAGGTACACCGATGCTAGATACCAAAAAGCTCGTTCAGGACATAAGCAGGGATTTGAGAAAAACTTTTCGCGAGGAAATCGCAAGCCTAGAAACATCTCTAGAGTTTCTTAGCGAACAAATAAATACAATGGAAAGGTCTATAAAAAATCAAGACGGAAAAATTAAGGACCTCGAACACAAAAATCGGGACCTGAGCAACCAAAATAAGAACCTACAACTCCGAGTAGCAGTTCTGGAACAAAATATGCAACAACTTGAACAAAAATCACTCTCTGAAACATTAGAAATTGCCGGCCTACCAGATCTTCCTACACAAGAACTTCACAAGACCCTAGATTCAGTAGCTGCAAAACTGGAGGTAGATAAAAACGACGTTAAAGTGTCGCGCCGCATACCAGGAAACAAAGAAAAATCTGGATTTATCCTCGTGCAAATGAAGTCTCAAGGCGCAAGGGATCGTTGGATAACAGCCAGCAAAGAAAAACGCATCACAGCAGGTGCTGTCCTACCCGACATTCAAAAAGACAAAGCCGACAATCGCGTAGGTATTCATCAGAGAAGCCCTATCCAAACCAATGAAAACCCTGCTATATCAATCCAAACTGCAGTTACGAGGTTCATTCCAGTTCGTATGGTTTAAGGATGGGAAGGTATGTGCAAGAAAAAACTCAGAGAGTAAAATCTATTACATTAGGTCTCTTCAAGACATTGCATTTGCCCTAGAACAAGTTTAGTACTATCTTACCACTTTTGTTTTTTTTTTTTTTCATTTCACTCTCTATTGTTAAAAAAAAAAAGTAGCTCGTTAGTGTATAATATCTGTATTAAATAATATGGCTACTTCACAAATCAAAGAAATATTCGATTGTACTAGTGTAGGTAGTTTTTTTGGACAGTTGCCTAGTCATAAAAATGTAACTTTCACATGTTTGCACATCAATATTAGATCAATGATAAAAAATCATTCTAAATTACTACAAGTCATTCACAGTTCTCCCCTTCCACTAGATATGATTGTTATAACTGAAGCTGGAATAAATAGTACTATTGCCCAATTATATAATATACCTAGCTATAAAATGCACACACAATTACGACAAAATAAAAAAGGCGGTGGTATTATCATCTACACAAAAGAATACTTAAAATTTACTCCAATTCAATTCAAAAGCTTCACTTTTGAAAACCTTTTCGGTTCACTAAAACTCGGAACTGGGCAAGAAATAGTTGTTTGTGCAATTTATAGACCTCCTTCCACTAATAAAAATGTATTCATTCGGGAGCTACGTAGGTGCATTCCTCGCTTCGAATTAAAACGGAACTTGCTAGTTATAGGTGATATGAACATTGATTTAAAAACCGTATCTTCATACAAGGACTCATATTTGAGAGCACTGAGCGACTGCGGTCTAATGTGTGGAGTAACACAATACACAAGAATCGAACGTAAGTTAGATACTGTCACAAAATCTTGTATCGACCACATATTTGCCCGCTTCCCCACATTAGATCCGTACTCGGCAGCGGTCGATCTGGCACTAGCCGATCACTGCGCGACTGTGTTCGCGTGCGTGAGCGGCGGAACACAAGAGTGTATACGGGGTGTACCAGTACGGAGACAAATAATTAATTACGAAAACTTTTTCGACGAACTTGATAAAATTGATTGGAACCGAACGGAGCTTATGAACGATCCCAATGAAATTCTTAACTTTATTTACGACTCATTCAACCATGCAAGGAGCTTGTCAGAATCAAATACTACCTTTAAAAAACGTTACAAGCCCTTTAATGTTCCATGGATAGATAAAAATATTGTGCGACTGTGTGACAAACGTGATAAACTTTTTAGTCTATGGAGGAAGAATCCTACTGATCTCAGGTTAAGGCTCGAATATAATAAACTACGCAACAAAGTGCATACAGTTCTGGAACACCGTAGGAACACATACTACATTAATTATATTAATGATAACTTTACGAACACAAAAAAAGTTTATCAAATAATTAACCAAATGCTTGGCCGAGTGGTATCATCCATCGATGACATAATAATTAAGGCCTTTGCTGCACAAGCACCAACAGCTAAGACAGTTGCCGATAACTTTGCTTTTGGGTTTGATGATGCTGTTAAGGGTATAATACCTAGGTGTAAAACTAAATTGATGGACGATAATGCCTATTCCAAGTCGATGAATACTAGTATATATTTTCAGAAAGCAACTGGTCAAAAAATACATAAAATTATAGGAAAACTTAACCCAAATAAGGCGCCAGGCATTGACAATATCAAAGTATCCGACGTAAAAATGATAGGCAAGAATTTTTCTTCTGCGCTTGCTAATCTTATAAACAATAGTGTTAAGCAAGGGGTGTATCCAGATAAACTAAAAAGAGGTTGTGTCCGTCCTATTTATAAAAAGGGGAAACGTGATGATTATAACAACTACCGTCCAGTGACTTTACTATCAACTATTGACAAAATAGTTGAGAAGTATATATGCGAACAAATACACAGTTTTTACAAACACAATAATGTACTTTACCAAAACCAGTTTGGCTTTCAGCGAGGCAGAGGCACAACTGATCTCCTTTCAAATTTTACTGATGAAGTTAACCATTGCTTGAATGAAAAGTACCATGTGCTGGTTCTGTTTATAGATTTTTCACGCGCGTTTGATACCCTTGACCATACGAAACTAATAAACAAGCTAGATGATTGTGGTGTACGGGGACCATTACTGAAATGGTGTGAGAGTTATTTTAAGGACCGGAGTTTCGTAGTCAAAATTGGCAATACTTACAGTGATACAGTACCTGCTTCTCAAGGCACGGCACAAGGGTCAGTGTTGGGCCCATTACACTTTTTATCTTACGTAAATGATATGAGTGGCTGCATCAACCATTGCACGTGTTACCAGTTTGCTGATGATACCTGCTTGGTAATTGGTAGGAAGGATCTAATGGAAGCAAATGAATTACTGCAATCGGATTTCGAAAACCTTACCAGGTGGTGCCATGATGCAGGTCTGGTTTTAAACGTCAGCAAAACCAAACTATTGCATATTAAATCACCATACACAAAACACATCGCAGATCCTATCATTGTAGCTCACAATCATGATTGCTTACATACTAAGAATCTTACCTCTTGCAAGTGTCCTAAAGTTGAACTTGTTGCGTCCCATACATATCTCGGGCTAATTATAGACAGAAAATTCAACTGGGGGCCACATATCGACCATGTATGTAATAAATTAAGACAGTTTTTGGCAAATATGATAATATTAAAAGATCGCATACCATACAAAGTAAAAATAATGCTGTATAACTCTCTTGCAGATTCTTATGTGCAATATGGGCTTAGTAGTTATGGTCGTACGTATACTAGTTATTTAGATAGCATTCGGAAGTTACAAACAGCATTATTAAAAACAATTGTATCGAAAGAAATTAAAGAACAGTTTCGAGATAACCAGATTGGTCTCTTCAAACACTGCAAGGTACTACCCGTTCATGTCCAGTTTGAATTTAGCCTACTAAAAGAAAAATTTTTCAATTCTGATGCATTGCTCAAAAGGATAGAACACCCTGTATATACTCGGGCCGTAGCTCGCGAGCGCTTATGCACATCGGGAGCCAACAACACGTATGGAGAGAGAACTACCCGTTATTTACTGCCGCGTCTTATTAATAACATACCCGCTGAAATAAAAGACAACTTAACCGAAACCAATATTAAAATTAAGCTTAAGTCTTTTTTCCTTACGAGGATGGGATTGCACCTACGATAATTATTTCAGTCGTTGGCACTTAAATGTACCTTTTTTAAGTTTTATAATGTGTCTTTTACTAATATGTATTAAGCATTGCAGACAAACCTCTGTGGTTTTTGCCAATGTCCTTAATTTTAAACTTTCATGTGTAACATTCTGTAAAATGATAAATAAATTAAAAAAAAAAAAAAAAAAAAAGATATTTTTTATTGCACCCCGCAAACGAAGCTGAAGGTTACCTGTTATCAAAGTGATCACTTCAGCCCATAGACACCGCTACACCAGAGGAAAGTTTTTAGGTTACTTAGGCAAACATCTGTACGGTTTCCAGATTTAGAATAGGACCTAACCATCTCATACCGTGAGTGCCATAGAATACGACGAAGGGAATATCAGGAAATGTTCAGCAAGGATAAGGGTCCAAACAAACCCGCCTACCAAATATGGTGATTAAGGCAAATCCCCCCAAAAGACCATTGACATTGGGGGAGTCTTATGTCCAGCAGTGGACGTTTATATGTCTCATAGTATACATAATACAAACCTTAGTCTTAGACCAGGTGGCTGTGAATTGTTTGGCGCAATTATTTATTTTCTGTTTGACGTTTACTCCTACACTACAACATAGTTCTATGCGTCACCATAGGCGATCATCAGCCTATTGCAGACCACTGCTGGACATAGGCCTCTCCAGTTGTTCGCCACTTTGAGCAAAACCTTGGAGGCTTTATCCATAATCGCTACGCTGAGCAGACGGATTGGCGATCGCAGGGCGTAGCTCTTCGCTCCGGTGACGCTGCTGCCCGTCATCGGCCTGTAGTATTCAGCTACGCCTTCAATAGCGATGGCTATACCGCCACCAGTCGGTTGCCAGTCTCGTTCGTTATTCAGCAGGATGCACCACGGGCAGGTGAGGGTGGCTCGGAGTGAAAAGATGGGTCGCTTTCTTACATTACAGTAAAATTGTAAGGCGCATACATTTATTTATTTTAACGTCTACTCTTCCACTACAACCTAGTTCTATTCTATACTATAGTTAGATCTCTAGAATTCCATTTAATTGCTTGCCAAGTTTATATTGTGTATGTTGTTTCAAGTACATATTTGTATAATTATATTTATGTTAATATACTTGTGTATATATGTATATATTTATTTATTTAATATTTATGGTACATTATAATATTTATGTAGTATATTTTTATTTTATTTTTTTATGTATAATGTATTTATTTATTATATTAGTTTATTTTTATATATTAGGTAGGTACTATCATCTTCCATTGTGTTTCTCTTTGAACACTCACCGCACATAAATCTGCTCTCTGCATGACCTAAAGGTTAACTGGTAGAGAATGCTCCTAGCATTAAGTTCGCCTTTTGTACCATTTTGTGCAATAAAGTTTAAATAAATAAATAAATATACCAAAGTGTCATTTTGATGTGGATTATAGTACCCCCAAGAACCCTTGGGATAGGAGCAAATAGTGCCGCGTCATCAAATGTATTAGATCGAGGAAACGGCGAGCTCTCGGATGCTCTGTCAGCCTTTTACAAGTGTGTAGAGTATAGAACTACTTGACTGTACTCGTAATATTGTATAATACGTGTAGTCAAAGGCAATAATAAGTATACACTTTAGAAGCTTGTCGCAATAATAAATGACATCATCATCATCAGCCTATTACAGTCCACTGCTGGACATAGGCCTCTCCAGTTGTTCGCCACTTAGAGCAAACATCTGGAGGATATAATCGCCACCCTGGGCAGGCAGGTTGGCGATCGCAGGCCGTAGCTTCTTGCTCCGGTGACGCTGCTGCCGGTCACCGATCTTTAGTATTTAGCTACGCCTTCAATTGTGATGGTTATACCGCCACCAGTCGGTCGCCAGCGCTTCGTCCGTTATTAGGCAGGATGCACCATGGGCAGGTGAAGTTGGCTTGGAGCGAAAAGATGGATCGCTCCCTTACATCCCAATGACATGTCAACATTATATTAACATGAAACGGGAAAAAATTATAGGTTTAATGTGGCAAAGTTTTATTGTATCATATGGGTCCTTTTATTCGCCACTTACGACATGCACGGATACTTCGGTAATAGCTCCATACCGCTGGGCGATATCTGATGACCTGCGATAACGGCGTACTTATCAGACTGATTGATATACATTGCCACTCTTGCACTACGAGTAGACACGAACCTGAAGTATTCTAACCTCAATGCATACCGTATAGACGTGACGCACCGTGTGGTTCGGCTCTTCATCATCATTATCGGCCAATCCATCATCGCAGTCCAATGCTGGATATAGGCCTCTCCAGTTGCCACTTTGGGCAAACCCGTCCTGGAGGCTGGGTAACCATTATCGCCACGCTGGGCAGCGGGTCGGCGATAGCAGTCCTAGGCTTTTAGTCCATTAGTAACCCAATACCCACTAGTAAGTCATCTGTACGCGCCCTAAGACAGACCTTGACATTGCATTAAGGCAAACACCGCGCCTACAAACAGGCGCGACCGTTCGATACCAGTCCGTGACTAACGCAATTTGAATACTGAAGTACGTATGACAGTATAAACGGCCTATTTGACAACAAGAAAATGGTTTAAGCGGTTGTCTACGGGATTTATGAAACTTGAGAGATGATTAAAGAGTCTTGATCCTTTTTCCTTGACGCATACACCAGGGCCCTAGGGTACGGGACACTTGGGATATGTGGAACTCACTGTTAAAATACGGAGAAGGTACTCGCTTTAAAAAAAAACAGAGAATGGCCACTAAATCTGACGGTGGTCTACTACGAACTTAAAATTTGGCCACACTGCAGTTTTTTCCCTTCAAGCGGCAAACCGCGAAACCGCCCGAGATGAGAACAGTACGGGTTAAAGGATATATGGACTATAAATTTGCGCGGTTTTAAAATCAGTCACGAAAAAACAGTCAGTGTGGCCGCTTCCATTAGTTTCCTTTACTCACAAAGTCTGGCGCTGAAAATCCTTCAAAACTAGCCAAAGCTTTTGTATCCCGCTAAGTGAGGGGCCCACGCAAAGTTTCTATGATTCATATACCTACCTTGATTCTAGGAATACAACATTACAATGTACAAAAGAAAACTACGAAAATACGTCCAGAAATAAGTAAATCGTACGTTGATAAATTATTCACTCCGTAATAACAGCTCAGTATGTAGCATGTTGTGTTTGCTACGAACCGTTACGAATGCTACGAGATCAACGTTTTCGTAGAAAATGGACTCCGTGACGTCACAATACCATGAACGGGTTGTAGCCGTATGAATAAGTAAGAGTGCGGGTAATATTTAATGAGCTTATTAATGTAATAACGGTCCAATATGATCGTTGATGTCAGTAAAGTAATTTCAAAGTTGATTAAAAATGGAAACTCTCGTTAATTTTGATTACAATTTTAAGGTCACCTTAGTTTTAGGTCTAATTTACGAAAGCTCTATTTCTCTCTAGACTAATATTTTGAAAAGAATTTTGTATTTTGCTGTGTGTCTAATGTCTATGTTTGCAATCAATAAACACAAAAAGTAATAAGCCGATTTCAAATATTCTTTCACTGTCGGAAAGCTACATTTACCCTGAGTAAAAGGCTATATTTATTAATAGAAAAGATTAGGGATCCTTACTAAAACGCCAATAATCAACCCAATGAAATGTTTATCTGAAATACCCGAAGTAAAGCGAGGACGGGTCGCTAGTCTTTTATAGATAAATTACGAACATTTCTTATTATTTTGTGAAAAAACGAGAGCATTCCAAACTTAATTAGATGCTAAAATTTATTCTTAAAGACATAAATTAAATTTTCCAGACGTTTCTAACATTTAAAACGTAATTCATTTTACAAATTTTGCATTTTTCTTTAATTTATGAGAATTCTTTTATAATCACGTTTAATTATTTTCCTTATTAAAATACGAACACATTTTTTCAACATTTTTGAACGTTTTATAATGAAAAAAGATGTTACAATAAGCTTACTTTGCAGTAAGTTTTATTTGATTGTAAGCTGCTATCTTGCTGTGCCTTGTACGTCCTATTTTAGATAGATTTTCTGAAGTGGGAATCGTGTTAGTAGATCCCATCACAATGTGAGATTATCTTTTTACTCAATACAAGAAAGAAACAAGAGTCTTGAGTAAAAGGGCTTTAAATAACTTCAATGATCGATGGATCTAACTGTCGTACCATCGATTTAAGGGAGCAAATAGAGATAGGCTTTTTATGATAGCAGGGCAAACGGGCCGGAAGATCACCTGAAGTGTCTATGGGCTGAAGCCTAGGAGGCAGTCACAGGTGCGTTGCCAACCCTTGAGAAATTTACAGGATCACTTTATGAAGGTCAGTGCTCCTGTTTTAGTGCACAACCCTATGCTTTATGTAGTCGAAATTCAGTCAAGAGAATTATTATGAATACAAAAATACATGACCGATGTTGTTAAACTCCCTCGCTCTCATTAGTCCGAACCGTCCATTTACAAATACAAAAGGAACGATATCGCCAATAAATAAACCGAACCGAAACGCAAAATAAATAAAAAAAACCACCAACACGAACGGAATTGATACAACATCAACAATCCAATGAAGCGGACAGATACGGGACTTGTACCGATTTTATTATACGGACGTATGACAAACGTATAAAAAAAATAAGAACAGTACGCCCTCACATATGACAAAACCGAAAAAATGTAAATCGACGACCATTCAGAAACATGCAGCTGAGAAGAGAAAAAGGGACGAGAATGTGCGTCGCATGCCTTGGCGTTCTGCCCAGGGGATATGCTGCCAATGATTTAAACCTTAAACCAAACACATAAGGTTCATTCTGGAGGACCAGGAGTACCGCGCAAAATTGCCTCGACGTTTCTGCGTCTGTTATTTTTTTGTTTTCTTCCGGTATTTGCAGTTCTTATCAGACGAGATAAGATTTTAGACGAGATTTTGGTGGTTCGACGGTAGCGGAATGCCGCTGTATTTTTCGGTAACTGTGACTCAATTTCGTAACACCTGATACGGTACTACTGTTTATAGCCGAGACAATCAAGTATCATTTCGTGTAACCACTTAGAAACATATCAATAGTTCAGCTGGATGATGCTCACCTATTTTTAGGGTTATTAGGGTTACGTAGCCGAATGGCAAAAAACGGAACCCTTATGGACTCGTCATGTCCGTCTGTACGTCACAGACACATTTTTCCTTAACTAAGTATAAAAGGTTTACTGTGGAAACTTGGTAAGAACATGTATTCGGCGAACCGCATTAAGATTTTCATACAAAAATAGAAAAAGAATACAATAAATTTTTGGGGTTCCCCACTAGGTCTACACGCTGGTAGACCTACAGGTCTTCAAAAATATTTTGAGGTTCCTAATAATTTTTTTCTAAGCTGAATGAATAGTTCGACAGGCGACGCTTCCAAAGTGGAAAAACTATTTAGGTGGTTGATTCAAATCAACCAATTAGCACTATCCAATACCATTATTAACATAATTACCATTATTTCATTTAGTCGAATTAAGTCTACGCAATTTATTACTTTCGTTCGATAGCTAAATACATTAATGACGCTTAATAATCACTAAATAATATGTAATAATTAACATAAGAACATAATAATCAGATTCCAGAATAATCTATTCTTATCTGTCTATCTATTTTATCGCTTACATCTCCCTAGAAAGCGTATTAGGCACTCCACCTAATTCCCAATCTCGGGATAGCAAATCTTATTAGCATTCAAAGAGGATTCTTACATTAATAAAAAAGCGCTAAAAGCTGAATGCCGGGACCTCTCTAATCCCCGATATCCTACAGGAAAATGCAATTAAAAGAGAACAAGTCTAATCGAAGCATCTGGAGCTATTCATTATGGGAGGTCAAGAATGTTTGAAACTGGACGCAGAGTTTAATTTCCATCGATTACAATCTACAGAAAAATAAAACGTGAAATTGTAAGCCGTATGATAAGGTCACAATCTCACAATCTGTCGACAGTTTACAATCTCGCTAGATAGATTATAATGTAACGGTATTTGAAATTTGTGACAGATACACTTACAATATCTTTAACAGTAAATTCAGACAACATCATTTTGTATTGATCAGATCCCAAAGTATGAGTGAGTTTCAATAGAAGCGGGGCTGTGCGGAGTTTAGCTGAGGCTAACGAAAAAAAATTAAAGTTGAGAACCTCCTGGATTACTTTTTTTCTTTGAAGTCGTTTAAAAAAAATAGATTTATACCTTAACCGCTGCTAAGTTAGGCAAATGAATTTAGATTTTTAAAAACGGATTTCACCGTTTAGTTAGATTTCATGATTGGGTAAATAGATGGCATTAGTAGTAGTTTGCATCGCGAAGGTGTTATGTTTGGAGAAATATTTACGGGTAGGTACTGCTTCAAGCAAGGGGTGTAGGTCTTCTATCATATATCTATAGGCTATCATTGTAGACATTTAGGAAAATAATATAGAGGTGCAAAACAATACATACTTAACACGGTTAAAGTATTTGTTTTTATGCAAGAGGCGGCAGACGATCAAATGTGATACTTGATGGTAAACAGGCAACACCACCCTTCGCCACTAAGGGCAAACAACTGGAGGATATACCCATAATCGCCACGCTGGGCAGGCGGGTTGGCGATCGCAGGGCGTAGCTTCTCGCTCCGGTGACGCTGCTGCCCGTCATCAGTCTGTGGTCAAACGATCACCAGTACACTGTGATAATTATGATCAAAGATATAACTCTACGTAGTATAATTACAGCGCACCTATCTTCTTTCCAGTCTTTGACATACTTTAATTAATTAATTATACATTGAATTAATTATTCCCCCTGAGAAAAGTTTCGCTGGAACTTTTAGAAAGTCATTATTATGACGGCTGAAAGGTCGTCTGCTTGAATGGAAAGTCGTCGCGCTGTTTTCTTATGTTAGGTAGGTCATAGGTTCCAAACATTTAATGAATTGCCCCCATTCAAAGAAAATTTGAATTGACATCCTCCTTTTAGATACATTCATACTCCTTTTCATACATTACTAGAAAATTATGCTAGTTGTAGTTTACTAAAGAAAATTTCAAGGTATTTTGTATATTCAAGTTTGAATTAAGTAAATTGAAGGACCGTCCATACCACAAAAGTAAAATGATCTAATTTAAACAACGACAAAATGATTTAAATTTTATTAGACACAACTCTTTGCACAAACCTCATAAATCATCATAAATTCTGTCAAATCAATAATAAAGTAAAATGACGAATAATAAGAAAAAAAAGAAAAATTCTATTCAGGTTCATGGGAGACTTTTCGAATTACAGTCACTATCAAATGCCAAAGAAATCCTTTGTTTGAGAATAGCTGGTAGGTATACATTGACTAGCTGATCCTCCGTTTCGTATCATAGGAATAACATTTCTTATTTACAAAGATACCGTAACATAATATAATTAGAGGTCAAATTGCCATATCATGTAAACTGGGCCCAACACGAAAAGCGACTCGAGACGAAGTTTGCTAAAAATATTAAAGTTTTTAATTAAATTACTTACGGTCCGCCAGCTCTATGACAACGCCGCCAGATGAAACGTACTAATATTATTATCTGAAGAGCTTGTAATATAACATTACTAAGGCAATAAGCACCTTTAGAAATATTTGATCCCATGGAAAATGGAAGTATACAAGTCACTCATGGAGATGTGTAGTAAGGAAATTACTAAGTTGCAGTATAAAGATTGGCTCCGAGGAAGACGACGATGCGTGTCTTTATGCTTCTTCATACTCTAGACGATGCAACCTTTGGGGGGTTGAGGGCTTCCCGACCTCCCTCAGATAGACAGCTCGTACCGAACCTCTATTGTCGGGTTTAGTGTGTATTCTCCGTTAGATAGGAGTGAGCCCCAGGTAACCCAGGTAACTTAGAGTTATGTATAAAGGCATTTCCGTCAAAAAAAAGGAAAATAATCTGACAGATACATGTCTTTACAAACCGTATAACTTCTTCTGGATTGTAGCTACTTTTAAAAGTACATACCTGTAACAAAAATACAGTAAATTAAATACATTTACTTCTTTGATTTTGAACAAAGTCCAATCAATCTTCTTGTAAAGAATCATCTTGAAAATTCAACATTGTGGTCGAGAAGGTAAACCCCTGTTCATTCATAAGTAAATAATGACCTTTATTTATAATATTCCTATCATTTCTATTACCAGACTTTTTTACCAGACTGTTACGATGGACAGTTATTGGTTTGTTGTTAAAGAAAATCGAATGAGTTTGCGTGCAAACAATACAGAACATTCAGTGAAATTTATTTATAACATTCCTGCAATTTCCATTATCATAATACCATGGCATATTTTCTAAGAAAATACATCGCCATTATTTCCGGTACACATAAAATTAAGGTTCCCCGTATTACCAACATCAGTTTTCAGAAACGAAGTTTATTGTATCGCATCATACATTAATCATGTTCGCAGATTAATTTACTAAGGACGAACTTTGTATTTTTAATGCATAAGATATTGCAGCAGATTAAACTTGTAATCCCAAAGGTGTTAGCGTCGTTTTCTTTCTATGGAGAGGTTGTAATCGCCTTAGAGAAAGGTCATAACCGTCAGGATTTAGATGAATGAGAATGAATGATGAATATGGAAGATGATTATACAATGTAGAAGAGTATGCTAATACGTTATTTTTAAGTTCATTAGGTTATACAACCATTTTTAAATATCTATCATTTTATTAGGTTCAATTTGTCAACTGACACCCTACCCTTTCTTTTAACTCTCTTCTTCCCAAAGCTTGTCTGGAAGAGATCGCTGAAAGCTATAAGGCCGCCTTATTTGTACGAGTTGTTATTGTACTACGTGCTAGTTTTAAGTCATGTTTGGTGTGCAAATAAAGAATCTATCTATCTATCTAACCATCCAGATCAGGAATGCCGGCCGTTTGTCAGGCCGTTTGCCGGCAGTTGGCCAGGGGATACCTGTATCCCCACCAGTCGCTGCCCACTGGCATACAGGGAGTTTAGTGGATATGACTTCCCATACTTGGAGGTGGTGAGAGTCCCACACACCACACTGATTCCCTCCGGAGACGGCGTGAAAGTAATATTTGTCGTGTATTTGCTTGAGAAAGTACTGTTTTAAAGTTTCATTTGAGCTTATTACGTGTACGAGTCAATATTTAAACAAGAAAAAAAAACATACATTTGTATTAAATCGCACTGTTATAAAACTAGTCGGTTTACCCTCAAAACAATGCCGATGACAGTACAAAGACACATAAATGTCCCATACCACAAGCAAAACACAAATAGATTACCCTTTGTAGCCTTTCTCGCTCTTCAATACCAGAGAATACTATTACAAGAAAGAGACAGCATTCTACGTAAGCATTAGCAGCAAGTTCGCAGGTCACTTATCTTGGAGGCCAGACAGACCCTAAATGGGTGGGATTAACTGATAAAACGTGTGTAGTTCCCTTGGCCAGTATTATTTCATACCTTGTAGACTCCGATAATCCATAATTCATTTGATATAGTGATTGTTACAATGGCTCTTCACATGACGCTTATGTGGGCTATCAAATAAGGCAATACCGCTGATATTGGCCTGATATGAGGGACAAATGGTCCGTTAGAGTGATATAAAATAAGGTTCTACTAGATTTGCGAATTGAGATATACGCGTAATGATTCGATGGAAGATAAGCAGTTTCTGCCATATAATATACATAGATTTAAGAATTATTCTTGTATATGTTTGAAACTTAACGTAGATAGAAATATATTTTTTACTGATGTGTCTGATTCAAGTTTTGATAAGGGAAATACAAATAATTCATTCGGTTCAAAGCATACACTTTCATCAACTATAGCAGTTTAAGGCCAGATCAGGGTAAAAATTCAATATTTCTTATTCTTCTTTTTATAATTTACATCCAGTTAGGGTAATCTGGATGAAAATCCTCCCTCATTGTCCGAAGATAGATGGACAGGACCGACCGACTGATGGCTTTGCGTGTTTTCCGATACACGGAAGTTTATCAAAGCCAACTTCCTGACTCCGGGTTACTTAGTAATCCTTGACAGAGACAAGTTTTTGTCTCGAGGTTCTTCGAGTATTCTTTTACAATGCGATCACTAGACTGACACTTTTCAGAACAACCTTACTGTTCATATATAAAAAAATGTTAAAAAGATACCTTTTTTTTTTTGTCCCGGGGAAAAAAGCCTTGACGCATCCCCGCCACCCGGGGGAGTGACGGGGTATGTGGGACTCACGCCGCCCTTAGGAAAGGAAGGGCGGCACCCTGCCTCGGGATGGAAATGAGGCAGGGAATATCCACTAAAAAACCCCGGTCCCTCCGTCAGGCGCCTAATGGGTGGTGTCATGGGACCTTAGGCCAAGACTGCCACGACACCACTAGCGCGGCCCACCTTACCTGGACCCTACAGGCCCCCCCATAGGGGGAGCGACGGGAGCGGCCCGAAGGGGCAGTCCACTCCCATTCGACAACGACGGGGGCCCGTGCAAGGCGAGTGGTGGTGCCCCCGCACCAACCAACCACTGGGTCCCGTGTTAAAAAAAAAAAAACCTTAATAAACATTTTTTCTTTCTTTACTGAACAATCAATTAGCGGCTTAATTGTTCCTTTCGTCCACAGACTTAGGTAATTTCCCATCTGGCAGGGAGATCCATTGCCACCGGATCGTCTTGAATACCCGCCCCTAAGGCTTAAAAATCTTACGTTTAAAGCTTTTTCATTAATTTTGCGTTTTACGATCGTCCATTGTTTTGCTAGCGGGGACAATTTTTGTTCCAAGTCGAATGAGAGTTTTTACAATCGCAATGAATCTGGAAGAAGTAATTTCCGGAACAATACTAAGTTTGCGGTTTATTGTTTTCGAGTTTAAATCAAAATGTTGTTTAAACAACAATTAAAGTAATTTATTGAAGGCGCGGCGAAAATTTGTCGCTTCATCTTCGCGATCTTTATTAGGGTTGAGTTTACACGGAGCGTAATATATTTTTGATCATATAACGAGGCATGCACATCAAACTACCACTTTTTGGTAGCATGTACGAAATTTTCCCAAATAATTACATCCATTATCCTAGATGGATGGATGGAATTATTCGATACAAATTTACAGAGTAAGTAGCTTGATTAGGTACTTGCGTGTGATACCTATAAGTATCACAACAACGAAAGAACCTCTAAAAGATACTTTAATACAAATACAAGTGATGTAGCTAAATACTACAAGCCGGGGACTACGATCGCCAACCCGCCTGCCCAGGCGATTATGGGTAAACATATTTGACCAAATTGGCGAACAACTGGAGAGACCCATATTCAACAGTGGACTGCAATAGGCTGATAATGATGATGATGACAAATACAAGCACCCAGACATAGAATAGAACAAACACAAATACCTATTCATCACACGAATGTTTATCCCGGGTGATAAATGATAATCGAGTCCACCCTTAGTGCAGGTAGCAGGAGTCACCAAATGAGCCATCGAACCATTCATTCTAACCGAAAAGATATTCCACATTAAACAGCGGAAAGTTTTAATCACAAGAATCATTTCTCAATTCACAGCTCAACCTTTTGTACATCACACAGCTTTCCAACACCGTATTACTTTTTCCTTTCACGATAGTGGAGAGGAGACTACTAACTAGAATTTTATTGCGAGCAATGGGACCTGGAATGGCGTCACTTTATTTTATTTCTTTCGCTGAAAGCCCGAGTGAGTTTTCAGAAGCGTTAATAGCTTTCGTGTTGACAACGGTGTGGTTTAGTGGGATAGTTCCTTGTGGTGATTGCTGCTTACCTTAATCTTATTCGGGCGTCATCAGATTAATTGGTATTAAGAAATCACCGAAGTTTGTTTTAAGAGGCAATGTACTACATATCAATGCCTTATGGTCCTAATAGATCACTGCCTTTTTATCAGTAAAAAGTGCTGCTTAGTCAAATGGTCGAATTAAGTCCGCTGTTTATACAACTTTTTATGTGCAATAAAGAGACATAAATAATAATAGATATTCTTAATTGCACAAAAGACAAATATTACATAAGAGTATAATAAATTACTTTAATATAATAGAGCTATGCTGGGAGTTTCTTTGAGAGATCTAAGACCCCTAGTAATACACAAGATATAAGGTAACAGATATAGTTGTTCAAATAAGTAAGCTATATTGGCAAAAGTCTGCCGCAGAACTGATGATCGGTGGAGTAGGAACGTTCTGCAGTGGATACTGCGTACAGGCAACCGCAGTGTGGGGGCTGTGGGGCCCCTGGCTTCGGCTAGATAGAGAGATGACTTGCGTAGAGCGGCTGGAATCACCTGGATAAGTGTGACGAGATCGACGAGAACGACGCATTTTGGGAGAGGCCAACGTCTACTAGGATGTAATGGAGCGACTTATAATCTTTTCGCTACAAGCCACCCTCTCCTGCCCGTGGTGCATCCTGCCAAATAGCGAACGAGGGTCTGACGGCCGGTATAACCATCACAATTGAAGGCGGAGCTAAATTCCACAGGCCGATGACGGGCAGCAGCGTCACTAGAGGAGCTACGCCCTGCGATCGCCAATCCGCGTGGTGGTTGATCATGGGTCAATTCTCCAGATGTTTGGCCCTAAGTGGCGAACAACTGGAGAGGTCTATGTCCGGCCGTGGTCTGCGATAGGCTGATGATGACTACGATGATGATGATGGAGACCAATCCCCATTTTGGGAAGCTCCACCACCTTAGTCACTTAGCTTAGCTTAACAATACAATGGACTATCAAAAAAAAAACCGATACTTTATTGGGAAGTTGACTCACTAATCTACATCTGTAATTAAAACAACAAAAGTACGAGTGCCTTCATTCAAGTCACGTCACGCTAGCATCCTTTTAGATTTTATCACGGGATGCGCGTGTGGTGCATTTGAAAGGCAATAATACAGATAATAATGTGTACAGACAATATTAATTGTTCGTAAGTACTGTACTCTTTGACTGCCTTGTTGGTCTAGAGATAGCAAGTGCCATTATTTATTAATCTATGTGACGCACAGTATAGACTCCATCATCATTATGATCAACCTGCAAACGTCCACAGCTGGTCATGGGCGTCCCCAAAGACAATTGTAATTTTCTTTTATAGTAGCCCGACATAATGGCTTCCTTACGACTGCTGGAAAGCGAAAGAGAAGCCCAAAGTCGCTGTGAGAACGGGCAAGTAACTGGTCAGTTCCCTGTCAGTTGCTCCCGTTATGCCGGCCCAACCTTAACCCCCACGAGCCCTATAAACCTACACACCGGCAGAAACACAACCCAGAGGCCAGGATCAGCGTCCTAGTACTTATGTGCTAAGACATATGCTGAGTGGCACCATTTTGGCTGCTAGCACACAAAATCAACTTCTATAAGATGTGTTTAGTTATAACTACGATAATAAATATTGTTCTATGTTTGTAAACAAACAGGACATTCTCCTGCGTACATGTTTTTGACAGCCGGCAACCATGTTTTTTTTTCTCTTTTCTTTTTTTGCGTACTTCATGTTCCTTGTCAAAAGCTGTCAATAATGTTATTTTAACGTTTCATTGCAATGTCGATGTCTTTTTTTTTTCTTTTTTTATTATTATTATTTGTTGTAATGTGTGTGCACCAAATAAATGAATTTTCTTTCTTTCTTTCAGAGGTCATTTGGCTGCGGTATTCTATAGGGTGGATGTCCTTCCCCGGATGAGCGGCTAAATTCGAGCGAAGATTCGGTATACCCTACCTCTCTTGAAGTAGCATCTTAGAAATGTTAGTGGTGATGTACCCTAACATGTTAGTCTTTCGCTTTCCATCAGGCGTAGGGAAGCCATTACATCGAGCTACAATAAAAAAAAGAACTAAGTAATTTGAAAAACCCAGTAATGTTTAGCCCCACCCGAGATTCGACCCACAACCTCTCGGTTGTCATGTGGCATCTGCAGTCATTAGATCAACGAGGATTCTGTATATATTGTAGACTAAAGCACAAAAGTACTTTTGACCGATTTTGTTTGTCCATAGTACTTTTGACGGGTAAAGAGTCTTGACTGCAACATACTCGTATAAACGTTGTACAATAGAACCAAAATACCATGACAGTGTTCGCATCACAAAGCAGATTCCGCGTTGTAACCTAATCTGTTGTGACGTACAACCCATTACTGTTAGGTATCGGTTTACCCTCCCGTATCGCTATGCCGATAGTCCTCACCGCTACATTGGCTCACACTTTAAGTGGATACTAAAAAAACTCGTAAACTATCGTTGCCGTTACTGTTTCAAATTCTTAGTCGGTTTTACCGTCTAAAGTATCTAAGTTGGTGGTGTATACCCCGTGAATCAAAATCGTTAGTCGCCGAATGTCCAATTTGCATGTCAAATTACCATCGTAACAAGATCAGTGACTGATTGATCGAAGAGTACCAGGAACGCATAGATGCGTAAGAAGTCCACAGTTTTTAAAGAAAATGTAGCATCTTGTTGCCTGCGTACTTGGCTAGATCTTGATTATTGATCGAATTTTGGCCAAAATTGGACCGGAGATTGCTGTTATTGGTATTCCAGTCGCAAAAGCTCTGTTTGTTCAGCCGAATTCGGCCGCATGGCCGTTTAGAAGTTAAACAAATTAAGAATATAATTTTAGTTAATGAAATCTCAAATTAAATTTATTCTCTTCGTCATTGCAATCTTTCAGAAAAGAAATTGTCAGCATTCTTTCATTATAAGTAAATAAATCATATATTGGTATTAATAAAATATATATTAATAGATTATACATATGTATTTTTATGTAGGTATATTTATGCATATTTATTTATTATAATTTCCTTCAGTTATTTATTTAAATATCTTGTGTATATGTGTGCATCAACCTCACTCGATCAATCCGTTGTTCCATATGTCATTGTTTTAAATTAATAAAATTAAAATCCGTTATTAGCTGTAAGATAAAATTAAGACTCTGTAATTGTTAGTTTAAGAGCTGTGGATTATTAGCAGCTCTTGGATTTTTATAATTCAATGAAAGTAGGATGAAAAATATTTAATACTGCCTTATATTCTTTCTTCAATGCAATGTGTAGGCACATTGCATTGAAGAATTAATTATGTATTAAAAATTTACAGTCACAGTTTTGAGACGTCTTTCTGACTCCACTAAAAGATGAAAAAGCGCGCTATATTTATGGTGATTACCCGAATTAAGCAAGAAGAACCTACGTATAATGTACGTATGTAATTCATCGTATCTGTATTGTGTTTCAGGTGAAATGGCGTGACGGCACACCTCTCCAGGCACAATAGCGGTGAGTGATGCGGCCATTACCCTGAGATATCGGCTTACCCTCCTCTTATCGAAGATCGAAAAGGCACAGTACCGTACGATTTTTATTTTTCACTTATAGGGAGGTCTTGTGTATTTTGTCAAATAAATGTGGTGGTTGCTTTGGAAAGGCTATGGTGTAGAACGGCCTATTGGTATCTAAAATTGGGATATTTTTATTATGTTTGCGATTGGCCTCAAACCTTTTAGAAAAAAGAAAAAAAAACGTTTATTTAGTGCAAAACAATACATGCCAGTTTTAAGAAATATGTAAAACGAAGGTATGCACATAGGTAGGCACATCTAACATAATAACGTACACTAATAGGGCAATAAACTAAAAGGGAAACCACTCAGCATTAGCCGAGGCGCAAGCGCCGATTTTCAGTGGTATCGTTCGTACCCAGGTTAACGCTACTGCGGGTTTCCTGATATCCCTTACACAAAATGTTCACATAAGTGAAATTATTAAGTAAAATTCCCTTTAAATAGCAATTCCTTCCCGACGACGGGGTAATAAATTTCAAATTACAATTAATTTCCATGTGTTAAGCGAAAGCAGACGAAGTAAATTGAAACGGAAAATAATTGCCCCCGAAGTGGGTCCTCCAATTATTAAATGCTTTCTCATTTAAAACGATAATTTTATGGTACACTTTGATACAAGAAAATCTGTGTCTAACATATAAATAGATTCTGTACGAGGACATGCTGACCGCCAGTGATGGAGCTATCCGCGTCTCAGAGTTCTGGTCTCACAACATAATATAATCGTTTTGTCATCGACTCGAGAAGAAGAAGAAGAATAGATTCTTTATTGCAGACCAATGAATGGACTTATTACACATGTATTTATATAGCGACGTTTTACGAGGCTCTTCGCCCTAAGGTTAGGTTGAAAGAAACTGCTCATAGCGATAAGACCGCCGGAATTACACAAGAATTGTATATTTTGTCTAGTTTTAAGTTTTTTTATGTGTAATATTTATCTATCTACCTAAAGAGACGCGTTGGGTTAACAAAAATAACGTACATACATATGATTTACAGTAGTCAGTCTAAGAAATTAACTTTTTGCACTTTTATTACGTTATTTTTTTTTACAAGGAAAGAAATCCATAGGTTGAGAGCAGGTGGTCGTTATTAATTATGTAGTGCATTTATTACGAGTACCATTAATCGAGAGGAATTTTCTTGTTACAAATGCAACAGACTGCTCTAATACGATTGCAAATCATCACTTATTACCACTGTGACATGAAACATAGCTCTTTTTGCTTTCATTAACACCTATTACGAAATCGTTTGTATCGGTAAATTAATTACATAACCAAAGACACGCTACCCTGGGTCAGACAGCGCCATCTAGTCCCAAACTAGTTCTTTTCATCATCATCATCATCATCAGCCTATTGCAGTCCACTGCTGGACATAGGCCTCTCCAGGTGTTCACCGCTTAGGGAAAACATCTGGAGGATATATCCATAATCGCCACGCTGGGCAGGCGGGTTGGTGATCGCAGGGCGTAGCTTCTCCCTCCGGTGACGCTCCTGCCCGTCATCAGTCTGTGGCATTTAGCTACTCCTTCAATTGTGATGGCTATACCGCCACCAGTCGGTTGCCAGCGCCTCGTTTGTTATTCGGCAGGATGCACCACGGGATGGTAGGGACGGAGATGATAGGTCGCTCTTTTACATCCCAAAAGATGATATGTCGCTTCCTTACATCCCCTTTTTTTAATAAATACATATAAGGACAAATACCAATACAAACAGACATGGCAGATAAACAAATTACGGTTATACTCGTAGATTTGTTTTGTATGTCTACAAAATTAAAATATTTACTAAATGCGTTGTTTACACAGTAAATTGATGACATTGTAAATCTGCTATCTTAAAATTTACAATCTTTGCAAACCGCACGCTAACACAAGTCACAATTACATGTTAATTATTGTGTTTGGCACAACAGGCGTTAATAAATAAACAATTTAATTAATTTGAGTAAGGAATTATTGCATTTAAGCGTTGAAGTGTGGAATTTAGACGGACTTAAACACATTGGAATTTGAAAAAGAAATCTATATCTATATTCTATACATATAATATAATATAATAATATTATAAAGCTGAAGAGTTTGTTTGTTTGAACGCGCTAATCTCAGGAACTACTGGTCCGAATTGAAAAATTCTTTTTGTTTTGAATAGACCATTTATCGAGGAAGGCTTTAGGCTATAACATCACGTTGCAACTATTAGGAGCGAAGAAATAATGAAAAATGTAAAAAAAAAAAACGGGGAAAAAATAACTATTCCACGCGGACGAAGTCGCGAGCACAGCTAGTATATTATATTTGGAGAATACTTCAACGGGAAGCATGATCTATCTATTTTATTTTTACATAAAAATGTTTCTATTTATGCTGTAAAGTTTAAGTGATAAATTTATAGAATCAATGAATTAAATCTTCGAGCGTGCATCGGATATCGAGCAATATGTCGCTTTGTACACGATGACTTAAAACCTGATAATGGGAAGATTCAAGAGAGGTAGGGCATGACGACTTTAGCATAAACACTCGTTTTTCCCAACAGTTGTCAGTCCTGGGTCTTTCCAATATGGCCCTTCCACTACTCCTTGTTAACTTGGTGAGTTACGTCGATGATTGTGATTCTCTGTTGAATCATCACTTCGGATTCGATACCATAGAGAATTCGATACCTTTTTATAGCTCGGTGAGCAACTTCAAACTTATGGGCCTGGCACGTTTTGGCTTTGTATATCATGACGGGTAGAACGCACTGATTCAAGACTCGTCTTTAAGCACGATATTCTATCATTAATCAACGTTAATTTCGTCTCTGATCAGATAACCATTTATCGATAATGATTTCGTCATTATAAGCTGGCTGGAAAGAAAATAATAGCCACTTCTAAACTGAAAATCGTGGCTGTTGAAAAATGACATATGAAAAATGACAGCTGACAGTGTTTGCAGAAAAAAAAAAGGTTCTTCACATCTTCGTTTTTGGCGACACATGTCAACGTAGCCGAAGCGCAGGCGCATCCAAGTGTGAACACTTTCGCGTTCGCTCTCACTTTCCGGAATAAACAATTGATTTTTTTTTTCAAAGATCAATGCGTGTTAGCGTTGAGTTTGTCACGAATTTATCCGTTACATTTTTTTTCGATGCTGCAGCACACTGCAAGATCACGCGATAGCAATTTTGTAACCACTTCATTTACGTAATCTGGGATTCATGAACTCTTTACAGAATCTGCTTAGAGTTTAAACGTTTTTATTGTCAATTTTGTGAATTTATTAATGTTTATTGAATGTTTCAAGGATAGAACGGCCTTGTTCTCTCACTTGCTGGCAGAATCGTTACACTTCATGAGCGGACTCTACTGCATCTACTAATACTGCGAGTACGAATACTGGCCCTATAATAACAATTGAACGAACAAAAACAACGGAGCGTCGCCGAAGCGAGAAGCTACGCCCTGCGACCATGCCCAGCGTGGCGATTATGGGTATGTAGCGTCAGCATCGTTTTCTACGAAACCCTAGGTTTACTTAGGTTAACGCCGCTGCTTATTTCCTGATATTCCCTTAGTCGTCTTCTACTACACCCACGGGATGGTCGTATTTTAAATCCGAAAACCTCTCGGACCACACTCTAAATAACTACTACATACGCGAAACACATTTAAGTCGTGGTTCAACTAAATTTCGCTATAGTTTCGTTTGTATTTTTAGCGCGTGTGACCTCCGGTTGGCACGTTATTGGAACCTTATTTTTCAACGCGAATTCGCGTTTACGTGCTCTATTACGTCTATCTAGTACAATTCTGTTTTGAACAACGACTGAGGTACGTTACGATCATACTAAAACTATTTTGTGACATTTTTATTCCGAACATGTTCAGTTCAGTTACTTAATGGAGACTTATCTAGCGATGTACTTATATTTTAGAAGGTGTCTTTGTTTTAGGGATCACAAGGAATTGAATTCCAATTTTGGAGCCGGCTAACAACTATTGCACAGTTTTTCTGTCAATATATAAAATAGAAGACTATAAAGTTAGAAAATTGGCGGTGATAGACCCCCGTGCATCCAAAACCACAACGTTACAAGCTTGCGCGCCTGATTTTTCTTCGGTCGTACACAAACTCTTCCCATCGAAGTATGAGAGTGAAGAAACATACATACCTAGTTAAGATGTTTGCGTAGGTACTCGGAACATCCTTTGACTCTAAATAAGGATCCGCTATTAATACTACAAATAGTGGATTTAATTTTCATATGACTCATGACCGAATTTTTGCGAAGTCCACATATTTTCTAAAATACGGTAAGAAGACATGTTAATATTTTAAATTTTATGCCCATTTTGTAAGTCATATTAAGTTACATACAAAACCCTTATCAAATATTAATATAGGTACATTTTAAATCTTAAAAAAAAAGGGAAAAGATTCCACACGCAAATTATTTTCAACATCGAGTTATTTAGCCATGTTTCCCTTGTAACCTCGTCTACATTCCGAAGTTTTCCAAACTTGAGCCTTGGAAAAGTTCCCTGAATTCTGCGGCTCCCAACCAAGAAAGTAAATGGGGGAATACTGCATTATGCATGCACATTTGTTGAAGCTCATCAAACTGTAACGTGGAGAGATCTAAACGGAAACAAACATACGGATACACGTAACAATACTGAATAAACATGGCGTCCATTTCGTTTGAAACATGAAAGTGCACAAATTAACTTTCACATGTAGCTGACAGGAATTAGAAGAAGCAGCCACAAAAAGATAAATGTTCTATTAGTAGTAATAATAGTATTATTGCCACAGAGGCTAATCTCCAAGGACTACCCCAGTACGTAGGGACACTGTTCTTACACTTTCATAAAACCTGATGGAACTATTAGTATTACTGCTAACTTGACTCCAGGGCTTCTTGAGTATTCAGAAACAAAGTAACACAATACATGTCACACTGGAGCACACAGCGCCATCTAGGCGCAAACTTGTATTATGGGTACTAGACATGGAAAAGTAACATGGTGATTGCCTTACTCAAGACACCGCAATGCTAGGGGAGCCATGGGTAATAAGCCAGGGAAATTGTAAGCTCGGTTCTTGGGGGTGACTTCTCATTTGTCGTATTCTCCAGATACCCTTGTTTGCTGCGATCTTTTATTAAAGCGATATTCGTAAGTCACACTGAAAGCTAAACAAAAAGAATATCATGACTTTAATACCAAACGACGTCCAAATATAGAAAGGCGAGATGAGAATTCTCCAGTCTATATACGAAACAAAACGATCAGAATATTCAGAAAGATTAATAAAGACGCGAACGTCTGCTTTATTCTTGGATTCAGCTACATCAATCTTCATTTTACAATTTAATATCCTCGCTTTGGGACTGTAGAGAGAAAGCTTTTGTTGATAAACAGCACTATCGCTATATTTACTTGGATCGCAAATTGCGACGAGGATTGGCTTTTGAAATGAGTTTGGCGATGTCGGTGTTTAATTGAAGACTTCATATTTAGGTACTGTGGGATCGACGATGAGAAGACTCGACGAAGTAGCCAATGAAAAGCCCAAAATAGTTAAGCTGGCGAACCATTGGAGTGGCCTATGTTCCGATGTTCAAGGCGCGAGTGAACCGGTTTTTGATGGATGAGCGCGCTCCATCGTAGACTGTGATATTGCTTACCATCAGTTGAGTTGCAGTCAAGCGCAAACCCATATTGTATAAAAAGCAGTGGTCTGCGACAAACTGATGATGTTTAAAGACGATAATACATTATCCTGAATATCGAATCCGATATTTTGTTATTTCTGAATTCAGATAAGTTCAATCGCATTTAGGAAAGTAGTATTCGATTTAGCAGTCGCTTTAGGACTAAGTTTACGATGAGAACTGACAACATACAAACGAAATACTGACGTTTTTTTAATAGTATCTCGACATAATGGCTTCTCTACGCCTGATGGAAAGCGAAAGAGAAGCCCAAGTCGCTGTGACAACGGGCAAGTAACTGGTCAGTTACCTATCAGTTGCCACCGCCATGCCGGCCCAACCCTAATCCCCCATGAGCTCCGAAAACCCTACTCGCCGGCAGAAACACGACCCGGAGGTCATTTAGCTGCGGTATTCTATAGGGTGGAGGTCCTTCCCCGGACTGGGGGCTCAATTCGAGCGAAGATTCGGTATGCTCTACCTTTTTTCAAAAGTTTGTTGCATGTGAACTATTTTTTGCTTAAAAAAACTATTAATGTATGGAATCCATTGTATTTTCCCAATCAGCGGCAACCTTATTAACAATCGCCCAATAGTCCCAAGCCCATACAAAGTTTCTTTTGAAACCTGACAGTGGCCAAAAACCCTCCAATCTAACTTTGGCTGGCCTATTTACCCAGAATATTCTCAGATAACACAAACCCAATTTCTTGGCCTAACAAATGTAAGGGACTGTTCACAGTAGGTTTTGTTGAACTTGTCAAATTAAATAAATACATATTATACATAGAAAACACCCAGACCAATACAGACATGTTCATGCACATATGTTTGTAATGTGTGGGAATCGAACGACCCTTGGCTCAGAAGGCAGAGGGTGACCTCTGCCTACCAATTGAACCACCGAGCCAGTCAAAGTCATTAGAGGAGGCCTATGTCCAGCAGTGGACGTTTACAGGCTGGTGATGATAAAGTCCATGCAGACGAAGTCGCAGACACCTACTAGTATCATATACGCAAGTAAAACGCAGACGGTCTCCACTTATGTACAAGCACCAAGTCTCAAGTTCGCTCACAAGAAAAATCTCGTTGAAAACTTTATAATTGAATTACTTTACTAGTGAGCCCGAATGTGTTTGCGGTTAAACTTATTTTGTTAGGATCCCAGCTAATTGGAGATACGGTTTGCTGGTAACGACGTTGAAAGTGTGTTAGTGGGTCGCTTACGTGGCTCGGGGATTCTCTTATTGGTAACTTCGGCTTGGTGCTTTAGTCGTAAATGAGGTAACAGATAATATCATATGGGTACATAGCTCTGATCTTAAAGCAAATAGCTCAATCGCTTGTATGAAAATAAAAATCAAGGTACCTAACTACTACACAGAGGTGTCACTGCAGGGTTAACAAGTCGGCAAAATGACTGGCCCGGCAATGGTTCATTTGGTAGTGACCTCTGCCTTCTGAGCTGGTCACGACCCTTAGCATTAAATGTTTGTTGGCTTGTACGTGCATGCACACAAATGTTTGTACTGTGCGGAGGCACAGTACAAACATTTGTGTGCATGCACGATTGATCTGGTCACGTCTTTAACTGGAGGCCACTATGTTGTAAAACCCCACGATCTTCCCATCAAAAGACCGGATCACTAACCAAATGATCCCTTTCAATATTAAACGTTCATTACGATCTCAAGACAAATAAACACCCATTGCTAATACGAGTCAGACTAAGCGGGCTTCAGCGATACGTTTCTAATAAATCAAGTCGACACAACTCGGAATGCTGAAATCCCCTTCCGCACAAAAAATACACAAAAAGCATCACTTGACAGAAGCAATCAGGGTGTCGGGAAAATGAGATAAAAGCGATCGATTAGCCGTGTGTGGCAGCCCTGGGCCTATTGTGCTCCTCGACGAGGAAAGTGATTAATCGACACTTTGCTGCAGCCCTGGCGCGGTGACCACACTTTCGAGGATGTATCGGACTATGCCTGCCTATGCATAAAAAGTCTCGTTTATACGAGTAATTAGCCAATATCCTTTTATAAGTATTGGCTATTACAAAGTTAAGGACATCGTGAACAGTAACTTTTAACATTGTATAACTTCGGAATCTTACTTTGTTTTATATAATTTTGACCTAATAGGAATGATGTAAATACGATAAACATACGAAAATTGTCTTTGATAAGGTTCTTTTACATGCAAGTTACATTCCGGCTACTTCGTTAGAATAGTTCAATTTTCCCCTACGCACTAGAAAAGCAAAATTCCCAAAATTAAAAACAAGACGCCGAAGTAAATCAGATTCGAGCAATCATTTGATAAACATATTGATATTAACACCTTGTTCACACTAATTTCCATTATCCGTAATAGGTCTAAAATTCCCGATTTAAAATCCCGTTTGAAAAGTTACGTAAAATTTTCACACCACAGGGTGAATCGTACAAGCACTCTCTCGGTCCAGCCCCATTGGAGAAGAGCACTTGAGCTATTTACACCGTGTGGTCCGCCACGCGTGCTGTGAAGAGCTTCATAACCTGTTCGGAAATGTAGATCAGCCAATTAACCCCGATAATACATGAATCAAAACGTTTTCATATATATTTTATTAATTTAATGGTACATTTTGCAAGATTACAAATAAAGTGTGCATTAGCAAGACATTAATATGTGTCCATTTCAAACATCTACACACATGTCTTACATTGAACTTCGAGTAACTAATCCAATTGGCGGAGCGACTCAAACTGGGCTTTTGACTCTAATAATAAGAGCCTGCATCTTGGTCTGTCCTGTCCAGGACTGGCTGTCATCTGCACGGAACTCACGCAAGTCCTGACCATCTGCTAATCCTATTATACGCTCGCTTCATTGCACGATGCCCCCATCCTCTCCAGATCTCCGAGCCAGCGTAATATTTAATTTTCCCCAAAATGTTAGGCTCGTTAACATCGCTTCCTAATTCTATATTCTTCCTTCTAAAAATTCCCTCCCTTGTCAATACATGTCCAAAATATTTATATGACACCCAACATAAGATAAATGTAATTTAAAACAGCAATTATTCCCATCAATCCCAACTACCCAAGAACTATGGAAACCCTAAGCTCAACGGACGGGCATTGTGCTAAGTACAATACGAATCGAAGATAGTTCTTATCACGATGGCATAGGGTTCAAAAAATGAGCAACGGTATCCTTTGTATGGCGTATAGGAGTGTTATCGGTGTTTAGACATCAGGAGACCTGAGAGGGCTTACGGGAGTGCTCAAAAAGAAAGGGAACAAAGTACAGGCGGGGTCGAAAGCGTGCCGTCCATTTAGAGTGAAAAAATAAAAGCAACCGGATTACTGAGTGGACTGTACTTGATAGATGCTTTGTTGTACTTAATTGTGGCAACGGTTACCTGTAACGAGAGAAAAAGTTTGGTTAGAAGTGCATTCACATAATCCAAATTACATTATACGAGTACATAATTATTTTTATAAATGACCGTCAGAACACTAAGATAATAAGTGGTCGTTTATTTATCAAACATATAAAATATTAGTACCCCATATAAGATTTTGATGCCTGAATATCTCCTAACCAAATTTCGTCCACGACGGCGAATTGCTCAAGACACTAGCCAAGTTGTTCCTTCCCACTTAAAAGAATGAACAGCTTGATACGACCGCAGAAAGATCAAGAGACAGACCGATCAGCGTGTTTTCCGATGCACTAAATATCAATAAATTTTTATCAACGCTAACTGAAGGGAAAGTCTAACTCGAGCTTGCGAACTTCAGCATTAGAACATCTCCAGCGTTCCTTGGGTAGTTTCCTTAGATATCGGACGCTGTAATCGAATCGAGGCCAGGGGAGTATTAATAGCTGATTACCGACGAAGGCGGGTCAAAAGTACAACAGTTAATGAGAGCGCAAATGAAAACAAAGGTCGAACTGCCCATGCTCACGTCAATGAGTACAGTATCAACGTTAATCCGTTGTAATAGGACCTATTTTCAAGTAGCATAGGACTATTGAGATGCCGTACATCACAGTACAGGTGTGGCCACAGCACACGCGACCGTTTCGCGTAAAATAAAACATTGTCTGACACTGGTTTACGATTGTCGCCTTGGCGAAACTACCGTAGGGTTGGTACGGATTTCATTAATTAATTAACAATAATCTTTAATAATTTTTAAGAAAGAAAGAAAAGACGTTTATTCAGTGACTTACATAATACAATTACAAACACAATAAAATGTCACCGAAAGGGACAAAATGCTCAGCATAAATGTAGCGGCGACAAAAGACGCCGTGACGCTGGTCTTCCGCACATGTCTCGAAGGAGACGCAACTGTGCAGCCAGGGCCGTCTCTAGCAGGGGGTGCAAAGGGTGCCGTGCGCAGGGCGCCCGAGGGCGCCTGCCGGGCTGCCGGGCGCTGCTGGGCGGCGCGGCGCAGGTCTCCGGGGGACCTCCCCACGAGGGCGCAGATTGAGTCCGGCACCCGTATATACTTAAAGACGGCCCTGTGTGCAGCGACAACACGGTTACAAAAAATACTACACACAATTTTGTCAACACTCATTACGTCCAATGCTGGATATAGGCCGCCTCCTTACACATTTGGCAGGTGGGTTGTGACAGCAATAACTTTTATTTCTACCCAGGTGCTGCCGACCGTTTCCTCATGCGTCGTTTTGTATGGTATTTAAATTATTTTTCTTATCGTTGGAGGCCTATGTCTAGGATACAATGTTTTTAGAATTCAGCTTTCTCTTTTATAGTAGCTCGACATAATGGCTTCTCTACGCCTGATGGAAAGGGAAAGAGAAGCCCAATTCGCTGTGACAACGGGCAAGTAACTAGTCAGTTTCCTGTCAGTTGCCACCGCCATGCCGGCCCGACCCTAGCCCCTCACGAGCTCCAGAAACCCTACGCACCGGCAGAAACACGACCCGTAGGTCATTTGGCTGTCGTATTCTATAGGGTGGAGGTCATTCCCCGGACGACGGGCTTATATTCAAACTTCTTTAGTTTCTTCTGTCTGTTGCAAATTAAAAAATCTTAACAAAATCTTGCCATCCCTAAGCAAACGGCCATTATACAATATTTTATTGGCGCCTTTACGCTCGTGGCGTCATCGGCGACTTCGCTCAAAATACGCGGTCCCCTTTTCATAAAACGTTTAAAGGTACGAACAGGTTTTCAACAGCTGCGAATTACAATGGAATTTATTTTTAATTGGGAATGTTTTCTGTACGTTCGCAGATGTAAAGCATAAAACACCCAATCCCAAATGGGCACAAATTATCGTCGATCAATCAAAGGGTTAGTAGACTCTGGCCGTAGAAGGAGAACTGTGAAAAAGTTTGGGGGAGATCTTTGCCTAGTAGTGTATACTCGTAGGTTGATAAAGCAGAAGGAGGAAACTCCCCGAGCCTGGATTCCTATTGCGTCTTAGGTGGTATTTGGGGCAAATGAGAGGAGAAGCAACGTCTACCAGAACACTTATAGACATCTATTTAAAATGTATACCTAATAAAATTTACCATATCCTCTTGTTATTTTCTGGTAAAAATGGTTCCAGAAAGATGTCTTAATAAACTCATTTTACAAATTACACACTTTGTACAAAATTAATTATTCAGAATTAGCGAAATTTTAATAAAAAAAACAACAATCCTTAATTACGAAACATCGCGCTCATCACGAACCAATTCTTATTACATTATTCATTCGTCTTATCTCACAAAGTCCAAGTTCGTGACTTTTAAGCAATTAAAACCTTATCGCCAACTGATAAGGTGGACATTGCGATGATAGGGACTGGTCGGCCCATATTTGGTTTCAGACATGCGCCCGACCTCGCGATCATACGTTTGTCTGTGGAGTTAACTGACAGATATACTACCATCATTGCTATGAACGAGTAGATAAAAAACATAGTAGGTATGCTCGTACATCTAATGTTAGGATTCTGTAGTTTAAAACACATGAAAAGCAACGACTAAATCTTTTTGTATTACATAATTTATATTTTATTTATTAATGCTAGACTTATTCCGATGGGCTTACGACTTGTGAACTGAGGATCACGGGTTCGTATCCAAATGAGAACAAATAATGCCATCTAAGCTTAGTAACATCCAGACAAAGATGTCTGAATATTTCTTTTGTTTATTTATAGTACCTCGACATAATGGCTTCCCTACGCCTGATGAAGAAGCCCAAGTCGCTGTGACATAGGGCAAGTCGCTGGTCAGTTACCTGTCAGTTGCCACCGCCATGCCGGCCCTAACCTAACCCCCCACGAGCTCCGGAAACCCATAATGTGATATGACGTTATGTCACAGAAGATCAATCATGTGATGTATATCATTGCTAGTGAAAATCTTATATGGAAACCTTCACACTTAGGTAACTTCTGGATGCGTGACCGTGATTCAATGAAACCGGTCCCCTATCAGTTAAGTAGGTCAGATGGTTATACCTTTATTGTAAATATGACACCACCATGTTGTTTACGCTACTTCAAATGATTCTTGTACACATGGATGCGGTTGCCAGTACTTTATGCTGGAGCTTGGTTGTAACGCTCCCGTATGTCTACGATATGCGTAAAACAATAAGCCATCGATAAATGTAAAGCTTTTTTTTTTTGTGATAATGATTTTAAAGAATATGTATTGTGTAGGACTACCCACTCTAGTAACAAAGGCTTTAAATACTTATTTGTTAATACAAAAAAACATTGCCAAAATACGTGCGAAAATAAGCCGAATACAAAATTGTAAAGCTCCACTTTTCATTATTCAAATATCAAAAACAACACGCAATTCATTTCGCTTTAGCATTTTTTACATATCTATCGACATAATACCTATATATTGAATTTGAAAGAATTTGAAATTGAATTCTCGTTTCAATTTACATTATTTCGTTTGTTAAATTAAACGTCCACGATCAATTCCCATCGCTTTTCCGTAGGACTCTGAAATTTTTAGGGTACCGTAGCCAATTGGCAATAAAACGGAATCCTTATAGACTCGTCATGCTCTGTCTGTCTGGCTGTCCGTATGTCGCATCCACTTTTTTCTGTAACTATAAGACTCAAACTGTTGAAACTTGGTAATTATAACGCATTAAGATTTTCACACAAAAAAAAGCTCATAAATAAATAGGATAGGATAGGATAAGGATAGGTCTTTGATATTCATTATTATATAAAATGTGATGTATGATATAAAATGATATTCTTCCAAAGTGGTCTAACTTCAAAAATAAGAGAATGATAAATCTAAAAAAAATATATGATGAACATTATTTCGACTCGCACTTGGCCGCTTTTATTTTTATTTAGGGACGTGAAAAAGCAAAATTGCTCTTAATTTTTATCAACCTTTTCGGTGTAATTCAGGGGCTAGCCTAACAAATTGATTCGTCCCTCGGGAATCGATTTTACCCGACACGATCGTCACAGTTCAGCCGTGTAACTCGATTTTCATATTACACGCGTTTCGTGAATTTCCTGTAACTCCGCATATGGTTTACAACTAGTTTCACTGTAGAAAACATTCTTTTGTGGACAAAAAAGTTCGACATTTCCTACTATTGCAATGACATTAGTAAATAGAACTCAATGGAGGAAAATGAGTTTCCTTCATCCTTTCGTTCATACGATATATGATGCCATGAACCTATAAACGTGGAACAGAGAAAAATTCTTAGCCATGTTAATGTTTACTTTTCATGGTACATTCGTTTTAACATCACTACATAGTATAAAACAAAGTCGCTTTTGTTTTCTATTTGTCCCTATGTATGCTTATATCTTTAAAACTACGCAACGGATTTTGATGCGATTTAGTAGATACAGGAAGGTTTTGTGTATAATATATGGATATAGTATTGCATCCGTGCGAAGTGGGGGCGGGTCGCTAGTTAATTATAATACTCTACTGACCGAACTTCGTTCACAACCCGCAATCTTCAGGGAAGCTATCCACTATAATAATCGGACAGGACGATAGGTTGGACACGACCCTAGAGAGACCAGTGCTGATGCGTGCTTTCAGACGCACGGGGATGCATCACCGCCATCCTGACTCAGGGGCAAAAACCAAGTAACCATTTTTGAGTCGACGCGGGATTCGAACTCTGGAGGTCTCTATTATGTAGTGGCTTCGACTACCAGAGCAGTACAGTACATCAATGCCCAGGTCGCCCACTTTTAATTTTCTGACTCCGGGGTAAACCCTGTTACAATTTTTGAGCCGACCCTGGATTCGATCGAACCTCTCTGACGGACATCTCTTTTATCTGGCGGCTCCGAACACTACACAAGTACAGTCACATTAATATTAATGTCATGTCATCAAATGCCCAGTTCGCGTGCCAAGTGCACAAATCAAGCACAAAAGAAACACGTTCGTGAATCCCACTGACATTGAAAGTGAAAAGGCATCAGATGCGCGGGCAGGCGTTACTCCGGCCGATGCATAATGCATCGGTGCGAGTATTGAATCACTCGCCGAGCATTTTCCGCTCGAGCGGTGCCCAAGCGCAGCCGCATACCAGGTGTTTAACATTAGACGTTAGTGGTGCACTTGTATCGATATCACGGATAATATGTCGATAAAACAATCGATCCTATCCGCATACTAGGTGTTTAACATTAGACGTTAGTGGTGCACTTGTATCGATATCTCAGATAATAATGTCGATAAAACAATCGGTGCCATCCGCATACTAGGTGTTTAACATTATACGCTGGTGTTGCATTTTTATCGATATCGGAGATCTATGATGATTATCCATAGAGTTATCAATTTTTCCTTTTAAATAACCAAGACATGTCACGCTGTTCCACACAGCGCCGCCCGTCTAGACCAAAACTAAGCTACTACAAGTAACTGATAAAATTACTAAGACTTTTTGTTATAATTTCTATTGTATGCGACAAACCAAACCGGCCAGTAATCATTTGTGCTTGTGCATCGGGATTATTTTACAGATGAAGATTTATTCTTTCTAAAGTACCATATTTAAGGTTTCGAGCAGTGCAGCTCCGGCGACACTAACCGATAGTAACGCGGCGATAGAGCGATAGTATTATGCAGTACGGAAATGTATGAACTAACGTTCGAACACGGCGTCACTGTCGCCGCGACAGTGGCGCGCGCCGCGTCAGTGTCGCTGAGTACGGGCATTATTTAGCGGTTTATTTGATACAACATTAATTTATGTAGGTACCTACCGCGAAATTCAGAAAAAAAGTCCTTGTAACTAAATCAGAAAACAAATTATAGCCTGTTTCCTTTTGCGTATAGATATGAACCCTTATAACTCGGTGCTTATAACCTACAATAAATGTATAATTATTACCAGTGAACATGGCCCACAGAACTTGCGATCCAATGTCCAAAAATAACACCAATATCATAACAATGCTATCTGCGGCCCACAGCTGCCTCCACTCAGCTATTAGTGTTCAATAAAAACATCATAAAATTAGCTATCTATCAAATTTATCACGAGCAGTGTTCTGGTGAGCCTTAACGAATGCCAGTGAATCGGCGCGTACGCATAAAGCCGTGTGCTCATTATCGATATATTGTTGGATAGATACTCTTTATTGCAACAAAATAAAACACGTACAGGAAGGAGGTGTTATGTACAGATATAGTTTTATTTTTTTTTTTTTATGCGAGAGGCGGCAGACGAGCAAGTGTGATGCCTGATGGTAAGCAGTCGACACCGCCCATGGACACCCACCCGCAGCTCTAACCGAGTTTAGGGTCGCTGCCGGCCTTTTAAATATGAATACGCTCGTTTCTTGAAGGTTCCCAAGTCGTAGCTGTTCGGAAAGACTGCCGCAGGAAGTTGGTTCCACAAAACCGAGGCGCGAGGCAAGAAGTTCCTCATAAAACGTATAGTATATATATAGTAGTACAATGTAGGCGTTCTTATCGCCAAAATCTCTTTCAGACAACCTTCTAAAGAGAGATCAGGCAGAAGACCAACGTCTTCACGTGCTTTTCATGCAAGAGACCGTATACCGCTAAGTTTCCGATTCCTAAATGCAACTGGGTAGTGCAGTGGACCCAGTTGCATTTGGGAGTCGGAAAATTGGCGGTTTTCGGAAATTTCCTGACAGAAAAACCCAATACCATTGGATTCTAGGAGACGGTCATTGACTGCCTTTATCAGTGAAACCTAATTAGTGTATTCTTTGTACAGTACGTGTCCGTTTGTCCGGCTTATCTTGTGGCTCCTATTTGTAAACAATATGCTTTATTTTCGGTACAAACACAGCTCAGACAGCTGTTGTTACAATACATGACACAATTGTTTACATTCACGTTGTTATTATTTCACCTACGAGTAGTTATAGCCCCGGTTAATAAGTAGAGCATCAGTCATAGTTGAATTGGTAAACAATTTTAGACTGTATTGAATGGATTTAAGACCACAATTCTATATCTAGTTTTTTGTATCGGATTATGTTACGCAACTATTGCCTACTATATAGATTTGTTTGAATTGTTAATCATTCGTTGGCTCGATTAGCAATCGTGAACCTTTGGAGCTCAATTCGTGTGTTCCCTTCCTCCCAAGACAAATACCATTTTTGATAACGTTATATTATTAACAAACTAATTAATTAACAAACTTGGCAATCAAAATCAAATTTCAATATTGTGGCGTATGCTTCGGCGTTACCCGTGTCCCTGCAACTTGCTGCCTACTGGCGACACAGGGGGTTTACTAGGTATGCCCTCCCATTTCGGGAGGTGTGAGTCCCACACACCATGTTACCTCCCCCCGGAGGTAGCATGACGGTACGTAATGCATTCTCCTCTATAAAAAAGGCACATTTAATACTAGAAAAAATTAGGGTTCCGAACTAAAACGCCATTAATGTGAGCCAATGAAATGTTTATCCGAAATACTTGGAGAAAAGAGTGGGCAGGACTAGTTTATAAACTTCATGTTTATTTCAAAGTAATAAATATAAAAGCTATAAAATAGAACAGGTACGCGTACAACAACGAAAACGAATATACAAATGCTTTGCAATAAAATGTTAATTGCCTCGTCTGGATCACGCGGATATTATTATTTTATTACAAGGCAATCTAATCAATCACTGTAAATACGGAATTAATGGTTTATCAGCAAATGAATAGCATTACAATCCTATAACAAACGTTAATGTACCTAAATAAACGAAGTTGATTTGTTTGACCGATTCAAATGTTTTGTGTAGGTATTATACTCAGGTCAAGTAGAGCGACGGTTTGCGCAAAATGGCTGGCAAGTGCTGGATATGAAAAGCCCAAGATAGAGCTAGGTGGTGAAGAATTAGAGAGATATAGGCCTCTCCAGTTGTTCGCCACTTTGGTCAAACATCTGGCTTTACCCATAATCGCCACGCGCGCTGTGTAGGCGGGTTGGCGATCGCAGGGCGTAGCTTCTTGCTTCAGTGACGCTGCTGCTTGTCATGACATTTAGCTACGCTTTCAATTTTGTTGGATATACGTCCACCAGTCGGTTGTCAGAGCCTCGTTTGTAATTTGGCAGGATGCACCACGGGCAGGTGAGGATGGCTTGGAGCGAAAAGGTGATGGGTTGCTCCCTTACATACATAAAAAAAAATAAGTAAATACAAATCCTATGCCTATCGACAGTTGGTAGTCCCAACCCTACCTCCAGCGATGGCTAATTGGGCGTGCAAATGCTTGCGCTAATAGACAAGGAACCTCGATGGTCAAGTTCCTAGCTGTAATCCACGACGCTAATTACTGGCTTCGCTGCATCGCATCTACATTGTTGTAAGCGATTAATTATTAAAGTTGAGCTTAAGATTATTGCTCGAACGCCTCGATGGCGCAACGGCTAAGCGTTCTCGCGAACAGCGCAGCCGTCCAAGGCTCAGGATTCCCAGTCGGGTAATTTAGATATACATATATCCGTATCTATATTGAAGGATATACCCATAATCGCCACGCTTTGACGGGTTGGCGATCGCAGGGCGTAGCTCTTCGCTCCGGTGATGCTGCTGTCCGTCATTGGCCATAAGTATTTAGACGCGCCTTCAATCGTGATTGTTATACCGCCATCAGTCGGTTGCCAGCGCCTCGTTTGTTATTCAGCAGGATGCATCACGGGTTCACGGGCAGGTGAGGTTGGCTTGGAGGAAAACGGTGATGGGCACTCCCTTACCACTTTTCTCCTAAATGATTATAATGACAGCTATAGCCAAAGCGGCTTTGTCATCATCACCGGTCCAAAAAACAGCACTATACCATTTTGTAACCAACATTTAGACTCTCCATGCACCACGGCAATACAATACAACCACGTGAACACGTGGTTTCGTTTTACTGAAAACAAAGCCTATAATACGCGGTGGTACACCTTTGTGCCGCAGTCGGCGCCAAATTGCAGTGTGCGGGCTCAAACTGACTATTGTGGACAGCAGCGAAAGGCGACACGCTGAGTAAATGTTGGCAGCTGGGACGAAACGTGATAGTGGCACCATCATATTCCGTGTGGGGATGGCAAAGAATACAAATCAGGTGATTTGTATCTATGTAAGAGAGGTAGGGCATGGCGAATCTTCGCTCGGATTGAGCTGCCCGTCCGGGGAAGGACCTCTACCCTATAAAATAACGCAGCCAAATGACCTTCGGGTCGTGTTTCTGCTGGTGAGTAAGGTGTCCGGAGCTCGTGGGGGGTTAGGGTTGGGCCGGCATGGCAGTGGCAACTGACAGGTAACTGACCAGTGACTTGCCCGTTGTCACAGCGACTTGGGCTTCTCTTTCGCTTTCCATCAGGTGTAGAGAAGCCGTTATGCCGAGCTACTATAAAAAAAAGGTAAAAGTAGTCGACTCGTGAGGAGCTGAAATCTCAAAAACTCCCGTCGACTCTCGCGACACCCGCAATAAGACATGTGGCGGTGATTTGTGTTATTTTCTGTCATTGAGTCAATATTACAACTTTTTTTTACAGAGATGATGATAACTCTGACGCCTAAACTGGGAATGGGTATAGCTTACCCTAAGTGTTGCGGAGGTCTGATGGCAGTCGCTCTATGTAAAAGCTTAGCCCTCGCCAAATCTCTCAGTTTGGGAAGCCGACCCTGAGACAATCGGGAAAAAGGCTAGGATGATGATGAGATAGCCAATGCGACCTTTTCATCATCACCAGTCTGCGGGGGAACGAAAGACTCTCGCCCCTACCGTCCGTCTAACCGACTTAACCGTCTAATTTGATACTAAGGTCAGTCCAGTTACCTCGTGATAAAGAGTACTCATTACACCTATGCTTTTCTGCGATTCTGATTAGTCTTATCATATAATGGATTTCAGTGTATTTTTGAGTTCTATACTTAAATGAAATGACGTCTTCAGGTGTGCACCAGATATGTCGAACAGCTCGTCCCATGGAAGGCCGGTGACTTTGTCATGAAATCAACCCTTTGGCATCCACCGTACCCATCAATGACCTTTTAACACCGACCATTGACATCACGGCTACGTGTGCATTAACGAACGGCCATTTGTAAACGTCGCCCGCCGCGTAACAGAAAAGTATCAGTGCTACGCGCCAATTTGCCCTAATTACCGTCGATTGTTTGAACAGTCAGCATTAGCCATATGAAATCACATAAGTTACTCAAATAGATCTCAAAAATAACAAAAAATAGCCATCCTAAGCGTTAAGTAGATCTAAGCACACTGTTGACAAAAAGAAGTGAACAAATAGCCTTCATAATAATCATCTCAACAATCAAGGTAATTAAGTATTAAACAGCCCGCGTTACGGCAATAATTAAAGAAGAAACCAAACGTTTTACATCTACCGCAGCCATCAATGCACTTTTAACACCGAGCCATTGACGTCGCGGCTACGTGTGCATTAACGAGCGGCCATTTGTCAACGTCGGCCGCCGCGTAACGGAAAAGTGTCAGTGGTACGCGCCATTTCGCCCTAATTACCGTTGATTGTTTGATCATTGATTTTTTGCGAGGCCATTAATAGTAGCGAAGCTATGGACTATGAGTTACGGTGGGATCGTTTGTCGAATAATACTCGTGTGACTGAATCGGTGTCGTTTGTCTGTCGATATTCTATCGGTTACATTTTGGAGAGTGGGCGACGCAATTATTTAATTTGATTACTGCCGCCCCTTTATCATCATCGAGCAGGGATACGGCGAATAGGCTGGCGATGATTACAGAGTGCTATTCCTAAAGACTCTTCTAGCTTCATACTGCGAACGGCTAAGCTAACTCTTTGCTCCTTGTTCCTCGAGTGATATTTTCTTCCGATGTTCAAGGCGAGAGTTAATCGGTTTTTCTATCGTATACGGCGATATTTTAAATAAAAAATTTCATTCGATTTTGACTATCACCCCATTACATAATCTCACTCACTTAAGGGAGAGAGAGGACATATTAAATTCCTCCTGAAATAAAAGTGCACAAACATTTGTTATCTTCTGTGCACTTTCCTTTCAGTTTGGCCGCCAAGTTTCGAGTTGTCAAAAACTCTACCCTACATAAAACAAATAGGTACGTACCTAGTAAAAATATTTTGGCAAATAACTGTAGTTATCCACGTTTCAATGTATTTAACCTTCCACTATTCGTCACAATTTTTCTTAACCTTGCATTCAAGATAAAAATAATTACGTTCGTTTGTTTTCAAGACGATTTCACCGTTTCGTACTTTTTTTACACTAAGACATGAATACTGTGAGATAATAAATTTAGAGATTTGGCTTTTAAGTTTTGGCTTGTTCTAAACTTTATGTTAAATATTAATGCATGTTAAAATAAATTACATAAAAACAATTCTATTAGCAGTTGAAATTTAAAGCTTATTGAACGACAAAGTAAAGGGACGTTGTTGCGGCTGGAGCTGGCGTCAGGGTGTGGAATCAAACAAGACACGGGAAACCACAAAACACTTCAATGGCCCAGCCGCTAGACTGTATAACTCTTTCACAATAATAAACAATAACCATTAGCAACATAGGCCCGGGACCGATCGAAGTGGCGAGCATTGGGAGAGGCCTATGTTCAGCAGTGGACTGATGTGGGCTGATGATGATGATGATGATAGCCACATAAAACACTTCCAAATATAAAACTATGTACAAAACTATTAAAAAGGTAAAAGTATATAAAAAAGGTTGTTCTGTCCGCAACAGACGTAGATGGGCCTAAAACATAATGGATGTAAAATATACATATAACATCGATGTTTTTATCCCGGTGGGGATCTTTTTGAGACCAGATATGGCCCGGTCACAAAAATATAGGATGTTTAATGCAATATAATACCTAAACATGAATTAATTGACATGGCAATATATGTACGACGAATAGAAATGACGCACTGGTCTATGTATGATTGATTGTCACTATTTATGCAGAAATAAATAGCAATCGGCATATTTATTGCACAACGTTCCGCGTTTATAAATAACGTTCATTTATGCGTTTAACCAGACACAATAGAAAATGAATTGTTTGATGATGCTGACCCTCACGACTAGTTAACGTGTTAACTTAAACAAATTTGTAGTTCGCAATTTCAAAATAAATAAATATCAATTTTTTATCATTTGGTTCCTCCCACCTCCACCTAATCGTGTTTTTTTTTCATCGAATATTTTATGGGCAAGATGAACGCAAAATTACATTTTGGTTTTAATTACTTAAATTAAAAAATGTTTTTTATTTAATTAATATTCTCATCAGACAACTTTTATAACGTTATAATCTTAAAGTAGCCATTTTAAACAACATTTTTTTTCTTTTTGACAGGGTTCCCTAAAGGTATCGTTACATCCCTCAACTTGGGCCACTGTTCTCGTCCTGTAATTTCACCGTGACTGGCGTAATTCCACACTAAACACGCTATGCGGAGATTGTAATTGCTTTTAAACAGGGTTATTAATTAACGGTACCAAAATTTTGTCATCTTTACTGCCTAATTTTAAACAAATTTTTACTTTAATAGGAACATGATTAATTTGCGTTAGTTATAATATTCTTGTTACTTGTTTGTTAGCTCTGATAGTAGACCTAAAATGCGAGGTCTGCGGTATATGGCGTAAGAAACAGATGGTAGGGACCTCTCGTTGCCAAGAATTGTATCATCTACGCTCGACAGCCGTAGGCTTGGGCTCGAGAGGCTTGGGCACCAGTCTCTCTTTCAGTAATACTGAAGTCCGCGCAAATGAGCAAACGTAGAAGATGGCGTAATGGCCTTTCGGCAGTACGTTCCCTTATTACGGGACTCGCGGGTGGCAGTTGCGTGGGCACCTCCTGTTGCATGAGTCTCCGTCGTCGTCTGAAGGGAATGGGTGTGGCCTTCGGGCCGCTCCTGTCGCTCCATAAAAGCGGGTTTATTAAGGTGGGCCAAGCTCCTGATACCAAGGCAGACTTGGACATAAGGTCCCGGGCACAACCCTCAAACATCACCTTTTGGACACACGTGGTCAGCGACATTACCGTACCGGGGCACCAGAATGTACTCCCGATGCGTACCTCCTACTCTACAAGCCCCGCAGCCCTTCTTAGCTGACCAGGTACGTGTATTTGACATGACGTAATGTCGGATCTCGAATAACGTTCTATTCCTTATTTGTCGACATGAGGATAGTAATTCTCTAAAAAATCGAGGTGGATAATAAAAGATGCATTGGAAATTTAGTTCAGAATTGATTGGGGTAAGTTAAACGTATAATATGTCGAAATGTCGATGTGTGGCTGCCTCTACATATAAACTTAAATGCACTCGTGTGTGTTCAGTTGAAAGATCGCATTAAATAGGGCAGAATGTATTAATAGAGCTCGGAAATCGATTGTCTCACGTCAATCATTAACAAAGATTGCAATGATTCATTACAGCCGGTGTGACACAGAAACTTACACGATTAAATTGGACATGGATATTGACAAAATAAACTCTTTGTCATGTCAACAGTGTCAATTTTATTTTGACCTCAAATCGTCACCGGAGCGAGAAGCTATGCCCTGCGATCGCCAACCTGCCTGCCCAGCGTGGCGATCCTGGGTTTACCCTCGAGGTGTTTGCACAAAGTAGCAAACAACTGGAGAGGCCTATGTCCAGCAGTGGACTGCGATAGGCTTAAGACAAAGATGAACCACGTTGGAAAAGTGCCGATAGGCGATCCTGGGTTTATCCTCGATGTGTTTGCACAAAGTGGCAAACAGAGGCCTATGTCCAGCAGTGGACTGAGATAGGCTGATGATGATGATGAACCACGTTGTGTCGATAGTGTCGATAGATTGCACACAGCCTTAAAATTTCTTCATATCTTGGGGTACAGGTTACCTCACTGTATGAACTTCACTTACTTTGGGATCGGAGCAATGTATGGTATGATGTCTGATGTTGTTTTTACCTCAAAAGAAAATGTCCGATAAACGATTACATCGTTAACCCTGCACTCAGTTAACACCTGCCAATCGCGAAGTGTCGCCGGTCGAAGATCCGTGATTAATATTTCAGACTATCTGCGCGATCGATCGACATCAAACGAGATGGCGGCCGTTAAACTGATTACACAACCCTTCCGAAGACTCCATTTCCGCCCCGGACATACATTTTATCCGGATTTAGGGACGAGTAGATCTAACGGGTTAACTTTTATGGATATCCATTTGTTATTAAAATCATCATCAGCCTATCGCAGTCCACTGCTGGCCATAGATCTCTCCAGTTGGTCACCACTTTGGGCATACACCTGGAGGATTTACCCATAATCGCCACGCTTGGTTGGCGATCGCAGGGCCTAGCTCTTCGCTCCGGTGACGCTGTTGCCCGTCATCGGCCTGTGGTATTTAACTACGCCTTCAATCGTGATTTTTATACCGCCACTAGTCAGTTGCCAGTTTTTTAACCGACTTTGAAAAAAGGAGGAGGTTCTCAATTCGTCTGTATGTATAATATTTTTTTTTTTTTTTTTTTATGTTTGTTCACCGATATTTCCGTCAATTATGGATGGATTTCAAAAATTTTTCAACAGTTCGACAGAGGACACTTCCGAGGTGGTCCCATTATCACCAAGTCAGGATCTGATGATGGAATCCTGGAGAAATTGATGGCAACAACCGAAAATTGTATGCTCATATGGTGTTTTTGTTACGTAATCATATTTTACTCAGGTATATGCTTCCGGGCGTCATCATCTGGTGCTGATAATGAAGCCACAGAACTCCTTAACGGTTAGGAGTTAGGGAACAGTACTGCCATTGGTCGATAGAAACTAGGTAACTAGGTAGTAGTATGTACTTATGCAGGGTTAATAGGGCAGGTGATTTGGTAAGTGATTTGCTTGATTCTAGATCGCAAAGTCTTCACTTGACTTAAATCAAAATTTTTCATTCCTAAGTTTACTTCAGAGTTTTAACTCTGAAGGACATTAATTAGCCTTTATTCGAGATCACAGCACATTAACGCAACCAAAAATCGAGAAATAAAATTATTTTTAAAAAAAAATTAAACCGACTTCAAAAAAAACACAAGCGACCAAAACTAAAAAGCGATAAATAACGTAAGTAATTCTATCCTTAAAACATATTATATGTATAACTATAATTATTTAAATATTACAATTATCACTTATTTTTGAAGTCGGTGCCAGCCAACAAATAAATGTATATTGTCGTGTGGATTTGCCGGCCGCGCGTCTGACAACAACAGTCTACGTTAGGTACCTTGAGGCTGGCACCGACTCCAAAAATAAGTGATAATTGTAATATTTAAATAATTATAGTTGTACATATAATATGTTTTAAGGATAGAATTACTTACGTTATTTATCGCTTTTTAGTTTTGGTCGCTTGTGTTTTTTTTTGAAGTCGGTTTAATAAAGGTTTTCTAAAGAACTTTTTTCTTTGTTTGCGATTTTTAATATTAAATATGGGTTAAAATTATTAATTTGACCATGATGTGACTTATCATGTCTGTAGTTTGTTTAAAAACCCCAGTATAGTATCTACGGGTAGGTATGAGTTATCTATTATCTTAAAAAGGGGAGTACGAAATTTTAAAATTCTAGTCGATACCTAAGTGTGCAACTAACTAAAATGAGCCTTAAGATTCAGAAAAAAGCGCATTACCGAAACGACCAAGTAAACAGTAAGACACAATATATCAGTAGTTGTCATCATCATCATCATGACCATTTATTATTGTCGTCAATTTCATAGCCAACTTATACAAAATGCTTCTTATTTGTCATATTAGAATTCTAGAACAGTTTTATTTTAAATGCAAATGTGTGAATCTCTTCAAAGCCCGTAAAACAAAGACCCTTTAACCGAATGGAGATTTATCAGAAAACTATAAAATAAAATATTTAAGAGAAGAACTGCTGATAGAAGGATACTATAAAGCTTTACAAAGCTTCAACTAAACTTCATAGAGTCGCTTACCAAAATTTAAGCACTCGGTTTCAAGATAAGATCGTCAATAATAAATCTTGGTTTTTACTCACTAGTAAGGCAACACTTTGCGTAAATTGTAAACGAAGTACATAAGAGAGCGCACATAGTGAACTATCGAACTAGTTCTCGCATGTCCACTTTCTCCATAGTTCATTAGTTTGTGACAAGGTGACGCCATGACGTACATGTCAAAGCTTTACACGTAAAGGGTAGGTGCAGTACTTAACCTGTCCTGGCTATTTACAATGCCAATTTCGACTCCAATTTGGAAACTTTGAATTGCACATGCGATATTGACATAGTGAATAGTATTGCAGGAAGCTTACCAACTAACTACCTAGAAATTGATTACAACATTTGTTTATTATACCTATGTTTATCAATCAATATGTGCAATAAATAACTAACTAACAAATTCGGCCGCGTAACAATTACTTTCAATTGCACCAGAAACACCATAACATTTGAAGTGCTTTAAGCGCGAACTAGTTCATTTACGAGCGGCGACTCGTTTAGGTCTTTCTGTTTTAAGCAATCCTCATTAAGAACTATGCCCAATACTGATATATGGTCAAATTCAGCCGCGTTACAATTACTTTTCAATTGCACCTATAATGCGTGCATTTAAAGTGCCAAAAGAGCGAACTAGTTCATTTAGGAGCGCACTAATCTGAGCGATCTTCATTGCGAACTGTCCTATACCCAAGGCTTATTTCCAGTATTTTAGCCTTGAAACATCACCATTCGTACTGTAACTCCACATCAACCTTGCCAATGATATTATTGTATCCGCAGCTTATCAATTATTCAACCTTCTCATGCCTCCACCTGATTACTAAGCGCAAATCGTTCTAATCCGATTGATTCGCTATTCGGTACTCGTATCTCATTACTAGGTGACGTACATTACAAGCAGTGCTTGATTAAATATCGATACAGAATTAGGCGTTCGAGATAATCGAATCGGCGACGCGACGTGCATGAATATATTACGAAGCGATTAGCGATTTAGTTTTAATGTTTTCACATGGAAAATAATACAAAAAAAGAAGCATCCTATTTTCCCGTAAGTGTCTTTAGTGAGACTAAGGGCTTTCATGAGATTTTACTTCCCAGCCGTTGGTGGGGTTAATCCTGTTTCTAGAACAGATGGGTACTTCATTGTACAATGTACATCTTGTTGAATCTGTGGATAAGACTCTACATTCATCGTCTCAGTACTTTAGGATCTATTATCAAATCACTGCATGAAGGATTCGGCAAACAATACAGTAGTAGTTACCAGATGTTTTCCGAAGCGTGAGTGTCAATCATACATACATACATAACGTCACGCCTTTATTCCAGAGAAGTAGGCACAGGCCACGTCCCTTCATGATGGTAATTTTAATTTAAAAAATCACAATTTTGAACTTAACTGCCCATTTCTTCTAAAATGTTTTAAGGAGGTACTTACTTTGACTGAAAACATGAGTGAGGGTATTTCCCAGGGCCCTCTTTATCAAGTTAGACTTATGACCCCACATCTGATGGTACTCAATGGGCTACGGAATACGTGAAGTTCCCAAGAAATTTTCTCAAGAGGCCAATAAATGTTCTAAGAGGGGCATAATAATGTCTTTATGTGACAATATGGTGATACATTCCCTTGACTGATATAAAAAGTTTTGTTCTAATTTTTGAACACATCAACCAACAGGGGTCCAACCCAAGCGAACGTCAAATAATAGAATTTCTATTGTATAAGGGGCCCTACTACAAAAGACGAAAACGATCGTTCGTTGAACGGATCGGGTATTTTTGCCCCATGAATCCCTCTCATTTGTCCCTCCCATGCTCTAATATACCAATTAAATTGTTGAAAATCGACGTTCACGAATTTTAGTTCGTATATTCGAACACGGGAGGGACAAATGAGACGGATTTATGGGGCAAAAATACGCGATCCGTTCAACGAACGATCGTGTTCGTTTTTTGTAGTAGGGCCCCTGGGGCCCTACTACAGCAAACGAACAGAAACATGACGGCTTTCGTTGATCGGAAACGATCATCCGATCTAGACCCTACTCCAGTTCATTTTCGGGCCCGAACAGCCGACCCTCTCTTGTTCCAACCATAGACAAAACCTTTCGGATGAACTACAGAGGGCAATATATTGACGTATCTCAATCGATAATCTAAGATTAAGATAAAAATTGTTTTAAAGCCATGATAAAAGAACAGACTGAATACTTAATTACCTTTTTTGTGAAAATGTTAACAATTAAGTCCTAAATAAAGTAATTTAAATAAAAAATTTAATTATTTTGAGTAATCGGAAATCTGCAAAGACGATTTTACGCCTGTGGTTTGTCTATGGTCCTTATTTTGACATCTTAAATTTGACAAGTGTTTGTTGATGTTAATTTTCCAATTCAAGTTCGCATGAAAAATCTTATTTAGAGATGTTTTCTGTATCTATTTGCAATTTTTTGGTAAGTATTATTATTTAACAAGTTTATATTTACTTCCTTCTAAGACACGAGTTATTTACTTTTCAAATCTAGGTCGTTTTTAGTGTTTATAAGTGCAATTTCTTTTGAGTTTGTTTTACGTCCAATATAATAACCTATAACTTCTTAATTTTTTATAATTTTACAGTTTATGATCAATGCCACGACTACAAATCGATGTACCCGTGGATTTCCTGAGTTCAAGCCCGGAATTGGACTTGTCGACAGTTTGGAAACGTGAGCTCATGCAGACGAGATGCGAGAGATTGAAGTGCAATTAAATAGTATGGGGGTTCAGTGAAGACATCTAAACAGTAGGAAAAGGTACCTAAGTACTCTACATTGTAATATATCTTGTGTTTCTTTCAAATTGTATACACTACCTCGATATAGAGATTGCACAGAAAAACGATGTGTGGTTATAAACATTACGAGCCTAAAATGAGCGGAGATGAGTAAATCTGACGTAATAACCCAACACATGCCACATCGGGCCACATAGGGTCATCTAGTTCCAAACTAAGATGGTGTACTTACATGCTTTGGGTAGACAACTAATAAACCTACTAAGATGCTTTTTTGTAAATAAATATATATTATACATATGTATTGATATTATACAAACATACATTAACACACCCAGACCAACACAGCACACATGTTCATGCATACAAATGTTTGTACTGTGCGGGATCGAACCTGCACCCACTGTACCAGAAGCAGAATTGGCTACTACTGCACCAAACTGGTTGTCAAATTACATGTGTGATATAGCATGTATTGCAAACCATCTATTGGAGAGGGGTACCACAGTGTTTATATATTGACTTGCCTAACCATCCCTTTTTTACTTTACAGTTAACGGTACATCACATCCAACCAGATTATCACAGTTAAAGCCTCCAACTAGAAAAATCCTTCTGTGTGGATTCACTACCTGCCTTTCTGCTGGAAATACTAAATAAAATATATGTGGTTGTACTACATACTTAATAAAAAGTAATTTTTAACAAGCAATTTGTTTTATTTAATTTAATAGTATTTTGACACCATTTGTTGGCCATGGGGCCTTCCATACCCAAATTAATGCCTTCCTTTTCTGGGCAATGTCTCCTATCATATAGAACAATGGTGATAATTGGTAAAACCTGAAAAAATATGCACTTTATATACATAGAAGAAATACCTACATACAATAAGAAATATTTACCAAATTTTGATTTTAGAAGATCTTTCCGTTCTTACCTTATTTACTTTCATTATGAAATCAATTCCCTTAGATTTTATTCAGGATTATTGTCTTCTCACTGATTTTCAAAGAGGCTGTACCAGCCTATAGAATTCCTAGTCAGAAATTTGTCAAAAACCGCTTGTACCGCAATCGGAATCGCTTATTTATGGTTTTCTAGATTTAAGTAGTACCCGTTTGCCACAAACGTAGCCATTCTGATTTAATAAAATTATATAAAATATTAAACGAAACGAAAACGACAGCTATTTAGTTGACGTAAGATTTGAGGTTAAAAATCGAACAGTTTCGTTGTCATTATGGCTTTCTGTAGTAGAAAAAACGATCGCCGGAGGGAATTGAAGCGTTCGTATCCGAACGTTGTCGTGTTCGTTTTTCATAGTAGCCAATTCACGAAACGATCGTTTTTTTGTTCGTATCCGATCACTTTCGTTTGAGTAGAGTAGGCCCCCTGGTGTCACGGCTATTAAAAGCATAATAATGAATAACTTTTCAAGCTTCGCGTTAAATCATAACACCATAGCGTAGATTGTGTCTTGAGGTCATTTCACACAACTGCCTTTGCCGAGTAGCGATTTCCACCCCGGAAATCGTTTACCACGGTTCACAGTTTTACAGCTGATAAGATTCATGGTCTTATGTAACTGGCCACTATTGACGTCAAAAAACCCACCAACCATTTGAAAAGAAATCCCCCATATGAGGATTCCGTTCCAGTAAGGATAAACATACAAAGAACTCGTTTAATAAGGTACCTACAAAAACTCAGATAAGTACATTTTCCGACAAAATCCGCCAATAACAAAGACACACATGACAACCTTACTGAGACAGACTTTCTCGGAAGCGACGAAACTTTCCTAATTTATGAAGAAAAAGTAAAGTATAAAAAGTCCTCACAAATAGGTAATTTACGTAATGAGGAAACAGTAGATGTTGAAATACAGTCGGCAATTAATGCAATGTTTGAACTAGATTTATTGCGATTAGTCACCAAATGGTTGAAACAATTGATTTTTTTTATTTATAAAATAGGAGTCGTCTAAATTTATCTATTAATCCTAGTGACACATATAATTAATCACATGCAAATGCTCTTTTTGTGCAGTGCAGTTGTCACGATACCTACCGGCTTTTTGAACTTTTAATCTTTTGCCGCGGTCAAATCCATGTTACTTTTTGTTCAATAATGCTCTATAAGATTGCATATTATTCTATTTTCTTAAATGGAAGGAATTGGTCTGAAACTAACAAAAATAGTCTGTTGAAGCAGTCATAAGCATTTTGATGTAAAAAATGTTCTGCAAATACTATAACTTTGAGTAAGATTAAGTTAGGTATGTATTGACATAATTGATTCATTTATTAATTACACATTAACTAATTGAGAATCGTGTCCACCAATTGCAATGACACCATGTCTTTGTTTTACTACGTCCTTCACTGACCGCTATATTTACGACTTTCATTAGTATTCATCACCTAAAGTTGCTAATGACAATAAGATTTAAATTATAGGTGATAAACACATTATGTTAGTGGCTATTTACTACACATCCCGTGTAGTTCATACTATTTAATGAATATTGATTACGGAATCCAATAATAATAATTGTTAGCAATTCGAAGCGATGGAAAAGGGTTATCAAACACCACTAGAGTTTTATGTTTTGTTATTTTATGTTTATTTTTTATTTCTAAGGACTTCACGACGCCGATCATAGACTCTGCAATGCCAAGGCACGGCTAAGCCGCTGCCTACCAAGACGAAATAAGGCCAATATCTCTTTTGGGCCAAGTTTGAAAAAGGACAAGTCGTAGCGATCATGAAACACCGAAGCTTCGAGAGAAGATCTGAAATGAGCTCCCATTTCAGATCTTGCATGTACGCAGTAAAACGATTGTTGGAAAGGTAAACAAATTTTTTTATAGAAAAGTACGTATGATGGTATACGTAAGTAAGTACGGTATGGACCCAGTCGCGGAGTCAAGTAGTGCGATGGCAGAACGGTGACACTGGCATGACGGTTACCAGAAAACTATGACAATGTACCTTACGAATCAAAGTAAGGAGTTTTACAACTAGTAATACTAAGTAACGTCTGCAAGCTCTTCCGAAACACGCAAACAGCGGTCTAATTAGAAAAGTTCGTGACTGAAATTTGCCCAACTAGAAACCTGAAACTAGAATTTTTGGCATTACCTGATACCCTGTTACCAAGTAAAAGGTGACATATTCCGTGACCAACGAAGCAGTCACGGATAGTCTAGGAAATTCGTGACGGACCAACTGACAGCCCTAACTTCATATTCAATATATTCAATTCACGCATTCCAACTGATTAATCGTTTTCGCGAACAAAAAGTGATCGCCAGTAAATAACCGATGTGGCATCGCTAAAATGCGGCAAGTGTCAATGTAATAAATGTAGAGGAAAAAAACTGGAATCAAAATGAATTGATCGGTAGAGATTCGCTTGTTGCAACAAAGTAGACAAAGAAATATTGGAGAATGGGTTAAATGTCGTAAAATATATTGTGGTTAGATAGGATAACATTAAAAAATAGAAACTTTTTTTTTGGTGTTGTTGTTCAGGGTGATAGATAAAAAATATGTGTCTTTTATTTTTGAATAAGCTAAAAGACGGACTAATTACAATTTTTAGCCATAATAGCCTATTGTGATGGTTATACCGCCAACAGTCCTATGAATGAATCCTATGCAAAATTTTAACTTGTTATTGTACGTCTAACGAAATAGGTAAGCTACGTCGGTAAAACCGCGAAACCACAGCCATATACAAAATTACGACGTAAATTAGTATTTAACGATACAATATAAATCGCAACATCATTATAAAATAGCATTTGTTGAATATTAATGTGACCTTTCGATCGATTGGCTATAAAGCAACTGTCTGCGAATTTGTGTACAGGCCATCCTGTTTATTTCAATATTTATCAATGAGATCGCTTGCGGTCTAGTAAATACAACTCATTCATATAAATTAGTTGACACGTAAAATGTTGTTCGCGGTCGGAGGCCGGAGCTCGAATCACTAAAAGTTAATCTACAGTTTGAATTTAAAAGGTAGAGTATCTACAACTTTATAATGAAAAAGCGTAAAACATCAGACAAACAGCAACTTATATTTAGAGCGTCGATTATCCGAACTAATTGGGGGACACGGGTGTTCGGATAATCGTTATTTTCGGATAATCGAACAATACTGATTCTGACGTACATATATTTACATACAAGTACAATAACTAGACCTAGGACTTAAACGAAAAAGTGTAGATATAATAGTCAAATTCCCGATGGTTTCCACTGAAAAACAGCGTTAATCACATGATTAACGCTGTTTTTGTGCACAGTACATACTGTGTGCATTTAAAATAATCTCAAATATCGTTTGTAGCTATCATTGTAGCGCGGTTCAGGCGCGCCTAGTAGTTCGGATAAGCGGTCGTTCGGTTAACCGAGGGACGTTCGGATAATCGACGCTTTACTGTATTTTAATAATTACAGCATTTTTAGCAAAAAGAAACCGACCTCAATATGTTTTTTGTCCACTAATAGAAATACACCCTCCAACAATTTTTTTTTCTAATCGGTTAACACAATTCTCAGAGATATCTATGTGGTAACAAATATACAACAAAAAAAAAACAATCCAATAAGAAACTCTTTCTTTTCTTAAAGTCGGTTAAAAATAATATGTTCGCGTATTATTTACGAAGGTAATTAGTCCTTTGATTGTTGCAAATTAAAAAGTCCATGGTAATTACATACGACCTAGTAGCCCTTCACATTAAAAAAGGTTTTATATGTAATTAATCCTAATGAACATTAGCTAAAAATTTACCTTTTTTCTCTGTGAAATCCGATTCTACTCGATACGAAATACGATTATGAACAAAGTAATTTCCTGTTTTGCGTTTTTTCATCAACACGCTGTTTACATATGACATCAACGAAATTCTTTTCCATGCTACAAAATTATATAAACGACCTAATCTTTATTGTACTATCGTAAGAAAGAGCAAAGTCCATTACACAAAACCTTAACTATGCATTTAAAAATAAACTTTAATACATTGCTTCAGTTATACTTTAGCTTCTAAGAGGTCATTTTACTAACAATGCCTGGTAATGTTCACCAATATCACCTTCAAACGTCCCTACAATAAAGCAAACAGTTACTTATAACTAAGTAATTCGCTCACGACTTCATTTATATGCAAACATCAATTTAGATGCAGTCACGATACCAACACCCGATGAAAAATAACCGCAGTACATGCGAGTAAATAAGTTTACATACATAGTTTATGCGTATACATAATGTATTCTGATTGAAATCTAATATGTATAGAAAATTCGATGCGTACACCGTACAGTGACGTTCCGGTTCCGAAGCAAATTAACGCTTCGTAACTGGGGCGACCCCTTTGCGAAATGAAGCCAATATAATGGGTTTCCATATCATGTGTGGGCTGGCCATATCAGTCGGAGGACGGACAACCGTTGGGGTAAACGAGTTCTGGAGTGAATATCGCTTCTCGGCAAACCTAGTGGAGGCTCAGACCAGCAACAATTTCCTCAGGATGGTTGGCAAGTGCTGGATGCGAGAAACCCAGGATTGAACAAATTGGAGCGGCCTGTGGACCGTCACACTGTTTAAGTTTGAAAAATACAAAGCATAGATATTGAATTCAACTATGTTTACAGGAGGAGTGACGATTTGCGCAGGACGGCAAGTGCAATAGATTAAAACAATAGCATTTGGATCATATGAGGACAGCGGGCCTTTCGAGGTCAAACGATCCCTTTAATGGCGCAGATATGATATTAGATGGCACGACCACATTTAGGGGTTAAGATTATAATGATGAAAACCAATTTGCCTCTTTGCGTCCCTCTATACTTGTATGCAGCATGCATAATTAATGCACTCTATATACGGCAAAGTATCGATTCATCGAGTCTATCTTCGCTAATTTAATTTCACCGTTTTGTCACATTAGTTCTGCAGAATTTGTACGAAACGTATTATAACTTAAAACAGTTATAAAAAGTTGCAAAGCTAAAAGCCGATAGAAATTCGTTGAAATTTCTAATTATCCGCATGATTATATTACTATGCAGTATGTACTAAATACTATGTAGGATGTACTAATATTATACTGACTAATAATAGTCCAATTACATTGATTGATTGAGTCATGACTTTTTCTACTATTTATTTAGTCGTATTACCTGTTTTCAGTCTGTAAAACTTAACATAAGTGCTTTTAAACAACTTACTTTGGGATCATGCCAATTGTGGATTTCTTTCTGGCATACTATTATAATCAAGGTTGAAAACAGCACGCTTGCTGTAGTAATGATTTTCGGTTTCATCCGTCTAATATAAACTTAGATTTAGATAAAGGAGTGTGTGATAAAGCAGCGTCATTACCTGAAACAAAAAAAGAAGTTATTAGATAATTATTCAAAGACATTTATTACCTAACTACTCCCTATGTGACCATGTTTAAACGTCACAGAAACCCATAAGAAATTGTGAATAAGCGCCGAACAATTAATTTAAAGATTAATTTAATTACATAGTAAAGATTTTATTGATTCATTCATCGACAAGCCCGTTTTATCCTTGATACATTTCTGTAAAAACACGCCTATAGCACTTACGTGGCCGTCTTTAGCCAGTTCAATAATGACTTCCTCAGATGCGAGATCCGATATCGTCGCAGCCAGATCCGTGTTTAACCGTAAGTTCAGCTCCGCAGTCAGTCGGATTAGTTCCGCTGCGCTGCGACGCAATCGTCTTTGCGGATCATCCGAGGGTGATTCTGACAACTGCCAGAGGTTAATCGGGAGAACGGGTTTAAAAGGCAATGGTATTGTGACAGATCTTAAGTTTTTGGACTTGAATTTTGTAGGACTCGGTGGCGCGAATACCACAGGCCGATGACGGGCAGCAGCGTCACCGGAGCGAGAAGCTACTGCGTTCGCAAACCCGTCTACCCAGTGTGGCGATTATGTGCCAGCAGTGGACTGCTATAGGCTGATGATGATGGTGGCGGTGACAGTGGTGCGATTGGTAACGCTCTACCTAGAGCCTGAAGCGCGGACGATCCAAAGGTTCGATTACCGATCGGATCAAATCCATTATAATCGTGTTTCGCGTACTTGTTTTAGACCACTGTAGCACGTCCATATTTGTTTTTAAACTTTGCCGTAAATAAAATATACGGTGAAATGTGAAAATTGGTAAATACACCGAAATATTTTTGATGCGCTAATTGTGCTTGCGACTTCGTCTGCATGGAATAGTGTCTTTGGGGTTAAGATTATTTATGCTAATTATTTCACAATTAATCAATGAATCAACCTTAGTTTCAATCTTCTAGCTCTACAAAAGACGATTCATCCATGCAACTTTTCATCCCCCTACGACCATTTCTACGCATTAAAAGCCTTCTTTCCTTTCACAGTTCTTTAAATAGCGAGCCTACAAATTTCTCAAGGGTCAGCAACGCTTGTGATTCCTCTGGTGTCTGGTATCAGGTGACCTTCAGGCCCGTTTGCCCCCTACGTCATAAAAAAGTCTCTAGGAATAACTGTTTTAAACTAATTTCATTTAAATCGGTTCAGTAGTTTTGACGTGAAAACGCCACAAAGACAAGTTAAGAATTAACAAGGAGCTACCTAACATCATCATCATCAGCCTATCGCAGTCCACTGCTGGACATAGGCCTTTCCAGTTGTTCGCCACCTAGGGCAAACATCAGGAGGGTATACCCATAATCGCCACGCTGGGCAGGCGGGTTCCTAACATAGCGAAAGAGAATATTCCATCATGTGACATTCAAATTCACATCAGTATGAGCTGTTTCTTTCTATGCACCGATAATGACATTGTTTGTCATCGTGCTATTGACACCATGAACTAGCAATTGCGTTCTCGACGCAAATTGCCTCAATTCATTTAGTCGGTTCTGATTCCTGCGGCATACGGGTCTTAACTAGACGCATCCGTCTGGAGTACTGTCGTCAAGAATGAGAGAGGTCCCGCTATAAGAATCTTCGCTCGAATTGAGCTGGCCGTCCTGGGAAGGACCTCCACCCTATAGAATACCGCAGCCAAATGACCTCCGGGTCGTGTTTCTGCCGGTGAGTAGGGTTTCCGGAGCTCGTGGGGGGTTAGAGTAGAGCCGGCATGGCAGCATCCATCCTGTCACACTCCATAACACAAGGACTTCAAAGTGTATTATGCATCACGAGACAACTCGTAGCTCAAAGTGTCCGTATCAATTACGATATCAAGTTTCTGGAGCATATGGGTGCTTCTTTGTACATCGTTGAATCTGTGAATACAATATTAACAAGGCACAGAAAAGACCCAAATTTTCAAAATACGATTGCTCGTCCCCATTGGGGATGGTACCCACGACCATTGTTTTAAAAGGCCGTGGATAGTATGCCGTTAAGGATCATAACATATTCAATGATATATATGTATAGTGAACGAGTTCCCTTGATATAAACAACCTACCTATCACAGATACTAAGACTAAGGATGTGTCAAATAGACACTGCTGTTATAAGAAGTAATTCTTCAAAAACATCCTGTTTATCCTCTCTTTTTTCATAGCTTCTCAGAGGAAATTCTTATCTGAACACTTCAGAGAGATTACACCATAAAGCCTTAATGATTACACGCTCCTACTTGAAGAATAATTATAAATCAACGATGCTGACGATAAACCCTCACGATTTTCTCCCAAAAATTCGGCAAAAATAAAAATGTACAAAATCCTAAGCGGCGATTTTCGCCGAAACTGCGGGTATTTGCAATGTAAGCAAAAATATTCGTCTGATAAAACGTCCGAGAAGCCGTTATTAACGAGGGAGGTTTAATCCTTTCATTTGTCTGAAGACTGAACGTTTATTTCGCGTTATCAATCAGAGTGCCGTTTTGGATCAAATGAGTCAGCTTACAGTTTGAGTGCCATGAACGCTGGAATACGAATAAATCTTATTTAAAATCTTAGAAAGCTTATCTTGAATTATTGTGTTCTGCTAGCTGCAGCCTGCGGCTTTGTCTTTGTGTGTTTGTAATTATCGGTGACTTGTCAGATGATAATATTTGTAAGTTTCATTTAAATCCGTCAGTACTTTTCGCCTTAAAATAATGTAATTTTTCCATCCAAACAAACTTTTTCATTTACCTATAATAAAAGTAGGATTATGATATTGAGTGATGGAAACGTTGCATCATCAGCCTATTGCAGTCCACTGCTGGACATTTGCCTCTCCAGTTGTTCGTGGCGAAACTAGGGCAAATTTCTGGAGGATATACCCATAACTGCCACGCTGGGCAGGCGGGTTGGCGATCGCAATTGGAAACATTGGCCCGTTGGAAACATTGCAAGATTAGTGCTTTTATGTCAACGTCATATCAATCTAAAGTAACTTTGCGCCTGGGGTAGACCAAAAAATGTTACGGGGTTCTATCAAGAAACGGGGTTCTACCGATATAGCCTGAAAAGCATGCGAAGTCGTTGTTTCAACGCCTGAACTCTAGTCTTGTTGAACCTTCTATTAAGACAGAAACGGAAAATTAAAAGGTTTCCACAACCAGATCATTTGGCTCTTGATCAAATTGAAGCAAATTAGCCGAAGATAATTTGCTTATAAACCGGTCATTATAGCCGATATTTGATTAGAAGAGAGTACATGTCGAGCTGTCACTTACCTCAAACTCTTACCTACTCCGGGTAGATAAGTAAACGATTTTATCTCTATTACCGACTAATTACCGCACATAGCTGTGAGTACCAACGGTGTCCAAGTACACAAACAATAGCACTATCTCTGCCCGGCGAGTGGCGTGACGCGAAGCATTCACTCAGACAAGCACACTACAGTAGGTAAGTGATTAACGCCCCATTTCTAAGTCCTTCATTATGGTCAATTTACATTAAGAGCAGGCTTTGTTTGTGCCACGCGTGAGGCCGAGTTAGTTCGCGTAGAATTGCAAATGCATTCAACTTTGTAGAAAAATTACAATACCAAGAACGTTTAACTTGAAATGGTATAAAAAGTTCATTTGTTGCAACAATATATCCTATTCCATTGATTTAGAGACTGAATGCATCGTCAATTTATTCTGTTGGTGTATTGTGGTCATCAAGAAAGATAGCCATCAGCTTCTATCTTTCTTGGTGACCTTATATCTTTCATCATCATCACAAGTGGGGTCTCAAAAACGCGCCGGATTGTGATTGTGGGGCTCCTAACTCTGGTTAGACCACCACACATATCGTAGAGGATTGTACCCTCCGACGTTTTCCTGGCGGAATGTGTGAAGTCCATGAACTCACTCCGGCTGCGATAGATTGGCTTCGCCAATTAGATATTGGCTTGTGAGGACTTGAGTACAGAAAAGCCATACGACATGATGACCTTATATCTTTATTGAAGAAAGACAGGGTTCTAGGGCTCTAGGGTTCTGTCAGAAACGCACCCTGACAATGGCTAAAATGAAGCATCATCCTTCACAGAAACCATTCATAACAAGTCATGCAACTGTGGATACATTTTGCGCCCACTGGGAACGTAATTTAATTAACGTTGAAATTAAAGTCGGTATTCCCATTTGTAAACAAAGACCTACTTTCAAGTTTTCAACTTCAAAAAACTTACTTCCGCACACTAAACTACTCCGAAAGTAAACTTTCGTTCTCGTTTTAACCCCATTGGGGATAAAACTGTAAGTTCATTAGCTTAGTGGTTGTAAACGTAACACTACTTTATCATACCAACTATGTTTGCTTACTCCTTACCGTGCCTAATCGTAAACTATCATTTTTATCCCAGGTTCGTCACCGGATCAGGCCAACTTTTGTGTGGTGCTAGTTTTTTTTTCTCCTCCATACATTACTCCGTCCATGTAGGCCGTCAGTACTTTGTCTGTGTCTTTTCTGGATTTAGAATAGGAACACTCTAGAAGACGACTAAGGAAATATCAGGGAATGTTGACCTGGGTACAAATAAAACCTACTGTGGTCACCATTCTGCCTGCTAAGAGTGGTAAGGCAAATCCCCCAAAAGACTATTGTCATTGGGGGAGGCCTAGGTTCAACAGTAGACGTTTGCAGGCTGATGATGATAACGAGACATTACTCAGTGGCAGCCTGGAATCAGGAAGTTGGCGGTGATGTAGTACCCATAGTACAGTGTTTGGTTTAGTTTAGGACTAGATGGCGCCTATTATGTATTTATTTTATTTATTTTGCGCAATTAACTAGTAGTCTCCTTGGAGGTATGCAAAGCTTGGCCGAAATCACCTAGATCAGGAGAGTTAATTCATGATAACACAAGTCTTGGTTATTGAAATGAATTCCATCCATCTTCCTTACGTAAACGTTTTCGGATCATGATTGTAGTCACAAATTCGTTTCGATATTTTTGCTTTAAACCCAAGAAAATGACAGTCACGTAGGTACGTGCGGGAGAATCCCTGAGGACACCTTCTCAAGTTACCGTCATACCTTCGCCTTGTTGCCAAATGACTTCCCTTATTTTACCCGCAGGGACAAAACTGTTGTTGTTTTCCTTCTTGTTTTTATAATTACTTTTCTTTGACAAGCTCGATGGCTCATTTGGTAGTGCCCTCTGCCTTCTGAGCCAAGAGTTGTGGGTTCGATCCCCGCACAGTACAAACATTTGTGTGCATGAACATGTCTGTTTGTATTGGTCTGGGTGTTTTCTATGTATAATATGTATTTATTTACAAAAAAAAAAAGTATCTAAGTAAGTTTATCAGTTGTCTAGTACCCATAGTACAAGCTTCGGCTTAGTTTGGGGCTAGATGGCGATGTGTGGCCCAGCGTGGCATGTCTTGGGATATTTATTTATATTTATTTATTTATTTATCTTATATTTATAAGGCGAGTTAATTTCACTGTATTAAATAATCTTTAAATGCTCTAAATTGGGATACGTTGAAGACACTTTTTGAACTGAACCGAGGGCTATTTTTCTACTAGGGGCACATCATCGGCCCGCAAACTTCTACAGCTGGACAGAGGTCGCAATGACAAATTGTCATAGGAGGGATTTGCCTTAGTGACCAGGGCTCCTACCACCAAAATGGAAAACGATCGCTCGTTGATCGGATCGCGTACTTTTGCACCATAAATCCCTTCCATTTGTCCCGCCCGTGTTCGAATATACGAACTAAAATACATCAAAGTCGATTTTAATTCACTTAAGTCATATTTAGAACACGGGAGAGACAAATGGGAGGGATTTGTGGTGAAAAAGTACGCGATCCGTTCAACGAACGATCGTTTTCGATTTTAGTGGTACGGGCATAAGCGCGCGGCGGGTTGGCGTAGTAGGTTTTATGTGTACCCAGGTAAAAGTAGCTGTCAGTGATCTCATGCGTATGTGTGGCTTCCGGATTTAAAATAGGACTACCCCATCTTATCCCGTGGGTAACTTAGAAGATGACTAAGTTCATATTGGATCCATTAGATCCAAATTCAAAAATAATTACAAAGTTACAGTTTATATCAATATTTGCCAGGTCAACCCTTTTAAGAATTATGTAGCTACGGATAGCCAGGGTTGGGATAAAGGGGAGCATTTAATCTCTATTGGCGAAAGGCCCTCGGGCACCGTCGATATCTAATTGCGAATTATTTCGGGTTCGACACGGAACTTGTCCAGGCAAGCCAATTTGTCCAGGTAAGTAATCCAAGGTACAAACAGTGTATGGTACAAACTATACGATATTATATTCCAAATGGATTTAAACTTTGTTGCCTTACATTTTTCAAGGACAGTTGATAGTACTCGGGAGTATTGAAAGATCCACCGAACTGGTTAAAGGATGGAGACTATTTTGTATTAAACTCGCTAGTTTCGGGTAGTAGTAGTAGCGGGTTGCTAGTCAGTAGTAATGTAGCTCTGATAGTTTCGGAATAAACTGGCTGTGACATACGGACAGACAGACAGACATGACGAATTTATAAGGGTCCCGATTTGCCATTTGCCTACGGAACCCTAAAAACCGCATCAAAATCCGTTGCGTAAGTTTTAAAGACATAAACATGCATAGGGAAAGACAGAAAACAAAAGCTACTTTGTTTAATACTAAGTATGTAGTGACTAGCTTTTGCCCGCGACTTCGTCCGCGTGTTTAAATTTATACATACAAAAGTTTTTTCCCGCTAACTCCCGTTCCCGTGGGAATTTCTCAAAATACAGCCATAACTAAACTTTATATTTACTAAGGTACCTGCATGCCAAATTTCAAGCGTCTAACTTAAGCGGTTTAGATTTTTCATACAAAAGGATTTTCCCGCTAATTCCCGTTCCCGTGGGAATTTCGGGAATTCCTTTCTTAGTGCACCCCTACGGTACCTAAGCTACGTCCCTTCCAAATTTCAAGTGCCTACGTTTAGCCGTTTGGGCTGTGCGTTGATATGTCAGTCAGTCAGTCAGTTTCTCCTTTTATATATATAGATTAAATACCCACTTACCCATCCAAGCAAACTTTAGACTTATTAATATTAGTCGTAGTAAGTGGGATACCATTATAATAGTAGGAAAGAGAAAATCCATGCCTGGCAGTTCCATTATTACCAAGGAAGTAAAGAAATAGCAAAAACACATTGGACCTCCGAGATAGGCAAGACCTTAATAAAAACAAACGTTTATTTTAGCAGAAACGCAATTTCAGATAAAAATGTGGCGCCAACGAAATAAATTAACGCGTATAATATTATAAAGATATCAGAAATGACACCGACGACCTTTCTCTTATTGTGAGCGAAGATCAAGTCCAATTTACGTTACGCGAAACATACTGAACGTGGGTCAGAAAAACATACTATAGTTCCGCCGCCCAAATAATGCGTTTGTGACAGATGTCAATTCGTATTTGACAATTCATCCACTGTTAATTTTTTTTTTCCAAAATAATACGCTTAATGTAAGTAATTTGGCATAATTATTCGTGTTTACTCGATAATGAGGTAAGTAAATAAAAGTTATTTGAAATTTTGCCGTTAATTGTACGCCAGTTCATAGTTAAATCGGCCATTTGGTTACGACATGTCAGAAACGCATTCTATCAGCGGCCAGACTATAGCTGCCCGCGGCTTTGTAAATATCGGTATGTAAAACGCTTATATTCTTATAAATTATGGCCTTTGTGTAAAGCTGAGGTATGACCTACATTACTGTAAAGTATCATTCAAATCTGTTCAGTAGTGATTGCGCGAAAGAGTACAAACAATGTTAGTTAAACATCCATCAATATTTTTAATCAATCCTCTTTTTTAATTTTGTCTCTTGGCTACTGTCATAGTGACGGACGATATACATTGATTTATTTTAAACGCTCGATGTATAGAAACGATGCATCGTATTGAACCGATGGCCGATATATTTTACTAATCCGTATATTCCTCTGTAGCCAAATTAAAACAGTTCTCAGTAATATGATGTGCTCAATATGAGTCATTGAAGAGCGAGACAGCTGTTAAACAGATGACATCCGACTTACAAAATATGATTTGCAGAATGCAGTCGTAAAAACTCAAACAATAAAGACTGTGATAATGAATGGTTCCCCAATTAATGCATGTTGTATACATAAGAAAAGGCAGAGAACAAAATTTAAAAAAAACAATTGACAATCGCAATTCGTCAGTCATTATGTCAATTTTTGCCCAAGAAAAAATATGTGTAATAGTGATGTTCCAACGTTTATGCGTCATGAATCTGAGTTGAGGTCAAATGGCAGGCTTAATAGGATTACACTTAGGCAGTGTAATCCTATAAAGCCATCAATCAAATCCAACAATCATTTACTTTCCATGGTCAATTGTATCTCGCGCATAACCAATCTATCTACTAGCTAGAAAAATAATTGGGCATATTGAGATTTCTGCCGGTGGTACGGTTTGCCCGTCTGGCTGGCAACCACTGTATACTCGGCTAAGGGGCAATCCACAAATTATGTCACACTTTTATATAAATAATGTACACAATGGAATGTTCATTCATAAATTTAAAAATTATACAATTTAAAGGTAAGCTTTTATAGACCAAAGAAACCCAAGCTAGAAACGACATAATTATCTCCTAATTAAGTAAGTGCGTCTTTCCGACTCTACGTAATCGCTTTTAACGTTCACATATTATGGACCTCATTATGATAATGTTAGTAAGAACTCATTTGTGTTCATGTAAAGGTACACAATTAACTCAAATGTAACATTTCATATCTTAATTTTATTTCAATGTTGAGAAAAAAGTATTATGTCGTGGCTATAATGTAGACTTGCTCACATCATGAAATGCTTGAGAATTTAATATTGTGTCTGTACACTAGTTTTGACCAGGTGGAACTATTCGATTTACTCGTACAAACGCGTTTGGAAAGATCTCTCCCGGAACCGAGATTCACATTTAACAGTTTTCATAAGTTGAGGAGCTGAGGACGGGAGCTTTTAGCCTTGCGAAAATTTTGACAATCGATCGAATATTAAAACCGATCGAAAAAGTTTCCAACAGACGTTTTAACAAAAATGTTCCACTTGATGAGCATTTCTTGCTGAGTCATCAAAAATCAAAGACCACTAAGAGCCCAATCGAACGAAGTCACTGGTTCCTGCTAGTAGTACATTAATATTTTAATTTAGTGCTCAAATTACTATTAAAATAGCTTAAAATAAAAGAAGAACAGTAGAAAGTACCTATATGTACAACTATGTTCTAAAACGTTATTTGATTTAAATTTAGAATTTCCAACTCCGAATAACATTTCATTCGAAAGTGACCGATTCTCTGAACGAAAATTTCGTACCCACGTGAAAATTTAACTTAAATTTTCCGTACATACGAGTACGTTCGTTATAGCTATTTCTCCTCCAATGAAATATTCTTCATCGTGAATTTTATTTTATACACGATACGATACATGGGTAGAGGTTTAGTCGGGTTTAGGATTTCATTTTTAAAAATATTTTTGAGTAACTGTAAAATACCGAATTCTCATCACATACAGCTGAAACGCTTAGCTGTGAAAACGCCGATGGAAATAGAAGTTAATAGATTTTCAGAATATTGTATGGGTAAAAGTCACACTTAGGCTACCTTCAATAGACTGAAGCGGAGCGAGCTTGCGGAGCGGTTAAACGGAGAAATATTAACCAATAGGATTGCATTGAAATTCTGATCGATATTGGTTTGGTGTCTGTGCGATATTGGTTAATCGCAATCTCGCTCCGCTTTAATAGACAAGCAGCCTAAAAGCGCGAGGAAGCTCTAAAACTTAATAATAAAAAGCTTAAATTAACAAACAGGCATATATATCACATCAACCAAAAATGTTTTTATTCCATTCGCTATGTGTTCTGACTCATGATGACTATTCTGACTAGGAGCTACCAGACCGCCCAGATAAGAATTTAGTCAAAATAAAACTATGTAGTCAAGTAAGTGTGAAGCGTCACAAAAACTTAAAGGTTTTTATATTTCGTAAACGAGCGACATATTTAATTTAATTTAACAAGATCTACTACTAACTGTAGTTTTATACCCTTATTTATTCCTTCTATTTATACTGACACAAAAACCCTCAATAAAATAAATAAATAAAAAATAAAAACAACGTCCGGCCTTTTTATCCAAATGTCCGACCGGCATTACTATTAGACTAGCTTTTGCCCGCGACTTCGTCCGCGTGTTTAGATTTTTACATTCAAAAGTTTTTTCCCAATAACTCCCGGTCCCGTTGGAATTTTACAATATCGCGTTGCAAGTAATCTTTACGTTCATTAAGGTACCTTGCATGCCAAATTTGAATCATCTATCTTAACGCGATTTAGATTTTTCATACAAAAGGTATTCCCGCTAACTCCTGATCCCGTGGGAAGTTTGCAATATCCTGTTGCAACTGAAAATCACTAAGGTACCTGCATGCCTAATTTCAAGATTTTCCCGCTAATAGGGAATATGGATGACTTTTTTTATGAATTTAAAAGATCAAAGATCTCATCTTTTATCTTTTCGTAGATCGTAGAATTTTTAAACTATCTTTTCTATTAAGCGTGTTATAAAGCGTAAAAATTATTGCTTAAACAGAGAGATCCGACGTGGCGGATGACGTCACGTACCGTGCGCGCCATACAAACTCCATAGAAAATCCTGTTTTCGTGAGAGAGACGGATATATTAATTTTCAACGACTCTATCTCGCCCATTTTTCAGCCAATTTTGATTTTGTTTTCACTGTTCATAGTATTTTTTTATCTATTTTATGATATATTATACATGTAACTATTTCTCATGCATTTCCCTATTCTCGTTCCCGTGGGAATTTCCGGAATTCCTTTCTTAGTGCACCTCTACGGTACCTAAGCTACGTCCTTCTAAATTTCAAGTGCCTAAGTTTAGCCGTTTAGGCTGTGCGTTGATATGCCAGTCAGTGAGTTTCTTTCCTCCCTTTATATATTTTGATTTAATTTGACCGGTAACACCATTTCTTGAGAGGAATTAGTAGTTTTGGGCTATTTTATTTCTCGGCCTTTCTTCTCCTATTTTATCACATAATAGATCGATTTAAAATCTTGAAATTTTATCCCTTTCGGAGTGGAATTTATCAAAACCCTTTCTTGGCAATATCTACCACGTCATGGTATATAGCTTTGGTGGTATAGCTTTGTGAATGCAAAGTCTCAGCCCAAACGGTTTAAAATTGACAAAGTTTCATACAAACTTTCATCCCCTATTTTATCCCCTTGGGGGTAGAAATGATCAAACCCCTTTTTTAGCGGATACCTACGTCATAGTAGCTTTACACATGCAAAGTCTTAGCCCAATCGGCTTAAAATTTACAAAGTTTTATACTAACTTTCAACCCCTATTTTATCCCCTTGGGGGTGGAATTGATCAAAATCCTTTCTTAGCGGACGCCTACGTCATTACATCTACCTGTATGCCAAATTTCAGCCCAATCGGTCCAGTAGTTTGGGCTGTGCGTTGATAGATCACTATGTCAGTCAGTCAGTCAGTCAGTCAGTCAGTCAGTCAGTCAATCACCTTTGAGTTTTATATATTTAGATTATCTGTAAGTCTGGCAAACTTAAATTGGTATAGAGATCGGCAATGTTCGCTTCCGATCCAGGTCGCTAACAAATATAAAAGCTTATGAATAACATTTCCAATCCCATTAAACAAATAAATCATTGCCGCAAAGCCTTACTAAATGCTTATTCTCCGCTAAATGCTAACCCAATTTGGGCGCTCTCAACTCTTCCGACTATTAGCCCGGTACTAACCTCGTTATAGCGCCGACCAGCATTTCTTTGAGCCTCTGTTAGTATTTATTTTTCATCAGCTAACTCAAATATTTGCCAAGTTCGCGTTTGCGGCCACAGGGCCTGTTCATATTGAGTGAGCGGGCGAGAATTAAGAGTTACTTTTACGATATCTTTATTTTACCGTAAGTAATTTAAGGAAAGAAAATAAGTTTATTTGGTGCAAAGCACACACGAATCGAACGCACGATGGCATTATATTGTGTGGCATTAATTAAGTTGAACATGCGCTTAAATACATAGTTTTCACTACAAACTACAAGTGACCCAAGGAAGAAAAAAGTTTAAAGTTCTTTTCTTCCAGTACCCGCATTTTATATTATGTTTGAGTAAGGTAGAAAATAACAATAGTACAAAAGAGACTTATTTATATGTATGTATAAGTACTTTATGTATTTTGGCCGTTTCTTCCCGGTAGAACCGGTTACGAAGGTGTGGATTATGAAGATGAATGATTTGACGAAAAGTAACCAACTTGAGATGGTCATTTTGCTCTAAATTCGCCTAAATATTGTACTAAGATAGTCTTATCTTATTAATCAACGATATAAAAATACAAGAATGTAGGTAAGTAATTATATTATCTTGTAATAACTAAATGAGAACATTTTATTCATATATCTACACATGATAATAGGTCACATCTGTGTCTTTTTATTACGTACCTAACTTTGAGACGACGCACTTAAATTTTTACGGCATATACCTAACTAAGTAAATTCGTTTAATATGAGGCATTTATGTATAAAGCTCACACAATAAGTTAGTACCTAAACGAGTGTGTCATTTAAATGAGTTACCCCTGTTTACTGTGTAATTAGTTACATTAATCAGAACTGATGGCGGGGATATACCTACCAGTCATAGAGGAAATAAATATTGTGATAGTTTTATGACTATATTATGTAGGTACATTGCACAGTAAGGCACGCTTTGGGATTTTTTCTACGACTTCATATGGAATAACGGAAGACGCGTTACTTGATGCCCTTTCTCTGGAGGGGAATGCATTGGGCACCGTTTCGCTGTCCGGGGTTTGTGTGTGGTGTGTGGGTGTCACACCTCTCAGCATGCAGCTCAGAGAGCATTTGTCGCCACACACAAAGGGCTTTCTTTAGTCAAATGCTCTGCCCACTGGCGAGTGGGCAGCAACTTGCAGGGATACGGGTAGTGCAGAAGCATACGCATACCTGCCCCGGCCAGCCGCCGATGACATTCTTTTAACTTTCCTCTACACAAAGGTTATCAGGAAGAGATCGCTTATAGCGTCTTATTGATATTTATAAGTCAAGCGTATGGTGTGCAAGAAAGAACTATCTATCTATAACAAGCAGCCGGCACTCTTGGTCTGGGAAGGGCAAATGGGTGGCAGGTGACGCCTCGCCGAAAGTCTCCTAAAATGGGGCCCTTACCGCTCCGCTACCCGCCCCCGCTCTTGTACAGTATTAGCCTATAACTATGCCCCAAATATTGCTTATGCCGTGATCGGTTACTACAATTTCTAAATTGATTATATCCTCCAAGTTAAGTCGTTGTAATCAGTTATAAAGTGCGGCATTATGATTAAAGAAATTCTTTAACATTACAATACCTAGGTACTAATATCTTCCCATCGGATCCAATAAGAGTGAAGGAACAAATATTAGGGCGTAGCGTTTCTTCGCTAGAATTGAGCTGCCGCCCGGAGAAGTACTTCCACCTTAAAGCACCGCAGCTAAATGACCTCCGGGTCATGTTTCTGCCGATGAGCACGGTGAATGCTACATCGGCAGCCGGGGGTAAAGGTGGGCAACGCGCGTGTGATACCTCTGGTGTTGCAGACTGCGATAACCACGGGCCGAAGGCTTTTTGTCACCTTCATCATCATCAACCTATTGCAGTCCACTGCTGGAGCATAGGCCTCTCCAGCTGTTCGCCACTTAGGGCAAACATCCGGAGGATATACCCATAATCGCCACGCTGGGCAGGCGGGTTGGCGATCGCAGGGCGTAGCTTCTCGCTCCGATGACGTTGCTGCCCGTCATCGGCCTGTGGTATTTAGCTACACCTTCAACTGTGATGATTATACCGCAACCAATCGGTTGCCAGCGCCTCGTTTGTTATTCGGCAGGACGTACCACGGGCAGGTGAGGTTGGCTTGGAGCGAAAGATGATAGGTCGATCCCTTACCACTCTTATCTCTCATTTGTCACCTTAGTGGTGTAAAATAACCTATGCTTGTGCGAAAACGCGTACACTTCTGCGCTTTAAACTCTTCTCCTTTGGAGATTGACCGCTGTAGTTGAAATTCGGGCAAAAAAGTTATTATTAGTTAGAGCTAGGTGTTATTATCAGCACAAATAACTAACCAAGACCATTATAATCAGTCACAACGCCTCAAAACGAACAGGCACTCACATCTCCGCCCCAATTAGCACTCATGCCATAGTCGGTTACTTTAATTGGGTAAGCGATTAAAACTCCTCACAGCGGCCCAAAACATGGGCTCCGCCATTTAGTTTCGGCTCCCCAAAGATTTAGGGAATAATCCTTTGGAATTTTTGCGGCTATACGGTCGATTAATTCTTTAACCTTCAATAGGCTTAGTTGGCTCGAAAATTAGGTAATTTACCTAATTTTGCGACTCTGGTATCTCGGGCGGACGGAAACTTTGATTCCGCACGGGAAAAGTTTTCTTAAGAGCTCCAGCGATGTTGATGTAAATCTTAATGCCTATTTATTAAGGTGGAAAACGACGGGAGCCCTCTTGAATATTATTTGAAACCGGGCTAATGGATGTTCAGATTCAAAGCGTGCTTAAATGTTGGGTACGTAGTAAATAGCGGTGAAATCACATATACCTATATGATGTTGGTTAAGTTCAGATAAGTAATTTTCGGATCTTTAGTTGGTTTCCAAAGTTCGCTAGCGCGGGCTACGGTTCTATGCTGAGTGAGGCCATTTTGCATTAGACGTCACAACCCTGCGTCCGGTCTATTTGCTATCTTTGTTTTAATATGTATATGTCATTTAATTTTTTTTTATTTCTGTTGCATGTGAAAGTTGTAATGTAAGTAGGTTTCATTTTTTTTTTCTCCTTTTTATTGTTGTGTTGTGATTTCAAAATGTATGTGGGTGTTTCTCTGCTATTTGGAAACTCATTATTACAAGACTGTCCTAACCAAAATTTATCAAATGTTGAGAATGTTTGTCAATACAAAGCAAGGTAATGGTATATCAAAAATATATATTCAAGAAACACACACATTTTTTTCTTTGTTTTTAAGTTATGAGCGGTTTTGTGCAAAATCGTGACAGGGTAATGTTGTGACTAACCAGGGGAATGTTTTTATGAACAAAAACTAATATTTTTGTATGTTTAAATAATCAAATCTTTATTTTTATTAGCACTTACAATGTGTAATTATTACTTAAATAATCAACGAGATCAAAACTAAATTCGCTTATAAAATAGAGACATTTTAATAACATTTGTTATAAACTGAACAAAATCAACTTCTTACTTTAACCCTTAACCACCTACCTGCGGTCTCAGAGACCGCAACGATTTTTCAAATTCTAATATTTCCGCGTGTGAGTGGCGTGCGTCAAAACGCGTTCGTGTACCTTTTCTACATACCACTTAGTGTCGCGCTAGCGCTCGGCGAGTGTGTACGTGTGCGCGTTTGGCCAGGGTGAGTAAATTAAATTTGCCAGCGGTCTCCGAGACCGCACGTAGGTGGTTGTGTGACTTTTGCTATAATTATTTGTTAACTGTTTTAGATTCAAAATATGTAAAAATAACGAAAATATTATAAGATGGCTTCAGCAAGAATTCTCGGACGAAGATGACCTTTCTGGCGAGAATTGCAGCGACGTCGAACCTGAAGTAACCGCTGATCAAGAGCAGGCTGAAGTGGTGAGTGGTGTGAGTGGATCTGAATCTGAAATTGAGGGTGACGACGATGAAAATAGCTTGCCGGCACCAACAACCTCTTCAAGGTCACGATCTGTATCCAGGTCTCAAGAAGAAAGCGACTCGTCGGAAGATGATATCCAGCTTTCGCGCTTGCAGTCAGGTAGGCCAAGAAAAAAAATTACTTCGGCAGTAATCGTTTTCGCTGGTCATCTGTGCCTAACGTTACTCGTTCAAGGACACCTCAGCATAATATTGTACAGCAAACGCCGGGTGTAAAACCAGCATTTCGTAGTATTCTCATCAAGAACTCTATTCGCCGTATTTTGGAAATAAAGGAAGATATACCAAGCACTTCTGTTGCCGAAAAACTTGAAGTTCGTAAAACATGCTCTACGTGTGATCCCAAAAAGAAACGCAAAACGGCTTACCTATGTTTCATGTATAAAGTACCCATTTGTTAGGAGTGTTCGCAAAAAATGTGTTGTAAGTGCCGCGAAAAAATGTGAAAGTTGAGGCTTTGCAATTTTGTTTAATTTGTTATTTTTTGTTTAATTTTTTTATTTGATTTTATTTTTAGTTTATTCAAATTATTAGAAATAAGAAAAAAAAGTGAAAAATGTAAGTATTTTAGAATAAAGATCTCGTTTTCTTAGTAAAGTTATTTTTGGTGCCATGTTCCTTCTTTCATAGATATTATTCTATTTTTATAAAACTTTTATATTACATTTGCTAATTTGTGACGCTTAAATAAAGCAATTAAGTATAGACATGCATTTTATTTAACCGAACTTTAATTTATTATCATAGATCCCAAAATAATCGCAATAATTTATTAGCGGTCTCTGAGACCGCACGTAGGTGGTTAAAGGACAGAAATAGGTGCTAGGTGGTTAAGGGTTAACAGTCTTTCTAAAATACTAATTGTTTGACATAAGTCAGTTCTTAGAATGTTAATCAAAATAAAAACAAAAATATTACCTCTGTTATCCAACTATCACAATAAACTTTTTGACTTACAACTAAAAATGACAGGGGGATGTTTACCAGGGGAATGTTTTTTTAACTTGAAAACCAAATAACACAAAAACATTAAAACATATCACATTTATAACACAGATGTGCAGACATGATTGCTAGTAAACTAATGTAAACAAATTATCTTATTTAAAACTCTTAAAATATGAAAACAAATACTCACCAGAGGAGTGTTCGTACTAACGGCCGCGACGCGTGGTTCACATCCAAACACAGCGGCACTACTCAAAAAATAGCGGCTGTCTATTTACATTGACAACCGAACAAACTCCACACCGTTTGCGTTCCGTTTCACCGTTGAAATGTTTTAGACTAATAACCTTAGTGATTTTCGCGCCGTTTTCAAATGTTACCAGGGTAATGTTTTTAAAATTTGAGGACAAACTTCGTAATTTTTTTTTTAAATATTTTTTTATTATAGGTATGTAATTTGTAATTTAAAATATGCTACAGTCTTCTACAATTACATATTATTATCACTTAGTAACGAATTGACAAGTATTAAATATATATAGGTATCAATACTTCTTATTCTGGAAAAGGGACATGCCAGGGGAGTGTTTTTTGAGATGTATAACATTTTTTTTTTCGAAAATTATTATATTAAATTACATAATGAGCGACGGTGAACCAAGAATACCACATTTATGTTCATATTAATCCTAAAAAAAATTAAATTATAGAACTTATTCTAATAAAATTTGCTTGGGACAGTGATTTTCCATTTAGCAGAGAAATGCCCATGTACCTATTGTGTCTATTTGTTTTTGCTGTTTTGTAATGTCCAAAAGTAATAAATATTTTTTATTCTTATAACCCTTCTGTAGAAAAGAAGGATCATTCCGTAGTATGCTGCCCATAGCTCATTTGGTAGTGACCCCTGCCATCTGAACCAAAGGTCGTGAGTTTGATTCTTATGGACCAACACCTGTGTGATGAACAGACGTTCCGTTCCCTACCGTGTCTGGGTGTTTGCATTTATTCTTAAGTATGTATGTATAGTATACAGAACAACAATAGAAGGTGGTACCTTCGTTGTTGTGATACCCATAACACGAGTGTTTAAGTTACTTACTTAGGGTTCGGAGCAATGAAGGTATGTAATGTTGTCTGGTATTAATTATGCTCCAGGTAGTCTTGTATTAAGGTGTGGTAAAAATAATGATAACACGTCACGAAACGTATGAAAAATAGGTAGGTATATATATCTTATTTCTTCTCAGTAGAAATTATCCCAAATTAGTCGTTTTCATATTATGTACTTACTAACTACTAAGCTTTTAAATCTGAAGTATATCTATACGTAACAGGTAATTTCTATTTTCATTCTATTCACGATGGTAAAAAAGGAAATAAAGTTGCCGACATTTTCACTTAGCACCAACGCCGTATTATTACAAAAAACACTTTACGCTTGTAATCCCCTAGATGGCGTTACGTACTCGGGCACAAAGAACAAAAAACTCCGACAATGGGCGGGTCCTATGCCCTGTTTTCACACGTCGGCCCTTCGTTGAGGTAGGCAAAGGGTCCTCGTGTGACGTAATAACGTTGAGGATACAAAGGACCGATGAAGCCCAGGCCAAATGGACTTTAACGTGATAATAAATACGCTTTGAGTGGAACTGAATGACGACTTTGGTTCAGTGGTAGCGAACGCTGATACAGACTGGCCCGTTGGCTCATTTGGTAGTGACCTCTGCCTTCTGAACCAATGATCGTGGGTTCGATCCTCGCACAGTACAAACATTTGTGTGCATGAACATGTGTGTTTGTATTGGTCTGAGTGTTTTCTATATGTATAATTTGTAACAAAAAAAAAGTATCCAAGTAAGATTATTAGTTGTAGTAGTCTACTACCCACAGGTAGTACAAGACTCGGCTTAATTTTGGGCTTGATGGCGCTGTGTGGCCTAGCGAGGCATGTCTTACAGTGGTCGACCCCTAGTTCAGAAGGCAGTGGTTTTGTAGGGGGATTGAGCCACTGGCCAGACTATATGTATAGTATAGGTATGTACTTACTTATTTCACGTCATAATCTACACTTATAATAATATTATAAAGAGGAAAACTTTGTTTGTTTGGTTGTAATGAATAGGCTCAAAAACTACTGGACCGTTTTTAAAAATTCTTTCACCATTCGAAAGCTACATTATCCACGAGTAACATAGGCACAATTTTATTTTGGAAAAAAAAACTTTACGCGGACGAAGTCGCGGGCGGAAAGCTAGTTTTACAATAAAGACGATTCCATAAAGAATGGTGTTCTTACATTGTTTTACATGTAACTTTCCAAACTTTGTAGAGATACAAACTGCTAAAATATTAACAGTGAACTCTGAAAATCATATTATAAGTTTCTTAAAGGTGAAAGGTGACACTAACATTTAACGTAAATGAATAAGAAAACAATGTCACAAAAGTCAAATTTATCTACGTCAATAGACCAATTTAACGATTTAGTTAATCAATGTAAGCAATGATAAAACTATTCATTCTGCTTGTATGCGTACCTACTCGCTCATCAATCGTTTACATATATAATAATACAGTACAAAATGTCTGTCTGTACATTGAAATTTAAAAAAAGTTGGAATGTTAAGAAACACAGAAACCCAAGAAAAAATCTGTCTATTTCCCTGTACGCGCTAATTTACGAAATTACCGAACGGAAACTTTTTTGTTTTGTAGCTTATAAGTCCGGGTAATACATATTTAACTTATGAACGCGATAATCGATTTTAGAAACTGCATCAAAAATGCAGAAGAAACTATAAAAGACAAAAAAGTCTAAAAGTAAATAATGTTTCGCGTGTTGATAATTTTTTGTTGAGTCATCGAAATTTAAAGATTAGAACCATCAAATGTGAAACTGTATGTAAGTAGAGACACTATAACATATATAAAGAAATGTCGTATTAGCATGTGTTCACTCTCAGGATCATCAAAAATCAAAGACCTGGAAACATTGAGTAAAAATGTAGGTATCATAATCACAAAGTCCACGCGAAGGAAATCGCAGACACAAGCTAGTATATTATAATTATTATCTTTATTAGACTGTACACATTTAAAACAAACATGAATGTTTTGATCTAAATTAAGTAAGTAGTATTCTTGGAATATACGCGAAGCGTTCTAGTTAATTCTAGGAAGTTCATGAAATCGTGACAATTGCTAATAACGACTATTAATCGGTCGTAATGAAAAGTCTTACTTGTATCATGATTCATGAATCACTTTCCCTGCCTACCTTTATATTAAGTACTTACCTAGGTAAGTAATTCTGATTTTTAACCGTTTTTAAAAAAAGAGGAAGTTCTCAATCCGTCTGTATGATAATTGTTTTTTTTTAATGTATGTTCACCGATATTTCCGTAAATTTATTATACCTACACGGATTTAAAAAAAAATATCTCAAAGGTGGCAAACAATTAAGCGGTTACCGCAGCCTGTGGAAGCCAGGGGCATCACACGAGGTAGACCCCCTGGCCCTCGCCGAGAACGGCAAGGGTAACAGGTTGCGCGGTCGGTTGGTCAACGACCCGTCCGACGGTCACGAGAACCGAGCCGCCGGACCCGCCGCGCCGCGGCTGAAATGCGCCGCCCACCAAGTCTCGTCCGGGAAGAAGGCCGATGGCCTACAACACCCTCCGTAACCAGTAGGCCCGAGTGGAGCAAACCACAGACCAAACCACCTGTTACCCCTGTTTCGGCGGGGGCCAGGGGGCCTGCCTTTACCGGTAGGCCCAAGTGGAGAAAACCACACTAAAAATCCACCGTGCGGTGGCGATTGCACGCCCGACGGGGTCCAGTGAGGGTTGGTGTGGGGACATCTCCCTTGCCTTGCATGGATCCCGTCCTTGGAGGAGGGCGACGGCATCTGCCTGAGCCCTAGGCTGCCCCAAGTGGGGCGGCCGGCCGGATCTGCCTAGCAGACAGCGCTGGTGGTGGCGTGGTGTAATGGTTTATACCAAGATCCCACGTCACCATCGCCCAAGGCGCATTGGCGGTGAAGACCGGGGTTTTTTAGTGGGTATTCTCCGTCTCGCTACCATCTAGAGGCGGAGTGAGTCCCACATAACCTGCTGCGTCCCCGAGTAGCAGGTATGCGTAAATGCATTTTCCCCCGGTGCAACAAAAAAAAAAAAAAAAAAGGGGCATCACACGAGCGTTGCCGACCCTAACCCCCCGGATGCATGCAGCCAACACACCCAACGAACTCTAGAAACCGTACTCACCGGCAGAAACACGACCTGAAGCTTATTTGGCTGCGGTATTCTATAGGGTGGACGTACTTCCCCGGGGCGGATGGCTCTATTCGAGCAAAGATTCGCAATGACCTACCACTCTTCTCTCCTTCTGTGATATGGAACGAAACTATTGCATAATATTAGCGTGTAAGCATGATTTGCAAAGCAGCTGACTCGAAAACCATTATTTAATGAGCGTACATTTGGTAAATAGATATTAGTTACGACCTACATTCATGCTAACAACGGGAAATGACGTCACTTTACGAATGAGATATCTCGGACTTATCTTAGAGACTATTCCGAATCTTAACCTTAAATGAAGGAACATAAGTATTATTTTATAACTAGCTGTGCCCGCGGCTTCACCCGCGTTGCCTCTCATTTTAGGGAAGTGGGGGGTTAGAAAGGGGGAAAAAGTAGCCAATGTTACTCTCAATCCTTTCAACTACTCCACTTAAAAAATCACGTCAATTTGTCGCTTCGTTTTGCCGTTTTGATTTGTAAGTGTTTTTCATAAAAACCTATACAAATAAAGATTATTTTGACTTGACTTGACTTTGACCGTGAAAGAATGACAAACAGACAGACAGACACACTTTCCCATTTTTGACTAATGTTAAATGGCATCATCCTTACTAATGAAGGATGATGCCATCATCATCAAACGTCCACTATTGGACATAAGCATTCCCCAATGACAATTGTCATTTGAGAAGGATTTGCCATAGTCACCACGCTCGGCGGGTTGGTGACCGCAGTAGGTTTTATTTACACGCTGCTGCCCGTTCCCCTCATATTCCTTTAGTCGTCTTTTACGACACCCATGAAATGAGACGGGATAATCCTATCCTAAACCTGGAAACCCACACAGATAACTACTATAATGATGTACAAATATAAATACCGATTAACCATTTCATTGTTTACACTACTCGTATATGTACCTGCCGTTAATTCTATAGAAGTTCAGTGATAGTAGTTAGACAGTAGGTAATAAGCGTGAAGTCGTGCCTTTAAACCACAAGCATAGAAACTTAATTTAACAATATTGTAAGGAAACCTACGCGTATTAACACAGCCGTTTCTAACGAAGATTAAATTATATTTTACTAGCCTAGCCAACTGTAAACATTCGTTTCTTAACCTATGTTTACATTGTACGAGGAATAATGTATTTTGTAACTTACAATAGTTACAATACAAAGCTATTGTTTTTACCTAATCAATTTTTTTATGTTAATATGTAGTACTAGAGATGAGTCATCCATGTCAGTTGATGTGCCAACCAGTACCTAATTAGTTCTTACTAACGAGTAACGACTAACTACCTACTTGGTCTAATGGTAACACAATCCTGTGTCGGGCAAAAAATTGGTATGGTTTTACTGTCTGTGCAAATTCGATGCGGAGATAGATGTGGCTACATCATCATCATCATCATCATCATCAGCCTATTGCAGTCCCATAATCGCCACGCTGGGTATGCGGGTTTGCGATCGCAGGGCGTAGCTGCTCGCTCCGGTAACGCTGCTCCCCGTCATCGGTCTGTGGTATTTAGCTACGCCTTCAATTGTGATGTACCGCCACCAGTCGGTTGCCAGCGCCTCGTTTGTTATTCGGCAGGATGCACCACGGGCAGGTGAGGTTGGCTTGGAGCGAAATGATGATAGGCCGCTCCCTTACATCTCAAGATGTGGCTACTCTGCTAATAAATATTATGTATTTGGTAACTAATCTATAAATATAGTCTGTGGGATGATACCATAAACTTCTTATGTCTTTCCTATCAGACATTCCACAAAAACACGCCCCTTTTCTAAAATATCATACTTTTTGGTTAACCCGAAACCTCTCTCCATCCTTTGATCGCGGGGAGGAATTAATTCAGCTTTAACTTCTACACGAACTTCCATCCCCTCTATGGGGGGCGGGTTTTGGTAAATCCTTCGTGCTCACCTCTGATAAGAAACACCTACGTTATACCTACACGAATTGTAATTACATCTAGTCAGTGATCTGCGAATGAGTTGAAATTAAGTATTTAAGTGGATTCTTTGAATAATTAGTACAAGTACCTACTCTTCAAAGAAACCACTTAAGTAACTTAATTTCAGTGATTATTGTATTATTATTCCAAATAATTTTTGGCCCAACCCGGTATTGAAACACAGGACCTCTTGATCCTTAGACAGCACTTGTTACCATTAGATCAAAGAGACTTTTCAAACCTATACCTACATTATTAAGTAGCGGAAGTATGTTAGCCAAGTTCTAGCCACACAGACATACGCAAGCTACCGGCTAAGTTTTTCTTACAATAAGATCCAATCTTACTAACTTACTAATATCATAAATTGCAAAAGTTTGTTTGGATGGATGTTTTACTCTTTCACGTGAAAACTGCTCAACGAACTTCAATGAAACTTTACAGTAAAAATAGCTTAACATGTCTATAGGCTATACTTTGTAAGGATCACGATCATAACGCGTTTAGTTCCGCACAAAATGGTAATTACATATTGTGAACTTGAAAGAAGAAATAAAAAAAATCATTACCAAATGCATTTTAGGTACATTATTATGTACATGCATTTGGTAATGATTTTTTCGCTCCCAATCGCTCCCGATTTAAATTCTAATCAAATCTTGTAGTCCTGAACTCTTTAGAGCCCTTATTAACCAGCAATTTTAAACATCGTGTAATCCCTTCGCTATCTTTTAACGTGTGTTACCAACATTGTTTTAATTAATCCGAGACAGTCGTTAATTATGCAAAACTAACTACAAACACTTTCTTGAAACCCCGCGGATGCATTTCAACTCAACAAAATTAATTCAAACTTGGCGCAGCTAATTAGCGTCGCATCCCGCATTCGTGCACTCCTCTTTATGACCATTGACGATCTTTTGTCTCTCTCACACACACACAATTGCATCGAGTGGAATGAGAGAACAATACAAAGATACAGTTAGAAGTTGCGCTTCGAATAGTTCGGGAGTTGGCGTTAGATGGGATGACATTGTGAAGGTGAAGGGATCGGAACGTGCTGGAACGAAGAAAAAGCTGATTGGAGCTTTGTCCTTGCCAGTGATACGAATACTATGGACGCTGAAATGAAATTGGTAGATGGACTGGCACTGAAAGGGACGTAAAATAACTTTAAAGAAGTTACTTCGTATTGAAAAACAAAAACAGTTGAAGCTAGGGAAGTAAAGCTTACGTTTTAATATTTGAGAATCCTACTAATATTATATCTGCGAAAGTTTGTTTAGTTTAGATGATGGATGGATGTTTGTTACTCCTTCACGGGAAATCCGTTACACAAATATTAATAGACATATAAGATATCTGATATTATAAAAATATTATAATTATAGCATACATTTTAACGCGGGCAAAGCGGCTGGCTGCATCTAGTCAAACATGTTAATGTACATACATTTAATAATTGTAAGAAGTAAATGTTTATTGAAAAATTTAAAATTTAAAATCTTTTTTATTAACAACTGCAACCACCATTTTTAAATGTGCAAATAAAGATAATTTGTGTTTGTATGTTACCTTTGCTAATTAATAAATTAATTGAAATAATAAAAAACATATAGGCAATTTGAGGTCTACAACGTACTTTAACAAGAGAAGTTTAAATAAACTTTCAAGTACTTAATTTATAAGGTACAATTATTATACTCGCATTACCAAAGCCACTTCATGAATCTAATTAACGAACTTTAGTGCAACAAGCCGGTAAGCTCTTGGTTGTATGTACCTACTGCATTCCGTTTGCATACGTAAACTTGTTCGTGTAAATTTAAATTTGTAACGTTTTATTGAAACTACAGGTTAATTAATTTTTCCAACTAGGATGGCAGAGATCGCTTAAAGCATTAGTAACGCCTAAACTGTTCAAATGTGTGCCTACCCTAATTTTTGAATTATCTGGGGTAAGGGTAGGGTCTAATTAACTAGGGTACATAGGCATAGTAAGTAATTTTTTTCATTTTTTTTTTCAAAAAATTTCCAGGGAGAATAATGGCCTATATGCGTTGAAAATAGGGCTTCCAATCTCGGTATACCGAGATCTCGGTATTGCGGGATCCCGCGCCATTTTCCAATCCCGCGCGATGCGGGATTACGGACGCGGGATCCGCGGGATTTGCGGGACTAAAATCTAGAGCTAATACACTTGATTCCATTATAAAAAAAGAAATGACTATGAATCTGGGGGGGGGGGGGATCAAAAGGTATACCGCCGACAAATGTGGTAGCCGAAAGGGCTTTTTCTGCTATATTGCCTCTAAAATACGCAGTAGTTTGGCGGACGACAGTTTAGATGTGTTGTGTTTCCTTCGCAAACATTTTCAAGTGAAGGCTGACAAACATAAATAATTAAAGTAACATATCAATTTTAATTTTTTTTGTTGGTTTGTCTATTTTTTGAAGAAGATACCTAGTCTTTTCTTCACTATTTGTTACTATTTTTATATTTAATTTGATTAATCTCATACTAATAGTAACACGTATATGAATGTCGATTTAGTTGATTATTACATAATGTAAATTACATTGTTTTTGCAATAAATAAAAGGTGTAAAAATATAAATATTAAGTATAATAAATGTGGAGTTTCTTGATTAATTCATTGTTTTATTTGCCTCATAATATGAATAATGCGGGATCCCGCAAATACCGAGATCCCGCGGGATTGAAAATTCGTAGTCCCGCAAATACCGAGATTGAATTCAGGCTGCGGGATTGGAAGCCCTAGTTGAAAATCATTTGGGGATATTTGACAATATCAGTCAAAATGCTGTCAAATAAAATGGGACGGTTGTTGTGAGGTGTGAGCGACTGTACACACAATACGAGTAAACGTATTGATTCAATAAGAGGTTAGTTGATTATGAATCAAGTTCTGTTATGTGTTGGTAAGTTACCACTAAGAAAAAGTCGAATAAAATAATGTAGGTCATCGAGTGATGGAAAATCTTTATCAACTGCCCTAAACAAGACAAAAATGTATGTACTTTGTCCTACTTATCCACCTTCACAAATTCCCTTGAACATTTACTATTATTAATTATCTTAAACAACTAAAGAAATCGCTCCCAAGTCAATTATGGCCCCATTATGGTGTCCACCACTGTCTGCCATGTTCTTACAAAACCAGTTTGTCGAGTAGTCAGCTGTATAGTCACGTGTGTACAGACAATCTCATGCCACAATTAACCTTATTGCAATGACACAGAGATCAGTGTAAACTCGTTGTTCGAACCAAGGTAGGTACTGTACCTTGGTTCAACAAAACTGTGTTGTACTTTATCCACATGGGTTGTCTGTCGCGAACAGAGGATGATAGTCGTCTAGATAGTTTTTATTTTTATTTATGTACCTACGCTGATAATAGGGAATATGCATGACTTTTTTTTATGGATTTATTGAGATCTTTTGTCTTCCAGATACATAAATATCGAAGAATTTTTAAACTATCTATATATTTTCTATTAAGCGAGTTATAAAGCGTTAAAGTTATTGATTAGACAGAGAGATCCGATGCGGTAGTTGACGTCACGTACCGTGAGCGCCGTACTAACTCCATAGAAAAATCTGTTTCACGAGAGAGAGACGGATATATTCACTTTCAATGACTGTATCTCGCCCATTTTTCAACCAATTTTGATTTTGTTTTCACTGTTCGTAGTAGATTTTGATCTATTTTACGATAAATTAGTAAATACCTGAAACTATTTTTCATGCATATTCCCTATTATAGTTTAAATTCAAAAATAGAACTTGTTACCAACAAATCCGGAAACCAAACGAACATCGTTTGGTTTCTGGGTTTACAATAGGACCGCCCCATCTCTAAAGACGACTAATGCTAGGCGCGCACTGGTGACTTTTTGTCACCGTGACACTCGTTTCATCTCTTTTGAACTTTTAAAATGAGAAGAAGAGAGATATATCTGTCATGGTGACAAAAAGTCACCAGTGCGCGCCTAGCCTACCTGAGTACAAATAAAACCTACTGCGCGGTTGTAGCTGAGGGCGTAACTGAGGCAAATCCCCCCAAAGGACAATTTGTCGTTGGGAGAGGCCTGTGTCCAACAGTGGACGTTTGTAGGCTGATGATGGCGACAAACAAATAGGTAGGTAAGTCAAAGATATGATGGGTGGTTTAAACGAAGTGTGAAGAAGCATCTCACGGGACAGCACCAGCATGACGGTGGAAATGAGGGTTTTCTGTAAGCCAGATGGCACCGTATAAAAGGCAGGGCCAGCTATCATGTGATTGGTCAGTTGCTATGTATCACGTAGCAGTTGGATCTCCTTTTACATGGTGTCATTTGCTGGATTTCTCTTTTCAGAGAACCCTCATTGACTGGATACTGATGCCCATAATCTACTCATTGTGCTGTGCGACAAAAAAAAACATTCTAATGTTACGTACGACCTACGATTGTATGCTTTTGTTACGAGTATTAGACGCAGAGTGCAGTACGCCCTCAAGCCAAGTGGAGTCACTCCATTTGCGCAGGATGGCAATTGCTGGGTGCGTGACGTCCAGGATCTAGCAAAGTGTCGAACAATTGGAGAGGCCTATGTCCAGTAGTGGACTGCGAAGGCTGATGATGATCTAAATTTCTCTGGTATTTTGCTCGTAAGTTATTGACGCAAGGAATAGATTAGCAACGACAGATAAGTCGACGATCTTCTTCAAAGAAGAGGCTTTCTTATGAGATTAGATATGAAGACAATTGATAAAGGCTTGATAGAAGTGTGTTGTTAACAATGCATGTTTGTTGATACAACGAATGCATAAGTAAATTATTTAGCTTCTGACGGACAAGTCTTTAGCAGTTTGTCAAAAAATCCTACTTAATAACCTATTTTAAGTGCGAAAGGTAGGATGTTTGTTACTCTTTCACGCAAAAAGTATTGAACGGGTTTGATAATTTACTGTAATATACCTACCATAGGGTAGTAGGTATAATGTAGGTATTTAAGGATTTGACTGGAATGACTGGCTCGGTGGCTCAATTGGTAGTGACCTCTGCCTTCTGAGCCAAGGGTCGTGGGTTCGATCCCCACACAGTACAAACATTTGTGTGCATGAACATGTCTGTTTGTATTGGTCTGGGTGTTTTCTATGAATAATATGTATTTATTTACAAAAAAAATGTATATAAGTAAGTTTATCAGTTGTCTAGTACCCATAGTACAAGCTTCGGCTTAGTTTGGGGCTAGATGGCGCTGTGTAGCCCAGCGTGGCATGTCTTGGGTTATTTTTTTTTCTTGGGTTATTTATAATTCCGAACATAAGCGCGCTATTCGCGGGCAAACCCAGCCTCAGTGGATCTACAGTACCTATGTACCTACCATTTTCTTCATAATTTACATCTAATATGAAATGTAAATACCTACGACATTTCCTTTCATTTCGTGGCGGAAGCTACTAAAATTCATGGTGGATTATGTAAGGTCCAAGACCTTTAAAGAGGTATACATAGCTGTTATTCAGGCACCCACGCCTTACACAAAATACCTACGATAGAGGAATTATTATTGTTATTACGGCCAATAGCGTAGGTGTTGTTACTTATCTTACTTAATAAGATTTCACAGTGAATAGAAAATATTTTCCTTTCACTCTTAAAGTTAATTACACGAGTGAGTAATGAAAATTTACTGTAATTTTGTAGTAGCTGCTCTTAATGGCGATTGGAGTGAAATACTCTGATTGTCGATATGGATCATAAATGTTACGGTATGTTACTTACCTATAGATACCGGCTAGGTAGTAGGTACATATTTATATTAATACATTACCTACCTTAGTTCGTTTTTATGTATTTTTACTTCATGCACACGGGGTAGTGGGATTGTTATTTACTTTTAATACCTACCTAGCTACTCACTCACTGCAGCTGTTTGGATAGTAGGTAGGTACCTACCTACAAAATAAGTTAATCTTGGAATGCGACGCGTGGACGCACAGTGCCCAAAATCCAATAGATGAACTGGACATTCTGCTAACTGGACATCCTGTGAACTGGACATTCTGCTAACTGGACATCCTGTGAACTGGACATTCTGCGAACTGGACATTCTGCGAATTGGACATTGTGCGAACTGGACATTTTGCGAATTGGACTTTCTGCGCCTAAACGGTTTTTCGGTACCTGTGCGTTCGCGCGACGCTTAGGTACCTAGGTACCTACTTATGAATGCATAGGTAATATACTGGTCTTAGTTTCAGTTTATGGTGGGCTGGAGCCGCACAATGTTGCCAATCAAGATGGTGACCTGGTGATGGCACTAAGTAAATTTGAAAATGAATTGGAGCTGTAAACTCACAGTTAGATAAGTAGATAGACATCTCAAATATGTAGGTAGGTAGGTAAGGTAGAGTACTGTCCTGAGATATTCTAAAGAGTGCAAGTTCAGCATACTTAGGTAGGTATAAGGTGGCAACATAAAACAAGGCCTTTTATCTAAATATCGCTTGATACGACGTTCTCATTCCGCTATTAAGCCCGTCAAGAGAACAACAGTTCCGGTGCCGACACGGGTTAGTAATGGGTTCGCTTGCATCGATACCAGCCCCGCTTTCTCCCAAAAACGTGGGCGAAGCCGCCGTGTTCCCATTGAACAAGTACGTGTGTACTTCACCTATGATAGCAGCGATACGGAAACAAAAATAACGCGACACCAATCGATGGGAAAGAGACACACGATAACGTTTGTTTACCTGCCGATTGCCCATCGCCCGTTCAAGGTAACGTTGAATAATTTAACGTTCCGATAGATAACTACCAACCGTTTCTTGGACAAACGACACCGCAGACTAATAAACCTCACGACTACACTCCAGACAAATTAGTCATTGTTGACATTGAAAGTTACGCAAGCCGCATGCAAGTATTCAACTTTCCTGCCGTCTAAAAGGTATTAGACACCGTCCCTCGCCTACGATCCCGTGTTTCGACACAACAAAAAGCCGGGTGAAGCCGCATTTAAGACGGGTCCCCCTTACCTCTGTCGCTCGTACATATCCTGCGAGGACTACACAAGACAGCCATAAGTATATCCTCAAATGCATCACAACAAGTGAGTCGGCCCCGTCGCTCCAGCAGTACAACACAATAGCACAAATAACACAGCACAAAACAAATTGCTGTTATGTTATTACACTAGCACCATACACACGGGCACAATAACTCGCGAAACGACATGCGGCGTCGATCGGCGACTGTAGTAAACTGACGGCCGCTTGGCGCTCGGTTCACGCCGGTGAGGGCGCGCGCCAGTGGTGGGGAGCGCTCGCGCCTCACTTCACGCCGCGGCCGGTCGGTCGTTCGCCCGCCCGAAGCCCGATAGCTTAGTCGATGGAGCTCGACTTGTGTCACGCACACCGATTTATTACGGCTCTCAGAGTCGCGCCGAAAAGTAACATTATGTTCCCCGCGTTCAAGAAAGCTTACTGCTTACGCTTACAGTACATTTCGATCGACCGCGGGCGTCTCGCGCTTCCCAAAGCAACGAACTTGTTCTAAATTTGGCTACTGGCCGGACAGAAATATTATTGGCTAGGGCGACGACCGTCTCTGGTGCTCCATTGAAGTAGCGTCAAAACAAACAAGTCATGCGATAGCCCTTTCAATGTTATCCTTTTGCAGCTACCGAATAACTGAGTTTTCGTTGTATCGAAACGTTTCCTTTGCAAAATATCCATATCCTACCTACCATATGATTTACTCATATTGATTTATTTACCATCCACTAACAATATTACTACAGATAGATATCTGATCAGTCGTCTACGTAGTCTACATAGGTATGTACGTAATACATTACTTAAGTAGTTACTTAAACTACGTAGACGCATTACGTTACATAGAATACGCATGGAACAAGAAAAAAACAAATAAACAGAACAAATAAAAGCTTTTTTTCAAAATGGCTACGATGATAGCCAAGTAAGCCAAGGCGCCTTCACCGGGTTGCGAGGGAGCGGAACAGAGCGGAACGTCTTACCCCTAAACAAATATAGCGATTTGTATGTAGGTACCTTTTCAAAGTTTGCACAGTACCGTACAGTTTCTGTGGCCCTTCCCAAGTGTCCTATCTTCCAACAAAGCTAAAGAACAAAGAATACCCTTATGGACTTGATCCAAAGCTGTAAAACTTATAAAAAATTTAATTCAGTATTTTGGTGGCGTGATAATTGAATACATATCTAAACTGTAAATTATCATATACCTACGCGTAGTCAAATCATCTTAATTTTACCTATAAATTCCAATACCTACCAATAAAAGAAAAAAAATATTTTTTTAGCATATTAGCATCTCAAAAAAAAACACAAACAGACTCGCTTTTTTTCTTTGTAGGTAGGCTTTCAGACCACCCAACAAGCCATCCCTCTAGTGCCATCTGTGGTGAAAATCAGAACTAATAGCAGAAGGCACGCATATTTCATAGTGAAATGGAAATCGTAAGTTTAAGCACATTTTTAGCAGAAAAGAAACAAATCTGAACACAAAATAATGTTACCCTTTGAACTAGCCTACTAGATCCTAATCTAACGAAGTTTTTTTATAATAGGTACTTGGTGACCAGGGTATAGGTAAATGCTATAGAATAAGTTATTAAAGCAGGAACTTACTAGATGGCGCTTATTGAGATTACAAGATTTTTGTTGATTTATGTTAGGTAACAAAAAAACAAATACATAGGTATGATACACCTTCACACGTAAGTATTGGTACATCATTAAATAAAATAAAAATGTACATAAAAGGGGTTTTGTGAAACCTTTTTAAAAAGGGGTACCTTCGTATCATAGATTCTACTGGCTGACAGAAGAGAGTTCACCACGAATCTTATCGATTTGAGTAATTCGCCGCTCTTCTGGACTAATACTTATGTTCACAAAGGGGTACAAACTGCCATTACCTTCTTGAAAAGTTTCTATTGTTTATAGGATCTATAGTTCGAGATAGTGTACAACAGACATGTTCATGCACACAAATGTGTGGGGATCGAACCCACGACCCTTGGCTCAGAAGGCAGAGGTCACTACCAATTGAGCCACCGAGCCAGCTGTATATGTGTATGTATATGACCAGTGGCGGATTAACGTATAAGCACTACAAGCACGTGCTTGGGGCCCCTGTTCTCCAGGGGCCTCCATCCTCTACTGGCGTTCCATGTTATACCTGCATTTTATCGAGATTCATCCACAATATGTCCGAAATCACAAGGCGCGAACAGTCCGGGAGTGTCACTTCATGCACCCCCGCAGGGCCCTGCCCCAGGCGCACAAAAAATACATTTCATGTACTTCCAAGTTAAAGTATGTTTGGCTTCATACAAAAAGGTTCGATGTCTTTTGCACTTTGTTTATTACTTTGTAATAACTACAATTCCATCCCTTCTATTTCCATTTAAACAATAGAGGGCCTACACAGGCTCGGTGCTTAGGGCCTCGGATACTCTTAATCCGCCACTGTATATGACCCATGGAAGTAATAAGTCCCACGTACGAAGTACTTATTAACTTGCACGGTACGGTATGGCTTCAATAAAAAATGTATGTACCTACATAGTTGTAAACGCGCGCTGAACGCTTGTCATCTGAACACACCCTAAGAGCGTATACGAACTGCTTCAAGCCGTTGAGAACGCGCGGTGAACTATAGAAGCGGTCGCGACTGCTAGAACTGTCGTGTGTACAGCAGCGTATGAATGACTATAGTTCACCATGCGGTCGCGGCAGTCAGTTCTCAATAATCTCAACTGCTTGAAGTAGTCCGTGTACGGGCGCTCTAAGGGTACATCTTCGCTCGAATTGAGCTGTCCGTCCGGGGAAGGACCTCCACCATATAAAATACCGCAGCCAAATGACCTTCGGGTCGTGTTTCTGCTGGTGTCCGGAGCTCGTGGGGGGTTAGGGTTGGGCCAACATGGCAGTGGTAACTGACCAGTTACTTGCCAGTTGTCACAGCGACTTGGGCCTCTTTCGCTTTCCATCAGGCATAGGGAAGCCATTATGTCGAACCACTATAAAAAAAAAAACATCTTACTGTATATGTACATATTCCCTAATGGGAATAGGATTAATATCCTACTAGAGTCCACCCAAGTAGGACATATAGGGGGATACTTGTAATAAAGGAGACAAATACCTATACAAAACAAAGACAATAAAACAAGAGAAACATCTAATTATAAACAATATAATTGCTCATCAGTCTATAACTAAACTAAATAAAAGCAATAAGTAAATAACTTTAAAACAAATTGTAATCATCTTATGCCCATCATTAATTACATTACAAAACTAAGGAAATCTATTTGATTTTAAGTCACTGAGTCAGGGCCCGATGATAGTACATGGCTATTGCTGTAAGTTTGCCCACCAATTTATGTATAGGCTTCAAAGTATCCTTCCTTCAGGTGGTTTTACTTTTTAAAAACTTGAATGAAAGTAACTTCTTTGTAAATAGTACAAATATAATGATAGTAGCCCCAGTTACAGTAGGTAGAAAAGAGTTTATTGATTTCCCATATTGGACATTTGCTCCTTGTGGCGGCGGATCGCGTCTTCGTGGCGTTTGATCTGGTCCTGGTGGAAGGAGATCTCCTTGTCTAAGTGACCTTTGAGGCTGGCCAGCTGTTCCTTTTGCTGAAAACAAAAAGTATAACATTTTATAAGATTTGAAACTTTTGTGTTCCATTGTAATTAAAACCTAAATAAGGGACCCATAGCTCGAGGTTAGGGTTGGGCAGGCATGGCGGTGGCAACTGACAGGTAACTGACCAGTTACTTGCCCTTTCTCACAGCAACTTGGGCATCTCTTTCGATTTCCATCAGGCTTAGGGAAGCCATTATATCAAGCTTCTAAAAAAAATCTGTCTTTTATCATTTTGATGTAATTTCCTGAATGTCTACGTTGAACTTACCTTCTTGTAGAAGTACTCGTCCTCACGAGCGGCCTCCATCTTGCCGAAGGCTCCGCCTGCCTCACGGATGGATCCACCGCCGCCGCCACCTTTGCCAGCGCCAGATCCAGGTTCACCAGAATACATTCTGTAAAATAAACCACAATACCTATCATAAATAAATAAATAAATATGTGAATATGCAACTTCATTAGTAAACTTTTTATCATTGACTCATCATTGGCCAGCCATGTAACATAACATGTTACTTTTCAGTTGTCTAGAATATTTGTAGTATTTATTTTTTACAAACCCGCACTTCATACAAAATATAAAATCTAGTGTTTTTCTATAATATAAAACCAATAAGGGCCTGACCAGTACAAGACTTCAGAAAAGTAGGGTAATCACAATCAGGAATGTTGAAGAATGATTAGGTGCACCTTTCCCAGGCAAAAGTGGCTCAAGATGGAAGATATCTATACCAAAAACAGGTATAAGAAACCAGATTGACAAACTAACATAAAACTAGATCTAAAAGTTTACTACTCATAACTACCATTAATAAACTATACTCAGGCAGTTATGGACCTAACAATACAGTAAACATGAATATTCTACACATAACAAATATCATTTATTTTTAAAGACAATGAACCAACTTACATGTCAGATAAATTAGTCTATAAGATTGAAATCACAATACTACTGGTACTGATAAATAATTAAACACAAATGGCTTTTACTGGCATGTAACCAACTTTGTCATTGCTATTATGATGATGCAAAGACATAATACAAGGCGCAATAACAGGGCAAAACAAATGTCATGAATGAATCAGAACAACTTCAGGTTGATCTGAGATGCAATATATTTTTAAACTCTGACTCAAGAACAACAATTAAAAAAACAAGAAAACATTCAACTTAAAAGAATAGAAAACTTATTTTTTTCATCTTCTTGCCTGTACTATCTGAATACCTTCTTTGAAAACACCAACTTTAAAACATCTTCGTAGTGTATTTAGGTTATGTGAACTCATAAAGGTCAAATTCGGATAGACTAACAATATTGAAAATTAAAAACAAAATAACATATTACACTAAAAGTATAATAAAAATAATTAGTTGCTGTAAGTTCTCATTTCAGGGAAGAAATTAATCATCTTTATTTTTATGGTCAGCTCTATTTTGTCAAGATTGCGTAACCAGCGTGCCGGTGTTTTGGATGTCTTACCTCACGTTAGAAATAGCACGAATAAAAGAAAAGCGTGGTCTAGCAATAATACTCATGATGATTGTCTAATCTATTGGGTAGAAATGCACAAAATAAAAGTTCCTTGTTTTTACTGGAATCACGAGAATTTTCTACTCTACAAGTTGACATGTAATGCAAACGTCATAGATAAGAGACAAACGTCAAATCTCGACCGTTCCGAAGCGACAGGACTTGTAAAATAGTTCAACAATAAATTGTTAAAAACTTTAATAATATTAAGTAAAATATGTAAAAATGATTCTTACTACCTACTGATGTAACGTATGTGAACAATACGTGTACTTAGACCTGACTTTAGCGTACATATTGTACAAAACAAACACCCGCTACAAATCGTTCCATAGACAACTGACGCGCGAAAATATGAAAAACTTTGTCATGGAAATAGTTATTTTTTTCCTGTGTACCCTTAACTGTTCCCATAATAGTTTGGTACAGTGGAAAATAATTTTTTTGGCGTGCAGCTCTGAAGATCCGAGGAGGGTTTGCGTTCACTTGCGACGGGTATCCCGACGATGTAGGCTAGAGAGCAACCCATCATCTTTTCGTTCCAATCCACCTTCACCTACCTGCCCGTAGTGCCTATTATCAAACAAGGCTCTGGCAACCGACTGGTGGTGCCATGGTAAGTATAACCATCACGATAGAAGCCGTAGCTGAATACCACAGGCCGATGACGGGCAGCAGCGTCACCGGAGCGAGAAGCTACGCCCTGAGTTCGCCAACCCGCCTGCCCAGTGTGGCGATTATGGGTAAAGACTCCAGATTTTAGCCCAAAGTAGCCAACAACTGGAGAGGCCTATGTGCGGCAGTGGACTGAAATAGGGTTACGTCAGTGTGCGCTTACACCATCTTCTGCTTCTTGAGCCACAGCAAGTGCTGGAGCTTCTGCTCGGCTATGATCTTGTGCAGCTCGGCCGTCTACCGCATGTCCCCACCAACCGCTGCTCCTCCTAGCGGGCTGATTATGATGACGTATAACAAGTAGTGCGCTTACGCCATCTCCTGCTTCTTGAGCCACAGCAGGTGCTTCAGTTTCTGCTCGGCGATGATCTTGTGCAGCTCGGCCGTCTCCCGCATGGTGCGCACCACGCGCTGCTCCTCCTTCAATGACTCCATTTTCAGCCGCTTCTCGTCTGAAGAATACCTGTTGGGGAGCGAACCACCAATGTGCTTTTAAATAAATTATTATGAGTGAAATGTAGGTTTTTAGGGTTCGGTAGCCAAAATGGCAAAAAGGGGACTCTTATAGATTCGTCATGTCTGTCTATCTGTCTGTATGTCTGTCTGTCTGTCCGTATGTCACAGCCAGTTTATTCCGAAACTATAAGAGCTACAATATTGAAATTAGGTACTTAGATGTATTCTGTAAACCGCATTAAGATTTCAAGATAGAATCAGAAAAAAAAACAAAATTTTTGGGGTTTCCTATGGGGAATGTATAATATGAGATAGAACATAGAACTGAAACTCAAAAATTTTTTTTTCATCAAACCTATACGTGTGGTTAACAATAGACAGGTGTTTTAAAATGATGTTGAGGTTTCTAACATCATTTACTCGCACTTGACCGGTATTTTTTATCGGAACAGATAAACCAATTTTGTGTCGGTTTGAAAGAATCTTTTATTTCTGCTAAGCCCAATGGTTGACTGTTCTTATTCTGTGTAAAGATTAAACAAATAAGTAAATGTTCTTAAGTCAATTCAATCGATTAAAGATAACATGTTACAAAAATATAAATTTAAAATTTTTGCGTTCCTTTGCATTAAAAACTAAGAGCCAAACGGGGCCCACACTTTATTCGGGGTTTGATTCGAGGGTCGAATGAGATTTAGAATAGACTACCTACCTACTTATGGAGATGCGATTTAGTAAAGCCTACTATGGTCACCAACCCGCCTGCCAAGCGTGGTGCCTAATGATGAATGACAATTGTCATTGGGGGATGTCCAGCAGTGGACGTTTGCAGGCTTATGCTAATGGTTAACGTTATGCCTCACCTGAAGAACTCCTGCAGCTGACGATGGAAAGGGTTCCTCAGTTGGTCCGCGATGCTATCGTCGGTCATAGTGGTTGCAGAGACACTTTTGCTTGGCGGAGGCACTTGGGGCTCCTCTTCTGCACCAAACTCGACTGCATCACATACGGACGAGTCCGTGGAAGGCGGATGCACCACGGTAGCCGGTGGCATCGGCTTGTTGGATGGCAGGTTTGTGTTACTACAACTGGCCTCCATTACCTCACTGCAACTGTAGACGAAATGTTTATTTAACTAGCTGTAGACCGTGGCTTTGCGCGCTTGTCTGTAATATTGTGCTAAAGGTAGAGCTACTTTTATTAGTATGTCGTCTCTGGTTATCCATCTACATACAAAGTTCATCGAAATTGTTTAGCCGTACCTATAGAAGTTTAAAAAAGACTTTTACTTTAGTAAATTAATAAATATGGATCTACTTTAAAAATGCGTATAAAAATCTGATAAACATTCATCTCATCAAATTTTCATCTGGAAAAATAACTCATTTTTCATTGCCACAAGAATCTAACCGCGAATTAAAACAAATTTAAACTACAAGGTCGACTCTCTGGCAAACCTACGAGATTCGCTTAGAGTTCATGACGTCGTTATTTACAATCGATTTATTGTAATAACGACTGTTACCGTATCTCAAAAAAAAACTAACGACATATATATTGTAACGCTAAAATGACTATATGAATGCTTATTACAAATGCTAAGTACAAAGCAATACAATAAATTTAAAGCTTAATTGTCCATACCATTGAAAGTTAAATGAAACTTAAGAATTTAAAATGTTATTAGAAACTTGTAAAGTTTTATTTGTATTCGTTAACCATTAATAAACATTAAATTAGGTACTCACTCGTCCAAACGTTCAGTTTTAATTTCGACGTTAGTGGTCACAATAGTATCATTCATATTTTCATCGTCTTGTTTTAAAACGCCATCTTTAATCATGTTCAGCATATTACATACACTCAAAGTCTGTCTCGTAAATTTCGTTATATCTGGACCAACCAACGCTATTTCTTCACGAGCTATCCGTTTCATATTCTGCCATTGAGTCTTCACCTTCTTAGTAGAACTACCAGAAAACTTATCACCAAATTTCGCAGCCAATTCTCTCAATATTTCATTCCACGCCAAATCTTTATCTTCAGAGTAATGAGGGCCATTGTTATTCTTCACTATAACGACATCTTTGCGCTCCTTAATTAACTCGAGTAGGTACTTTTTCTCTTCGATTGACCAATTTGGCGTTCTTGACCTGCGGCAAGCTATTTTCCCCATATTCCTAGTCGCTTCTAGCGGGTCGTGGTTAATCTTTTGCAACGATTTGTTGCAAACGATGCACTCGACGTCTAAAATTATCGGTTTCCACATTTAAACAAATGACTGTCGAAATATAAGAACGTTTGACACCGCGCTGGACAGTTCCGCTGTTAGCTGAATACTGTTTAAAAATTAGTATTCGGTATGGAGTTCCAATGTAAAAATCTGTTCGAATAATTAGCTTTCGAACATGTACAAAAATAACTTTATGTAATCAATATGGCAATGACTTTGTTGTAAAATTTGTTTTGGATATGTTTTTTATTTATTGAACGGCTTTCGAGATTATATTATTTGAGCATTGTAAAATACTTAATGGTTTTTCTTATTTTTATTAAAACCTTATTTCCTCTATTTTGCTTCTTTTCTGAGATCAAACTTTTTTTTGGTAATATAGGAATTTAGTCAATGCCTGTGGATTAATATTAACCAAATGATGAAATTAAATTAAATCTATTAGGATTTAATTAATTGTATTTTAGTAAAAAATGTCTATTAATTTTTGTGTCTTTATTTGTCTAGTCCAGTGACATATTCACTTATTAAGAATTCACATGTCTGTAATTTAGATCAATCTCAGTTTGATTACACCCGCTTAGTTCGAAACGACAGACGATCTTCATAATCTAGATTTCAGAATGATAAAATACACCATCTTTCTTCATTCGTTTAAATGAAACAAAAATACATTAATTAAATCTTTTTGGTCTTACCTGCTTACCACTTACATAATATCTAGTAAATATTTAGCTGTACATGATTACCTGTTTATTTAAAATCTAGTTCTTCGATCTGTTGTGAATTGATGAATAATAACGCTGTGAGACCATTAGCAACAAATTGCATCCATTCGGTAGAGTTGATAGTATCAACTTGATACTCACTAGCAGTGTGTCAACCATTGAATGTCGGTAACTAAGTCAGTGTAGCAAAGATCGTCGCGCCCGTTCGACGTTCGTGCACCAAATGTACAAATAACTTTATAATTTTATACGAAACTTCCATTAATTCGTTTTATTTAACAGTGTACATACCGTTGTTAAAGTGACAGTGATAATTTTTGCGCATGAAGAATAATAATTAGTGGATATTGGATTTGAAAAAGAAACCGGCTTTGCTTTATGTTATGAAATAGTTGTCTAGATCTTCATCTCTAGGTGGATGGTAAGTTTGAACGTTTCATTTTGTGATATTTTTATTAGTTAACTTTTGTCAACTGAAGTACATACTTATTACGACGGCTCTATATTTCGTAGTTTAGAAATAAATGCGTCAAAACTTTTCATATTTGAGCTATATCTATGAGCGGTTAAAACTGTAAGCGGAAATCATCAGCATTTTTTTCACTAAGTAGGTATTAGTCTAAATCTAGAGACATTAGATTTTTGTGGTTTAATAATTGTGAATTTCATTCCAACATTATTCCTTCCAACTTTACCCATATGAATTGGTCACACTATAACCATTTTTCTTTTATCATATTTCAATCGTTCATTATAGAACACAATCAATGAGTCGTTTAAAGTAAAGTTCTAAAATAGTAGAAGATAAAATGTGTGCTCTACCGGTTTCCAAATTATGATTTTCGTGAATAATTAATTAAATTAAAGTCTCATAATATCCAGTAATTGCACTGACTTTTTCCCTCGTCACATTAGAATGCTTGGTTACCCACTTCCGTAATGGAGGTATAACCTAAACGTTTTCCTATATAGGAAATTAATAGGTACCACTTAATGAAAATAACTCCGACCGAGGTTAAGCAGGAGTTATGGCATAAAGTATTGGCAGATGTCGGCAACTTTTTATATTTAAACGGATGTACTTAGACTTAAGATCTTTTGTGGCTTCATCGATTCAGGCGATATGGGTGAATGACCTATCAATGCTTTGTCACTATTTTTCTCTCTTTAGTTAGGTGGTATTTAACATTTTTAGGTGTAGGGGTGGTGGAATGTATGTATTTATGGACGTTATACAGTTTGCACTGCCTTCCTCTTTTCTTTAGCAATTGTCCTCTACCTGAAGGTTGTCTGGAAGAGATCGCTCCCAGCGATAAGACCGCCTACATTGTACCTACTATATGTTTGTATACTCTTTCCTGTAAATGTTTGTGATTGTGCAATAAAGAATATCTAGCTATCTATAACTATAACAAGTACATTATAGTTTTTTGGCTCGCTTATGCGACCATTATTGGTTGACTGGTAGTGAATGCCATATGGCTTAAATCCGCCGTTCGGAGGTACTCTCTTGTGCAATAAAGATTCATCATTATCATCAACCTATCTCAGTCCACTGCTGTCACTTTTGGGCAAACACCTGGAGGATTTAACCATAATCGCCACGCTGAGCAGGTGGGTTGGCGATCGCAGGGAGTAACTCCTTGGTCTGGTGTCGCTCCTGCCCGTCATCAGCCTGTGATATTTAACTACGCTCTTGATGGTTAAACCTTCACCAGTCGGTTACCAGAGCGGCGTCTGTTATTTAGCAGGATACACCATGGGCAGGTGAGGGTGGATTGGAGGGAAAAGATGATAAGTCGCTCCCTTACATCTCAATGATGATTAATAAATAAATAAACAAGTACATATATAGTTACATAACATAAATACATAAACAGTTGGTATAATTTTAGGCATTTTTACACCCATGTAACGAGTCTCTTAATTGATTTGTACTTGGAAAAATGACTTTTTTTAAAAAACCACAAATTCATGATGCAAATACTTGCAATCTATTAGTAACATGGTGAAATAATCGATTATGTAGCGTAGAGTCGTTAAATATCGATTTGTGGTTTAAAATTTTCAATCTACCACTTTGAGAAGTAATCTACTATTAAATAGGTGTATGTATACCTATAATTCTAAATCTAAAAATGTATAATTCAAAGGTGACTGACTGACTGACTGACATAGTGATATATCAACGCACAGCCCAAACCACTGGATGGATCGGGATGAAATTTGGCATGCAGGTACCTAGATGTTATGACGTAGGCATCCGCTAAGAAAGGATTTTGATCAATTCTACTCCCAAGGGGATCAAATAGGGGATGAAACTCTATTCCACGCGGACGAACACTGCTAGTATATTAGAAATAGGAAAGATATTTTGTATTTTTGTGTGTGTGTATGTTTGCAATGAATCCCCTTAAAGCTACTATAGTCTGGCCACTGAGAGAATGCGTTTTTGACCGGTCGTGACTGAATGTGCGATGTACAATTTACGAAAAAAATATACATAAATATAAATATTTTTTATTTACCTCAATAAGGAGTGAAAACACGAATAATTTAATAATTATGCCAACCTACAATAAAAGTATTAATTTTCGGAAATTGACAGTTGATCAATATTTATCAATTATATTATATGAATTGACATCTGTCATAAGCGCATTCTTTGGGCGGACGGACTATAAATGCCAATATCAAAAATTCTTACACCATGAAAGCTACATTCACCCTGAGTAACATAGGCTGTATGGCTACAAAAGATTAGGGATCCTTGCCCGAAGCGAAGTGAGGGCGGGTCGCGGCCCGTCCCGAGTACTGTTTCATATAAAGTACATAAATAAATTAAAAAAAAATAAAAGTAAAATAAGATTTATTGTCTTCTTACAACATCAACACATAAAAAAACAACATAGGTAACGGATTACAATATAGACAATGGGGATTAGCTCAGCTGGTGCTGCCACAGGGAAAGACCTGGTATGGTAAATAATACCTGGTTAATAATATTTCACATTTGAAACCAGCAGAGTTAATAGCCGGACGTAGCAACATCTAATTTATCGTTTTGTCGTCGTCTGATGGAAAGCGAATGAGAGACTCATGTCGTTACGGCAACCGACAACCTGATTCCAAAGAACCGTTGCACTTGGCAAAAAAGTCTATGAACACAGACTGATCCCCGAATGCAACCGAAGTAACTTCAGGGGCGTTTCACTGACTGTACGGTGGTCGCAACCATCATTCTGTTCTGCAAACCAGCTTTTAAGTCGTTATTAGGATGATACCTAACCCTCGTCCAGATAGATAGATAGATATTCTTTATTGCACAAACATAAACATTTACAGGAAAGAGTATACAAACATATAGTAGGTACAATGTAGGCGGTCTTATCGCTCCAGTTAAGTAAAAACCTTCTAATTATTTGGCTTCACCAGGAAGCTAAGTAGCTCACATAACGTTCTGATACAAAACGAGTTGACAAGCGCATTCAGGGTCGCTAGCTAGTTCGAATAGCTGCGGTGAAGGAGGCCGCTTTCCCCGCTATGAACACCCGGTGTCGGGTTCCCGGCACAAACTGTTGTGTCGACCAATGGGTTTATAGTTAAGCTAACTATTTATTTTAAGCTCTCTTTCTTTGAAACAATGATCCGGATAAAGATCATCAGTTAGAAAACGACATTCCCCTATCTGCACTTAGAATTATATGTCGTATTAAACACCTTTTATAGTAAAGCACAATTAGTGTATTCCCTTCGCCTGATGGAAAGCTAAGTGCTCACTTTATTTTCTGCTTAGCCCACTTGTTGACTGGTAGAAAATGTACACTGAACTTTTCGTGCAATAAAGATTAAATAAATAAATAAAGTGAAGCACAAGTCGTTGTGGCGAGTGTCCCTCTATCCCTAAATACCCTACGCAACGGATTTTGATGCGATTTTTTTTTATAGATAGAGTGATTCAAGAGGAAGATTTATGTATAATGAAATACCCGAAGCATAGCGAGGGCAGGTCGCTAGTAACCTAATAAATCACTTGTCAGTTGCCACAGCCATATCGTATAACCTATACGATATCTCTGGCATCGACTGCTCCCGAAACGCAACTCGTCTATTTCTCTTAGTGTACGGTCGCCAGGTAGGCTGATAAACCCTGCCGCGGGCTAAAAAGCTGTAATCTTAAGAAGTCCCCTTTTTAAACGCAGAAAAATGGTTTAAGCATCCTTGTTCTTGAGGGAGGCGACAGGGTATGTGGGACAAACTCCACCCTTAAAACGGGTTCTTAAGAAGTCCCTTAGTCGACTCTTACGACAGTCACGAGATGAAAAGTCGCGTTGATCTGTATTCTCTTCTTTCTCCGTCAAGGCGAAACATTTTGTCTTTTACTACGAGTAGGCCTATCTGCCAGGTCATATCGAAGATTGCCGGGCATCGTTTTCGTCTTATTGCTTTATCAGATCGAAGGAACAGAGGGTATTCATATTTTACCGCACACAGATCCTCTTTGTCTTTTGTGTTAAATTTTTTATACATTCTGATACTATATCTCATTAATATTGTACTTGGCAGGTTATGGTAGCTTAGACTTCAATGTAATTTATAAAAAGTCCGATTAAAAGTGTACTATACCTACATAATATACATTGCACACATTATTATGTGCTTAAATAGGTTTCAAAAAGTTGGAAAACCTAGTACTTAAAGTATATTAGCAGTAGTATATTACTTCACGACAAGATGTACCTACATATCTCTCAAAGAGATATTCATGTGTAAATAGTTTTACAATTTAGTTCAACACTGGCGTAATATATCATTAAACAAATAAACAAACATAAAACAAGGCGAAGGACCTTTCTGATAAAAAATACCTTAAGACTGTGTCTACATAGGCATGTGCAATGTCCTGAATGCACACTCGAGACGAGATAATGAGCCGCTGATATGTATTTAGGTTTATTTACGTCTGTGTGATACTCTCGAAACAGCCTCCAGTCTGAGTTTATTTGTTTATAATATCTGTTTATTAAGAAATCCTATTTGCGCATACTGATAAAGAAAAAAGTTGTTGGTATACTTTTGTGCATAAAAAACCGACAACATGACACGTTGAGCGATCTAAAACTGGCTGTGTTACAGAATATGGAAATCAAAATCAACGTAGATAATATACACGAGTGGGTACGACTTTTTAAAATAGGATTATAATGAGACATACTTAGAACAAACATACGAATGCTCATCCATCATACTATTGTTCGGCTCAGGGTGAGGCACGACCTTTGCCTCAGGAGGAAATGTCACCACACTATCAAAATGACCCGCTGAGGGTTAGTCAATATTATTACGTAGGTATATAAGTTAACGCACGATCAAGGTTCCATCTGAGGATATTCATTGTCTTGTTCAGAACTCAGGTTCGCCACCAAATGACCCACAGGACCAGATGGTCAACTGAAAACGTTCATATTTCTATCCTCAACTCTTTGAGACATATTTCGTATCCGCCTTTTAATCAACAGCCTATCGCTAGATGTACACGGCGACAAATTATATCCCCAATTCGACAAAATGATCTCATCATTAAGGATTACACTTAGCTGAAAATTCTTTGGGGTACTGTGACAGATGAGGATTTATTGATATGTGGCAATATTGTTGTTACAAAGGATAACACATCGCTTAATTCACAGCCCGATGACGTAGCCCCAAAATGAAGGAGCAAGACCTGAAGCTACCGACGCGCAATGTCCTCACGGGCGCCGTGGTCAACTGGGAGGACGACGAGCTCGGCGGCTTCGGAGACAACCCTGAGAACCTCACTCTGGCCTGGAAGGACCTCTCGGTGTATAGGAGGAAGAAGCACCAGACCAGCATATGGCGATCGCCGACTTATGAAGAGGTTAAAGTTTTACATGGAGGTAAGTTTTCCTAGCAATATTTTTTAAATTGCTGTCGGGAATGCTTTACGCATACAGGGTCTGGGGTACAGGACATCTGGGGTATGTGGGGCTCACTCTTTTCTAGCGGAGAGTACCTACTGAATCAGACGATGGTCCGTTAGCAGTGTATCGTGTGTCCCAGACTCATATCTGTATATTTAGTAGGTATTAATATGATTTGCGATCATTGCAAATATATTTGTTTACGGTGCATGCGGTTTCTTGTAGAGTCCGCTCATCACAAATTTTACAAAGTTCTTTTTTTTTTTTTGTAGTGGCTCGACATAATGGCTTCCCTACGCCTGATGGAAAGCGAAAGAGAAGCCCTAGTCGCTGTGACAACGGGCAAGTAACTGGTCAGTTACTTGTCAGTTGCCACCGCCATGCCGGCCCAACCCTAACCCCCCACGAGCTCCGGAAACCCTACTCACCGGCAGAAACACGACCCAGAGGTCATTTGACTGCGGTATTCTATAGGGTGGAGGTCCTTTCCCGGACGGGCGGCTCAATTCGAGCGAAGATTCGCTATGCCCTACCTCTCTTAAAAAAAGTTCATCAAAATCAGAACTTTCTTGAACTTGTACTGAAGAGATCACGTCTAACTAACACTACCACAGTGGCCAGTTTCTTGAGTAAAGCGCACAAGCAATTCTTTGTTCTGGGGAAAGGGCATTTTATAATTTAAGGTAGGTTTTAACCCTCCCTACACGCACAAGCTCTTAGAAATTTGGGCTGCCACTGCCTAGGAAAGGAAGCTAACTAACCACTTTGGTCTCTTGTAACGAATGAAGGGTATTGTAGCTGAGGTATTGGTAGTTCGCTCAGAGTATAAATTTAAAATAATCATTTCGTTTATGTAGTTTTTTAAGGAAAGCACTAACCTATAAATCGTCATTTTACCACGGATATAATTAGTCGACGAAATCTTTGTGCTAGTTTAAAAAAATGTGAAAATCCTAGAAGAGTTCACGGTGTATCAATAGTCACGGCCATAACGACTTTTAAAGATTGGACAATATATTTTTTCTCGAGATTAGTCGCGGTATCAAATTGACATTATAAAGAGATGGCCTTGAGATGCATTCCAATTTTATCGTCAAAGTTGTAACTCTAGCTATTGGAACTGGTTTGGTATATTGTAATAACAAAAATAATTAAGTGATTACCTTTTTTTAAAGTATTTATAGGTAGCATTGGTGCCTATTTCACAGAATTTCTAATTAACTTTCTGACCGAAGACCCAATCTTTATAAGACCCCAATTTCAATCACTCTTTAGATACCTATAATCCATAGGCTTCTGACTTAAAGGTGGGAAATCTGACAGCTTTGTCTGTGCAGTTACGCCTGTCAGGTATAGTATAGTTCTGTTCTGTAACAGACACTCTCCGGTTTACCTGAACAGTTTACCTATTCAGGCAAACCTGTCAGGTACAGGGTGTTATGGCCAGCTTATACTTAATGACCAACATGTTGTAGTAAGTACCTCAACGTCGCTACTTTCAAAACATCTCGAAGGGCCATTTCGTAACGGACGCTATAACTCTGTTCTATTTAACCGGTATTCAAATGTAACAAGACGAGTTTTCTAATTAGTTATGCACCTATGGAAAATATTCCTAAATTAAAACACTATCACACCATCTCGATTCCTAAATGAACGAAACAAGTTTAAGGTTATTTGTATAGAAACATGTTTTTTTAAACAAGTGTGCGTACGATTCGTGGATGCAAAACCGCCTAAAGAGAGATGTCGCACGTTTGAATTCCGGGTAGAGCCAACAATTGTTAAAGGGCTGTTAAGAAATTACTCAGTTTAGTATTCGTGGAGTCAGAAAATTGTATATAAATTAATTATACTTACTACCTTGATTTGATTAATAATACCTATTGAAGGAACAGAATATATCTGTATGTCCAATTTTAGAATCTCTCACTCCGAAATTTTGGTCATGAGAGTATTACTTATTACAAAAGAATTATCATAGTCTACCTAATTTATTTTGTTTTAGTTAGCGGCGTGGTATCTTCAGGACACTTAGTTGCACTTATGGGTTCGAGGTAAGTAATAAACTTGGAATATTTTTACATTTTATGGTTTCACATGTGGCCCACATGTGAAACCATAAAATATTCTATCAAATTATTACATTAAACACTTATTAGACTAAGTTGCACGCACCGCTTAAAGAGTTGTTATTATGTACTAGACTGTACAATGTTTAAAAGATGACGTATAATCGGAAGCATGGGATCGCAAGCAAGAAATACTCCCTGTCCTCTTACCAATCGAACTTCCGATTGGAGGACAGTGAAACCCCCTAATTTAGACAGTTTTAGAGATTAGCTGCTTCATCCAAAAGTCGTTCCTATCCACTGTTACGGTTTCCTCAGCAGCAAAATTAAATATACTTACTGACATAATATAGGTTTCATTTATGGCATTTGATACTGTTGAATTAATTTAGCTTTGAAAAATAATTTTACTATTAAAGCTCAATCAATATGACAGGTTCTTTGAAGCGATGACATGTCCCACACATATCAAATTGCAATTAAATACGAGTATATCTCGTGTCCATATACCTATTCTTTGAGAAGGCATTTTAAAAGTGAGTGACTTAATAATCAGAGCAATATTAACCTAATGTATGACAAATGTATGTACTGTTCTAGTTTCAAGTCAATTCGAAGTACAATAACTGTTTACTTATCTATCCAGTGGTGCCGGCAAAACCACTTTACTGGCAGCGATAAGCCGCCGTGACAAGAGCGCTCTCACCGGCTACCTGATGCTGAACGGGAGACTGGCCGGAGCTGACCTCATCGCCAGGATATCCGGCTTCGTGCCGCAGGAGGACCTGGCCGTCGAGGACCTTACGGTGGCCGAGCACATGGCGTTTATGGTAAATATTTAGAGGTGGTTAAATTCTTATGGATAACATAATGCTCGTAGAAAACATCATACAGTTATTGAATTATCGATATGCCGTGTTAGGTACCTATAATGAAATCGAATCATTAATTTTTGAAATCAACAAGTGGGTGAATGATGATGATATCCATGGCAGTTACTACGATACCTTACATTACAGGTACTTAACAAGTCATTTTCTATACAGGAGATATCTAGCCATTGCCGTGTTTCGAGGAAAGAAAGCTCTAGCGTTGAAACTTTTAAGATGAACTCCCAATTATTGCTTTAAGATTTTGCAAAATGTCATATACATAATATTTATGGGTAGCAATCTCCAAACTTTTAGCTTAGTTAATAGACGTATTCGTAAACATGTCTATAATAAAATAACTAAATAACAGACACGTTTGATAGGTACTATCTATCATGGATGGAAATGTGGGAAGGTATTATATTTACACAGACCTTTTTTAACTGCTCCAGGCGAGGTTAATGATGGACAAGAGGTCCACGAAGACCATCAGAGCGAGAAGGGTGCAGCAACTCCTTGGGGAGCTTGGCGTCGTGAACTGCGACCGGACGAAGCTGAAGGCCCTCTCCGGCGGCGAGAGGAAGAGGGTGGCTTTAGCTGTTCAGGTATTATTGTTACAACAGCATTTAGAAGAAAGTGGCCAACAATTTTAGAGGCCTTTTTTTAAAGAGGGGAATGCATTAGGCACCTTCATGCCGTCTCCGGGGGAGGCGGCATGGTGTGTGGGACTCACACCTCCCAAAAAGGGAGGGCATACCCACTAAACCCCCCTGTGTCGCCAGTGGGCAGCAAGTTGCAGGGACACGGGTAGCGCCGAAGCATACGGCCACATCCCTGCCTGCCCTGGCCAGCCGCAGATGATAAGCAGCCGGTACTCCTGGTCCGGGGAGGGCAAATACCCCTGCCCCCGGATCCGGGGACAATTGTAGAGGCCTGTGTTAAGTAGTGAACTGGTGATGACGATGAGTATTTAGAGTAAAACAATAAAAAAGTCATTAACACTAAATATTACTAGGAAAGTTCATTAAGTAGAAGTACAATAGGTACAAAAAAGTATCAAGACAATTTGGTAAACAATAGGTTTATAATTTCGAAGATAAATTTTAGTAACAAAATATACCACTCTATCGCTATTAATACTAACATAATATAATGGTTTTGATTCAACGGATCTGATTGCGGTTACTCGATACTACGATAGTCAGAAGTTTAATTCTCCCAGAAAAAAGATCTGATAGGTATGCGTTCTCGTCAAGATAAAAAGAGTTAGGTTACAAAGTTTTGTTAAAAAGTCGAAAGTTCTATTTTGCGAGCTTTGCAGGAGCCATATATTCTATCAGATTGTCATCACCACTTAGTTCCAATTGTAGTCTGTGTCTTTCTTATCTTAAAGCTCCTGAACGACCCACCCATCTTATTCTGCGATGAGCCCACAACCGGCCTGGACAGTTGGGCGGCCAGTGCCGTGGTCTCCAACCTCCGGAAGCTGGCCATCAACGGGAAACTGGTGATATGCTCGGTGCACCAGCCGGCGTCTGGAGTCTTCGAGCTGTTCCACCAAGTTGTGCTTTTGGCCAACGGAAGGACGGCATTCCATGGCACTATTGAGCAGGCAGATCAGTTCTTTGCGTCGTAAGTTTTTGTGTACTTTGGAGTTTGAATAATGCTATTCTACGGATCAATGTCTTTTAGAAATATCACGATTGGCACATGTCCTTGAAGAACAGTGAGGCTAAAACCTCGTAAACACCAATTTCGCTAAGTTAGTAAAGCAATGTGCGCTGAATAAACTATTTTCTATTCTATTCTATTCTTCAATATTTTTGGTAGGATAACAATCAATTTTGTGAATAAATGTGAAAGATAAAATGAGCCTACCTAGGTTTCTTTTCGGCAAAATCTTCATTCTGAGATATAGGTATCATATTTTAAAAAATTGGGATTTGGTACTTTCTTTTCTAATGAACACCTCAACCACAGGAGTCACCGGTGACCAGCAAATAAGGCATTTTCTATTGTGTCTAGTTTCACGGCAGTCAAAACCTCAAAGATTTATTCTAATTTGAATCTCGCTAACAACCCATAGTTTGATATAATCTTAATAAGATATAACTCTACTTACTTAGATCGATAAGAAGATCATTCTCATCACAACCATTCACATTTTTATCAGGTTGGGCTACAAATGCCCAGTGGGTTTCAACGCTGCGGAATACTACGTGTCCCTCCTCGGAATCCAGATGGACAAAGAGATGGAGAGCCGAGAGAGGATTCGGAGGATTTGCGATGAGTACCAGAGGTCTGACATAGCGGCAGAAATTGACAATAGAGTGGGGGATGTCAAAGATGAAATGGAATATTTCGATGGAACAGCTGACAATAAGGTATTTTTTTTCTTACTAGCCAAAGTACCAAATTTTGATGCGATATTGCTTGGTTAAAATGGCAAGTGCCACACACATGCCATCTAATTGACCTTTATATGTTACACTTTTCTTCCTTATATCAAAATTTAAACTTCGTTTATCAAAGTCAATCTTAAATTGTTAAACAGAGTGTATACCTATACACATTACAAACAGTTTTGTGTTTGTTTTCAACATAGATTATACTACTGCTCTTGTTTCAGAACGAAATTTTTGAACGATACTTAACTCTGTAAGTACCTATTTTTTTTTAAACAGGTTAAATAATTTTAAATTTAATATTTTATAAATTACCTCACTTTACAGAGTCAAAGTGAACTACTTCGTACAATTCTATTGGTTAATGTGGCGAAATATACAAACAATAAAACACAACAGCAATATATGGATAGCAGAATTCGTACTTCTAATGGTAAGTTAATTCGCACACCCGTCTCCTATTCAGTACACCATAGAAACATAGTACCTATTCGATATCTATGCGATAGCTTTTACAAACCTAAACAGTTATTATAATTATTATTATAATCCTCAAAAGATTGATACTTAATTCGTAAGGGATGTAAGGGAGCGACCTATCACCATTTTGCTCCAAGCCATCCTCACCTGCCCGTGGTGCATCCTGCCGAACAACAAACGAGGCTCTGGCAAACCGACTGGTGGCGGTATAGCCATCACGATAGAAGGCGTAGCTAAATATCACAGGTCGATGACGGGCAGCAGCGTCGCCGGAACAAGAAGCTACGCCCTGCGATCGCCAACCCGCCTGCCCAGCGTGGCGATTATGGGTATATCCTCCAGATGATTGCCCTACGTGGCGAACAACTGGAGAGGCCTATGTCCAGCAGTGGACTGCAATAGGCTGATGATGATGATGATGATTGTCCTCAATTAATGAGTTTGGTTACGTATTAGTCTATTTGTTCATCCACTCACCTGACAGCTGCTCAGCCGTTCATAATGCAGTCTTCGTCGGGATATTCCAGCCAGTTGGCGGATTCGCGGTACAGTTATTTTCCTTTATTTTGAAGATATAACAATGAAGACCTATTGTATTCCAGTTTGTAGGTCTAGTAATCTCCGTCCCCTATATGGGTCACTTTGACGAGCTGGACCAGCGCGACATCCAGAACGTCGAAGGTCTCCTGTACCTCACCATCACCGAGACCATCTTCCTGTTCATCTACGCGGTCTTCATCACCTTCCCCAGCGAAGTGCCTATCTTGTTGCGGGAGACAGCCAGCGGGCTCTACTCGCCATTTCCATACTATCTATCTAAGATGATATTTTGGGTGAGTTTTTTACTACATATCGACTCATAATTTAGCTTTTTAGACACCCCAAAAACACTATCGTTTATAGTTGCATTACTTGCGTGTGCTGCCTCTGATGACACATACACATTGTGTACCTTGAGCAGACATTGCAGTTAGATAAAAACAACTTTGACAAGAATGAGGTGAATACCTAGAAGAATTCTGTTAGGTTAAGCAGCGTTTGAGAAACTAAGGACGTCGAGTCTTCCCATCGTCGATCCCACAGTACTTGGAGACGAAAGTTTTCAAGTAGTGTGTGCTACCGGTTATAGCATACGGAGCCGAAGGAAATAACCTCATTTATAAAGTACTACATACTCGTAATAGTTGATCACGTTCATAGAGTTGAAGTGTAGAATAACCTCACGCGAGATGGAGTAACGAAATGCGCAAGATGCCTGGCAAGAGCTGGATTCGAGAAACACAGGATTGAGCAAAGCGGCGAACTATTGAACAGGCCTGGGTCCAGCAGTGGGTTGCAAGAGGCTGATGAAGATGATGATAGAAAGTTCTTAAGTGAGTCATACCCTGTAGGGACAAGGGCGTGATGGAAAACAGGAGAAGTGTAGGAAGCAGACACTTTGGGAAATAGCACCCTCCCCACAATAATCTAAAGAGTTACTACCGTTGTTATATCTTTCATTTTACCAATCCTCAGATACCGCGAGCCGTCATTGAGCCAATACTCTTTGCCTCCCTGATATTCGTGGTAGCGGGCCTGCACGGAGGCTTCATCGGCTGGCTCGGCTTCAGCTTCGTGTGCATCCTCTGCGCGAACTACGCCAATGCATACGGTAATACTGTCATTAGCCTAATACACTGCATGCATACAACCCTTAAAAGATTCTTATTAATTTCTGTAAAGTCGAGGATACAAATTGTTCTTTGAAAATAATCTGATCCCTCTATTATTTAACTAACCGTTTTGATGGTGACATAAAAGCTTATTTACGGGAGATAGTTAAAGCATGCACCAGACAATTCACAATGTCATGGTGCCAAAATAAGGTTTTCCTAAGATTACTTAGAGATTAGCAATGCCACGGATTTTTTCAGAACGCAGTAAGATCCGCAATAATTTAGATCCAGAATTATAGGGGGCTTACAAGCGAAAGCCGTACTAATTTATATGTCATGCATGAAATTAACACGAAATAAAACGTTAGACATTACGTTATACCTAAATACATCATTCCACAATCGCTTGCTGGCTATAAAATGCCATGCCTAGAATCTACGTATAGCTACTAAACATCGTCGCAACATTCAAACAGAATTGTCTCCAAAATTATCACACACAACAACAAGACTATCTCAAAGAAACCATTTCTCATAAACATCCTAATATTTCACTTAATTGGCTCTAAATCTCAAAATTGCAGGCTCCTTCCTCTCATCAGTGTTTGACAGAATGGAAACCGCCGCTCTAGTCGCTGTTCCCATTGACCTGATCGGAACGATGTTCTCCGGAATCTACTTGAACCTCGCCAGCGCTTCGAAGTACTTCTCCTGGCTCCGATTCATGTCTGGCTTCTATTACGGAGTGGAATCTATTTCCATCCTCCAATGGAACACTATCGATTACATCAATTGCGTTGATGTCCCTGGATTACCATGCATCAAAACGGGTCCAGGAGTTCTTGAAAGATTTGGTTACGATGATAGCCATTTCTGGCGGAATTGTATCTGTTTGACTGCCATGTATTGCATATATCACACAATTTCGTTCGTCATGGTAGTGAGGCGGAGTAGGGGTACTCCTGTTTATTAAAAGCTTGTATTGTTCATCGATAAATTGTATTTGAGGGGATTTGCTGTATCAGTTATCTACAAGATATTAGTATAATTTAATACCCTTGGCCTTATCATCTTTTTTAGGGTAGGCTCGAATCCCTAGGTGGGAACATGATATGAGTTGTTGTAATATACTTAAAACAGCTTACAAGTGTCTTATGGATCTAAAGGTGACTGAATTTGAAAAATAATCACAAAGGTTTAAACATAGCCCATCGTGAGTTTATCGTTAATTTTGTATCATTAGATCTTACGGGTATTAGCGTTATCTTAAGAGGCTTGTTGGTGCTTGTAGTTCTACAATTGTCATGTAGTCTAATCCATTTTTTATCACATCACAAACCATTTTTAGTATAAGTAAATCAAAATTTGTTTTAATTAATGTATGTTTTGAGGGATTCAATATTGGGACCATTTTCAAATTATTGATATCGACAAAAGTCTGACCAATTATTGATAAGTGTTATTTGTAGATTTCTAATTTTTTCTTTTAAGTAGCACCTGCTTATTTTTTTAATAAATAATTATGCAACTCTACCATAAGCTTTTCCTTACACCATATCCTATAACTTCTTTAAATAAACCAACCAAATGAAGCATGTCGAATTAGCGAATAATTAATACTCCACTATTAGCTAAGTACTTGTAAAACCAATATGTACTCATGTATTATATCCTCTACCTTAACGATTTAATCCACATAGATAGTTTAATAATTCGCTTACCTGTTTTATTCTAATAATATCTCCTCAAATATAGCGTTCTCAGCGTACATCTGGTGCTACATTAAAGTCACATTAATACATTTGTATACTTAATATGAATGTTTCTTTACGTAGATAGTAGGTACACTCTTGGTGCAGTGTGATACCTATCAGTTTGTCATAAATAAATTATGCATACCCGTAACAACACTTTTCCATTTTCTCGTTGGCCTTTCTGAAAACAAACCCTACGAACCAAAGGAAGGTAAGAAAATTAACATACCTTCAGTTTCTTTTACTGATTATGTACCTAAGTACAGTATCTACTTGTTGACAGGTCAGATTTAGAGTCAATTTCATCAAACAAGAGTATACGAGCAGTTATTCTTAGGATATGTTATGTAACAACATTTTGTCCTAGGAGCAACTGCTCGTAATACCGTAAGAAAAGAAATTCACAGCATATTCTAATTTCAGGTTCCTTCCTATCAGCTGTATTCGACAAGTTGGAGACCGCTGCCCTCATATCAGTTCCCTTCGACCTGATCGGCCTCATGTTCTCCGGCATCTACCTGAACTTAGCCAGCGCTCCTGTCTACTTCTCCTGGCTACGTTTCCTCTCAGGTTTTTACTACGGAGTGGAATCCATCTCAATCCTACAATGGGACTCAATCAGCCATATTCAATGTGTCGACATTCAAGAAATGCCATGTATAAATAATGGGCTAGATGTGTTGAAAAGGTTCGGGTATGACCAGGGGAATTTCTGGAGGAACTGTATGTGTTTGGGGGTGATGTATGCGGTGGCACATTTGATATCTTTTCTGATGGTCATTAGAAGGAGTAAGGGGACGCCTGTGTATTGAGTGTGCATTCTTCTAGTTGCTCTGTTGCTCATCATAAGAGTTTTCAGCTCCAAATTTGGTTTTCAATTCCAAGTAATTGTACAAAACTAGAACTCAATACATTTGTACTTCCGAATTAAAATACATTTGTATCTATATTAAATTTGTAGTCCAAACTAATACCAGTCTGCCTTTCGTTATACTAAGATTTATTATGTACCTATGTAAAGAAGACTTAACGACAGATAAAGAATTAAATTGTAAATACGTACAACTTAACGCATTGCACAAATCAGATAGCAAATAGCAATAACACTTTTGATAAAGTATAGTTGTTGTTATTTATTACCACAATCATTAACTGGTCCAAGAATTCTAAATAATACTTAACAAACATTAATAATAATTGGACAAACGGTTGAACTAATCTAAACATCATCATTGCACATTTAGGGCTGATTTTTCAATGACTGGATAATAATATATTCAAAGGACTGAAAAAAGGTAAAACGATTGATTTTGAAAGTCATAATTTATTCAGTAAGAAATAATATTAAATAAGGTCCCATCATGGGCATTGTTACCTTTTGTGAAATTATCGGAATGTTAAAGTTTATCCGCCACACAAAAATCCGCGACGCACTCGAACTTGATCAACCATGTCTTAGCTATATCTGTTCTTGAATACAATTTAATCGTCTTAGTTTTGGATATAGAAGTTGACCATGAATTCTGACAGCCTTTGAGAAATTTGTAGACTCGCTTTTTGAAAGTCCTTGAAGACAACGTACCTCAATAAGCATAACCCTTTCTCTGCTCTCTTCTAAGTCCGTAATACGCTAAGAGGCTCCACAGTATAGTTGTCATCAGCAGCCCTAGGCCATCTTCGAGCACGAAGTCGGATAAGGAGTACCCAGCTTCTGAGAGTACCGTAAATCCGTCGGGGAGACAAAGAGATGTGACATTCGTTTCGCATTCTGAAAAAGCATGTGACGGGTTAAACATTTGTGGCGGGGAGAACTTTGCTTGAGACATTGAAACCCAACTGTTGTGTATTTTAGATTAAAAACAGTGCCAGATTACGTATAGTATAAGCTAACAACTAAGACTAATATAGGTAAGTAGTTCTCGCAACACCAATAATAGCCAAATCATGGGCTGAGTTACTAGGTTTTTCTGTAAATCATTTCCGTGTTATAGCTTCGAAGTCAGGAAATTTCCAGTGAATGACACTCTTGCATCGAAAAGCACGTTAAGCTGTTAGTCAAGCGAATCAACTCTCTACGGTTGTGTTGAACTGTCGTCCCATCTGATTATGAGCATCAAGGAACAAACAACCTCGTCTTGAGCGAACTGGTGCACTTTCTTTTATCTAGATAAATAGGCACGCACAAGAAAGCTTTTTGGAAATTTCCCGCTGAGGCCGTAATTCGGTACTCATGGAAGTATGCCACTTACCAATATGATCGATCTGCCTCCAATAAATATTGCTGATTGCGTCCATGGTGTAGTAGAAATGCGAGATGTATCTGATGGGGCTCAGCCAGATTGGAAGCGAGGCGAGCCGCAGGAAAGCTCCCGACATGAGGAAGAAGATCAGGTCGGTGCACGGCATCACCTCTCCCGTGCTGCCCGACGATAAGAACAGGGCTCCCATGCCGAGACCTTGTGATAGGTAAGTGGTTAGGTTTAAAATTCAAAAGTTGAAAAGTATATAACCCACATCATGATCATCATTATCAGCCTATTGCAGTTCACTGCTGGCCATAGGCTTCGCCACTTAGGGAAAACATCTGGAGGATATTCCCATAATCGCCACGCTGGGCAGGCGGGTTGGCGATCGCAGGGCGTGGCTTCTTGCTCCGGTGACGCTGCTGCCCGTCATCGGCCTGTGGTATTTAGCTACGCCTTCTATCGTGATGGTTTTACCGCCACCAGTCGGTTTGCCAGAGCCTCGTTTGTTGTTCGGCAGGATGCACCACGGGCAGGTGAGGATGGCTTGGAGCGAAAAGGTGATAGGTCGCTCCCTTACATCCCGAATTTGTATGTAAAATGGTAACTATTTGTGGTCTCATTATCATCAGCCTGCAAACGTTGGACAAGGAAGGCCACCTTCAATGACAATAGTCATTTGAGCGGACTTACCTTAGTCACCAAGCTTGGCAGCGGGGTGTATAAAACAGGTTTTATTTGTAGCCATGTAAATGCTGCTGCCCTTTTCCTGATATTCCGTTTGTCGACTTCTACGACACGTAAGGGTTTCTGATGTTTAATCTGTATTAATGGAAAGTCTAGACCATGTTATAGCAAAGAACTTACCATACGCCGTCGCGGCAACGGCAGAAACACAAAGAGCGGCCAAGATCTCAAGGGCGGTAATGATGTGGTTTGGCATCTCCAAGGCCAGCGTGGACATGAACACTAGCGTCAACGGCCACGTCACGCAGTTAGGAATCTGTATGGAACAATATGTATGTATGTATACTCCAATTGAGCACAGAAAAGTTGGTTGGCAATCTTAGTGTAATGTATTGAACTTAAAACTAGTAATGTAATGTTCTTTATAGTAAAACGATGACATAATATGATAAGAAAGACGTTAAGTGTATAAACCTTGTTGACCAAATCTGACGGTAATATTTCTTTAGAGCCTATGACCTTATAGACATCGAACTGAGCCGCCCTCCCGCGGAAGTACCTTCACCCTATAGAATACTGCAGTTAAATGACCTACGGGTCGTGTCACTGGCAGGAACGTGCACGAAAGTAGTGAGTTTCCGGAGCTCGTGGGGAGATCAGCCGATTCAGATAAATTCCCTCCTCGAACTCTGCGTTGGACTTGGGTAGGCTGCCGGTGAGTAGGGTTTCCGGAGCTCGTGGGGAGCGCAGCATCAGCAGCCGAGGGTTAGGGTGGGCAAGGCGCAAGTGATACCTCTGGGCAACTCTGGTGTCGCAGGCGTTCATAGGCTGCCGTAACCGCTTGACACAGACGGACTGCAGGCCTGCTTGCCACCTTTATGGAATAAAAATAATGCAAAAGGTAATCCTACTTACGAAGCCCAAAAACCTGGCGACGTAATACGCCGAACAGCTGTAGATGCCCACTTCCCGCTTGAAGAGCGTCAGCTCCTCCTCAAAAGTGTACAGAGCGCTGTAGGACAGCGAGAAGCACACCTCGCTGGTCAGCAGCCAGAGGAAACCGCGCATGTCCTGAATCCCGCGCTGGAGGCTCCCGGATATGCCCACGTAGCACAAGCCGATTACCATCCCTGATGTGATCTGCAAATATGGACAGTCCTTCATAAACAGCCTTTCGCAGTCCACTCCTGGACATAAGCTGCTCCAGTATTTCGCGATTTTGATCGATCTTCATCATCAGCCTATTGCAGTCTCCAGTTGTTCGCCACGTAGGGCAAACATCTGGAGGATATACATCATAATCGCCACGCTAAGCAGGCGGGTTGGCGATCGTAGGGCGTAGCTTCTCGCTCCGGTGACGCTGCCGCCCGTCATCGGTCTGTGGTATTTAGCTACCTCCAGCTGGCATTGCCATACCGCCATCGGTTCCCAGAGACTCGTTTGTTATTTGGCAGGATGCACCACGGGCAGGTGTGGCTTGGAGCGAAATGATGATAGGTAGCTCCCTTACATCCCCGATTTTGATCGATCTTGGCCTCTCGCATCCAGCACTTGTCGGCCATCTTGCGCAGATCATCACTCCACCTAACCTGAAGGCGTCAGTCCTAAACTACGTTTGCCGAGACGAGATGCCAGGTATTCATAGTAAGTACAAGGGAAAAAAGTTTGAGACCAGGTAGTTGGTATGAATTGCCTGGAGCATTTATGAAGTTTTCGAAGTCGCGGCTTTGAATAAGGGTTTTTGAATAGAGCATTAAGTTCGCCTTTTGTACCATTTTGTGCAATAAAGTTTTAAATAAATAAATAAATAGATACTTACTACATTGAGAAATAACTGGAATAGTTGACTTTTGATATCCCTCTTCATCGTCAAGCACGTTCGCCATAGCAATAACTGTACTTGTTTGAACCAATTTCTTCGATACCTAAAATCAATTAACAAACTTAATTTAAGTAAAGCTTTCGTACTCGTTTCATAAAATAAAAGATTTTATATATAATAATATTGTATCGGGAATTTCGATATGAACTGACATGAAGAAGATACAACATCTCAAGAGCCAAAGCTGAATCCCAAGGCAAAACAATAACTTTTCTATTGCAACGGTAGGTAGTTAATGCAATTTCCCAGTTAAGTATGAAAATAGTGATCCATTATTTCTATTTACATGACATGGCAGACTTTAAATTTAAATAGTCCTTTAACCTTTAGATAATTATGGAAGTGAAAAAATATAAAAGGTGTGCTATGTATTTCAAATTCAAGTTTTTAGTCTACGCAGCCTTGTTATTTTCAAGATGCCGATTAAAATCTGGTGTTAATGAATTAATGTGCCTAAATTCAGTTATTTAAATACTATGATAATTTATGTATATTGATGATAGCACATTGATCATTCCTCATTAGACCCCATGCTGATTTAACGATAATAATCTATTTAATTTATCATTTCTGGTTTCCAGAACGTGCAACTACAACATTTTATAGTAACCAACGACCTCAAAATTCTATCTAAAAAATAACTAGACTCTATTCAAAGAATTATGTGTTTTGAAAAAAAAATCCCGATGTTTCCATTTTTTAGTAGGAATAGCATTAGTAACAAGCTTTCGGTGATAACCCGCTAGCAAAATGGACACGTAACCTTGGACATAAAAAAGCGTTGCGGTCGCCAGTTTTTTTGGCTGGAACTTGGCTGACTCGCTCCCGCGTGTCTAGATACACAATCACCAAAACTCGTACAAAGCGCTTTGCCTCTACATTCATAGTGCGAACGGCTAAGCTATGGAACTCTTTGCAGGAGTCCGTGTCCCCGGAGAGATATAGTCTTCAGATTTTCAAAGCGAGAGTGAATCGGTTTTTGTTGGGTGAGCGCGCTTCACCTTAGACTCTATCGTTTAAGATCAGGCGAGTTGGGGGTCAAGCGCTACCCCATTCGAATATAAAAAATATACGAACAGGTCTTGCAAATGCGGAACATCAATTTCGGAGCTGGAGTCAGTCAGAGACACCTGGGCCTGGTACCGCTGGGCGATCCTGGAGACGTGGTCTTCTCCGTCCAGCCGGGATACCGTCCGAATGTAAAACTCAGCTGGGTTATAGTTCTTGGGGCAGCGGAGGTTGATGCTGGAATGTGAATTAAGTACTTATGAGACCTGCCTCACGATACTTTCGGAAAGATTTTTATAGGAAACAAACCGGTGACGGCTAAAGAATACAGGTCACTGCCATCCCATCCAATCTGTTCCCGAGGATGTGGTAAGGAGTCGACTGGAGGAATCGAACTTCAACTATAAATGGTAGATCAGCTTCATCATCATCAGCCTATTGCAGTCCACTGCCGGACATAGGACTCTCCAGTTTTTAGCCACTTAGGGCAAACATCTGGAGGATATACACATAATCGCCATGCTGGGCAGGTGGGTTGGCGATCGCAGGGCGTAGCTTCTTGCTCCGGTGACGCTGCTGCCCGTCATCGGTCTGAAGTATTTAGCTAAGCCTTTAATTGTGATGATTATACCGCCACCAGTCGGTTGCCAGCGCCTCGTTTGTTATTCGGCAGGATGCACCACGGGCAGGTGAGGTTGGCTTGGACCGAAAAGATGATAGGCCGCTCCCTTACCTTACGTGTCGTCCAAAACAGCATGTCGCGACCATCGCTCGCTTTTAGTTCTATATGTATATTATTATACTTACTCTTCTCCGAGGATATCAATCTATGGGGTGTGAACTCACCTATTGAATAAAGCTTCACAATCATCTTGACTTCCATGGAAGAGCAGTTTCCCTTCAGCCATGAGCATCAACGAGCTGAACGCTTTGTACAAGTCAGTAGACGGCTGGTGCACCGAGCAGATGACCACCTTGCCTCGGAGAGTCAGCCTCTTCAGGGCTCCCACCACCAGCGCCGCGTTGTAGCTGTCCAAGCCAGTTGTGGGCTCATCGCAAATGAGGATCTGTGGTCTGGATAGCAACTGAAAAGTAATAAAATAATAGATAACTCATCATCATCATCAGCCTAATACAGTCTACTGCTGGACATAGGCCTCTCCAGTGGGTCGTCACTTAGGGCAAACATCTGGAGGGTACCTATAATCGCTACGCGAGGCAGGCGGATTGACGATCGTAGAACGTAGCTTCTAGCTCCGGTGATGCTGCTGCCCGTCATCGGTCTGTGGTATTTAGCTACGCCTTCAATTGTGAAGGTTATACCGCCACCCGTCGATTGCCAGCGCCTCGTTTGGTGAGATAGATAACTGCCTTTTTTAACGTTGCCGTCATTCAGGTCACAGGGAACCTTAGCCGATGTGTACCTAAATGGCTGATTCGACTTCGAACCGAGGTTGGCACATGTAAGGCTGATATGGTCAAATGGAGGTTGGTGAAGAAGATGCAGAGTGGTGGCTACTGCTCTCCCGAAATACGGACACAAGTCTCCTGTCTATTATGCCCCTCCACCTTAGTGCGAACGGCCAAACTATAGAACTCTTCCGGACTCTTTGTTTCCCAAAACATACTATCCTCAGGTGTTCAAGGCGAGAGTGAATCGGAAAAACCTGCACTGTGAAGGAGCCATCACTGACTGATAGTGGTATTTTAGTCACCAAGTTCTGATTAGGGTATTTATGATTTTTTTTTGAGTTTATCGCTTACTAGAAAAGACGAAGAATGTAGATATCTACATAGGTAGATAGTCACTTATTTAAGAACGTCAACATTTATTTGGGTCAACTCGCTCATTTTGTTAATTAATGGATAATAGTTAATGCCTTTACGAGCTAAGATATAAAAAGTCTAATGGATCAAACCGGTATGATCCTATCAGATCGTTTCATTAGTTCGTCTTATCATTCAATGGGATGTAAGGGAGCGGCCTATCATCATTACGCTCCAAGCCAACCTCATCTGCCCGTGATGCATCCTGCTGAATAATAAACGAGGCGCTGGCAACCGACTGGTGGTGGTATAGCCATCACAATTGAAGACGTAGCTAAATACCACAGACCGATGATGGGCAGCATCATCACCGGGGCGAGAAGCTACGCCCTGCGATCGCTAACCCGCCTGCCTAGCTTGGCGATTATGGGTATATCCCTACAGATGTTTGCCCTACGTGGCGAACAACTGGAGAGGTCTATGTCCAGCAGTGAACTGCAATAAGCTGATGATGACGATCATTCTATTAGGTATCTTACCGAAGTTGCCAATGACAGCAGCCGCCTCTCCCCTCCAGATAATGATTTTATGCACGTACTGAGGTGGGCTGCCAACTTCAGATCATGAAGCAAACTGGTCAAAATCTCTCTGTTAACTGCATTGTGACAGCTGCCTAGTTTAAATTCTGTCTGAAACATAAGTAGGGTAGCGGGTTGAAGGCGTTTTCGCGGGTGGAAACCGCATGTTGGAACGAAGCCTTACAGACTGACAGACATGGTGGGCATGGCATATGGGTTACATTCGTAACGCGAATATCATTTTCTATCTATAGGTAATGTCAATTTCGATTTCGGCCGCTCACGTGCCGGAACATCCTTGTCTGTCTGTACTTTAGGGCCTATGTCCAAGATTTACCATAAATGTCATGTGTTCCATGACTGTCATTAGATCCATAAACACGTCGAACTGGGGGAGGATTTCAACAGCCCTCATTTTCGTGACGTCACGTCCGCCTACCAACACGCGCCCGCGCATAGGCAATGTGGATCTTCCGGCCATAGCTACAAGCAGTGTTGTCTTTCCTGCACCACTTGTAAAACGATGAAAACATGAGTTAGGGCATAGACTAGATGTTTTCATCTAGTCTATGCTATGTCATAATGATTTTTCATTTAAATACTGTACAAAGAACTCATTTCCCCAATTTATTCCCATTTTGAATCTCCACCAATAAGGATGTTTTGACAATACCAACTCAAAAGAACCCATTTCCCCAATTTATTCCCATTTTGAATCTCCACCAATAAGGATGTTTTGACGACAATACCAACTCAAAAGAACCCATTTCCCCAATTTATTCCCATTTTGAATCTTCACCAATAAGGATGTTTTGATAATAAAGGGTCAAACTACAATATTAGGTACATTATGGTCACTATCAGTACTGGAATGTATGGTAATATACAACGCATACTAGAATTACCTTGGACCCAGGACCGCTGTGAATTCTCCTTCAGTTATTGAAGCTGAAACTGTAAACAAATACATTATTATTAAATGGCGCTCTTAATAAAATAACTCTAAGTGGTAACGAACATACAACAACAAAAAATCATCAAAGTCGAATTGAAAACCTCCTCCTATTTTTAAAGTCGGTTAATAAATAGGTTATAGACAAAATAATGTGTTAAATTTGTGTAAGTACTTCAACTATTAGGTACTCACTATTATCCAAAATCACAGTCATTGGTTTCGTAACCTTTCTGCGCCACCAGGACTTCTCTTCTTTGGTCCATATTGTTAGATTCTCTATTCTCATAACCACATTTTTTGGCTTTACAACTCCTCCGTTTGTCTGAAAATTATAGTACATTTACCATTTCAAAGTTAAGTAGGTATTTCTTAATGTGATATGAAGGAAAAGGAATTTTGTTGGCTGCCTATGGGACGGGTTAGGTAGGCGCTTAAAAACTTGTCCGAGTATCTATCAAATCATAAATTCGTTAGAGGGTATTCCTAAAAATAAATTGCTCAATAACAACAAACAAGCATTAAGTTGGTGGTAATAACATCTCCGTTCTCTGTCAAACATCAAATGAAACTTAGTTCAATTGAGTTTCGTTCTTTGTTCAATCTTACGAAGATGGAAGAATGTCTAATTTTCGAGCCACAACGAACTTTTAGGGCATAAATATGCAGTCCAAAAACAAGAATAGTCGATATAAAATATATTAGACCACTTTGTGCGTCAATTTCGCGATCTAAACGTGATATTAGAATAAGTTAGCCATTAAAAACTCACCGCTACCAGTTCCATGTCTCAGAAACAACAAAATATTCACATACTAAACATTTCAAATCATTAAAACCGTATTACTTTAATTCTATCTTTTGATTCAGACGTCTTAATAGCTGTTACACTAATAACCTTCTGTGACAGAGAAGACCATTCATTGTTTGAAAAGGCATTAGATATGTGTGATAAAAAGTAGATAGTTTGTTGACGAAGAGATTTCAGTTATTTACTTGCCCTGCCTGTTCTTAATTCGTCTGAGATTGGCATATGTTTCTAGTCCATTCATCTTTTAACTTTAGGTAGATAATAAATAATCTAGCCTTTTTTAACACCCTGCTTAAGAAATATGACTCTCAAATTTGGCACAGATAAATTGTAGTCTAGTCTAGAAAGATTGGTGTTATGCATATAAAACAATGTTCTCGGTCGTGTCTGTCTGTTCCCCTTGAACTCAAAAATATACCTATAGCTAAAGTATAACAATATGTGTTGAAAGTGACGGAAAACGTACCTACGTACCTACCTATGCCGCCTGGGAGTTTACGATAAATCTTTTTGGTGTTCTATTTTATTCTTTTAATTTTTGAGCCATTGCTTGACCCAAAAAACAATTAAATCGTCGGAACACATGGACGTAAACGTAACGTTTATTTTATACGTCTATGTCGGAACGCGATTATTTTTTAATTGCGGGACAAATGCGTTCGAAACTATCTCTTGGAAACATTCCCGATCGCTTACTGAAATATTCGATCGAATTGTCACTTTTCGGCCGAACGCATTTGTGGATAGCCCCGCTGTTATATTATCTACTTCCAACATATCCGCATTTTGAGAAAAAAACGGAATCAGGGGCAAGGACGGAAACGGAAACGGTAGCGGGAACGAGTACGAGCACGCGGACGGGAATGGGGATTATTAACACTCCCCAATCCTGCCCGCGTGTACTCGTCTCCGCACGGTGATGCGTATTTTGCCGAACTAATCTCATAACACCATTCGAAAATGCGACGACTAGTAAGAAACTAGTCGTTCAGTTTCGGTATAACAAAAACACAGAACAAAAATCATAAATGATCCATAAATTAAACAAAAAATAAAATATTCTAATCTAAATTTAAATCATAACGAAAGGCGTAGACATAAATCAACATGAATATTTTTTTTAAACAACTAAATGCAGCTTAGTCGCTCACGGCGACAAGTCTCATATCGTACAACGAGTTATACCGGTATGCTTAGATCTCCAAAATTCGATTCCATTAACTACATAACTTCTACTAATATTCAGTTGCACAATATTATTTATAACGTTCTTAGTAGAACTAACTATATTCGATCTTAGAGGCAATATTTCTGAGATCTCGAATTTTCAATCTCTGGATAGTCTATTACACGGATGTGTTAAACTCGTATACCTATTACTTTTTATTTTATTTTTACCTTTTATACCCAAAAGGTAATATATCGTATAACTACACAATGACAGAAAGTCGTTTATAAATAACTAGCTATGCTCGCGACTTCGTCCGCGTGGAATAGTTATTTTTTCCTCGTTTTTTTTTACATTTTCCATTATTTCTTCGCTCCTAATAGTTCCAGCGTGATGTTATATAGCCTAAAGCCTTCCTCGATAAATGGTCTATTTAACACAAAAAGAATTTTTCAATTCGGATCAGTAGTTCCTGAGATTAGCACGTTCAAACAAACAAACTCTTCAGCTTTATAGTATTAAGTTAAGATTAAATGTTCCAAACAATTTACAGGTCTGAAACTAAGGTCTTCCCTTGTACTATGAGTAGGTACTACATGATGGGCTTAGGGCTTATCCCTCAGGTCAGGTATTCTGGGACCCAAAATACCTAGACCTGAGTTTATCTCCTAAATTGACCGATCGAATAGTAACATGGGCAATATATCAAGTGCGGGGCAGTGGTCCAACCGCTCTGTCCATAAATATTACCCGCATTGTATGTATGTCACCGTGAAATTGTACTTATATACCATTGTGTATACCATTAGGTAGATTATAAATATAATCCATCATGCGAAATTGTAAACTGTCGAAAGGTTGTGAATCTTAACAGCTGCTTACATTATAATTATCATTTAACGTATTATTTTTCGGTAGATTGTGATCGATCAAGGTGGAACTCTTGATAATTTAATGCGCGACAGATTTTAATTTAAGAATTTCACTTCGATCGGTTACAGCCTTCGGAAAAATAATAGTTAGACTGTACGCATTATGTTACACGTTTCACAGTTCACAATCTTATGACAGTTTAACAATCTCGCGAGTTAGATTATAATCTAACAGTGTTTACATTTTTACTGTGACATAGGTAGGGTAACTTTTATTGCCAGTCCGACTGAATCCGGGTCCAGCTGGTCCAGTTTCCCTAGTGGCGTACTACTAAATTCCCTTTATACTACCGGTTCCCATTATAGTACCAACTATGCGACCGAAAGGGATATTTCAATGGGTTTACCATTATTATATCATAGCATGATATGTGTCAGCCTAAACTCTCAACGATTTATTTGTCATCCTACTTAATTAGGCGGAAATAATAAAAGACTCTCTGTCACTAAATATTTATTTTACAATCTCACCTCGACTGTAAGTAGATAATACTAAAATACAAAACTGTATCATACATCGCCACACATAAGGTACGTATTTGTATGACTCCAGTCGTGGCACTCGACCATTCATCATATTGTTCAAATAGTATAAAAATTATCGTTTTAAGGCCGAGCTAAAACCGGCAATTTGAAAAAAATATAACATCTTTTTAAATTAAATTTTGATATTCGTGAAAAGGTGTCTTTGCATTGTGCATAAGTCGTGAAAACATAATGAAGTACTTACTTACTTAAAGGGCACTTAGTCTACATTATATTGCTACATCAGCCCTATTTGTAGGTAATAATAAATATTTGTTCATAAACTTATTCAAAATTTAGGAGAATAGGGTAGGTATCCTATCTACATTATACAAATTAATTTGGCGAAGATACGTTCATAATGATTATATAGTTCTTTATATTTATTTCATAAACAAAAACGTACATAATATGTATAATACATTATTAGTCTTAAATTCAGTTGTTCCTTGATATATTTTGCACAATAAAGACACATATAATTAGTATAAGAAAATTAACACAGTACAATTTGATCTTTAAAGTAGATATTTTCATACATTCATGTAAAAGGCAACATTTTATATTTCGTTTGAAGATCTTATTATTACATTTTAACGTAAAAACTTAGTAACTAATGCATGCTCACTTACGATATTTAAATATCCTACCTATTAAGGCAATGTATTGATATTCATAATTTTTATTGTGGACGAACCCTTTAATTCAAATGCCATTGAAATTAAATATCTTAAAGAAGATAACATGTTAACATATTTCAAATACATTATTTATAACATAAACAAATATATGTAAAGCAGTGGCTAGTCTAGTAAACGGTAAAATGGATAACTTTCTCCTAACGTAACGTTTAATTTAAATAGAAATTATGTAGGTATATCTTATTTAGAGAAATGAATAATTTATGTTATTATCTATGGAAACATAATATTTACGGTTTACAATACGGTCAAGAAAGTATAAATAGCTGGCTTAATGTAAAATGGTATAGAATACCTGGGTATTAGGGACTGGTCCCTACATTGGCGAAACATAAAATATTACATGCCAATATTATGTAGCCCCGTTAACGTAATTATACCACTGCATTAGGTCCACAGGATTTATTAACCTCGCGGTATTTGAATTCAAAAAAGACTGATTGCATTTTACCGTTTAACTTCAAAATGTTATATAAGCCAAAATATTCGCTTAATTGTCATTTCTAATACGTTATACTATCACCAAGAACATTTGGTTATATTAAATTCGATAAGTCATAAGTATGAATTTAAATATTTTATTTACTAACAGTGCAAAAGTTTTTTTCAATAACAGTAAATTAAAGGTTTACTTGTAGTAGAGAGAATGGTTCCAACTTAGATATGTAATCGTAGTAAACAAATTGTTAGGCATGTTTAAATTCAAAATTCATATACGACAATTCCACATAAGGCAAGAAGTTGGCAACAACAAAAGCAGGTCGATTCGATGTAACAACATTATTTCAAGGAAACATTAATTTATAGGGTTATGGAATTTTACTCACTAATAAGTCCAAACATGATGAATAAAATACTTTCATGAAGCAATCATCCATTCCAAAATATAGGACGTCAAAAATAAAGTTGTTGTTGACAAGACATTGAAATAAAAAATTATGCAAATTATTTATTTTTATATCATTCATTTAATCGAGTTAATTTCAAAGTAATTGGTCCAAGTACCAGTGTGCAGAGAATGGTATTGGTCCCATATTTCCAAAAACTCTGTATAAATAACACCAATTTGACACTCCAATGGTGGTCCTTTAGTAATAAACAGAAAAATTGTTTAAATTTTCTTTAATCAACTTTAAATATCTACTCTGTAATAAATAGTGTTTCATTGCTTATGGCGGGAAGGAAAACACTGCCCCATATATGTATATGGGGCAGTATTTTCCTTCCACAATATTGTGGAAGCTTCCATTCAAATTAAGATGAAGGAAAAATCTTTTAAAATAACGCCATTTATCCTTCCCCTCATCCACTATCGACAGGTTTTCAACTAGTAGAACGTGTTGAGATGTAGATCGTTTATTAAAAGATTTTTTAAAGGAGTCGAACTTATAGTATTGGTATTAAAAAATTTTTTTTCTTAGTTGTTGGTGTTTTACAAGAGCCGCAAATCACTACTATAAGAGATGACTTACTAATCGAGAGGAAATCGCGCCTACCTTATAGCATCACGTCTGGACAAAACAATTATTTAACTCACACCCATTTCTGCGTACATTACAAAATTTACTTACTACTTGGGTAGGTATACATATATGTATGTTCAACTAAGTGATAAACGCATACGGTATAAGATGTACCTTCAGATAACTCATGCTCAATTGGGATTTTACAAAAGTCCAAACACGCTACTAGGGCTCCAAGATTTATAGGAATAATATAAAAGTCTTATAGATAAATGAACTTATGCGCTATCTACTAATGTACTAGGTCGCGTCACCCGTATGGGAGCGTCAGCAAACACATGATTTTGTTCTATGAGCGGTAGGTAGGGGCGGTGGGGTGCGTTGGGGAGACGATGTCACTTCACAAAACTATTACGCCTTTGTTGTTCCAAAGAAAATACTCAATCAAACGATATACCTACCTAACTCATGATCTATTGGAATGTTACAAAAGTCATAAACATAACTCATATACAGTGATCAAGAACTCATGCTTTATTTGAATGTTACAAAATTCAATCTCATAAGCTAAGGGTTTCATCATAAGTCATGATTATTGGAGGTAATTTAACTCTTTTGGATTATGAGAAAAGTCTTTAAAACAAACTCAACCGCTAATCATGTCATGAATTAACTCATGCTATGTTGGAATTATAAAAAATTCAATCACTAACGCTTTATTCATTAAGGTTTGTCATTTCTTTTGGAGGTATTTTAAATTCTATTGGAATTAACTCATGTTCTGTTGGAATGCTGCAAAATTCAACCTCATACGCTAAGGGTAAAACCCTTATAAGGGTTTTAGTCATCTCTATTGGAGGTATTCTAATGCTATTGAAATATGTATTAGAAAAGTCTTATAATTAAACTCATGCGCTAATCATGTCATGATTTAACTCATGTTCTGTTGGAATGCTACAAAAATCAACCTCATACGCTAAGGGTTTCATCATAAGTGTTTTAGTCATCTCTATTGGAAGTATTCTAATGCTATTGAAATATGTATTAGAAAAGTCTTATAATTAAACTCATGCGCTAATCATGTCATGATTTAACTCACGTTCTGTTGGAATGCTACAAAAATCAACCTCATACGCTAAGGGTTTCATCATAAGTGTTTTAGTCATCTCTATTGGAGGTATTTTATTTCTATTGCAATATTAGAAAAGTCTTATAAATAAACTCATGCGCTAATCAATCATGTCATGACGTCATGAGTCGCGCTACTTGTACGGAAGCGTCAGCAAGCGCACGACTTGGTCTGTGAGCGGTTCTCGCCGTTCGCTATCTTGTGGTCGGCGAGCGCGAAGCCGTATCTGTCGCCGTCTTTGCTGTCGTTACTTTGTAGCAACTTGTCGTTTAGGAGGATCTGAAACAAGATTGTTACCTTTATTATGGATTGGTATTTGTTAATCTCTACATATAGATGTAGAGATTATTAACTATAGAAAACTATAAAAGATAAGAAAAATTGTATAGCTTGGTGAGCATCTTCTGTTGACTTTTAAATGTCTTTGACATGAAACTGCTGAATTAATTTCTATGGAATTGAATAGAGATTTTGAGGGAGAGAACATAGACTATGTTTTACTGCAATATAACTAGATCCCATCGGAGGTACCTCGACCTACAGCTGTTAGTACATATGTGTGTACTGCCATATAAGCAGTAAACACCTTCTAATTTTTATTTTTATAATCTAACACGACGGAGAGAGATCAGAAGCTTCCGGACTCCATGAACTTGAAGAAGTTTTATACTCTAAACTAAAAGTACGTTCAGTCAGAGTTTTCAAAATTCTAAAAAGATTTTGTATGATTTCAACATACCTAGCTAATATTAGGTTATCTATCTTTGTTGGCGCTGTGGCCAACTTCATTCGGGTCGCCGACGTTTACAACCAGTTTCTGTTCTCAAATTACCAGGATCTACTGCAGTCCTCTTAATCTATCATCATCTATCATAATTTTCTACAATTGTAATGAAACGCCCTGCGGCATTGGCGCGAAAGAATACTACCAAGCTCGTAAGAGGGGACTAAAAAGGCCTTTGGCGTTAACGCATTTCCGACTTTAAAAAAAAAGCTATCTTGATGATAGACTATATACATTAACTCCCAAAGGAGTGTTGGTTAACAAATTACCTTATTAACTAATGAGCGCGCTGCCTCTTCAATATTGATGTTCTCCTTGGCAGAGGTCTCGAACCAGCCCGCGAAGCCCTTCTCGCGGCAGTACTCGTCCATCTTGGCCGGGGAATTCACTATGCCTTCCTTCTGCTGGTCACACTGAGAGAAACAATAAAGAATAAATAAATTAATACCGCCCACACACCATCTATACACTCAGACAATATCAGACAAATATCAGACAACATCACAAACATTGCTCCGATCCCAAAGTACCTAAGTAGCACTTGTGTTATGGGTATTAGAACAACGAAGGTACCACAAATAAATACTTAAATACAAATATAAACAAACAGACATGGAACAAACACATGTGTTCAATCACACGACTGTTTGTCCCGGGTGGGAATCGAACCCACGACTCTTGGTGGATTCTCACAACTACCAATATAGAACGTCTATATCTACTTAGTATTATTGTAAAATAGAAGACCACCGTAGCTCTCTTTTCACTTGATGGAAATCTAGAAAGTGAAGCCTAAACTCTGTGACAACGGGCAGGCCAAAACAAAGCTCGCTGATTCCTGTCAATTGCTTGCTTAATGCTCATTTCCCACTTAAGGAGCAGCGGCCGGTAGCGGTTTTTTGAGGCAAAATATGTCATAAATCACTTTGAATCGTATGTGTGTGATTACATAGTTATTTTATTGCAGAGGAGGGCAGCGCGACGCTCTGAGGCTGCACGAATCTTCTAGCCGCATTGCCCCTTGCGGCTCCGTGGTTGGTCACTTGATCTTACAGCCGCGCACGGCCGCTGCTCCTTCAGTGGGAATTTAGCCTAAACCTTTTTCACAATGCTGTCCTATCCTATCTACCTACATGTACCTTAAATGCTGTATGAGACTCTTTTATGTTGGATGTCATAACAGCCATCTTTGGGCATAGCCATAGAGTCATCAGTTTATCAGTGGGCATAGCCAGCCGTATCGTGTCACATTCCATGTTTGATCCGGTCTTAGCACGCTCATAGTATGTTACGGTCTTACGGTATAGTCGGCAGAGACCCTTAAACGTTTATGGATTTTTTTTATAGTAGCTCGACATTATTGGCTTCCCTACGTCTGATGGAAAGCCAACAGAAGTCGCTGTGACAACTGGCAAGTAACTGGTCAGTTACCTGTCAGTTGACACTGCCATTCCGGCCCAACCCTAACCCCCCCACGAGCTCCGGAAACTTTACTCACCAGCAGAAACACTACCCGGATGATGTGATGATGTCTAAGAGTAAAACCACATCTTATTTACCTTATTGGCCAGCAGTATGCACGGTATAGGCGACCCGTCCGGCAGCTGCACCTTGGTGTCCAGGTCGTTCTTCCACTTGACCACCGCGTCGAAGGTGGCCACCCTCGACACGTCGAACACTATGAACGCGCCCACCGCCTCCTTGTAGTAGACGCGCGTCATGTTGCCGAAACGCTCTTGACCTGGGAATTAAATCGTGTATTATTAAAGATATGTCCATCATCATCAGCCTATCGCAGTCCACTGCTGGACATAGGCCTCTCCAGTTGTTCGTCACTTAGGGCAAACATCTGGAGGATATACCATAATCGCAACGTTGGGCAGGCGGGTTGGCGATCGCAGGGCGTAGCCTCTCGCTCCGGTAATGCTGATGCCCGTCATCGGTCTGTGGTATTTAGCTACGCCTTCAAATGTGATGGTTATGCGCGCCACCAGTCGGTTGCCAGCGGCTCGTTTGTTATTCGGCAGGATGTACCACGGGCAGGTAGAATATACCAATTTTCTTCCTTCTTAACATGTGAAGCCTTTAGTAGAATGACCGTGGTAGATATTTAATTTAATATAACAAATAAATTATGTAAATATGTACCTGTAATCATGCCGGAATGATGATAATTAAGGTAAAGAAAATCATCAAGTAAATAACTGCCACCAAAAAGAAAATTTTGGCGAAAATCGAACTCAACTCGTCCATTTGATAAATCATTTTTATTAATTTTATAACGCTTTTCACTGCTCATAAACGAAAGTATACAAAATCGTCCAAACCTTAGGACCATTTACAGTTGTCAGATATCTCTATCTATGGTATACTGATACAGATCAAGCAAAACAGGTTTAATAAAAGAGTTGTTGTTGTTGTGTTTTTAAGTTTGCCCTATGTGTTTTCCGTAATCAGATTGATGAAACATTGTAGAAAAAGCTTTACTTGGTACACATTTAGATAAAAAAAAGCAATAACTAACTAACCCATAGGTCTAGTAATGTGCGATGCGAACAAAATAATGGTATCCACTCAGACTTTTTCTTAGCAAATTTTTATAGTCTTTGTGGGAATACGAGTACTACGAAGGTTCCTGACACAAAACAATAATATAGACTTGACTTATAATTTGTTAAAATATTTTTTTTATATCCACGTGCTCTTAAAACGCATATGGGGTACAGCTAGAAAATAAAATATAAATCCAGACTTTCCGTTTTTTTTCCTAAATGACTACGATGATGGCCAGGCCGGCCTTGTCACCATCACCGGACTGTTGGGGGAGCGGAAGGCTCTCACCTCTAGAGACTTTCCGTAAACACCAATTGTTTGTCAAAGTGCAGTAAGAAACAATACCTTCAGTTTCAGCTCTGGCGTGCTAGAAGCATGAAACCTACATTCGTTGAATTTTTGTCCTTGCGAACAATCGGACAAAGTCAACAAACACATCCATTTCGATCATCTCGTGTGTATTGTGTCCTAATTGTCGTTGGCATGATGTAATCGAATGGTAAACATGCTTTATATAGGACGTTGAAGTGATCGCGAGTGTCCGCCTTAACCGCCCGTCCTATTTACAACGATTGACTCTAGAACTTTAACTTTGATTGATCGCTAGAGGATGAGGTGCAGAAAGGATTTAAATCTGCTCTGAAAATCTCCCTCAAGAGGAAGTGACCAAGACAGAGAATAGTTTTCTTTTTCTTTATATGTGAGTTTGCGCTCTGCAAGTTTCTGCAAGTTGCACGTGAGTTCGATGATGGCAATGAGTTTAATTAAGTGGTAAGTTACTCCTTTGAAGCTAACAGCCCATGAAGATGACTCTTCAAAGAACAACGCTTTTAGCCCATGTCATCTATATGGCTTCATATAGAATCATCATCATCGCATGTCCACTGCGGGATGGATATCTGTCCAGTTGTTCGCCACTTTGGTCAAATATCTGGAGGATTTACCCATAATCGCCACGCTTGGCGAGTTGACGATCGCATGGCGTAGCTTCTCGCTCCGGTGACGCTGCGCCCGTCATCGGTCAGCTGTATTTAGCTACGACTTCAATTATACCGCCACTTTTCGGTTGTCAGAGCCTCGTTTGTTATTCGGTAGGATGCACCACAGGCAGGTGAGGGTGGCTTGTAGCGAAAAGTTGATGGGTCGCTCCCTTACATCCGGTTGACTTCATATTACAACAACATGACTGGTGTTGGCTGAAAACCAGCGGTTTGCTCATCGAGCGAACATCTCGCTGAGCCAACACCTTTTTGCATTGCTGCAGCACACATGCCTATAGTTCATTCGCGTTAAGAAAATAGTGACTCATCACCGACTGCCGGCCGCCTAGCCAATTAAAACGCTAGAATTATAATTTCTAGCGTTTTAATTGGAATTATAATTTCTAGCGTTTCAATTGGCTAGGCGGCCGGCAGTCGGTGATGAGTCACTATTTTCTTAACGCGAATGAACTATAGGTCTCAGATCACTTTGCAGTATTATTGTAGTTTGTTTTTGTCTGTCAATGTGTGCCTGCTTTTGCAAATAATTTTTTTATCTACTTATCTATCTATCTAACATAATACTGAGCTGTAGTTTACAAACCTGCAATATCCCATAACTGCAAGCGTATGATCGTGTTCGCGTCCCAATTGAGCACCTTGAGCGCGAAGTCCACGCCGATGGTGGCCCGGTAGTGCTGGCTGAAGAACTGGTGCACGTATCGCTTGATGATGGACGTCTTGCCGGTGCCCAGCTCGCCGATCACCAGGATCTTGTACAGGTGCTCTCTACGCTCCGCGCTCGGCGAAGAGTTGGACTGAAACAAAGTTTTATGTGAGGACTTTGTGACTATAGATAACTCTTTATTGCACCATAAAATTGACTTAAAACTAGATAAAGTATATACATTTGTTGTACAATTTAGGCGGTCTGATCGCTATAAGCGGCCAGGAAGCCAGGAAGGCTGAGGTGAACTCCCGTACTTGTACGTTGACCATCCTGCACCATACTGGTCGCTGTGTCGCTAAGCGCTCCCACTGTGAGGGTGAGGTGCATCTTTTCATGTGTTGATTTTGGACGCCTTTGTCCCGTGTGTGAGGACTTTTTAACATTTCATTATGGGTGTTTCCTTTAATTTGAAATGTGGCATACGATCAATTCTCAAGCAATTAGCTCTTATTAAAATCATAGTTATATTCGCTCGTTTTTTTTTTAAAATATGGGTCGACATAATGGCTTCCCTACGCCTGATTGAAAGCGAAAGAGAAGTCGTTGTGACAACGGGCAAGTTACTGGCCAGTTACCTGTCAGTTGCCACCGCCATGCCGGCCCAACCCCAACCCCTCACGAGCTCCGGGAACCCTACTCACCGGCAGAAACACGACTCAGAGGTCATTTGACTGCGGTATTCTATAGGGCGGAGGTCCTTCCCCGGACGGGCGGCTCAATTCGAGCGAAGATCCGCTATGCCCTACCTCTCTTAAAATGCAATGCTGTAACCTGCCCGATATTAAAGACGATGAATCTGCATGCTGCTGAAGTTGCATCACACATGCCCATAAGGTCGGTATGCACATGTACGTACATACGAATATACTCGTATTAGGTATATATAAGGACGACATGCCCCGTTCAAAACGTAGATCTTCTGAATGCAGCCTGATACACCCAGGCCTAAGCCACAACGAAGAAGGCGAATGCTGGAAGAGTTCCTTAACCATAGCCGGTATTTATTTTAGATTTTAAGTGCAGCAAGGTGCAATAAGAAAGCAAATAAGCAAGGTGGTTTCATGAAATTTGTGTGTAGATCAGTCTAATTTTAAATGCATCAGATAAGTAATAATCGACTTTTGTGTTTACATTAGTAATTAATTATTTCTTCGAAACTTTGCCAAATGTGTATTTTTTTTATTTTTCTATTCTATTCTAACAAGAACGCAGTTTTGGCAAGAACTAACAGGTAATTATTACCTAATAATAATAACAGTTCCAACTTTCCCGCAATCGTTATCTACTTTCAAGTAGCCACTTAATTTTGTATTGGAAATATACCCGATCGAGTATCAGATAAGTATGTCGAATTCGAATGTTACAAAACATCGTCGCAGATAGAGACGATTAACGGCGATTAGCGTCAATTAATCGACGGGGAACATTCATCAACTGACTTGAGTATGTTATGTTTACATTATATACCTGTAGGTACTATGATGCCCATATATGTATAATAATAGTCAGCCATAATCTATTAATTAATTATATATTCGCCAGAAATGCGCAATAGATAATAAGTATTGGGCAGAGCATTTTATCTACATCTAGGCTATGTAAAAATACTTTGTATACCTTTAAAAAGCTATACTTAAACCTGCATAGGTTTATATAGGTTTTGATATAAGCTATTATTACATTTCTATGGGCGTTGTTCAGTGCAGACGATAACATTATGGCTTTTGAAACGTTATCAAAACCATGTTCAAACTCTACGGGCCCAAACTTCACGAATTCTACCTAGTCGAAATATGAGGTTCGATTATACAAAATTATAAATTTGCATCCATAAATAAAACTAAGTATAATTACATACATTTATTATTGGATGATGATTATTGGATAAAGATTCAAAACTCACGCCTTTCTGGTTAGGTTTGGGTGACATCTCCACTCAACGGTCTCGCTTCGTCAAGAAACACAAAAGTAAGTCCAATATAGTAGATCACGCGTATAATATGGAATATTCTCGATCGATAAGTCCCACATCGCACTATACACTCAACCACGGCAGCACATCTTCCCTTTCGTAAAACTTAATTTCACAAAAGTAATTTAATTCACTTCGCGCCTGCAAGAATATTCGTAATTTTTAAATTATTCTAAGGCTGGATTCTGGAAAAGGCGGGCTTTTATCTTTTTTTACTTTCGGCAACAGCGCAAAGGAAACAACTCAGACAGCCGAGCAATGAAAAGACTATCGCCTTGGTCCGAATATCGAGTATTTATGAACGGAACTGAAGTGGAATAAGCAGTCTTATCGGACACACGATAAGGGACAAGTATTTGTCATTCGCACCACGACACCAATAAACGGACGATTCCTATGTTTACTCAATCGACAAACAGTATAAGACAGTTTTTTTATTTTCCTGTCCAGGTCTACCTTATCTGGGTTGTTAATTAGATATCTACAACTTAAATACCACGTTCGACATAATATTCTTGTTATCGTAAATGATATTGCAGCAGGTGACCCCGATGAGTAAACACATACCTAAGGAAAATTAAATGACAGTTGAGTAAGTATTTCTGCCACTAATTACGCCAAAAAAATAAAGATTTTTCTAATGTGCTACATTCATTGTAAATTACCAAAAATACCTACCAATTACGTATACTTAACTATCTAAGTATATTACTGCTATGTTTATCTACCGTTAGTGGAGAAGAAAACTCCAAATCGAGATATCTTCGATCGAGAATCTTTGTAGAAACGTTCAAAGAAATTTAATAAAAGATATGTAAGATAGAGAATTCTGTCATGACATCGTACAAAAATGTTGACATACAAAGATCTATGGCATAGTTAACTATAAACTGATTATCTTTAAATTTCTATCTCGAACTTTTGAAAGTCAATGCAGTTAAGTACTTAAATACTGCATAGAAGAAACATTATAGGCGCCCAATTTGCTCTCAGAGCGTGACGAGTGAAACACAAAGACCAAATGGCAAGTAACTTGATAGTTTCAAAATAACGTTTCTGACCACTCAAGGTTAGATGCTGTTAAATCTTTTTAACGGACAGTTTTGACTAAGTTACAATTTACAACCATATTTCGAACATTGTTCAATTAATAGGTATGCCGTTCAAAGGTATAATTAAACGCACTTTGTAAAATAAGTGTGATAAAAGTTACATGATCAATAGGAACCGGTCTACTATTCGGTCTAATGCACATTCATGTAAGGGAAAGGTATACACATAACTTTCACACTTAAGAAAATATTCATACAGATGCATTCATCTGATGAGTAGGTAATGTCGATTATTTGTAAGTGTTATAAAAATTAGTACCTACCTACCAACAAAGGTACTGCAAACGTGCAATTAAAGTTACATAGACCAATCAAACAGACACATAAAGACATCAATGTTTGGCCCTTGTGTGTTATTCTGAAAATTGTTGCGATGTCGCTTACCTACATAAAAAACCGTAAAAAGGCTGAGCATTGGAAACTTGTACTTGCATTGTTCTCTACCATGAAAAGAGTTGAATATCTACCCTTGTGATGGAGCAACCCAAATCTACAGCAACTCATCAATTACATTTACCTATTAGAAGTGCCACTAACCGGACGAAATATAACCAGGAACGTTCTCCCAAGAGCACATGAAGAAAGAAGAATATAAGACGTATGAGGACCATAGATGGGGCCTTTAGTGTAAAACTCCGAGGACATATAGCAGCACGAAATCGTACTTTCCTATGCTTCTATCCTTTTCTATCACTCAGAACGATTATTTACTAGAGCAAGACAGAGCGACCCGCATCTCAATCCGTCGCATGCTTCCGCAGTCCTCTCATTTCTAGCAAAATGTTCTATCCTTAACCACCCAAACTTCTAAAAGATCGTGTTCACAAAACGGTAAATCATTTACCCCAGTATTCCTTACTGTGCATCGGGGTGCACAAGAATGCATTGCACAACCGTTGGCTGGAACCGCGGCTGCGGTAAGTCCGGCCCGGTGTCGGGTGTCACCACGCACCACCGGCGGCCTAGCCAGCCCTCGGCGTACTGGCCCCACGGTGATGCGTTTTGACGTGTGGACAAATCGCAAACAAAATTATCATCACCATCCTGCAGTGCAAACGTGATGATATGACAAATGACAACAGGACCTACTTGGGCTACAAAACGGCCACTGGTGTGAGCTGGCTCAAGATAGGAAAGAATGGCGTCTTTTTGTGTCAGAGGCCAATCCACAACGGGTCATTGAGCCAGCGGAGTACTTAAGTAAGTATCCTGCAAACGTCCACATGGACTTATGCCTGCCTCAATGATAGTTGGCATTTGAGGGGATTTGGGACACACACTTGGAAGGCGGGTTGGTGACCGCACCAGGTTTTATTTATGGGTACCGAGGTAAACGCCCATTTCCTGATAATCCTTTAGTCGTCTTCTTCGACACCCACGAGATGAGACTCAGAGTCCAGAAATCCGGAAACCGCACAAACGAATAAGTGTGAACGAAGTAGCAGAGAATTAGCGAGCTGATGTAGCAATGGGCGAGTCACATCTGTCGGTGGACTGATGGCGAATGGCGACCATGAATAAGCAAGCGTAGTGTGAGTGTGAGAAGACCATTAGCCAGATATACCTGGAGATCAATTATATGGATACAATTTGGCGCAGCTTGGCTTACGACTATCAGTGGACTGCTACAAGCTGATTTGATTGATTACTCGAGGTACCTAAGTTAGTCGTAATTACGATTGCGATCACGATTCTTATTGCGAGAGATTCTTAACTATTACTAGTCATGTCAAATCAATGGGTGTAGTAGAGACGACAAAGGTAATATCAGGGAACGGGCAGTAGCGTTTACCTGGGCAGGTAAAATAACCTACTGCGGTCGCCGAACCGCCTGCCGAGCGTGTTGACTAAGGCAAATCCTCTCAAACGTCAATTGACATTGGGGCAGGTCTATGTCTAGCAATGGACCTTTGCAGGCTGATGATGATGATTAGTCAATTGACGTCATAAGAGTAATTAGCTACGTTATAAGTTTTTTTTTATCTTATAACACTCCTCTTTGCGTCGGGATTTAAAAAGGAAAGTCTCTGTGGCGAACGCCCATGGCCCGGCCGGGGAGTGACAAGACCGCGAATCATAATCGACGCGGGCGCAACGTGATATACCCGTGACTTTCTATAGATCACTGGTAACAGATACCCGTTGAGATAAGGTCACGGTGACACCCGATACCGTGACAACTAAAACACGATACGACAGCGCTACTTTGATGAATGCTGCTGTATTTTGTGTCAGAATTTAAGACTTTATTATGTAAGATATTTTGTTACCAATGAAGCAATATAGAATTGGTTTGCGATAAAAAGAAAGCTGTATATGCTGGAAAAGCTAAACACAATCACAACGCGTTATAAGCGTGCCAGTTTCATGTTTAGGGGTAAGAGCAGAGGTGTAACTACATGGATGGATGTCGACAAAATGCTAAGGAGACCCCGGTCAGAGGAGAATCCAACCAAACTCTCAACATTTATTATTACACACATAGTAAAATCCTATGAATTTGCCAGGACCTCCAATGGTATAGTTACGCCACTGAGTTGGAGCTTTCGACTTCCCAATGCAGTCCGGTGATGATGTCAAGGCCACCTTACCTATCATAATTGCACTGATCTCTACATACCTAGTATCATATCAATGATAGTCATTTAGGAAAAGAAGAGTCTCTTTTCTTCACGAACGCGCGATTCGCGCGCTCAACATGTCGAATCAACATGCCATAGTGACAGAGCACAAAAATGGCAAAAATAAACGTTCATTGTGGTACTATAGGGTTTCAATTTAAGATAATTAACAGCATTTTTTAGAAAATAATCTGACTTCGATATGTTGACAATGGGACCAAACACCCTTTCGAACAAAAAAAGATTTTTAAAAATCGGTTCATAATTTTCGAAGATAGGTAACATACAAAAAAAAATACAGTCGAATTGAGAACATCCTCGTTTTTTTGAGTCGGTTTAAAATAGTCTATAGTTATCAGACTATGTGTAGTCTATAGTTCTCAGACTATGTGTCTTTTGTGTTCTACTAAACGCTTACCTAGTTGTTACTAAAGGATTGGACACTTTTGATAGTCGAACACTGTCGTGTTCGTTGTCACGAACGACATGCATTACATGAAATGAAATTGTTGTCTCTAGCTAGTGGAACGCTTTCAGAAATGTTAAACATAAAATACCCGTGTCAATCATTTGAAAAGGTCTAAACGTAGATACCTATTGATATCCGTTTCGGGAAGGGTCGTGCCCTTACACAAAGTACGAGTATACCGATACCGACCGACTTACTAGGACACTTCGTGACTTTATTTAAAAGAGAGTCCTTTCGAACTAACAATTTCTTGACTAGAGCAGTAATGTCGATGCTCAGTAAAGCAAATCATTATCCAAGTCTAAGATTATATTTCTAATAGGTATTATATTATATACATAGGTACTGTTTTATTTGCAAAAGTGGGGACATAGCAAGTTACAAGCAAGCAAATGAAAAAAAAACATATAACACTATTACTAACACTAAATATATCAATAACGGTACTAAGTTGTTGATGTTTTTTACGAAACAAGGCTAATTTTATCAATATATGAAATAGGTAATCTGGTATTCAAAACTCATAAAAATGTCATCGAAATCTTATGCAACGTATTTTATACTTAACGACCCACTAATGGGATGCCGACCGGTCATAAAGCGAGAAGTGTCACAGATGCAACGTTATAATGAATTCAAGTATTTCCCGAAATCTAGTTATAGTAGAGTTCCTTCGCTTGATTGAAATAGCGACGTCCGATAAGACCGTTGTCAGAGTGGTAGGTATTCAGATTTAGGAGAGGTCCACTTCATCTCAGCGTAGGAGACGAATAAGGGAATATCATGAAACGGGTAGCAGCTTTACCTAGGTACTATTTATTACTTTTGGTAAGTAGCTTAGTAATACATGTATGTATGTACAGTCTAGTACACATACCATGTAACCCTACCACTATTACACATTCTATAGCGCGGTCTGAGCCTGGTGACCGGCACAGGTTTCGCTCTGAAGCCTGTTTTAGGCACCAGCCCTCACTATTTGGGCAACAATATGTGTTGTACTTATTTGTATTTAACCTTAAGCTTGCCTAAATTGTGAGAAGGAGACCAATGTCCAGCAGTGGACGTTTGCAGGCTGATGATGATAATGTCCTAACCATGTTAAGACCATGATTAGTTATACATACTCGTACAACCAATATTGTTAACATATTGCTATGATTATTTGCTAAAGCAAGCAATGTCTTCGATTCATTTTCCCTTAATTTGCAACCCTTTTATAATACAATTAATGATCGAATTGTTGTGGTTTCTAAAGGATCATGGACTGCTTAAGCCTAATTAAAGTCTGTGAACAATATGATCGTCTAGATTTATAGTAATTAATGTACGAACGTACCAAAAATAGTAACAAAAAATAATAACATTAAGATATGATAATTTTGATAGTCGATTTATTGACTGTCCGACAATTATTAATGAAATGAACAATTAAAGTGATTGTATTTAAGCGTCACTTAACTTGTTTTGGATACATACATCCTATGACGTTATGTTAGGTAGGTAACTATGGATGAATGAATGGAAGTTTGTTCCATCTTATCGCAAAAATGCTTGAAAAGATGCAATATACAGATAAGCATTTTATTGGTGTTCCCGTGGAATATGAAAGGCGACATTATTGCGGCAATATTTACCTAATATCCGAATTACAAAAGCATTTAAAAGCCTTGCAAAATAGATATGAGAGTAAAATAGTAAGTATAGTGCAAGGTACAAAAATACTTAAATTTTACAACAAGGTCTTGTTGGTACGGCGGCGTTTTGGCGTTTTATGGTGGAAATTTTGAATTTGCAAAAAAATTAGCAGAAGATCTGCAATAGTTTCGATATGTATTATGGAAAATTGTACCTATTGCTAGTTGGATCATAACTTTCCGAAAGATCACTATTTATATTGAAACTTGCAAATATGTATTTTAAAAATAATTAAAACTAAGGTTCTTGCACATATAAACCAAGTCCGAATACAGAATATAAATAGACCATCTGTTTTACACTCTGAAAAAGCCTAAGTACATACGTACACATAACATACACCTAAATACAATCGACCTTGTAGTTAATATATTTGATATGGATAAGGGTATCTCTACCGGGTACCGGTACTGTTATGGCTTTTGCATGTACGGAACCCTAAAAAGTGCAGCGTGCAAATAATGCAATGTCTGATGCAACATTAACCCCATATTACCTATACCCACAGCCTATACCTATGTATAATTAAATACTGTGACATTTTGCGGAAGCATCAAGTCTCATCTCCACCGGTTCAAAGCGGTGCTACATAATTAATTACTACCTAATAAACGACTCGCATTAAAATAAGTGGCTGCTACAAAGTCTCTAAATAATTCTCGACATTTACATAAACTACAGGTATTCGGCCCAGTTTCTACGTTGTTTGGTTGGAAATGTTAATTATTATAATCATTATGTCGTTATTTATGCCAAGAAAAATAATAAATGTAACCTATATGCGTAGAACGTAAAATAAATTACGGAACTGTCAAGTAAACAATTTGTGACTACATAATTCTTAGTGATATATTACAAAGCAAGGCATTGAATGTCGCGATGATATCTATCTTATTTGTTAAAAATAACCTTTCAGCCACTTCAAGGTAAACAAGCATATTATTTACCTTTAAGTAAGTACGTCTAGGTATGAACATAAATGCTCTATCCAACGGATATGATATGATATTACGGGTACTTGTTGAAAATAATAATAAAACTTTCTTGAAGAAAACGAAAAAAGAAAGAGGCAACATTGCGCAATAAATTAGAAGACAATTGGCATAGACACGATAAATTCAGTTAAAGAAAACATAAATGCAAAACCACTGTTTGATAGAGCGTTACGGCGGTTTCATTCACTAAGGTCAGGACAATGAATAGCTCGCGTTCTGCATTGTAATCATAACTCACGGCCAAGTAGCTACCTACAGACGGTGTGCGCAACAGCCCACCAGTGCACCTGAACAAACGCATGCAGCGCCTATCCGAAAATGCAAGAAGCCCACAATTCGTTACTCACGATCATCGCGCGGCGCCCGCTGAAAACTATCGTGAAATGAAACGTACTGGGACCAAGACGGCCGTCTCGGTGCTGAAGCCGCAACACTCGCACACCGTTAGATAGCACTCGTCACCCGTCTCCTCGAAGGTCATGGCGCGCGCATCGCACGGCTCGCCCGCGCTCACTGGCGCCCGCGCACGCAACACTCACCGGCGCCGGCTCGGCCTTGCTCTCCGGCTCGATGAGGTCCCCGTAGGCCGGCATCGCGTCCGTGTACCCCTCCTCCTCGGTGTCGTCGTCGCGCGAGTGCGCCGGCGAGGGCGGCGACTGCACTGCCAACCGCACGCGCGCCAGCGCCACCGCCTCCTCCAGCGACCCCACCTCGCCCGACTGCTCCCCCTCCTCCGCGTCGTCGTGGTCCTCCGACAGGCACGCGGACGCCTGCGCGACGAAAGCTATCCGCCGCTTCAGAGCGCTTCCGGGACTCGGCTCCTCCACCGGCTTCACCATCACGGGCTCGCTGCTGCGCTTTTTCCATGCCGCTTTCGTGAACGGCCGTGTTGCGACCGGATGGTTGACCGCTATCGGGCTAACGGACGCCTCTATCTCGCGGGGTGGCGGGTCGTCATCCGGGGGAGGCGTCTCCACGTCCGGGGGTGGCGTCGGAGGCGTATCCAGCGTCGTCTCTATCGTGTCGGTCTGCGGCGGGGTGGAGGCGCCCGCGACCTCGACGCGTCTCTTCCCGATACTTCCCATTCTGCGAATAAAGCCGCCGGCGCCGTCCTTTTTCTTTTTATCGACGCTCGGGGAGCTGTCGGTGCTGCGCGATGCGTCGCTTGCCGCGTCGCGCTGTTTCTTGTTCCGTTTACGCATCGTGCGTCCGTCGCGCGCGAGATCGCCGTCTGAGGCAAAGGATTTAGTGGAGCCGGAACGCTTGATCGAGCCGATGTGGAAGGGCGACCCGGAGCGGAACGGCGAGCGAAGCGAGTTTAGCGTGCGTCGGAGGCGCGAGGGCGGCCGGGGGGAGGGCGGGGGCAGGGGGGGTTCCTCGTCGGGCATGATGGTGGCTCGCGCGAGCGCGTCGTGCAGACTGCCGCGGCTCAGCGGGCCCAGCTCGTAGTGGCCGCTTCTGATCAACCTTGGATTGAGTTTCGGTAGCCCTTCGAACGGACTTACCTACGTAGCAAGGACGCCCACTAATTAGCGATTTTCGCATTAACGGATAACTGACGTATTCACCGGTACGTTTACTACGAAGACTTCTAAATGACGGGTAGGTGTTGCTTGCTCCGAGTGCGCCAGAAAACTTAAACCACACTAAAATCGCGAAGCAAACATTGCATTATCGCACTGATAAACCAAGTTGGTAGGTATCCAGAGCATATCACTTACCCAAAACATGTCGATGACCAAAGCTTTTAATTTAGACTAATAATTTCCGCGTGTATGTTTTGCTCGCTAAACGCTTCTATCTACTGGTGGCATCGTCCCGTCAATTCCGATACATTTTCGTTGTTGAAGACACCATTGTAACGCGAGAAGCGTTGAGTGGGGGTACTGTCGTTATCGATACAACTGCTTATAAGTAGATTGCGATCGAATTGCGTAATGATGGTCTATAAACATTACATAATGTGTACAAAGTTTTGTTCATCAAAGAATTATAAACTAACTCTCTAACATAAAATCTAAATGAATTTGTATTAGACAAATTCATTTAGATTTTATGTTAGAGAGATTTTATGTATGAGTTTGTATGGAACAAAAATAATGACAATGGTTATTCCCTAAGAATTTTTCACGAAATATCCCATATTTAGGTATGTATGGGACCTACATAAGTTGTAAGATAAGCCGATTGCTTACAGAAAGTCTTACATGTGAGATATGGTTCTAAGTGAACATGAAAGTTGAAAATCTTATAGTTTGACCATTCGAAATCGTAGATGTGGGTAGAGTTCACTTCATCCGGCATAACGGCATGATCAATGCCGTTACTAGAAGAGATTATAAAATATCAAACAAGTAAATGTCCATAAGTGTATGGTGCATTTGCAGCCATTGGTGATAATTAAATTCTTACATTGTTTCTCTATTATAGGTGACGAAACAACATGATTAGGCCAAAATTGCTGTTTTTATTTTTAGCTAACACTTCTATTAAGATAAGTTCCTCCGTTACTGGCGTAATCAAAATGCATCATCTACTTTTGCTAGGTACTCGTGCATTGTGGTTGTATGATTTCCGGGTTTTGAATAAGGACTACTTCATATCTTCTATCAAGGGAATATCAGGAAACGGGCAGCAGCGTTACCTGGGCAGAAATAAAACCTACCTACTGCGGTATCCAACCTGCTTGCCAAGCGTGGTGACTCAGGCCCTTCAAATGTTTTGTTACTGGGCATGTGTGCAGTGGAAGTTCACAACACTTATGATGACTTTTTCTGAAGAGACGACTATTAATTGACGACTTTCCATCGATACCTTTTGGCATCCCTACAAAAATAGGCGATCTATTAAAACATCTAATGCGGCGTAAAATTCTAGCTGCCGGTAGAGCTTCGGTATCGGTTTTCGGTGCGCGCTGACCCGTCGCATAATTCCGGTGGCGAAGCGCACAACACTAAACAGTTGTACGGAATCGTAAACGGAAGGGAAGCCGTATTACCGCCCGACGTCGACGACTGATATCGTAATTATGTGAGACAATTGCATGTGTATGACCTTTAACTGGGTAGGGTTTATGAAAGACGCACTACGTTACGCGGTCGATTCATAATTTACTGAGAATGGTACTGCCATCTTGTTTTTACCATTGCAGAGCCATCCTCGTGGCAATGTTCTTCTATTCGTAAAATGACACGAAGTTCTAAGGGTCGCCGCTCCAATCAAGGAACTTTCTCTTTTGTGCGATGACAGACTCTTATACGACTCCCATGGCGGCCCAACCTTAACCCCCCTAACGAGCTCTGGAATCCCTACTCACTGGCAGAAACACGACCCGGAGGTTATTTGGCTGCGGTATTCTATAGGATAGAGGTCCTTCCCTGGACTGGGTGGCTCAATTCGAGCGAAGATTCGCTATGCCCTACCTGTACAAATGAATATATTACCGTAAGATTGTAAATACCGTTGGATTATAATCTAACTGTTCACCTAGATTGTAAACTGTCGACAGATTGTGAGACCAATGTAACGTTTATCTACCATTCAAACGTATTTTGTAATCAATCAAAATGAAAACCTCAAATTGTGATATGATAAGTGACGGAACGCATCTCGCGCGCTGATTGGTTGAACTAAATAATTATGACCCGTGCCGCTATATTTTTGTTTGTTTTATTGATTTCGTTTCGTGTTGTGTGTGACAAATATAACAGTTGCAGAAGCACTTTATTTTTTTTTTATACTAGCTCGACATAATGGCTTCCCTACGCCTGATGGAAAGCTAAAGAGAAGCCCAAGTCGCTGTGACAACTGGCAAGTAGCTGGTTAGTTACCTGTCAGTTGCCACTGCCATGCCGGCCCAACCCTAACCCCCCACGAGCTCCGGAGACCCTACTCACCAGCAGAAACACGACCCGGTGGTCATTTGGCTGCGGTATTCTATAGGGTGGAGGTCCTTCCCCGGACGGGCAGCTCAATACGAGCGAAGATTCGCTATGCCCTACCTCTCTTAAATGTATTTACAAGCAAGGCATAAAGTACTTACATCGTGCGTAGTAGGTACAAATGAACGATGACGATCAACTAGTAGTATAATTCTCTATAACGATGGTCAGGCATGTTTTATTGGCCCTTCCTGGTGACTCGCGACTTCCCATTGATACTCGGAGCTAGGCAATTACGGCTCGATTATTCTTAAATAAACTGTTGTTTATAAGTGAACATACAACATACCTATACATCTTTTTCAAAACCGAAACACAAAAGTATATTGATGTGTCTCTAAAAGCTTCTGGGCCCTTCCACCAAAATCGAAAACGAACTTTCGTTCGATGTTCGAACACGGGAGGGACAAATTGGAGGGATTTATGGTGCAAAAGGACGCGATCCGTTCAACGAACGATCGTTTTCGATTTTGGTGGTGGGGGGTACCAAATGTAACTTCTTATTCACTATTTTTATTTAAATTGTTTTTCAACATAATACGAGCACGAACCTACCCGGTGACGAATACATAGATTCATTATCCTAATCAACATTCAACTTTTAACGAATCATGTAGATATCAGAAATCATACAGTATTAGTCATACATAATATTGTCATGTCTATTAACATTTTAACCTAAGTAAAAATGCTTAGACAATTTTGCAGATACCAACCAGATAGTATCACTACAATATCTTTGCACGTGGTGCATAAAGATAAAATTAATCTTACTTACGTCTAAATGTCCTTTTTGTTGGGCAACAATAGCCTCCTCCGCCATCATTTTGTTTTATTTTGTCTGTTTTCTGTACACTATAATACACTTTTTATATCGTTACAGCTCATTACCTCATTTACTTAACAAAGACATTATTTTAATTCTGCAAAAATATTTTAACTCACATTGCATTATCAGTCCGTAACATAATAGAACACGTTTTTCAAAAAAAGAATTCACTTCGCGCCTTATTTCTTTTTTCTTTTAAACACCACGGAGGTTTTATTTATTATTTTTTCATCGTAATTTATTTGATAAAACCTTATTTCTCATTGTCGTTACAATTTGTACGAAGTGTACTATGCATAACCGGATACTTGTGTAGACTATCAGAAGCGGCTGATATTATGCATACTATCGAAGTTTATCAGTGGACTGATAACATTCGTGCAGATTCCTGAACGTAAGTCAACCGCAGGTACATAGGAGTACTTTTAATAACCCCGATAAAACTGTAGGGTTGCCAATAAAAGCGGCTCTAAAAAGAGCTTGGGTAGATTACCTAAAAAGGTCCATCTTGTGATTTATTTAGCAGGTAGGTTCAGGTTACAACTCGGAAAGTACTACAACATGTTGCTTATAACAAAGAGTAATCAAATTTAAAGAAAATGAAAGCCGCAAATAAAACGTGATTTGTCAAAAAGATTGATTAGCTGTAGGTACCTACACTTATTATACATTTATTTACATGCCAACTACCTACATTTCCTACAATGTCTAGAAAAAATAATTTGTTACATTTTCTTTATAGTGGCACAACATAATGGCTTCCCCTCGCCTGATGGAAAATGAAGCCCAAGTCGTTGCGGCTAAGAAACCAAATCAATCATTGCCACCGCTATGTTGGCCTGGTCTGGCAATGTGATTTACTTATAAGTTATAAGTATACCTATAGGAGCCTGGCGCAATGATTTCTAATTTCTTCGTATGATTTTTATAGGACATAATTAATTTGAAACCCCCTGCAATCAACCGAATCTCCCCTGTAAATCGGTTGTTGATCATTATCAATTGTTTACGATAAGAAGAAATGAACAATTGAAAAAAGTCGATAAGCAATTGGAAAGCGTACTATACAATGTACGTATGTTATATGTATATATGCAACTGTATACTTTCCTAAGTCAATTTTTATGGTAGACATAAAAGGCATCGAGAATTTAGGTACAACAACGACACAACAAAAGCAAGTTGAATCTATTGGCTTATTATTCCACATACCTAAGTAGTTAATTCAAAGGCAACAATATGTATGTATGAACTTCAGAACCTTGTCACAATAATAAATGACATAAAGACATAAAAAGAAGCAAGAAAAAATTATAGGTTCAATGTGACAAAGTTCTAAAGCGTATATAAATGATTGATTATTGACTGAACGCTTTTAAAATCAGTATCAATCAAGTGACCCCTGCGACCTAGTGGCCGTCACTTCGGAGTTATACTTAATTTGATACGCAATTACCATAATATAAACGCAATAAATAAACAACGTAGGAACTCTGGAAAGTATGCTTATTACACGATTAGCTTTAGCTTTTGCCCGCGGCTTTCTCATATATATATTTTTTTAACTATGTTGTTCCACTGCTGGGCAAAGGTCTCCCCCAAACTTAACTTTGGTTTTCTCATATATGTAGTACTAGCTGTGCTCGCGACTTCGTCCGCGTGGAATAGTTATTTTTTCCCCGTTTTTTTTTACATTTTCCATTATTTCTTCGCTCCTAATAGTTGCAACGTGATGTTATATAGCCTAAAGCCTTCCTCCATAAATGGTATATTCAACACAAAAAGAATTTTTCAATTCGGACCAGTAGTTCCTGAGATTAGCGCGTAAACAAACAAACAAACTTTTCAGCTTTATAATATTAGTTAAGATAAATAAATGATCATTGAGTGAGTGGAGTCAGTGAGGGAGGCATAGCCCTCAGCCAATGACAACTGGCCTTGGCATGTACGTTGGTCACCGCAGTAGGTTTTATTTGTACCCAGGGAAACGGAAACGGTTTATTTATTCGACAGACTCGGTGGCTCAATTGGTAGTGACCCCTGCCTTCTGAACCGAGAGTCGTGCGTTCGATTCCCACCCGGGACAAAAATTCGTGTGATGAACACTTGTGTTTGTTCCGTGTCTGGGTGTTTATATTTGTATGTATTTAAGTATATATTTGTGGTAACTTCGTTGTTCTGATACCCATAACACAAGTGCTTAAGCTACTTACTTTGGGATCGGAGCAATGTATGTGATGTTGTCTGATATTAATATTATATATTATATGTAATCCCTGCTAATGGATACAGGATACAGGGATAAGATACAGCTTAGGTATTTGACCTTATGTCCAGCAGTGGACCACGATAGGATATGATAGATAGAAAGAGGTGTGTTCGAGATAAGAAACGAGAGGATTGGCATTTATCGTTATGACCCTGTTGCCATTCGCAACTGTAAACAACAAACAGTGTCACGCTTCGAGGAATTAATTAAATTTAATAGTCCTGTTAATGTAGGTAGGTCACTTCCAGTGTTGTGATGTCAATCAGGGCCGTCTTTAACCTATTGGAGGCCCTGGACATAGTAGGATAATGGGGCCCCTATTGTCTTTGAAATAACACTATTTCGTCGGCCCTGCCAGGAACTAGGCACTTTGTATATGAGCTGAGTGGCCCATCGATCGCGGGGCCCTGGGCACTTGCCCATAGTGCCCACTGGTAAAGAGGGGTCTGATGTCAATAATGTAATTTTAACATTTAACTAATGGCAAAAATGCATTATTGCAAAGATGACAAACTTTTACGTATTGATCAACGTGCCATTTCTCTAAAGGAACATTGAATGTGATAATGCTCGGCTCGACAACGTCGCCGTAGAGTTTAGGCGACCCAAAGTTGCATTGCAGGCTCCGATTGCGGGGCAACTGATTGCGGGTCCGTGTGCGGGGAACTGAACAGCATAATTTATGGCACCCATACGATAACCAGTTTGGCTTTAAATCCGGGCTTTCCACTGAATCTGCTGTCTTATGTTTAAAGGAAACAGTAAAGTACTACACTGAACGTTGTACACCAGTATATTCGTGCTTTTTAGATCTTTCGAATGCCTTCGACCTCGTTAGTTATGATGTATTGTGGCAAAAGCTAAAGAATATATCTATGCCTCGGGAGCTGGTGTGCTGCTGCTCCGATCTTTCAGTTTTGGTATCAAAATCAGGTCAACATTGTTCGTTGGTCGAATGCCTGGTCGGAACCTTATCGGTTGGAGTGCGGGGTGAGGCAGGGGGGGTTAACCTCACCGAGGCTCTTCAATCTCTATATGAACGCTCTAATTGAGGAGCTCAGCAGCACGCGTGTTGGTTGTCATATTGATGGAGTTTGCATTAACATCAGTTATGCTGACGACATGGTGCTGCTGAGTGCCTCAATATGCGGACTGAGAAAACTGGTGGGTATCTGTGAAGCTTATGCACTTGACCATGGTTTATTGTACAATGCGAAAAAGAGCGAATGCATGGTCTTTCGAGCCAGAGGGAAATGTCCTGATACCATACCGCCCATTCGACTGAACGGCATGTTACTTAATAGTGTCAAACAATTCAAATATCTTGGGCATTTGATTACCTCTGACTTGAAGGATGATGCAGATGTGGAAAGGGAGCGGAGGGCGTTGTCTGTTAGGGCCAATATGATCGCTCGCAGGTTTGCTCGTTGTTCGGACGGCGTCAAGGTGACCCTTTTTAGAGCATTTTGCACGTCGTTTTACACTTGTAGCCTGTGGCTGTCGTGTACGCAGAAGCAGTTCAACGCCCTTCGCGTACAGTATAATAATGCGTTCAGGATACTGATGGGGCTGCCTCGGTACTGCAGTGCCTCGGGGATGTTTGCTGAGTGGCGCGTCGATTGTTTCTTTACGACGCTGCGGAAGCGGTGCGCCTCTCTAGTGCGCAGGACGCGGGGCAGCCCTAACACTATCCTTACTACGCTCTCGGCAAGGTTTGACTGTCAGTACATGAACCGTTGTTCGATGGTTCAGGTACTGACTAATGAACAAATAATGAGGACTAAATGTAAATTGAATGATGATTTAATTTAATTTAATAATAATTTAATTTAATTTATAATGTAATATTTTGATGATAATGTAATGTATAATAATTTGGATGGATTTATGACATGTAACTATATGACATTAATTGTTGAAATAAATGATTCTATTCTATTCTATTTTCTATAATACATGGCAAATCCTTAGTATAATGTGTATTGGTAAGCCTACTTACCTACATTCGTACATTTTGACTTACATACATTTCGTAGTGCATAGTGAATTTTTCTGAACAGTGCCGTGCTCAAAATATTTTGAACCAATCGGTTTGCCATCCTCGACCTAATACAATAAATTACATAAAGCTTTTTTTATTCGTTCCCGACTTTTGCTGATGACTGAAATCGGCCAAGTGAAATACCGCGTTACTGCTACGAATGCTACGAAATATTTTGTAGCAGGTAAAGTGCGCATGCGAAAATATCTGCTACAAGTCTGTAATTCATTATCTTCGTAAAATAAATTTACACAACCTACATCCGCGAAAATTAAATTAACACACAATTATTTTATAAAAAAAATTAATGTTCTGTATGTAACACATTTTAGTAGATTATTGTTTGCACATTTTTTTTTCCTTTCTATAATCCAGTCTTAATTGCTTGGCGTCACCGGAGCGAGAAGCTACGCCCTGCGATCGCCAACCCGCCTGCCCAGCGTGGCGATTATGCGTATATCCTCCAGATGTTTGCCGTAAGTGGCGAACAACTGTAGAGGCCTATGTCCAGCTGTGGACTGCAATAGGCTTATGATGATGATGAATTGGTTGGTGACAATGTGCGAGAAAATACCGATCGATAAGAACGAATAAGTATAAAAGTTCTAACCTTAGACAACCATCTCCCGTTTCTAGTCGAGGACATGGTCCCACTGTACTTAGACTTGTTCTTGGCTTCGGCAAGCTGCTCTTGATGTAACAAATGCTCTTGAACGGATGTCTTACTGAGTTTTTTTATCATTATACAATGTTAAAAACAACAACCATTTATTTTATTGCTCCATATAACCACGATATACGTATGCCTTTATCTTTAAAACGATTATTAAAAAAAGTAATGTCACTGACACAGAAAGGCGCGAAAAGGATTTAAGTTTGTTCTGAATTTAAATGTAGGTTTATTTGTAAAACACAAGTTCACTTATCTACGAAACTGCGCGGAGTAAACGGCATGTACCTATTTGCTCATCTTATTTGCCCTCTCAAGATAATGGGGGCTAAGAATAAATATATGCCTACACGACGTAAATTTCAGGATGCGTGCGTAATTAATGTTGTTAGGTACAATGCGGGGTCATTCACACATGTTAGTAATAATTTTATTATAAAGATTTTAACTCTAATCTCGGCATACAAAATGTTTTGAAAGAAAAATTTACGGCAATGGCGTTAAGGTAATTTTGCTTGGATGAGATGAGATACATTGGAGCATCTTGGTTGCCGAGATAATTACAAAAAGTTGTCTGTTAACTTTTAATTCAGAACAGCGTTAAGATTAATTTGATGCATAGAAATAATTTTGAAATTTAAAATGTTCGGATATAATAATATGATACCTATCAAATTTGTACCAAATAACAAAGCTAACCTAACATCCGATCCAAAACAAAACTGATCCTAATCCTCTAAACCTAATTAAACGATTAGATTAAGTACTTACCTACGTTTGTTCCGCAAGCAACCACAAACAGGAGCTAGCCGGGTGGCATTATGGTTACAAGATCTAGCGAAGTAAGTAACAGCAGTAGACAAGTATAAACCTACCTACAAAACCGGCCAAGTGCGAGTCGGACTCGCGCACGTACGGTTCCGTACCACTATATGGCTAAATAAATGTTTTTATTTCATCATCAGCCCACATCAGTCCACTGCTGGACATAGGGCTCTCCCAAAGTTCGCCACTGTGCTTGATTTTGGGCTTCTCGCATCCAGCACTTGCAAGCGGTCCTGCGCAAATCGTCACTCCACCTGGCCTGAGGGCGTCCTACACTACGTTTGCCGAGACGCGGTCTCCACTCCAGAACTCGTTTACCCCAACGGTTATCGGTTCTGCGGCTGATGTGGCCGGCCCACTGCCACTTCAGCTTACTGATCCGGTGAGCTATGTCGGTAACTTTGGTTCTCTGCCGGATCACCTCATTTCGGATCCGATCTCGCAGAGAGACGCCGAGCATAGCTCTTTCCATAGCTCGCTGAGCGACCTTCAACTTGTGGACTAGCCGTACCGTGAGTGTCCACGTCTCGGCTCCGTATGTCATATCATACATACCTACCTACATTACTCCGATTCCAAAGAAACTTATGCACTTATGTTTTGGCTATCAGAACAACGAAGGTACCTACCACAAATACGAGTAGGTACCTATATTACCTACAATTCAAACACAAACTCAATTTTATTGTTCATTATTTATAGATAGTAACCTACCTAATACGTTATTGTCTTTTTTATTCATGACTAGCTGTGCTCGCGACTTCGTCCGCGTGGAATAGTTATTTTTTTCCCCATTTTTTTACATTTTCCATTATTTCTTCGCTCCTAATAGTTGCAACGTGATGTTATATAGCCTAACGCCTTCCTCGATAAATGGTCTATTCAACACAAAAAGAATTTTTCAATTCGGAGCAGTAGTTCCTGAGATTAGCGCGTTCAAACAAACAAACTCTTCAGCTTTATAATATTAGTTAAGATACTTATTTTGGTTGGTAATGAGTAAAATATTAGAAATTTTTAATTCATAAGTAGGTATTTACTTACGTACAAATAGTATGTAGGTAAAGGTTAAATACCTACGTATCTATTTCGAAACATAACTATGATATATGAGGTCACGAAGATGAAACAGAAAAGACACATTTACGTAAGCGAATCATGTTTCTGCTAATCGATATTCATTCATCATCACACATAACAGTCGGCGACATCTCATTGTCCGTTTAATTGGTTCATTTAAGTCAACCTCCTACCTACCTCTTAAAAAATAAAAATTACAACCTATGAGATATGTAAAATGTCCTTTAAAAACATTAGAAATCCGTATGCCAACACAAATGTACGGTTTTACAATAATAAAATTATTGCAAACTGCAATTTTCTGAACAAAATAGGTCGCTTAAGTATTCATAGAAAGAAAACAAACGATGTTTGCAATGAACACTTGACCTACTGGCGCCATCTACTTGCAATCCTTAAGAACTGTAACCTCAACATCGCATTCAAACACCATTTCCATGTAAATAAGTAAAAAAATAAGAAAGAAAACACTTACCATGTTTGAATTTGGGATAATTGTCCTTCTTAATCGTCGTTTTCGGCAATCACTAGAGTGTTTTTTATTTTTAATCGGTATTACTTTTACGCGAGGCTCGTCTTGACATCGCTCAGTCTCGCGCGCGGTGACTGCGATGCGAACTATTGTACACATTTCTCGCGTGTAGGTAGGTAGGTAAGAGATAACATAGTGAATATTCAGATTATTATCACGGATTTGCTCACTGTCTGAATGGCGGTAAACGTTTGACATAAAATATGCAGATAAGTATTTTATAAACTTCTAACTTTGAATCATTGTTTTTTTTTGCAACATAAGGTGATGTTTGGTAAATTCGTACCAAATATCATAGTCTGTAATTTGACTAGACATTTTTAGTATAAAAAAAATGTGTTTTTTTTTATAGTAGCTCAACATAAAGGGGACCACGCGTAATGGAAAGCGAAAGAGAAGCCAAGTCGCTGTGACAACGGGCAATAAATGGGGCCCTACTACAAAAAACGAAAACGATCGTTGGTTGAACGGATCGCGTATTTTTGCCCCCTAAATCCCTCTCATTTGTCCCTCCCTGGTCAGTGACCTGTCAGTTGCCACCGCCTTGCCGGCCCGGCCGGCAATTTCAGTTTCTGAAAGGTACGGGATTTTTCCAGTATTTTATGTAAGCAATATTTAAACAATACCGTAAGAGTATTTCTTAAATAAATATGTATGTATCTACTAAAATAAGTATCCTCCTGCAGCCTGTTTGTAAGAATTGCCAAAGTTCTTATTTATTGGAAACAATGTAAAAAAATAAAACGCAAATACATACTGTTAAACGTTTAATAAGAACAAAAACAAGTGAAATAAGACCTTAATTAGCTAAAAGTTTGGTTTATGCGTAACAGGTAAAACACCAAATTAAAATCTAATTCGAACTATACTAAATTTTGTGATAATAAAATGTTTAAAAGCAAACGCTTTGAAAAAGGTTAGATAACATTCTTTAATTTTCCTTTGTTGCTTCTATAGACACGTGCGATGTATTTTTAAACATAAAAAAAAAAAAATTATACATACAGACGAATTGAGAACCTCCTCTTTTTTTCGAAGTCGGTTAAAAAATTGGAATCGGAATAGAAAGTATGGTAGGTACACTAAATCTGTTCTGCCTAAAACTAGCAGTGAATGTCTTTAGGCTGAATAGGAAGCATAACTTTCGAATTATATAGTGTACTAGCTTTCCGCCCGCGACTTCGTCCGCGTAAAGTTTTTTTTTCCAAAATAAAATTGTGCCTATGTTACTCGTGGATAATGTAGCTTTCGAATGGTGAAAGAATTTTTAAAAACGGTCCAGTAGTTTTTGAGCCTATTCATTACAACCAAACAAACAAAGTTTTCCTCTTTATAATATTAGTGTAGATGAACCCTGGGCAGTGTTGTTTATTGCACAAAAAGTACAAAACCAAAGGGCGGGCCAAAAAATATTATTTGTGTTAAATCGGAAATGAACTATCTACTATTAAACTAAAACTAAGGTAAAATATTAATGGCTTGTGTCATACAAACTTAAAAAAAAACAAATAATAGAGTAATTAAATACCTAAAAATTAAATTAATTACTATCTCAAGGATTGTGATATGACCTGCCTATGTAGGCATACGCCTACCTATAGTCCAACCATGTTCATTCAAACACATAAAAACATTCCATTTGTAATTAACTACAGCTTGTCATATAATTACATGGTACCTAATTAGAGGAACTGGATTATTACACAGCCTAAATAATAAGTTATCATAATGCCTTATTTATGCTGAGGTCTTACCGAGGTGGAGCGGAGCAGAGACGAGCTGTACTGCGATCATTTTAAATATTTTTTTTTATGCGAGAGGCGGCAGACGAGCAAGTGCCTGATGGTAAGCAGTCGACACCGCCTATGGACACCCGCAACTCTAACCGAGTTTAGGGTCGCTGCCGGCCTTTTATATAAGAATACGCTCGTTTCTTGAACGTTCCCAAGTCGTAGCTGTTCGGAAACACTGTCGCAGGAAGTTGGTTACACAAAACCGAGACGCGAGGGAAGAAGTTCCTCATAAAACGTACAGTCAGGATCTCCAGCCATCGAGATGATGAGGATCTCTCTCAACCTCATGTCTTGAAATCCACATCTCTTGGATACCTCAGTGGAACCACAGCCATCATTACTATCAATCAACATGGTCACAATAAAATTAAGCTAATAAAAACCCAATAGAAACGTAACGAAACTGAAAATATTCTTGCTAATTTAACCAAATTTAAATAACTAATCAATCATAATGCAGTGCGTGTATTACATACGTGTGCACACAAGCACCTCTCCTCCTTTATAAGCATAGGTTTCACTTAAAGTATATGGTTATCATAGTGTAGGTATGTATTATATACGTATGCCTTTTTTTTTCTTTCATGGTGTGTGGGACTCACACCTCCCAAAGTGGGAGGGCATACCCACTAAACCCCCCTGTGTCGCCAGTGGGCAGCAAGTTGCAGGGACATGGGTAGCGCCGAAGCATACGGCCACATCCCTGCCTGCCCTGGCCGCAGATGAAAAGCGGCCGGCACTCCTGGTCCGGGGAGGGCAAATACCCCTACCAACCATAACTACTATATAATAACCATATTAAAGATACATCTTTACTTTACGGCCTCATGGCAGCCCTCATTGCGATGTGACGTACGAAGGAGTTTGTTCTCAACTTCATGGATGATTATCCAAAAATTCCATACATTTCACTATAACTCACTCCCTACATTTGGTGCTGTCACTAAAATTTAAACACATTCAAACGATTCCTGACAATTCCAAACTTCCAAACAATATTACTAAAGGATTCTCAACTCACGCATTTACCAATAAATTGCAAGTTAATTAAAAATTATAACTACAATTCATTTATGAATACTTAGAACACCCTACATCCCCGGCCATTTGCGCAGCGTACAAAGAAAACTAGGGATTTGGTGTATCTAAGAACTATTTCAGATTTAGTAGAGAATAAGCAGAAGAAATATCTGCTACGGAATCAAATTATAAATCCTCTTTGTTTTCTATAAAAATCACACATCCATTCCATTGTAGAATAAGTGCATTCAATGATCAGTATATAGCTAACTCTTCATGTTCTGATGGTTTCCATATATATGATTTAACCCGACCGATAATCCGTCGTAAAACATTTTTAGTTCATTCGAAAGATAAATCAGATAAATAACATTCGAATCTATCGATGTATGAAGAAACTAAATTATCTTTTTGTAATTACTCGATACACGAGCTTCACGTCCTTATTTCCATTTTAAATCGAATCGTTGAATTATCTTCAATCTCCCAACAACTACTGCAAGGCTAATAATAAAGCATCCGTTCGGATTCAGAAACTTTGAATGAACGTCACTCAAATTTGACATTGAATAGTTGTACGAATGTCAAATTTGAATGAACGTAGCGGAAGTTGCCAAATCCGGGCGGATATGGCAGTGTAAATAGCCCCTCTGAATCATTTAATGACCCCTCAATCTTAGATTGATATAGACAGATATTATTCACAAATCCATCAGAAGAACACCTGACTTATCTGTGTATATTATCTGAATCTACATCGTCATCACCATGATTCACAAATCAATCAAAAGAACATCTGATTGATCTGTGAATAACATGTAAATCTTCGCAAAACTCCGTAATCTACAATCTTCTACAACGAATGCCTTCTTCACATGTCCCACTTCGAAGGTCATTCGCGCTTCTTACTAGGAAGACAGCGCCATATTCTGGGAGCGGTTCAGCAGATAGTGGGACACGTTCTCGTAAGTCAGGAAGGTGACCATTGTGGCAGGCACCACGCGGATCAGGCTGGGTTTGAGGCCCTTGTAGAAGCCCCCGATGCGTTCATGTCTGGAATATCAAAAAACAACACTTTTATTGTATAATCTGGTAAATATCGTAAATTTTTTGACGAAAGTGTACCTATGGCTTGTTACTCTGAACCTTTGTTCCTCAGTGGTATCTAATTTCTGATCAATCTTAACCTAAAGTGATCGCTTTGATTCTTTCATTACAAGCAAAAATAAGCAGGTTTCAATCTGGACTTACATTGGAATAGTATAGTGTATGTGAATTCAAATAATATTTTTGATACTTACCAAAATTAAACCTATTTCTATTACACTTTTCAGATTACAATTACGATACGATTTACAATATTTCAGAAAATACAATGGTATTATTACCGTGATGTTTGTTTACAAAAATGTATACAATTTAATAGTTTTACTAAGCCGGTGTGATAAGGATTTTAACACCTCATGTAGATGCAAGTAAAAATGAAAAGTCTTTTTGTCAATTTGCTATAATTTATTGATTATACAAATTGAATAAGTGAGTTGAAACAATGGAACTTTATAGATTATTATTATAAAAATATAATATATACTTCCTACAAATCGATATTGTGGCCAGCCACCGATAAGACATAATTTAATCGCTAAAAAACTAAAGGCACAAGGCAATGGCTTCGGTGATAATATTTACGTTATAACTACAGTAGGTATCCGATGCGACAATACATAAATAAATAGTAAATTTATTGTTTATACACTGTGCAAGTGTTAATATTATACTGTCTATTACAATCATATTTAGCTTAATATTTATATACACGAGGCATATTATAAAGACCATATTGCTTTCAACCAAATTGATCATTAACATAAAACTGACAATACACATTTATTATTGGTTATCTTACAAGGAAGTACTTACTTTACAATTATCCTACACTTCCTTTTAATAAAACTTACAATAAAAAAAGTCAAACAGATTAATGTTAATGCTAAAAATAGATTCAATGCCAATTACTTACTCATCTTCGATCTAATTACTGACTAATTTAAAAGCCTCTAATAAACTACACGAAGATTATGGCTATATTAGTAACATACAAAACGTTAAGTTACGAATTCAAATACTTTTTAAAAATTTAAATACGAGTTAAATAAAATTTTGCGGCCCCAGGCCTGTTTCAATACATTCTAAACTAATCTAAAGGTCGTATTTATAGTTACACCAATATCTATAAAATATTAACAACAAAACTATTTCGAAAATACCTACTATCTTATTTGATTACATTTCAAGCGAATCGATTGCCCTGTGCCTAGCAAAAATATTAATAAATAGATTTAAAATCAGCTTAAACATCACTAATGCTTTCAGATTTTGTAATCACAATATATCATTTTGGTGTGTATTTGCTTCTTTGATTCTCATATCTGTTAATTCGTAACAAGTTACTTTCTAATCTTTCGTCGAATATATTCCGTTTCGCTTTAAAACCATATTGAATGATAAATGTGTTACGCAAGCGTGAATCGTTGATTTATATTATGTTTTCATGGCATCACTTCCTCTTTATTTAGCGACCAAACCATTTCATGATAATGATACCTTAATTATGGTCTTTGCTCGTACAAATATTAATATATTTCAATAGTAACTTGGCTATAGTCTAAATAAATATATATTTTTTTGTTAAGATGTTGTACCTATCATTCGACATTTCTCTAAATTTTCAATGCTTTGTATGAATCGATCATAAATACCGGTAAATAAATTATAATTCATATTTACCTACTTATAATAATTTATAAAAGTGCATATTCCACGCAGATTGTACTAAATATTATTGTGATATCGAAGTTAAATTGAAAATACGGTAGGTTTTACTTTTTAATAACATGAAATGGGGGTATATTGTCTACAATAAAGGCGGGGATTACATCTAACATTAAAATTCTAAGACAGAAAAGCTTCAAACTTGCAATTACTCGGCAACGTACCTATGCGATGACAAGAGATATTTAAATAGGTAGGATAATACTAATATAAAATTATTTATTTACTTTTTTATTATCAAGCAAGTTGAAACAAATCCATCTATTAAAAACCTAACTTCGCGTCGTCTCACCACACATGTAACGTTATGTCAAACGAAATATTGTCTTTTAATGTTTATATTTAATAGACGTCAAAATGAAAATAATAAGTACGTAACTATTATCACAAAATTGTCAAATTAAATCTAAATTGTGCTAAGAGGCTCTAAGGGCGTCCTCATAAGACATTCTCAGTCGCGATCTGATGGGAAGAGTACTATCACTACTTACAAGAGATTACAAAATATATAATGTGAAAAACACAACATATGTCGTGAGACAGATATTCACAATGTTTATATACCGTGTTTCTTAACCTAAGATTAAAGTGAAATGTTAAAATCGTTAGACAATAGTTTTAAAATGAATTATATTCCTATTTTATGTAGGGCGACATTTTAAAGCGTGTTTCAAACGATAGTAAATCACGGTATAACTATAGCAAAAGACTACTTACCACGCATAACCCTTGATGAAAATTGCTGTCTTGGTAAATATTAGAACATTAATTTTCATTCGATACCGTTGTCCGACAGTTTATAAAATGCCACCCTATAATTAGTTAAATTCCAAATTCATAATCAGTTTTCGATATGTTAAATTTTTACATAGGACAGGTTAAGAAACACTATGTTAAAATTCGTAACAATAAAAATACACAAAAGAAACCCTTTTTTAAATTTATAAACACAATAAAAATCAAAAACAATATAGTTCTTTCTAGTGCTAAGAATGTGTTAAAGTAAACTCGATCTACAAACTCATTTGAACGAATGCCAACACACATTGTTCAATGTTCACGCCAAAAATCTGTCATAAATCACAAAGTCATCCAACTAATTACGGGAATACAAAACGAATGTTCCTAATTAGATCGAATATAATACAAAAAATGCATCTTTATTATACATAAAATAAAATAAGAAACAAAATCAATAAATAAATTAAGTAACCCTGCTTATGCACTAAGGCTGTGTTCCATTTTGTAATCGAATTAACCATATTTTTAATATAGTTTTTTTTATTTACTCTAATGTTTCCTACGCTTTTGACGGCCATCGCGAAGTTTATATTATCGTAACCAATTATCATAAGAGCAGACTTTTCTGCATTGCGACCAGTCGCAACCGCGCGCGGCAATGTCTTGCGACTGATGCGTGCTACCGACGTCACATACTTTCATACACTGACTGTCGCATACTGCTCGCATTTGTCGCTGCGCTGTCGATCGCACGCGGCTGCGATTTGCCGCAACGCATGGAACGTCTAGCTTTGTACTAAATACACATTTTACGCTTAGGTATGTGAAATGAGATAGGTACTGGTTTACATGGCATCATTTAATAAATGTTCAGATGAGCTAAAAAGGTAGTCACTACGAACAACGGTCGAGATCCAAGCGACAATTGGATATCATATTCACATTCGGCGTTAAAAATTATAGGTTGCTTTTTAACGCTGAACGGGACGTATAAAAATTTATTAGTCGTTCAGACGTTTCATTGCTTTTCAAATATTTTTCAATTGATTACACAAACCTATTGCAACAAATTCATAGTTTCGCTTCTGCTCAGCTTAAGATGTAAAATGTAGTAATATTATGAATACAGATGACCCGAACATTTTAATATAGAAAACCCTCATGGAACACGCCTCAATCTTACCGTATCAAAACGCATCAGTAGCAATACTAACGATTGAGTCGACATTGGAAACAGGCGAAGCGCTATCACAGCGGCCATACATAATACTCCCGCCCGTTATCGCGTAAATACAAAAGACTGTATCTTTCAAAAATATAGTAATAGTGTAGTATAACGAGGATGTTTCAAAATTAACTGCCCGATGACGGTAGACTGCTGTCATGTCATTGGTCAGATGCTATGTAAACGTCAGTGCAATATTAAAATGAACCAATCACGTTACAGTTGGACTTTTTGCGTATATGGTGGCATCATTAAGGTGGCAAATAAGCCTGCGTCCCGCCTGATGTTAAGCGGTTACCGCAGCCTATGGACCCCTGCAACACCAAGGGTATCACACGCGCGTTGCCAACCCTTTAAAAACCTCATCACAACCTTTTTGTAGGACCTCATACTGTATTTTTTTTCAGTTATTACGAGAGGCATAGTGACGGTTAACGTGTATATTTATTTAGTATGGCTGCCGCGTCAACGCCCCGCCCGCCCCACGACCCAACCAACCCTGCGTCACCCGCTGTCAAACAGATAACAAATAATAAATACTACAATAGTGTCGTACACATTCCCATCAGATATAAACTAATTCAATCGTTATTTGTGAACTTCTCCCATATTAGCATAACTAGGCATATGTTCGGCGTTACATGTAGGAGATACGGCGTGAGGCCCTTGTAGAAGCCCCGGATTCGTTCGTACCTCCAAGTCTCGGTGACGCAGTGCCAGGCGCCGTTGTAGGACCGGTGGTGGTCCTGCAGTCTGGCGCGGACCACTTGGTACGGGTACGTGGCGCCCGCCGCGATCAGCTTAGAGATGGCCGCGAACGTGAGGTACTCCACTGACGTCTGTAATGAGTTAATGCGTCATTAATAATAATCAATTGTTAAACGGGGATGTAAGGGAGCGGCCATCAACTTTTCGCTCCAAGACAATATCACCTGCCCGTGGTGCATCCTGCCGAATAACAAACGAGGTGCTGGCAACCGACTGGTGGCGGTATAACCATCACAATTGAAGGCGTAGCTAAATACCACAGACCGCTGACAGGCAGCAGCGTCACCGGAGCGAGAAGCTACGCGCTGCGATCGCTAACTCGCCTGCCCAGGATGACGATTATGGGTATATCCTTCAGATGTTTGCCTCAAGTGGCGAAACACTGGAGAGGCCTATGTCCAGCAGTGGACTGCAATAGGCTGATGATGATGAATTGTTACCATAAAAAAATAAACACTATGACCAACCTATTCACGTTTTCGTCATCTTCTTATTCAGACTTAACAAACGTAGGTACCATTTGTTTATAAAACAAGATTTGACAATGACAAAGCATAGTAATTAATCATTAATGACTATCTATGCCTTGTCTTTCAAATAATTTCCTATTCCGAAGTGATTGAGTGGCTATAATATTAAATACCCCATATAAAAAATTGTTTGGGGACCCTTAGGAAAGGAAAAGATTAGTGTGAATTAGTGTGACAAAGTGTGAATAAGCTAATATGTGTGTGTGTGTGTGTGTGTGTGGAAAGAAGAGGACAATCATGGCGGCATGACGCGTAATCGACCTTATAACACCTGTTTACCAATAAAAACAACCAATTAAATTTCTAAAACAAACAGAAACAACATTGCCAGTATTTTAGTAGATAAATAATTCATTTTACGGCCAATAAAAAACGAAAAACATTCCGTCCTTAGTATTCAAGATAATTTAAATTATTCCACTAAAAAAACCAAAACATAGAAAACAGGAAGATTCTGACACTATACGACCTTGGCTGGGCAATCTGGACAGTGCCGAAATGAAAACATGACAATAACATGACAGGTACAATGTTTTTGCTAGCGTTGCTATTGATAAAGAGAGATTACAGATACAAACAAGATTAAACAGATAAAATAATTCACTTAAAACGTTAAGATAAAAGGTTATTCTTGGAAAAGGTAAATAATTTCTAAGTGAAATGAGAGATATAAAGTTACGTTGGTTTTATAATTTCATTCAAATCCATGTACAATATTATTATTAATCATTTTAATCTGATCGTATCTGCTGACTTTTGATAAAAACGTCAGGTTTCTACTATAAACAATTTATGCATGAATTAGATAAAAGACATGCATTGCATATTTCATGCATGTCTTTTTTAATAGGTTTATTTTGGTGCTGGCCCTGTCATCATCATCACTACCCACTGCTGGACATAGGCCTCTCCCAATGTTCACCATTTTGATCGATCCTGGGCTTCGCATCCAGCACTTGCCGTCCTCGGCAAATCGGCCCTGTATTCTGAACCAATTCATGTGTTCAAATCCCATCCAAGACGAACATTAAACCAAACCATTATGAAAATGAAAAATATCTTTTTCAAGTAGGCTTATGACAAGCACTTATGAATCGTCAAATTATGCAGGTACAAATAATGAATCTACCACCGTGTTCGGAAGGACGTTTTCTACTATAGGGAACTGTCTTTAAGCACACAATGTGTGCAACATAGACTACAGGCCCGTGTTAAAAAAATGATGGGTCATTTGAACCACCAGATGACCTATGTAGAACGATATAAGAGCATAAAATAATAAGATTCAGCATTATGCCGTCACTTGTAAGCTGTCCAACTGAGTGCAGGTGAGAATTCAAAAGTACAGGTAGAGTGAGTGTATTTTGGTCATATATTTTTGTACGGCATTCTTACTATCGATAGATCCATGAAAAATAATAGGACAACGCGTAGTGCCGTAAAAAAATGGTGCGCCAAAAAGTCGGATTTTTTTTTTGATTTTCCGACAATTTCCAGGGTGAATTTGGTCATTTAATTTTGTACGGCATCAGTTTCATGCTATTTCAGTACTGCTTCTAATACATTATTCCGCAACGCCGTACAAAAATCATGCGACAAGGGGAATAAACCGAGGGTTGCAACCCCCTCTTTTTCTGTGGTCCAAGGGGTGATTTGAAAAAGTACGGCATTGGTTCCAAAACATTATCTGACACTTAAAAGTACTATTAAAAATAATGCCGTCAAAAAATGATTGTTCATTTGAATGTTTATCAATAATTATCTTAATTTTATCGTATTCTTGATTTATAAAGGTGTAAAATCATTTGATCCTGTACGGGAACTTTTTTTTTAACATGATATTGTAATATACAATTGTTATATAGTATTGCCGTTCAAAAGAAACTGTTCTGAAAAAAATTATAGAGAAACACAAAAACTGTAATTTTTCAAATTATTGAAGAAATTTAAATATCATACATTAATGAAATATAGCAGTTTTCTACATTGTATCCCATGTTTTAAATAGTATTAACATAAATAAATTAGGAAAAAATGATGCCGTACATTTTAATGCAGACCGTATCTTTTAGGCTGATGAAAATGACGCTACTATCTAAAGGGTACTTTATGGCCATCTGATACAGTACGGCATTAACATATTTTTGAAGAGAACAATTGATAATATGATTAAATCACTATGACGTCTAACTGAAGTGAAACGGTGTGTATATTATATCCAAAAATTGAAACTGTCAATCACAGTATCAACAGTTTTGTATACTTTTTGGTTTACTATATACTTCGAACATTATTGATACATATATATAATTGATTTATTTCATTGTAATGATGTGAAGAAATAAAACAATTATTTTTAAGAAAAATTTGATATATTTAATAATGATGATAATACAAAATATGGTATAAAATGGTATGGTAAATCGATAGTATACAAACCCATATTTAACATAGTTTCTAACTAGAAACGTAGAATCACGAAAAGGCTATAAAAATTAGTACGAATAAACTATCTAAATGCCGTACTTTTCGTTATATGAATTTTTTCTTTTTCATTTTTTCTTTTTCATTTTTTTCCCCTTTGAACCAACGAAAATGTACGGCATATGAAAAAATATTATCTATGCATAAAATACTTTCGAAATAAATTAATTTGATGTTGTGTCAAATCACCCCTTGGACCACAGAAAGAGAGGGGGTTGCAACCCTCGGTTTATTCCCCTTGTCGCATGATTTTTGTACGGCGTTGCGGAATAATGTATTAGAAGCAGTACTGAAATAGCATGAAACTGATGCCGTACAAAATTAAATGACCAAATTCACCCTGGAAATTGTCGGAAAATCAAAAAAAAAATCCGACTTTTTGGCGCACCATTTTTTTACGGCACTACGCGTTGTCCTATTATTTTTCATGGATCTATCGATAGTAAGAATGCCGTACAAAAATATATGACCAAAATACACTCACTCTACCTGTACTTTTGAATTCTCACCTGCACTCAGTTGGACAGCTTACAAGTGACGGCATAATGCTGAATCTTATTATTTTATGCTCTTATATCGTTCTACATAGGTCATCTGGTGGTTCAAATGACCCATCATTTTTTTAACACGGGCCTGTAGTCTAACATGTCATGTTCCCTCCTTCGCAAAATCTTGGGCCTTCAAAACAAGGCGTGAAGCCTTCACGGTGAAGGTGCTTTTTTTCTGCACACCGTTATAATGTTGCACTTATTCAGCGTGATCTGGATCATTTTGACTGCATCACCTGCCAGCATTTTTTTTTTTTTATAATAGCTCGACATAATGGCTTCCCTACGCTTGATGGAAAGCGAAAGAGAAGCCCAAATCGCTGTGACAACTGGCAAGTAACTGGTTAGTAACCTGTCAGTTGCCACTGCCATGCCGGCCCTACTCTACCCCCCACGAGCTCCGGAAACCCTACTCACCAGCAGAAACACGACCCGGAGGTCATTTGGCTGCGGTATTCTATAGGGTGGAGGTCCTTCCCCGGACGGGCGGCTCAATTCGAGCGAAGATTCACTATGCCCTACCTCTCTTATCAGCATCAGACGCATGCAGTCATTTTGACGTAGGTACCATTATAAAAAAAAGAACTTACCAGTTTGATATCAATGGGTAAATTTCTATACTGGTTGTAGCGGTTCTTCATCTCCTCGTATGTCATGAACTGAAGCGCGCCGTGCGACACGCCGAACATGCCAGGAATGAAACCCTGGAAAAGAATTACAAACACAATTAGCGAGAATAATACACGTTGAGCGCCATGACGGTCACCGGTGACCGAAAAACAATAGTTTTTCTATTGTGTCTAGTTTCTCGGCAGTCAAAGTATTAACGAACTTTTTTTATTGCTGTTGGTGGCAGACGAGCAGGCGGCCTGATGGAGGTCTGACGTTTTTTTTTATAAGAAGAGCTTTCAGGATGACCTCACTCCACCTGATGATAAGCGGTCGTGTGGTCCAAAAGTTAGGTCAACAGGCACAATAGAACAAAACCCATTGCGCCTGTCGCCCTCACAGTGAAGGCCCACTGAGATGCCGTTTGACGCCCCGCCTAAAGAACCCAGGATTGTAAGAGGAAGGAACACACATGGAGCTGGAAGGGCATTCCATGACTTAATGGCACGGGGCAAGGACGAGGAACTAAACCTCTTGGTGCGCGCCACCATCGTCTGGATGGTATGCGGATGACAACGCTGTCCAGCACGTGCTGTTCGGGAGTGGAAAGGAGAGGATGTTGAAATAGTTACCGCCGCCCATGGACATCAATAATACGAGGGGTACATCCATGCCTATTGCGAGGAAAGAGCTGTCTTTAAAACACGTTTAGAGAAGGACGTGTCGTCTTATCGACCAGGAAACACCGAGACTGGGAGTTCTACAGTTAGAACAAACATTATGAAATCGGCTTCAAATATGCGAATATGTTCGCATTATTTGATAATTTGTTCGCCACTTTTCTCTATCCTAGGCTTCTCGCACCCAGTTCTGCCAGCAATCTTGTGCAAATCATCGTTCCCTACCTAATCATCCATTTAAAATAGACGAAAAGACATGTTTATTTTACTGTTGTAAAACACCAGTTTATCAAATCAAAAATGTCTTCTTTTTCATATAGGCTTTTACAGTATGTAAATTAAAAGGAAGTAAACTACCACCGGATTCGGAATGCAGCTTCTATCGAGAAGAACCGGCATGAAACTCGACAGTTGCTCTTTTCAATGCCAATTTTTCTTACAATATTTGTCATATTACATCATTGATATTATTTGATTAATATTATATAAAACAAAGCAAAATTCTGAAGCTTTACAATGCAAAAAGTGTTCACTTGGAAGCAGTCGTCCAGGAGATATTTATCCATAGTAAAGGTTCAACAACAACTGGATCTATTAACAATCTAATTAGGGCATTACGCTAATATAAGATAATAGAGACACACGGAGCGGTCACAATCACGCATTGTAGGTACGCGGGATGTAATTTTAATTTTACTATGCGTTGCCGATGTTTGATGATTGGGGTGTAACGCAAATGCCATTGTCATACTTCAAGAAAAAAACAAAAATTCAAAAACAGACATCAAAAATAAAGTTACGTGCTGGTGGAAAGCGGCATTAGTTACAACGGCGTTTCAATAAGAAGATACAACATCATTCAATATCACAAACATTGCCCCGATCCAAAGTAAGCGCCTGTGTTATGGGTATCAGAATAACGGAAGTAACAGAAATATATTTATTTAATCTTTATTGCACAATTAAACTGTGTACAAAAGGCGGACTTAATGCCACATAGGCATTCTCTACCAGTCAACCATTGGGTTAAGCAGAAACTAATTTTAAGGTAGTGTGCCATAAAGTTAATTAGAAAACAATAATTCTAAATATATAATAATAATAAATATCAAAATAATATATGAAAAAAAGAAATATAAATACACATATAAAAATCAGAAGGAACAAAACATAATTTACGTATAATATTTACGTACATATACTTAGATAATATATACTCACAAAATATTATAAACATACTTATAATAAATATATTAGGACGACGACTACAGAAACTATTGCGCTGAATGTTGGAGGTGATAATATTTATGAACCCTTATCTTGAATGAAGCCCTGCTTGGAGCACTACTTGGAGCATATATAATTATTAATTCAATACAAAACAAACCACAACAGACAGGCCGCTTGCTCGTCTGCCACAAAAACGCAATAAATAAAAAAAAACACCCACACGCAAATAATAATATATATACATACGTAGGTACTTAGGTACATAAACTGACAATAACAAAAATAATCTATATTGAATGCACTCTTAAGGTCATCCCAACATATGATACAAAATTTGCTATTTTATTTGGCACTTGTTATTACATTTCATACCACTTACTTATAAATGTTCATCATTAACCTTTATATAAAATCCATTTTAACCGTAAAGCGAATATCTACTTGTAAAGTAAGGTACCTACGTAAGTATAAAGGAGATAGTACTTTAGTACTTAAAGTGAGATAGTTGGCTGTCCTAGAATTCTGTTGCGTCGTATAAAGTTGCATCACGGAGGTAGATCAGTATGCAATACGGATCGGAATGTAATCAATGGAAGCATGTAGGAAGTAACTTTATTTATCTGAACTATATCTATTCTTGATATATTTCACCGAGGCTATTCACAACACAATGCCTCTTTCGCTCGAGTTCGGAAGCTTTGAATGGACGTCATTCAAATTTGACATTAGTTGTACTAGACTATTGTCAAATTTGAATGAACGGCGAAAAGTATCCTATAGTTCATTCGCGTTAAGAAAATAGTGACTGACAGGTCACTGACATATAATTTAAAATAATTAAATAGAAATATAATTTCTAGCGTTTTAATTGGCTAGTGGCCTGTCAGTGACCTGTCAGTCACTATTTTCTTAACGCGAATGAACTATAGAGAGATCTTTCCGAATAGTAAATGTGACAAAATGTATATATGTAATTATAAAAATACATATATAATAGATATAATATTAGTATACAATTATGCATAGCCGTGTCATAATAACAGCAGTCTATTGGGCTGGCACGTAGATAACAATTGCTCTTGCAATCAAAATTGTATTCCTTTAAACATTCTTTTAAATTGATACCTTTGTTTTCTGTACTGAAGTGCTATGGATTAGAAGCCCGGGACAAACATTTTAAACAATAAATAAACGTTTGTGTTTGATTTTATTGCATTATGTAGCCGCGGTCAACATCAAACGTAGCTGCTAACACATTCAATGAATACATTTAATCATACAAACAATATCAACAAATTCTGCCCTGATCTATCCTATCAGTGATGTTATCAGTGACATAGAAAAGCTAGATAGGTTTTTTCGAAGAACTTAAAAATTAATACTTTTCAACGCAAAACGCAAGTTCTTCGAAAAAATTACAAATGTATAATAAAAAAGAAATATAAATATTAATATATGAAACCCCTACCCTAAAAACCGTTTGTTTTGTCAAATTAATATAATTTAAAAATTTAAAGTTAATTGACAATTTAGTCAAACGTTAAACTAAACAGTAATTTACCTAACGAGCGGCGACAATAAACTAAAATGCAATAACTAAACCGTGCCATCACAACATAGGAATAATTAATAAACTATTATAATCAAGATAATTGTTATGATGATAATTATAATGTAAGCATTTCGCAACGGGCTTATGTAACCGCATTGTGGGTTACATTCCAAAACATTAATCTATTGAACTTTGACTGCACGATCGATTAGTGAATAAATAAATGGACGTAGTTATGCTACAACGTTCCAATCCACACGCAGATCGAACTGAGAAAATTGCGTTTTTGTGTTTTTGTGGTACGCTTTTTTATGGTAGCGCGTAGAACCGAGTAGTGTGTATCATCTATACTGAATAATTAAATATAATTTTTTCATATACCTTTCATTGCAAAAAAATAATATTACACATACAAATTTTAAAAAATTGTACTTGGAACGTTATTACAAAAAGGCATTTTATATGAAGGTGGCTTTTAAATTAATTTGTGAAAACGTTCCAAAATGTGAAAATAACTATATTTAAGTAATTTATATATATTTTATCTAAAATAAATATTAGACAGTAAAACAACATTATTTATTATTTAAATGTGAATGGATTTATAAAAAGATCGTAAATTAGCCAATTTAGCTGGAGCAATAGGTTTTCCTTTAGGCAACAGCTGTATAAGATTAGATCTATTAATAAATCGAAACCTCTCCTTTTACAGTCTTTTTAAGACCTACAATATTGTCACCAGGTCTTACAAAAGGATGATAGCTGCTGCAAATTCCAGCTATATCCGGAGAATTGGTGGGAGACTCACTAGACTTCCTTTTGGAACTAGAGCTTTTTGGTCTCTTGCCAAGGCCGTGTTGGGAAATTTCTGCAAGTCGTCTTTTCCACCACTTTGTACTGCTGATGACACGCTTGCCCATACCGCAAAGGAGAAAGCAGACATTTTGGGCTTTCTATTTGCATCTAACTGAATTCTTGATAACCGGGGAGAATTACACCCTACCATCCATCAACATTCGTTTTCTGCAGGAAAATGTTCGTAGACTGCTTTTCTCCCTTGGCATCAATAAGTTGAGTGGGCTTGACGGCATCCCACCAATAGTACTAAAAATCTGTGCCCCTGAGTTAGCACCTTTAACCTTTTTCGGCTTTCCTATTCTAATGGTATTGTCCCTAAATCCTGGAAGTCTGCGCTTGTCCATCCGATTCCCAAAAAGGGAGACCAATCGGACCCTTCCCACAACAGACCAATTGCCATTACCTCATTGCTCTCTAAATTAATGGAGACAATAATAAATCGCCAACTCCTTGGATACTTGGAGGAACACCAGCTGATCTCTGATCGCCAATATGGTTTTCGTCAGGGTCGATCGGCTGGTGACCTACTCGTATACCTCACACACCGCTGGGCGGAGGCGGTTGAGAGCAAGGGTTAGGCTTTGGCTGTTAGGTTGGATATAGCAAAGGCGTTTGATCGTGTTTGGCACAAAGAGCTTTTAGCGAAACTTTCTTCATATGGGCTTCCTGAGAGGTTGTGTGGTTGGCTTGCCAGTTTTCTTGCGGAGCAGAGCATCAGTGTCGTTGTCGACGGTTCCTGCTCTGAGGCAAAGCCCGTGAATGCTGGTGTGCCACAAGGCTGTGTACTGTCCCCTACCTTATTTCTTCTGCATATAAATGACATGTTGCATATTCGCAGCATACATTATTATGCAGGTGATAGCACAGGGGCGCTTTATACATGGGTAATGTACAAGCCTCTCGGGATAATATCACAGAAAGCCGGAATAACCTTGTGGGTGAAATTGAGACCACTCTGGACTCGGTCCTATCATGGGGGAACGAGAATCTGCTCAATCTTAAGCCGAACAAGAGTCAGGGACTCATATGGAATATTGTTCTCATCTGTAGGCCGGGGCGCCTCAGTACCAAATCCTTCCTTTTGACCGTATATAGCGAAGAGTTTCTTCTTTGGATTATATTATTTTAGTGATAACGTTCCAGACATCAGAAGACATTGTATATTTTTAAGTATTGTATTCAAAAATGGGTTTAGTTAATATTTATTTATTTATAAATAGCAAAATATAAACTAATAGCTATATTTCAGCTAATACTGACTCAAAGATAGTGTAAATTTTTCCTGAGAGCACTATGAGCATAATTTAACATTGACAACACAACACTTTTTGAACATTAATAATGTTATTGATATTTTATGTGATCGATCGTTTCATGATTAGATAAATGAATGTTCCTACTAGTATAATACGTTTTGGATCGTTTATTTTTATCATTATAATTTCTTTTCAACATTAGAAAGTACTTGGAACGTTTTATAGAAATAGATATTTTCATAATATATATTTTTATTAAACGTTTCAAGTTCCCTGGATCATTTTGTTTTTCCAAAACGAATTAAAAAATACGATCCAAATGAATTGACACTTTTTAAGAATATGATTAGGTCTTTTGGAACGTTTTATCGTTTGGACGGCTTAATTATTTCGGTAATTACTATGGTTAGAGTGTCAGTGTCTTCACCAGTAGATAGAACGATCCTAAATACGTAGCTTGAGCATGAAAACTCGATTTTGGCCACCTTGTGGATTGGAACGTTGTAGTATAACTACGTCCAAATAATATATATTTATAAATATGGGATGTGAAGGCGACCCATCATCTTTTCGCTCCAAGCAACTCTCACCTACACGTGGTGCATCCTGCTGAATAACAAACGAGGCTATGACAACCGACTGGTGGCGGTATAACCATGACGGTTGAAGGCGCAGCTAAAAACCACGGGGCGATGACGACGGGGCAGCAGCGTCACCCGTGCAAGAAGCTACGCCCTGCGATAGCCAACCCGCCTGCCCAGCGGCGTAACTACAAAGTGGCGAACAACTGGAGAGGCCTATATCCAGCAGTGGACTGCGATGATGATGATGATTTATAAATAACAAATCGTTAGTATCAATGGTGTTTCCTTGGATTGAATCAATTGGAGAGAAAGATAGAAAGAAAGAAAGAATTTTAATAGTAGTACAGCAGAGTGGTCGCCTGAAGAAAAGCGCTTATCTGCTATTTGACCTGGAAGGTCACGAACTAAAAGAGCGAACCATCTAGTTCTAGTAGAACTATAAGTTTCTACGGTCACTAGTTCGCGACTGGGCATGCTCAGTCTGGGCCGGTACTAAAGATCCTTTAAAGAAACTTATGCCCAAGAATAGTGGGCAGATACAATACATGCGGAGCTTCACATCCGCTCAAAGATTTACTCTGCAGTACATAAACGAATGTGTCGATGACAATGACGATTACAGTTCAAAGTACAAAATGACTACATCGCAAAACTCATAGTCTGACATTAGGAAACATGCTACGGGATCTGGTAATTTTGAGCTTTGGCCAAAATGCGAAAAGCATCAGTAATGATCTGAGTATAAATCGTAAAGCTTCAGTTTACAACGAAATCACAAATTTGTAGCCAAAATTTAGTAAATCAGACGCGATTGTTAGCGTTTATTATACACATTAATACATTTTATACCTTTAAGTTGGTAATACATTTCATAGCTTATTATTTCTCTGATAAAATAGTCTCTCAATTGAAATCCGGCGTGCGAGTAGGAAATTAAATTAAATAGTCACTCAATTGATATCTGACGTCCAAGCGTATAAAAGGCAGACAAGTTGTCAGTTATCGACATTCTGTTACGAGACGCCGGACCGAACGGACGCATAGAGTGTTTTATGTGGATTATGTGCATTATTATGTGGATTACCTGTAACCAGTAAGTGTTAATAGATTTATATTTTTGGTAGGATTATATTTTTGGTAGGATTGGTAGGATGGTAGGATTGGTAGGATATTGGTAGGATTATTGATTGGATTGGTAGGAATTGATAGGAATATGAATAATGAGGGATTAGGTTAGGATAGGATTTAGGATATTAGGATTGTATACTAGTGAAGTATTATTTGTATGAAAAATAGTGAATATAGTGAATAAAAAGTGATTAAATCTTGAATATTTTGGTTGTTATTTTCACAAACCCACTCCTTCTGAACTGATGGCCAACAGTTCAGAAGTGGGATCGTAAGAAAATTCTCTTAATTTTCTTTTCACGTCCACAATAACCGAAAATGAGCGAACTTTTTTTTTTCTTTTTTCAGCAATAATGTACGGCCTTAAAGTGAATAGCTGTTCAGTTACCACTGGCAAATGGAAGTAAAATCAGTAGTGAATAATAGAATAACTAAAGCGGTACATGTTTGAATATTTTTTTCTTTGACCACGACCAAAGTCATTTTCTTAGCACAAATAGAACTAAATACTCAATACTTCGTTGCTTGCTGTGTAATATCCTTAATTCCTTAAATAAATAACAGATTAAATTATATTGTTTCACGTATTATGGGAGTCTGGGTAGATTCCTAATTGAAACGGACCTCAATATTATAGACTTGTTGAGTTGTGCTTGCATAGGTTTATTTTTCTATCGCCCAACGTGTATACGATGTACTCTTAACGCAATAACGAATACATGTCGTTGGAGTCTGGGATTAGGGCGTAGCTTTTAAATACCGTTGTTACAGATTTTAAGGTAAATGTCACATGAATGAATGCCTAACAAGCTAATCCAGAATTATAAAATAAGAATTGAATAGGAGACAACAAAAATTAGTGATACGTACGTACGTGTGCAAATATTCATTGAGGAATCATATAAGTAAAAGAGCTTGGACAAATTTAACGGTTATCAGTAGTATTCAAATATATTACGGGATTTGGTAAAGTAATAATAAATGATATATAGGGATAAATGATCATATATTTACTAAATATGTATTCACTGGAAAGCTATTTTTAGGTATGGTCATGCAAGAAAAATAAAATGGTTTACTCGTGTTTCTTTAAGTGGATTCGCAATGTATATTATAACTTTTTATGACCGCGTTTCGACGTGTAGTCTGCTAGGCCTTCTTTAATGATCTAGTGATTTGGTGATCTAGGTAATCTTGCACTTTGTGGTAGCCATTGGTAATTGTACATGACTCGGTGCGAGATTTAAATCGATATAATACTTGGATCAACAATATGTTGCGGTCAAACATGTATTGGGACACCGCGGTTAGGATTTTTATTTCTTTGGATAATTCTTTAAGTGATTTACGGGATTGGGGTCTCTAATGTAGACCGGAGCACCCTTCTGTGATACAGGGTTAGTTTGTGAGGCTGATTCCCATAAGGGCAAACTGTGGGATATGATGCTGTGGAAGTGACTGGATTGAATTAGCCTTGAGGTATCGATGTCAGTTCCCTAGTTTTTTTAAATTAGGTAACGTTATGACAACTGAGTCCGCCCGTTGTAACTTGAGAGTTCGCAGTTATCCCTGGAAGGGTCGTGCATTCAGCAGGTTCCGTGTGTTTACTGTTCATGGTTATGTGAGTATTTATTTGACTCACATTCATATTTACATCGTCCCACGGAAGTGAAGTAGTGGTATAAACTGACCGAAGCTTCGGTTCACAGAAAAATAAAAATAAAATTGAATTAAAATGAGTCTGAAATTAAATTCTGAATATTGTGTTAATCTAATATTTGTGTGTCCTATATGGACGGATATGCATTGGAATTTACAAGAAAATAATTGTGGTAAACTAATGTAAGACTTTGAGAGAGTATTGTTCGCTTAGTCATATTTTTGCTTGTTTGTTGATGGGATAAGATTAAAACTTAATGCTGGTAAAATGGAAATGGACCTAGGAATCGATGAAATAAAGGAATAATCTTACTTGTTTCATTGGATTTGGATATGACTGTTATTGCAAAATTCTGTGAAACAATAATTATACCACTGCTGAAATTTCCTTACAAATATTTTTGATAAACGAAGTTCATTGAGGGTTTGTAGAATCGCTATTACACAATAAATATGATTTAGAATGGCTAAGAAGACATTCTTTCACATTTGCTTTTGGAGGAGATTGGGCTTAGGGTTTTCGGCTAAGGATTTATCTTGCTCGTTATTCAGGGTAGGTATGTTAGAAAAGTGGGTTTTGGATTGAGTGGCTGCTTCAGCATCGGAATTGGGACGATTGTCACTTTCTTTAGAGATCTTGTGGTAATAAACCGGGGTTTGTCTGTATGGGATACTTGAGGGATTTTATAATCAATGTTTTCTATGTCCCAGTCTGATTTTCGAGGCTAGATCGATGTGTGAGGTTTGCGCCCGTGAAGGCGCTCAGGTGCTGCCATTTGGTCGCTCTGGTCCGGGTTTATAATGTCTATTGCTGTTGACTTACTAATAGGTTTGAGGTAACAGAGAAATTTGTATTCTCGGGCCGGTGCGTGATATTCAAGTGGGTCCATTGAAGGGGTCAGGGGATATGGATAGCATTGGAAATTGGTCGGAGTCTGAGAGAATAGTGGATTCGGATGAATTTTCATTATCGGAGGTCGGGGTCTATATATAGGCAATCATGGTCTACATCATCATTGTGCTGCTCAAGCTCTGAGCATAGCCTGGTGCACTCAACGAAGAGCGATGATATATCACATTATTACGATCTTTTGACTTTGAACCATTTTCAACTGATATCAGTAGCCCGTCTCTGTCTGCGGTGCTCCTAGGGAATGATCTAACCTAATGATCTTGTGATTAGAATAGATATTCATTACTGTATCCTATGCGGGTGATTTGGTGGACACTGCTGATGTTGATGATGGTGAACTTGTTGTGCAGTTTAGGGGGTCTTGCATCTGTGAGAGGTCTCTTCCAGACAATCTTGGGGTAGAGGATAGTTAAAAGATGAGGATGAGGTGATCTATCAATGATCTATCAATGAGTGAATTACAATTGATGATTGATGAATGTGAACAGCAAGCGACCTTCCCTCCCTTCGAGTATTTAAGGTTGTCTATTACAGCCACGCTGTAACAGATGAACAGATAGCGGTATTCGGCCCGGACATGCTTTTTGTAGAGTCATAGTACACTTTTTTTTTGGTTCTATAATCAATGGGTTTCGCTGCGCACGCGATGAGAGAAGGGTTTTGACGATTTTTGTTCATATCTTGAATTGAAATGAAAATAGAAGCTTTAATTACATAGATTTAAATAGAGGTACTTATTAATCTCCAAGTAAAATATGAATAGAAGGGTTATGCTAACGCCATATTCGGAGAGTGGATTCTGCCCGGGGGAACCGGCAGGAAACAAGATGTTACTCTTTTTCTATCGGCAATTTTTGTATTACAATGTTTTATTGTTATTATGCACTGCAAAGTTGCGTTTATATAATGCAAAATTCAAACTTGGGTAACTTTAGTGAAATTCTATTATGAATCCCATATTAAAAAAAATATGACCTGTGTATGCCAAAGATAGTATAGCTCCCTAAAGGCTTATAACTGATTAGGTTTTGACAAAAGATTTAACATTTTGTCTGAACGGTATTCTGTCGAATGGGTGAGATGTCGCAGTTGTGTTCTGTCGAAATAATGGCTTGTCGAAATAGAATATTGTCGGAGTACCTAGTGTTTTGTCTGACTAGAAATCTGTCGAATATGTGATTTGTCGAAACAGTGTTCTGTGGAATCATCGTACGTCCGAAGAGACTTCTAGTTGAAATAGTGTTTTCGAAATTCAGGATAAGATTCATGAAGGAGATATCAAATCGGATCAGTGTTTTTAGGGTCTGTTAGGTGTGTGGGCAAATTTACTCTCTGGCATTAGTGTTGATAAATATGTAAATGCGATACGTAAAGAAATAAAATAACATACTCTTATAGTAGGGACAGGGTTCACAACTTAAGGGTTTTCTTCCCAGGGTATATAGGTGAAATGAGATTATTATTGGGCGTCTGAAATTTTTAGGAGTAGGTATATACAGGAACTTTTTGACTCTTTCAAATGTTTTGTTTAAAATGGAATTTTATCCTAACAATACTAGTTTCTTGACCTAGCGTCTTAAAACAACATCTAGTGCATATTTTCCAACTATGTCAGATATAAATCGACAAAAAAAAATGTTTGAAAAAATTGTACAACGATTGCACACTGAGTAGTGATTCAACGATTCGATTTTGTACTATCTACGTCGTACTATGTCGACAAGAAATGTGTCAATAATGTCTTAAGGAAACAAAATTATTTTTTAGGCGAAAACTATATAATTAAGGCGATTTTAGGGATTTTTGAGAAAAGTTTAGGGATAATAAATATTTTTGGGAGTTGGTACACTAAGTAGTGATTCCATACATTAGAACTTGGACACTGTTAGTTGATTTTGACACTACAACGACTAGGCAAAACTAAGTAGGTACTTGATGAGGACAAAGAGATGAGGAAGACTTGGAGGAAACTTATAGGAACTGGATTTCTTCTCATACATGCCTTAAAAATTTAAAAATAATTCTAATTTATGATCTTCGTCGGGAAGGCCTTGAATATTTTCATGAACGAACGTGTTTTATTGGTTAGATTTTCCCTTTGGTGACATAATGTCTACATTGCCAGAAATGTCCTGTATTTCTTTGTGAAGGAATTAAAAAAAAAACCGGCCAAGTGCGAGTCGGACTCGCGCACCGAGGGTTCCGTACAAACCTGCAAGGTTTACAAAGTTCGTTCATTACGACAATCGAGTCATTTTATTCACGGGTTAAAGGCAATTAGATCTAAGTATTTGATATGAATTTCAACTTGATAGCTCTACGCGTTCATGAGGAAAAAAGGAAAAAGTTTATTAAAAAAATATATATTTTGTAATGTAACTAAAAATTTAAGGTTTTCGGAATTTTTCCTTCATGTGTGCTATAAAACGTTGCTTCATGCCAAATTTCAAGATTCTAGGCCGACTGGAAGTACCCTTTAGGTTTTGATTCCCTTGCAAGTGTCGAAAGATTTGCGGCATAAACGGCTGTATCTTTTGATTGCGTTGGCTTAGAAGTTTGATTTTTTCGCGGCTTCAGGGGACAGTAGACCTGGGTAATTGATATAAATTTCAGCTTCATGCCTCCACGCGTTCCTGAGGGAAGGGGTCTTGACAGATGGACGGACGGACGGACGGACGGACAGACGGAAAACAAAGTGATCCTATAAGGGTTCCGTTTTTCCTTTTGAGGTACGGAACCCTAAAAATGGAATACTTTTGCATTCTCAATGTGATTTTTTCTGCTTGGTAAGAGCGGGTTAAGTGGCCAGATTCTTAGCTGAACACATACAATGTGATAGCGATATTACTACTTATTTGTCCTATTGAAATCGGATGAATAGAATATTATGTCTTTTGTCAAATAGATTCTCGATACATTAAGTGTCAGTGAGTTGCAGTCATTCTTATGAAATTACCTATTATGTCAATTTTTGATTTCTGTCCGTGCTAGACACTCACTGTGGGTCAGTCCGAGCATTGTAATATTTTGAATGGTTAATGGATTTTGAACATTGAAGGCACTTCATAAGCCTTTTTTTCCCTATAAGTTATGATCGCACGCTGGCGGGAACAGTTCTGGTTGCATTCACTATGGTGGTCGTTGCAATATGTCGATGAGATGGTTGAGGTGAGAGGCTCTTCAGGGCCAGGGTGTGTTCCTTTTTCTTCGTTTTGGAACTCTTCACAACACCAACAATGTATGAAATGTTTAGCTGAAATAATTGATTTTGTAGGACGCGATGTTTTTGATGAATCTTATTCAACACCTGATCTGTCTTTCCTTTACATACTTAAGTTGAAATGCCTATTAGACCAGATGACTGTATACGAAGTGGAGGAAGTTTGAATTACTTTTTACAGCTTTCATGTGTTATAGGTAACCACGGTACGGGTAAAATTGAAACTATAAAAACAAACATTCATTATAAGTAGATATTCAAAGGAGTGGACTGATACAGGCTGATGATGATGAACCTGATGATGATGCTGATGATGATGCTGATGATGATGCTGATGATGATGCTGATGATGATGATTCAAACGAGTACGGTGCTAAATATAGTATCTATATACGTACATGTAGTCCATGTTTGCAACAATGAATGTGTATTTTACGATAACAATACTAAACTTTTAAAAGTTTTTCAGATACCCACTACTACGGAAGAAGATGGATATGGATGGACAGTCGAGGGCAAGGAGTGAGGAAGGAATGGAGCCCAGGCAGGGCAGGAGTAGAGTCCAGGTAAAGCAGGACTGGAGCCCAGGTTAGAGGGCATAACTAGAGCCCAGGTTAGAGGGCATAACTAGAGCCCAGGTTAGAGGGCCAAACTAGACTTTACTTGACTGGACTGGAGCGGACTGGACCGGACCGGACAGATGGGACAAGAGGACATCTCAAGAAACTGCTAAGAAGACACCAAGCTGAAACTAAGGCGAAGACTAAGGCGAAGAAGACACCAAGCTGAAACTAAGGCGAAGACTATGGCGAAGAAGACACCAAGCTGAAACTTCTAGTAGCAAGCGTGAGGACCCGCTTCGAACAGGATGGCCGAGCTGTTAGCGTTTATTATACACATTAATACATTTTATACCTTTAAGTTGGTAATACATTTCATAGCTTATTATTTCTCTGATAAAATAGTCTCTCAATTGAAATCCGGCGTGCGAGTAGGAAATTAAATTAAATAGTCACTCAATTGATATCTGACGTCCAAGCGTATAAAAGGCAGACAAGTTGTCAGTTATCGACATTCTGTTACGAGACGCCGGACCGAACGGACGCATAGAGTGTTTTATGTGGATTATGTGCATTATTATGTGGATTACCTGTAACCAGTAAGTGTTAATAGATTTATATTTTTGGTAGGATTATATTTTTGGTAGGATTGGTAGGATGGTAGGATTGGTAGGATATTGGTAGGATTATTGATTGGATTGGTAGGAATTGATAGGAATATGAATAATGAGGGATTAGGTTAGGATAGGATTTAGGATATTAGGATTGTATACTAGTGAAGTATTATTTGTATGAAAAATAGTGAATATAGTGAATAAAAAGTGATTAAATCTTGAATATTTTGGTTGTTATTTTCACAAACCCACTCCTTCTGAACTGATGGCCAACACGATCTAAAATTATTACCGTCAATGTAGGTATGCCAATACAAATATCTTGATTTAGAATCTAAAACGAAAATGTATCGATCCATACTAAATATTATGCAAATGACAGAAACATTAAACTGCTATAAATTGATGAAGATGGATTTGGAGACGAAACATTACATATTAGTTTAGTGAACACAAATAAATAACACTGGTCAACACTAGTTTTGGTGCCAAGAAACTGTATATGTTTATTAACTTAGGACTGTATTCTGATTACATTCATGTCAAAACTTTTGACATCCTACGTGTAGTTTTCTAGATATTGACCCGTATAGAAAATAATAAATTTACAAAGAACATCCTTGATTAAATTATTATGTACATAAAATCTTTCTTTTTCGAGATTTTCGTGAATAAGGTGCATTGGGACAATCATGTTGCATATCACCAGCAGTAGTCGGCCATCATATTTCGATCCCATACCTCTCCTCCATGGTTTTTAGGTCCTAGTTAAGCCGTTTCCTCTGTTCCCTGCTATAGGATCCAAGACACTATGGAAATTGATCAAAGTGACTGTGGAGATAGTGCACTTTGATGGACATATTATATCTTAAGTTCTTGAAGCTCTCTAGCATGTCATTTACAATTTGTGAAATAGTTTGCTGACTTAAGATTCCCGAGAAAATTTTTAGTAACCTTAACAAACAAAGTCCACTCAGCTTCAAATCATTCATTGAACTTAAAAAATCTGTATCTTTTATTAATGTTCTTATCTGTGGACCATCGAAAATCCTTGCTTTTATTTTTTTCTATACTCAGAGCAGTCATTTCTTTTGATAAAAAAAACATTGCCCATTTTTATCCAACGCCTTAACAAATTGTTTCAATGGGCCTAGTTTAATGTGCAAAGGGGGCAATATAATTTTACTTCTTGAAAGCCTAGGTGGGTTGATGACATTCTGCTTTCTCACCTCCATCGTGTCGCGTAAGGGCCAGTCTCACTTTTCTCAGTGTTGATGCTTAGCTGGACTATCCCACAGACAATAAAAACATGGGTATTTGGTATTATCCACTCTGCTGTTCTATTAGAAGGAGTTGACCACCTTTAAATCAACACAAATACTTCATTGGTGTTCGTTATATTTGATTTTGTCTTATCACGAGTGTGATACATTGATACTGTTTAGTTTTCTATGTTTTTTAATTGTGTATTCACCAAAAATGTAACAAAACACATCTGGCTCATTGAGACACCTTCTGCGCGATGAAGACGTGATGATAAGTCAATTTATTTACAGAAATGTACCGATAAACACATTTCTGAGCGCGTGAATGTACCGATAATGGCTTATATTCAAAATTGAGGATAAATCGAAAACTACACGTAGGAAAATAAAATAAAATATATATTTAGTATTAGCAATGGGCACTTAGTAAAAAACCATAATCATTATCTCTGCACCAAAATTTTTTTTTCATTTTGTTGACCAGTGTAATTTATAATCTATGCTGTTACCACGACTATACATATAGACAAGATAAATTTTGTGTCATATAAAACGCAAAATAATCAGATTTATCACTTAAATCAATCCATTTCAATCGAGTTATCAGACAACTGAAGACATAATCTACCATTTTCATTACATTTGTTTTACTCTTTTTTGTTCTAAGTGTTTCATGACGTCTTAGGTTTAAATATAACCGCTGATAACAATTACGTATGTCGTTTTATCATCGTAAATGAGGAAAACGTTTCTCTATCTTCGTTCTTGTTTCAAATGTGCAACATTTGACATCTTTTTATTGTTATCAAGGCAAGTATACTACATCGAATCCATCAGGATCAGTTTCAATGTGACATTAAAAGAGATTCAAGGACAACGAATGGTAATAGAAAGCGATAGGAAATCGTCTTAGTAGCACAGCTGACAGACTGAGAGGGCTTCAGCCATACCTACCATTGAATATTAAACGGAGGAATTTAGGTATAGTGCAAAATTACTGTACTGATTCGAGTCTACTACTAGCATTAGTACGGGTCCTTCAAAAAGATTTTTAAAGGAACGGCAACCCCTAGCGTCGCAGGCGTCCATAGGCTGCGGTAACCGCTCAACATCAGGAGGGCCGTAGGCTGGTTTGCAACCTTAGTGGTATAAAAAAACTGACGACACTCAGTGTTCCTTGACTCTCATAGTCCGATTGGAAGACTGTTCTCCACTATCTAAGAGAGCTTGTCAGTGGTATCACCGTCACATGCAGTTAATCAATAAATTTCAAGGGAAATAAACTAATTAAATTTATTGGACAAGCCCAGGGTTTGAAACGAGGTTTAAATATAGGTCTTTGTATTAATCAGAAGGGTTCATCTCGTCCCAGTCGAAAACTGGGACCAGAGACCAATTCGCCCTTTCCTAATTTGATAATGGTAAACTGGTCCCACTATGATTTAAACCGTTAAATCTCATTGGACCAGTCGATTTTGGCAAGACAAAAACATATAAGTTAAATATAGTTTTCTCTCGAATTTCAAAAAGTACATACATTCGTAACTGATCGCACTGGGGTGGAGTAAAAAAGTAGATATTTGGTATGATGTACTTGGCTGCATCTGCTACGGATAATAAAGTACCTACGAGACAAAGCGCATACACCGCACGTGACTTTAATACCTATTCAATGACCAAGTCAATATTTTGTTTTCTCATTACACTTACCCAGACCGAAGGCCCGGGTTTTATCTGATAACACTACACGAACAAAACAAACATAATATAAGTAAACTGAATATTGGCAAAACGCGAGTACATAGCTAGAGTGCTGTGTACATAGTCGACAATCACAGATATGATTTAGGTAGCTTCTATTGTCGCTTTGTCTACCAGATTAATAGGAAAGTACTAATTGACTGATATTTTTTAGATCATACAACAACCATTTCCTTTTTGTCTCTCTAAATATAGTAAATGTTTTTAACACAAAATTGATGTCCTGAATGAATGAATGTCCAAGAGACGCTAAATGAATGAATGTCCAAGAGACGCTACGATATTAGTACTTGTCATATTATTATATCGTGTTTATTTATCTAGATAAAAACAAACAGACTCTAGAGACTGCCTTAACATTCAAGAAAAAAAAGAAACAATGAAATTCAGGCAACCGAAATCACGAGGAACAGATCAACTAATGTACATAAACCGTACAACAACATGAGTAAAATAATAATTAATAATCTTAACTAATATTATAAAGCTGAAGAGTTTATTTGTTTGTTTGAACGCGCTAATCTCAGGAACTACTGGTCCGAATAGGAAAATTCTTTTTGTGTTGAATAGACCATTTATCGAGGAAGGCTTTAGGCTATATAACATCACGCTGCAACTATGAGCGAAGAAATAATGGAAAATGTAAAAAAAAAGAGGGAAAAAATAACTATTCCACGCGGACGAAATCGCGAACACAGCTAGTAAATAATATAATCGATGACAGGCGAAACCCTATGTATTACTTAAAGTTCCTTGTAACAACGCAGATGTGATAATTAGCCACCAAGATGGCAAATATATCAGGAACATAAACATCTACATAATATTGCTACCTACATCGTTTACAAACATCTACGTAACATCACGATTTTTTGTAACGACACGACTCGAACTTGACCAATTTTTAGCTATTTTAAGAGGACGTTAAATAGATAGATACTTTTATTATTGGTACACCAAAAAATTACTCACAACTAGTAAAGTACATAGATATACAATTGTTGCCAAATTTAATAGTAAGTTTTGTTTGTTTGTTTATTTATTTACACAGAAATGTATCAAGAAAAGAATAGCCATCACGTGTTATTTTCAAACAAACGCAGAGCGACCAAGTGCCTTGAGTTTGATAAAGATGCACACGCATCGCTCAACTTCAATCAGATTGCGCGTTCTCTTTTAAACGAGCCAAAATATATGCATAACGCGCTTTGGATGTGAACAACTTAAAGACATGCTCGCAAAAATACCTTAATATTAAATCACGCTTTTGGCGTTCTATCTTTGATATACCTATTATGTGATTGTTAACACATTTTTTTGAAGTGTTTAGTTCTTTGGAAAATCATCAAATGAAAAGGCTAAATTCTATACGGAGAATTCTCAGCACCTAAAAGTTGAATGACTTTGAAAAGTTGCCAATTGGAAATCCCATTAAATCAAGCCCATAATTACCTATTACATCTTTATTTACTAAACAAAAGCTTTTTTTAGATCACACATTTTGTAAATGTCCTTGTCAGATAGATGGTATGCGCAATGCGATAGTCATGCAAGTGATCAATACTCGGTATGAAGATAGTAAAAGAAAACAATTTTATTGAAACAGATATGGAATTAGAATATTAGGTACCATCAACCAGCTTGACTATTCAAAATACTCATACAACAAGTGATATTTTGTCGCTTTTTGCCCGATATTAAAATCAGCACTAGGTAAACGCGTTTTTTTAAGCAAGAGGCGGCGGAAGAGCAATGTAATGTCTGATGGTAAGCAGTCGACGCTTGAAATCTAATCACAATGTTACGGAACTCTTCGTCCGCGAAGCCGACTCGCAACAATTCGTACTATTAAATTCTACATCGCCTCTTCAATTTCAAATTTGTCGTATAACAAATCCACATAATCCGTAGACACATAAAAAAAACAATTTCTTCTGGTTCAATACCGGTTGATAGGACGGTCAAGGTCGCGACATACACGTGTAGCGCACCAATTGATTTTGTATCATATCCAACGTTCTCGCGTCCATACATTGATCTTAAATATTAATGCAACGAGTCCGATTGACACTTTATTCCATAAACAAAATAGCTGCTACGCGAAAATGGACTCTATTTGAACTCGATAAGGAGTATGCAGAAGTTAGATAATTCAGTCAGTATCAACGACGTTACCGCAAAATAGTCGCTAGACGTCGAGGTGCGGAAATCAGCCCGTTCTAACTACATACTCAAACGACTCCCAATAGGCTTGTTGCATTGCCTAAAAAAGTAATTAGTCCGTCTTTTAGCTTATTCAAAAATAAAAGACACGTATTTTTAATTTGTAAATTAGACTAAAAATTACAAAGTTAAAGCCCGTTGAAATTACGCGTGACGTCAAAGACACTTCCACTCCTAACTTTTGATGCCTTGTATCTATGCTATTTTTTATTTCAATAAAAAGAGCAAAAATACGTGTCCAAAACTTGTTTATGATCTAAAATACGGACTAAATATAATGTAATTATTTTGACCCCCAAACATCCATATTAAAAACTGAGCTTCCAAAATGGAGGAGACTTTGGTTAGTAACTGTTAGAAGATGCTCAACTACATTCACTAACTTTCATTGACAAGTCCTTCTTCGTATTGAGGTCGGACACTTTTCTGAGCACCCTGGTAGGTCCGTGGCAACTACGGTCGAATTGAGAAACCTTCCTCCTTTTTTGAAGTCGGTTAACAATGGTCATTGCTCAATAATCACAGCCTCCTTTTGGGGCCCTCTCGGGACGAGGGCCGTTGGCATTTTACCAGTTTGGCACACCATAGTCACGCCACTGGGATGGATTATAAACTCATTATTTCATTACAGCATGAAAGGGAACAAGTATTCTTAAGAGTCGCCTAATTTTAAGAGATAAAGATATCACGACCGACCCTTACAAAAACATCAGATGCATGATCATCAAAAAGTCGAAAATATTTCTTGTAGAGAGAGAAGACACGAGAAAGAATACAGAGTTACTATAAAAAAGCTAGTATTTATATTAGAGTATGTATCTAATATTGAAGTCTAATAATGTCATATTTGATCGTCCATAGCACAGTTGATTCATGGCGACTGATGAATGATTCTAAGAATTCGACCACGTAATGAGACAGATATAGTCTAAACTTTAATAGTAAACATTACACCGCACATAAGCGGACACAATCGCAGGTGGTAATGCTTACATACCCCACTAAAATCAGCCGCGTCGATTCTTGGAAGTCAACCACGAAATCTGAGCGGTCATAATGGCGAGCTAAGAATAGGTCATTTATACCTGCGCAAACGCACCGTATTTATGGAGAACACCGGCCGAGGTATGGCTAAACGTAATTAACGATGGCCGCAAGTGATCTCGTTACTTTCGATGAGACATTTGGCTGTCACGCAGACCGTCGATTAAAATGTGCTGCCAAAACTATTCTCTTTATGAGATCGCGGCGAGATGTGATGTCACGATTTGCTACGTAATCTCGGGTAACACTTTTCGCTACATACAATTAACATTCATATTCATCCACTATAGGACCAGTATGTTTCTTTCGTGCTTCAGTTCCCCATGTCCCTTGCGCACGCAATGCGTGCATCATATCTGGGTGTAACTCCATTAAATATGAAGATATTGCATAGTCTAGGCTCCCATTCAGATTATTCGTGGCCTTATGGCCTATGACGACCTCTTTTGGTCGTCTCATTGCATAATTTTTCATAATCACCTCTTAAAATGTTTCATTTGTAATAATAACTATTTTGTATGACTCATCGATGTTAACAGCCAAATTAACGTAATGTACTGTAAATTAACATGTTACTAACACGATACATTATCAATTAAAGATGAGGCTTAGTTATGCTAATGAGCTGCCATTAAAACATTTAACTTGCTGTCAATTTGCACTTGAATGCTCTTGCGGATACAAACTGCGCTCGTGACTAAGAATTATTGTTAAATACATTTGTTCGTACTGTTATTGCTGATTGCTTATTGATCTTATTGGTTGGAACAAGAATTTTCCAGTACCTATTATGATACCACTTTCGGTCAGTTTAACAATTGCACAGCCCACAACAGTGATTCAGACCAAAGTAACCACTTGAGAAGGCTATTTTATGTATCGCTTAACCAATATAAGGTATACCTAGCTTGTTCAACAAAGGTTTACAATAAGGACCTTGTCATATACTTGGTCAATTTATTCGAACAGTCAGATTGAGAGTGAAATTGAGAATACTCGCTTCATGAAAAGATGATTACATAATTGCATCGTCGTGACAAATAACCTTTGTCGGCCGGCCAAAGACGGTCCATCAACAATAGAAGGATAGATGATACTTTGCATGGCACATTTAATTCAATTTCCAACGATCTTAAAGACAACAAATATGGAACTCTTTGCCGTAGTCGTTGTTCCCAGAAAGATATAATCTTCCGATGTTCAAGGCGCGAGTGAACCGATTTTTGCTAGGTGAGCGTGTTCCATCGTAGACTACGACATCGCTTACGATCAGAGTAATCGCAGTCCCTTGACTGCAAACTCATTTGGAATAAAAAAAATACATAGACCAGTCTACCGGCTTCCAACGAGAAGATACCTATAAGAAACTCGTGTACTGTAGTGATTGTTGCCGATAATAATACGTTTCCCGTTTAACCGCGTCATACAGTAATAGTATTAGAAATTTGGTAAACGAAGAAGCCATAACGATTCCATATCAATGGAAACTTCTACACTCGTCTGCAGACTTCTATGTATAGTCTAGCTTTGGGTTCCACCTTTTTGTGGAAAATTTTGGGTTTGGGTAGAACCCAAAGCTTGTACTATATGTACTAGACCCAAACCGTCGCATCCTATATCAAGTACTCACCCTATAGAGACCCCTGATGCCCTCAGTGCGGTAGATCTTGGTGAGGCCGTCGACCATGCCCCGGTAGCGCTTGTGCTCGGCCAGCTGCTCGCCGCTGCACTGCAGGCACAGGCGCGTCTTCACCACCCAGATGGGGTTGGTCATGACGAGGGACAGGACGCCCGCCTCCGCCGCCGCCAGCATGTGCAGCCCCGGCCCGAGCGGCGTGCGCGCGTTGCCGCCTTGGATCCATGTCTTTATTGCGTTGTAACTGTAGAATAATTGGCACTTTTGTAGCTCACTTGCAGGGAGATAGATAGTATAGTACGCAGAATAGGGATGTAAGGAAGCGATCATTTCACACCAAGCCACGCTTCCTTGCCACCTGCCCGTGGTGCATCCTGCTGAATAACAGAGGCACTGGCGGCTGACTACTAAATTGGAGCGTAAAAGCGTTTTTCAGTAGATCTTATCTACTATACTAGCACTAGTTTACTTACAACAGAAAGTAGAAACCCCACGCCGATCCTGATCCCCACACGTTCGGTGTTACCCCCCTATAGAGCCCGCGGAACCCCTCCTTTTTTACTATGGTCACGAATGCGCTGCCCAGCCCGTCATACCTCGGCACTGTAGCGGTCCTGCCGTCATTTACTGAGAACAAAAGATATAATCAGAACCAAGGATCTACTGATAGCAAAAAACATACATATAAAAATAAATAAATGTGCCAGAGATGCCTTAGCCATCGTTTACGTAGCGGCTGTTGTCAACCTGAATGCGACACGCGATGCCTGACGCGTTGCGGGAATACCCGCATCTCCTTTAACCCTTTAACTGTCAGAATTATAGACACATAAGAAAATCAATTGATAGTGTGAAAGAAGGATACACACAGCTCTCAATGTGTTAAACGAGCCCTTAGTGTGCTTTTCACTTACAAGGTTATTCCCAATTGAGAAATTTACTCAGAAACTCTCTTCCACAATCAAGTTTGACATTCGTTTTCGGGAACTGTTATAGCACTCATCATCAGTAACTTTATGATAGCTAGATTGAATGCATGAAGAACTGTCTCATTTCTGTGTTATTTTTCTGAAGACAGGCATTAGGAATACTTGGTCTAAAAGTTTCTAAAAGGTCTTAAAGTTTTCCAATGTATTTAATATGATTACTGATAGTACACATTTTAAATTTTTTAACTTATGATTTTCTACTGTTCTATTATTCCAGATAGGCATTGGATAAGAAGATTTTGTGACTGGAACAGCTAAGCTTATTTCCGTTTTACATATTTGTGTGTTTTAAAAAGTATGCAAGTATTTTCTATAAAGAAACAATAAACATTTTATTATTCATCAAAACTGTACCATTCTGTCTGCACATGTTCAAAATATTCTCTGACTAATAAATTACATATTGTGTTTGAAATGCTGAAACAAAGTACTAATTAAATAAAGGCTGAGTGAAAGTTAATGATTCATCAACTCGTCTTCAGGTCAGCTGTGAATTGTTTTGGCATACAAACCCAGTTTGTGAATGAAAACAGAACTAAACTAAATTTAAATACAAAGAGAGTGGAATACCAAACATCTTTACTGAAGTAAGCTGTTTCTATTAAAGTAAAGAATACATTAGTAAAAATACAAAACATTATTATTATTAAAATTAATTTGCTGGAAATGGTATCTTAAAACTTGTCTTCAAGAAATTCATGAATATAAAAACATATGACTATAAAAAGCCTAGTTGTATTTTATAAGAATTTTCATCACTTTATCATTCAACATTGCCAGATTTTGACCTCACAGAAAAGTGTTTGTTGCTCAACACCTTGACAACCAGTCATTGGAAAATCAACAACCTCTAGAATATTTGCATATCTATGTGCAAACATCTGTATTGGGAAATCAATACCACAAGAATTCTATGATATGAAAATTTATTTATGTTATAAAAAATATAATATATTTTATCCATCTTACTTTCAATAAAGTCAAATAAATTGTGTAAAATAAATTACATTATAAATCAATCAATCCTGGTCCATCCATTGCTGAACATAGGCCTCCTTCAATTCTCTCCACATTTCTCATTATAAATATTCCGAAACAATAAAAGAACATAAACACAACAAATTATACAAATAAACCATGTGATTTATTTAACTTTATTTGTAGCAGTTAGAAGTTACCATTACTTCCAGTTGGGTTTAAGGTCCTAATGAGGAGTCCACTCGTTTTGTACACCATTTCACCCATGGGTTCAATGACCACGTGAAAAGTCCACTCATATTATGAACCATTTCACCCGTGGCTTCAATTGCCTGGTGAATAATCTACTTGTGTTGTAAACCATTTCACCCAACAAGGCGTTAACAGAGCAACTTATTGGTAATTAATTTTAATAAATACATGATGCCACTCGGGAAACACATCCTTTCAGTTGGATATATTTCTTACAAGAAAATAAATTTCTGAGCTATGATCCCTCTGTACGTAGTGACATGTTTATTAGGATTTACTTGTAAAATTAAATCCTATTGATACTATGTTTTTATAACAGTATCCTTAGGATGTTTTCATATGGCTATTGTTATATTACTTGACTGCAATCTCTGTCACTCAAGTTCACATGCTTTTAAAATACTTTATTTAGTTAGCAGTCTTTGTTATACATACTCAATATTATTAAGACGTCTTACAATGATGCAATCAAAAAAGCAGCTTCATCATCCATAGCAATGTAAACACTTGGGGGCAATCACTTTCACATTTAAGTTCAAGGTCGATATGCTTATCCTCTTCACTCTATCGATTTTATTATTATATATGTACGCACGTCTCAATCGATCGATAATTAACCTTCTAATCACGAGACTTTGCTCACATGGTAATTTTATTGTTGCGAAAAGTGACAGGAAAACTCACCAGCGAATCGAATTTTTATGAGGTCCAAAGGGTGCAAAATCAATGTGGATGTCACGCCACCTGATATACCAGCTACCAGGTGCTCGTACTTGAACTGGCTGAGCAGAGCTATCTTAGACGACGACGAATTTGGATTCTTCATTGTAGTCATGACGAATAAACTAGATCACAGACAAATTTTTGAATAGCATCTTGCGGAAACAGGTTAACGAGCACTATCTACCGGCACACGCTTTCCCAAAAGTCCGTAACGAAATTTAATTTGTTGAACTTGCCACTACACATATTGCTCCCGTGTTATTACCACGAAATTACGAGCGATAAAATGAATGAATGGAAATGAAATTTCCTTCAACGAGGTATGTGCATTCCAATTCAGGTAATAAACTTTCAAAAATTAAATTTTGAAATATTACTTTTAAGTGCACTTTTCCTTAACTGAAAATGTAATTCATCACACCTTTAGCTAAAATTTAATGATTATGCATTGTTTTGCTGAAATAATACAATTTAAATGTACACATTTATCACAACATAGGATACTGCATTACATGGAACGTAACGTAACAGATGATGCAACCGTGCTTAGATAATGCTGTCCGAATTGACTACTGTAATAATGAATGTTGCAAATGATAAATATAACAAAAGTTTTAAAAATAACAAAACGGTGCATTATGGATTTCGAAAATTAATACTTTAATAAGATCAAAATGGATGCATAAAAATCGGGTTATTGAAATTAATTGAAAAATTAAGAAATGCTGTGACATGTATTGGAATTCTATTATAAGCGTTCACTTAAATTCGGACTGTAGAGATAGTGTTGCAATAATAATACCTTATCGAGCTTTAGAAGTTTGAGAACAATTGTATGGAAATACTAACAAAAGTAACATTTTAATAATGTTCGTATTTTGTTATGTCCAAATATTTGTTTTTTTTTATTAAAATCACTATATGAATACTAAAAAATATTTGAATTAAGAAACTAATAATGGTCTGTGATAATGGTAAATGAAAAGTAGAACCTAAACTACAATGTATTTGAGCATTAAGGTGGGTATCCATTATGTTCGCCAACCCTTTGCGCTCCGCGCTCCTGCAACCGCTCACGTGGAGACGCGTATGTGCAATAGAAACAGGCATGCTTCACAGTCCTCTTACGAACTGTGAGCGTACATATCGTCACCATTAGTAGCTAGTTAATGGTGTGATGTGGCATTAATATTAATTTTGGAAATTCTCATCCTGGGGATCCCACAGCACAGTATAGTTTCGGTACAACTCGATTAGAGTTAAGTGAAGCGTGAAGAAGCATCTTGCAGGCCAGCATGGCTGTCTCCCGCCCGTTGTCAGAGCAGCTTGCTTCCTTTCCTGCTTTCCATCAGGAGGAGGGAAGCCACTATGCTGAGCCAATATAAAGGAAAGGAAAGGTTCAATACACGTACGCACTAACGAGTTATCTTGCTCGCGTCCACGCACACTGGATGGAACGCAGAATACGGAGCGTGTATTGTTGCACACTCCGGGATCGCGAACGTATCCACTATGTGGAGCGCGGAGCGCAAAAGGTGCGCGAACATAATGGATACCCACCTTTAAGTTCCATGGGCATCCAAAAGCTCGAACACGAACTGAATTCCAAAAGGCGCCCGAACTGATATTTCAGTGAGTCGCCAATGACAATTGAGCAAGGAAAATTTTGTTACAATTGTTTACAGATCTTACATTAACGATATGTATTTTCTGTGTAAACCAAATAAACTTATTTTATCTTTTGGATTCAACTTTTATACCCCATTTACACTCTCGCCTCGCGACTCGCCTCGTACCTCGCCTCGTGACTCGCGCCACGCCCCCCGAAACGAGCTTGGTGTTTACACTCTCGTCACGAGTTCAGTTGTCTTTGAGCTCGCGACAATGGAGGACGTCGAAATGTTAGCGGCAACAAGTCATGGTTTATTGAACTACACACATTAAATACAAATGAAAAAGTAAAATGTCTTACGTTTTAAATCAATTAAAGGTCTATTCATTTCATTTGTAATGACAACCTCTTCCACGCATCGTTTACTTTTTAGTTCATTTTATGGTATTTATTTTTGGGTTCCACAGAATAGGCTATTATGGCTAAAAATTGTAATAAGTCCGTCTTTTAGCTTATTCAAAAATAAAAGACACGTATTTTTTTATTTGTAAATTAGACTAAAACTTACAAAGTTATAGCCCGTTGAAATTACGCGTGACGTCACTCGGTGAGCCATTTTTACGGGAGCGAGTTACGTCAAAGACTCCCACTCCTAACTTTTGATGCCTTGTATCTTTGGTATTGTTTATTTAATTGAAAAAAGGAAAAATACGTGTCTTTTATTTATGAATAAGCTAAAAGACGGACAAATTGAAAAATTTTAGCCATAATAGCCTATTGGTTCCCTTTGAAATGCTCCAATAAATCTAAATGTTTCCTCATAAGACTAATCCATTTTAACGACCTGCGCGGCACAACGCTGAACCGCGAATGAAGCGAGAGCGCGAGTGTAAACACCCCGCTCGCGTTCGTCGCGAGGCCCTTTGACTCGTGACCAAAAAACCGCTCGCGACGCGAGCGCTGCGAGTGACGAGGCGAGGCGCGAGGCGAGGTGCGAGCGAGTGTTCACACTCTCGCCTCGTCGCTCGCCTCGCGCCTCGCCTCGTCACTCGCACGCGAGTGTAAACGGGCTATTAAACTTATGGACGAAAATAAATTTGAATATGACAACACCCAAAATCTCTTTTCTACCACATTTTGACAGCTCAATACTATTGCCCGTAAAATATTACGTAAAACAGCGAGTAAAATTTTACATTAATTATTGTAGGGACTAAAACAAAATGCTGAAAGTAGCAACGACACTGAGACTAGTCTCAAACCAGGGCAATCAGGTGAGGTGCTTGGCCACAGCTGTCGGATATAAGCAAGCGCTGGTCAACGTTCCACCGACAAGGCTGACAGTACTCGATAATGGAATCCGCGTTGCCTCAGAAGATTCCGGCGCGGCGACGGCCACGGTAGGCCTGTGGATCGACGCCGGATCTAGGTACGAAAACTCCAAGAACAATGGAGTCGCGCATTTCCTTGAACACATGGCTTTCAAAGGCACTAGCAAAAGGTCTCAGACCGACTTGGAACTCCTCGTCGAGAATATGGGAGCGCATTTGAACGCGTACACGTCCCGGGAGCAGACCGTGTTCTACGCCAAGTGCCTCGCCAACGACGTGCCCGTCGCCGTCGAGATCCTCGCTGACATCATTCAGAATTCGTCGCTCGCTGAACCCGAAATCGAACGAGAACGAGGAGTCATCCTCCGCGAAATGCAGGACGTCGAGAGCAACCTCCAGGAGGTTGTCTTCGACCACTTGCACGCAACTGCTTTCCAAGGCACACCCCTCGGACAGACCATTTTGGGACCCACCAAGAACATCAAGAAAATCTCAAAGGCCGATCTCCAGTCATACATCAAGACTCACTACCAGCCTGCCCGCATTGTGCTTTCCGGAGCTGGTGGTGTTGAGCACCAAAAGCTCGTAGACCTGGCTAACAAGCACTTCAGTGGTCTCAAGAACACTGCTGTAGATATCCCTGAACTGGCCCCTTGCCGCTACACTGGCTCCGAGATCCGTGTCCGTGATGACTCCATGCCCCTTGCACATATTGCTATTGCCGTCGAAGGCGCTGGGTGGACCGATGCTGATAACATTCCCCTCATGGTAGCCAACACTCTTGTTGGTGCGTGGGACCGCTCCCAGGGCGGCGGCGCCAACAACGCCTCCTACCTCGCGCGCGCCGCATCCATTGAAGGTCTGGCCCACAGCTTCCAGTCATTCAACACCTGCTACAAGGACACAGGTCTATGGGGAATCTACTTCGTAGCTGAACCACTGCAGGTTGAAGATATGGTGTACAATATTCAGAAGGAATGGATGAAGCTCTGCACATCTGTTACTGAGAATGAGGTTGAGCGTGCCAAGAACCTGCTGAAGACCAACATGCTTCTCCAGCTGGACGGTACCACACCTATCTGTGAAGACATCGGCCGCCAGATGCTCTGCTACAACCGCCGCATCCCAATCCACGAGCTTGATGCTCGCATTAGCTCAGTCACTGCCCAGAATGTCCGCGATGTGTGCTACAAGTACCTGTTCGACCGCTGCCCCGCCGTAGCCGCTGTCGGACCCACCGAAGGTCTCCCAGACTACACTAGGCTCCGCGCGGGAATGTACTGGCTTAGGGCGTAAATAAAACTATAGTATACTTTTAGAAACAATATTTAAATCAGTTAAGATCGAAAACATTAAACTCCTCTACCAATTTCTGTTGTTTTATTGTTTTAAAACACAATGTCTTTGGTGAATGACTCAGGTGTATTTATTATAGAAAAATAAGTAATTGAAAATGTCATTGTGTACATAATAAACATTACGTTTTTAAACACTGTTTTTTTATTGTTATATATAGTAGTAATATAACATTCTAATGTTATTATTTGTATGTCTACATACAAAATATAGGAAAGTATGAAAAAATCAAATAACACTTTGAATGCCAGTGTCTCTCTTTACATGCGACAATGGCAGTAGATTTTCTATTGTGTCATTTCTTGGCAGTCAAAGGATTAACATAATTTTAATTTATGGTGACTCTTAGTCCCAGAACAACCATATCAAATTTGGTTGATAAACTAACCTAACATTCTTGTAGGTCTTTGAAAAAAAAATCAGGTAGCTTGTCAATAAATTAAATATTTATTATGTAATAAATGCTAGACATTTAAACATTATATATTTTTATAATGATGATCAGAACTAAACTATAAATAGTATTGGACAAGTAATATACACACATAAAACTTTATATAGGCTCTTGAATATCTATTAAAACGTAGAAAACAAATAAATCTATTTTAACAATGTTGAATTAAAATAATACCACCTATTTAATATTATGTACATACATACAGATTATTATTTTTATCTTATTTCTAAATAAACTACCTTTCTGTGGGAATGAAAATCATTTGGGCTGCAAATAATGCTACAATTGGTATTTAAATTTAACCCAAATTAATAGCATTAACCTACAGTTACTTATCAGAGACTTTATCAACAACTAGAGTAAATGGCCCTATGCTGAATTAATATAATAAATATTCATAATAATTGATTACAGATATTATTTTGAAGTGATGTAAAATGTTAAGTGTACCTGAATCTGATGGCAATAATGGATAATATTGTAAATATGAAAACCCCTTTGACTTTCCATTTGATTCATGGCTGGATAAACACCTTTCGTTTATTGTATGAAGCAGATTACAATCTTCTTCTAACACGCAAGCGAAATCTCGATTGGAACTTGTGCTATATGTTAGATGTAGGCCCAGTAGGAGCATTTGCTACATGGCCAATAGTTGGCACACTGGGTATGTCTGGCAAGTTCGGCTGATTGGGTACACCGGGCGTGTAGGGTGCACTAGACATGTTGGGCACATTGAATGTAGCAGGTACATTAGACATGTTCAACACATTAGGTACGTTTGGTGCATTGGGCACAGTAGACACATTTGGCGCGTTGGGCACACTAGGCATGTTCAGCACATTAGGCATGCTGGGAACATTGGCCATGTTGGGCATTATGGACACATTGGGCGTATTAGATACGTTCGGCACAATGGGCACGTTCGTTACGTTTGGTACATTAGACACAATGGGCATGTTCGGTATGTTAGGGGTATTAGGCATGTTGGGCACGCTTGACAAGTTCGGTATGTTAGACACGTTGGATATATTGGACACATTCGACATGACGAAAGTGTTTGGTATGTTGACATTAGACATGTTCGGCGTATTAGACACGTTGGTCGCATTAGACATGTTCAGCACGCTAGACACGTTGGACACACTAGACACGTTGGGCACAATGGACACATTAGACACGTTGACCACGTCAGACAGGTTGGGCACCTTGGGCACGCTAGACATGTTCTGCACGTTAGACACGTTGGGCACGTGAGACGCACTAGACTCGTTGGGCACGTTAGACGCGTTGGGCACTTTAGACACGTTGGGCACGTTAGACACGTTGGGCACGTTCGACACGTTGGGCGCGGTGGGCGCGCTGACGCGTCGCGCAGGCGCCCTGGCCTGTCCGTAGGGCGGCACGGGCTCGGCGCGGCTGACGAGCCCGGCGGACGAGATGAACACGGACACCTGCTCGGGCGTGGGGCACGCCACGATCAGCGCGTCCTCCTCGCTGTAGCCCGCGCTGGCCAAAGCCTGCTCGATTTGCACGAAGTAGCCGACTACATTGTTCTGCAAATAGAAGAATAGAAAGACGACATTCAATATCATCAGCCTATTGCAGTCTACTGCTGGACTTAGGCCTCGCCACTTTGGGTACATATCTGGAGGCTTTGCCCGTAATCGCTCGCAGGGCGTAGCTTCTTCCAGTGACGCTGCTGCCCATCAGCCTATGGTATTAAAGCTACGCCTTTAATTCTGATGGTTATAATGCCAGCAGTCAGTTGCTACAGCCTGTGATAATCGCCTTAGAGACTGATGGACGGACAGGTCCTGGCACACTCACCCTGATGGGCCTGAACAGTATGAACTCGGTCTCCTTGTTGGCGAGGTACAGCTGCATGGAGCGCTGCAGCGGCGTCTGCTCGGACTCGCCTCAGCTGGACACCAGCACACTCACCCTGATGGGCCTGAACAGTATGAACTCGGTCTCCTTGTTGGCGAGGTACAGCTGCATGGAGCGCTGCAGCGGCGTCTGCTCGGACTCGCCTCAGCTGGACACCAGCACACTCACCCTGATGGGCCTGAACAGTATGAACTCGGTCTCCTTGTTGGCGAGGTACAGCTGCATGGAGCGCTGCAGCGGCGTCTGCTCGGACTCGCCTCAGCTGGACACCAGCACACTCACCCTGATGGGCCTGAACAGTATGAACTCGGTCTCCTTGTTGGCGAGGTACAGCTGCATGGAGCGCTGCAGCGGCGTCTGCTCGGACTCGCCTCAGCTGGACACCAGCACACTCACCCTGATGGGCCTGAACAGTATGAACTCGGTCTCCTTGTTGGCGAGGTACAGCTGCATGGAGCGCTGCAGCGGCGTCTGCTCGGACTCGCCTCAGCTGGACACCAGCACACTCACCCTGATGGGCCTGAACAGTATGAACTCGGTCTCCTTGTTGGCGAGGTACAGCTGCATGGAGCGCTGCAGCGGCGTCTGCTCGGACTCGCCTCAGCTGGACACCAGCACACTCACCCTGATGGGCCTGAACAGTATGAACTCGGTCTCCTTGTTGGCGAGGTACAGCTGCATGGAGCGCTGCAGCGGCGTCTGCTCGGACTCGCCTCAGCTGGACACCAGCACACTCACCCTGATGGGCCTGAACAGTATGAACTCGGTCTCCTTGTTGGCGAGGTACAGCTGCATGGAGCGCTGCAGCGGCGTCTGCTCGGACTCGCCTCAGCTGGACACCAGCACACTCACCCTGATGGGCCTGAACAGTATGAACTCGGTCTCCTTGTTGGCGAGGTACAGCTGCATGGAGCGCTGCAGCGGCGTCTGCTCGGACTCGCCTCAGCTGGACACCAGCACACTCACCCTGATGGGCCTGAACAGTATGAACTCGGTCTCCTTGTTGGCGAGGTACAGCTGCATGGAGCGCTGCAGCGGCGCGAGGTGGGCGCGGACCAGTCGCTGCGCCTCGCGCACCACCAGAGACATCTCCTCGGGACTCGCCCACGGCTGCGACCTGAGCTGTTCGATGGGAGTGAACTGTTGCACCTGGAAATCAGTATCAATACATGTAATAAAACAATAAAAAAGTTGGAAGTACGTAATATTTGCATAAACAAAATTAGGGGCTTAAATGCCTATTACACTACCCAATTTCAAGGGACCCTAACCCTAAATAAGAGTAGTGTATAAGTAATAAGATTTAGAGTAAGTGTCCCGATTTAGGGCGATCGGATCATCCCGATCTGCCTAGCTATCTAACCGCTCTGCCGTACGCGATCGGCATGTAATAACATTTAGGGCGGTTATCACGTATCAACTGATTTAGGGACCGATTTTCAGAGTAGTGTAATAAGCGCCACATATAGGGTACCCGCCCACCCGGCGTGCAGGGCACTTCATACCGTGTGGTGTAATAAGTCTTTTAAAAAACAGCAATAGACCAAGAATTCATAAACGTCAACAAGCTGACTTAGTAAGAAGACTGTTGACATAGTACATAGACGGCTTTGGGCGCCGCCGGAGGGCATACACCGCAACATATGCACTCTGAGCCTCCCGCAGTACTGCGAGTGGTGAGCGCGCGATCCACTCATTGAGGCGTGAAGGTGTGGTGGGTGCAGCCACACCATTGCATTACATTCCTTACATATTTCCGTGCTACCTCAAGGCATTTAAACGTGCTGCCCACTAGCGAAACAGGGGGGTTTAGTGGGTGTGCCCTCCCATTCTGGAAGATGTAAGTCCACTCTCCACACCGACTCCCCCAGATTCGAGGAGGTGCCTAATGCATACTCCTTTTTAAAAAAAAGTACACAAGGAGCGCAGCATAGGTACGCATGCAGGGTATGGTTAGTTCCATATAAAAAATAATCTACAAAGAGATGGCCACATATCTGCCTAATGCCCTGAATTATGTTGTAGAAATCCCTAGTCTTAATCTACTAATTTACCTTTTCGATGAAAGCTATCATCGGTCCAGCAAGAATCTCCGTTGCGTCCTTTATGAAGGTCTCGCAGCACGACTTCAACTGCCTGTCCACCTCCTTCCTCGAGTCTAACAGATGCTCCCTCACCATTGGTGTACCTGAAAATTATAAACATATTTTTCTTATAAAACCACAGCTTAGTAACCTGAGGGATGAAAAGGAGCGGCCTGTCATCCTTTCGCTCCAACCAGCCTCACTTGCTCGCAGTGCATCCTGCCGAATAACAAACGAGGCGCTGGCAACCGATTGATGGCGGTATAACCATCACGATTGAAGGCGTAGCTAAATATCACAGACCGATGACGGGCAGCAGCGTAACCGGTGCGAGAAGCTACGCCCTGGGTATATCCTCCAGATGTTTGCCCTAAGTGGCGAACAACTGGAGTGGCCTATGTCCGGCGGTGGGCTGATGATGAGTAGCCTGATGGAAAACGAAACAGAGACCCTAGTTGCTACTGCAATGGTAACTATATCAATCACTTTTCTGTTGCCACCTCTAAGCTGGCCCTAATAGGCTCTGGCTAATAAGGCTTATTCTGGCTATACAACGATGAATTCCGAAACGCGATCGAAGTCACAGGTTTTTAGATAAGTGTAAGGTACCTAAATGTAACCTACCACGGGCTGAGAAGCTAAAATCTCAAGAAATAGTCACTTAATGGTTAAATGATGAGATGAGATTTGCCATCTATCTATATCTGCCGACTTTAGCCACTGCGATCAATCTCAAAGGACACCTTTACGCTGGAGACAGGAATGTATGGGATAAGTAACATTAAAAATTACATACCTTCCAAAAGAAACTCCAACAGCGCATTATTACTGTTCAAAGAGAATATCTGCCTAGGCTTTTGTATCAAGCCATACGCTGCATTCTTCATGTTGCTAAAGTCTAGCGTGGTCTCTTTCACTATAAAATCCACTTGAAACGGCGCAATCTGCTCCCTCAGGATCAGCAGATGTTTAATTTGGAACAACTGGCCGTCAATATTGGTCTTGTTCGCTGATATCTGCTTGGCGGCACTGTCTACGCTTTGCACACAGAGGGATATAGCTTCTTGCGCTAAACCTTGGAAGACTTTCTTCTCAAGGCATCGGTATAGGCGAGAGAGGGCCGCTAACGTTCTTCTGACTCCTGTTGAAGGTTAAAAAGATGTTTGTCAGAATTTTGGGAACTGGTATTAAATATTTCACTATAGTGCGCATGCGTTTAGGTATGTAAGCGGTGGGGCGGGAGGGGCGCTTAGGGTTGCCAACCGTACTCTAAAATAGAGTATTGTAATCTTATTTATTTTTGAAAAAGTTGGCAAACCCCAGATGCACTTGATGTCATGCCCCTCACCCCCGTCGCTACCTAAGGCGCGGCCAAATATTATAGTTCCGCTCGCACTATAGTATTTGTTAAAGTGGCCCATAGCCTGCATTATAGTTACCCGTTCCTTTATGATGATCCGAAATGATTTTTTAAAATCAAGTTAAAATTATGACACGTTTTCCAAAATACAAGTATTAGAATCTCATTTTTCTTTAATTTAATAAATATCAAACAACAAGATTTAATCTCAAAGTACCAAGCCCAATGCTGTTGCCCAATGCCCAACATGTGTTACGGTAATCAAGTTAACAAAATTACCACAAATAGCTATATACTTAAACATACTCGTAGTAGGTCATTATTACATAAATGCTTTGCCCATGTGTAAACAATCCACAACCCTGGCTTCAGGTACTGTAACAATAACGGGATCGGATCAATATACGGAGTATATGCTGTTGTCAGATATTTAATTGTACTAGTATTCTGGCTATCATGGACTATAGTCTGCTCGCTTGCGCTTATCAAAATGATTTTATTGTATCATATATTTAAAAAAAAGCTAACTGTTGAGTTTGTTGCGGCACTTCTTCTCAGCAGGCTACACGTCAAGTGCTGGTAGGAAAAGAGTCTGACGTCAAAAAGTATTACTAGTGAATCTATTTGCAGAAATAAACTATTTTATTTATTTTTGTTTTATTATTCAAATAAAAGACCTAACGTCTTGTTTTTGAATTAGTTTTGAAACCCAGTTAGAGTTAAGCTGATTGGTGTGCACGTACCCGGGTACCACATGCCGTGCAGGTCGGCGGGCGAGGCCTGCGGCCGCCGCTGCGCCTCCACGGTGATGCTGGCGACCTCCTGCGACGTGGCCGAGATGTCCGACACCATCGAGTTGCGCGAGTCGCTCCGCTTGAGGCTCTGCTCTTGGATTGAGAGGGCTATTTGCTGTGGAGGACAACAGGTTTTTTTTTTATTGCTATATTGTTTTAAGGTACAAGTCCCTTAGGAGTAGAGGCAGAACGCACCGTGCAAGTACTTATACTAGTACAAGCGTCGCATGTCTTGGGTTACTTATTTATTTATTATTTTAAATTGTCATTTGGTGGATTTGTCGTAGTCACCACGCTTGGCAAGCGGGTTGGCGACCGCAGTAGATTTTATTTGTACCCAGGTAAACGCTACTGCCAGTTTCCTGATAATTGCTTAGTCGTCTTTTACGACACCTACGGGATGAGATGGGGTGTTCCTATTCAAAATCCGGGAACCACAAGCCAGACGCGGCGCGGTAGTGCAGCACGTCGGCGGCAGCAGTACGGCACACATACGCACCTCCATCATCTGCAGCTTGTCGGGGTAGGCGAGGTCGCCGGGCGCGGCGCGGTAGTGCAGCACGTCGGCGGCAGCAGTACGGCACACATACGCACCTCCATCATCTGCAGCTTGTCGGGGTAGGCGAGGTCGCCGGGCGCGGCGCGGTAGTGCAGCACGTCGGCGGCAGCAGTACGGCACACATACGCACCTCCATCATCTGCAGCTTGTCGGGGTAGGCGAGGTCGCCGGGCGCGGCGCGGTAGTGCAGCACGTCGGCGGCAGCAGTACGGCACACATACGCACCTCCATCATCTGCAGCTTGTCGGGGTAGGCGAGGTCGCCGGGCGCGGCGCGGTAGTGCAGCACGTCGGCGGCAGCAGTACGGCACACATACGCACCTCCATCATCTGCAGCTTGTCGGGGTAGGCGAGGTCGCCGGGCGCGGCGCGGTAGTGCAGCACGTCGGCGGCAGCAGTACGGCACACATACGCACCTCCATCATCTGCAGCTTGTCGGGGTAGGCGAGGTCGCCGGGCGCGGCGCGGTAGTGCAGCACGTCGGCGGCAGCAGTACGGCACACATACGCACCTCCATCATCTGCAGCTTGTCGGGGTAGGCGAGGTCGCCGGGCGCGGCGCGGTAGTGCAGCACGTCGGCGCGCAGGTGCACGTGCGCGCGGAACACGAGCCGCTCCTGCGCGTCCTGCAGCAGGGCCAGTGCGCACGCGCCCAGCGCGCTCAGGCTGGCCGCTGCGCACGAATAACACACAATGATGCATACATACACACACGCACGTATTACTCATCATCAGCCCATTACAGTCCACTGCTAGACAGGCCTCTCTAGTTGTTTGTTCGCCACTTAGGGCGACCTAACTTTTGGACCTCACGACCGCTTACCATGAGATGGAAGTGAAGTCATCCTGAAAGCTCCTCTTGTAAAAAAAAACACTTGCAATGGCAATTGCCACGCTGGGCAGGCGTATCACTATATACTCGTAGTAGAAAACAAAGTCGCCTTTGTTTTCTGTCTGTCCCTACGCATGATGTGTTTAAAACTACGCAACGGATTTTGATACGGTTTTTAACAGATTGAAAGATTCGCAAGGAAGGTTTGTGTATAACATATGCGTATAATAAGTTGTATTGCATTCGTGCGAAGTCGGGCCGGATCGTTAGAATATCTATAATATTTAAATATGTGAGTAGAGGACCTATGAATGAAATTTGTCTCTTCATCGCTAAGTTTACAATTTCAAAATCACAAATATTGACAAATCCGACGCTTCATACAAAATGACTACATGCAATGGTTCTTTGGGATCCGCTTCCAGCTTCGACTTTTCTCTCATTCTCAAGGGCTGGTAACACACCCGTCATCACCTCTGTATACAAGAGTACTCACGATCGTTATTGACTTGCTCTTCGATGACCTCAACGCGCAAGATGACGCAGAGCTCCGCCAGAGTCTCCAAGTGGTTGATGTGGATTATGTGCGGCCGGAGCGTCTCGTACAGACCGTTGCACAACGATTGCAGGTACTCACTGCAACATGGTGTGATTTGCCAAATTGAACAGACTGGTAAAAGTTACTCACATTTTGAGGCCTAATTGGTCACGCACGGTCCGATTTCAGAGGAATTTCCTCCCGAGAACGTTGCGTTTGTGAAATGAGCTGCCTGCTGATGTTTTCTCAGGGGAATACAGTACGGGGCACTTCAAATCGAAAGTAAATAGGTTTCTAAAGGGTCGGCTAAGCGCATGCGATGCCCCTGGTGTTGCAGGCGTCCATGGGCCACGGTAACTGCTTACCATCAGGCAGGCCGGTAGCCATTTGCCACCCTAATGGTATAAAAAAAAACTCCAACTACTATACGAGTACTCTAGCTGGATTGGTGTGCGAAACCCGTTGTGTTTTTTTCCTTAAACGAGTACGATGATAAGCAAGGCGCCGACCTACCGAGGGTTAGGGCGTTGCTCGGTGGACGCATTAAACCGGGTGAGGAGACGTTATACTCGTAGATTTTAACACACGTCTTTTATACGACTTACCCCTAATGCAGTCTACTTTAGAGTTTCTTCAACCCTAAACACTGAATGGTAGTGTCAGTTGCATATGAATCTTGCGAACCTTGATCTAATAGAGCTCGGTTTAGTTATTTATTTAGCATTATTCGCTGCGAAGGTACTTACGTGAGCGCCGGCGAGGGCTTCGCGAACAGATGCCCGTAGAAGGCACACTCGATCAAACGAAGGTATTTATAATTAATAGGTACTTACGTGAGCGCCGGCGAGGGCTTCGCGAACAGATGCCCGTAGAAGGCACACTCGATCAAACGAAGGTATTTATAATTAATAGGTACTTACGTGAGCGCCGGCGAGGGCTTCGCGAACAGATGCCCGTAGAAGGCACACTCGATCAAACGAAGGTATTTATAATTAATAGGTACTTACGTGAGCGCCGGCGAGGGCTTCGCGAACAGATGCCCGTAGAAGGCACACTCGATCAAACGAAGGTATTTATAATTAATAGGTACTTACGTGAGCGCCGGCGAGGGCTTCGCGAACAGATGCCCGTAGAAGGCACACTCGATCAAACGAAGGTATTTATAATTAATAGGTACTTACGTGAGCGCCGGCGAGGGCTTCGCGAACAGATGCCCGTAGAAGGCACACTCGATCAAACGAAGGTATTTATAATTAATAGGTACTTACGTGAGCGCCGGCGAGGGCTTCGCGAACAGATGCCCGTAGAAGGCACACTCGATCAAACGAAGGTATTTATAATTAATAGGTACTTACGTGAGCGCCGGCGAGGGCTTCGCGAACAGATGCCCGTAGAAGGCACACTCGATCAAACGAAGGTACTTATAATTAATAGGTACTTACGTGAGTGCCGGCGAGGGCTTCGCGAACAGATGCCCGTAGAGGGCGCACTCGTCGCGGCTGGCGTGCGCCAGCAGCGAGCAGGCGGAGCGCAGCAGCGTGGCGTGGTCCCGCGCGTGCGCGCCGCCCGCCGCGCGCAGCGCCGCCGCCGTGGGCGCGCCCGCCACGCGTGCGCGGCGACTGGCGTACTCGCGCTGGATGTCCGATAGCAACGACGCGTAGCTGATACAGACAATACGGATGATGACAAGGTATGAAAATGAAGAAAATAATTAGTCCGTCTCTTAGATAATAAAAAAATATAAGACCCGTATTTTTTGTTTTGTCGAAATAACAAGAAAATACTTAGATATAGCGCATTAAAGTTACGGAGTGGGGGCTAACTACGTCACGTTAGAGTATATTTTGTACTCTAACGTGACGTCATGTGACATTTAAAATCAATGTATCTTCGTAAGTTTTTGAACAAGAGGCAAAATAAAAAATACGTATCCAATATTTTTCATTAATCTATCTGATGGACATTAAATTATTTTTTAGTCATCATCCCAATTTGTTACGATTGATTTAGTCCTGAGGGACCTATCACCTTTTCCCACCAAGCCATCTTCACCTGCCCGTGGTGCATCCTGCCGAACAACAAACGAGACTTTGGCAAACCGACTGGTGGCGGTAAAACCATCACGATAGAAGGCATGGCTAAGTACCACAGGCCGATGACGGGCAGCAGCGTCACCGGAGCAAGAAGCTACGCCCTGCGATCGCCAACCCGCCTGCCGTGGCGATTATGGATATATCCTCCAGAAGTTTGCCCTAGGTGGCGAACAGCTGGAGAGGCCTATGTCCAGCAGTGGACTGCGATAGGCTGATGATGATGATGATGATTTCCTCCTATGAATTAGCTTCCAGGTGCGACTTTTTCTAATAGAAACCTTCAAAAAGCGAGCCTACAAATGTCTCAAGGAGTGGCAGCGCACCTGTGACTATGGGCTAATCACATGCCATCAGGTGACTTTCAGGCCCGTTTGCCCCTCAAGGGCCTTGAATACAAGTGCAACATCCGACCCATCCAACTACACAACAGCGAACAGGCGGAGCGCAGCAGCGTGGCGTGGCCCCGCGCGTGCGCGCCGTGGGCGCACCCGCTACGCGTGCGCAGCGACTGGCGTACTCGCGCTTGATGTCCGATAGTAGCGACACGTAGCTAACATAAACAATTTGTTATGATTGATTTCCTCCCACGCTCATCTGTGATGCTAGGATACCGGTGTAACCGACAATATAGAAATACCGACAACGCGCGAACGAAGAACGAAACAAACTAGCTTAAAATATTCTCTATACTAAAAACCAGCCTAAGACCTAGGCCAGTTTTGGAATTGGGAATATGCATGACATTTTTAAGGTTTTATTATAATCTTTTCTGAGAAAATAATGATTTATTTATTTAATCTTTATTGCACAGTAAATAAGTGTACAAAAGGCGGACTTAATGCCACATAGGTCATATTCTTTATCAGTATTATTGCTTTTATTATTAGAATTATAAAGTTTAAAAATTATATGAGACGAAGAGATAGGATGAGTAATATTACGGACTGTTGAAAATTTACATACATACATAACGTAACGCCTTTCTCACAGAGGGGTAGGCAGAGACCACGTCCTTCCATTTGCGACGATCCTGGCACACAGCTTTTGCTTCGTCCACATGCTTTTGCTTTGTTGAGAATTTTCGATAAAATATGTAGGTATCCTACTGATACTCACTCAGCGTTAGTCTCCGCCCTCGCCTCCACCTCGCTGATCACCATCCTCAGTTTAGGCGCGGCGGCCTGGAACTTGCCGAAGTACACCGCGTACGCCGTGTCCATAGTTCGCTGGTCGGCCGGGTCCTCGTCCGACGGGGCTAAGACTTGCTCCGTCGCGTGATTCAGTATATGGTTCACGTACGATCGGATGAGGGAGATCGCGCGGCTTTGCAGGTGACGGTACTTGACGAGGTATGTGTGGGATTCTTTGAAGTTGTTCTGAGGAGAAGTTGCTAGAGATAATTTTCCACCTAATTTGTTGTTCAAAGAGTTAATTGTGGGAATAATAATAATAATAATAAATCATTTATTCAGTAAACAGGTATTTTTACATAATAATAGTGGCTCGTGCCCCCTTTTAAGCTTATAAAAGCCTGTGGCAGGGCGCACCGCTCCTCAGTAACACTTACATACACTATGCTGACGGGAATCAATCAATAACATCCTATTGTAATTCATAATTAGGATGCGCTTCCACAGAAGCGAGGCTGCACCAAGTATTATGAAAAGCCACTACAGCCACTGCAGATAGCTCAGAAGAGGACTAAAAGGATAATTAAGTCATTTTAAAATGACATAGAGTCGAGTATTCATAGCAAAACTGGATCGAACTGCTGAACTGAATCCAAGGTGCTTTGCTGACTAGACTCAACCAACTTGCCTTCCTTGCCAAGTTACAATGGTTTCTTACTCACTACTCAAGGTAAAGTAGGTGTTCTTCAAATCAAATCAAATCAAATCAATTGAATTTGAAAAAAAAAGAACTTACATTTTTCTTCATGTATTCCAAGCATTCATCAATTTTAGCCAAGACTGTGAAGAATGCTTCGCTGTTCACTGACATAGTGGGGCTGTTCAGTCTCTGGGAGAGGTGCTCCACTTGTGTGAAGTAGTGAAGCTTCTGTTTGATGTCATCTCCTGTGAATATGGACACATAACACATGATTTGACTTTTTACTGATGATACCCAATGGTCATATCTATCAGGAGGCATGAGGACACTACTATGCTATTACGTGTTTTGAATAGTTATGAAGGCCACACACACACCCTTCTTCTTCTTTTTATGTCAATGGTAATCAAAATCAAATAGAACCTATCCAAAATTTTGCAACTTGGACACCACTATCCGTCGCCTCGAGAAGGTCTCTTATCGTGCACATGGTGGGGCACTTTCGGCAGGTGAGCAGGTGTCCCATAGTCTGCAGTGGTGTACCACAGTCACAGCCCGCACAACTGAATATGGTGGAACTGCTAGCACCACACTAATTTTGTTGTAATTTCTCAAATAAGTGAGATTTGAATGGTTCTTTCTGGCAGCCATTAAATAATATGGAAAAACTAACAAAGTTGTCTACCCTAAAGGTATTGAAATACAAAGAAGATAAATCAATGCTGACCTTTACCTACATCCCCTTAATTGAGAGCTGAAGAAAGTCAGATGAGTCTAAAAATTCAGTTTTAAAAATTACCTATGCTAGAGAGTTTATTCTGGTCTGCAAGAAGCTGTTCGCTCATCATGTGCAATGCATTTGTTTTGTTTGACACCAGCTCATACTGCTCAGACAGCTTGTTAAGGTCAGCCATTGTTGCACCAATCTGGAAATAGGTATAGTTCATTCGCGTTAAGAAAATAGTGACTGACAGGTCACTGACAGGCCACTAGCCAATCAAAACGCTAGAATTATAATTTCTAGCGTTTTAATTGGCTAGTGGACTGTCAGTGACCTGTCAGTCACTATTTTCTTAACGCGAATGAACTTATAGGTACACCAATCTAGGATTAGGTACACAGTGTGGTATATGTATGATCTTTTTAGCACATTTCTCAATATGTCATACCTCCTTAAGTGAAATTTAAAACAAATTATGCTATGAAAAATATACTTTTCATGCATGACACATGCACAAAATTATTTAAAAAAATGTTTAAATAAGAAATGATGTAAATGTTTTATTACATAAACAAAAATGCTATTCTAGATATTTATTACTTCATTGAATCAGACAGTTCAAGAAAATAAAATAATTTTTAAGAGACTAGCACAGATCATAGCCGAAGAAAGTTTCTATCTATCATTACAAAATATGTGTAGGGATATTACAAAATATGTGTAGGGATTCAAGCAGAAATATTTAAGCCATACGATATGATGATGATATTACAAAATGCCTTGCAGCTTACCTGATTATTGAGAGATACACATTCATTTCTCCTGTCCTCCAACTGTTTATAGTAGGCCTCATGAGGACCATCATCAGCTTTAACATTCTTATCACATAAGCTCTCATACCAGCTGAGGAAATCGTAAGTTGAATCCACAGGTGGGATTGGGCTATTTTCTGACTGTGTATTGGAGTCATCTTTGGAGTTTTCCTAGAATGAATGGTAAGCTATAAAGAAATGTAGATATAACTCGCGCATGAAACTTAAAACCCTAGGAAATATAAAGTGGTCTAAATTCGCAAAGATTTTAAGTTCGTTACCGGATGTTATTGTACCTCTATTAAAGGAAGGAAGGACGCCGAGAGCTGGCACCAAAAGAGAATTGAAGAAGGACTATAGAAGCAGACGTGTACTGCTCATGATAAGAACGAAGCTTTTTATTAACATAATAATGCATCTAAAGAATTTATTACTTATGACGGAAACTGGAACATAACTTAGGAAGATTGTGTGTAAGTATATAATAAATTTTAGCAGTAGATAAAAATAATAAATAAGTAAAATACAAACTTCTGTATCGTTTGCACCACCACAAATTAACGCTTCCAAATCTAATATTATTTCACGTTGGTCAGTAGTCAGAGGAGCCAGTGGGTTATCTGGAGCCTCCCAAAGCAATAATTTGCTTTGAATCTCTTTTAAACTCATATTATCCATGTTAATTCTAGAATTAAAAATATGAAAACATTAGCCAACAACTCTCAACTCTGCCAACGTCAAGATGTCACATTGACATTTACGTTCAGAAATTGCTATCATACTGCGGCTTTATACATTTGTTTTTCACAAACAGAGCCATCTATTGTGGAGTAGCGATACTTTCTTACAAATTCTGACTTTAGGCATGTTAATATTTAAAGTTTTATTGCACTAACAGTAGATGGCGTTGGTCAAACACATGTATTAAGTGAAACTAGATGGCGCTTATTACAAAATAGTAATTTACTATCCGAGCAGCCGTGCACGATGTCGCATGCTAAAGTTTAAGACAAGTGTTGTAACTAGATGGCGTTACTGTCTATATTATGTGAATACTTCTACAGTACGGTCAACAGCTGTAGTCGATGATCATTAAATTACTTTCAGGTAGATAACTAATTAACCTATTAACTTTGATTCAGTATAGTTTATAAACTTAAGTAAAGCCTCATCAACTTTTGCTGGCTGTAATTCAGAATTAGTAACTTTAACATCGACTAATATTTATTTAAATTTAGGTATGGAAGGTTTACGTCTGTATATAAGGTTCTTCTTGTTTTTGTCTCGAAACAAAACATATTGACGCCTATACATATTCAGGTTCTGAGAGAAAATGTATCTTTTTGGTATTTTATTTCAATTTTAATGCAAGATTATATAGCCTAAGTGAAGAGTGGTACAACGGTGTTATTGGCTGGACGATTAATACGATTCATATACTTTTAAAATACTCTTTCATCACTTATTACGTGTTACTAATCTTCACTCAAGCTATAGGTTCTTAAATCATATGATTTCCTTATGAAGAGTATGTGTGTGTAGGGATGGTAAAAGAAACAATAAATATTTGAGTAGTTTTTGCATTTATTGGGTATGAGGAACCTTTCTGGTCAACATAAGCTACAATGGACATTCTCTGTTTACAGTATATTTACAAATTTCAGTATCATATAATATAATTCATATCTATGTCTAGGGTAATGCTTGTAGGAGTAAATTACTGTATATTCACAATAATTACGAATACCTAACAAAAATCATCTATACACATAGTAGCGTTGTACAAAATACTACTCTATAAGTAAAATAGTCACACTCAAGTCGCTGGGACCTCCCTTTGCTCGCTCGCTTTGGCGCTTGCCAAAGGAGCTTCACTCTCTCACAAGTTCATGTCGTCTCCATGCAGCATGCCTTCCAGACCAGTCACCAGCCACTTTGTTCTGTTGTTCAATGGATAAACAATGGAGCTAGTTTTAAATACAGCGAATATTTAACTTATATATTTTAGATACACCCCTCACTATTCGGATTCCATCCAGAGGGGAGACTAAGGAATCGGTTGCCTTCATCACATTCTTTCATATGTACATTACTCCGACTCACAATTCTATTACAACTTGTACTATATACAAACAATTTAATTATTAAAAAAATACAATGTTAAATCGCTATTACCTCTAATATCGATATAGGGTTGGAATAAAAATAGTTTTTTTTTCGGTTTCAGCGTGCAAAATTTACTAAAGCCAGCGTCTCACGAGTTGACATCCGCGCAACGATCCTAACTCTAGACGCATTCGGCGCAGTCAGACATCCATAACCGTAACGTAACGCATATTGTAAGTATAACTAAACGAAAACTGCACACAACACGTTCAGAACTCAGTAACGACAGATCATTACATAGTCTCGCTCTACGAGGAACAACACTTCCAATTTATTAATGTAACACAGTAATAAAAATCGATAAATAACTTAAATTACATATATAAAAATATAGAAAATAAATTAACACACAGTCATTGTTCAATGCGTAGAAATATGCGACTATTTCGTTACATTCATTATAAACACACGTCTTAACAGTTATCTTAAATGGAATATATTACGTAGCGTACCTAAACTTTAACCGAATAAAAATATAGACGTACATAGAAACACTAAGAGTCGTTGCTGAGATGCGTAGCAAAAGCATGGCAGTAGCACAAAATTCTGCACCCTAAATATTAATAACAGAAAAATATACTTCTATTAATCGAAAGCATAATAACGTGCGGCTGTTTGCGTGCGGCTCCGCGTCCGGTCGGCGGAGCCTGGGCCGAGTCCCTCGGCGCTCGACCGGCGTGGTGACACTCGTTCCTTGTTAACCTACGAATTAACATAGCACAGCCATAGTGACGTCCCCGGGTCGTGCGTGCGGGCGGTCGCGCGCCGAGGGGAGGCGTGGGGGTCGGGCCGGCGCGGCCGGCGGGCGGGTCGGCGCGGCGCGCGGCCGCCTACGACACGGGCGGCGGCGGGCCCTGCGGCTGCGGCGGCGGCTTCGCGCCCGCCGCCGGCAGCGTCGCCAGCGTGTCCTGGCTGGCGTGCGCCCGCAGGTACGTGTTCTCCACTTCGAGCTGGTTGATCCTCTCCATCAGTTCCGCGATGCGCTCTTTCAGGACTTCCACCTCCTCGCGCACCGCGAACATCAGGTGGCTCTTAACCAGATCCTGTAACAATAAACAGTGCCACGTTAGTATTTGTACTACGACGCAAAGTAAACATGTTGTTTTTTGATAACGCCTATAATTTAATGATATGGCAAATACCTACATATGCCGATAAACTTGTTTTGTATAAACTGATTTTACAAAAAAATGATTTAAACGTTCAAATCTCGTTCTATATTTATAGACGGACCGGCCGGCGCCGCGCGAAATAATGTTAGACATAATAAAAAAAAATCCGTCAAAATAATTACGCAGTGGAAAATGGAAAACGTACTTTTGTATCAGGCACGACCACGTAACAGGGATCCCTTTGTCCCTTCTGTCTGATCTCGTACAGGCAGCCATTTCTGGGTTGTTGCACAACGTCGATCATGTTTGAAAAAGGCGAACTAAATATTCAGGGTCACTTAGTATAATGTATGAGTGTAGCCGGCTACGGTTGATACGCGACTGGCGACAGCGTGGCACTGCGGTGTGGCACTAGCGCGACTACCAGGCGACTGATGGTCTGCGCCCGCGCTCGCCCTATATAAAATGGCGGCGCGCTCACGTCACCGCGCCGCGCCACGCGCCCGCGCCGTGCACCCTGAACTCAACAACACAACCTATATTGATATCGATGGGCTCTTGTTTTTCTTCAATTCGTTTGACTCTAAACAAAAATAACGCTGCCTAATTGATATTAACATTGAATGCCCCAATCGCTTTGAAAAGATTAAAACAATAGGGAAGCATAAGGCAACAGCGGAAACAAAAGACCGTATGCAGTATGCACACAAGAGGAAAATGGCATGATTTATTGCTTCAAACGATTTTGATTAAGCTAGAGCCGGACTTTTCGAACCGGACTACGATGGAATTGGAACAATATATGTAATTGCATAAAATAATGTGCTCATTATTGAAATTTTCATTATTTCATGCAGTAATTGCTTTGCATTACATTTTGCAACTACAGTAAAAAATTTGACCGAGGAAAATATGCGGATGCGTTAGAGTAATCACAATGTTGTCCGAAATGTGTCCATTGGTATGATTACGGTAAAAACGAAAACTGTAAATCCGCAGTCCGATAAACGGACGCGAAACTAATGATTTCCATAAAAGCTACTGGTAACACAAGTGTGTCCAACTGTGAAGACTAGCAAGTGCCAAACAACAAGTTCCAAATGGAAAAGAATCTATTTGTAGAACCAATATTGGTTCGAGAGGCAAATATTAGATTGGGAACTCATACAATTAGAATTGGAGGCGCTAACAAATGTGTAGGTCTATGGGCAGAAGATGTTTACGACATAAGCGGTGGCGGCTGACTGGAGCTGTTCGCCGAGGCCAATTAAACATCATTGGAGACTATTTTCGACTTCAGTAATGGTATATTCCACGGCACTGCAGCTGTCCAAAATAAAACAATTAACTTTGTTTGTTTATAGTATTTACTTTTCCGTTCTGGGGTCTGTTTGCTGTTAATGGAGGTCAATTAAACAGATATAAATGAAGTGAGCAAACCATTTATTAGACAGCCATTCAGATTTTTATGATAACTATTAATACAGGGAACGCGGATACGGTATCTTTAGCAATACAGTAAATCTTTTATTAATTAATCTAAGAAATTTATGTTCACGCAATATATATGTACCGCGGAATAAAACACATAAATAAATAACAAGAATTCTTCTTGTTGAAGCAACCACTCATGAGTATCAAGCATTGATACTCTCATGACATATTTTTGTGTATTTCAAGTGTTCGCCCACACCAGTGTAAAGGAGACACTTTAGTATTTTAGTATTTCGATGGTCGTGAGTCAAAATATGCTGCGCGCACTTTTGTGTTTTTCTATAATTAGATCAGGATTGGTCTGGTGTTATAATTAGATCAGGATATAAATAGATGCCTGTTGAGTTCATATTAATGTCGGAGTGGGAGTCCCGACCTTCAATCAGTGGAAAACGAGTGCTTAATTTATACCGGTCAGTGGCGGATCTCATCGGGAGTGCGAAGCTTGCGTCACACCGCGCAGATTGACACGGAGAGACATTGGCCACCAATTGGGAGCCTTATGCAAAACGAGCAACTATTGAGGTTCATTGCACAGATCAACCGTGATTAGTCGCAATAACTCCGCGCTAATGTGAAGTGGTCGGTGCACATGTGCTCCTCAAGACGTCAGATAACGATAGCGCGCACAAAATTCGTGTTACGAGGTCGAGATAAGATGGCACGCCTTCGTACGATACTAATAACACTCGGCTTCAGATGGAGAGTGACCGATATTCTAATTAAAAGTACACTGAACCTACATAGCGCCGCGAGTCGAAAACAGCGTTATATAATGCGTTCAAGGCCTTCCGATAATATGTATTGTATTGTTTTCGTAGATAACAACGCACTCGTATTCGCGGTGCTTGCTTGCATATTAAATAACCCCTATTTATAACATTCACGTTAAGAGTGTTTTCATTCGTTTTAAAGTTTTCAGTAACAAATTGTCATAATTCACTTAAATTGAAAATCTAAACGAAATGTATGTTGAATAACTTTGAAAATAGGATACAAAGAATACAAACGACGCAGTATGCATAAACACTTATGAACATTATTGAAATCTAAAACAGAAAATGTAAAATGGAACTAAGTTATTAAAATGTGGACGTGAACGATAATAATAATAATTTTTCAAGCAAACTATTGACGTCAATACTGTTTTTTCTACATTTTATCAGGTTTTTCAACCATCTAACAGGATTCACATTCCGGTTTCGCTAAAAGGACATTTGTTATACTAAGTTTTTATTTTTAAAAGGAGTTATAGCCGCTAAGCCTCGCATTAATTACGTAAAATACAAAAACAAGCGTATTATCAAGATTCAAGTCACGTATAATTTTGTAACCTGATCAGTATTGTATAGGCGCTTCTAATATCGGAACACAGGTTGTGTTGGTTAAGTAAATAAACAATGGAAGACCGTATATGGACGGAAAATTTATAAATTAAAGTATGACATCATACTACATTATTCATAAACACCGGGCGCCTTTATTTGTCAGAGTTAAGTAGAAAACAATTACAACACTAACAAATGTGTAATTGTTCAACAATATATCAAATTAGTCTCGAACTGTAAACAAAACAAAGTAGAAAACTAACAACCCATAAAAATTACTAGTATCTTAACAGGATATATTTATTTAATTACGTCTAGAAGTGGAATTTTTAAGAAATAAACTATTGCAATTAAATGGTATAAATGATGGGAAAACAAATCAATTCGTCATTTTTCATGAATTTTAAGAACTGTTTACAATTGTTCTTGCTACTCTACAATTTATATATAGTTCGACTATTAATAGCTTGGTTCTTAGTGAATGGATTACAGACTCATTTCTATTGTAAGATTTTACATAAAAACAAATCTTATAATAGATTAGAAAACGAGTTTACCTAAATAAAGCTACAATTTTGATGGAAATGTTACAGTAGTTTTATATATTTTTTGTAGTGTTTTGGCCCCTTTTTTCCTTACGATATGTGACTCTACGACTGTGAATACGTCAATTGATTTGTTGTTTATTATTGACTTTTTAACGCAGGTGTAACAAATTGAGAGGTCTGCGTTAAACAAATATATAAATATTTTTCTCAGCTGTAGTACAGTAGGCGAAACTTTAGACATTTACGGTTAAACCACACAGTGAGACTGTTTACTATTATAATTCGCGCACGAAGATCGAAGATACGAATACGATACGTTCTGTACGAGTCGACTCCTGCACTGTACAAACATCTATGTGCATGAACATGCCTGTTTCTATTGATCTGGATGTTTGCTATATTATACATATATTATTATTTACAAAAAATAAGTAACAAGTAAATTTACCAATTGTCTAGTAACCATAGTACAAGCTTCAGCTTATTTTGGACTAGACGCGCTGTGTGGCCCAGCGTGGCATGTCTTGGATAATTTATTTACAAAATCAGTCCTCGAGGCCGGCTGATTGGTGTGCGCAATACACCCGATGTGCCGGCGACTGTACTAGAACTGCTCCGACCAGCAGTGCCGGTGCGGGTACTTTCCGCGATGAACTCCCAGCGATTACCATGCGTGTATGGGCATGCGTTGCGTTTCCCCAAATGCACCGGATTGCAGCGAGCGCGGTGTTACCGCTGCATCGTAAACTTTTAAATGTTTCTTTTTTAGGTAAACGTGCAGGCAGCGGTGCGTTTATGGAAGCGCATTACAAAACTAGGCGAGTTAACTTTATAAGCGTGGTATAACCATTTTATGTCGCTTCGAGAGTCGAGAAATTTCGGCTTGTCAAAAGACAATGTTCTTTGTGCCGCGTGCCGGTAACAGTTTATTGTTTGTGTTAGCAAAACTTGAAGTGTACACATCTCTGGTCTTAACTAGTTTTAAGCCGCTTTTGGTAAAATTTATTTTTGTCAACTTCGCACCACGAGCTTTGGTAAATAAGGTATTCCTTGTTACTATTTTGCAGTTTGCATTGGACGCACAGGTAACGAATACCTTTTATAAAGTCTGACCCCTTCGTGAAGCGCTTTTGGGGCGCTTGCTAGGTCCAGGGTCCTAGGAGACCTAAGCTGCCATGATGACATTGCCAAGGCATTTCACCCAATGGGCGGACACCTGTAACTAAAAACCTAACTAACTTAGTTTAGTTACTATTTATTTTACTACCCGTTTGTAGTTGTCTAGTACTCACACTACAAACTTCGGATTAGTTTGGGACTAGATGGCGCTGTGTGGCCCAGAGTGGCATGTCCAGTGAGGGTTATATATTTGTTTTCTACTTCGGCCGGCTACGCAGTGAGCAACTCTGATCGCGTAAAAGTTGCGTGTGCGCCGACTCGCAACGTTTCTGTGACGGATTGCACGCCGCGTGACGAGTATGGGTGCCTTCACGCGAATACTGCGCATTTTTTGTTTTTTACACTCATATGCACGTGACGAAATTGTAGCTTCACGGATATGTTTATTGGCATATAGTCTATTAAACGCATTTGTCTCTCGTTGTTTTAAGTTTATTTCATCGAATTCAGATGTAAAGAAAAGTTTACAATCCAAACTAAATCTAAGTATAAGTATGTGAGTGTGCGCATATAAATTAAATGGTGCAACATTTTGGTGAATCATGCAAATAGAAAACTTCGCTTGGACGCAAACAAAAGTAAAGAATGCAAGAAAAAATAAAAACAAATGGAAAAAATATTACATCAATATCTTAAGCAATCCTATAGCACGTTTTAAGCAGCATGGCAGTCCATAGCTTGATAAATATTATCAAATTTTTATCGGTTCTGTCGATGGAAAATTATATTTATAACAATCGCTAGGTAAACTACTTATCGGATACTTAATACGTATCTGATATCAAAAGATAATATCTCTATATAAAACTTTTTGGTCAAGATGCTTGCGAATAACGAGTACGAGGTTGTAGGTTTTAAAAAAATAATCGTCTGAAAGTGTCTAGGTGAAACAGGCAAAGTTTACAATACAAAAGCTTTTTTGTGAGATATCTTCTTCTAATTAATCGACCGCTTGATCAAAGTTTTTATCAAAGAGGATAAAACCATATAAAGACTAGGAAAACAATTCATGTTGTTATGTATTATTCAAGTGCGCACTTCTTATGTGTTTGCATGAGTAAATTCTTTTCTTCTGAATCGATTACTATTGCACTGAAACAAAATATTTATCTACACTTGATCTACAACGTAGTAACACCTGTTTTCACAATGATGATACACGAAAAATATTCTGTTTTGTTATTAATTAATATTCATTTTACAATATCTTCAAATTGTCAAAGGTAAACTATACAATTGCGCATCGCAATATCGAGATATTTCAGAAACACATGTTCAAACAACAGCTGTCTTGGCGACACAGTGAATTAAGATTGAAACAGCGAAGTGCACGTATGAATATAGAGACGATGCATAGGACCATTATCTACCTGTCACTAAGCAAGTTTAAGCAAGTAGGCTGGATAGAATTTGCGCAGCAGTCAAGACAATTTGGTAGGATAGAAACTGTGCAAGGGCTTTGTAACAGCGAAGTGCACGTATGAATATAGAGACGGTGCATAGGACCATTATCTACCTGTCACTAAGCAAGTTTAAGCAAGTAGGCTGGATAGAATTTGCGCAGCAGTCAAGACAATTTGGTAGGATAGAAACTGTGCAAGGGCTTTGTAACAGCGAAGTGCACGTATGAATATAGAGACGGTGCATAGGACCATTATCTACCTGTCACTAAGCAAGTTTAAGCAAGTAGGCTGGATAGAATTTGCGCGCAGGAGCAGTCAAGGCAATTTGGTAGGACAGAAACTGTGCAAAGGCACTCCCTGTCATATAGGTGATAAAGGCCTCAATGTACAAAATAGTCTTATGTTACTGACGTGAACTACAACTGCTGCCAATGTATTAACAAAATGGACGCAAATGCGTGAAAAGCGGCCATTATGTAACAAAAGTTTCAAGGTTTGCATGTTACACGTTATGCCGCAGATACCTCACTGTCATTTCATTACCACAACACCGGTTCGGTAATAAAATTTGATAGAGAGCCATAATAACGAGATATTTGCTTAGGTGTAAATTAAATTGTAAAACAATAATATTCTATTAATATTCGTGACACATATTCTTTGCCGCGGCTATGTAAAGAGCGCTTATCGCTTTATTTACCTCGTCATTATTGTCTTCAGCCGTTTGCAGTTTAAAGTCATCATCGTTATCACACGTCAAACAAGTGTGTTGGTACTACACTTATCCTCACTTCCTTCGTGACGATCCTTATTTTGCATATACATATTAAGTATATTTATTCCGCCTGTAAAAGTATACTTGTGATTGTCTCTTCGTTTTCCTAGAAATTACGACTTATTTCGATCAAACAAACGTTTGAAACAAATAAACATTAAGAGATTATAAATTTGACGGGCATTATCTAACACTCAATAATGTAGGTTAAGCTTAAATCGGCTGTTTCTATTCATATTGTCCAGCGAATGATAAGCTGTGTAGATTAATTGCTTGATTGAGTTAGCCATTTAAATAATATCGATCCGCCTGCACATTGTAGACAGGTTCAATAACAACAAAATTATCATAAAATCCATGACCCGACTTTCAAGTCTGTACGCTTATCGCCTTCCTCGTAGCCAGTGTATATTGGATATAAGTAAAAATAATAAAAAAACGTGTAAACACGTAATGACGTAGAGCGAGATAACAGATTCAAATGAACAAAACAATCGCCTAATAGTGGTCACCGGTGGATTTAAGATAATAACCATTACAGGATATAAAGTGGCTACCTAAACAAACAAGCTTCATAAATAAACCAAAACAAATACATTTCGTATCGTCAGTACAATACTACGACGTATTTAACTCGAGTCGCTCAAAGGTGAGGTGCAGTGACACTGCACTTTGCGACTCTTATCGCTTTTACTTTTTGTCGAGAGCCTTATTTACACCGGCTACTTGAATTTAAAGTGTGATTGGGCCTATATTCATTTTTGTTTAGCGAAACGAATAGTATTTGAAACTGGTACTGAAATGATTATGAAAATACTTAAGATAGGGTTACGTTTTTATATGTGCTTCAGAATCGAATATATGACAGGCCAACACACTGTTGCCGTTAACAGTACAAAAACATCAAAATTAGTAGAATTAACCAACTAACCTAGATTCAATTTAGACTGAGAACCAAATAGGACTCTTATCGGCCAGTTACCAGGCAATAACGTGGTTAATCACTAGGGTAAATAAGTAACTTTTAAAACGTTCGAAATGGGCTAGCCTCTACTAACATCTATACGTGATCATATGACCTGAAAACAAGACCGGATCTGTGCAGTGACGAAATCACATGTTGCAAGTTTTTACCAGCCCCACATCGGTCAGTCGTATTAGCATTAGTCCAAATAATCTTGACAGATAAACGTAATCTCAGATAGATTACTTCAAGACCGGGTAATTTCCGATTTGCGGCGTAGTTTTCCATTAGGTGGATAAAATTTGTTTGTTGTTGAAAAACAAACGTTGCCATTGAATAAATAACATAATATGATAAATGATAACGTAACGAGAGATATCTAACGTTTAATACCTCAATTGAACACTTTATACCTGTCAGATTACGGTTTTAGACAATCTGGATACAATTTTTAAAAATAAACATTGAAAATTGCTTCAACTAAGAGTAATAAAAACTTTGCGTGTGATCATTTCATAGGATACTTTCATGTGTTAATTGTAATGCTCTACAAAACTTTTACAAAGTCATTCCGTAAATCTCGTAAATGAACCTGACGTTGCCATCAATATAAAAACATGTCTATACCACGATCTATGCATCACAACACAATACCAGATGAATGGTTTACATGTTTTTCGATTGCACGGGAGTTGATTGATCACCACTAACTTCTTGATTGTACTCGTATAATTCCTTGACAAAAAGTTCAATAACAAGTTTCAGATGGATTTTTGCGCTAGTTAGCAATATACCAATGAGATTTATATCAAGTTCGTCTAGTCGATTCCTAATAGGTATTATGTTATGAACGGTGCCGACTATCCTCTGAATTACTTAGTACTTAGCACAAGTAATCTTGTTTACATCCCCACTATTTATTTAAGAGGAGCAATCGTGACAGGCCGCTCGGTCGCTATCTACGGCAAACGTGACGGCTTCATTATACGGCCATAGAAATATTTTCCGAGAAAACTTCCACCAGCGTTTCCTGAGTCGGAATGGGTTCGTGCCGCGATTCGGATCTGGCGCGTGCGCGCTGGGAGCCGCTCTCGGTTGCAAATTGCTCGTCGCTCCATCTCGATTGGGTGAGAGCGATTCGTGCGACCTCTTGGCGATTTTGTTTATTCTACAAAAGGTATGCAAAGTACCACCTGTTAAGGGGTACGCGTAAGCCTAAACAAGTGTGAGAGGATCATGTTAACTGAAAGCTTGTTACTCACGGAATTGATCACATGGAATCGACTGCCATAGTTCTGGTTAGTTTAACTGTACTATTCAGTACTTTCGACTCCACAGAAGCCAGGCCTAATGAATTGAGGCATGTTTACAAATCGTTTGAATAGATTTATGAGATATAAACTGTAATAGACCAAAGCGTTGGACACACTTTATGGTCTCTTAGTCTTCCGTGTGTGAAACAGCAAACATAGCACAATCAATTGTTTAGAATTGGACATTAATTTTATTACAAGAGAGACGTTAATAGCCTCTCTAATATTTTGCGTACAAGTTAGACGCGAAATATTTTAAGTAATAAAATGAGCTTTACCTTATCCGCTAACCAGAAGCGAACACTTAGACATGTTTTACATCATATAAACAACGATTTTACTCGATGTTAAGTGGAGACGTGATTTACCGTGCTACATGCTTTTACCTAGAAAGTGCGTATTCATTCACGCTAGCCTTGAAGAGGTGCAGGTTGTAACGTTCAGGGAAAACATCAAGTTTTACTTCCTGGCTGTTTACATTAAAGGGTTTGGCGTATCGCTTTATGCGGATAGTTAGGACATGAATAATGCGACAAAGTTCGGATTGGCCAGTAATAAAGCGTGAGAAAGCTACACGGTATATTGCCAGGATGTAGCGGTTCAGTCCTTACTCAAAAATTATTGCAAGTGAGCGTGGTTCGAATTACAGACTGTAGAATGTCTCCAAGCCCTAGCAGATAGCTGAGTTGCACGAATCGTATAATCAGAGGAACACGTGTCTCCACGGGCCGGCTTTCCTTCCGCGTCTATTCTGGGCGAGCCCTGCAGGTCACGCTCGCCTAATGCAAATCACGTACACAATGAGGGAATTAGCATGCAGACCCGCTCGGGCCGAATAAAAATTTCTACGCGTACCTCTTCATAAGTAAACTGTCCTGATATTACTTGCTAATGAACCGGCCAGGAACAAAACAAAGCGTAGGAATCAAAACAAAACAAAAGCGGTTCGGCTCAATCGCCGCGCCGAATGTGATATGTCATCGGTAAACTTTGAAGAGTCGGATTCATATGAAGAAATGCATGTTTTAACAGATGCACGAAATGGGGTCAGTGGTGTGAGCTACGGCTCCTATACATCAATTGGGCGCGAGTAAACATATCTGCGGTGACGTAACGGAGGAACGCGGAGGCGGATTCTTACGAAATAAACGACTGTATCTGAGATCTAAAATAATTTACAAACTGCACGTTATATTGAGATATAACGAATATAATAAATACTGCAGTAAGTAAAATGGTGTGCCCCAAGGTAGACCGGTTTTGTATACTGGTCACATGACTTGTTTTCTTGATGCTTTGCGCGTTAAAGGCGCTGAGATAATACAGGTTGGAGCCACTTTGAATGAATCAAGGATTTGAAGAGATCTAATATTGTTACGTGATTAATTAGAAAAGCTGTAATGCAGATAATGACATAATTATTACTAAAGTTCCAAGTAAGTAGCAGAATAAACGTTGTGTAATTAATGTACATCGTTTTGTGTGTATAATATTAGCGCAAATTATTACTTCAAGCGCGGGATAATTATAAAATTTTGTAATATGAAGTATTACGTATTGCAAAACGTATTATTACAAAAACATAGATAATTATAAGATGCGACTTTATGTAAAATGTTAATTAATTACAAATGTTATCTGTAAATATTTTTACGTCTTATTATGACTTGTAGATAATGAGTGGCAATGTGGTCAAGATAACCCGTAATCATCCTTTCAGGCCAATTAGACCTTAAAATAGTATTGAAAGAGTTCGAGAATGGCAATGGTGATAATATCAGAATAGAAGCGAATGAGTGATCGACGTCGATAATGTTATCGATGTGTAAATATATCGATGTGTAATACGAGTAACAATACTGCGGAAAACTTTTAATCTTGCATTGCCAAGTGCAATTTATCAATCCATATTACATAAAACATTAGATTTTGTTGTGTACATCTATGTAATGAATCTGATTGGTACCTACTCTTTGGGGTATTAATCCAAGCTCAGCTATTTTGAGATGCTAAAGGGACCCTGAGAAAGGGGGAAGGTAAGAGAAACCTAAGGTATCCATCTCCACCTCCCATTAAAATGTGTTTCTCCAATTAAATATGAGCAAGTGCACTAGTCCGTGGGATTTAGTAAAACCAGCGTAGTGGCTTCATGGGGGCCACAGGTTATATGTTAAATGGAGTGAGGTCCTTCTATTCTGGACATCACAGCGTCGCCGTGCCCGGGCTCGTCATATTGTGTGTATTTTTATTATTACTTCGTAGTATGTAATAGTAAGTGTTACGTGTCGATGTGTGTGTGTGTGTTTATTTCTTAAAAACCGATAACTTAACATATACTTTCCTCATGATCATGACGCTTCAGTTGGTAATTGCAAATTTTCCATCCCAGGCTCCTCCACCGCCTATCTTTGATATCAAACCGAGCGTAGGGCGATACTCGCACGGGCGTTGTTGTCGTGATAAAAATACTATGATGCGCCAGAGTGAGGGCCGGATTGGGGTCAATCGCAGGCCATCTGCGTCCGCTAATTATAGCGCGGCGTAGGAAAGCCCAATGGAGGCGTAGGTACCGCCACGAGACTCAATCGTGAGGTAAAAATGTTTTTTTTTTTTCCCATTTTGAATATAATGCAATGTGTGTGTCTATTTATCTCATGTGATGATGGATAATGCAGACAAACCACCGTCTTGGGTTTTGAAACAGTCGCCTATAGGACTTCTTGAAACAACCTTGAACTGCCATCGGTTCAGAGTCAGTCTGTAGCTAGGAGCTAAGCTAACATACGGACCGGCAATAACGGTGGGAACTAGCAAGTGATTATTTTGGTTATGACTTGGGCATCTCTATCGCTTTCCATAAAGCGTGAGGAAGCCAACACGCTACTGTAAAAATAATAGGTAAACAAAAATCTAAAAGTTCAAGTCACAAGGCATGTTATCTTAGGGTATATTTGTCCAACTTTCTACGAAATGTACACTTTGCTAATTGGAACTTCTGCGATTTTTATCACGTCTGACCATGCAGTGAAACCTTTGTGCACTCTCACCGTATGCAGATGATATAAATTACCATGGAAATGTAATTCAAATACAGACTGATTGGTACTTTAAAGTCTAGTCTACACAGTCTCTGTTTAATCTTCATCTAATGAACGAACTTATCATTTCAAAATACAACGCATCAGTAAAGGCTTATGTGCTTATGTCAAGCAGTGGACTGCTATAGGCTGATGATGAATATAAGATCACAAATAGGAACGACAAATCAAACGTTATTTATTTATAATCAAAAAATCTCCATGTATTTTATAAGCATTCGCTCCGGGGCAAAACGGGACACGTTTCCTGGCCATTAAAAAGAGGAAGTCGTTACAAATCCAACAGTAGGCCCGATCTATATAACGGGTGTTTGCCACCACTATCACTATTATGAACACGGATAATTTCCCAGGAGATTACGCGTTTACGCAACGCTAAACTGTGTAAATACTACAGGATTTGCTCAATATCAATAGCGACCCGCATTGCATGGTGTTTTTCTTTAGGAGTTTCAACATTTGTACACTTATAGCTTTGTTACGTCAGATGCGCTAACCGAAAACGCACCACGGGTTTAAACTCACATTACAATATTTCGAAATGTTTGACGTAAATACTTATATTGCTTTAATCCTGGGGTTCTAAATCCGTCATATAGAATATCAGTACTTCCGTCTTATCGGGTAATCTGAATCGCGTGACCAAAGCGTTTCATGAAGGAGATTAAATAAAGCGTATAACCGTTTCTGACGCCCATAGAATGCACCGGACAATTCACACCAATTAACCAGCCTCTTATGTAGGGAAAGCCATGGGTATTCTTACTTATGACAAACAGGCAAGAAATACCCAAAGGTGTACCCCGGAATATAATGGGCAATTTAGATTTGTTTTTAACAATGTGAATCCAAACAATTATCTAGATAACCTAATTATTAATTCTTCTGACGTCAAGGAATATAGGTACTCTATATTCTTTTGCATATAGTATAGTATATAGTACCCATAGTACAACCTTCGGCTGTTTGGGGCTGGACGACGCTGTGGGACCCAGCATCGCATGTTTTGGGTTATTTATTTATTTTATTTAATCTTGTAAACGGCTATTTGCGTGTACGTACTTCCCAGTACGTAAATTGGCAGGCTACTTTCTTAACATAAAATACATCAGCTGAGAATAGATTTCAGTGAAAAAGCTTTAATTTATTTTATATACCAATCAGCCTTTGTTTATATCTGAATCATCTGGGGATTTCTAAGTACGGTTTTAGCGCCAATATCTTCAGCTTGTTTAAAGGTTAGCCAGCCGAATTTTAAGAAACCGCTAATGTTTAAACTATTAACTTGAACCAGCCTTTGTTTATGCTCGCATCTGTATTCTGGATCCGGGCTCCGTCAATATTCTCAGCTGTCTGCAGGTCGGGCGTTTCTAGGTTGAAGATTACATTTTATCCCGCGCTATCTGTCCGTCCGTCCGTCGGCGGCGGCTTTCCACCGCGCCGGCTCGTGAATATTCCTCGAATCGTATCGAGCGCGCTCGCACACGGATCCGCGCGGCCGACTGACACCGCTGGATGCCTCCGCACAATGATGGGAGCCCTACATACTGCTAAAGCTGTGCTCTTTTTGAACATAGTTAGAAAACTCTTTGATTCTTCTAGTTGTAGATTTTTGTGTAAACGCAAAAGTTCCATTGTTAAGATTGATCTGGGATTGTCAGATATTACCAAGCCACATTAAGTAGCGTTAAATTGGAATTTGGACATAAGTGGACCTAGCCTCGAGCCGATTAGAAGTTGCATTTAAAAGATAGCGTTTACAAAATATCTACGAATTTTATGACATTTGACCGAATCGGTTGATCACAGGTTTGATCATATCACTTTAGATCTATACCCTGATATCAAATGGGGTTGAAATCAAAGTTAAATGTAATGATAAACGAATCCATACTTAAAAGAAGTAAATATTTAGTCAAAGCCTAAAACCTTCGGTTAATTCTATTCATCAAAACGTCAAACAAGTCACCTTTAAAAGTTCTATAACCGTCTTCGCCTTGCCGAATTGGCAACCCGAAGATACAGCTGGCAAGATATATTTTGGTAAATCGGAAAGTAGCTAGTTTCCTTTACTAAACCAGTGGCGGATCGTCTTGGAGCTCGCTGGATCAATAAGCCACAAAAGATTTGAAACAAGTCCAAGTGGCGACTGGACAAACTTGGCACAAAGCGGAGATAAGCGCGCTTAAAAGTGCCTAGATCCACTTTAGATCGCTGAGCCAGCGAAATAACTATCTTTGTCGGATAAAAGTTTGAAGACTGAAGGAGGATGAAAGATTCTAGAAACATTGTCACTGCCGTGTCATTCAAAATGTTAATATGTTGCTAATGTATTGTTAGTGTTGTTTGTTTTGAAAAGCAGGTTTTTGACCGGCTAATTCTAATACAAATCTTAAGTATAAAGTTGTGACCAACTGGCACTGTAGTAGTCATAATAGAATAGCTGTATCAAAGCTGAAATCTTAACTTGCACATAAAACGGCATCAATCAGAGCCGGCATTCGTTTTCTGATCCAATCCAATAGATGTTGGCAATTTTTATTGAACTCGTTTCGTCAATTACACAGCTGTCTAGTGCGCACCGGCCAATAGAAAACACATCTGAATCATCCGATCGTAATGACGATTGAAGCGTTCCACATAAAAGTAATGGCGTTATCTTCCCGGCTACTCGTAGACCTTGAATGTTCCCCCGAGTTTCACCAGTTTGATTGTCAATAACGACCGGCCGAGCACGCATCGGAACCAGAACTAATCGTGCGACGACAAAAAACCGCGTGGCAATTAGGTCATCGCTGTGTTTACGTCGAGGGCTCGGTCCGCGGTTGTGTTTACGATGGACATAGTGAACAGAAGATTTATGGGATGATAAAAATGTAGAACGAATGCAAACTCGAAAAAAATAACAATTTTTCAACAGTTTCGCGGGGTTTTTCTACGTAATGTCACTAAGAATTTCTTAGGCTTTTGTTGATGCCTGTTGCAAATACGCATCTTTTTTCTTTAGACGTCAGATAATTCCATTAATCCTGTATGGACAATTGAAACGATAATTTAAATTACTAATGAAACTAAATAAAGAGTGCGAATTAAATGGTTTATTAAGGCAAACTCAGTGGTTTGATGACTAATTCATTAAATCACAAAAGTATACAGATGACGAATTTACTCACATGGCATTCTCTCATTTTAAATAAGGTTCTTAGGAAAAAAAAATGTTGTGTATATGTACCGAGAAGATGCAAATGCCAACATTGTTGTTATCTCTGGCTCACATTACAAGGTCAAATCAGAAATTCCTCACTCTTATATATTCCATTGTGACTGGATGTTTTTAATTACATTTATTACATTCGATTTCCTCTATTCGAAACCAATTATGATAATAGCAGGCGGCTCGTACAAAGCGTGGATTAGTAGGCAAGTCACGTAGACACCGTGACGACAATGTGTTGAGACAAAGTGGCGAATTGAAAATGCCACGGTTTTGAGGAACGCGGCAAGTGCCTTCTACGGCCTACTAGTTCTCTTGTGTACTGTTGTGATGGCGAGGCATGATGATTCGCTACTAATCTGGTAGTACTAACTAATCGCGCACTAGTCGCTTTATAGCGATGCGTATCGCTCAAGATTTTTTGAAATGGATCGGTTGGAACCACATGATACATAACGACTCAATTACTCATTTTGTAAGTAGGATTTAGATGACACGTATCAAAAAATGTAAGGATTTAATTATTTTATTCTACTCTTTTTAGGAGTATCTTGCTTTGCTGTCTCTTATCTTTCTTCTTCTATAAAGTTTTAAGCTTTTGTTTTACTTCGTCCATTATTATTACCAAAACAAAGAGAAAGCCCTGCCATATTATATATAAATAATGACACATAAAGAAATCTTTGCGGATTATGTGTGATTCATTATTTTATTTATGAAAGTTCCAACTATTGTTGTTTATACTCGTCTAGAATAGTCAGGAAATAGGAATAATGTACAAGTATGACACAATGAATGCTGAGGTATAAAGGTAGTTGCATACAACCAAAATAGCATTTAACTTTGAATGACAATTCAACAATCGAACAAAGAAATTGAATGTTAATTCCATGACCGACATTGATGTGCAGTGAATTAATTAATTTAAGTAAGTAATTTTATGATATTACGCATTTGTTCATTGAAACGAAAAGATTGTCAATTAAAACTTATTGCTTTTGAAAAGTTTGTTATCAAATGTTCCAAAAGCACAAACTAAACAGGTTTAATGCTACACAAATTTAAAACAAAAAATATGTATGTTGACTTGTTATGCAAATTTTATTACCTGTTTGATAATTCAGAGTCTATTTTTATTTTACTGTCGTACGTCACAGAACAATTGATTGATGATGATGACTATTTATTTTACAATGGCACTTAAACACGAATTTAGAAATCATGAATATACTTATAATTAATAGCAGTCTAAAACAGGATAGAAATCATAATAAACAAAGTTTCAAACATCATTTGGGATAAAAAAATATGCTTTTATATGCATTGATATTGATGATTAATAGTATAATCTAGACAGAAACGTATCAACCTCATTATTTATAAACGTACAAAAATACACAATTTAGCGTATTTGTGTTCTCTTTAGTGATAAGAAGAAGGCGACCAAAAAATGTTTTACTCATTTTATATTTACAAATATCAACCAAGTGTTCTTGCCGTATGGGCCAGTAAACAACATTTTAGCGATTCATCAATTTTTTTTAAACAAAATATCGAAGGCAAACGTAATCTAGGATGCCGTCAGGCCAGGTGGAGTGATAATTTGCGCAGATTGGCTGGCAAGTGCTGGATGCGAGAAGCCCGAAATCGACCTAAGTGGTAAACATTAGGAGAGGCCTATGTGTACCAGTGGACTGACACGGGCTGATGATGATAATGATAATTGAAAGCATTTCCTAAATGTCCGTATGTTTCCTGATTTAGAATAGGATCATCCCATCTCATTCCGCGGGTGCCGTAGAAGACGAATAAGGGAATATCAGGAAACGGGCAGCAGCGTTTATCGTATCGTATATAAATAGCGGACACAAATACAGTCAGACTATGGAAAATCCCTCCAAATAACAAACGTCATGAGGGAAGGCCTATGTCCTGCAGTGGACTTTGTCAGTCTGATGATGATAATGATAATTTCCTAAATGATTCCAACCGGGAATCGATACCGTCTCATTAGAACGCCGTTTTTAGACAATCCTTCGCTAAGATCTTGTTAGTCGTCGAGGTTCAGTGCATACGTTTGTGTTCTAAGGTTCGATGAAGTAATAAAGATATAGAATCAATGAAATAAATCGTCTCCTAGCCTGGATCGGGTTTCGAATGACTTATCGCATGGGCAAAATGGCGCTTTGAAACTATAGGAAGAGTTATACTTCAAGAAATTCCAACTATAAATTATAAATGCGAAGGTGAGTTTGTATATATTTGTTTGTTACCTCATCATGTTTTATCTCTTGTACTGAAATTCCGTATGTATGTAATTAGGAGTGCTGAGAAGGCATGAAAATTTACTGTTCCCACATCGCCATAGTTAGATGACGATATAATGAACTATCATTACACTATTTTATTCAACACTGTCAGAAACTGCTTCTCTGCTTAAAGTAACTTGGAGCATGATTTGTAAAACCTCAGGTCAGTTAGTGTCAAGGCGTGTTTAGAATGCATTTTCTAGCGCTCGTTATATAGAGACTGCGCAATCTGACTGAAGTTAATCGATACGTATGTATCTTCGTCAAACTTCACAAGGTGTGATAAGAAGTGCCTAAAACCCTTTATATGAACAAGATAGAAGACTAAAACTTAAATAAAGTAATCCAAGGCCCTAAAGAAGGTTACTTATGTCCTAAGCCGGGATGGGAGTTGATAATAAAGGTAGTTTAACTCACCATTGCTTGCTCGATCTTGTTGTCGATGGCCACCGCGCTGGTGCCCGATGCGCTGTAACAAAGAGAAATTCGCAAATCAGACGGATCGCTCATTATCAATTCAATACATTGTGGGGACACTGTCATATCGACGAACCGGTTCACTGGTCGACGATTTCTCAAAATGTAGACAGTACTGTGACATTGACTAATCGATTTTTCGTAAGTATAAAATAAATTCGATCGGTACACGTGGCTTGGTGACAGTGAATTTTTTTTTTATTGCTGCTGGTGGCAGACGTGCAAGGGGCCTGTCTGGTGTTAAACAGCCGCTGCCCATGGACGTCAGCAATGCTAGAAACACAGCCATGCCGCTACCTACCGCGAGGAAGGACCTCTCTTTCAACCACGTTTAAAGAAGGAAGGTATACTGGATGAAGGTATTAATAACTACTGAATAGTAAAATGTCTATCAGGACAGTAGTAAACATTAGACATTGTAGCAAACTTTTCTAAAGGACGGAATAGAACAATGACAATTTAAACAGAAACACTCATGTTTTCGTACGTAGGTAGGTAATTCCGACAGTAATTACCTACCTAAAAAAGAAGGTTTACGCACGAAAGCGTAAGTCAAATCAAAATCTCAATAAATCGTGCAAATTTTAAACTAACTTCCCAGTAGGACGGGTAGTTTCCGCTACGCAGCGATTTAGCGTTGCGTTGACGCATTCAAAATTGCTCTTTTACTCTTTTTATCGCACGGAATGCGTGCATAAATCGGCTCTTATCGCTAAACGTTCGGTAAACTTTAATCAACATTAGCTGTAATTAAGGCAATCGCATCTCACCAGCCTTAAACGACGCCTCGGATTCGTACTTGCTTAAATGTAATTTTCTATAGCGGAAGAGTTCTCTGTCAACAGTTCAACGGATTATACGTTGCCCTTGCCTAATATTTAACTTAAGGTTTATGATTATTAACTTTTGGATCAAAGGATTTGCATATTCTGGAAAATACGAAACACTCACACGAGGTCTACTTTTAATGCTGTTACTGTGAATGTAAATATTATGTGACAATTCCTTTTGTTACGCATTAAGTCAATAGCGTAATTTTTATGTTCTCATTTAAGTAAACACAGGTATAAGAGTGATTGTGATAATGATAACGTGATTCTTAGAACAGAAGCGGCTCAAACAAATACGTTAAATATTAGTATCCGTTATAAGAAAAATTTTATATCACTGAATCAGAATGTCAGGTATGGTGCAGATGGCGATTTAAGGACGAGTCTGATCTGGTCTGAGTTGGCGGTTTCTGCCATCGAACCAAGGCTCACCTTACATCCTGCCCCGCATGCCCTTTCTCCAGTACACGGGATGAGCTCATGTTGGAGATGCGGTTCGTGTGGCTGAATACTGGTTAGAATTTATTTAGATTGCCATCGACACACTAAGAAGAAGAAGAAACGCTTTAAACCTTTTCTAATTCATAATTTAATGTGAGACATTTAAAAACGAGTATAGTTTAATACTAACTGTTCCTCATTAATATAGAAGGTTAAAATAAGGCACCTGATGCAACAGTCCTCAATGCAACAATCGTTACATTTGTGTAACTACTAAGTGCACTATGTAATTATTAGCAGAAATAATTATTAGGTGTAACTGGGTAACTTTGAGAGACTTCCGTTGCGGTGCGGATGATTACGTTAAAGCGGGTGGTTGTGGCTAAATATTGCAAAAGCTGACCATTTCAGGTCAGCCATTTATAACAACACAGGAGGAACAATGGCTTGTGTGCTACCGGCGAATAACTTTACATATTATTGTAAATGGGAACAAAGGGGCTGCTCGGAAGTTTCAAGCCGTTCCAAATCTCGAGTTTAAAGGATTATAGGTTGTAGTAAATTACCGTTTTTTTTTCACGTTACAAATGAGTTATTGTTGTTCGACCACATCTTATGAGTATAATCTGTTCTTTGTAAATTTTCTACAACAAGGGAAATGCATTGAGTAATATGGGGAATTTCGGGCACTATTTTTGGTAGTCAAGAAATCGACACTATAGTGAAGTAGTTAGCACTGCGGATTAATTTTATAGCTTTGATGGTGTTATTGTTAATCAGAAATTCAGAAGTACGTGACTGGCTCGGTGGATCAATTGGTAGTGACCCCTGCCTTCTGAACCAAGGGTCGTGGGTTCGATTCCCACCCGGGACAAACATTCGTGTGATGAACACTTGTGTTTGTTCCGTGTCTGGGTGTTCATTTGTATTTAAGTATTTATTTGTGGTACTTTCGTTGTTCTGATACCCATCCATAACACAAGTGCTTAAAAGCTACTTACTTTGGGATAGGAGCAATGTATGTGATGTTGTCTGATATTTATATTTATTTATTTACGTTGTACTTATTCATTTATATATTTCATTGATTGCTCCGTAGGTATTCATATTTATCGATTCTATACTTTAAAACTTCAGCAAAAATGAATTTGCAGAACATACACTAATATGTGAATGACAACTACATTACCTTCGCCAGCGTTAAAGGCGGCTACAAATATATTAATATCAGTCCGACCTTTCGTTTTCTAAGTTACAATATGCAAATACTAGAGGTGCCAGGTTCAGTAAAATATTACGGTACATAAATCATTGCCCGTTGCAACAGCTCACCTCGACCGCCATTCATCGCTTCATCGGCTCGCTTCGATAACACGGGTTCAATCGGTTAAGTGCCAAAATGATTACAAGGGACCTAAATTATTTCAATGCTACTGTTATGCAAATGTTGAGGAAAAGGCGATAAATATCTTTAATGGAGATTTCTTAATTTGTCAATTCATCATAGAAAAATAAAGTAGAACGAAAAAGCTTATTACGATGTTTACAAGTTTAGGAAGAACTGACTCATTGATATGGGTAGGTGTTAGTAGATTGCCTTGTGGAGTAGTAAATGTCAAACGGAATTGAAGGATTGAGTATTTATTTGGAGTATAAAATGTTTTTTTTGGTACCTTCTCATTATGTATTAGCGTGATGTAATCACTGATGCTTCTCAAACACGTGGGAAGGAAGAAAGGAAGAAATAGGTACAATGTACTATTTCTTCAAAGCTTCATCAAACGGGGGAGAGAAGAAAAACAAGTGCATGCTAAGTAAGTAGCTTGACATAACCTATTGAACTTAATTAAAAAAAAAAGTAACTGTTTATTAGCACAATAATAACTGTTACTTTACTAATGTCATACTATTGTATGGTGGCATCAAGCTTGCTCTTGACTTTCACCAAGACATGGGTTCCGCGCGACAGCGAGGTGAACACACGCTGATGGATCCGTTATTAGGACGTCATAATTAAGTCGTCATAATTCGAAGACGTCATAATTAATTTCATAATAAAGGATATATTTATTTCGGTAATAATAACTTAACATTATTGATACATAACTACTTTTAACACCGGATTATCTCACTTTTGTCTACAGAGCACAGAATTCCTTAATATTTTCCATAAAGATTAAGACAACGGCGCATAAATACGAAAACAACATTTCAAGTACATAGTTTACTTTACCATGCCGAGTTGTTGTTGTTGTGTATGTTTCATATGAACCCACACTGTCAAAATAGACACATTTCAATAGATCATTGAAGTCTTACAAGTTTAGGAAGAACTGACTCATTGATATGGGTAGGTGTTAGTAGATTGCCTTGTAGAGTAGTAAATGTCAAACGGAATTGAAGGATTGAGTATTTATTTGGAGTATAAAATGTTTTTTTTGGTACCTTCTCATTATGTATTAGCGTGATGTAATCACTGATGCTTCTCAAACACGTGGGAAGGAAGAAAGGAAGAAATAGGTACAATGTACTATTTCTTCAAAGCTTCATCAAACGGGGGAGAGAAGAAAAACAAGTGCATGCTAAGTAAGTAGCTTGACATAACCTATTGAACTTAATTAAAAAAAAAAGTAACTGTTTATTAGCACAATAATAACTGTTACTTTACTAATGTCATACTATTGTATGGTGGCATCAAGCTTGCTCTTGACTTTCACCAAGACATGGGTTCCGCGCGACAGCGAGGTGAACACACGCTGATGGATCCGTTATTAGGACGTCATAATTAAGTCGTCATAATTCGAAGACGTCATAATTAATTTCATAATAAAGGATATATTTATTTCGGTAATAATAACTTAACATTATTGATACATAACTACTTTTAACACCGGATTATCTCACTTTTGTCTACAGAGCACAGAATTCCTTAATATTTTCCATAAAGATTAAGACAACGGCGCATAAATACGAAAACAACATTTCAAGTACATAGTTTACTTTACCATGCCGAGTTGTTGTTGTTGTGTATGTTTCATATGAACCCACACTGTCAAAATAGACACATTTCAATAGATCATTGAAGTCTTAGAAGGATACGAATAAAATCAATCCACAAGACTACGGCTAGTTAAAATTCACATCCGCATAGTCTTCATGTAGGTAGGTAAAGATAAAATATGCTTTGTTGAGTCTTAAAAAATTATACAATGTCATTGAAAGCCTGCGTCTACGCAACTCACTCCTTGTGGTAACAATAAAAATGAAGATAAGAGGTAGCTTTCTCTAAGCGGAACTGGGCAAAAACAACTTGCTTATTCTGTTCTCGATTACGCAAGTTTGGATGTTGACAAAATTGCACGCGTTGACAAGCAGCATGAAAAAGTTGAAACATAAGAAGGCGAAACCTGACAGCCGGAGAAAGTACTTGGGGGCGAAGACATTTCGCGGTTAAGTCCACGACTAAACGACGATAATTATAAAGTAAACAGTATCTTTGAGGAATTTTTAGTTATATTCATCAAATAGTGATCTCTAACTTTCTCAGGCATACAGTGGAAGATGATACTTTGTCAAATGTAAACTGCAAAATGAGAACTTTACGTGTCTGTCGACAAAATTTTGACGGATCTGGCAACGATGTTATTCGAACTCATCGACGAGAATAGCCCACGCTGTATTTTTTTAAAGCGCCAACTCAACAAAGGGTTAAAGTTATTTTAAATCTTCTCATAATGGTTATATCGTTTCTCACACGCACTGAAAATATTTTTAAGCCTCATTGTGAAACATTCTAAAACAGAAAGATGTCAAGTAAATAGAACCAAGACAAATAAGTCACAGTTCAAACAAAGGAAAGATAAGGAGTTTTTTCAACACGCACGTGCGTGTTTGCGTAAATCAAAGTCTTAAACAGACCTCCTCCAGAACAAAGGGAACACCATTTTCAACATCTCTTAAGAGAACGACTCTTTAAAGCTTTATTATTCAGCAAGTACAGAAACTATTGTGTTTTAATAGCCAGCGTTTTTATCCCTGACTCGTCAATACCCATGGCTTTAAAACGCCATCTGCCGAATATGCTGCTACGCAACTTGCACTGGGGAATTACCAAAACCGGTTTCTGTTGTAAAGCCCAAAAGAAAGGCAGTAATGTGAGATCATAAAACGTGGACAACAGTAGCTGGACGAACATAAATAATTATATGAAGTATATCAGATAACGCTGAACCGATAAATAAAAGTAGCGATGCAATTGTGGAATTATGTGATGTCGACCACGTAGGTAATCGTAGATTCGTAAAAGCAAATAATGCATATTAAATAGCTGTGATAACAAATTCGACCATATTTACAAAGGAGTTTCTGAATCACACATTTACCAATTGCGTTGTAATTGTAATACAATGCCGCCTAGGAGACAAAGGTCGCGGAGAAATTGAATGCAAGCATGAAAATTCAAAGCATTAGTCACGCCCTGAAGTGAAGTGTTATATACGCTCAAAGCCAAGCGCACTTAGCACTGCAGGTATAATATTTAAAGCGATAGAAACTGGTAGAACGTTCTACGGGCTACTACTGATCATTGCATCACAGATTGTCAAACGAGCCGGGTCCTATTAAGCTATCATCGCGGTTGGGACTGTTGCAAACGATTCAATTAGACTGGCTGGCCATTTATAACAGCAGCACGCCGCTGCCTTTATGGACAAGTACGGGCGAGGGATTAGAGAAGTTATAGCGCGTATTCATGCATTGTTGGTGTAGCGAGCGGGCAGCGCACGCGCAAGGTCACTGAAGGGAAATCGGCCGTCGTGTCGACATGGCGCCAATGGTTACATCTTGCGGCTATGTTTCATAACGCAGCACTAGCGCTCCTTTCAATTAGACAATAACAACAGAGTGGTTTTACGGATTCAATTGCTGCCTCAAATTGTTTGTCGGCGCTGACATTTATAGCTGCTGTAAAGACGCTTGTAGCGTTATTGAGCCAAGCAACCGATGCGGATGAAATAATAAAGCCTTTGCGAAATTGACTTTCTGAAATGGTTATAAAGTTTAGTCACGTGACTGCGAGGTTTATGGTCGGGTTCACGTGTTGGTCGTAACTCCATAGGAGCACCGGCGGTCGGAGACGTGGACAATAAAACGGATTGGACACAAAGGACATTAGTAGGACACCGTCGGAATGATATGGTGGCCGGCTTGTCACGCGAAACGGTCACGCAATGGTGCTTTCCCTAGGATTTCACAAACCCCGCCGCTGTGAATGACTTAATTAATAAGCGGCAACCGTGCTAATAGCAATGCAAATTGATAACGACTAGCTGGGCCGATTCATGAATGTGTTACATGATTTAACTTGTTCGCGAATGAATTAAATAATCCCAACAATGCTGTGGTCAGTCAATTAGTGTTGTTAGATAAATGTTTTCATTGAACACAAGCGATCGAGTTATAAAACCACTTTCGACGAACTTAAGGTAATTACGAAAACGATTGCTTCTCGTACGAGCTTCGATTTAAGCTCTCGAATGGGTGTTGTCCGCATTGAACAAAATAACATCGGCGACCGCTTTCAAGGCTCAAATGAAAGGTCATTCCTAAAATTAAAGGATCTTTTCGGCAATGTTGTAATATTAGCAACATCGGTTTAAGGTTTATCGAGTGTGGCGTCAATGCCAGAGTCCGGCGACAAGGTCAGTATCGATTCAAAAAGTGAACGAGACATAGGATTATGTGAAAAAGTGTTATAGGTATCTAAGCTTAGTGCAACGGATCGATACGGAGCAGACTATAGAGACATTTAGGTTCAATAGGCGGCGCTGACGTCAGCCAATCGCAGCGTTTGTCTGACTGCAGCCGGCCACGTTGCCGAACCTTCACCGACTTAACGGCTCGGTAATTAGCCGACAACTGTGAGAACCTTCACGTCACACGAGAACACTCCCTGCGAGGTTCACAGACCCGGTCGTGATCCGAGAGACGGCAGCGCGACGCCGAGAGCGCATAACAGAAATAACAGTACTCACACAGGGTAGAAGTAGTCTATGTACTTGACGACCACTTCTCTCAGCAAATCTTGCTTGTTCATGATGGACGAGTAGCTAGCACTTATAAGTTTAGTTTGCATGGCTCCCACTTCGACTAGCGTCTGCACTGATTGGGACTGTCGAGTCCCGTTTTTTGGATTTAATGGAGCCGTTTTTGTAAATTTGTGTTTGGAACGTTTTGTGCGTGTTTGAGGTAGAGAAATGTTAAAAAAGATTGGGTAAAGGCGCGCGAGCAACCGGACCGACGCGTTGCGGCAAACTGGGACTGGGGGCCGGCCGTAGCGGCGGGGACGGGGGGCGAGGGACCGAAGCAAGTGGCGCGCGCACGACTCTACCTACTACGGTCTACGATGGGCGCCTCGAAACACCTAGGCAACGCTTTTGCGACACACCCGACGTACTTCACAACGAGAATGAATCCAACAGCAGCCGCAGCCAGCATATAACTTTGGCCGGTCCGCTTAAACGATACGGTCGTTTAGGTTCAAGGCTGCCTAGATTCGGCTGGTTTTTGTGCACTGCAGGATTAGTAAAAATAAACAAAGGAAACAACGGCCACACAGATGTTTGAAATGAGCGGAGTTTTAGGAGTGGTTTAATTAAAACTTGGGTCTAAAAATAGGATCGATATCTATTGAGTTGGGTTCGACATTGAGACATAAAATTAAGGCGAGCAAGAGCAATGCTTTTAAGGTCGTTTGCACGAAGGTTTTCGAGTGGTTTTGCTCCTTGTTGTAAATGATAATTGCAAAGCGAATAAATTGTGCGTTTAGAGACGATCTGAGCAGGCCAACGAGGCATTATCACGATGGCTAGACGAGTATCATCAGGCAATTGCTGAAGTCATTACTGCACTCGCTTCCGTGTATTGTTCTGCAAGGTTAGAGTTTCACGGCACAGAGAGAACAGGACTTATTCGCACTAAGATATAGTAAAATGTGTTTTAAATTGTCACTTCATTATATTGTGAAAAGAGGATTAATATAAACATAAAATGTTTAAACTTATATATTATATATGTGTAAATCAAATTTAGAGCTGTTAGGATTTACTTAATCGTTCATGTCTTAGGTAGAAATGCTGAGAAACTTTTTAGAAATTGTAAATAACAGGATGTTCGATATAAAACATCAAATTACAAGATATTACAACGGTATAAGCGGTAATTATATGAGTAATAACTTGCGGTTTTATTTTGCTACCATTCATTTATAGGTACACATTACAATAAACTTTATTATGATTTAATTCTACATAAATTTTCGACCATAAGTTGGAACATTTACTGTGCAAACTGACCATGATATTGCTTATTATATCGTTTTCCTTATTTATTATACCTTTTAATAAGCCAATCCCGATATAATGTGCAGTAAAGTCGAGTCAAATCGTCGGATTGCAATAAAAAATCTCTATAATGTGAAATCCTGAGAATATTTTTAAAATCGATTTAAATAGGTATACTCGTATATTAGGCTATCATCATCCACAGCACGTACAATAGGAAATTCAGAAGATCATAAATCCAAGCAACGGTCGTTTGCATGCGCCGAAGGCCGACGCAACCTGCGCGCGCGCACACAAGTGCCCTGGCGACAATTCAAATCGCGGAGTAGCGCCATCGCTCCGCTCGCCGAGACATCGCATCACTATCGTTTAGACGGGAATTTTGCAAGATTTATCGCGACTCACCTTACAAAACACATATATTACGAAATTTTATGTAAAACGTGTCGAAAGTTATGTCCAGCGTCGTTATCAAAGAGTAAGTACGTATTTTGATGTAATGAGGGACATAACAGTAAAACATGTGAAGCAGATTATGACCGGGAACATCATAGATCGCAGTTAATATATGTTTTACGGTTAGCATGGTTCGTTTAATAAACAATTTAACTATTCTAGATACACTTTATACACAGAAATGTTGCTTTGAAGTGTCAGTAGCGTAAGTAGTAAATGAATCGACGGATTAATAGTGCATAATACGTTGTACGTAAACAGCACGTGCTCTAAATGATCATCATTGTGCACCATTTGTATGTCACTTCCATTACAGTCACAATATTAATACTGAACGCAGGATGTTGTAAATGATTATATATTGTATTGCCCTTGGCAGCGACATTAAAAACTGGATAATTAATTACAGAATTGTTGCCGCTAAACAAGAACAATGACGTATGAATATATGTATAAAAACTGTTGTTCCATATGATGATCATATAGTTTTGCTGGTATAAATACGCTTTTTGGTGTTGCAAACGAGAACATTACAGTTTATGATGCGTTAAATCGTTGCGTATGGTACCATAACCGAATACCGCGAAGGCATGACTAGAACAAAATAACGTATTCCTGGTATACACAATTTTACGGTTTCAAGACCAAACTTTCTGAAGAAAAAAGCATATAAGTGAAGCGGTGAGAGAGAGGAATCAACCAGAATTTGTATTGTTGTTAATGAATACTGCATTACAACATTATCTGCCTGTAGCAGTCTGGTTACATAGGCATCATCCCCATTTGATTCATCCGCGGCTTCTTGTTTTCAGCTCCTACCAGTAATATATCGCAAACTGCCTGTATTTTTGAATTTTATCCGTCTTTTAACTGGTCCGTTAGACGTTCGATAGAGATTGTGCTATTGTTTTTATTCTACGTTTCTATTTTATTCGGTATTAAATAAATAATAGAAGTGAAGAACATTGTGATTGTGAAGCGACGCGATCCAGATGTAATAGAATCTATTTTTGAACACATTATGTAATTAATATGACTTGTTGTCGTATAGGATAACTGACCCAAGATCTTTCCCAATAGTGCCGCCGATAGTGTCATCATCAACTATCTCAAGTTTGTTTAACATTGAACTTTTGTCGTGGCGCTGTTAGTATGATGTTTGTATTGACTACAGAGACAATTCGAGTAAAGACTACAACAGAGCAAACACACTGAGGTATATTTATGATCACATTTTGACTTTACAATATGATTATGACAATCGATAAAATTGTTTCTATTTCTATATTTCAAGTTTATTGTAGGTATAGATACCTACTAAAAACTCTCTTATGTTCGATAAATGATATAGAGCAAGTAAATTATGCTTACATATTACCTAATGTACCTGGAAAAAATCGGAATTAGGTACTAAATAAACTAAGTAATATGTACTCTGGTAATCTTTGTGTCGAAAAAGTGTTTCTATCTATCTATAAAATAGATTGTAGTACATTTCCCTGATGACTCTTAACAAATTAAACTCAGATCCGGTACCGGTAAATATCCGGTACTCAAATCGGACTTCATGATACGCGTAATAAAACAAAGAGCAAAATTATAAAGACCATTAGGTTACAACATTAGTACCCATCATCCAACCTCTTGGTAATAGGCAAAATGACGGAATCATTCCTATGATTGAGGCAGCAGCAAAAACACATAGCGGCGGTTATTAGTGGGTTTTTGTTATCCACAACGCGGCAATTATAAACAAATTACAGCCATTGTTGCAGATAGCTAATACCTAAGCATCGGCGATTATGCGAGACGATAAGATATTGCTCATAGGCCGTTATTGCAGAATTGTTATTTAAATGCTACCGTTCGCGTTGGGGGGAAAAAAGAGGCAAAGGGAAACAAATACGTAATTACATCTAACGGAAAAGGAAACAGAATTACTATTGCTTTAATAGCAAGCCGAAAAAAGACTGTATGACTATTGTAGAATGTGATCTCTACCTAATGGTAGAGACTACACAAAAGGAGTACCTTACGAGAAAGTTATCGATAAAATATCTTCTTATTGTTTATATACATAGGTATGATATTTTTAAGTCACTTGTAGATACTTCAATGCAGTTAAAAAATCTAAGAGAAATGCTCTCAAGTGACTAGTTCCTGATTTGGTCCTTATTGCCTTAATAGGACATAAGTTGGACAAATTGAGGTTTCCGTTAGTTTCGACTTGCTGAAGACTCATTCATTGGTTTCCAGATTGAATTGGTTACGATGCGTTGTTGCACTGCATTTCCTGCTTTAGAAGACAAGCAGCAAGTCTATGTAGGATTTGGAACGTAATAATACTTAATAAGAAAATAACTATCTTTTGCTAGTGGCTACGCCCGCGTGAATATTCCATAGAACATTGTTTCTTCTTAAAAGTATTGACTTTTGATACAGATTGGCTCAGTAGATAAAGTGTGAACAGTCACTTCTACATTTATAACATTACTTGGGATTTAGTCAAATCAGTAATAATTTACGAAGATAAACCCCAAGAATCCAACATATTTTTAACTAATCTTATCTTGCCAATCACATAAGACTGAAGTTAAGTGCAGTGATCACGGCACAAAGTAGTGGCACTTAAAATTAAGTGCACTTTAAAACAATATAGACATGTTTCAAGCAACGTGATGAAACGGCGTGCAAATCCACGTGTTGCGAACGGTAAACCCCAGAAAAAATTGACTCTGAACAACAAACTATCATTAATGTCGTAACATAAATGTTTACTGCTCAGCAGTATGTCGACACACGCTACTGGGAGTTTGACATCGTCACTTATTTATAATGGTAACCAGTCTCTTTACGAGAACCATTTCTGCCAATGTCGAGTGAAAATTTACAAAGTTTTCTTTGATAAAGTTGCAATGACTGGCTCGGTGGCTCAATTGGTAGTGACCCCTGCCTTCTGAACCAAGGGTCGTGGGTTCGATTCCCACCCGGGACAAACATTCGTGTGATGAATACTTGTTTGTTCCGTGTCTGGGTGTTTATAATTAGTATGTAAGTATTTATTTGTGGTACCTTCGTTGTTTTGATACCCATAACACAAGTGCTTAAGCTACTTACTTTGGGATTAGAGCAATGTATGTGATGTTGTCTGTATGTGATATTATTGATACAACTCGAGTGTTTAAACTTATATCCCTATCGTGGATTCCTTAGAAACAAATAACAATTATCGGGTACAAAACAAACTTGTTATGGACAGCTGTCCACGCGTAACATATTTCATAGTAATAGTCTAAAGATTTTCCATTCAATTACTTTAAATCAATTGACACATTACAAATGTTTGACATTTAATCAAAGCTACCGAATGTCATTACGCTTGTACGACTTTGTATCGGATTGTATAACACCCATTGAGGCAATAAAATATCTCATTAATAAGATTACGTTAAGTACACTTTGACTAACGAGCGATAGTATCCACGGTCTAGTATAGTCAAGGCTGTGACGTTTCGATTCAGCAATGACAGGTTACCGGACAGTCGATCGATGGAAAACGGTAGCCTGTTACTATTCGTCAAGTCTTCAAAACCTCGATTTATTATATAACATGGCAAGTATACGTAAACAGTTGTCACTCTGAATTCTTTCGACGTGTATTTAGATTTAAAAATTATGAAACGAAAAGCAAATACGACGATTGCCGACATGACACAAAACACGATAAAGACAGGTGAGATACGACATGAAACGATAATGCCGAACAAATAAGATAATAGAGAACGAGTATTTCATAAATGCGTTTATGTGGCCAGTATTGAAAGTACGCTTTTGTGTTGTGTGGTAATGTAATGTGCAAACAAGGTGGTAAGTTTCGATGGCGGATAATGAACTTACGAGCACCACGTGTTTCTGCGGCCGAAAGGGGAGCGCGTGTCGGTGGCGGGCGGAGGTTTCGGCGGCGCGTCGTGGGAGAGGTTGAGCCTAAAGCCGGCGATGGACTTGCGGCGCTTGGCGGCGAGCGCGCGCGACGCCAGCTCCGCGTCGTGCCCCTGGTCCGGCGAGGCGGCGTGCGAACAGCTCTTCATGTGCGCCTGCGCGATGGCCACCTGCAGCAGCTTGGTGGACAGGCTCCGCCGGCCGAGGGCGTCGCACGTCGCACAGCGTCCCTCTTCCATGGGCCCTCGTGCGTCCGGCCCGGCCCCGCCGCGGACACTGAGCGCTTATTGTTCGGAGCGGACGTGGTGGTCGCCGCTTAACTGATGTCATCCGACGAGCGATGCACGCGCGTCCGTTCACGTTCGACGCACGAGAATTTCAAGGCAGCGTACACAGACTGACGGTGAATTCGATCGATACTCCGACGAAATAGGTTTAACGCGATAATAGGGACGCGATAAGGTGTAACACGCGAATAAGTGTATTGACCTAGACGTGGTCGCATGCGGTAAGGCTTCAACGCGGCCTCGGGCGGGCAGCGGGTGCGCGGGCGGCTCGGCGCAAGCGACTGCGGTGGCCGCGGCGCCGCCCGCCGTAATACGAACATTCGTTAAGATATCGATGTTTGCGGTGAATAATATACAATGCGTGATCATCGTATGACTGATGTACGCGACGGATCGCCGCACTATATAAAATGCCACCAAGGTGCCATTGCGGCATTCCTCTGGAAACGGTCCAGCTGGTGGTCATTATAAATAATACGCACCATGAGTTAATTCTACGAAATAGGTTACTCCCTACCATTTGTCATCTTGTTATTTGCTGTTCAAGCGTTAAGTTTATTTTGGTGGTTTACAAGGTTCAAAAAGATTATCTCATGACCTGGCCCGCATCAATTTATACTTGTATAATTCCTCAAGGAATTAGTTTAAATAGTTTCCAATCTTTTTTTTTACTTACTTCTATGTTTTGTATCTTTTTATAAATTAATTCTGTTCACATGTTTTGTACTGTAAGTGCCTACCTAATGATAAAAGATATGCGTTGGTTTTATTCATAAATACGAAGTTAAAAAAAACACTGCGACGGTGGGTATGATTTAGTTTTTATGCCGCGTCCGTTATTAGATTATCCAGTTGGAATAATCCGGCGCAAGGTCGTTAGTTATGTCGCCCTAGAATCGAAAATTATTTTTGGACACTTTACACGTTTCTGTTGTATGGTTATATGTGTACAAGGCGTGGAATAATCTTGCATTCGAAAAAAATTTGTTCCACTTTTTAAGGAATCTGGGACACGCGAAATGAAACTGTTCCAGTTGTATAGGATGTCGCGCCCTCTCGGACACTCTGTAATTAGTGTCATATTAAGGAAAAAAGTATATTCAGTCACTACCTAGTTCTAGCAGTCTTATTTTGGCCAGAAGAAAAAGATTAGGTCTTTTTTTCCTCATGCGTCACATATAAAACAAAAGAAATTAGATCAATTGTGGAATACTAATATTTATAGCAATGACGTCTTAAACCTGATGAGCTGAGAAATTGTGAAGAGGTCGTGACTGAGTCATCTGTATCACAAGTCAACGTGAACAAAGTCGCAGGCTGCAGCTAATATACAATAATAGTTTCAGCAGTGGCAGAAGTAGGTATCTCATGAATTCGATTCTTAAGTCAATGCTGTATGGTTTGTTTTTGAACAAAGCTCACTTTGATCATAAACAACTGTTCTCTGAACTTACGTAAGTGCTATGATAAGTTAAGAAAAAATCCTACAATCCTAAATACATACAGCTGAAAATAGACTTTTGTTGAGTCGAGTTAAGCAGAATTGAGATGACATTAATTGTAGGAACGTCAAAGCGCCCCCTAAATGCTGCTTAGAGGACGTTTAACTTAAGTAGATGTTGACAAGGTTGTAAAAATTATAAACAAACAACACTATAACTCAGAATATTACTGGTAAAATTTCCATTATAGGTACCGAAATCAAATAAATACTACGAAACTGTTTTGTAAACAATGTAGTAAACATACGACGAGCGATTCGCGTCTCTTGGGAATTTATTGAGAACAGCTCCCCCCGCGTCTGCCAAGCCAAACGCGGCAAACATCGATGTCGTATATTAGTCGAGTAATGTCGTGTTGGGAATTTCAGGAAGTGATCATCATCGAAATCAATCGCGATGTCAGCCGAATCGACTTTGATCGCCAATTAGACGTGCGACCGACGGATCGGGTGCGCCGCCTGCCAAGACGGGCGATCGACATGTTACGACATATGGACTGTAAATAAACCGGAGGTGTTGGCGACGCAACACTTTATATGGGGCACGGTTTACTATCTACCTCTTATTGACAGCATTTCGGAAACGGATTCGAATTCGGTAATGCTTTTTATTTCGGTAAATACTTTATCTATATATATAAAAGGAGAAACTGACTGACTGACTGACTGACTGACTGACTGACATATCAACGCACAGCCCAAACGGCTAAACGTAGGCACTTGAAATTTGGAAGGGACGTAGCTTAGGTACCGTAGGGGTGCACTAAGAAAGGAATTCCCGAAATTCCCACGGGAACGGGAATTAGCGGGAAAATCCTTTTGTATGAAAAATCTAAACCGCTTAAGTTAGACGCTTGAAATTTGGCATGCAGGTACCTTAGTAAATATAAAGTTTAGTTATGGCTGTATTTTGAGAAATTCCCACGGGAACGGGAGTTAGCGGGAAAAAACTTTTGTATGTATAAATTTAAACACGCGGACGAAGTCGCGGGCAAAAGCTAGTCTCTATATAAAGGTAGTCTGGAAGAGATTGCTACTAGCGATAAAATTGTAGGCCGCCTAACTGATATGTACTGTAGTATGTATGTAATGGTTTTTCTGTAACAGTTTTCTATTTACCAATAAAGAATATCTATCTATCTAAGCTGTCCTTTTCTAAACTAAACTATGAAACTGTTATAAAATTAGGTTTCTTTTCTGAAGTATTCTGAATAGGAGGGCTGGTGATAGTCGACTTTTAAGCTGATTTTTCAATCGCCAGATAAAATTTAACAGGCTGATAAAATTTAAGACAGCTCTATGACAGGACGTCTATTTAGTATTATCTCTTAGCGAATACATCTTGACTTTGCAATCAGTCGTCTTACCTTTTATCAGTCTTTGTGTATTGCTGAAAGTGGAACTATGAACACATTGGTCTGGCTAAATTTTAACTATCATCTACAAATCAATCTATCTAATTATAGATATAATTTTAATTATAAAGTAGATAATCTAATTATATCATTTAATTAACAAATATCGAATTATGTATAATCAATAATTTTAATGTTATCTGTTACATACGTAGATAACGATGTTGTTAGGTGAATTTCCTAAAGTTGCTCGGACCGTGTTCTTAGAGGCGACACCAGTCATATCTTTGACTGAGCCGTTCATATAATTATGCGTGGATATTGTTTTTAACTTTTTATCATGTTCCTAGCTTTACCATTGTCATTGAAAATGGGGTGTAACTTGGCAATGCGAACATACGGGTATTATGCATACTTTCTCAATATACCAAATAATACAAGCTTCATCTGTCAATTTACAACTGAATTTCATCAATGCAAAATGTACGTTTTATTATGAACAACAAAGAATATGTGCATTTAACCCTTATATAAAAGCGAAACACCACTTGGGTGGTTAATCACAAAATCTCAGAAACTATAACTCATACAAAACTTGAAATATGACAAGTAGGTTCCTTTTGAAGAAAGGAATTTATAAAACTCCGCGCCTAAAAACAGGGTTTGGAAGTTTTAGAATATTTTGTATCGAATTGCACCCGTGCGAAGCCTGGGCGGGATGCTAGTTTGAAAATACATAAATAGAAGGCAATCTTCAAGGACAAAGCAGAGCAATGACCATTAAGTAATAAAAGTTGTGCACATAAATGCGGGCTGTTTATGCCAATAGAATGACGTAATTCTTTCAGCGCTTTACTTAAAATAATACATTTCTAAGTAAATAAGAGGAATGAAAATTGTACCTCAGTAAGGCGGCTGTTTTCAACCCCAGTGGGGAGAATAACGACGTAAAAACAGACATACCTATACGAGTATAACTTAGAATATTAATACTGTATGGCTAAGTGTATTAAAATGCCTTTTACGATGTCTAGAGGTTCATTGTCACGTAGAATTTTGTTTGTTTGGAAGCTCAATCTATATGAAATCTTTTAGGTTTGTCTGCTAAAAAGAAATAATATTTCTTTTTTCTCTTTTATATTATATGGCTCCATAGTGTTTTTAGGAGAGTTTTTAGAATAAGGTAGCGACGTAAAGACTTTGCATGAGTATTTATTTGTGGTACCTTCGTTGTTCTAACAGCCAAAACACAAGTGCCTAACCTCCTTACTTTGGTATCGGAGCAATGTAAGTGATGTTGTCTGATACATATTTATCTTAGCGGACTTGTGTGTAATATTCGCGACATTCACTAAATTACGTTGTACTTTAACACATTTATTAAAGGAATATCAAATTGCAGTCGGTCGGACGATAGCGTTCGCGCTGAGTCAGGGCCCTTCATTATTGCAACATAGTACATTTTATAGTCTTGATTAACGACTTTCAGACAACCGCACCGAATTGCGGACAATGTACGCAACATTTTCTATTCTTTTATTTTACACTAGCTTTCCGCCCGCGACTTCGTCCGCGTAAAGTTTTTTTTTCCAAAATAAAATTGTGCCTATGTTACTCGTGGATAATGTAGCTTTCGAATGGTGAAAGAATTTTTAAAAACGGTCCAGTAGTTTTTGAGCCTATTCATTAAAACCAAACAAACAAAGTTTTCCTCTTTATAATATTAGTGTAGAAAATGTTTACATAATTTTAGCATATGAATCGTTTTAAAAACGAAATTATCTGTATAGACACTTATGAAAAGTTATAAATATTTTGCATTTTCTTAAACTATTGGGCACTTGATTGGCCAGTCAATTGAGTTATGTATTATGATCAGTGATAACGGAAAGCTTCCAAAGATTTCACAGGACATTAAGAGTCAGATGGTGTCATAATAATTAATAATAGATTCTTCATAAAAACGTCTTGAACACCTATGACACATATGCGATATTTTTAATATTACAAATTAAGATACGATCTTACACGTTGTTTTATACAATTCGGATTTAAAAATTGATTATTTTAAACCAGTCTTAAAACCTTTATGAACGCTCTACCTATTTACAAGTTGAATAATTTATGCGACCCCTCTAGGCCGTAGTCCGAACAAACGTCGGTCTTTTTTTATATACTTAGTAGCTCGACATAATATAAAAATACAAAAAAAATATTTAATCCATAACAAGTCTTGTGTTACAGAGTAGGTATGGATCCCATTCTTTTAAATAAAAAAAAATGTCTTCCTTACGCCTGATGGAAAGAAAAAAAGTAAGAACGGGCAAGTAACTGGTCAGTTATTGATGACAAACCAAGCCAATCGACTAGTCTAACTAAAATTGTGTTTAAATTGACAGTGATTCCATTTTCCCGGTGTCGCCCTAATACTTAAGGCGTCGCGACCCACAAGTCGAAAAGCACTCTTTTAAACACTCTACTCTGTAGGACACTCCAGACACAGCTAGCACAATTTGACCAAATGGCGCCGATACGGCTGTATCGAGTGCATCTTGCACTTTGCAATCACAATACAAGTCCGCCTGAGTGCACTATGAAAGTTTAAAATGTCAGGGCACGTGTTAATACACGCGTGTGTAGAGTTGACGCTAAGCGTTGTCGTGTACGAGTATGAAGTATTGATTTTATGAAGCCTTCGGCCGATGTTATCATCGACATATGTAATCACATGCAATAGGCAGATTGTAAACTTTGCTACAACAGTAGCTTAACAAAGCATTTAACTTAGTGTGCATATACTTATATTTCTATTCTTAAGAAATCAGATTGTGTGCATATCGCACAAGTGGTCGGAATTAACAAGTCTACAGATAACATTGCAAGTCCTAAAAATATTTGTTTATGTTTATTATTTCTTAATTTTCACTTAGATATTACTAAAAGTTAGCTCACACATGTACTGTTACTAAAAAGGATTTTAACAAGCTTGTAAGAGTTATAAGATAATGATAAGGGTTGACCGTATGACAAAGGGTTTAAGCCTTTAAGGATTCAGGGTTTAGGAGAACCGAGAAATACATCTCAGGGTTCAGGAGATATACATTAGAAATGTTCTCTAGGTAAAATATGCATCTTACTCATCCTTTGCTTTAAACAATTCTGAGTATATAGTAGCAGTCTTTTATGACGTTGTAAGCTTATGATATCTTGAACTTATGGTGGGGAAAGTTCTCATGGATTTCACCCATACTTATTACATTATTTACGTACCTAAATACCTGATTTTAAGAGAGGTAGGGCATAGCGAATCTTCGCTCGAATTGAGCCGCCCGTCCGGGGAAGGACCTCCACCCTATAGAATACCGCAGTCAAATGACCTCTGGGTCGTGTTTCTGCCGGTGAGTAGGGTTTCCGGAGCTCGTGGGGGGTTAGGGTTGGGCCGGCATGGCGGTGGCAACTGACAGGTAACTGACCAGTTACTTGCCCGTTGTCACAGCGACTTGGGCTTCTCTTTCGCTTTCCATCAGGTGTAGGGAAGCCATTATGTCGAGCCACTATAAAAAAAAAAAAAAAAAATACCTATTGATTTTAGCATTAATGATCGTGCCAGGTACGTTTTAGATAAAAGATCACTGATTAAAGACTTCCTACGACGATACGTTTCAAAATGTGAATATTCAACTAATCTTTTGCATACGTAAAGATATGGCCGTTTTGTAATGTGCATTTTGTAATTCAAGTACCTGCGATTATACTCATTCTTGAAACGTGCTTTATATTTACAATAATGTAACTTGTTTTTTGGTAACAAAAATAAAGAGCGACCTTGTGATTGTAATATATCTTAGGTTATGAAATAATCACCATTACTTGCGCGCTTAGTATATCGAATGATATACGATACAAACCTTTAATTAAACTAAGGATTGTAATGAGTTTAAAAGTTCACGACTCTAAATTATGGTTATTATTTTAATGGTACGAGATGATAGCTAGAGGCAAAAATTCATCCGTTCGCCTATTCGTCGTAACAAAACTGAGTTGGCCAATCACAGCCTTGACATTCGTGACTGAAAATTGATTGCCAATTTATAGAGTTCAACTATGCTACGTATCTCTTGCCTAGTATTCGAAGAGATAATGGCTACGTTTTAATTTCTAGAATGTTACTGTATAGTAAATGGATCATCGCAATTGCTTTGTTATTAGAAACTTCGATGTAAAGGAGAAATTTCAACATTTCGCAAGCGTACTCGTACATCACGCATCTATTTCTGCCGCATGTATAAAGTATCGCGCAATAAAAAAATGTAAACAACGCTAGTTCAAAACAACCGCAAGCGGGGCCCAACTGACCTGTCCAAGACTATACTCATATGCCTGTGTAGATTCGCCTTGAGGTCCCGCCGGGTGTAGTGGTGCTGAGAGGGAGGCGGGCCGGCCGGGGCCAGGGGCGGGGCCCCCGGCGGCGCCCGCTTCCCTATGAGCACCCTCAGCTCGGCCATCAGCGTCTGCACCATGCGGACACGACCGGACCCCGCCGCGGCACGCACACTTGTGAACACCACGCCTCAATCAGCCCGCCGACTTGCCAAGAGCCATTGGCTCGGCGGTTGCATCGACGCCGACGTCACTGCTGCACGTGATAATAAATAAAACATCGATATCGGTGCGGGCGTCGTCGCGGGCCGCGTGCGGGATCCGCACTGTCCGCGCGTACGACGCTTTGACCTCGCCACAGCTTTTTATAAGTGCCCGATGAGTGCGCAAGGTGGTGTATTATGCGAGACAGCACAAATTTCGTGTTTATATTTAGGCTAGAACGCGGAGCACGCATGATACGCAGGCCCGCATTAGATGTTCTGTAACATCTCGTTTTAAGTAACTTTCAATTAGTCGATGATTAATTCAGGGGCAAGGTCGGTTCTGAAATGGGGATCCAGATGAAATGAGTAATTAAAGAGAAATAAACAATGGTGAATGTAGGTCGACTTCAGCGGTTCACAGTAGTGGTGGGAAGGAACGGGGTCATGCGAGCATTGTTCCGGTTCAGACGATGAGATGAGCTAAATGGGACGCTCTTGAGTTTGCGACGTTGAATTGGACCAAGGACTCGACAAGGCGTTGCAGTTTGCGAGCTAAAATCCGATGCGAGATGAAATGAGAAAGAATGTTGAGTCATTGACCTTGGAATTTTGATGGTCGGTGAGTGAGCGAGCGCAGTGGATATTTAAATGATCGACTTTGAACGTGAATTGTGCGCGGTTCACGGGGAGGTGGATATAGCACCTGACGGCAGGAAGTGCGGACGGCGGCGCATTGCGCGCTCCCCCGCGCCGCAGAACCAAAATTACCGTGAAAGCAAACAAGAGCGCCGGTTAAACAGAGACGATTTAACGTAAAACAGAAACGCTGCGCTATCGTGGAACTACTAATAATAAGCCGCCGTAAATAAGTTTGATTCCTCTATAAAGCAAGAGAGATAAATTGCGAGCGATTGATTTTCATTCGGTGGTATTTAGAGAATCTTTCAATCATTGATGTGAACAAAACAAAAACAAAGGTGTTTGTTTTACGAAAGGAATTTTGGTACCGAATTCGCATTAAAGCTATCTGGTTTTTCGGCGATGAACCCTGCTCACATTTGGGACGTCGTAAAAATTTAGTACTGAATTGTAAATAACATTATGTCGATGGCGCTTATTTTGGTGGGAAATGACCCTTCATTTCAGAACCCTTTCAGAATACAGCTTTTGTAATAACAACGCACATTAATCTATATAGATTTCCGTGAAGGATTAGAGGCGAAGTATCTACAGCTACAAGTAACAGGGAGTAGTTGTATAATTGTGCATTAGTTAAACGCTGGCAACTGACACGATGACGGAGCCAATACCTCCTGGCAGAACACTTTCTCTGCGAAGAGGAATGAGATTATATCGAGATTATCGGAGCGTAATCAGCAAACGCACTAATGCTTCCTAGTTTAACACAATCGCGAACTGCGGAGGAAGTGTCAGAGCTAGCGTCGACTTCCGCGCTCAACTCTACTCGCGATTATTCAAATGCATTGCATCGAATACAAGTCTTTTTTTATTAAACAGAAACATCCAGATGCTTTGTGCAAAAAGGCCTTTGTTCCCCAAATTTATGGGTAATAAAATTGTGTAGTCGGATGATTAAAAAAATATATTTTGCCATATAGTAACGAAACGAGTATTATCGAACAAAAGAACATGACTCTCTAAAATGGTCTTTAATTGCATAACTTTTAAGTTTTACCTTGACTATAATATTATTATGTTACTTGAATGGAAGTTATGATTCTCATTTATTGTGTACTACAAGTATTCCCCATACGTAACTATAGACAATACATTTGTTTCCAATGGAAAAATCAATAACGAGGGGTATTAGCCGCCTATGATATATCTAATGATGCATGTGGTATGAAAGCAAGTCAAATTATGCGGCGGGGGTTTAACGAACCGTGACGGTGAGTCCCTAGCGAAATATGTACAGTGTATGATGTTGATACAAACAGGACAAATCTTGAAGCGAAAAACTGTTCTAGAGGACCGGGCGAAGGTACAAAAACAACACACCCATTCATAAATAAAAGCGTTTCGGGCCGAGGACGCGGAAGCGTGACCTAGTTTGGTAATAATCGAAGCTGATGCACCAACAACGGTCGGTTTTACTTACAGATGATGTTCCAAATTGGTCTCCAGTGCACCTGGCTTCGTGTTTGATTGAGTGTAAACAGTTTTGAACGATACCGCGGTCCTGTCGCGCAACATCGGCGCAGAGCGTGCTCCGTGCGCGGTGGATGTGTGCAAACTGGGGGAGTACTCGCCGTAGTTGGTGAGTGTGCGCGCGTCCCTATTCCCGACGTCCTTGCGTGAAAGGGGAGGTTTGTGGGGTGGCGCCATGGTAGCAGCGTCAAGGCGACGCGTCAATCAATATGCGAGATGAGATCCGCGGCTAATCGCTGCCACATCACGCGTGATCTCTCCATCGGCTATCCGTATTTTTTTCCGCCGGTTCACTGTCCGGAGAATGCTAATGACATCGGACTTCGCCGCTACAGTTATAAAAGTAAGTGCAACAAGTAACACGCAACAGGTTTACGTATGCACATCGGTGCAGATGGAAGAATCGTTGCGTAAGCAGCGATACGCACGTTTTCTCACCGTTTAACCGTTGTCTTTCCATTTGATGTCTATATTTTTTAACTTTATGAAGATGTTAACTTTTTATTACACGGTACGGCTTTTTCGTTGCATATTTGGGGAACGTGACTCATGGCTTTGTGAAACATCGGCAGTTGTTTGCATGTCAGAGGGTCGTTAAGTGACCCTTTGTTTACTATGCTCTATTTTGCCTATTTTAAATCCTTAATAAATAGTGTAAAAACACGTATACCCATTAGTGTGATACTGTTAATTAAACCAGTTTAGGGTTTAAATCTATTTTTTCCAGATTCAAAGTTGCTACTTCAACTAATAAATTTTATAATTAAAATGTTGAACAATGGCACATTAATATGTGGCACAAACAATGGTTTGCAGTAAAGTGCCACAAAGTCTAGGTTTAAAAATGCGTATGCATAATAACTCATCATCGCGACACAGTAGCGGAACGGACGAGTACAAAATTATCCGTTTCAAAAACCTGCCCTGTTATGGAATCTAATGATACAAATAAAATGATATAACGCATAGGTACACCACACCGCACAGTAAGTGTGTACATTTGGCGGAATCTGAATACAGTACGTTAAGTTAATGTTATTATGCAATAGCTTGATGTTACGTTTGGACGTAACGTTGGTACTAGTACCGACACGCACTATCTTCTATCATATCAAAACGCATCAGTGCGCGGGCCGACAGCTGATCGACAGAAATAATGTCCGATGGTATGTTCAATTACTGTAACTTATCGTGTAGATTGCGTTGCCTCGTCTAGTGGCACGAATAAGACGTTAATAGAACACTAGTGTCAGCAACGCCATCAATTAGTCGTATATGACGGTTGTTACTGAAACAGATTTGGCGCTGATATAAAAAGGACGGCGAAAAGAAACGAGTTGTGACTAGAACTAAAAGCTTTCGTTTTGTATAAAACTTACAGCGGAAATACGGTGGCACAAGATTTATGAGAAAATTTAGAACTCCTTTAAATATTTTGTCGTGAATATATCGTTTCAGTTATGGATATTAAAATTGTAATTATCTTTTAAAAGGATGCAGATTAAAGTCCTGAAGTGTGTTACTTTGAAGCCAAAATTGTTTTGTAAAAATACAAATTGGGACGAAAACACGCGTGACAAAAAAAGATAATGAAATGAGGTCATCCGTGTGGGAAACACAAAGGAAAGCACAAGAGCAATAAATCTAAGGGAACGATTTATCAGCGATATGAACAATAGGTGCGTGATATACCCACAAACTCTTTTCCATACCAATTGATTAAAAAAGCCGGTAATAACCTTCCTAATACTATGTTCAGATGAAATAGTTCAGATTTCATAATTTAAAATACAACAAGGAAATTGCTTTATATTCTAGTCTACATGTTATGTTAGGTACAATGAAATTGCACAAATCCATGAACAATGAAATAAAGGAAAATTGGTTTGCAACTATGTTAGCACCTCAATTATAAGTATTGGGTCATCGGTAATTTGAAAATAGGTAAGGATAATGTTAACATTATTTGTATTTTGAAGTATGTGGTTTGTTCTGATTGATAAGACAGTATGACAGGTGTGTACGCTTCATGAATCCGCAAAAGAGATTGATTCCATTCCAAATCAAACGTGCTGTCGATGCAATCTAAAATCCTTACGCAACTCACCACAAAGTCAGTCGTTACAAATGTTGCATAACCTTTTGTGAATTTCACATTTCATATTTGTAAACAAAAATGTTTACGCACGTGGGGAGACCTTTGGCTGGCCAATAGGAAATTCAACAAAATTACAGGGGGAGTGAGTGAAATCGACAGAGATTAGTGTGCAGCCATTAGTGTGAAATGAAATAAACAAGAGGAATTAGCGCCGGCCGATAGCCTGAGCTAAGCTGACCGCAAGGGAGCGGGCCGGGCACCACAAACTTTCCCTTTTCTTCTTGTGAAAGTGATGATGCCCAGTGCAACAAAGCAACAATTCGCATTTAAAACGAACCGGCAAATCATCCGTAAACACCAGATTCAGCCGGCGGAGAGAGAAACAATCTGAGCAATGAAACGAGTGGTGTTAGCATGATTGTACACGTGAGCGCAGAGTGGCTCCAAGCGTATGGGCAAATTTCATAGCAACCGCAAACACGTGCATCGTTTCAATGCACTCGATCATGAGGTCTGTAAATAGAACGTCAATATGTTTAGATAGGCAAAATGGAAACTTACTGTTAATTGCTAGCGTATTTGTGCAGAAATCATTGGTGAGTAGCGCTTGATCCGTGCGAAAATAAACCGCATCGTTATAAACCATACTCGCCTTCTAAATCTGGTTTGCGAATATGCGTGATGCAGTTGCATACAATTTAAGGGTAGACAAGGTATCATCAAAATATGGTAGGTATCATTATTGATGCAATGAATCGTTTACAAATGTAAAGACTTAAATTTTATTAGCAAATAAACTACTGAATTTATTTCTCTTCTAGCTTTAGAATGATCAAATAAGTAATAATTTTGCGTGGGGATAATTGCGAAATGAAATGACATAATTTGCTTGTAAATTTCAGCTCTTGATATGGTGCCGAAAGTCTTGGCTAAAGATTAAAACAGACCATTATAGAAAACAAATGTAGCATGATTATGAAATGTCACTTCTTGATAATAACCTAAAAGATTTAAACAACCAAATTGAAAATGAAATGCCGCTACTTCAAAACAAGACAGCTTAACTAACAAGCAAGTCACAGATCCCAACATGTGGTTGGCGCCACCGGATCAGTGTCCACTTAAAGTTCTGCAAAAAAAAAAGCTTTTGGGATTTTACAAAAGTAGATTTACACCAAAAACGTGCCAACAGAACCGAACTTTTGTTTGTGCTAATGTAAAATAAAAAAATAGACCATTTCGTCACAGGAACATTTCGTAGATGTAATTTAACGGTGGCACGCTTAAGGGTACCGATTCCTATCTCACGTATCTTGGGCTGGATTTATCGTACTGGTAAGGACCACAACAGCTGTGTACGAAAACAAAACAAAGCACACTTTCTAAACGAAGACTTTCTCTTAACGAACTTCGGTGCGAGTAACGCTTGGCCCTTTATCATTGCAATTTGCTGCTCCACTAATTACAAGCGACTTATGCAACAGCAGAGATATTGTCTTTACATTATAATCGGCCCTTTACCGTCTCTTGCATTTACTGCACCGTTAAAGTCTATATCTGCAAATATAACTATCAACTACTTCCATATTCTATTGAACTTATTTCAATGGAAAGAATTTTGTGATGAATAGTCAACAATCTATAGAATTAGATTTCGTAAAAATTACCCTCATTTAATTCATTCATTATATATAATAATATATATTATGTTATCAAACAAGTGTAAAGATTATAAATATTGGTATACAAAGATTACCAATGTGACTAAGATATAATATATAAACAACATCGCAAAGATTAACTCAAATCCAAAGTAAGTAGCTTAACTACGGTGATATGGAAATCAGGATCAATAAAATGCATCACACACAAATATACCTACATACATATATACTCTATTACATATTAACATCCAGAAAACATCACGTCATGGGTGTTTACTATGTGTCGAATTTTAATCCTTGACTTCGAAGCAGAATCATCATTACCAAAAAAAACGTCTTTACACTACACTGGTTAAAGAATCTTGGCGTAAATAACAAAACACTATTGTTTGCGGCAAACAGACATTGATGAGTGGAAATAAAAGTGCCTACTTTATTAATAGGCCTGTGTAATAAGATAAGTTAGTAGTTCACGGATGACTGGGCACCTGCGGTTATTGCTCAAATTAATTACAAGCATTTACAACCGAACTACATCGCAGTAATGGAGTTTCAGTGTCTATATCTGGTGTATCATGATTTATGTATGGTATAAAGTCGACTAAAGATCTATATTGTAAAACTTCTGACTGACGTTAACTAAATTCAGATGTCAAAATCTGCCATTTGGCAAGAGTGTTGACAAAGTATTGTCATTTAAATGATTACTAAATATGTAACTAATAATATTTCACCCGAAGAACAAAATGGCAACAAAAAGCAATTCCAATATGGGCCCAAAATCATTACAATATTTCGCATCTCATTATGACTTTGGTAACAATATAGTTTTAAACGCATCTTTACTTATTAAGTACTTTGTTTAAAATGGGATACGGAAATAATTAAAAGGCATTGTCGGAATAACATCTGGCAATAAATTATTTGCTTTTATGTTTAATGTTATTCAAGACACGATGGATTGCAAAAATCTATAATGTATATTTAGGGCTGATCTGTAAGTTATTTTAGTAATAAACATATTTTTTGTATAATGCATATGGTTCTTGCAATCTGTTCACGTTTCGTTGTTATTTATCTGTTCCCGGCGAGTTCTAACACGATAAAAAAGGTAAACATAGGCGTGGGTTTGAGGTGGTCTGCTGTACAAGGTTATAAGAAGTTTTAGGTTAAAGCATAACATATACAACAAATATCAGTTATTTGTTATACCTACTTCACATGTGAGTTTGATAACGAATCGAGTAAACAAGATGTTGTTTTGAAGACTATTAATAAAGGGTCAAGGTATCACAGCGAGTCTGAAGGTGTTAAAATGATTAACACTATAATTAAGAACTCGTAGCTTACTTACGCTATACGAGTAGAAGCTTTGCGCAATGATTGTAAGTTATCTGCTTAGCAACAAAGAATACATCCGCACCAAAAAATAACCCATTAAGAATTAGGAACATGCCGTTCGATACAAATTACAACACGTAAATTTTGAGCAAAGCAAAAAGTAGTCAAGTAATAATATAATTTCTAACGATTCATTCAAGTCAAGGTTTCACCAATTGTTCTGTAAAACCGACTACATATAACATGAGCAACCGTTGACGCAATGTGCTGAATTTATAGCCATTAATTTCATAAATATTTAATCATGTTAGAGGTGTGATGTTCACAATTTAATACGAATTGTACCTTGGATTACAACACTGTCTCCTTGAGTGATCGAAAGGCAAATTGTAAAAATAAAAAGAAAAAAGAAATACATTTTAATTATAGAACGACCTTGCCATTTTGATGTCATAATCACGAAGAGTTCAACAGAACCGTAATAATTATCACACTTATTTCAATTGGGTGCAATTGTGGTACGAATTCATACACTAATAAAACGGAGTTATTGAAGTTAATTATGCGACTTGGAATAATACTTTTTGTTAAATAGTTTTTAAGCCTAGCTCATGTTAGCTATCAAGAATATAATCCACTCAAACATAATTCTTATACAATCAAACGTAAACGAGAGAACACAGTTTGTGAAGTTACTTTATAGTCGCCATTTTACATTATCGACGTTGATGAAAGGGTCAAATGAACTAAATATAAAGCGATCACTAGCGACTTAGCAGACCCACCCGTCTCAAGCCAAACCACCCCCTGAAACAGCTCCATATGCCGAAATTCTGCATTGCGTCTCCGCCATTACCGGAGACGGCGTATACACTTACTTACCCAATGAAATTTTTAATGAAGCAGTAGACCGCGAACAGTGTCGCGTCATTGAGGCCGAGGTCCGGTTTGATTCTGGGCAGCGCGACGGGCGGCGAGGGCCCGTCGGGCGCGACCGCGCGCACCTCCGGCGTGGCCGCGCTCATCGCGGGCGCGCCGCGCGGCCGCGTGCCCGACGCGTGCGGAGCGATATTGACGGCCCGGCCCGCTGACCGCTACCAGTCCCGGCGGCACCCGCCCCGCATAACACCAGCGCCGGGAGCGCCGTCGACGCCGCGCGCCAACCACCCGCGTGTCAGCTCGCAAGGCACACACAGACCGCCGACGGCCGACCGCTCCGGCGACTATCGATCGCGACGCCGCGTCTGCGCGGTAACGCACTCGCACTCGATACAGTACTCTCTCACACGTCCAGCATCAGGAAACCGAGGTAGATCACGAGAATGAACCACGGGCATACGAGGTACATGCAGACGGACATCGTTCTATACGAATAGGGGGGGTTGCGTGGTGTTTTGAGGTAGAGTTCAGTGATGGTTTGGTTTGTGTACGTGTTTCGGCTGCACGTGCAGGTCGCGCGTGCGTCTGGCGGCGCGGCGGCACTCTGACTGGGCGCGCTAGCGGCGTGCGCGCCGCCCGCCCGATATCCGCTCACCGCACTATCTATACATAATACAGCCATCACGTAAAGCCTGCACACCTTGATTTACATTACTATGGTTCAGCCAACACCGCCATAGCTTATTATTTCATCGAGGAAAATTATAATAAACATAAAAACTCACGCACGGTCATTTCCCGATTAGTATGTATACGAGCACATTTCAAAATGTTGATTAGAAAATATGCATGAAAAGAAAATCACTGTTCTTGCGAGTGACGTGACCTTAGATTTGTCATACAACACAAAAGAAAGTGTTGCCATCTAAATTAATTTCCCAAAGTCACTAAACCGCATGCTTCAGATAAGCTCATGGTTATAACTGTCTGAAAAAGTGAAAAACTTCGTATAATGGATCACCCGATTGTTAAAAACTTTGGCACGCACAGACTTGGCTGAAAGTTTCGACAAAACTTTACAACTGAGCACGCTCGTCGACAGACTATTTGTCATGTGGTGAATAATAAAATGGTAACAATGTTTTTATTTAATTGTACAACAATTGTAACGGTACCTAATTTAGTAGAGCGATTCAAGGAGATGAAAAACAATGAAGAGAAGAGATAAAGACAACGTGGAAGCGAAACAGTTATCTAGTAAAATGTTCGGGGGCATGTGGTTAAAAGTGTTCACGAAGAAACCGAACACCCTAAATAGCAGAACCACGGTCAATGTCCGCGCGACGGGCTGGCGGACACGGCGTTCCGACAAGTGATCGTGAAAAAAAGCTCTCCCACCAACGCTCAGGCCGCAGCGAAATGACGCAAAACACTTTTTGCAACCACAAGTGGTGGCCGGAATTCGTCTAATGAAGCTCTAGCAGCTGACCCGCTTAACCCAACATTTGGTACTCTCGCAGCACCGCGCCGGTATCGAATTTCCCCGCGAGCCCCGGGTGCGACGACCCTTACAGTTCGACGATCGCCATTCCAAACTACTTATTGAACACTAATGTGACAATTACAACGTCCGACGTTCTTGATAGTTCTCTTAATTGCAGGCTCATCTCGTTCGTATTTAGCCGCTAACTCATACATTGTGAGTTGCACCGCAATTAATTACGCGGCACGTCGTAAAGTTAACCACTGGCTGTCATCGGGTCTCGCGATGATCTTTTTGTCGATCGTCAAGGACGACAACAACTCGTTACGGTTCTAAGAAATATCATTCCCGTCATCCCGGCCGGAGTCCTGGTTGGTTTCCGAGAAGCCCAGCGGACAGATACAAATACACCGCACTCTTAGTCACCGCAACTAGTTGCACTTCTACTGCGTGATATAGAAACTAAATCAAAAACTATAAATAACAATTGGAAATTAAGAGTCGAGGAGTTAATTGCGCTCGTATTTAAATTTATTGTGCAAACAGGAAGTAGTATGGTCAGGATAGGCAGGTAAGTTGAAAACTAACGCATAATTATATGTACGCATAAATACAAAGAGCTGTTCAATAAACATGCAATGGGAAACATTATGTTAGTGATTTCGATGATGTACTAATTATTGTTCCTTCCACGTAACTTTAATTGCCAACAGATGTCGGAGAGGGCGCGTTACCAATTGAAAAGTATGTAATAAACTGGGAAGGAAATATCGTGTTGGAAATCAACACTTGTTTTTTTGAGTGGATATTCAAATGTAAAGTGCGTATCCATTCAACTATGTAATAAAACAATATCCTTCCTTCAAAGTATTTTTTATTCGTTTTCTCAAAAAGCGTTTGGCCGCTTTATAACTTGATGCAAACGATAAATCAGCCTTGGATAGCACACGGTAATTCAGATAGTTAACACTTCGGCCCAACGACATCGCAACACCAGGAGAAAAACAGGTGCGTTGCCCAGCTTTTGAGAAATTTACCACTATGCAAGACTGATTAAAATTGAAAAATCTATTTCCCTTCGATTACGGTAACCCCTCTGGGGTACCTAGTAAATGATTTGGAAGGCAAGTTTCTTTATCCTCAACCTAAAGCTGAATATCTCATCTTAGGTTTACTTTTAACGCAATCCGAAAAATACATGTATGGTTCTCACTTAATAATGTACAATCACTATCCCTTTTTCCACAGCCTTCGGGGTACATAAAAGCGTCATTCACGATGTGAGAAAATTACAGAGTTGCATTCGCAATCAGCGAGGCATGGTGTCTAACGTTTGCGTGCATCGTTCTATTGATGCAATATGACCCAGTTGATATTCCATGAAATATTTATCGCGTTAATGTGCGCTATCCTGCGTGTTGTTAAGCGATTGGCGTTGTTGCCGTCTACTATCTAAATTTTCGCGGATTTTTTTTTGATGCACCGATTTTGACAAATCTTGAACTGAGAAAACCAGTATTAAGCTGAAGGCAGAATGCATGTTAGCGCGACATTATAGTCATGTTAATGCGTGCCCCAAATACTGCTTAAGGTATTATTAGCTTAGAAGACTGTTGATGATGCGAGAACCCCAGGATCGATTAAAGTGGCGAACATTAGGAGAGGTCTATGTTCAGCATATGCATTAGGTAATCTTGGCATCTCGACAGTGCAATTTAATTTGCTTAGGTATTGAATGGATGTTAAGAAGATGCCATCATAAGATTTTATGGGAATTACAAAATGAATTTTTCTATGCTGGCTTTAGTAGGAAATTCATTGAAAAAACCCAGCTGTGAACAATTACTGATGTGGATTGTATGACCTACCTAACAAAATAAATGGAATCTTATCTTAATAGAAGGCTACATATGCTTGATTAGAATGTGAAATTGAAAGCTCAAGAGCAAACCCAATTGTGAGCAAATTTTATTGTATGAAGCATTCATGTGTAAGGTAGTAAACTACCTAGCAAAATATGTACATAAAATCTTATCTACTAAAGAGTATTTAGCCTATATTCAAAGCAAGCTAGTAGGATACATATCTTACGATAATGCTACACTAACGCTAAAAGGACAGTACTTTTCTACTACAGATAACCTATAATGATACGGTAGTTTATTTAACTGATTACGGTTGGTTGCAACCAGCAAATTCCACAGTCCAGTCCAGCAGAGGTATTATAAAACCATATCGAATAATGCTATTAATTTAAGTAGTGGTTTAATCTTACTAATTTGCGTGATTTATATTTTCAGAAATGAGTGCATTAGACATTATTGTCTCACGTAATAAAGAATATTACAAGTATAATTAAGTTAAATCCCCAACAGAATGTTATATGATGTAGTACATCAGTCAAGAAACGAAGGGTTGTATCATGCCATTACATTACAGACTATTCAAATTATGCCCATGCTATGTGTGATTTCTCACTTCGACTTCTTCTCCATCAGTCCTATGATTGAATTTATCACTACTAGACCAATCATCAGCAAATGAGTTTGGATACCTATTAATTATTGCAAGACGCGCAAGCGTACCTTAACTTCACTAACACAGCAGAAGCATACGCCGTCATAACTCAAAGCGATCGCTCCAATCCAATCCACCTAGTGCCGAGCAGCTGCCGTATTTACGCAAGTATCGTCGATTTCCCACTATCTGCAGGCAGCCTGCGCACGCACCGCACTGATCAATGGCGCAAGCTTCCATCATTATTCTCATTACGATCCGAGCGTGCTCCCATTTGCGGCACGCCCCGTATAAAGGCGGTGACTTGACAATTTTACTAGCACTACTACAGTATACAATTTTGTACGCTGATCTGTCCCAGGGGTTACAATTCCATCGTGGAAAGTGTATTGCGTAACCAAATAGCTGGTAATCGCGATATTTATTTAATGTTGTCAACTACTGGCGGGTGTGAAACCATTTAAAACATGACTCAAGTGGGTGTGGCTTATTTCTTTTTCGCAAAGCTTGGTAATAATCTGCTAATGTAACTTCTCAAGCATTATATATGGTTATGGTCATATACATCAATTTCTATTGTATTTCACACTGAGTAGCTGTTAAGGCATAAAACAATGCTAGCAATAGAGGAAGAAGGGGTGGTTTCACCTTGGAATCTACTAACAAAAGTTGCGGAAAAGTGGCAGATAAAATAAGGGTCTATATCTGGCAGTGGGCTGATAAGGGAGAGTTATTAAGACAGTTGAATTATATCATAATAATAGATTTAGAAAACGAAGTAAAGTAAATGATACACGCGTCTTTCCAGACAATTTGTTTGGCATTGAAAACTTTTATCGTGATAAAATCACCAACATCTAGATGGTGGGAAAGAATGCGATAAGAAAAGAACACATAACACTATCAGTCTACATGCATCGTATCGTATTACAAAATACTACTGCTAAGCCAAGTGCATTTCAATTACAATTTATATTTACCGGCGTACGTACTTGATACTAGAATCTGAATCGACAAAAACGCGTTTGTATATCTTGAATACCAAAAACTTAATTTATACCAAAAGGTATAATAAGACAAATAAATTTATTTATTTAAACTTTATTGCACAATATAAATAGTGTACAAAAGGCGGACTTAATGCCGCATAGGCATTCTCTAGTCTCCAGTACCAGTCAACCATTGGGTATTTAATGGGAATTTATAAACTTACTTTATTTCGTTTGAGCAGACTAGCTCTCTACAGTGTTAGATCCCTCATCGGATCAATTTTCCATAAAATCCTTCCAATTGTAGTTGCGCCTGGTTTAGGCATAGTCAGTAACAGCGAACTTGGCCTTGAAAATCTATATTTGTTCCGTAACAAATACATAACTGTAAATTTTAAAATTCTACTCTCTAAGTATGTAGGTACCTAGTCTTTGGGATCATTCCTCGCCTAACAAATTGGTTCGGCTAAATGTCTCTGAAATTCGATCACCATGCAATTGAACAATCTAATCTGCCGATTCAAGGTAAATACGAGCATGCACAGGCGAATTCCTACACACACGCACATCACCAAGGGCACGGGGAACGCCCGTGAGAGCCGGCCCGTTTGTGGGCGATCTTCTCACGCCACCGCCACCGCGCCACTGTCCACGCGTCTATTACAGAAAAACAATGCACCAACTCAGCGTTCTGAGAAGCTTTGCGTCTCAGCAAAAATTTCGCATTGCTGAGAATGTACCAGTCTCGGATGCAGGGTTATTGACCTTGAGCTAGATATCGTCGTGACTGACTAGCTTTGGGTAATCTGTTGAATGCATTATGTCAACACATTGTTTCTATTCTTAGCGAGTTTACTCTCATGTTTGCATTGGATACCATATTTGCGAAACTGTTGGATAAGATCGGACACATATACGACGCCAAGCTTTGAATTTAATAAATATGACCCGTAGCGAATATCTAATTTCAGTGACATTACTATATTAGTTGTATTCATACACAGGCAAGATGGCAATTAAGATTTTGGTTTTACGACGTAAAATTACGTGGCTCGAATAATAGCAGCGAAATCGAAATGTCATTTCATATCGATGAAGGAAGTATTTGGAACATGTTCCAAATTTGTTTAGCTTTTAATACTAGGTTGTGGGATGTGGTCATGTGGGCAAATGTAAGTGTCTTTACTGTAATAGCTAGACCGATGGAAGACACAAGAACAGAGCTTCACTAAGATGATGACTTACTACAAATAATTACAAGTGAGAAACCGTACATTTGACAAACTAATTCAGTTCATTTGAAAGCGGCTAACCCATCGCATCCGTTTGTCGTCGCAACAAAGCAAAGTATGAAATACTGGTGCTTCAAGAATAGAAGATTAAGTTCTTCAACTATTAATCATACGGCTGCAGTCTTGCAATCGTCTGGACCGAGCGGTCATTAGTTACGGTTCGCAGTTGCCGCGGCATCTCAACCAAATGACTAACTTTGACCATTGTCATAGATTAATGCTGCCGATGAGAATGTTCGAGTTTTGTTAATTCGCAGCTTCGCGAGCCGCGTATCCTCTGTCGCTCGTTTGCTCGCCGCCTATTACCGTCTCATCATGCATGCCCATTGACATTTCAGCATGGCGTGACGTCGCCACTGTCACACAATCTTGTTAGATGTCGTGCTATTTCAAACGGATGACTAAGACCCAGCTGCCTTAAATCATTGTTAATTATCAAAACGTTTAGTTGTGTGTCAATGTGGAACATTGAAGATATTGGTACACATTTATTACGATAGTACCGACAACATATTTATTTGTTATGCTTAATAATATTTTTTTTTACTGTTCTTTTTTTATTTATGGAGACATTACATTTCCGATCGTCAACAAAGCTTTAGAACATGATTTGGATATTAGTCTGACTTTAATATGTATCATAAACGTCAAATTACTTCTTATTTGTATATTCATAAGCTCACTGAGAAGATTAGGAATAAGTATGTGATTTACAAAAATAGAATGATAAATTCAACATATACATACATGTCGACATCTATCCGAGTCAGAATTAATCAGTTTCCTAACGCACAAATCATTCTTAGCGATAGTTTATTTAATGGCTCTGGTACCTACCGGGGAAGTTTTACGCAACTTAGAGAAGTTTATACGGCAGGTAAAGTAACTTAGATTGGTCGGTTACTACAGGTGCGAAGTTTAAGTGGTGGATTAATGACTTAAACTGGCCAATTAATTGGACCAGGAAAAACTTGACTCATTTGAGAGACGGTGCGTAACTTTCCGGAAGAGACTGAACAAACGCCGTACTTGTGAGTATATGAACTACATTTCAAGGAACAAAATCTGTAAATAGTTTTTAGGATCCTAGCTGCAGCTACAGGCAGTAGAAGTAATTAAATAGTTACTTTGTCGTATTTTCTAGAGATGCCTTCTAAACAGTCGTCAAAATCATAGGCCTTTCGCGTATATTACAGTTAATTTATCCAGATAATATATACAGTTCTGTGTACTCTTTAGGTTCGTGGTTCTAAAGAGCCAGATATACATGATCTATGCCATGAGCAACAAACAAAGCGCAGTTTTGAAGAACACTCAACAATTCTGTGTCGCTTCAGACGTCTCCCGTACTACAAGCAGACTACTTTTCCGATAAATAAGAGATAGATGTTCCAGCTCAAGCAGGTTATAAATAAATGAATAAATAATAACACAAGACATGCCACGCTCTATAAATCCATGCGCCATACTCGTCAACAAAACAACAAACTATCGCTAAAACTGTTTCGGTCAAGAGCCTCATTACTGAAACGTGTACCAGCCCCGTTACAAAAACCCCTTGATACCCGACACTCGTCACAGAACTGTCCGACTCAAAACAGAAACCGAGGGAATTTTAAACCGCACGCTAGTAAGCGGTCTAAAATTATTTTTGATTCGCGCCAATGCAAATATAGTCAGCATGCGCCGTGCCAAAGGGAATATTGTGAGTGCTATTGTTCTGAGAAGCCATTCGTCACAGTGAGCATGCCAAACTTGAAGGAAAACCTCGGGAGCTCCTTTAGGAATAACCCACATGATAATTGTTGTGTTAATTGCTCATGCGATTTCTTAGATGCGTAAAGGTCAGGACCGCAGATTGATAGGAATCGAGGGAGATTTATTTAAGTGCATACAGGAAATTTGCGCGGGCAATAACGATGAGGCGATTGTTCTGAGAAGTAATTTTTGTACACCCACCACCCCTGAATTTAGTCACTAATAAGTGCAATAGGTAGGTGTGAAATCGTTTTGGATACGTATGGACCGATTAGTTATGCTACACATTTTGTCACTATTCCTAGTAACACGTTTAAAGTCAATATTTGCTACGCTTTTCAACGGCAATATTAGTCATCACATCACGTTGGTTACTACCTTAGCTGATGCAAAAGTAGCGACGTGATAATTACAAGACTAAAACTAACACCGGGAGACGGTAATTGAAAATGAGTTCCGCCCAACATCATAAAGGATTCCGCGAAGTTGGAAACGTCGCGCGCGTCACGGTCGGTCACGCGATGTCGCGCGACAAAGACTCTGTAACACGACCAATTAGTACTACCGTCACCTCGCGACAAAGCCAGACCCCATTATACTCTTTGATCAACAAACCGCGGACCATGTACGTAGCTAAAATTACGCCGGTAGGTTATTAACACGAGAAAAAGAAATTGTTTCTTTTTTGGTTGTTCTAAGAATAAACCAGCGCGGTGAAAATGTGTGTCAACGTCTATAAAGACTATGTAACTCGAGTCCTAAACGCGACAGGAAACTGCAATTAAATTAAACGAGTCCGAGAGACTAATAAACCCCGATTTCTTTGGAACCGACGAATTTCTTGGTAGCAGAGACGTTTTCTAGCCACGTGGTGCTACTCACAGACATTGTCGTGAAATTATAGCTTTTGGTAGCGCTCTCTACAATTAAACAATCATCTTTATGGGTGGTAGTAACTTTGTAGCTCGGTGAAATAAGACCTAAATCTTAATAAAGCAATGTCTTTATGGCTTACCTACTAACCACCACTATACCTTTGAAGAGCTTTAGCTTAAGACATACGGAAGAGAAGCAATAAGTACCTGAAACAAAATAAATAATTTGTTAAAATTACATTATAGTACATGTTGCAAAAGGAACTATAAACATCTTTGTTATTTTAATAGTTATTATAACGAGCACAAATTAAATTCATTGCTAATGATCGTCGTAGGTTTATGTAATTTCCACGATAACTGGTAACAACTTAGCTCGATATTATAGCTGCATAAAAATAATACGCCAAATACCAAAATAAGTGAAAAATGTTTTTTTTGTAAAGTCATTGTGATTTGTTGTGGTATAATAACACATACTTACTTTAACATTTGACAGAGTAGTTATGTGTAGCATTTCTTTTAAAAGACGACAATTTGCATACAATGTCGCGGCAAAAAAATATCAAGTTGAAACCTTGAACATGATATTATTTTTCACCTACAAACAATGTTTAGTAATATGAATAGAAGCTGTACTGGCTAAAAATATTTTACTTAATAATTGAATATTATACGACCAACGAAGTGGTGTCGATCGTGTGGTTGAATAGTATTATAGCCTTATCGCCCTAATATAGGATAGGCTTGAGACCCTATAGGTAGACATATACATATAAGCTCATGATATATTGAGTAATATCACAAGACTGTAGAGACATTGTTAATAGAGGAAAATGCATGAGAAAACAAAGAAAGTTTTTTTCAAACACAAATCCGTTTTAAACAACATTTAATAATCATAATTTGTCATTTATAATTATTTCCCAGTATGCCTTGATACTATGTTAAATTATTTTTATTTAACGGTAAGACGGCCAGAAGGCCAGAGAGGCCATAATGGCGAATTCGTCATTATGACTGAGAAGCAGACCACTTTGGCTCACCCACAAATTAAGGCGTCTCTACCAATAGTTGATTGATTAGGCGTATAAGTATTCATCTGTATCATCGTAATTATATCTGATTTTTCTTCGTGGACCAAGATCGCCGCATTCGTTTTGCTCGTAGCGCCCAAAGATCACGGCGACATTACGACTTCACACGTCCTTATGCAATGCCAGACGCGCTGCAGTGGCGGGTTCCGCGTGTTGGGCAACGCATACTGTCCACGCATATTGCATACGAGGATGATAAAGACTGGAGCGAATCGAGAGAAAGCATCCCATTCAGATATAACGCGAGATTTTGTTGTGATAACGCTGGCAGATAAACATAACCGCAAACAGATGCGGGTGATACGAATCAAAGACGGGGAAGTTTGGACCAAAAACTAATACAAGGTTTTCTTATCTACAAAATACTCATCTGAAGTTGGCGGCGAGAGACTCCCATGCATCAGAAAGCTCGTTAAGGTCTACCAGACGTGTTGAATTGTCTTAGCGCTATCATACTATATAAGAATATTTGACAGGCTCGGTGGCTCATTTGGTAGTTACCTCTGCCCTCTGAGCCAAGGGTCGTGGGTTCGATTCCCGCACAGTACAAACATTTCTGTTCATGAACATGTCTGTTTGTATTGGTCTGGGTGTTTTGTATGTATAATATGTATTTTTTTACAAAAAAAAATGTATCTAAGTAAGTTTATCAGTTGTCTAGTACCCATAGTACTTCGGCTTAGTTTGGGGCTAGGTGGCGCTGTGTGGCCCAGCGTTGCATGTCTTGGTTATTTATTTATTATTTATTTATTAATATGTAGGAACACAGATACACATACGATCTATGTTGCTACACTAATGCACTACAATATATATCCGGCCGATGTGACCGAAATGTTCTACATTATTTGAAATATTTGGGCGCAACTATGCATGACATACGAAAAGCTTAACGACTGGTCGACAGTAGCGCACTCATGCATTAAATACTTCTCTCCCGTGAAGAACGCTATGAAGGTCACGAGTAAAGCTGAGAATTTGATATTCCTTTTTTAAACGTCTAGCGAGTATTTTAGAAAAACGATTGCATTTGGTACTTTCACGCCGAATCCGGGGTGAGATGGGGCCTCCAGATTTGAGGGCATGCCCACTCGACCCTCCCGTGTCGCTAGTGGGCAGCACCTTGTAGGGATTCGGATAGCACAGAAGTATGGCCTGCTTGCCCTGGCCAGCCGTAGATGACAAGCGGCTGTCATACCGGGTCCGTGGACGGCAAGTACCCATATCCCCATAGTTGATACCCATCAACCAAACAAACTATCCTGTGGAAACTGGGTTATTTCACTCAATAAAGACCTGGCCGATTAAGTTAATAAGTTACTTTCCATTTAATTTTCATCGAAAATTTTTGCAACGACGACATGAGATGCTTTTTTTCGAACTAGTACACATGTGCCGACGCCGAGTTCCACTTTATTTTTAAAGATTTATTTGTTCTATTAATCCAAATAGCTGCCAATATATTTATCTCTACACATTAAAGAAAATATTTAGAGATCACTTACGTGCGTGAACTAGTCCCCGTTCATTGCAATCTATTTCTATTTCTGCGTTTTGATCTGGCCTTAGACAAATAAAAAGAAAGCTTTCCATTTCGCCGAACTTATAGAAAGGGTAACGGATAGGGGATTCTGAACAGTCTTTAGCGTTCAAGCCCTGCCCTATCTAGGCTTTACTCGCAAAGGCGTAACTTTACCTAGGACTCATTTACTTCAAATTTAGACAAAGATCTTACTGGAGTTCTAGTATAGTATACATACTCGGTATGAAAAAAATGCTTGAGGGATATGTAGAGGCGATCTTTAAGGATTTGTGGTCAAGGTGTAGTAGGTATCTATTGTTCTAGAAGATTTGTTCAAACTAGCGACTTGTAAGGCTTTCTATAGGTACTATCAGAGTAAAAACCTCCTATATTAATAGGTACATGACCTTCCATGTCACCGTTTGTACCTCATTTTTGCAGATTTATCGCGTTGTTAGACCAATACTGTATTCTTAGCAATTTCTTAAGAAATTTCGTTCTATTTACAAGCTTCAAACTAATAGACTCCACTAGATATAGTTATTAGACAGCGGCGCCGTTCAACATTTTCCTTCGTAATTGAGTTAGAGTAAATAAATTTTATTTGCAGTCTCTTTTTGTTGATTAAATTGCTACGATAACCTTGGCAATCACATTACCAGTCTATGAGCTTGAAGTGTAGGACGCCTCATTTTACTGATATTTCTGATGTGACAAATATTTTTGACAAATAAAGGTCTGTCTAACCAATATCAGTTTTAAAGTGAACCAGAGCAATGTGGCGTCTAGTACGTCTGTGCCCTAAATGGGAATAAAGTACAGTAACCCAATTCTATGAATACAAATAAAACGACAAAACAGAACGATAGTAACTTGTCTTTATGACGAATAATCCGGCTAAGAAATACGGGGCTTATAAGGGGTCAGTGCGTCTGGAGACATCGTTAGCAAATTAGGTCGAACCGATAATCCCAAAATAAATACTACGTACAAATGCAAATTTTCAAATATTCAGATAAATGAATGAACTAGTCGGAACTAGTTAGGTAAACTTGTAAGACAAGACTTTAAGCGACACCTGGGCGATTAGGAGCATCGGCCATTAAAAAGAGGCCATCTACTTGTGTGGTCGAGTGTACAAGATGTAGACATTGTAATAATAACTTTGCCGGATCAATGTCATTCGCTCGTCGCGTCCGCGGCTTTGTTTAAAGTCGTACAGTTGACAAGAGTTAGAATTTACGTTAGTTTGCCAGCACGTTAAGAATATTAAAATATGTAATTTATACTAAGGTTAACATGTAACGTGTAGACAGCAGGGGCATTGTATGATTAATTGAACACTTATTAGAGAACGTTGGATAGACTGCGCTATTGGTAATTTTAATTTATACTTTTATTAGATAGGCACATTATCAACATCTCGTCTGAAATGCAAGGTCCCAATAAACTTTTGGAATTGGTTCAGTAAAAACTGTTTGTTCGATATTATATTCTTCGACTCAACAGTCGACCATCTACTGCTCTACCATCTTAAACAATATAATTATGCACTAATAATACTTATAATAGAAAATAATGTGAAGCTTTATTTTTTCTTATTGCTGATCGTGTTCCTAGGGGTGAGAGCCTTCTGCTCCCCCCAGTGCAGTTATGATGACAAGTCCGTCTTGGCTATCATCGTAATCATTTAGGAAAAAGCAGTTTATTCAGTGAGCTAAGATAGTCGATCGTGATTTCTCTTTTAAATTGTTAAACACCAATGACAACATTACCTGCATAAAAGTCAACAAGCCTACTGAAAAGTAATCCCTCTCTAACAATCTATAACATTTCACCCTATACGAATACCGCAGTCAAATGACCTCTGGGTCGTGTTTCTGCCGGTGAGTAGGGTTTCCGGAGCTCGTGGGGGTTGGGCCGGCATGGCGGTGGCAACGGACAGGTAACTGACCAGTTCCTTGCCCGTAGTCACAGCGACTTGGACTTCTCTTTCGTTTTCCATTAGGCGATGGGAAGCCAATATATCGAGCCACTATAAAAAAAATCCAAAGTAAACGTCCGCCTTAACTTAAACTTACGATTCGGAGCATTTCAAAAACGCTCAAGCCAAAACAATAACAAGGATAGTAGTTTTCAATTGAACTGTAATTATGGTGCGCGGTTGCGGCCAAATTGCCGGTTGGGCTGCGCGGGCGCTGCGTGACGTGCCGCTCACGAGCCCTTAAGACACTTTAATTCGAGTAATTTGTCGACGAAACGCTAAGTTTACAATGTTTGCGGGCCGATGGAATAGCGTCTATTCGCAAATATGGTGATGCTGGATAACTAACGAAATATGGAAAACCGAGGTTGATTTTCAAAAACAGTAGATATCGAGAAGGCGTAAATCGTTCCTGACATACCTATACTAGACTAAATGCAGAATAATATGTAATTTGCACATTTTTGGGCAAACACAGGTGCTCTTTTAGACACCGGACTAGATAGATAGATACGATATTTTAAGGTAGGTGCAATTTTGACTACTAACAACTACTTTGACTACTAATAACAGCTGACAGAAAACTCAACTTCTGAAAGTATTAATACCAACGCTATCGACGTAAATAGAGATGTACGTACACCAGGTCCAATATTTTATAATACAAAGCTTTTGGGTGAAAAATATTCCAAGCTTTTGGGTGAAAAATGCTATCTTTTCGGTACTTTTAAAATTGAAGCGGGCCAGTGAGAAAATATGAACTTAAATCAAGCCTGCACTTAGTTATTAATGGACTTCCATTAATCACGAAAAGCGGGATTGCCAAAACGCTTATTAAGCGCTTAGCTTCGGATGTCCACAAAAACGCAACATAAAGTGATAAATTAGCTACCATTTTTATATTCCTGTTATTACTCCTTTGAATATTCAAATATTCCGAATTGCGATTTTTTTAAATATCTCAGTTTATGTTTAACGAACGACTTTACGATTCGTTAAAACACATTATGCTCGAACTTTAATACATATGTAATTGATTTTCTTGTTTCAGGGACAGAATCCTGAAAAAATCAACCCCCGCTATGCTTACCTAATTATAAGCCGAGAATCCACCGCAAAGAACACCTCATGTATAAAAAAGAAGCTTATCTATGAGGCTAAGCTAAATGACTTATTCTAGCTGGCGATCGGCTTAACAGTCTCAGTAATAAGGACACAACGTAGTTATATGCTTTGGCACTGCTAGAGTCATCGAAGTGTGATATGGATGCTTATCTTTTGCCGGCCAGGGGCCAGGAGACAGAAATTGTATTCCATTCAAAACCACCAACATATGTAAATACATACTTAATTAATTCTCCGGGCACCTTCGTTAGATCGCCTTAATTTTTCAACACTCATACAGTTAGCTATGAAATCACTATTCCAACAATCCGCTATCGATCAAAGATGCGTGTTAGAAATCGTTAATTATTTTACAATAGTCCGGGTGGAAGCGATAAAACAAAATTATGGCTGACGATTGGAGAAACTGATGACCATTTCCTGTACGACCCGCCATCGGTGCTTCCTTGTGTAAAAACTATGAATTTCTATTTAGCATACTGATTTGTATTTAATTTCTCTTTGAATGCTCTGTTGCGAGATTGTTCCTATCTATTCGATTTATCAATAAGTACTTTTTTATATAGATAGCTTTTTTTATATAGATAGAGCTGTGTGTGGCCCAGGGTGGCATGTAGCTATGCTGGGTCACACAGATCTAGTCCTAAACGAAATCGACACTCGTACAATAGGTACTAAACAATTGATTAACTTACTGAGATACTTTTTTCTCAAACACCCAGACTAATACAAGCAGATTGCACCGTGCGGGGATCGGACCCGCGTCCACTGCGTCACAGGCATCGTTCACTACCACTGAACCATACTGGTCATCAAGTCCAAAATAACTTAATTCGTATCAATATAAAACTTTGGATAAACATAATGCCGCGGCCACATAATGGATTCAACTTTGCGTCCAATTATTGTCCAATGCCCAATACTAACGCGCTCAATGTCTTCATTGTGTCAAAGTACCGATACACACATGGGTGCATTGGGCGCAAAACGTTACGTTTTGGTGCAATTATCTCCAATGTGTGGCCGCGACATAAGAGGCCAACTTAATTTGACCGGCCAAGCGCATCTAAATGGAAAGCCCATTATTCTAAAACTCGGCTTTAAACTAAATATAATTTCTGAAGAGCGCGGAGTTTCGGGGGTTAATTTCAATCATTTCCATGACGAACTCCGTTCTCCAAATAATGTTCATGACAGGGTATTATGTTAATTGGTTTCGGAAACTGTTCGGGACGGGCCGGTTATGGGGGCAAACGCGCATGCGTGCCAAATTGCAAAACAACCGGTTCGGTTACACTATATCGATGAGGCTATTTCAATAAGCGATCACCTACCGCATGTAACACAAATTATTGCAATGGAGGAAACTGGACGCGAAATAGCCCGTTCTTATACAATCTCGCGATTTCCTTCATTTGATGATATGAATAATGGTCCGATCAGTGTTGCTAGCCTATTCTATAGAATTCTACCTAAGTAGATAAAAATGTATAAATATGTACGAGTAAAGTAAAGCCAATATTATCGATTGGTATAAATACAGTTTTGAGCAAATAATAGTTACACTCGTCATATAGTATACATAATAGCAATATAATTTGAAAATGTTTTAAAGAAATTATTTTCCAAATTTATCAAATAGATTGTAGAACATTGCTGCTTATTTGCTTATACATACTTATACAGTGAAATAACTACTAAGAGGAAAAGATGGGGACTCCTCCCCATTCCATTTATTTAAAGCTTCTTATATTAATATTGAAGTTTCTTAATGACAAAACATGGGGTATTAAGCCAGAGGGCCTACTCCGAAGTTTATTACCAAAGTTTTGTAGTAATTTTAACACATTATAACATTTATAACTGATACATAGAAACTCTTTATTGCACAAAAACACAGACATTACAAGAAAATACACTATAAACAAAAAAAAGTACAATTTAGGCGTTTTTTTGATGCTATACTTTTGTATGGATCTTTGTGTATGACCCGGAACAAGTTTGATTCGTATTAAGCCTCTATTAGCTGGATGGCATTTAGTTAAGCCACAGTCTATAGCCGTTTTCTGAATACCTTCGTGAAGGCCCGAAATTTGAGAGTATCTTAATATCGGTTTAGTGCATTAACACTACGGAGTAGGCTTAGAGATTTCTTAGATTATACATTTATAGAAAAGATGTGCCTCAGAAAGAGAAAATAGTCCTCTAACACATAAATAGTGAGATGACGTGACCTAAAATGACACTAAACACGGGACAACAAAGTACGAGTCCGCTCTTCAGATTTGTTAAGTCAAGTGAGTAGCGAGTTAACCAATTGGCAACACCGAAAGCGGTTAAGCTTGTGTAAAAAATACAAGTTGTTTACGTTCGAGAAATGCTGCAGGCGATCATTAAAGGGGGGACTGACATCATCGCCGAAGTTAGGCGGCATTGTTGTTATGCGGCGGAGCGAGCGAAAGAAGCGAGATGGTTTATCGCGGACCGTCACGAATATTAAAATATTACATTAAAACGCAATAGAAGTACTGTTCTGTTAGGCTTCGTTCCCAGTAGGAAAGCTGTTTGCCGACTGAGTTAGCGGCGTATCGGTTTAGTATGCCTTTTCATGTATGTACTTGAAATGGAGCGTTCAGAGTTTGCTAGTTCAGAGTTTGATAGAGGGCGCGCGTAACGCTGCAAATTGCGTAGAGTGAGCTCAGTTAGCGCAAACTAGCAAGCTCTGACCGTTGGACATAGGCCTGTCCAGTTGCTCCCCACTTTATCTAAATAACTAGAGGATTTACCAATGATCGCCACGCTGGAAAGGCGGGTTGGTGATGGCAGGGCGTAGCTCCTCGCCCCGGTGACGCTGCTGCCCGTCATCGGCCTGTGGTACATATTTAGCATCGCCTTCTATATACCGCCACCAGTAGGTTGCCGGAGCCTCGTCTGTTATACAGTAGGATGCACTACGGGCAGGTGAGGGTGGCTTGGGGCGAAAAGATGATGGGTCGCTTGCTTACATCCCGAACAGTTTACCTACCGGGAAGGAAGCCTAAAACGCAATAGAAGCACAGTTCTGTACGGTAGCCGCTAGGCGGTTTTCAGTTCGGAAGGTCAATGCTACGGGCGTCAGATTACATGCAACCATTCGGCCGGTCGATTGATTTTATCGCGAACTATTTTGCACGCATTGTGCTAAATGAGCCATTGATAGAGCTGCGAGTGAATAAGCGATAGTTTATTATAGCATTGTAATAACAATTGAGTATGGAATAAACAATGGAACTTAAATTTGATTACCTACATATAATAATACATGAAATAATACCATACTTACTAAAACAATTGCATTTTAATAGGCTAATTTTATAACTTTATTCGAGTACCTACTGGAAACAATTATATTATTTAAACACCAAGATATTGTTGAAGCAAATTGAAAACTAAGTCAAGCTGATACTTTGTTGCAGTTTCGTAATAAAAATATGAAACGCACATAGTCTTTGTTAAAGTTTAATAGGTTGGAGAAATACATTTAATTATAAACCAATAGACAAGTAAAACCGCAAAAGAGGTTACTTACTCACGTGTAGGTTATTTTGCTGCATATTTAATACTACCTACCTAGTATTAAATATGCAGCAAAAGGAAAAACTCTACAAATGTTTTGCATCATCAAATATTAGGTTCATTTTCGCTGTACAGAAGGAAGACCTACATTATGTCACATAGAACAACATAGTACTACAATATGTCTGTAGTACTTTTTCTCCTGTTATTTTTTGTGAAAGACGACCTATCAAACGTTGCTGGCAGAATTTTATTGTAAGTCAACATAGGAACGAACTTCGCCTTGCCAGTGGTTTAATATTGCAAGATCTTTAGCGAGGGCTAATTTTTAATTAAACCTGGGCCTATTACTCCCTCGGGCTGAGCCGGCTCGACACGAGAGCCCACTATGTATGCAAATTAACTGTAGTGAACACACGCGCCAACTTATGAAATAATAGGTGTAAATATGAAGAATAGGCTAATGCTTTCAGTATGGAAGCGGGGGTTTATTTACAGACCAGAACATTTTGTGTGTACCTATGTCATGGTTTTTCTCACTTGTTATATTATAAAGAAGAAATATTTATATTTAGCGTAAATTGTAGAATATTAAATTAAACAACACCAATCAATATATCCTGTCTGTTGTCTGTCTGTCTGGCAAACCGACTGGTGGCGGTAAAACCATCACGATAGAAGGCGTAGCTAAATACCACAGGCTGATGACGGGCAGCAGCGGTACCGGAGCAAGAAGCTACGCCCTGCGATCGCAGCGTGGCGATTATGGGTATATCCTCCAGACGTTTGCCCTAGGTAACTGGAGAGACCTATGTCCAGCAGTGGACTGCAATAGGCTGATGATGATGATGAATCAATCTATCAATCAACAGCGTTGGTCCGTCCACTGTTGAACGTAGACCTCCTCAACGCTCCTCATAGAACCTTGGCTGCTGGAGCGACCAACACACGGAGGACGTTTGCCTAATAACGGTGTCCACTCCAAGATTCGTCAATAAACATCTCGACGTCATAAACAGTGAAATAATTCTGTGGTAAAATACTAAGTACGCCATAAAGGTGTACCTACATAACTTGCATGGAAATAAGCGCATATCATTCTAAAAAGACGAAAACGCTTTGTAAAATTAATAAAAAAAGCGTTCATAATGTATCATCTTCAAAGATGGTGGTTACGTTAAAAAGTCCAAAATCAAAGGGAGTGTTTATACCATTTACAATACAAAACTCATGCGTGGTCATTATTAACGTAAAAAGGCTCCACCGTAGGCTGTAATTTAAAACGCTTCCATCAAACCGTGACGTTGAATTAAAGCCGAAACTTCACCATGAAAAATTTCTTACAAAAACAGACCTGTTTATTCTCTTTCGTTCCACCGTTGTCTGTATTGTGAGCAAAAAACTCGCCAAAAAAAATCACCAAATGAATTGCGCGTTGGTAAGTGCGTGAGCGAAGAAATGGCAGGTACTCGACGGTGCTTCAACCTCAATAAGCATACAATGTTTGCCTTATTACTCGACCTAAAAGACTCGCTCGAGAAAAAGAGCATTGGAAAGGGAACATGACGTTTGAAACCGTCGTTGAGGTGAATGTTGTTTTCAAATTTTATAGAGCGGTCAAGGCCTGATGTGCTCGGTCGGTAGGTATCGCATAGAATACCCCACAACATTTACTACGCAATTCAAATTTGCCAGTAGGTAAGTATACTGGATAGTAATGTAATATGATATTGGAATGTATAAACATCTATTGTGTGTGTGTCGTCGTTATTCGAGAATGCCACGTTAGCGTTTTGGCAAAACGTGACTCGTAGGAATTGCGATTGAAATTAAGTTGCTGTCGCATTGTGTTTCACATTCGATCAATTTGACTGATCGCTCCACATAATAGCAGGAGCGTAAATCGTCCATTGTCTCAAACATTAACGAAAATTGATCCACGGGCGTATAGAAGCGGGATGACATCAATATCCGCTATGTTTATGTGTTTTATGATATAGATTTGTTGTTGTATTAACGCAATAATATTAGGTATGAACATTTTTGACATTTAGGTCGAAATAGTTGTATCGTTAACTGTATTTTCGATTGATTAAAGTTGGTATCGATTTGTAATAGAGTGGCGCGGTTGTGACCGGTTTGCTCGGGTGCTCATGTACTCGGCCCGAAAGAAGAATGATGTCATGCTTTTTGCCAACACTCCGTGGAGTTAATGCGAGATGAATTGCTTTTTGTTCGCGGTCGACAGATGGTGTGTTGCCTACATAGCGTCGTTTGTGTTTAAAAAACCTTTTACATAGACATTTGCGTTCACAGCTAATTCTATTTGTTCAGGTGGCGTGAATCGATTAAAGTATTTATTTATAAACATGTTTTGCTTTACTTTAGATACCGCATGATTTACTTTACGATATCTCAGTACATATTTGATAAAAAAGAAATTAAAAATCTTGATCGATAGCAAATTCGCTTTTTATGCACAAACGCATGTGTACTCGTATTAATATTAAGGTAAACTTCAAAATGGAATATTGGGGAGTTGAGGTCTAAACACCATCATTTATCATTATCTTATATCGTTTAATACGTAAGACTAATAAGTGCTAACCCGACCAACAAAGCAATCTTTAAGTCCTTCGGTGGGTTCGAATTTAATGACATATTACCCTTCAAACTGATAAGTGTATTTTTATGACTGGCGTAATCTCTACAATTGCATTTATCATATCAAATGTATGCACATTGCAGTGTTTGCGCGATTCAACCACGTTAATGTCGCGTGATTCTGCACATTGTACTCTGGATTACATTTACAATATTCCGTACATTCTATTGCCAAGACAACAACGTCGGAATAGCCTATTCCATCACTCGGCGCAATCTTCACGTGTATCGCTGAAGAGTGTAATATTGAATATTCCATGGGAGTCGATGATCGCTCCAAACGACACCTACGCGCTCTTGGCGAAGTTTCGAGAGGTGCCACCGAACAAGATCCGCTATGACTTAAGGCTCAATTTGGCGCGGGGACTGTTCGGAGAGTGATCTGACAGCGCAGGAAGACATCAGTCATTCAACGTGGACGCTGCTGACGTGCAAGCTTGTTCCCGGAACGGGTTAAGACACGTGGCGTTGGCTTCTACAAACCACCCGTTCCTGAAGATGATGCGAGCGATAATGAAGTTTCGGAAGTGTCAGTACGAGTTATGTAGTAGGCAAAAGTAAAAACACAAAACTGCGATGTTAGTTAGCGAAACTATAGTAAAATAATGATGTAATAAAAATCACACGCACGCCACTTATTAAAACGCGTATCAATCAATTTGATTGATATATGTCTACGGTAATAAGAAATACCCGTAAAAATGGACGGTCGTAAAGCCATGGGACCTACGCCGGTCGTTATTTAAGGGAGGCCATAAAGTATAACAAAACAAACTATAAAGACCACCGCAATGAGTTAGCATCGTCGGAAATCGACGCGTTGTCCTGGGTTTACTAAAAATATTTATACACCCCGCGATTTGTGATACACTTATATAGGTGTTTCCCAAACGAATGCATTATTCACGACTATTTTTTATAGTAGCTCAACATAATGTCTTCCCCACGCTTGATGGTAAGGAAAAGAGAAGCCCAAGTCGCTGTGACAACGGGCAAGTAACAGGTTAGTTACCTGTCAGTTGCCACCACCATGGCCCAACCCTGACGCCCCACGTGCTCCGGAAACCCTACTCACCGGACCCGAAGGCCATTTGGCTAGGGTATTCTAGGGAGGTAAGGACCTCCACCCGGGACCGGGGAAGGCACCGGACGGGCTAAATTCGAGCGAAGATTCGCTACGCCGAGAAAACATTCTGCTATAGAATATAAATAGGTCTTGTTATATTAGTATCAGATAATGTTCTATCCATATACAGATAACACGATTAGAGCGGGTACCTGATATAACAAGACATTTTTAATCTCATGAATATATAATGTTATCGAGTATGACGCGCGAATAAAGCTCGCAATTAGCAGCTTATATAAGTAACTGTACATTATTTGACAAACCGGCCGTAACCGGTTCTGAGCGAATGATTAATGTGTATCTAGAAGCGGTCGCCAATTACGCGGGCGTTGTAATAAGGCATTAATTTGCTCGGCAAGCGTACGAAAACGTCGATAGTATCAAACATCAAGTCACCAATTGGGTATGTCATTGTGCAGTTGAAAATCTACAGTACCGTAGTCCATTTGTCACTCCGCCCCATGCCTGGCGCGATGCTATCGCCAATGAGATGCTAATGTATTACTTGGCACGCTCGCCCGTCAGAGTTCGGCCTATCAGATTTCTGAATCAGAAGGCTAGCTCCTCTACGGACACGTTGACGGAACTGTCCTTGCGCTTTCACGGTCCCCTTGTTTTCGTAAAAGCCCACCTGCGTTGACCTTGGTCGTTTTGGCAGGTGGGACTAGAGCCGTAAATACATTTGGAACGAAACAAAATAGGAAATAATGGACGTAATAATTCTAAGAACCGGGCTGAAGTTAGTGATGGTTATGGGCGGCGAACACGGAGATGGCGGTGGATCTGAAGGCCACTCGTGCCTAGCGAACAAAGGCGGCTACGACACTGCGAGTGGTATTGGAGGAAAATACGTCCAGCGCCCGTGACCGAGGGTTTTGTTTGCGACGCGATGCCCGCCCGAAATCACCAGACGGCTTGTCGCCGCCGGTCGAGAGAGGGACGGAGAGTCGGGCGGAGGGCGCGCGCGAGCGAGACCGCACAGAGGCTATGGTGCGAGCGTAAAAACTCGAGAGCGCGCCTGGTGACGTAGCGGCCGAGCATAAACACTATTTTATGACTACCAATGACAAATTTATTATTTGAACATTTGCGAAGCAAACGTTTGTTTATAATCAAGCTCGCTAATGATAGGAGGCGATAATGCGTATAATATCAGTTAATTAACTATTTAAGCTCCAAATATGATTGCAAACGTTATTTTTGTGACTTAGTAAATTAATATTAATACACTTAATATGGATTAATGCGAAAATAAAAGTACAATTAATGAAGCACGAAAATCGGTTAGTGCATTATTTCATTAACGAAACGTAATATAATGCTCTACCTAAAAGACCGGATAATGAATATGCTAAATTATAAATATATATAACTTGTTATCGTGGACATAAATATTCAAACGTCGAGGATAACAATACAACGTAATACTTTTTGTATCTAAAAGCAGGTATTATAATGCATTGACGTTGGCTAATGATAAAAATAAAGTCGAATTTCAAGCACATAATCTAAAATACTTTTGTTTACGTCCTAATCTTTACAATAATTTACAGCAGTATTACGTTCCATTGTCTGGATTCACAGCAGTTCACTTGTCGCCACCTCATATCTGGGTAATAATATACGTCAATCGTAATTGCCCATAAACAATTTGCCGATTGTACTTGCGCCAGTCAACACGCAAGACATTTGAGGATTTGCCAATTTCTTTTGTTAAATGATTGATGACAGAATCCCTATACATATCGAAACGCTAACGTTTTAAGACACTTTAAATACGAACGTAGGAAATTGTATACCTGGAAAGAAAACGCGACGTTTATTCAAAGTTATAACTTAATATTATAAATAATAGAAAGTGAAAACCGAGGTGAAACTAATGAAGAAGAAATAGCACTTAGATTATAGGCAAATGGACTGAAGCGATCCGACAATAAAGGTGCACCCATCAAAATAGAATGCCGTCAACACTATTAGTTGAAACTTCCATATTGAGGTTTATGGCAAATTGAAGAGATAAAATCTGCATTGTACATTTAATGGTCCGACAAATAAGGAAGAAGTTTATAAACGCTCTAGTGATTTCATATGGAATCTTGAAGGCCAAAGGAAAAGTATGAAAAACAAGCAGATAGCAATTATAACAAAAATAATTTGCAAAATGCCTTCCGCATAGAAAGTTTCTGGGTGAAATTATTCTTGCGACTAGTACGACTATAAAATACTCCATGTAACATTAGTAGCTAAATGACGGTACGAAAATATCAATAAATAAAAAAATAATAGATGAGACGAAATTATCAACAAAAGAGATTGATTAATGTAAAGAGATTTAAGTACATGAGCAAAACCAATGAGGTCATTTACAGAAAATGTAACAACATCGCCGTTTAATAAAACAAACGCAACACACGAGACTTTAAATGCGATAACAATATAAACATTAGGCTTATCCCATAATCTTTGAGCATTGTAGTCGCGTGCAGTGAAACCGCTCAAGCGCACGCATTGCATCGCTGGTGCATGTGACGTCGCAGATACCAAGGCTGTCGATGAATGCTAATCACTGATGTCATAAGATACGCATAGCCAACGATAAACTTTAATCTAAGCGAGTAAGGGAAAGTGGCACACGGCAGTCTACGAAAGTGGCTAAGAACTTAAAAGGACTCGATTGCTGCAGTATCAGCAAAATGGCGTTTTCCTTAGCGAAACGATGAGGTCACGAATCGTCATTACTAAGCCGTCGCTACCGTGGAGTAGGTGCTGAGTGAATCAGAGGTGATGTAATTTCGATCGCCTGATCCTTGCATTTCGAGAAGCATTTATAAAATTATTTGGAGAATACGTCATTGCGGTTGTGACCGCAGTCGATAAACTTTAATGATGTAGCCAAATAAAAGGTGAGGTCACAAATATTGAGACCAATACAGAATTATACTAGCCGTCAAGCACAAAATGCAAAGAAAGAAAGAAAGAGAAGAGCGGGTGAAATTTTATTGTTAATAGCAAATAAATAATGATAATCACGACATTTTGTGTTGTCTGGCATATTTGCACACGTTGCCTCTTCATGACGATGGAGAAAAAATGGAAATATGAACTATAGAAATCCGATTCTAAACTACAGAAAGTTGACACCACGCCTTCAGCATAAAAGTGTAACCACATTTCATTAACAAATGCAAAGGCTTAATAAACTGCAAAATATATTAGCTGTCGCATATTAGAATATTTATATTAAGTATTGGTGATTTGAATTTGAAATGCAGTATTTTCTAGTCAATAATACGAATTGCTAACACTCCCAGGTGAATGGTCCTCGTAACAAGTAAAAATAACCAATGACAGGCATGACATCAGTTCCAGTGACATCATCGTAAATATTTACCATCGGCACACCGTAGGGTTCAATTTAGTAATTTCCTTATGCAAATGCACTTCCTGTACATAATTGTGAAGCCAATGAGCAAGTGAAACCACAGGGAAAACTGGCTATTATTCAACTGAGCTAAGATAATTGTGATTATGTGAAAAATATAAAACCTATGGCAGTGTGTAGCCTATGGCAGAGAATTTTGCTGCAATAAAAACACCTTAAACATATACGAGTACATATGTATGTATTAAGAATACAAGAGACCTTCTCATAGAAAGGAATTAAATACTCTTAGATGGAATGACTTGGAAACCATATAAAGGTAAAAAGTAGGTTAAGCATTAAGAACGATACACGGTATTACGCTTAATCGGATATGAAATTAAGTCCTAGGATAAGCTACATTTTATAGTTTCACTAGGAAGCGATTAATTAAAGCGCGAGTTGAACACTGCAACCTCACTAGAGAATTTCCATACCGTGATTATACTAACAAAAAATGTACAAAAATAAAGAAACCGGTTTAAAGAATGACACCGGCCCACGCGCTCTTTTTAGAGCACTTACATAAAACAGCTGTGTGTTTTTATAGCAACTATGTAATAAAAACAACTATGAATTTATTTGCCTGTTAATTTATCAAAGAGCTATGTTAACGCGGTCGGAGTCGTGAGGGATCGAGGCCATCGGGTATGTTTGCTACATTTTCATCATCAGAAGACTCATACGGTCCGCACATATCTCTCTAATATAAATCACTAGTGGTACTGGTATTACGCAATGCAGTGACAACGTTTACATTCGGCTTAAAGTTTTAGGAAGTCGCACATTATATTTTATCAGTGAGTCACAGATAGTCCATGTGGTAACGACTAACATGGCTATTAATAATATTTTCTTACACGTTACACGATGCAGTTGAAGAAATGAGTAAGCTTGTTTGTATAATGTTATATTCGCAAGATAAAGCTACAAATATTAATCGAATTCGACCTAAGCTATTAGTTACAGAACTGCGAACAGTACTTGATGGTAATTTTCCATGGCAACCTCTAGTTACGCAACTTATACAAATAACATAAGCGGCAAATACTCGTTAGCAATTCAAAGGGCGTGCAAATAAAAACATGATTGAGAACGTTGAGCCAAATAGCCCAACTGAGCAATAACCTTATAAGCCGTATCGATAAGAATCGACCAAATCGACTTAAATAGATACACAGAGCTGATCTATTAGGCAATAGATACCTTACATATTGCTTGGGAGCAATGCCGCGAATTTAAACGGACAATAGATTTTATGTGGGCAGCGACAAATGTTTGCGTAACCATATTTGGATAATTAAACAACTAATGGAGTAAACAACTGGACGAAATTGATTTTGTCGCCGGCAGACGTCGCGAAAATTGATATAGGTATAAAGGTGCATTAACAGAATAAACAATTTGACGTAACAACAATCGAAGAACCATTTACGGTGTTACATGATAACCTCTACTTAATTTAGATAATGTGCCATCAAATCGACCGACATCTATCTGGGATTGACGTTGACAAATCCCACGTTATCAATGTTTATAGAAAGTTATCTAGTACAGTCTAGTTTTTGACGTCAATAGGACACGTGCTGTTAGATAACCTAGGACCTGTTTTCGCATTAGCTAAGCTAAGGTATACTGACAGTTCGCCTAGTAAAATGGTATGTTCTAATTAACCTTTAACTACTGGTGGTGTAGCGAGGTGACATAAGATTAATGGTAGGCGTCGAACGAAAAGCAATAAGGACATTAATTACAGATTTTGAGATTGTGTTATGTTTGGTACTGGTTACACAGTTAGAAATTATACTACGTAAACAAATGTACACAATCAGCAGCTTGTATTTAAATGTTTTTGGTATCCATTAACGACTGTAGATCACAAAGCTATAAATAGAACTGATCGTAGGTGGCGCCGGACCGAAAAAAAGATTAGTGTGAATGCTAAAATATGTATATGCATCGATTTTAAATTTAAATTCACGTTGCGCGCGTCATCGTCAGCGCACCTGTAAACGAGCTTTTTATACTTTGTTAGTCAACTATAAGACTGTGTGCAAATCCAAATCAGTAAACGAAACTGACTATTCGGTACAATATTGAGTGTGCGTGTAAGTGAGCATAGTACTAGTCAAATATTTTAGCAGTTTAATATTTGATTATAGCTTGAACCAATAGTTGTTAAAATTACAGAATATTCAAATATTTTTTTTTTCTAAATTAAATGTTTGCTAGTCCCTTTTTATGTTCACAATAACGGCGCTGTATGTAATTAAAACATTATAAGTATATTCAGAACAGTTCAGATGTGACTTTTCAAAGTGTTTTTGACAGTTAACTTGGATGGATTTTATACTAATGCGATATCTCCTTCGATCTTTAAACTGATGTTAAGTGAAAAAAAAAAACATCTAAGTAGCTGTTGGAATAGGTTTTCAATAAGCAGTTGTCATACGGAACGCTTCTTTCACGCTAAAAAGGAACGCAAAATAAGGGAGGTATGTAGGTACAAATATTTTCAATCCAAAGAGCAAATTATAATTATCTGTCGAATATTGTCAAAATTCACATGTTAAACTTCTTTTGATCATCAAACGATCTTATTATTGCAATACATTGTTACAGAAAAACCGATTTATATCTGAATTAAAGGCTACATTGTAGGCTCTAACGTCGCTTAACATCCGGCGAATGCGGTTAAGCGCTACCCATTTCTTAAAAAAAAGTAAAAATAATACTTTCCGAACACTTAAGTTAAATTCAAAGATGATCACATCTGTTATCAGCTCAAATGCGTGATTCACGATCACGTGAACCTTGTTTGACGTCATAACTTTTGAAAATCGGCAAGATTGGGGAGCAATAATGTAAACATAGTGGCTGATAAGGTATATCGTAACAAACATGGTAGTCAGACCAGCGATTGTGTCAAATGTTAGGGGTTATCGTGTATCGAGGAGGAGAGAAGGAAGTTCAGTCGTGTTAGAAAATATTCTCGTACTTGTGTATGTCAATTTACTCGTATATATGAGCTCTCCTATTTTTAAACAACCTATATTAATCGTATGCCAATTAATATGTTATAATTTTTACATAAAATGTTGTCGCCTTCACGAAGTAAAACCATTTGTGCCAATGTCACTTTAATAAAAAGGTTTAAATAACATTGTTTTTAGGCATTTTATGAAACGGATATAGCATTAATTAAAAATTGGTATTCGGAAATGATAAAATAATCATGCGGTTAACCTTCATACTATGACTAACATCTTGACGTCAAATTGATCCCGATATATGCCACAAATATGTAAATCTGAAAATCAAAGGTGATACAGGAGGAACATACGGTTGTCTTATAGAAATTATTATAAACTGTACCTTTATGGTAAAAATACGACACAAAAGAATTTCAGGAGCAACATCTAACAAATTTTTGTTGAAGCCATTAATACTCTCTAGTTCATTACAAGAACAAAATAAAAAAAGAGCAGTTACTTCTCTTGTTTTAGCATCAATTTTACAGAAACCAATGGTTATTTGCCAAAAGGAAAATGAGTCAAACCAGGTTGATAAAAATTTAATTATGTGCCAAAACATTATACTACGGGTTCAGGTGACCGCTGGCAGCCTGCCCGGACGTGGCGTAAACAATCTATTTCAGATACAGATACCAAAGCAGTTTCGGTGTTTCTTACCACTACACGGAGAAATACGATCACTTCCCTTTTATACCTAAGTGAAGAATTTAATCTTGGAAGAAAAGGCGCGTTAATTATGTAAACAAAAGAAAAAAACTAAAATTACAAATGTTGGAAAGCGAATGTAGTTATGTTTATTTTGACAGTTCCCATTCTACTTAGAGCCATAAATGTAAAGTTTCATCAATTGAATGATATTAGCTACAATTTAAATTAGCAAATCTTTACTGGATTTTTGCTGTTATATCTATGGTATTTTTCTTTGGGTCTTTAGTCGTTTCGTCCCACAAACGATTCCATTAATCATTCAGGAATGCGTGTTAACTTTTAAACCGCATTAAAGACGTTTCATCAGTCAAGAGTCATTAAATGAGAAGTGAAAATAAATAAGACGTAATCCGCACGACTGAAACTACATGAGTAACCTAATTAACGACAATAATAAACTAACACGTTTGTGGAAACAGAGCGGCAACATGAAAACATCCCAGCAAGATAGTTTGTGGTTAATGATGCAAACGATGACCGACTCCCGAGCCTCCATGACTCCTCAAATAATGCTATCCGTGTGTTCGTAAGTGAGCGGTGAGCGGTGAACACGCGATCGCGGTGTAGGCAAAGTTGCAAATATTTGGTTTGGCTTTTATGAGTGTAGTTATGAGTAATTCGTTGGACATTAAGTAACGAAGTGGGGTGGATGACCGTGTGTTTGTCAAGCGCTTCGGGGTCGAGTTATTTGGACAGTACGGCGATCAGTGCGAGGTAGTGTTGCCCAAATTCAGTCTTGGTCTTGCAGTCTTGGTCTTGTTCTTGCGTTTTTGCAAGACCAAGACCAAGAACAAGACCGCGTATTTTGAGCAAGACCAAGACCAAGACTGACCGTGCAAGACTTGAGCAAGAACAAGACCTAGCCTGCAAGACTCTTGCGTCTTGCAGCTAGGACTTAGCGCTATTTCACTGAGTAGTTAGGTGTATAGGTAGGTACGCTTAGGAATTCTATGAGACGCAAAAAACTGTATCAAAGAATATGAAAAACTGGACCTATGCGCATTACGACTAATACCATAAACATAGCGAATAAAAAAATATATATTAAAATCAAACTGAGTGCATGCATAGTTATGTTTTAACCATCGGCACTTTGATAATGCGGCATCAAAGGTTTTGTACTTACTTCTCAAAGAAATTTGCCGCTTTTCGGAAGTACATGGTTATGATACACGCGCCGGCGGCTTCTTTTGAAATCTTAAACAATCGTTGCCGCCACGCCGAAATCATAACATTTGACACTACATATTTGATTGCCGCCATAGGGCGTAGGTATACTCATGCAAAATAATTTCGAATTTTAAGAGTACCTACAGGTGTTCCAAAAAATAAGTAAGTTTCAGAGTGCTTAGAATGAAAATGAATACATTATACTAATCACGCAAGTAGTACTAAGATTAGGATAAAATGGTAAGGATAGGTAGTAGATGTCATATTAATTCATTCTAGTAAGTATATCGCGTGTAAAAAGACCCTTAACGAAGCCGTGAACTACATGTTCTCCTGGTCATGACGAACATCGTTAGTTCTAGAAAAATACCTGGGAAATGTATGGTTACCGAGATATTGACCTTCAAAGTTAAAAAAAAAATTACGTTTTTCATATTAACGCTTTTAAAACGTAATTACTAACATTTCTTCTAAAGAAACCATATCCCAATTTAGAATATTTCTCAGCAAATAAGGCCATTCAAATCACGGCCCGCAATGTACATCGCACGCGCACACACAGTCACTATCCCTTGTAGCGACAGCAGCGCACGCACACGCGGCGCGCGTCAGATGTTCGCGCGAGGTCAACGACACAAAGGGCGCGAGCGGAAAACCCAGCTGATAGCTCGACTCGACCCTGTTACCTTACCTAGGTAGGTACATTGCTTAGGGTACCTTTGACGTAGGTGTAAGTAAGTATGTGGCTACTCTTACGTGTTCGTTGAAATAAGAAGCACACAGTTCTGAAAAGAACTATTTCACTCTTTCGTGTGTTTCACTGATGGTGGCTCTGAAAAGAGCCGTGGTTACTCTTCCGTGTGTTTCAATGAAGTGGCTCCGAAAAGAACCGTTGTCACTCTACGTGTGTTCAATGGATGGTGGCTCTGAAAAGAGCCGTTTTCTACACTGCTGGACACCGAGCACTGCACGCACACCGCACAGCTGATCGACGCGCCGCGTAACAACACACGACGCCAACGAAGACGCACGCATGCGCGAGCCCAAGTAGTCGCGTCGTGTGCCTCGCAGTTCGAAGACGCGCGCATGCGCGAGCCCAAGTCGTCGCGTCATGTGCCTCGCAGTTCCTCTCGTGCGCACTGCGCGCCTCGCCGCTCGCTGCCGGAATGAGAGCAAGAGCGCGCGCGCCAATTTCATTCATCATGACTGCGCTGCGCGAAAGCCGCGACCGTCTGGCGCCATCGTGCGTGCGAGCGAGACGGATACATCCTGCATCCCTTTCCCCCTACACGTGCCACATTTAGTATTGTTACCTAATCTGTTTGTTTTCTGTATCATTTATTTACCTTCTGATCGGAGTTTTACTTCTGCCTCAAGAACCTTCAAGAAGAAATTACCAGCTACTGGAAGAGAATAGCAGACCACTCTGCTCCCCTACTGGCAACTAGGCACCCTCTGCCTACCACTTGCTAAAAGTACATAAGTCAATGGCCAATTACAACAATCATCTCATTTCCATAATTTTATCTACATACGGAATGCATTACCTACCGTAATCTCAGTTGGGGATCTTGATCTCAGATCGTGTTAGGGGCTCCTGGGGGCTTGAAAATACTGCGTTCATTGATTTATTTTCGATGGAGAAAAGATAAATACCTACCTACCTAATTGTACATGTTAGTTTGTATCATGCATGATGTCCACTCGAGATCGAATTTCCGCCAATCGGTGCTGCTAATCTCGTAGGAGACTAGCCTGTCAAGTACGCACAGTTGTAATCCGATTCGAATCATATCATTCCGACCGGAGCATCGGATAGAGATCGGTCGCATGTCTTAACGTGGTTTCCGATGCACTGGGGTGTAAAACCGGCACTACCCTGGCTCCGGAGCTGCTACTAACTAATTTCTTTAATAAAAAGAAATACCTACCTATGAACAACTTTAGAAACAACCTGGAATTCGAACCCGGGACTTCTCGATTGACGGGTGACACCTGCGACCAATAAACAGACCAATGAATCGATCTTATTGGGCACATAAAGCAGGTAGCGAAAACTTGCATTTAATTTCAGTCGTGTTGCAATTCAGGTAGAATTTGCTCGTATTAACTTTTCTGCAGGATTGCATGATATTTAATTGACGATTTTCAAATTCAGATAATTATTATTAAAAGATGGTATAATATGTAACTTTTTTTCTTCATACAAATAGCGCATTCCAAGCGCCTGAGGGAATTCTACCATTTTCCTTATTCGGATTCAAGGACGAAATTAGAGTTTCACAATCAGAAGAGCATTTCTAATAGTCAAAATGTAAGTAGGTACTTGTTGACTACCAAGTACATAAAACAATACATAAGTAAACTCTTAGAAAAGCCAGAAATTATTAAAATGATACTTTACGTAGGGCCCTTCTTACGTACCTAATTGTTAGGTAATTGAGACGTATTGAAATTGAATTATGTTTGAAGAGACTACTTATGTTTAAAAACATGTTTAATTTTACCCCGAGTAGGTATCTACCTACGACATAATCAGTAAAACATAAAATACCTGTGAAAAAATACGATAATTTCTATTGCCGACATTGCCGTGGGTGGTGGTGTTGCCATTAGAGCATTCAAATAAATAACTTTTATTATTTAAAGTAATAATTTTATCAAGACAATAAAATGTATCATTTATTTCATAATTGGGTGTAAGTTAGCTAGCTAACCAAGTTTTTACGTAAGTAGGTACATTTGCAGCGTATAAGTAAATTATGGGCGGTTATTAACCTGGTTATTGGTATCAGAACCTAATGATAAATTGTTGAATGCAACACATTAGCGATGAATAATACTAGAAAAACAACAACTCCAATCATTAGGTGGTAACTTCTGTAACCTTAAACGCTCAGACTCCATAAAATTTAGGTACCTACTTATAGCAAAAATGTTAAATGAGTGAGAATTATTACATTGCCTTAGCAACTTTCAATAACGTGTATTATTGATGCAGATTTGTTAACTAGTTTAATTTGATTTTTAGGTGAATTACTTATTAGGTATTTTAAATAAATTTTATTAATTAAAATTATTACTAGTTAAGTAACTAGGTACTGTACAGTATATCCATTTAACTAATCGCTAATCTGATTTTGTAATTTACCGCAAGCAAAACAAAATTATGTAACCTAGTTTATAAAATGGCAACATTCGGCGCGCGCGGCGACTCAAAGGATTTCTGCGCTTCCGCGGAAGTTAGGTACCTAATTTTTCAGTTCGGTTCTAAACAACATCGAATGCGTTTTGATTTCGGATAATTTCGCCTCGTTGTGTATTTTTCTTTTGTGTTGAGTTGAGTGTTATTTGTTGTGTTGTGCTGTGGTCAGTGACTAGTGTCGAAGGTGCCATTCCATGCATACAGCGCTTGCGAGTACGTTAACATGGTGTAGGTACGGTATGGCCATACATGGAAAAGTGCTTCTGAGGCACTGCGGCTGTATTCATCGTTCGTTCCACTTGGTACCAGAACGATGGAGCTCCGCCATACATTGTGAGACCCGGCCGTGAGCAATGGCTTGGCAACCAGTAGATCGGGCGGTTTAGGCCCCATACGTAACCCGCGCGTTCGATAGACTTGACTAACTTGGATTTCATTTTGTGGGGCTTCGTCAAGGACCTTTATGAAGGTTTTCGACCGCCCACTCGCTCATGGAGGGTCGCCAGTTCGAGCCACATCTTGTCCGCTTGGAGAGACCTACACTAGAAGACAACGAGTACTAGGTAAGTACTTAGACCTCATTTAAGGAGACGCGACACTACAGTCAACACGAGCTGCGATTTATGGCGAAGTATGGAAGCATAACAAATGCCAGTGACGTCGCCTATTGCGTCATGTCGTTTGTCTTAAAACCTGTGATTTCATACATTCAAAATAAGTATTTTTATGTGTAAAATAAGTGTAAAATAAGGGTACAATAGGTAGTTTAAACTTATTATTGTAGTTCTCATAAATTTCTATCGCACGAGCGCGCGTTCGCGTAGGTATCTAGCGAAAGAGCGGAGACATGCCGCGCGCCGGCGACCGCGCCGCGAGACATAGGTACCTACGCGCTGTACATTGCGTGGTCTTGAAAACAGCTGTTTTTTTACTCATAAAAACCAAAATCATTTCCCTGTCAAAATATTTGAAAATAGTACTCAGCTATAGGAACAGAATGCGTAGTTTCAGGCTTCGTTAAGGGTTTTTAAACTAATTACTTAGGTACTATTATTGTACATTTGTACATATTTTATCATAGGAAATGTTTATTAAGAAACAGTTACTTCCATGGAAAACGACATATAGGTCAGTTGATTTTTCGAATTTCTTATCAAATCTTCAGTTATTTATTAATCTGCTTGATCTTTACTATGGCTATGTTAATTCAAGCTCACAATGTTCCAATTCTAATACGTTTTTCTAAGATTTAAAGTAAACTTTAATAAATAGTAATAGACTAATAAGTAATTGCAAGACTTGCAAGACTCTTGCTGCAAGACCAAGACCAAGACCAAGACTGGGAGCGCAAGACCAAGACCAAGACCAAGACCAGGTGTATTGGCGCAAGACCAAGACCAAGACTGGCTAAGTCTCGTCTTGTTCTTGCATTTGGGCAACACTAGTGCGAGGTGACGTGTGGAGACAATCACCACATCTCTGATGTCCGAACTCGTTATTTGGTACAACGGCCAGGGCGACCTCTCTCGTGCTGAGATCTGATGATAGATTATCTCATGCGTGCCATACCTTCGCTTCAAAGGTGTCACCCGTTTGGAAGACATTGCCTTACCTGAAACAGAAATAGGCACATCGTTAGTTTATTTATAGTCACGGCGAAATTTGGAGCTTTAATCAACTGAAATGGGAATTATTAATATGATGAGGAAATATCTTGAATAACGTTCAGAGTAGATATTGTCAGTAAATTAAAGAATTTGATAAATACACCTGTAAGTAACTCTAATAAACGTTTTTCTATTTTATTATATTCTAAATAAAAGCTATCAATCAATTAGATAAGTAATTGGTAGAAAATAAATTTCTGTCAATATATTTTTATTAATTCGCAAATAACATTTCCATGTGGTATTTTTTATTCAAATTAGGGTTATTTCATTCTACCTTCATCACAAGGCGCGAAATTCGTCCTCATGCAGTCATTAACATATTCTTATTGGCAAAATAAATAAAAGAAGCAAGCAAGACTTGAATGAAATCTTTAGAATTGGCCTTCGGGGTGTAGTACTGTGTACTTTCTTAATTAAATTATATCAATATTTACTTCTGATTATGAGTACTACTTACATATTCGTTATACAAACATTTGGCATAATATCAGTCTTAATAAGCGGAATAAGTGTTTACAAATGAGAGCACTGCAATTTGATACAATGACCCTTCTCATTATAATTTCAATAATTTAAACGCGAATCAGCTTGTTGTAAATGTGCGATTAATTGTAAAAAGACGGCCGTACGGCTTAATTCCGCTGCTGCGTTGTTTTTAATAAACAAACAGTATAAGTCGACCGTAAGGAAATTTTCCGTCAATAACGCGTACGCACAAGAAGGTCACTATTAATACCGCGGCGCAAGCGCAGCTGGGCCGTGGACACGCGGCGATGGTAAACACGCCAACCGATATATCTTGTGTCAGAACGTGGCACCCCACATGGCCTGAAGGCTAATGAAAACTGGGAACATTGTTGCTATTCTCGCTCTAACTTTTAACTACATATTCCCTTAAAACCAACATTCGTAAAATTTCAATCAAACATTTCAATCATATGAGTATGTTTGTAAAACGCAAACCATGTAAGTATTACCAATTTTGCGTTTCAGACCACTTATCATCATCAGCCTACAGTCCACTGCTATGTCCATACAGCATAAGAATTGGGGCCTTACGTTTTTAGCTTAGTTACTAAGTCCTAAAATTTTCCTAAAAATCCTAAATGAATCGTGCTCCAATGTAAAGTATAAATAGTAAGTAAGTACCTATCCAACTGATACAACCAAGGTGCCGCAATTACATGACCACAAATAAAAGATCATCACATCCTTCTATTTACAAAGATTTTAAAAGATGTGTCATCTCAACACATATCTTATGTAAGGTAAAGTAATGCTTACGCAACTAAATAATTCGACTAACAGTTCTTCACATTAGTATGGATTGTAGTATTACCCCACCTACGCGTATTATATCAGGTGATAGGTTATCCTTGAGACCGAACAGATAAAATCTGCGGCAACAAATTTACCAAGGCTGCGAGCTTGGAACGAATTCGAATTCTTCGATTCTACTTCGAATTATCTTACCAGAGAAGGTGTATCTGTTTGCTTACTTACTTAATGGTACTATTCCATTTCCATTCCAAGATTTTCTAATATGTGATCAGGGCTGAGTATTCCGCCAAGCAAATGGTATAAACGTACTATTTATTAATCGAGGTACGATCCACGAAACGTTGATGGACTACTATTACTTATTCGCTTACCGCTGCTTACCGGTCTCAACTGCTAGCAGAAATACCTATTTTCCTTTAAGGCAATCCAAATATTGTGTTTGTGTCAACTTCTATGATACATTATGTACACATAAGGCATTAGTAATATTTGACTTTTATAAAAACTCCACTAACACTAATTGCAATACGCAAAAAACGGATGGGTCGATGAGAACATGTCATTGAGCAAGGATAACTTTGACTAGCTCTTGAAATTACCATAATAAATGAACTTTGGTACGTGCAAAACAGTGTCCTATTTTATTATTTTGTGAATAACATTGTATGTTTACTGAAGCTCATTTAACAAAAAACTAGCCTAGTAGTTATTACCTATATTGATAAATAAAAAATAACTGTTTTGACGGAAAAATATTTCTATTTTATAAGAAATATATGTATTTATTTACAAAGTAAGTTTATCAGATGTCTAGTAGCCATAGTACAAACTGTCTTTGGTTATTTATTTATTAAACTCATACTTTTAAAAGCTGAATGTCAAGATTTTGTCTAATAAACGAATGTCCACGTGAGCGAAACATGTCAGCAAACATTTAAAAGATTATAATGTACGAGAATTGTAATTTGTATTTATATTTATGGCTATTGGCTACCAATAACATAACATTCAATACTCCTGAAGGAGTGCAGGAGTCATCGTTTACTCGATGATGTAATCTTTGAACTAAAATAAATAGATCTTATCATCATATTGATACAGTAAACTCAAATATGTTTGATAAATAAAATATGTTGTATTAGTGATAATGATAATAAAATTCTTTGTGAGAATGTGACCTTCAATCTTTAAAGTTGAAATACCTAGCCATTACGGGAAAATATTGAATGACACACATACGTTTGGTATAATTATTATAAAAAATACATGTTTTAGTAATTAAATATTGTTACAAGGGATTAACAAAAGCATTATAGGTGAAACGTTAACAGAATAAAATTTTATTTACCTATTTAACTAAATACATAAATGAATAAGTGATTATATTCACAGATTGCATTTACTAGTATTACATTTACTATGCCGACGAGCTAATGTTGCTATGACCACAGATTTCCATAATCTCGTAAGGTCAAACGAGATACAAACGCGCAAACTGTTGCAAAGTGACAGACGTACATTTAGATACTAGTTACGCCATTTTAATGAGCTAATTTATCTAATCATTTAAGTAGCAATATTACTTTAGTATCAGACAGCGTTATCATCAAAGGTTACATCCGGGTTTTCTGAACGTATATTTTCAAAATGTGGAACTGATTTTAGGGTTTGTATACTCAGAAAACTGGAGACCAAGGAAAGACCAAGATTACCTACGCAGCAGTTAAAGCAAAAAGTTAATGTAATGATGTACAATATATCAGGGAGAAATAGAAATTGCTCAACCGACAAGAGCGAAGCTCTTAAATTTTGAATGAATTCTTAGAATTGAGATAAATGAAGGAGCAGTAGTTATAAATTTAACAACCACGTAATCAGTAAAACAAGTGTTAAACGAATTATGCTCGCAAAATTGTATGCTTTCGGGATACATACAAGAGCTCAAAGTCCATACAACGTGGGTGTACCATTATAATAAAAGCAAAACGCATAATAGAACCTATTAATATTCATGCGAAAACAAACAAGCGACCAGCAATTTTCCGTAGTTGCTATAGCATAGTAGTGCATAGTAACATGGTCATTAGTAACTTGGGCGCGTTATACAATGGCGTGGACGGCGCATGTGCGATTAGAGTCGCACAAATCACGTTTTTCACCATGCGCCGGCGCACCACAATGCACAATTGCGATATAGGTGAAGTATTTGCATAGAAAATACTAGGTGACAACGTGGGCATTAAACAGACAGTTACGGATTATTCAAATTAATGCAGATTTGATAATGCATTAGCAGGAGACATTTTGCGTCGCGTATTTGATATGTCAACATTATTTAAATTGATTACATGTTAAATTAAACATTATTAGGTAGGTACGTATATTGCACTGATGATGCAACGGACTACAACTTCTGAATTATCAAATTACATATGAAAAGTATCGTTCTACGAAATTTAAACCCTGACCAGTATAATAAACGTTCTTTTAAACGATGATGTATGTATTCGAAATTTCCTGGTAAAGGATTTAGTTTAATTCGTTCCATAAATATCAGTCCAAGATTTCTATGAAATATGGACAATGGACATCCAACCCTCCTATACATGTAATACAAAAGCTACTGTAAAACTTTGTAAAAAATCTATCTCAGACTATTAGGGAGTGAAACGTCACGCCAACCTAAACAATTATTGTTGATCATCAAAATAATAAATAAGTAAGACGACACCAGAATCCCTCTTGAGGTCTGCAAAATATGGCAATTTGGATCAATTTCTTTTCTATTTAATCGTGACTTGGGAGTCCCTAAATCGAACTTCGTTTAATTAACCTCATTCATATTCAATATAAATATTTTTATGATAACCAATGTTCGGATGAGAACGTTAAATGCACAAATATTTCCATTTCTTATCGCGCTCCACTCCTCATTTGTGTGAAAACTGCTATGTTTACGTACTGCCTTATCAATAATTCAATACTCAGCGAGGTAAACACAGGCGTTTGATTTGTTATTTACGATTGTAACTATTTACCTCTCAAATCCTTATGTAACTGTTCGATTGCAACAGTGTTTAATTATGATAATGCAAACAAACAGGTACTCAACCAGTGAGCTTGAAATATTGAAATCATAATCATAATAATCATAATCAAAAATTTATTTGCAAAATTTTAGGTGTAACAATGTGGTGTATTAAAATAGTATAAGAGTCTCACTAAAATTTGCCCATGCGATCAAGCGTGCAAATATTAAGTACTATATAACACTAAAATTTAATTATTATATATTTAAAAATTATGAATTAATTAATTATACATTGTTACATTACGAAATACATATCAGTTATTATAATTACACGATTAAAAGCATTGATGCACCGTTTAATTGCTTCTTCAGTTACATATTTCCCGTAGATTTCTTTGCGGTGAAGGGTAACGAATACCTACATCACCGCCTCATCTCTGCCCGTGGATGTTGTTACCGCGTAAGAGTAAACTAAAATACTTCTTAAGATTATAGCTTCTAACTACATAGATTTACCCCCGGTGAAACATCCGTGAAGTGACTTTGGCCGCGTTTCGGGATCAGTCATAGAGTATAACCAGGGCTTTAAAGAAAGCCCTGGTTATGCTGGTATGAACGGTGGCAACTGACAAGTAATCGTATCAACCACTTGTCCGTTGCCACAGCGGCTTGAGCTTCCCATTCGCTTTACATCAGGCGAGACGAAGCCACAATGGTGTGCCACTATAAAATATACATTTAAACTTGTAAATACAAAGCACATTTGCACTTTGGACTTTGCGAAGTATATCTTGTTCGCATGTATCCGTTTATTTATACTAATGAAACAACGTGACCACAAAATCGCTTGTGGCGGTCGGATAATGGTTTTAGACGGTCATTTGATTATAAAAATAGAAGCACTAATAGTTAAAAATGCATTCATGTAATGCAAATGTTTTTTATTCTTGCCTCATGCTTTGTCGAGATGAAAATTGTTTTATAACCTGTAAAAAATATATGAAGAAAGTTCTATGTAAGAACCGTATCACTGTAATGGCACATTTTCGCGTTTCAGCGGTTTAGGTTTCTTTCGCGCCTAAAAAATGAGTATGCCTAGAGCTAGTCTTATACATTTCATACGCTTCAGTTACAAGCTGACATTTACAATACATCTTTATTTATTTGAATAGTTGATGGAAGACTAGCTACTTATAGGAAATGAGCGTAGGTCATGGTCTTTTTCTCTCTTTCACCTATCATCGCTAAAATAAGATTGCGACTGACCAAATTTGAATAAATTGCCGGCAAAGCAAGCCACGGAGTTGCAAAAAATCTAGGCCACCATCACTCCGCACCCGCCCTTGTTGAACACGGCCGGACTAACTGTAATATTAGGGTTGTCGGCTGAGTAAATAAAATAACAAAAAAAGATCATACAACAATCCATACCAACCAACCACCGGATTTTAAATTAAAGTACAAGTTTTTTTAATTAATTATGGTTTTGCGCTTGACTGCAATTCAGCTGATGGTAAGCGATATCGCAGTCAACGACGGAGAGCGGTCACCTAGCAAAAGCCGGTTCACTCTTACCTTGAATATCGAAAGTTTACAAGTCTCGGGGAACAACGAGCCTCGCAAACAGTTCCATAGTATCAGATAGGGATGACTCAGATGGTGTCAGAACCACCCAGACCATACCCGGAACCTTCGGATTGCCCTTGCTTTAGGCGAGAAAGCTTCAACCATTGCACCACCGAAGTCGTCTATAGCTAAATCACGATAGCTGTAATTATTAATGAACTAAAAGTTGTCTAAGAGAGTGATAAACCACTAGTATATTTCGATCATGCATTTGCCTGAGGGCGTAAATAAATCTAGATACGATAATTATTTGACTCTTCGATTATGACACGCTGATTCCAGAATCGTTAATTTTATGTTGTCATACAGCTTTGGCTTTGGTCGTACGGTCCAAGTTACTATACTGTTAATTAACTACAATACCGTATTCTGATGGTCGTGTTAACTTGTAAGTTTATTTGTATAATATTAAACATAATTTTTTATACGCCCACGGCGAGTAAACGAGTAAGTTTGAACCATTTTATTATCAGTTTATGTCGTCAACATCGCCGGCTTTGCCGACAGCGATTGAGAAGGCTATACACAAGACATTTTTATTAGGATATTTTCGTGGCTAACGTGTTTCGCGTCTTTGCTGAAAACTCAATACTCTGTAACGTACCCACTTATTATTGCTATACTATATCAAACTATTAGCCTGTCAGCCCTACGTATCACCCCCGTACAGAGCTCCGCGCTGTCGGCATTGTGCGGCTGGCACCGTTAGCGAAACGCCGTCAATCAGATATAAAGCCTACTGACATCTCGTAACGGTAATAGACAACGCTTTGCCTATATGCGCTAACCGCACCAAAACAGTACAGAAGCTCTAATCCGTTCCAAGTGTGAGCATTTGTCGATGAGAAGGAGCATCTAGCAGGGAACCATGACACAATTGATGGGACTTGTTGGCATATTAGGTACACTTTATGGCAAGTAATTTTAATCCATCTCAAGTGTGAGGAACAATCAAGGCATCGACATCTAGAGAGGTCTAATAAAATTTACATTTTTATAAGCAACTTTAAATAGGAGAGAGGATGTGGTTTCTTTAGTAAAAGAAGAAGTGTGGTTTCTCAGTGCCGAGTGCCCAACAGTACGTATAGCAACTTCATGACACGTTCATTACAAAATTAGAAGACCTTTTAAGCGGAATTCCACCACAGCGGCCGGTCGCCCCGAAGTCTATTCCAGGAGATATTAAGCGGAGAGAGATCAGAGCCGAAACCAACGGCTTAACGTGCATACTAAGTTATTTTTTTTACTTGATAAACAGCTAGTGTGAATGCTTTCTCATTGTTCTCAGCGATTGCAAGAAATCTCTTTTCATAATTGTCATTTGTTTCTAAAACGACTTGTTCTGGAAAGTCAAACACCACCGCGTAACTAAAAGAGGTTTCGAAATAAGGGAACATAAATCATTTAGTCATGTATATGTACCTACATACATGTACCAGTTTCATAAAACTTGAATTGAATTGCCGAGTCAGGTTGGACATCATCAATATTATTGAGTAAGGTAAAATACAAAGTCGACACGAGTAATACAATGTTTTATGTTAAGCTAAGTAGTCGTACGATTGAATAATTTCATAATATTTTAACACTAATTAAATATTCATAAACACGTTTTATCTGCACCTATTTAATCTATGCTGCGATCATCCGACGCATAAATCCGCCAAGTTTGGAGCGAAATTGATTGAACGAGTGTCTTGCGTGTGGCATTTGATAGTAATTTTCTGTTGTTTAATCATTTTATATTGCCATGTCAAGTTGGTACATCGTCTGTATGGCTCGTTCGGCTAACGAAACCTATAATTATTCCATGTTCAGGCACAGAATGCCTTGCCAGCAACTTGTAAAGCGCTTTAGCGGCTAAATTTAAACTAAAAAGCGTCAGCGTTTACCTTTTTTTATTATAACAAGGATTTGCTTTTAATACATTTGTAAATAAATATACCCATATTTCCTTTTCACTTTTGATATAACTGAAATTATAAAGAAGTTAATACCTATGTGAGAATTATTCCATTATTTAATTAGGCAGTATTTTATAATTTGTATGTATAACATTATGCAGGTAAAGCAGAAGGGCCGCCTTAGTTTCAATTAAACTATACTTGTTTAACTTAGCATTTATGTTAATACAGATGCTTGTTAGTAAAATGTTTGGAATAGTTAACTGATGTTTTAATATTAACTAGTAACAACCATTTTGCATACTTCATGGCATGGCACAAAATAAATTAAATGGGCATATCTGCATTCTATAGATTTTTATCAAGTTCTTCACTATATTTTAATAACTTTTTTTTATAAAATATTTTAGCATCAGCGCGCAGTTCGGTGATGATGACAAGGTTGCCTTGGCCATCACCACTGCAGTCAATGTCAAAAAAAAACATTAAAAAGTCAGAAGTGATCAACCTCCCAGCACCTACATACTCCGCGGTCATTCAATGTTAACAAGCGTGTTCAATTAAAGCACTCTTCTAATGAACGCGCGTCAATCTCAATTCTTGTCGCAATTATCATGCGGTATTTTCCGTAAGTCGGTACGGACTGTGAACCGACCTGATGCGATGATAGGCACCAGTGCAAGCATAGCAATTGCATGATCAGGAAATCGTTGTATGTAATGGTTGTCTCAGAAAATGTGTGTGATTGATTCCATTGACATCGTCTTACTCGTTTCATAGAAAAAGGTTGACGATCTGGTTGACACGTTAGGTCTTTGTATATGCCTCGGCGGGTGGTCTCGGAAAGTAAGTTACCTTACCTTAAAAGGTTCATAATTTCGCTAGTATGTTTAAATGTGCTAGCGGTAAGCGCTCATATATTTTTATTACCTTTATGAAGCATCTTTACCCTTTAAGTACTGTTTCTATAGTAGTAAAGGTCAAACACTTGATGATTATACACATACAATACAAGTGTAAAAATTTTAACATTATACATACAGCAAACAATGTCTCGACCGACTCATTATGATGAGGTATTGAATGAAATTTCAGCAGCACCTTTTCCGAATAAATATGACTCGCAAATTTCTCAACTGTGCCTCCCTTGGACTTGCAATGAGCTGAAGTTATCAGTTACCATAAAACTATTGAAGGCAAATTCTATGACATAATTCTTGCTGAAATACATAACAATACATATGTTCTGAAGTAGTAGTGGCAGCCCAGTGGAAATCGACTCGGTCAAGCAATAACAATAATTAAATTTTCTAACGTGAGCGGGTACCTACTTTATAGTCAGAGTTCAAATTAACTGACCTATGCGTGTCATAAAATGACACTAGGAACATCGCAAACTTCTGTCGCAATTAAGCATAAGTGGTTTAGAAAATGCAGCGCCTATGTACGTGAAATCACATGAAGGTTCTTTACTTTTATTACACTTAAAAGCTTCATTAAATTTTAAAGGAAATGGAAAGTCTAAATGAAAAGACCTTAAAATACTTGTAGGTTTGCTTTCGACAACAAATCAAAGATGTTAAGTCTATCCCCTGGCGCCAATGGATATTCTCAGTGCACTTTCTTGTAACATAGACACACGACTTGTTTTCTATAGGATCATAGTATGATTATTAATATTGTTTTAATAAATATTGATAGTGTTTCGTATGCTCTGCTCTTCCGAGATTCACATAGTACTCGTATCAACCTAAAATACAATATTGAACTCGAAAGATAGAGGTGATCTACCGAATGGGGTACTACACAGAAGGTGCCGCGTTATAAGCCCAATCCATAAAAAACCTTCATTTCATACTTCTAGTCAAAGTCATCTTAATTAGTATAGGTTTAAAAATAAAACACAACTCGGAAAGCAATTATCAAACCCGTTTCAAAAAGTGTAAGCCCATTTCCGTAAAACGTTAACGAACTGTTGACGTATTTGCGGCGTCTAAACAATAAGACTAGGAATACAATATGAATGAATTAGCCAGCCATAGTGTTCTAAGTGGAGTGGTTCTGTGTCCGACGTGACATGCGGCGCAGACGACTGTCAAGCTTGCGATTGACGTCCATTGGGCATGACAGGCAGCTCCATATACGAGCTATAGAGTTAAATAAGGATTGAAATTTCGCTACTGTTCACGTTCAGTTGTCAATAAAGAAGAATAAAAATGCAACAGACACATAATAGAATAAAAACCGTTCCGTTAATTATAGCGGTGTTCAAGATTGTGTACAAGACAGAGAAATAATCCAGTAGATATAAGATTGCGATAAAATCTTGTAGGTACATAAAGATTTTGGTCTCCTTAGGGGCAACGTACGGAATAAATACGACCTCGATCTTTCACCGACGAAATAAGTCGGAGATATAAAACGGGGAAATGTGTCGCACATTTCGTATCGATTGTTATAAAGCTAAGATAACGCGAGTATGTGAGCAATCGGTTTCCAATCAATCTACTGTCAGGATAACAAGGTCCGTTACTAGTCACTGAATATTATAATCAGTGCTTGTGAAAGGGAGCGTTTTAACAGGAGCTGGGTTTCGCGGATCTAACAAACAAAAAATCACCAGTGATTATGAATTGTTCCACTGCAGTAGAGCGAAGATGTGTGATATCATTGGCCAATTAGCTCCGCGTAGTCCCGCTTATATGGGAACATCATCATCATCATCATCAACAGCCTATTACAGTCCACTGCTGGACATAGGCCTCTCCAGTTGTTCGCCACTTAGAGCAAACATCTGGAGGATATACCCATAATCGCCACGCTGGGCAGGCGGATTGGCGATCGCAGGGCGTAGCTTCTTGCTCCGGTGACGCTGCTGCCCGTCACCGGTCTTTAGTATTTAGCTACGCCTTCAATTGTGATGGTTATACCGCCACCAGTCGGTTGCCAGCGCCTCGTTTGTTATTTGGCAGGATGCACCACGGGCAGGTGAGGTTGGCTTGGAGCGAAAAGATGATAGGCCGCTCCCTTAAAAGCATAAAGACACATTCGGTTATATGGGAACGCACCCTAAGAAATGTATCCCTTAAATGTCGATTTCGCTTGTGCTAAAGGTCCCTCTTACTATCGAAAACCAGACGCATGATTTTAAATGAGTATTGTGACATAATAAACAGCCACGCTTGCCAAACACGAACCGGTGACATACGCACACGCCGTAAAACGAAACTTTTTATCACGGTAATAAAACTGACATTAATATAAACCCGTGGTTATCATTATTAAAATTATGACCTTGCACAAGGAACGTAAATAATAAAAAAAATTGTCTGCGCAACGCAATATATTATTTAATACACGGTCTCAATGCGCTAATTTATAACTACCTACTTCCTTTCTCTGAACTAAAAATATCAAACGATAATAAATGTCTATATAAAATAATAGGGTAGGCATTTTTGACCAATTCTTTCATTGGATAAATTTAGGCATGTTCAAGTGAAGGAATACTGAATTTAAAAGAGCATGGACTATCATGGACTATATTGAGTTACGTTATTAACAAAATGATATTCCATCTGTGTGAAAAGCTTATTATACACGTCACACGTCACTTTACAATAAATATTACCGATATTATTTACTTACATAATTTTATCGGTCAAAACTTTCACTTCAAAGGATTACGATCCCAAGTCCGAATGTGTCTTTATGCTTTTACGGTCCTGACTGAATTTTGAGGCTTACGTACAATCTCACAATAATTAACAAATGCGTAGGTACATTTACTACTCCTAAATCGTTTGTACTACACCACCTAAGCTTTTCCTACCATCTTGTTATTCTCCACGTAATGGTTCTCTGGAAGAGTTCGTTCATATTTATTTGGGGTGCAAAGAGAACATCACTCCTAAAAAGCCATAAGGCCGATATTTTATTACGAGACCAGTGACAGTTTAGGAACAGGATAAACCCTATTTTAACCTACTATCTCATTTAGGAGGGACTTCAGAACGAGCTATCAGATCCCGGACTGCGTAAACCTAAAGTCTTAGCAACCCAAACCTAACAATGTGTTTTTGGACCGATGTTCTTAGTATCGGACGGCACTTGAGGTGAATACGGTACGGTAAACTGTACGGTATAGCTACCACTCTGTAACCGCTTCATCATCACATGCCGTACGTAGGTCAATACATCAACATGTTGCCTATAGGCTGTAGCTATGCAATAAACTACCAATTTATCAATTAAAACGTTAAACTTCGTCAATCCAACGTCCAATGTCGGGCATACCCCAGTGTTGTGTCCGTCAAACCCGCGAATACTTGGCAAATGGGGCGCATTAGTTTGGCACGAGAAGCAAAGTCGCGCCCTCATTATCCATAACGGATCTCAGATGTTAGTGGTGTGATCATCTCTGCAAACTGTTGGTACTCGTTTGTACTCTGAGTTCATATAAATATGTATTAGACAAATCTTTCAGTTTAAGAACAAAGTTTAGGATGTCATCTTCACGATGCAATGGAGTGCAGTCTCATTCTTACGATAAACCGTGTAATTACGGCAAGAAATTGGTATTATCCGTCCAAAATTAGTTTGGTCATCATTTGTTTTAAATTTTATTACAAGTTTTATTGTAGTACGGACGGATAAGAAGATAAATTCAATTCCAAACCAATTATTTGCTCCAACTTACCGCATGTAATAAATTATAATAAATAGAGCAGCGAATGTATAGCTAATTTATCTCCCAGTAGGGGCGACCTTTTTGGCCGAAACAATATCAAGGCTGAATGAAAAGAGAGAACCGGAAACAACGTTAATACGGGTCAAGTATAAATTGAATAACTACTGTAAAGCGAACCCGGACGTTATGATGTTAATGTAACACAATAAAACCCCATTATCTTATAAAACCATCTTGTTTACTAGTTAATAAGAAAGCGAGTGTTGCTTAATATTTCAAACTGTACATAGGTATTGAATTTACAACGAATTTTGTTGATTACAATTATACACCACAGATCTCTACTTAATCTCGAACTATTCTATTTATGTTTGATGCATAACCCGTGCAAGCCCAACAAGAAAACCTTTTTTAATCGGACCTTAGGTAATTCGGAGATAAGTAAAAGGAAAGCAAGGGACAGTGGCCAATAGGAAATCCCGAAACGTAACTTGATTAAAATAGAACAAAGCTATTTCTTACATAATCATAAAACAACACGGTAAATTTAGTTTTTACATTAAGGTTAAGTAAACGTAGAGTAGTTACACATCATGATATACCAATAAAATTAAAGATCTACAGAATAACAAAGTCCACGTCCGGCCATGATTTTATAGTAAACATTCACTTCACAACAAAGCCAATGTAACGATAATCACTTTGCAAATTTGTTGTGTAACATTCGGTACACGTGGGTCGCGAGAAATCGTGTCTAACGTTGTCTCCGATGATATCATCAGCTTGGTTACTCTTTTAGACGACTTTGTCCAAGATATTATGCATTAGAATGGCCCCTTTCTCTGAACCGTGAGCGATCTAAATGTCAAAGGATACTTTATTCCTATCCAATGATATAAATTGTTGGGCAGATCCCTTTATGGTTATCAGACATCTAATGGGGAAGCCGACTAGACTAATGGCACTAAGTCAAGTCTGTATCTGGATCTTCTTGATGACTAACGATAACGATGAAGTTGACATTTAAATAACCAATAAAATGGAACAATTGAGATATAGCTGCGGTGGCCAAGTCGAGTTTTCCACCATTGTAACGAGCACTCGCCCACGGCTCTATAAGCATAATTGTGGTTGATTTGAAACGAGACCAAGTGGACAAATATAACCAATTTTATTGCACATGCGTCGATAAACGGACCAATTCGTGCTATTCGACATATAAATTAGATTTCGAATAATAGCGTCTAAACTTGGGTATCTAACGACAAAGCTGACAGTACAGACTATTAGATACGTCGTGTGACAGTAAAGCGAGTTGACGGCTTCACGCAACAAAGTAGACCGCATACGCACGTATCGAAGGTTCCGGAGCGTAAGTATAGTCACTGCTAGACTAATTTGGCATTTGTTTATTTAGGCAAAAGGTGCAGTTTTGTGCAGATGTGCGGATGACGTCAGCGCGAGTCCTTGCACGGTTGGGTGCGTGGACGCATCCCGTGGCTGAGGTTACAACCACTCGGGATAGGTTTCAATGTCGTGTAGTGTGACGCTCTTGTGCGTTGTTGCTAAGGGCAAGGATAAAGGTAACATTATATTTTCAGTGAGCTTGAGTGACATAACGTTTTCCGCGTAAACTGCTTGAAACAAACTTTAATTGTAGTGTAAATGTATTCTCTGTTGCTTAGGAGTTATTTATAGGAACAAAGGTGTATTAGAAACCAGTAGACAGTTACAAACATAATTGTGACTTTGTATTAAACATATGTATTAAACCTATTTACAGGAGTCTTTACGTTAGTTGAGTTGTAAATGATTGCTTCATTTACAACTCAACTAACGTAAAGACTCTGAATACTCGTAGTCGTAAAGAAGTGTTTATAAAGAGAGATTAGAAAGCTAATAATTCTAATTAAACGTACTTAGTTACGATAGAAATCAGGGTGAACTCAGACTGCCGTTGTTACGGGTTATCATTAACTGGTTAGATCAAAGATAAGGCAATAATGTCGTTTTTAGGCGGTTGTATTGGTGTAGTAAGTATAAGTGGTAATAGTTATGATTATATTAAGAGGAGTATAAATAAACTACACCAAAAGCAATAAAACTCAAGGTTTACTAGATTATAGCAATATATTTCAAGATTATCATAATTTTTATTTAGAAAATATAATATATCAGACCCCCATTCAGCATTAGTGATGGTGTCGTGTGTGATCGTCAATTGTAGAAAATTTTATTGATGGATGTTCGCTTCTTAGACCGTAAGGCAAATACTTTTCTATTGTGTCTGGAACACTATCATATGAAGTGCTACAATGACTACCCTACTTAATAAATAAATAACAGAAAAATTTAACTGATATCAGAATTGCGAAGTGAAATCGACGCGGGCGAAAAGTTGAACTGAAAGCCGTATTGATTTTTAACTTGACCAACAAAAGTTCATGGCAAAAAGCCTTAGAAATAGGTTTCGAGATCGCAGATGCAAACCTCAATACGTGCGCACTTAGTTAATAAAAGTACGAATCACTTTGTCAATGATTGACAGAGAAGTAACTACCCACGCTGGTACACTCTCCGTCAAAAGTGCGTCTATGAAACTGTGAATACGAGTAAATAGATAGAATTCTTTATTGCACACCATGCAGTGCAATAAAGAATCATTACGGGTCGTGATAAATCTAGTAATAAAGACATTTGTTGTACAATATATGAATCTTATTCAAAACTGAACACACTAATTAAAAGATATGCACGTGAATTTCCTAAATAAGGAAGATCAATGAACCGCCTACAAAAATTGGTATCACCCAAAAATTCCACAAATTCAGATTAAATTATTATCACCAAAGGATAACCTGATTTTTTAATTGCACTACCTATTACAGACTTAATTAATATTTTACAATTTGTGTTTGATAATAAAATTCAATCATGTCACGTACATAATAGATTAATTAAATATAGGTATCTTGTACTAAACGTTGTAATTAGCCCTTGATTTTATTGACGGGATGTAATTCTACACGGTGTAAATGTTGCGTGAACAGGAAGATTAGTTCGTGATTTCTGTTCTATTGCCAGGTAGTGATCTCATACTCTTTGTATGAACGTAATTAGGCAAAGAGGTTTGGGATAATCATCGTGTCGCCGTGCCAAAAGTGAAGACAGTAATTGCAAAACAATATCCTGTTACAAAAAAAAGCCCGACCTACTTCCCTATGTACCGCTATCTAAGCCCATGAAGCGTTAAAAAAAGTATGCAAAAACTGTTTAATTTTTTCGCACCAAAAATTCTACAATTAGCGACACGATTTACTATCGCCGATTGTACTAAATGATGAATTGCGAATCCATGAGGTCGGCACATTGAGACCGATGCTTTCGCCGGACATCGAACCCGGCCGTGGTTGGTCGTTGCTAAGCAGATTATAACGGAGCACATAGAGCCTCTTTACGGGGTTCCAACGCGGCAAATTAGTTAACTTGTGTACCAATTAGAGCTCAAGACAAGAGCAGCGTTGCGGCGCAAACTTTGCAACTTTTACGTGGACGACGTAAGAGTCATTTTAGAATGCGTCGGTGGACAGCTGATGGAGGCTGTCGTTATGATGGATGAATACGCAATGCTTCTAATAAACAAAAAAGTAATTTGATACAAGCGTGTGGATTACCCTCGATTCCAATGTCCTCGTTAAATATTGAAGCTAGTGTAAGAGGTGTAATTTATAATTTTATGAACATGTTATAATACCTACCTAAAAAAGGGAAATAAAGGGTACTTATGATAAAAATTTCAGGCATCATTTTTATTAGGTAATAGCAATGGATTTCCTTATGTGCTTCATATAACGTAGTCCCTCTCTTCAGAAGATAACATTTTCTCTACGTGCAGCATTTTGGGTGAAGACTAACTAGCGATAGGACCTAAATCGTTCTAAAAGATGTCTGTAATACCTTTTGTATTGTAATATTTTTTGGAATTTTATGCAAAAAAGAATATCTATCTATGTAACGTCGTCTACTACCGACGGAGGTCTTATGACACGAATTTGTTACTGCATTGTCGTTCTCCACCGAGTGAATGACGGTTACTTAGACCAGCAATAAAGAAAAGCTTTCATCAAATCTGAATCAAAGGTGAATGAAATGGATTTAGTTGCGCTCAGTCTCGCCGAGTGAATGTTAATTCGAAGACGTCGCTCTCAATGGCAACAAATTCAATTTGATATTGTAGATAAGGAACACCTTCAGACGTCTCCGCAGGAGATCAGGGTGAAATTTGAAATCAAATGAAATCGTTCTCTGAGGAAATGTCAATAGAAAGTGCAGATAGCATTGTACAGAGATGATGCAGCAAATTGAACAAAATTGCAGAGACGACCCTCCTCAAATGGATGGAGAAGACAAACAGAACAAAATGTCATACGATGACAAAGAATTTGTTGTTTTTAAAAGTGAGACTGCGTTTATTTCAGGATTTATAATTTTTAGGCTGTCATTTTGAGTCCTAATTTGCCTTGGATGTGCATAATCTATAAATGTGTATAATCGTAATCCGATTTACGATTATACACATTTATATATGTTACATCAGATGATGCATATTAAGTAAGAACTAAATTCATTTTGTAGGTGATAAGTAGAACCGAGACTCCGCCAGAAAACCGAGATAAACTTTAACTACGTAGAATATTTATTATATTCAGCAACTTTAAATAATCGAGGTTTAGTCTTTTCTTTATTCGAATCCTTTTTTATGCGTCCGTCCCTAATTATGTGAAGTTTTAATTAGTCTTGTTTAATGTCCAACCCCTAGGGTCAAAAGGGGACCGTTACCTACTACAATTACGGGTAGTGGTGCTACCGTGAATGTGGGCTAAATAGTACATACATACAAAATGTACACATAGAGATAGCAATTTATAGGACGTTGTTCTTTACGACATCCTTCCGGTGGAAAGTCTTCGAGATCTGAGATATGTAATTTGAAACCCAGAGGTGGATTTGAAGTCCTCTGAAGCGGAACAAAGAGGATCCTTTAAGTATTTTTTTAGTTAACTTTTAGTTAAAGTTTTATTTAACTTTGAATTGTAACAATAATTTGGTATTCACTAATGATGCAATCGCATGTGCTGTGTATTGAACTCGAAAGGAAATGCATTCAGCATGTCATCTTGAATTACCTTTTTCGATAGCAGCTAGTCTTATAAGGATATTGATATGCAAATATCGACATGCCATGACTCGTTACGCGATCTCGTACAATATGCATGTATTACTTTATTTGCATTTCCACGTGACGACAGCGGTTATTTACACGTTTATGCAAATCGATGTCTGATTGATTTCACAAAGAATGGCATTTTTATGTATCATGATGAAAAAAATATGGTCTACTGTAAATAGGCATCTCGTTCACATCATTAAAACTTCTCTCAGGCATTAATCCCACGTATGGGATTTAATTATTGTATTAAGAAAATGCGGCAGACAAATCAAGTCGTCTATTCAGTATCAGACGATAATGGCTGAGAATAACAAGACATAGCCAATTTCGAAAAGGCCGTTTCCTAAATTGATCTGACAAGAACCGAACCGGAAGCCATGGGGTAGAAAATGTACAAGATTATTGTCTACTGGGTCATGTCAAATTTACGAAAGTTTGTATAAACTTTGTAAAAGGTATGATAACATACACAATTTGAATTGAAGTGACAACTATATACTAAAATAATCAGAAATTAAATTTTTACGAACCATAGCCAAATGTTTATAACATATGCTTTTGGCAGCAGATTAAGAAAGCATTGTTATCTGTTTAACGCATGTTTTCATTGTAAATTACTTTTATGACCCACGCATTGAGAAACGAAACGAAAGTTTATTTTTCATTTCGCGCATTCATGAGAACTAAAACCCGGAATATGCGAGCTTTATTCTCTGAAACAAGATTTAATTTGGAAACGGCCTGGTATACGTCTATTTCAAAACACATGAACAACGTTTCTTTATGCATGACACCACTAGAATGTTACAAGAAAACTTCATGAAAGTCTTAGGACCATAGATGTCTAGACTATTAGGGACATATTGCGCAGCCCATATCTGGTATTTAAGTAGGTTTTTGGGACAGGCGCTAAATTATCAGGTTTAGCAGGGGACTTACTTTCTAGAGTCATCATCATCCAACCTATCGCTGTCTACTGCTCACATAGGCCACTCCACTTGTTTGCCACTTAAGTCAAACATCTGGAGTACATCAAGAATCATAATCGCCACACTGGGTAGGCGGGTTGGCTATCGGAGGGCGTAGTTTCCCGCTCCGGTGACGCTGCTGCTGCCCGTCAGTGAGGGTGGCTTGGAGATAAAAGATAATGGATCGCTCCCTTTCAACTTTACGTGAGAGAAACTCGACTTTACGTGTTGGAATACTCCAATACCTATACAGGTATTATTAACTTTAAGGAAAATACTAAAAGACAAGAACGATTCCAGATAAAAAAACTTAACTCATACAATGAAGATCCTCATTAATTAACTTCTTGATACATTTTTATTATGTTGTTGTTTGGGTTAGGGTCTGCGTAGGTTACTTACACCGGATCGTGTCATACTCTCTACATATTGATGACCTTACGATCTTAGTATTCTCATCAAAATGACGCATGTGTATACTCACCTTATCTTCAGGTTCAGAATTACGCAAAAACATATGACGTAACTTTTTTCCAAAGAGCTCTTACTGCTGATAAAATAATAAAGTCATTACACTTAAGACGTGTTGATCAGTGACTTTTAATTTTAAATATTTGGCTATCGTCCGTTGAGTGTCACTTGCTTTTTGTTAATCTTATTTTGTTTGAGATATATTAATTGTTTTTGTGTAAGTGCCATTAGAATTTCCAAATCAAATCCATTTATTACAATTGTAGGTACAATGATGGAAGTTGGTTTTGTAGTTCTGCTACAATTAGACAAGTAAATGGCATGCAATTTTTCACATTTAAGCGAATATTCTCTTTTTTTAATCTAACTATACAAAGAATAGACTGTACTTCTTATAATATGCTGATATTAACAGGATTAAATTATAATTAATCTCCGACATCGGAATATTTTCAACAGCTTACATTTCTCACGAGTGCATAATGGGTGTCTTCCTTTAAAACGCGTCACACTAGCCCTGCTAATCGGCGGAAGCGACACCGATGTTTTCGATCAAGAATCCCGTGAAAGAATCCGGGCGGAATAGACGACGACGCCCGGGCGAAACAGCCAGAACAAACGTAGTAAAAGTCGCACGCGAATGCGCCCGTAATTGTGAGCATAATTCACGCCGGACGGGACTCCGTTTCTTGCTCAGCATTTTAGGGTTGCTCCGGTATGAAGCGACTTGGAATCTTTCGTGCTTTTGCAAAAGATCCAGATGGTTGCGCAGGAAGTTTTGAAAGGAAGTTTTCGTAACTGGGTTACCTTGCAAGTAGCAAAATGTTTAATGCCGAAACTTTGACTACGTTTCAGGGGCAAAAAGGAGTCTTGTTTGGCCTAATACATTTTAGAAGATCGTTGAGATTTAGGTTAGCGATTTCCAAACGCCATAAGCTATTTGAAAAACTAGGTGGCATCAAAATATCGGCAAAATAAAAGCAAAATATTAGTTTGCTAGCACACATTGGGTGGTAGCACTATCACGACTTTATTTTCAGCAACACGAGTATGTTTTAATAGGCATTTTTTAGTAAATATGTATTGTGGCTAACTTATTTAGACCTAAATTTCGTAGTAGGCGAATGGCTAATAACCACAACAAGATAAAATAATATAAATACCTCACTTAAACATTACTTAAGAATGTTCTTCAAAGCAATTATAATAAGAGCCTAACTAATTCCATACAAATACCTAACAAACATTGAATCAGCAAGTATGAGTAGATTTTCCAGCGAAATAAGTATCCAATTTTTCAGGTAAAGGTGTGTAACTAATACATAGCTTATTTACAAGACGCATAAAACCTCCTAACAATAGTCGTTTAATGTGAAAACCACTAAACTTAGTGAATTATAGATTGGTAGTGCAACTGTCGTGAGCAGATGCGACGTTTAGCGTGGGGTGTGCGTGCATTTACTCGTTACTCGGCCCGTTCGCATTGTTAACATAGTGTTTTATCGATATTTGCAAGAACAGTATAAACTTTGCAAAGCTTTTACAAGGCACCCCTATCGAATGCAACAAAGTATTTAGCTCGCTCGCTCACGGAGTGAGCAATTACAGCGGCGATAATCGCTCGCGGAGCGCTTTCAAGAGCTCACGGTCACTTATTTAATGTTCTTATTAGCGACTACTTGGAAACACATTTTCAAATACCGTTCTTTAATATGCCAGCTCTAATCAAACATTGGAAGATTAACTCGAGAATAACCAGTTGCCATTTTAGATCTTATTCATTGGCTTAAAGTTTTTGCCGATGTGCACCATCATAGATAATGAAACTCTAGTTTGTATTCAGTAAAAACTTAATGACAACATGCTGCTTGTTTTTTCGTATTAAGAATTACGTTGCGAGCATAAAAAGACGAATCCTCTTCGTTTTATTTGAGAACACGAAGGTACTCGTGATTATACATTTTTAATAAGGATCTGTTATGTAACCACTTGCATCATTACGGATCGTGATAAAACCAGTGATGGGCGTATTGAAGACTGTCCGGACAGTGCAGGGTAAGATGACCTAACCCCAGAAGTTGCACCGTCAAGTCAAATAAAGAATTACGTCATTCTGTCGTATTTAGTGGAGCCCCTCAGATAGGCGATAATAATAAAATAATTAATTTGCTCTAGACAATACATACCAAGTACCGGGTTACAAACTAAGGTTTTTGTATTATGACTAGATGACTACCAAATGATTGCTATAACTATGGGCGATCCCAAACCATAACCAAATTAGAAACATTCCTTTACTAAATTATCCCAACCAAAAAGATATATCTAACCTTCGGATCTTCCATACTTTTAGGCGACGTCTTACACATCGAGGTCGACGGTAAAATCAATTACTTTCCAAGAATACACATTACGTTTGATTAATTCCTCTTTCAGTCTTATTCAAAACCAGTATCCCTCAGATGTTATTCTCCTTTCATATTTAACCCTTTGTTTATTTTGTCAAGCGGGGGAAATTCGAATTATTTCAGGTCACGATGTTCGTGATGGCGCGCAGGCGCATCCAGATTATTAACGATTTGTGCTACCCGAACATCACAAACAAACGTGTTGATGCGGGTCGTTATTGCCCTGTTTAATTGCTTCCGTTCTTGTGACTCTTGGTCTCAAGGTCAAGGCATTGATACACACAAATAAAATCTAGAGTGCTTAAAGAGAACTCCATTTGATGGCAGTAAAATGAGAGATCACGCCAATTTTAATTAGCATCCGCTCTCAATCAACCTACAGAGGTAATATATGACCTGGACGAGATAACCTTATAGTATCACAATGATAAGTTGTTGGCATTTTTACCGGGAATCGTATAACTTTCTCTAATTTTAATATTTTTGCTTATAAACTGTAATTTTAATACTTCCAGCTCCTCCGTCTAAGTATTTTCTTGTGTGCTTTCGCACGAGATTCATTGAAGATCCTAGAATTTTTACCTAAAACTAAAGTTTATTTTCTGCACGGCACTATGTTCGTACAACCATAAATTATCATTTAGATTTTATTATATTTGGAATTCAACCAAATGCAATTTGCTGGCTAGCTGGTTTTGTTTTTAATAAAGCTATTTGAGCGCATACGGTAACATGAACTCAGGAGGCATGTATGTATTTCGATATGACTTCAATATTTGGTGCTATCACCTAAGAGTTGCGCTCTGACTAGACAGGTCAGTGCAATTGAGCAGAAAGATTCAGTGGTCAATCATGCTTACTCTATTGGTAGTTTACTTGCTATATGTATAATCAATATCCGAAGGGGCATCGTTTCACATCGATTCAGTAGCCCTTTACGATCCCGACGGGAAGACAGAGTGGCGTGATATAATTTTACGAGATACGTGACCACTGCATACGGTTTATTTCCCTAGAGTCTTTGACCTCTTCACTTATTATTTTATCTAAAAAGTTCCTACATAGACCGGAGTAGTTCGGCTTTAACAAATTTCCGCCGAAAAATAAGAAATATTGTGAAAGGCCCAAAACTACATTAAACTTTGCCAAACATATAATCAGATAGCTTACTCAAAGCTCGCAACTTGTGCATCGCTTTACCCTTGCTATGACATCCAAACACAAAAGTCAATAACCTACGAGCAAAAAAATCTACAATAAGACTGTATTGAAAGCCGCGATCTATTTCGGGCGGTGACGTAAGCGGCCATTTTGAGCACACCATCGAGTTATGAGCGACATTATAACGCGATCGGCAAACAAGACTCTCGTTTTGGTAGAGTTTTGCATGTACTTATCTTAACTAATATTATAAAGCTGAAGAGTTTGTTTGTTTGTTTGTTTGTTTGAACGCGCTAATCTCAGGAACTACTGGTCCGAATTGAAAAATTCTTTTTGTGTTGAATAGACCATTTATCGAGGAAGGCTTTAGGCTATATAACATCACGCTGCAACTATTAGGAGCGAAGAAATAATGGAAAATGTAAAAAAAAAGGGGAAAAAATTACTATTCCACGCGGACGAAGTCGCGAGCACAGCTAGTCCTTTATACAATGTAAATATTTTTAGGATTAAATGCATTGTTTTTGGTTAAGTCGGAATGTCTTACCTACTATATTTTTCTTCATTATCATCAGCCTATCGCAGTCCATTGCTGAACATAGGCCTCACCAGTTGTCATTGTCACACGGCAAACACCTGTAGGTTATACCTATAATCGCCACTTTGGGCAGGCAGGGTTGGTGATCATCGCAGGGCGTAGCCCCTTGTTCCGGTGTCGTTGCTGCCCGTCATCGGCCTGTGGTATTTAGCTACGCCTTCAATCGTGGTGGTTATATATACCCGCAGTCGGTAGCCAGAGCCTTGTTTGTTATTCAGCAGGGGCACCACGGACAGATGAGCGAAAAGATGATAGGTCGCTCCCTTACATACATATTTGCCGTAATAAATGAGATTTCGACATAAGGTCAGATACTAGAAGAGTTTTCACTAGTTTGTTTTTTATGTAAAAGTGGTTTGATATCCACCCCGCGGTAATAAACCTTACTTTTTTAATATTCATGTTTGTGGCTACGGTCATCATTTACCGAAGCTTTTGATGACATTTCTAATTACCAGGCGGTACTGTTGTTTATCCTTTGCTATAAAACTTTGATCCTTAATGACAAACACTTCCATTTGTTTTACAAGCCCATAACAAAACAGTACGAAACAGACATCGTTGCGTGCGAACGTGACTTGGATTTTAATTGACAAGCTTACATTTGAAATGGCTAGAGCTAATAACGTCATAATTACCATTTTAAGTCACTTTAGTGAGAACTTCTTTCAAAAATAACAATGTGTTATGTGAGTGGTCGTCAAGACTGATTTCCTACATAAATACGACATTTTTATACTTTACTTTGTACGCCAACAGTATTCTCCTTCCCAACTTGGCGTACCGTTTCGGCGTAAATAACTTTAACGTCTCATATGAACAAAGAAACGTCATTACTTCGCTAACAAATACACATAACGGATTATCTGTCAAGGGAAGAACAACAAGAGAACAGATAAATAAAACCGCTAACATCAACATGAACCAACAAAAAACACTCATCAGGCAAGCATGCACACAAACTAGGAACGTATACGTCGCACTTTAAACAATACAGTAACATTACAACTACAGTGTTTCACATAAAAAGGATAATTTACCAACACCGTTGAGAAAATATAAGACGCTAGCTTTGCAAATCAAAGTCGATCGATGGACAAATTCAAAACTGTGTCATTTTAGCTTCAAAGATAAGCTAGACCTGTATCCAACAACACTCGGAAACTTTTCAGATACGGACAATCTGTGCTTTGTCTATGTCAAATAACTCAGGTTAGCAAAGTATCTGAATCGAATGCGTGACAGGCTTTCCAACCTTATAAATTGATAGTAATAAAGCATAGACTTTACATATTGAAAAAGATTCTGAGGTCTTCTGCACAGGGGGCTGCTAAGCCGATTTGTATTTTGTCAAATTTACCACGTTCAGTACAGTGTTTGTACCACGTCGGAAAGTAGCCTACGGGTTAACTTTCCTCGCTTGTTCTCGTTAATTTGATCGTAACGTTGCAAAACTAGCACCTCATCAAGGAAACCAAAACCAGCCATAGCCAAAAGAAGCGTAACGTTCCGAGCGTGGAGCGCGTCTACCTGGAGTGTTGCTGGCGGTCGGGCGGCGGCGAGGGCGCGCGGGAGGAGGTGGCGGTCTGGTGCTGCTCCGGGCCGCCGGGGCTGCCCGCGCCGCTGCCCCCCAGCGCCATCGCCAGCCCGCTGATGCTGCCGAAACACCACCACGTCACCACTGCCCTAGCCGAGAGCTCGCACCGCCTACGCGTACCTGCTCCAACACGACACGACGACGGCGTCGCTATTCGCAATCCGGAAATAGGACTCGGATTCAGAAATTCTCTCGCAGGTTCTTTAGAAATTTGACGTTAGTTTTCGGGAATTGTGAATCGCAATGGAAAACTTTGTATGAAATAATTGAACTAACGAAAACATTTCAGTTTCCGAGATAAATATTTCCGAAGGCATTGTGAACAGCCCGATAGGTGAAAAGCTGATGAACATTGGAGCAGATAAGCTTAAACGTGCTCGATATCGAACTATGACGACTATATTAACACTATAATGACTCTAATTATGGTATCTATTGGTTAGAGTTAATACTGCTGAGGATCTTCTAACATCGGTGATATCCCGCCAAGTAACTCCGTTATTCAACTAAAAAACGGCTGAATTGCTCACGTTTGTTAAGACTACAGCCGGGCGAAGCAGAGCATTCTCAGCGGGGTGAAGATCAATAAGCGGTGATGTTCAGTTAGTGGCAAGACATTGAGGGGTGTCAGTTAAAATTAGGATATTGGCAAGCAAGCATTCCGCAATTGATTGATGCGTTCCCAGGAATTAAAACATCCAACATATTCATTACCCCATACCCATTATGTAAAACAAAACAACGCTTTTTAATTGCTCCGAGTGTATTGACGTCTGATAAATTATTAAGACAAATAAAATGGAGTATCGATGGGATAAATCGTTTGCGCCCGACGCGTGGCATCGCTGACGTGCTTCGCGATTCAGATGCCACTCATGTTCTGCGAGAGTTGGAGCATAATAGGAAGCTGGGGGATTCGGTCAGGCAGCCAAGAGTGGGCGAGAACGGGCAATTAGCCGGGCCATCCACGTCAACGAACTAGAAATAATTTCAAACGCATCTAGCGCATGAATGGGACGCACAGTTACAGGCACACGTCGCCAGCCAACACAGCCGAGTCGGCGACGACTCAAGGCTATTCTATTGTTAAACTAAACTAAATGAGAAACATTGTGTTTGTTTCGTTAAGGGATTTGTACTTTATATACAGATATTACCGTCTGTAGAAGTTTAGTTACCAACTCGAATGTTCGCTTAAGCGTCAACAGTTGGCAACACACATCGATGTTTAACAACAGGGAGTGAATGGATTAAACATACAGTGCATGAAATATATTTGATATCTATCTACTGTTTTAAACTTTTGAACACGGCGTGAAGTCAGATAAAACCATAGCTAGTGAGATTTGGTAAGATTTGATAGGAAAACTAGAAATTTCTGACCTTAAAAGTATTTTTAATGGAAGTGTGAAATTCAAATTTAAAACTAGTGACTTGATGACAAAAATACTAAAAAAATCCTTCTAATGTATTGTGATGGAAATTATTTTTAGAACCCCGGCACTGGTCTTAACGATTGTTTCGCATGTTAGAGCGAACAATTAAATAACTTCCCATAATGAAAGGCATTCGCCATAGCACGATAAATATACGTACGAAGGTACCTAAATTCAAAGAAAAAGTGTGCAATCAGTAACATTTCTTTAATCTCTTTGATTCACTTAATTTATCTAAATAAATTGTTTCAAGGTAAACCTCGCTTTCTCCAACAAAATGGTAATTTCCTTGGCTGTTATATTGTTAACTTTATAGTTTAATCCTGGTTTTATTTGTGAACTTATTCCTTATTATAAATTTATTCCACAGCAGAGGTCATGGTATATTTCCGTGTCAATTTGATTGTATAAACGTACATTATAATAAAATTATGTCCAATTTCCGAGTGGGCATTAATATCCGTTGTTATTTTTATAAAACAGTTAAAAGCTAAGGTTAAATGAAGTCATGTAGCGTGATAAGGAAGTCGGAATTTGCAAAAAAGGACACACATTACAATCGTCAGACTAGATCTCCAAAGTTTAGGTACTTCGCATAAAATATACATACCTACTATGATCTAGACTTGTCGTTCAATCTTTGTCTTTGAAAAAGTGATGAAGTGAAGTGAAGAGGTGTATAGTGATTGTCGACTTTTCGAGTGTAGCACTCCTAAGAATTAATTATTCCTTCTAATAATATTCTATAGCACAATACTAAATGGCCAGTATACCACAAACATCACCACGTAAATCGTATCACATCCGCGTTTTAAATCCTTGCAAGTCGTCATACATCTAAAGAAAGGTACGACAAAATGTTAAGAAACACGGCACACCGTACCAAGTGCGTAATATTACTTTAAACGCCGCCGTTTGAATGCGATGCAAATACGGTAATTTTTCTTCGCATGACGCACATTAATTCTTGAATGTTAAAAACAACGATTGAGATACAACTTATGCAAAGAACATTGCATTGATTGAATTGAACATTGACGTCAAGCTGTACTGGAAATGATGCTGTTTGTATGGATGAATTGCATAAACGTATAATCAATGTTGATTACAATTATTTACCGTTCAATGTCATTACCATAACTCATCATGGAATCAACATAGATCCAAAGTGTGAAACTAGTGAGGTTATCAACGTAAAGTACATGGATAAGTTTTAATCAGATGTATCAGAAGATGAACAGGATAAGCGCAATACATATCCAAGGTTTGAGTATTATGTGTTGTGTAGCAAGAATCCATCAGTGCAACGAGCGTGTTGTGTTATTCTCGGAATCGTCCGTTCGATTAATAAAAACTAACCCTGACTATGACACGATAATGTTCTCGCTGCATTGACCGCTGCTGGCGAGAATGCGAGCGACCTCGACGAACCCATGCATGCAACACAACTAGCCGAAGCCGTGACAAAGCAACATTTCAGCCAATTGAAGGACGGGACATTGAAAACACTATGTTACTTTAATGAAACCGAGCGGTATGCGTGTCAGGGGTCTGTTTCTACATGCAAATTTTATTTAATTTCTTCATGTATAGTCTATTGTACTTCTCGTTTACAAGACGTGAACACAATGGGAATTTCCATCAGCAATAATATCAGGGCAAAATATCAGAGTTTTCTTAAAGGTTAGGGTGAATAATGGATTTACATACAATTTTTCTCCCTAAACTAAGGGCTAATTTTATCTTTGCCAATTTAAGAATGATACTGGAACAGGCATGAAACGAGAACAATGTTTTTTGACAGTGTTAGAATCTAAAAAGAATTAAGAGATAAAAGGCATATTTGAAGACATTGTGTAAATCGTTGCATATTCAACTAATTTTAGAAACAATCTGACAAGCTAATCATAAGATTGAGTGATCATAGAGATAGCTCTATTCTGCCATAAAATATCAATTTATGACCTTATTCAAGTAAAACTCATGTTAAATAAAGAAAGTGTTTTATAGTAGTGTGAAAGAAATTATAAACAAGAACTGTCGGTAAACGATATGTTTACACTGGAGCCTTGTAATATTGCATCACGCGAATGTTAGTGCATTTCACTTGCAGTTTCCGATGGAGACAAGGCTATTGGCGAAGGTTAGAAAGGTCCCGACGATAATATCAGCATCAGAAACTAATTATTAGTTTGTGTTCCGTTGCAATTTAACAGGACATAATTACAAATTGACTGAGATTAGAACTCTGGAACCCGATCGGTGTGAAATAAATAAATGATGCAAATAACTCGTATGTCGTAACATACGAGTTATTTGCATCATTTATTTTATATTTATAATATTAATATAATATCTACTTATAATCTATTTATAATAATAATATCTACTCCTGTTTTCATAGTAAACTAAGTACGTATACTTAGTTTACTATGAAAACAGGAGTAGATATTTTATAAGAACTATGGTCCGTTATCTTTTCATCATTCATCATCATCATTTCAGCCCACATCTACCCACTGCTGAGTATAGGCCTCTTCTTTCATCCGCCACCTTACACGGTCCCTCGCCAACCTTGTCCAATGTTTCCCGGCCACCGCCGCTATGTCATCCGACCATCGGGTGGCTGGTCTGCCCACAGATCTCCGGCCAAGCCGCGGCTGCCACTCACACAAAGCCCGTGTCCACCTTCCATCACTACGTCGCACCAAGTGTCCCGCCCATCTCCACTTCAGTTCGCATACACGCATCCCGATGCGATGGGATGCGTTATCTTTTACCTATTAATAATTTGAGTAACCCTCAAACAAATAGTTTTGTCTGAAGAGGAGACCTACCACGTATACTCACTCACAGCTTGCACAATAGCAGGGAAACACTAGTACGTACGTGGACATCATACGAGATAATCTTTGATATCGCTAACATTAGTATTTATTTCTCAGAATTGCCTACGTGCATCAGATTTATCATTGTCATAATGACAGAATGTTTTAAAACTCATTATAACCTGCATAAAGAATTGCAGTTGCAGCTGTTGAAATTACATGAGTCATCGGTTCAAATGGTGACTTTACATATCGACGCACTAATCATATACTAAAGATTCAGATAAATATTTATTGCATGCCAAGCAATTTACTTAGAACAAGGTGACGATTTAGGCCATCCTGATAGTTTCTTACACAAAAGTAATACAATAGAAACTGTGGAAGGTAAAATAAAATATGCACATAGTAAGATGTAGACATTACTTGACTGACGATGCCTTTTATTACTTTATAAACTACTAGCTTTTGCCCGCGACTTCGTCCGCGTGTTTAAATTTATACATACAAAAGTTTTTTCCCGCTAACTCCCGTTCCCGTGGGAATTTCTCAAAATACAGCCATAACTAAACTTTATATTTACTAAGGTACCTGCATGCCAAATTTCAAGCGTCTAACTTAAGCGGTTTAGATTTTTCATACAAAAGGATTTTCCCGCTAATTCCCGTTCCCGTGGGAATTTCGGGAATTCCTTTCTTAGTGCACCCCTACGGTACCTAAGCTACGTCCCTTCCAAATTTCAAGTGCCTACGTTTAGCCGTTTGGGCTGTGCGTTGATATGTCAGTCAGTCAGTCAGTCAGTCAGTCAGTCAGTCAGTTTCTCCTTTTATATATATAGATATCAAAGTAGATGTGCATAAATTGTAATTCGTGTTTGGCAAATCACCAAATTAGGTGCGCCGTTCTTGATCTTGCAGGGAATTAGCGCTGCAACATCATCCAAAATGCGTGTAACTGATTATCTCTAATTGGTATGACTGGATAATTTGCCAAGTTACACGAATATACATTTTGTATATTGCGCATACCATTAAGTTTTCGCCTCTACACACTGTTCCAAGAAATCGAAGTATTTCAAGATAATTTTGAAATAATGCCTCTAATCTTGAGCCACTACTAACGACTACGTCAAAAGGGCAAACAGCTAACTAATGGTCACATTGTGGCTACAATAAAGACCGAAAACGTGAAATACCATCAACAGAACGCAACAATATTCGACAGGGCGGTTCAGTTGAACGGGCCACAATATCGACACAACACAAGAGTGTTCGTGAGGCGTCAAAAGATCCGACTGTGTAATCGTTGTCAAAGCTGTTAAACCAACAATAGTGGCCCTCAATGAGAGACGTTGTAAATCATACAAGCGGTCGTTTGTGGCGCGTGCGCGCCCGATACCGCCGATAACCGAGACCTGCTCCAGGCGTGCGCGTACAAATCCCCATTTCAATTCTAAACTTTAACTCGCTCGTCATAGAGATGACATTTGACGTATTTTCAAAGAGTTGTACAATAAAGTGATAAATAGTAAGGAACAATTGTCCTCTGTTTCGGAATCACGTTTTCTACGAGGATTCTTGTGCAGGGTTGACGGTATAAACAATAATATCGCTTATTATTCACACCTAACGATAACGTGGTACTGTGTAAGAAAAACAAACTAGCTCATTATTTATATTAAAAACAATATTAATGTATGTTAGTAATTAGTCACACGATAAGAGTTTTACAGTAGTAGCCTAGTAGCTATTTATCGCGTATGTGTGCAGCTATGCTAAAGTTAGCTATTACGAAATGACGATATCACAAACAATAAGTGCAATAAAAAGAAACCGACTCCCAAAAAGTTCTGCTCACAACAAAAGGAAATATTTTTCAATCAATTTGTTACTTTAAGCAAGATATAATAATATAATCGATAAATTTAAGGTAGGTACTCACGATGAAAATAGCAAGGAACAAAACAAAAATTTCAATAAATTATAAATGTATGGCAACGAAAATAAAGCCAAAGGTCAGATTTTACCTGCACATCGTTTACACAACAATACAGCATAACACATTCATGGCCAAGGTTGAAAATAACCTCGTGGATCTCTAAGTCACTATGTAAACATAGAACTGTCATGTGTGTGTATAAATCTCTCAGTGGAAATGAGTATGCCGAATACTTTATGTGGCTGTTACCTCGTCTAAATTTTAAATCTTAGACGCGGGATGTAATCGGCGGACTATATTTAACTAGCACTTCCGCGTCTACACGAAAATATTTCTTTACCACTAGGTTTTTATTGGGTTATTATGAAATTTATGTTCATGAGGCACACTTAATGACCGGCAACTGTAATCAGAAGCATTGATGCCTTATCGGAATGTCGTGCTGAAGTCATATAAATAGTTTAGTAATTCATAGCTAGAAGCAATTTGCAATTGCATAGGATAAGAAACTCGTAGTTCGCCAGAAAAGGAAAAGAATCTGAAATGGCATTTGCTAGATTGCAGATAAAGTATTTCTATAATACTTAACGAACGTATTGCATAGCAACCTCTTGTATAAAAAGTTAACGCAACACAGCAAAAGATTACATTGTGCGATCTTATAATAGGCGACCTTAAAAATCCTACGCGGACTTTTGCATCCTGGTAGTGGAATTTGCAAAATTATTCACTCGACGATTGTTTATTCTCTCCGTGGCTCCAGTCAGGCGGTGAGCTCACCTTGGCCGAAGTTCGCAAACACTGGCACAAATGTGCAAACTACCCTTTGACACTTTACATCTGGAAATGATCATTTCTGAGATATTATTCCAGAAGTTTTTAAATTTTAATGACCGAGATAATTGATCAAGACCCCAATTTGAAATATCAAATTAGGCCTTTACTTTGCACAAATGGTCCAGGTGAATATATGGATAGATTATGGTTATGTAAGCTTCATAAAAAAAATCTAAATGATAACCATCATGACTCAAGTATTTCAGCCAAACACTTGACTTATGGTCAAGTGTTTTGCTCTGCAAGTCATCACAAATTCAAAGTTTTCTCGAAACTTGTTGTTGTTCACCGAAAACATCATTGAAATTCAAATGCTCGTAAGATAACAAAGAAAACCCGTACATTTGTAAACAGAAAATTTTTAAAATTCAACGATTTCGAAACGAGAAACTAACAAGTGTCGAAATGTAACAAGATTAGGAACATCAAAGATTACTAGACATACACAAAGTGTAAAATTAGAGTATTTATTTTTCACTTTGAAAAGAGAAGGATCGTTATGTCTATTTTGATCCGACGTAACACCACGCTTTACGGTGGCATAAAACTCAAACCGTGACTTCTTGACGTTCTTTGGAGATCCAACAAACAAGTTAGAGCGAGGCGTTTAGATTGGCGTTGTGACAAGTTTCATGTTGGAAGACAAAAAAATAATTAGTCACGCTCCATTAGTTTCACTTTCAGCAACATTTCTTTTAAAATTTCATTAGTTCTGATGGAAATATTTAGGAAGTTGATTAAATTTCGAGGTGAATGGTCAAGTGAGGTCATTTCGGTGTTAAAAATGTTGACATATGTTGAAATTGTCGGATTCCTATAGCAATATAGTACCGAGTAAAATATCTAGATATATGGTGTAGTATCAGACACACCTGGAAACCCTTCAAAACGAACCTTATGATTGGTAAACAGATCGTAAACAAAATGGCGGTATTGGCAAACGATCAGCATCATGTGCGCCAACTTTCACTAGAACTACGATGATGGTAATTTATTTAGAAACCAATTTGTTAAGGCAATAAAACATAATGTTTATTTGATCACGACTTCTTTACCTTGCGTAGATTGAGATCTCGCATATTTGTGTTTTACAATAATGTAAAATTTTGCCAATGTTCTCGCTCTATAAAGTGCCAAAAACTTGACATATTCTCTAAAATGAATGTCTTTCCGTCATTATTAATTTTATAATTTCCTTTATAATACGGAGCTTAAAAAATTACTAGGAAATGATCAGGAATTTGTGAGACTCGAGTGTATAAATTAAAGCAATTCCAACACGCGCGGATATTTCTGTTTCTGTTAAATGGGCTGTCATAATGGTTTTACAACATCCAAAATAAATATGACCTTCGTATTATGGAATGTTAGCACGATATATTCAGCTGTACAAAAGTATTAATTATAATAAATATGACATGTAGTTAATATTAATACACTAAAAGACGTGTTACGTTTTGTTTGTAACTTATTTATTAATAGCAATGACGTTAGTAACTAAATGCATTATTAGTTCATCTAGACGATTGTAATGGTCAGGAGCTGAAATTATTACGTGTCTAATTAAATTGTGTTCCGAATGTAATATGTACCGCCACCACCCACAGCGTACGAAATTAAACTGATGACGAATCCGGCGCGAGCGCAGGCAATAACAACTGAGTGGAATTGATAAACGGCCCAGCAATCCAATGTAGGCAAAGACTTAATATCTATTATGGTATGGACAAATTGAGCTTTAATTTAAGTTTTACGAGTTTCCTTAACAAAAGATATTCTGAATAATCCTTCAGAATATCTAGTGTAGAAGCTTTTTAACAATCTAACTCAATACTAAACAGATCTCAAATGATTATGTTCAGAGTAATGTGCGGACATTGAACTAACACACATAGAACAATTCAAGATCCTTGGCTCAGCTAACTAGGTACAAAGCTCGAAAAAGTTGTGCGTAAAGAATGTTATGGAAATTTTCATAAAATAAATAATAAATTCACTATAACAAAGATAAGAAGATTTATTTATTCTTAAGGGACCCAATTTAACGCCATTAGATAAATACTCCATGCACACACGAAATAGTTGACTTACTCTGACGCCCAACTGGAAATGGGTATAGCTTACCCTAAGTGTTGCGGAGGTCTGATGGCAGTCGCTCTGTGTAAAAGCTTAGCCCTCGCCAAATCTCTCAGTTTGGGAAGTCGACCCTGAGACAATCGGGAAAAAGGCTAGGATGATGATGACACACGAAATAGTTGACTTAGAACTAGACATAACAAAGAGATTGTTGTACAATTTAGACGGTATTATAATGCGATGACTTCTAGACAATCTTAAGGTCTCAGTGGCTTAGATAATTAAAACGAGATCCAGAAATCTATCATCCCCAAAACACTGCGTCACTTCACAAATCAAAACAAAAACAAAGTAGTAACGCAACGTGTAAAAACAAAGCCGGATCGGCAGAGTTTACACAGTAACGTTACACTAACAACATTAGTAACCCGACCCGTTGATGAACACGAAAGGTCGACTGTTGAACCTTGGACGTTTCGGGTGTGGTGGGGAAGTGACTGATGACTGGTGTTCAACTACCGTGACATTGTCACTTTGTTCAAATGATCGAGGTATGTAATCGCTGGAAATTACTTTAGAAAAGTACTGTTGATATAGCCTAATTATTTGATTTGTGTTATTTTCACGTTTTCAAATTGACCGTGATGGTTACTATTTCCCTGTCGTTAAGCGAACCTAAAAATGTATCGTGTGGAGTAGAACTACTACCCAACAACGGCGAGGAACCACCTACCTACTACATATTTCTGTATCTATTTCTCAATTATTATCATTGCCCATGACCCAGCTCTCTAGGCATGGCTTCTCCTTGCCAGTAGCAACATTTGTATACATTTTGTTACCTCTATTAGTTTCGAAAGCATTAACGTTGATTTTGAGTTTAAATTCATGTGAAGTGCTTATTGGATTTCGGTACCGAGCCTGAAATGATACAATTAGCATACGTCACAATAAGATGTTGATACTAAAGAAGGTGCAAGATTTGACTTTGTCAAGGCGAACAAAAGAAGATTTAAAAAGCTAACAGCAAAAAAACGCACCCCACCTTCCTTTCTAACAAGTACTTAGCAGTGGCTTAGGCGTCGATGACACTCGCCCCGAGTGTAAACATTAACGCGTGTTGTGGCACAAGCCCACAACCCCTAGTGTAATCCGACACCAAGGTCGTGTTGGGGGAAGGTCGTGCGTCGAACTCACGCTTCCGGGTAGGAACTATGATTGATGGGCGTCATCATTAGCGGTCAACGACCCGCGTTGCCGAATCATGGCATAGATCGCGCGGATAATGGCGATTTGGTACTTGCTGACTAGGAAGTATAGCGGTTGTGTAGGTAAAGTAACAGGGTGTGGGTATCGCGAAAATATTTTTTCGCGTCCTATTGAAATGAGAGCAGAATGTATTAGTAGTTTTTGTTCTGTAGCAAAGTGTGTGTTGTGTGTTGAGAAAAAGGGACGCCGAATAATTATAGGATTGTATGCGATTCATCAACGGGATTAAAACTCTCGTTGCCAATTACGTTCTAATCTCTATAGAAAACAGGACTGTAATAATTAGAGGAATGATACAACTATGAGAAATGTTATTTGAGATTCTTTATTTATACATTTTACGATTTGCCACTTCATTGGCATTTCAGAACTCGAAAATATTTTAATGCCGTTGGTTATTAGGTACTTTGAACTGGGATTTTTTTTAAAGTCGTATTTTCTGAAAATAAACGGTCAGTTACCGGTACCTTATTCCACTGATCTGTCTTCATGAGCGATTTGATTGGCGTGGGGCGTCCTGCCAGAACTATCTACATAGTTGTGAGAAATATGTGACTTTTTGCTATAAAGCTTTCATTATTTTATTTATCGTTGTTCATGCAGCTTATCGCACTCTATTACGTACACTTTATTACGTACCTACCTCTTAAATTAAATATGGCGACAATAAATTGTCGTACTGAATTATCACTTCAGTGTATGTGGGTTCGCTGTTTTCCCACACGTTTATCAAATATCCGGCCTGATGAGTCAGTGAGGCGAAATACAATATGATGATATTATAGTAAATGGGGTTAATAAATGTAACCATTGCGCAGAAGGCTTTTAACAAAGTATGGCAAGTGCTTGCTGATTAGGTATCTGGTATTTGAGCGTTAGACACTTAATAAACTTGGGATTTTATTGGGCGAATGTGTTTCAAAATATTTTTTTTAATCTGCCGTCATCTGTCTATCGGCTGCGCCTGCCACGAAGTAATATGGATTATAGTTCACCTTGCAGAACCCATCCTGCCGACGCTTCCCACCTATTCCCATTTTAATTAAGCGGTCTTTTGATAAGGTATTTATTATATTTTGTGACTTAAAAACATAATAACAATCGTAAAACGTAATGTTTATTTCTTATTGCATCATTGTTTTCTTACCTAGTTGCGCAAATATCTTATTCTGCAACATTGTTATAATTAAACGGTCGAGTTTGTTGAACTCCGTAGAAGCCCCTGTTATGCTAAACACCGAAATAGCTGGACGTAACACACCCTTCGCGACCCGTGTTAGCGCTTGCGTGAGAGAAGCCTTAGGAGTGCTTCGAGACTTAAACAGTATCGGAGATCACAGTAAAGAAGTGGCTGAAGTGAACACAGTGGCCCTTACCATCAGGTGACCTTCAGGCACGTTTGCCCCCCTCTGTCATAAAAAAAAATACCCGCCTACCTATCTAAACTAATATTATAAAGCTGAAGAGCTTGTTTGTTTCTTCGTTTGTTGAACGCGCTAATCTCAGGAACTACTGGTCCGAATTGAAAAATTATTTTTGTGTTGAATAGACCATTTAGCGAGGAAGGCTTTAGGCTATATAACATCACGCTGCAACTATTAGGAGCGAAGTAATGGAAAATGTAAAAAAACGGGGAAAAAATAACTATTCCACGCGGACGAAGTCGCGAGCACAGCTAGTACAAAGATAAAATGTGACCATTTTTTAACGAGACTAGCCAAATATGTAAGAGAAATATTAGGCGTACAAGTGTGGGCGTGTGCAACAGGTGCACTCTCTTGCTTTGCTCTCAAGTCTCACAATCTCGCGTACGCCATTTGGACACGACCAGTAAGAGATCAGGTGCAAGACCAACGGGCTAAGGTGTCTTCTGATATACGAGTGCAATACCACTAAGCGATGAGGCCACAGGTTGATACGACCGAAGAGCGTAAGAACAGCGTAGGACCAACAGATTCGTTTACCTGTGCGAACCCTTTATGTGCTTTCCGGTACACGGGAGTAGGTATATAACCAAATCCCTGACTCCAGAATTGCTTCTATAGGCTACTAAATATCTAAATTAATATGTACGGTGTTGTACTATACACAATCGATCTCTCTTATGTTACGTGTCATTATTAACATGCCACAGAAAGAAACATATAGGACTTGATTGTGCCTCACTGTCTTTTAAGGAACTGGGAAGGGCATTATATTAATTTGGGCATGTCACGTTACCAAGCGTTAATAACATGCGTGGGAGACTACTAATTATAATATTCCAACAGATTTTAAACTAAGATACAGCGCTTATACAAGTATCGCACGACACATAAAATAGCGTTGAACAATAATTATGTTCTGTTAATACTTATAAAGTTTGTAAGTATCTGTGCATTATGGACTGCATATGCAAATAGAATATTGCCTTTTTACAGAAGATTCATAATAAATCTTCATGCGGAAAACGTTCGTCGACATATTTATTAATGAAATACGGTTCAATTTGACAGCAACACAGTTTACCAAAACACTAAATCCGTAATCTTTCAGACACCAGACAAAATAATCGTAATCGTACAAGAAAAAACAATTACAAATGTAAGTAAAGTCGGGACATGTAATGAACTATATATATAAGTCATAACGTAATGTATGTCATACGCATTAAAAACTTTTTTGTTACAGCAATTAACGCACATTCCAGGCCAATCGATAAGACTGTAGATAGCATCAATACCTTTACATAAGACACCTGAGTGAGACATAACGACTGTAACAGGCCGACAGGTTGCGATAAATCTAAATTTCTAACAGAGTCTAGGGTTGGTGCACGTTTGCGGACGAAGTTTTGCACTGTGAACAGCGGAACTGCAGACATGGTTAGTATGAAGTGTAAGTTTACTTTGGGCGTTTCACAAAGTCTATTCTCAACGGATGCTATCCACCAGTATACAACCCTAAGGCACAAGGTGGATAGGAATGTCCACTGAAGGAAATCGGAACGGTGTGTCAGGTAAGCCATCCACCAACACAATCGTGAAGCGTCAAGAGGAGCGGAGATTTTATGGAGTCTTGGAAGGACTTTTATACAATCTCGCTTTGTATGTATTTTTTATTGCTATGGGTGGCAGACGTTAAGCGGCTAGTCTTATGTTAAACTGTTACCGCCGCCATGGACATCAGCAAAGCGAAAGGCACAGCAATGCAACGCCCTACCGTCAGGAAAGAGCTTTGACATCTCATCCTGGTTTAGCAATGGAGAACTCATGATACTATATTATTGTTGCCAAAATAAATGATTAATTACTATGAAGGATTGCCGACAGTTATATCCACCCACAAGCTGTCATCGAACTTCGCATCCCACACACGTTTCGATTTAACCAGTTGATGATAGTGAAAATAAATGAAGGCAGCTAATTTTTCCCATGCGGTGACGGAGAAGAACAAAAACCACCGTCTCATTTCTTCTTGCTGGCGTCGTAACGACCGATTAAGGGATTTCTTGAGATTTCAGCTTCTCAGCTGGTGGTAGGGTCTGCCCACTGGGCTGGCACATGAACATCCGTGAAATTACTTTTTTTTTTTTTTTTTTTTTTTTATGCGAGAGGCGGCAGACGAGCAAGTGTGATGCCTGATGGTAAGCAGTCGACACCGCCCATGGACACCCGCAGCTCTAGCCGAGTTTAGGGTCGCTGCCGGCCTTTTAAATATGAATACGCTCGTTTCTTGAAGGTTCCCAAGTCGTAGCTGTTCGGAAAGACTGCCGCAGGAAGTTGGTTCCACAAAACCGAGGCGCGAGGCAAGAAGTTCCTCATAAAACGTACAGTCGAGGATCTCCAGCCATCGAGATGATGTGGATGGAATTTCAGTCGGTTACGTGTGGTGCGGTGAAGAAACTCCGCTGCAGGCAGTAAACCAAACAATTCTTCAGAACACTCCCCATGATAGATGCGGTAGAGAACGCACATGGATGCAACGTCTCTTCGCAATGCCAGTGAGTCGAGTCGACTTGACAGGGTCAGGTCATCGACAATACGAGCAGCTCTACGCTGGATTCGGTCAAATGGAAGGAGTTGATACTGGGGTGCTCCAGCCCAGAGGTGGGAACAGTATTCCATATGAGGCCGGACCTGTGCTTTATAAAGTTGTAAGCGCTGGGTCGGCGTGAAATACTGTCCCGCTCTATTAAGCACACCCAGTTTCTTGGAAGCCAGTTTGGCTTTACCCTCCAGATGTCCACGGAACTGAACGCTGCTCGAAATGTCGACTCCCAGGATCCCGATAGTCGACTTGGCAATAATGGGAGTGTCTTCGAAATTTATGGTTACGACGAAGGGACTACGCTTGGCAGTAAACGCGCAAACTTGTGTCTTGGAGGGGTTAAAGCGGACTAAATTTAGTCGGCCCCAGTCTGAAACATGACTTAACATGTTCTCAGTGTCAGACACAAGTTTATTCCGGCTCTCGGCGACGCTTTCCAGAGAAGCACGCGTGCATCCTTTGTATGTTGAGTCAACCGTACTGTCATCTGCATAACAATGGATGTTGCTATACCGCAACATATCATTGATATGCAGGAGAAAAAGAGTAGGTGACAGCACACACCCCTGCGGGACACCAGCATTGACGGGCTTAAAGTCCGAGCATGAGCCGTCGACGACGACTTTTATGCTACGCCCAGAGAGGAAGCTGGAGACCCATGCACACAGCTCTTCCGGAAGCCCGTACGATGGAAGTTTGGAAATAAGAGCTTTGTGCCAAACCCTATCAAAGGCTTTCGCTATGTCCAAGCCAGCTGCCAAGGCTTCTCCTTTGCTCTCCACTGCCTCTGCCCATCTATGCGTGAGGTAAACCAGAAGATCACCAGCAGAGCGACCGCTACGGAAACCGTATTGTTGGTCGCTTAATAGCTGGTTCTCATCTAGATACCTCAAGAGCTGGCGATTAGTAATGGATTCCATTACTTTGGACAGCAAGGATGTGATGGCGATTGGCCTATAGTTCGCTGGATCAGAGCGATCACCTTTTTTAGGGACCGGATGCACAAGAGCTATCTTCCACGTTTCCGGGACTACGCCAGTAGAGTATGAGAGTCGGAAAAGACGCGTTAGTACCGGTGCCAACTCAGGAGCACAAGCTTTAAGCACAACTGGTGGGATTCCGTCTGGCCCACTCGACTTATGGATGTCAAGGGAAAGAAGAGCCCTCCGGACAGAACTTTGCAAGAACCGAACGTTAGGCATGGAACTCGCACAATGCGGTATTAATGGTGGTGTTTTCCCCTGATCATCCAGGGTCGAGTTGGATGCGAAGAGAGTACCCAAGAGATCGGCTTTCTCTTTCGCAGTGTGGGCCAGAGTTTCATCAGTTATGTGCAGCGGTGGAAACGACGGGACACTGAAATTCCCTAGGACAGCCTTGGAAAGAGACCAAAACGCACGCGTTCCCGAAGGGAGACGTGCCAGTCTATCGCCAATTCGCCCTATGAAGGACGACTTTGCCTTAGCAATCTCCTTCTTAAATGACCTAGCAGCAAAGTTATACTCTTTCTTGAGTACACTGGTATTTGGATCCTTAGATGCCACCGCCTTAGCCCAGGCCTGGTAACGATTTTGCTTCTGGCGAGATGCCAATTTGCTAGATCGACCAAACCAGGGCTTAGATCTGCCACCGAGAGGCACTACAGAGCTTGGAATGTAAAGTTCCATACCCTGCAACACCACGTCTGCGACAGATTTGGCACAGACATTAGGATCCTCCGGTGTAAAGCAAACCTGCTGCCAAGGGTAGGACGCAAAAAAAGTTCGCATCCCGTCCCAGTCCGCTGACCTGTAATGCCACACACGACGGCTAGCTGCAGGTTGCGAGCGCGAAGTTCTGTTGAGAGGCACAGTGCTCCGGATTAGACAATGGTCTGAGGAACCGAGTGGGGCATCAACAGAAACTTGGTAGCCGTCTGGGTGCGAGGTCAAGAGGAGGTCCAAAAGTGAGGCTGTATGATCGTCTATATCTGGGATCCTCGTGGGTGAGGGAACCAGTTGAGACAAATCATAGGCCAAAGCAAAGTCGCGAACGGTCCTCCCCGCATGGTCGGTGGTACGTGACCCAAGCCACTCAGCGTGGTGAGCGTTGAAGTCACCCAGCACAACCATCTCCGCGTTAGGATTCCGTTGGAGGAGAACATCAGTTTCCGCCTGGATGTGCTCCATGAGACGGTCTGTCTCGGCATTGCCGCTGTGGGACCTGTATAGGCACGCGTAGATGCGCGGATGGTCGTCGCAATCCACTCGCAGCCAAAGGGTCGACAGGCCCCACACTTCAAGCTTTGCGAGACGCCGAGCGCAAAGATCGTCCCTGACATACGCGCAAACACCGGCGCGTGGAACAAATGCATGTTCCAAGGTATAGCCCGGGTACCGCAGGTAAGAAATGTCAGGTGGAGGACTTCGATCGAATCTCGTGTACTGAATGAAGTATGACACACCTTGCCCTATTAGGTTACATATTAGATATTGTAATTAGTAATAAGAAGTAGTAATAAACCAGACTCCTATCTTGCATCACCCCTTTCATTTAGACATCCCGGTCTCTACATTACACTCGGGGTCAGTCTGTTGGTGTATGGTCAGAATAATCTCGCAGCATGGCAACTGACAGTGATGGATTACGTTACTTGTCCGTTACCACAGCTACTTGGTCCTCTTTCTGTTTTCCGTCAAGAGACGGAAAACCACTATGTTATGCTACTATAAAAAAAAAATAGAAGGGCCATTCAACTGATTTGAAACTATACACCAATAAATCAATATTGTATTCAACACAAGTGTGTATTCTGTGTATACCGTGTTGCCACATTTACTATATTGAATTGGAAGAGGTCATCAATCAGCAAACAAAACAGACAAAGTTATTTTGGCATTCATTATATTAGTATGGAAGAACCGTCCACACATGATTGTTTTATAGATTGTGCAAAGCTTCGAATTTTGCGAGACTGACTGAATTTTAATGTTCCTTGGTGAAATAAATAAACTGTATTTATAATGTACTTAATGTTAACCAAACAAGGTATTGCGATGCAGCAAATTGTCCTTTTTTATTTTATGGTTACATTAAAACTACTTACTGCGAATGATGTTATAGCAGTTTTCAAAATTTTATTTTTGATTCGAAAGCGCTTTGTTCATCCGAACTAATGATGGTCATCAGAATCATTATCGCTCGTGGTAATGCACCTGCCGCATAAGGTTCCAACTACCACTAGACTCCAACCAACCGACTTTGCGGGTCTTCAGCAGAGGCTAGGAAAAGGGGATATGGCTAGATATTTAGCTTCCACGTAGCTAACCAACAAATCAGCGCCGCGGCTTATATACTGAGCGAGGACCTATTATTTTGGACGTCACAGCGCGAGTGTCGACTTGCCGTGATGTCCAATATTTCAAACCGGCTTCCGTAAGTAGCCATAATATGTAGCCGAAACCCTAATCCTATGTTTTTCTTTTACAACATGCATAATTTGTAGGCCACAAGATGAAAGCCCTGCACACGACCGTCACGTGGTTATTTATCGCGTACGCAATGCACAGCGGCGCATGGCGACGCACTGTGCGCGGGCACATTATTGCCGCAACAATGGCCGCGGAGCGCATTAAACGCACAACGGCCGGTTCACGGAAGATTTATACTTTTATGCCAAATATGCGGCTAGAGCCGTACTATATGCATATAATATGCATCTTTCGTGTGCGTGCGTGAGTTTTACTTCGCTTAGGTCGTGGCTAGTAAAACATTGCAACTTTGTTGGACTAAATAACCGAAAAGAATACTTGGGAAATTACTTTTTAGGCTTTCTTAAAGGATCCCATTTGTAGAATAATACACTGATTGTAATGACACCATAATTTACTTCAAATTACTTGACTGGTTTGCTCTTAAAAGTCGATGACATAATTACTTTTGCAAATGAGAGACGACAAAAACAAAAGCTGATCAGCACATGACTAAGATACTTATGACTATTACAAGTATGAATTTAAAATAATCGTCAAATTTAATTGCTACTGAATAACAATAAATGTTATCCATGTGTCAGCATAGTGTTAAGGTTAAGTCGTATTGTTAGCGGCCTTTCAAAAGTCAACAATGTTAATCGTATTCCCATTGATGGGAATAACTCGAGTTGAATTCAGGCTCTCTGAGTTTTAAAATTTATACACAACATGTGTATTTATTTACAAAAAAATAAAGCTGTACACCTTCGGTATAAATAATCCATGGTTTGGTACTAGATGGCGCTGTGTGGGCCAGCGAGAAATCATCATCATCATAAGCCTTTATTAGTCCACTGCTGAAAAAAAGCTATCCTGTCCTAATGTTCGCCGCTTTGATCGATTCTGGGCATCTAGCACTTGACAGCCGTCCTGCTAAGTCGTCCCTCCACTTGACCTGAGGGCGTCTTACACTACGTTTGCAGATTCGCGGTCTCCACTCCAAAACTCGTTTACAGCAACGGTTATCGATAAATGTCTTTAAAATAAATTTTTGCACATTTAAAAGCAAAAAACGACCTACGTTCACCCACTCCATAGCGGCGTGCAACGGTCGCAATGCGGAATAGCACATAAACGCACAAACAAACAAACGTTTAGCGGCGTCAGTTTTAGCAGTTGCCCGCAAAACGCTAACACAACAGTTAAGTTGCTTAACGTCCAACTAATACTGTTACGCGAAATTTAGCGAAGGCTACGCTAATTGTCGTCGGATAATGAACTGGCAATCCGTTTACGAAAATCTTTTATGAGGTGTTATTCAATTTACGCGGCAACGTTGTACAGATATGCTTTAGCTTACTGTATATCTATTTTTTATACAGAAAAATAAAGTAAGTAAGTTTGCTTTCTGAGCTGACTTTTGTCACAAAAACATAAAGAGAAAATAAAGGTCTTTTGAGCGTCTTCGCGGGATCAATCTGTATATAGCCAGAGCTATCTCATAAGCCAGTACGGTTGTGGTAACTGGACTTCTCTTTCGCTTTCCATCATGCGAGCAAACACATTATGATGGAGCAATATAAAAAAATATATTAAATTGTGTACATAGAAGTTAAACAAGAATCTTTATTAGCTGTGCACTTCTGTCATCGACGTTAACATATTGTTTAGATGTTTCAGTTCTTACGCCAAAAATACAATTCCCAGAATATTAATTTTATGAAGTCAAGAACCTAACATTTGAACATGTCATCATCATCATTCAACCGACTGCTCGTAATTGGCAGACGCTTTAAAGTCATTTTTAAAACGGACATGAATGATGAAACCCTAATCTGGCGTCCATTATGAGGAGCGTAAACGAGAATTCAAAACAAAAGGATTAAAAAATTATAGTGTGTACTTGTTTACCCCGTGGTGCTGACGTCACGAAACCAGGCTCGTCGATGAGATCATGCTATGCGCATTAAGTTGACCTTAATCGCACCCTAATGGAGCAGGGGTTAGAAAAAAATGTTAAAATAACGTGTACTTTGCACGTGTTTACAATGACCAATGAAATGATGGGATTAGAACACGTAATAACTACGCACAACTTGAATATATATAGGTAAATTTAATGTAGGAATCGAATAATAAGATAAAAAAATTTTAAAAATGGCTGAATTAAATTTTACATCAACAAAGCCAATTGAAATTTATGGAGGTTTTGTGCTCCGAGTGAAAGCTATTCGACTTCACTCTTCAGCCTATCGCGGTCCACAGTTAGACTTAGGCCTTTCCAATTGTTCAACCCTTTGATTGATATTGAGTATCCACCACTTGAACAGGGTGGCCAGGCAAGCCGAGAAGCTGTATCCACTTTAGAATAAGCTATGTCGATGACGGATCACTCATTTCAGACAACACAGACAAAAAGATCCTAAATCAAGTACTCGAAAAGAGAACCTCATCTAAACACTAAAGAGAAACGGAACATGAAAGGAGGAAAAATAACTACCTCTGATGAAATTAAAAAGCATCGAGATGATTATGATGGATAACATGACAGTTTAAATAATACAGACACACACAACTCATCAACAGTCATAAGTTGGATACAAGCGCGAGTATTAAAAAACGCTAAGGCACATAAGCAGTGTAAACATACACGGTCACTCACTGTCAAGTGCGTTGACTTCATCATCCTTGCCGTGTTTGTTCGCCGATGCTCTTAAAGGCGCTCCGTCACTGGGACCATTCGCGTATAATGTTATGTTACAGATTCGCATGTATCTAGAGAGATATCTTGCAAGCCGTCATAGTGTGATCTGTGAATTTATGTGGCAACAGATATCGGACTGCTCAGTCACAAAAATGCAGCAACGAAATAAGGCACTGATATAATCATCTGTAGATGCTGTAGCCAATGAAGAAGAGAAGGTTACCTTGGGTTTTTTGAACTTCGTCATTTTGACGTTCCAATAGATTACAGTGAGGCCAACCGACCATTACAAATTACACTCTATGATGTTTAATTACACGTGAATAGAATGCTCGTCAGTAAAAGAGGTAGGATTATAATGTAATGTTCAAAGTAAAATTTTTAATGTTACATTACACTTGAATGTTCCCGGTAAGAGAGCACCTTAAGGCACCACTGCCAACACGCACTGTATTCATTCGTTCATCAATTTCGGTAAATTACCGAATTGTATTTATATTATTTATTACTGAATACATCATTAAAACAAATCCGTTCCGATTATTTATTAGAATGAAATAAAAAATATTTTATACACAAATAGGAAGTGAGAAAATGATAACTACTGATATCTCTTGTCCGCAAAATATTTATACACCCATCTATGATTCAATGGCTTGCATCGACTGGGTTCCCTTCAAGTTTCCTTTTGTAATCATGATTCTTGGCCGAGATAATATTCAACGTAACAAAACCATAGCAAGTTAAAGGTGCACTGACCGGAATATTTCATACTCTTACAACAAAACATGTAACGCACTTCAAAAGCAGACAATGTAATAAATTAAAAGTAATAATCTCAATTACTTTTACGTAATACATTACGTCCCACAGAGGTCTATTGTGAAGAATCGATGATTCATCATTTTCCGGATGTTTTTTCAGGTTAAGTCATGTGGGGCAGCGTAAGAGAGGTAGCATAGGCAATATATCCTCTTTTATCTTTTTTTTCGACGTCTGTACGCTTTGTCACCGCTACGCAGAGCAAACATTTGTTGTTTAAGTAAGGTGTTATCTTGGTGTTCGCGTTTGCGTAGGATGTGGTTCAATGTTAGGCATCAATATTGATGGGTGTTTGTTCACTAGTGGTGAGGTGATGAATTCGGGGTTTTACAGGTAATCTTTATTTAAGTTTAATAAGTATTCCAGGAATTTATAGTAAATGAAAGCCGTTGACGAAATCCATCACAGCGTTAATAAAGTATACCTAGAATTGCAAAACAAACGCATGGAAATTCTACAGACTAGGGGAAGGACAGCAAGTGGTCTTTGCGCAATGCCAGCCGTGTCGAGCATAATATGGCTTTGTTACGAGATTATTTATTATGTTCTGCTCTATATTCGGAGTGATTGAACTGGTTAGAAAACTGGGTAAGTATTTTGAAATAATTAAGCAAATTACTGTTGTTCGAATAGAAATAAGTCTGATTCTTCACAAAAATAGAAAGTCAAAAATTACAACGACCAAATTAAAAAGTGTTTTCATTGTTGATTACTGAACTATTCTTAATTAACGCTGCGGTACCGATTAGAAATTTTATTCACCTTAAAATGAACTTTCAAGATAACCTACATTTGTATATTCCGTTTTCCTTTTAGATTTCAGTTTCCGAGTAATCTCTCTCGGCCTCGTTAACCACTGAACATGTTGACATTGGTAGATGTTCCCGTGAAGAATTGTCATAATCACGTTCGTTCTCGTGCCAGTGGTCACTGCAAGCATCAATCAGGACAATAATAACTGCAATTCAGACTGACACGTAACAGCACAACACAACTGTGACGTTAAGTGGACGACCATTTTGCAATTTAGATCTCGATAATTACGGACGCGCGAGCAGCCGGTGTGGTGCGGATTCGGTCTATGTTTGATTTGTGTGTAAACACCACACGCTGGATTCAAAAAGAAAAAAACCTGTTCTTTTTATATTTATCAATCGGTTCATTTTGGCATCATAGTGGCAAGTCTAAGGAGTGTCACTTTGACAAACATTAAATGCAAAGACATACAAGATAATGGCACAACTTAGGGCTTAGATGAGTATATTTCACATTCAAGAAAAAGATGGCCACTCCTACCAATGTTTCGTATTGGCCAAGCAAAATGCACTTGTGCCAATTCCGCCCTATCCTACAGAATGGACATCATTTCAAATATGATGTACGTAAAAAAAGAAACAAAAATGTTTGTATACCGGTATACTAAGACGATAAAAGATGCTAACATGTAACAAAAATATTATCTTATGTCCTATTGAATGGAAAAACGTTTACAATTGTTTGGAGATGTTGTTTTGCTGAATAGGTAGATATATTTCAAGTATACTTCAATTTGATTTAATAGCGGAAACACGAGAAGATGTAGCTGTCACAGAGTGATGTTAAATTTTAAGTGCTTTAAGCCTAACGATCACATCAGATGAACACTTACATTTACGAAAAAGGGAACATCAAAGAAATGTCATCATTATTTCCAGCTAACGGAAGTCATCGTAGGGCGGTTCCAATTAGCTGTGAAACCAATCCCGTTACCGACTATATCCTTTAAGGCACGACCATATTTCTATCACAACGATTTTTAGGGTTCCGTAGCCAAAATGGCAAAAACGGGACCCTTATAGATTCGTCATGTCTGTCTGTCTGTCTGTCCGTCCGTATGTCACAGCCAGTTTATTCCGAAACTATAAGAGCTACATTGTTGAAATTTCGTACGTAGAAGTATTCTGTAAACCGCATTAAGATGTAAAAATAAAATCAGAAAAAAATCCAAAATTTTTGGGGTTCCCCATACATAGAACTGAAACTCAAAATTTTTTTTTTCATCAAACCTATACGTGTGGGGTATCTATGGATAGGTATTTGAAAATGATGTTGAGGTTTCTAACAACATTTTTTTCTAAACTTAATAGTTTGCTCGAGAGACTCTTCCAAAGTGGTAAAATGTCCCCCCCCCCCCCCCCCCGTAACTTCTAAAATATGGGCATGATAAAACTGAAAAAAATATATGATGTGTATTACTATAAAAACTACTAACGAAATTTGGTTTGAATGAAATCTAGACAGTAGTTTTTTTTTAAACGTCATAAATCAAATTACCTAATTTTTTCATTCAATCAGTGGTACGGAACCCTACGTGCGCGAGTCCGACTCGCACTTGGCCGGTTTTTCTAAATCCATCCACAGGATCGTCCGGATTAAGAGCACGGCTATTTTTCGAGACGGCAAGCAATCTTATTTTTTTGTCCTTTTATTATTTGGTTAGAATTTACGTTTCGTTTTTCAGTTCAGATTTACATTATCAACGTTTAGTGTTCAAATCTAAAATCGTAACATGCTCATTTAAATTTAAAACGAAATGAGCTGATATTTTTGACATTTTCGATGGGATGTTTGGAAATCTGCTACTGCTTTTTGTTCACTTTGTGTTAGATTGTGATCACCTGCCTATTCTACACTTGTAATTAATGGTTATGAAAGGAGCGTCCGCCTTAGTAAAATAAGGAGACTGGGTATTGTAGGATCCAAAATGGCCAGTCTCGTCGCGTTTGTTATTTCAGTCACTGCAAGTACTTATATCTAATCCATGGCTTGTATTAAACCAAACCTTCTTTTTCTTGTAGTCATTAAAACGTCCATCTCCATAGTGCATCAATAACGGCAATTACACATACGCCGCATACGTCGTCTCGTCTAGTCCGATCACAACAAGTGTCGCAGCAATATTTATGTCTCTTTGTCTGTAACGATACTAGGGATGATTTAGAACGGCTCTTAAGGACAGAACAAACGTCTCGTGTCCGTTTGCTACACGGTAACGACTTGTCATTTAAAACTTCCAAGTTCGTTTAAATCACTCTGAAGGTAGATGTGCAATTTTCATATTTTACTCTAGCGACAATAGTGCAAATAAACAAGAGGTGGTATGTACTAATGTGTATTTTGTAGTAAAGACGAATGATTTGTCTGGGTAAAGAAGGATTCTTCAAGTTGACACTGCGACAAATGTGTTGGTCGGTCAAAAATCTGTTAAACGATTTATTTTTAACAAAGACACAAGCAGATTTTACGTTGCAGGTGCTGCTTTATGTAGAGCATTCGTCTAGTAATAGAAGTCTATTTCCGTCAGGTTACGCCTAACCAAAATAAAGACGGTATACATAGTAGAAATTATTGAATTAGTATCAAGAAGTACGTAATTATTAGATCTTGCGAAGGTAGATCTTTGGTCCAATCAAGTTAACTACCCCTGCCATATACTACTATGTACTATAACTTTAAACCTCCGTCTAATTCATAAAATCTCCGAATAGTTCGCCGCCTGCGCAGCAAGTACGCACGACTCGCTCCACTTGCGCGTACGCATTTCGCAGTCATTTTATTTTAACCATCCATTTATTTACAACATTACGCGTAACTAGTTACGAGGGCGGTCCGGCTGTGTAACAGCGGCGCGCACGCACCTCGATCGCCGATTGCGAATATGTCATTTGATTAAGCGCACGCGATGACACACTATGATATCTTTACATGTTCAACTGTGCCTGCTGGTTTGGACGTAACGGGGTAGATAACTGACACCTTGTACAATTAATTACTATTATATATTACTTCAAGTACGTATGTATAATAAGATCGTGTGCAATCAACTAAATCGAACCTGTAATAAATAAATTCCGACTGCTTGCTTACGAGCCCTGAAGCATGGAATCCATTCAAACCCTAAAGTGATTCATCATCATCTGCTTGCAAACATCCATAGGCCTCTCCAATGACAATTGTCATTGTGGGATGTCATTGTGATTATAATGATCAAATATGAAACTCGAATATATTCATTCATTTAAGTGACCCATAATATAAAATATTCGGCATTTAACGCGCACAAAATTTTGTTCTTTTAATGTACCGGGATATTCTTACATCTTATTTTCGCAAACGCAGAATCTTTTTTAACCTAACTTTAACGCCACTTAAAATTACTAAATAGGTTAATTGCTACTTGATCCCGCGAGTTGACGAGCAAAGTTGATAAGTCCACACTAGGGATACTTAAAAGCTTTATTTGGTAGCTTCCACCAAGTTTCATCTCGTAATAGCTAGCTATGCAAATTAATTCCATTAAAAGTACGAAAAATTAATTTGTTCAAAAGCGAAACTTACAAATAGTTTTAATCAATTTGCAGTCCGCGAAAAAAAAAACGATAGTAATAGAAAAGGAATAATAAAAAATTGTTTGCTTTGTGTTATTTTGTATACTTTGTACACATTTATGAGGGCACAATGGCTACGAGTGTTAATATGTAATGGGCACCGCAATGCGGCATTACTTCCATGTATAGTCGATGCCATGCCGCGTTTGGCTCGTCAATATGACAACCTCTGTACTATTTAAGTAGAGACCTGTTTAAACATTTACTGTTTTGATATTCTTCAATAGATCGCTTTCAAGGAATTATGGCTCCAACCGCAAGTGGTAAATACCCCCCCACTCACGAAAGATGACGATAGATTTATCTTACTGGCCTGTAAAGAAGCAATAGATAAATAATATTAATGTACCTATAAATCTATTATTTCAGGAACAAAATGTTTGTTATTGTAAATGCTAAATTTCGAAACACTTCTTTTTTCTTAATGAGGAAGGCAGATCGGCCTATCAGATGTTAAAAGGTTATCGCTTCTCATAGAATGTGCAATACCAGGGGCACAGCTAAGCCGCTGTTTACCGAGAGGAAAGAACTCTCTTCGGAGACACATTTGGAGAAATACAAGTCGGAGCAATCAGGAAACACCGCGGTAAGGTGCTCAAAGCACTTCTGTCAAAGATTTTATTTTACAATACTCTGATGAAGAGAAGAACTCAAGCGAATTCGCAGTCGAAAAATTTGTGTCAAAACAATTCTACATAATGATACTCGTACATACTCTACTTATTACAAGTACAACTTGTAAAGTAGAGTCTCATTACACAAACAACAATGTACCTAAACGCCGTGAGAGTCACAATCGTGCCTAACTTTATTACGCTTCTCCGAGAGAAAAAAAAACGTAAACAAACGCTTGACATTACCATAATAATCCCATAACACGGTGAGATACGACCAAAACATGTTTACTGTCGGACAGCGCCAAATTTAGACATGAAATGAGACTATAAAAAACATAAAATTAATTGCTGAACGTTATAACAAAAAATTCGTTATACTTTAGTAATTTCAACTGCTCCCATGTGGTAGACGAAATGGTAAATTACATACACAGTAGGTACACAGATGACACGCAACATATAGCAATGTCGTGTTTTGTTGCCACACGTGTCGTGTTTCAGATGTTGCCTAGTAAATAAATAAATAAGGTTTAGTCGAAAGCCACAGTCGTTATTTAGAGCAAAATACTATAAGCAAGCAAATACAATGCAAATTTTTGAAAGTTTACCGGCTGCAACATTTAATTAACTAGGTACTCCAATCAGAGATTACCAAGTCATTGTGTTGTATCAATATAACGAACATATATATTGATTGTATCACTAGGTATTTGAACTTTGTACATAAGCACCATATAACCGCTTTTTGGTTGGACAGCAACTTGTATGATATTTTTTGTGGCCAGGATTTCACTAGTAATTTAAATATCCTGGAAAAAAATATAATTAAAACACATGAAAGGCTTAATTTGACCCTCACCTATCAATAGTACATTCATTTATAGGCAGGCTTTCGGCAGTTAATAATTAATTATTTAATTATAACCGGCCAGCAACATGTAATAAATAAAAAATCGCGATAAAAAATATTTGTTTAGAAAAATCGCGTAGGTATTTGCAAATACATATAAGCATTCAATAACATAATATGAAGTTACCGACTAAGTATTGTGTGAGGTAATCGCAAGTGCGGTGCTCAGCCATCGTAAGAGTCTATTTATAGCGATGACATTATGATTTACGTTTTTATTTATCACTGTAAGCTACATATTTCGTGCACAGCTGAGAATATACGGCTCTGGTGTTAATGTGACTTGTTGTCATATTATGGACGATTTCGAAATTATCCTTATTGTCATGCCTGCTCGAGAATGCGTGTTTACAATATTTTGTATACTTACAAGATTTTAAAGTTTTACCACAACATCTTGATCGTATGGTAGGGATCACACACGCTTACCTATTAGATGAGTTTTCAAAAACAGACAGATCATATAAAGAAAAGCTTCATGTTTTCAGATAGCTGGTATAACATACCTACTATCATTTTGAGTCACTGCGAGCATCAAGTCGTTTGGGCCACCACTTTCCTTAACTTAAAGTAAATATTGTAAATAAATTGTCACTAAAACATTTCATTTACCTATTATGATGTCATTTGTGTTGTGAGTACCAGCTATGTATGTAAACAATATTGTGATTGGCAAATGTTGTACAAAGAAGAAATAGTGCACTTTAGTGTGTCTAATGTCAAAATGTTTAACCGGGCCGTCACCATTTTACCTCACTATGGCCAAATATAGATAACACCTGAATTATGATACGGCACTTCTGTTATCAATATTGCGAGACCCGTTTAAAGTTTAGAGTTTGTAAATATCGACTTGAAGTGTAATAATAAGTGAAAAGAGAAGTGCGCACAATTTTTTTTTATCGATAGAACGCAGATGTTCCACTGTATTACATAATTCGTCAGCATTGAACTTGAATAAATTAACAGATGTTTAGCAGACAATGTTGTTTACCGTACACGGTGTAGGCGTTTATTTAGTTTATAGCCGTACGATAAATGTCAGCCTCATGGACAATATCCAACCTAGGTATGATAATAACCCAAGTAATGCCACGCTGGGCCACACAGCGCCACCTAGCCCCAAACTAAGCCGAAGCTTGTACTATGGGTACTAGACAACTGATAAACTTACTTAGATAAAAATTTTTTTTGTAAATAAATACATACTATACATAGAAAACACCCAGACCAATACAAACAGACATGTTCAGGAACACAAATGTTTGTACTGTGCGGGAATCGAACCCACGACCCTTGGCTCAGAGGGCAGAGGTCACTACCAAATGAGCCACCGAGCCTGTCCCTTCCCCTGATCCCTTCTTCTGAATGCATTACTCTTGTATATGTCTCTATCTCGGTACTGTAGGTGTAATTATTCATTTACAGCCATGCCACACTGGCGTTTTCGCGTCTTTTGCGTTTGATCGGCGTTCGATGGCGGGTAGGAACCACGCCAGGGACACGCGCGACTCTGCTCTTAGATCATTTAGCAAATCTTCGGAAGAGTGCAGTTATAAAAATTGGATTTTGATTATTCACCAAATTTATTGAAAACGTGTATGGTCGCGATGGAGGGCCAAACAAATAAATAAATACCTAACCCAAGAGATGCCACGCGGGACCACACATCGCTCCTTGGTTCAGAAGGCAGAGGTCACTTCACTACCAAATGAGCCATCGGGCCAGTCTACACAAGCATGAGCAGTACTATAGGCTATTATGGCTAAAAATTGTAATTAGTCCGTCTTTTAGCTTATACAAAAATAAAAGACATGTATTTTTTCATTCAAATAAACAATAGCAAAGATACAAGGCATCAAAAGTTAGGAATGGGAGTGTTTGACGTCATTCGCTCCCGTAAAAATGCCTCACCGAGTGACGTCACGCGTAATTTCAACGGGCTATAACTTTGTAATTTTTAGTCTAATTTACAAATAAAAAACAACATGTCTTTTATTTTTGAATAAGCTAAAAGACGGACTAATTACAATTTTTAGCCGTAGGGTAAAACGGGGTAATGGGAGTCACTTAAGCGAGAACTCAAATAAAATTGTATTTATAAACTAAATATTTATTGCAACCGCCTTTAAACATAATTTAGTTATTAAACTATCATTAGATATCAGTTTCAGTCACTTTGGCAAGCTACTTTGGAAATTGTAAGTGTTTAAAAAAAAAACAGATTTGACTCCTATTACACCAATATGCGGGTAATGGTGATCATCACATTTCTTCAGTAAAATCTACCAGCATATTATATTTTTTTCCCAGTTTACTAGCTTGGTTTTTGCTTCAGGCCAAAGTGAATCGTCCTAGATGTAGTCCCAAGGTAGAATCTTTTTTATCCTTTTCTGGAGAATGAAATGAAGGATTCGTATGACTTTTTTTTATAGAACATCTATGGTCAAGCTGAATAAGCTTTATCCAGGCATCACAAGCCTTTTCAGTTTTCCTCGTACTTTTAGCATTTAGAAAGTAATAATAATAACGTAATTTCACAAATATAGTGCCTGACTCCCATTTCCCACAATTACACTAATGAGTAAAAAATTTAAACAGAAAAAAACCTTAACAGACTGATATAATCTGAACTGAATGTTGAAATTTGGAAGGTCTTAGTAAGTATATAATATATGTCTTAATCACATACTGTAACGATTTCGACACTTAGCTTCTAATTTGCATTTACGTAAAATTATATCAGCGGTGCACAAAAACAAAACACAATCGTTTCTCATTGGGGCATATGCTGAGAGGCGCGACCCGCTCGGGGCTGCGCGGGAGCACATAGCGGGTGCTGAGGACGCTGTTTCGGCGTCGCTCTCATGTAGGATTTCGTGGATAGGAGGGTGACTCCCATTGCCCGCTGACTCCCATTACCCTGTTCTCCCCTAATAGCCTATTATTATATTCCTCTCTCCCATCTGGCTTTTACCGTAGATACGCCGCCTAATAAAACAACAAAACCCAAAATTGAACGCTAAATCCGTTAGTAGCACAAATAATAGGTACGTAGCCCAAGGCTCCGATGGAAAGCTTAAAGCGCTGCAGTCTTACATGGGTATTTAAGCATTGCAGCTGTACTTTAGGTAAGAAAAATAAGCGCGCCACGGTATCATTGACCCAGTTTAGGGGCGCCCTTTCACAAGCTTCCTCCAAAATGGCTTGAGGAGCTCACGATCTAGGATAGGTGCTTAAATTTAATACTTAAAAGCGTTCAACCGTCATTTGCACGGATTTAAAGTGAAATACTTTTGTTGATGACTAAACCCGGAAATATTTAAATGCTCAGGGTTCGTTACGCTTTTATAACTTTCCTGGAGAGTGAAGTATAACCACGTGATGTCCTCACATAGAGAGTTTCAACACACTTCAGGCTTATCCTCATCGGGTTGTGGAGGGCAGACGGCAATCGCTTTATTTTTATTAAGAAAAAGATAATCTGTGTTTTTATTTTTGTGATTATAGCCCTAATTGATCCTAGTACTAGGCTTCAAAAAAGAATTGGTTTGGCTTTAGGATTTGTAGATATGTACATAAACTATTACAAAGTGTGTAAAAATTTAAGAAACATTCGTACATCTTCGTACGATAAAATGTCTTCGCTAAAGAAATTCATTTAATAATATTCAAAACTGAATATTTTAAGGCTACCTCAGTGAAGCCTATTTCACATTGTTTTAAACTACTAACGCCATCTATTGCTATACAACGTAGATAAATAAGTATTATAGAGCGCCATCTAGTGGCACAGTACTGAATCAATTCGCAAAACCATCGCTGGCATAATTAAACTGCTAGATGTTACCCGCATTTTGTATAGATGGCGTTAAGCACAACGTATACCTTACTAAAACATTGATTTCGTCATCTCTTTTCCAGTGATCCCGCTTCTAATGAAGTGAGGTGGATATAAAAATTCGTAAATAAAGCAAATAGAATCTTGGCAGCCTAACTTTTATACAAATTGATACACATTTAGCTTTACGTAGATATGCAGCCACTATGCCGACCCAATACAGTAATATAAAAAATTATGAAGCCCATTAAAATAAAGTTATGTTATAAATTTGGTTCCGTCTCAAACTATGTATATTATGTACCTTCCATCATACATAATATGTAATGAATGCTGTTTATTCGCTTGAAAATGGGAATAGAACTTGTTACGATCGGTACTGAAGCCACACGCAAAAGATTAATCAAAGTAACGTTTTCTTAAGAATTACGAATAAAACTGTTTAAACAATTAGCGTAAAATAATAATAAAAAAAAAAAAAAAGTGAGCCAACTATGTATAATAAGTACCTTCCATCATACCTAATATGTAATGAATGCTGTTTATTCGCTTGAAAATGGGAATAGAACTTGTTACGATCGGTACTGAAGCCACACGCAAAAGATTAATCAAAGTAACGTTTTCTTAAGAATTACGAATAAAAATGTTTAAACAATTAGCGTAAAATAATAATAAAAAAAAACAAAAAGTGAGCCGCCCGAACAGGGACTTGAACCCTGGACCCTTGGATTAAAAGTCCAATGCTCTACCGACTGAGCTATCCGGGCTCATACCAAAGACGGCGTAAAAGAGGTATACTTTTATCTTTGTGCCGGATAATAATACAAACAGACAGCGCCTGTTTCGCATTTTCTTTCATAAGTCTGGAATTCATTTAATAATTTCTTTACGTTGAAAACTAAAACCGTTTCGGTCTATAAAAATGCGTATTGTAAAATGACTTCTTGCAAATTTCATTCCCGCCATCTATGTATCATAGAAGTAAACATTTTCCCTCGCAGGTAAGCAAGTAAATAGTCCTGCTACTCGCCGCTAGATGGCACTACCCACAAACATTTGTATGCAAAACGTAATTGACAGCTTGGGGTTTTTGTAGTTTTTTTACGATGGCTTTTAATTAATGGAATAAATAAAATGAATTTACGTTAATCGAAGTAATATTAGAGATTATAAAACAGATTTGTATGCAGTAAGTGGTGAATTTTATGTGAGAAAGAAATTAAAATAGAGTAAAACAACATCAGTAGAGCCTTGCCAACAAACCACGAAGAACTTCAAACCCTGAGGACTGAGGAGGATCTGCTCACGGTGGCTTCTCTTGGCGGGAACACAGGACATCAAGTTATAGCTAAAATGTTTCTCAGCACCATTGCAGAAAATATTCAAGTGGGTAGTAAAAATGTGATCGTAACAAACTACATTCAAGAACTATACAGCGTATTTGAAAAGAAATGGTGCTAAGAAACGAAAAGTGCAGGTATATATTGTAAAAACAAAATTGTGTACAAAAACAGGATCAAGGAAACAAAAACGTGAAGATCATAAAAGGGAGAACACCCATTATATTATTCACGGTTGTATTCAGCAGAATTTCCACGAAACACATTCACAACTACACAATGCCAGATTTCATTCCCACAACGTTAGGATATCGCGCAAATTCTGCCAAATAATACCGATGAATCGTAAACAAAATCAGTCATATCCGAAATACGTACTGCGAGCTACGTACGAAAAAAAAGGCAAATTAAAAGTTTTCGTACACCGCAGCGACCATAATAGATTTCCTGCTTCGGACGTCACAATGAAAATGTACCGAATTGTAGAGTTCTAGTATTGCAATAAAATGCAACTGCGTCCTTGTATTAATTAGTTATTTGTATAGCGCACTCGTTCCAGTAAAGTCTATTAATTAGCCGCTCTAAAACGTGCGTGCTCGGTGAATTCAAATTAAATTAGGCTAGACTGATGTGTGTAGATGCATTTCAGCATGTTTTTGCGCAAGAATGAATTATGCTTTTAGTCGGCTGGCTTATTACCATTTCTCACTGTCTTAGAAGCTTTTAAGAAGTCGAGAGGTTGTATTTTTCTTATAGATTGAGTACCAATGTTATGCGTGAGGTATTTTCGTTATATTTTGTATCTAGACTCGAAAAGTGCAGTTGAAATCAAAACTACTTTTCTCATTTGATCATTGTATACGAACGATTAGCGACACTAATTCTAACCAGACGTATGCTCCGTTCCTTAAATGATAGCTCAATGAACTACTGGGTTAGTAGTCGCAACAAAAAATGTACTCTATGACAGATTGACATACATATTCAAATGCGTACCGGAAAGAGACCTTACTAGAACGATGACGCTATACTGATAGAAAATGATTGTTGGTAACAAAAGAGCGCTTGCTGACGAATCGTGGGTTTGCATAATAGTGTCCAAAATTGCACTAATTGTGTTTAAATATTCTGATCACGGGTGGTGTAATAAAATACGTTTAGCTGAACAGTTATTTGGTCGGACGGGGTGGAGAAATAAGAAGTAGTGAATATATTGACATTTAAAGGACACGCGTAGTTCGCAGGCTGAACGAATGGATCCTGCGCTAATTGACAACTAAGTGAGAACCCGCTGGCATTCGCACACTTAAATTATTGTGCGCAGAATTTTGTAACTGATGGTTAGAAGCCAATTAAAGTGATATGTTTGTCACGGTATAACACACATTACATGATTTGGTCGTGTTGTAACAGGGATAGAGGTTTGGTCCTTCGACGGTGAAGAGTTTTGCCCTTTGTACCTTTATGCTATTACGATGCTAATATTCATTGAACTAGCGGAAATGTTCACGTATTTACGTGTGTATACGAGACAGTTGTCATGTATAATTCCATGAAACGCATGCACCACGACGCTACGTCATACATTTTTCTGTTTTGTACTGCGCACGCGCGTCAATCGCAAACATCGCGAACTTTATTTCGTCACAGCGTTTGTGAAACAAAAACATAATTGGAGTGAAACAGGGTAACCGATGCTGATAACCGGCTAAATCTTATTTTAATTACGCTGCATGCGCGGTGGCCATTCCTATTTGGAAAGCGATTCGTCAACAAGCTGCATCTTATCGCATATTATGACTCACTGCACGCGTCACTCGGCGTCATAGTACCTGAAACATAGGAAAGTTGGTCAATTAACGCTGCCTGATTAGGACACTTTAGGACTGTTGACAGATTAATCTGCGCAGTGCATGTAGGACAAATGTGCCGTTAGATTGATTATTATGTAGGTCCAGTGCGGTCAATTAATGTAGGTTTGTAAACAAATACATCATTGAGATGAATGGTAGTACGGTCTCGGCAACTATGTTTAGTAAATTATTATATATATGCATAATAAAACTAATAGAGTAATCAGAATAATTAACGTTTGCTATGATCATGAGAGAAAAACGACATTGGTAAGTATAAATAAATACAAGTAATATATAATAAGTAAAATAGTATTAGTACGTAGTAAAGATATGGGCGACATATTTTTTCACTGTAACAAGTAAATGGTCTGCTATTAATGATTTCAGTCATCATAACCGATCCCCTTCTTGCAAAAGATTATTGCAAAACTGCTACTTATTATACAAACAAACATATTACGTACAAATCCTTATTTGCCTACCGCGATCGCAACATAAATAACGCTGGAGTCATTTATCTATGTACCAATTTATACTTATCTGACACCGCAACAATGAGTGTTAATTTATTCGACAAGAATTTCAATCGCATTTAATCTAAATTTTATTAACATCTCACAGTATTGCTTCGTTACTCAAATTATGCTAACGATAATCGTTAAATGCGAATAAATATGTCTAGACAGTGTTTACTTATTTCGGTTCAGTCGGAATATTGTTAAGTGAGTGTTGTTTTACAAGGAAAATATAGATTCTCCTGCGTAGAAAAAACATCTGTTCTGAATAATGGACCCAAACTAACATAATATAATAGACATTAAATGTTTATAAGAACATTGTAGTAACATTAAATGTGAACATGACAATTTAGTTTTTAGCTTTTAAAAGCTCATTTAATTCAAACAGTGTAAAAAACTAATCAAGGTATAATATATTTATGTTGCAGCCAAAGTAATAAATTCGGATATTATATGAACTATCCAGCCATTATTTAAAATTACTAGTCAATTTAGCCAAAGTGACACGGAACTACCTAGCTATTTTATATAATATTTTCGAAGACTTGGATAAAGTATGTAAGGTACTTAGTTTATAAAGATCAGCGTTGTATCAGCTAAGCATCACAGCCGAGAGAGAGTCTTGGGCGGCCGTCCCCTCCTTCTGCTGTTGTCCGAGAGTTGTCTCGGTCATTATGTACGTCCCTCCCGAAGTCCCCCAGAGGAAACGACGAACCACGAGCAACGATAGGCTTACTTCGCCAGACGATGACGAAGAATAACGATACGCTTACGATACGACGCCTATCACTTTACTTTTCGGTTGTACGAATTAATGGTTAATCTTTCTTTAACAGAAATCCAGAATCCAAATGAGTTTTTAATACATTTAGGTGCAGTGAAATGTGAACGGGAGAGAAATGGTGAAAGTAAATAATGAAGTAGAACCATTTTAGGAAGTAAACCAAGTCGAATACGAATCACAAACAAATAAAAATAAAATATTCGCAACAAAATACAGCTGTCAGTCGTCTGTCTGTCCGTCGACAAAGTAAGTAAACAAATATTTACGACTTCTACAATCGACATATTGTGTGGCCCCGCTTTTGTAAGAGTCTATGAAATATGAGTATTTTTTTCATTACTCACAGATCTTAAAGAATATTCTATTTGAAGTTAACATATAACGAACGAACCTAAGACGGAAAAAGATTAAAAACAGCATTCCACAGTAAAAGAAAGAAAAAATATTTTAATGTTTAATTCAAGAGGGAGGCCATTACAGGATAAGGGTAATCGTATTACAATAATTACAACAATAAGGGTCTAAATATTATTATCAAGCACTTTCGGAAACAAGCATTTACTATACGCATAACTACACCGGTTCCGATACAATTAAGCGTGTACTCGCGTTGATTTCACAAAAATCGGTGGCTCAATATTCCGTTCACAATCAAAAACGATATCCAATTTAATTTCAGCCGAAATATACCGCAACCACTATGATAAAAAGGAGTTCTGAAAGCAATAGGCAATATGCATGACTTTTTTTTATGGATTTATTGAACTCTTTTATCGCCCAGATGCATAAATATCGAAATTTTTAACCGACTTCGAAAAAAGGAGGAGGTTCTCAATTCGTCTGTATGTATAATATTTTTTTTTTTTTTTATGTTTGTTCACCGATATTTCCGTCAATTATGGATGGATTTCAAAAATTTTTCGACAGTTCGACAGAGGACACCTCCGAGGTGGTCCCATTATCACCAAGTCAGGATCTGATGATGGGATCCTGGAGAAATTGAGGGCAACAACCGAAAATTGTATGCTCATATGGTGTTTTTGTTACGTAATCATATTTCACTCAGGTATATGCTTCCGGGCGTCAACATCTGGTGCTGATGATGAAGCCACAGAACTCCTTAACAGTTAGGAGTTAGGGGACAGTACTGACATTGGTCGATATTAAACTAGGTAGTAGTATGTACTTATGCAGGGCTAATAGGGCAGGTGATTTGGTAAGTGATATGCTTGATTCTAGATCGCAAAGTCTTCACTTGACTTAAAGCAAAATTTTTCATTCCTAAGAAAAACTCTTAAGGACATTAATTAGCCTTTATTCAAGGTCACAGCAACTAAAAATAGAAAAATAAAATTATTTTTTAAAAAAAATTAAACCGACTTCAAAAAAAAAACACAAACGACCAAAACTAAAAAGCGATAAATAACGTAAGTAATTCTATCCTTAATACATAATTATTTAAATATTACAATTATCACTTATTTTTGAAGTCGGTGCCAGCCAAACAAATAAATGTATATTGTCTATTCTATTGTCGTGTGGATTTGCCGGCCGCGCGCGTCATACAACAACAGTATACGTTAGGTACCGAGAGGCTGGCACCGACTTCAAAAATAAGTGATAATTGTAATATTTAAATAATTATGTATTAAGGATAGAATTACTTACGTTATTTATCGCTTTTTAGTTTTGGTCGTTTTTTAAATAGCTCTTCTATTCGTCGAGTTTTCATGTTATTGATGAGGGGGGGCGGACATATTATTTGCTTTAAACGACTGTATCTCGTCCGTTTTGCAGACGATTAAATTTTGTTTTGACTGTTATATTAATAAAATTTATTTAATTATTAAATACACGAAAATATTTTCGATGCTTATTCCTTATTCCATCGGTATTGCAATGTGTTGTGATTCAATGCATCGAGTCATCGAAGTAACATGAATGGCGCACTCCTGCTATTGGTATCGAATGTGAATGAACCGCACGCGTCTCTTTGTAAGTGCCGTATTATCTATTAGCAATAGTGACACTTCATCGCAATCACTACTACAGGATGTGGTTATTCATTTGGTAACGATCACTTAAATGGCTTACGTTTTCATTCACAAATTTTATAGTCTCAATAGCTATCACGAATGCAACGTTCAGATTCCGTTGAACTTGACCAATTTTTACCGCCGCGCTTAAAGATAGGTACAATAGTTTATGTAGGCTTCTTTTAAGATAAAGTATGATAAATCTTTATTCTTAGACTTAAATGAAGCACTTATAAACTGACAAATACGAGTGAAAATGATTCTACAGCGCGGGTTTCGCAAAGTAGCTCCTAACGAGAAGAACCGACAAGAAACGTAATTTTGTGACTTTTTTATCACCAATTTGTTTCATAATAAATTTTATTACAATAAGTTTTACAAATGAAAATTTATACATGGCTATAAAAACTAAATTAAATCAAAAGTAGTAGTTGTTTAAAATCCAACTAATAAATGTTGATAATTTTATTTTAAACCTTACCCTACTCTACGCGGTTCAATTACAAGCTGAAAAATCTACTCGTACAATAATAATAATAAGCTAGGAATACGTTACGCGTCTACGGATGTATTCTTGTTAGTTTCTTAGTGATACTTTCTGTTTTATTTAGTAAATAACTGTTTCCCAGACATTAAATAGCTAATTCAAACCTCTAAACCCACCCCGCTAGTAAAATCTACAAGGCGTCACGATGTGTGTACGAGTATACGCCGACTCCAAATTTCGTGAATTTGTAGTTACAGATGCGAGTAGCATTTATAACTATAAAGGGAACGTGTTTATGAACTATTAAATGTCAACAAATGGGTTCCGAGAGGTTTTTGAGGAACGGGTTCAAAAACTAAAAGCAGCGAAATAGGACAATAAAGGGTGCCGGCGAGACGTATTGTACCTATATGGAGTTGAAGTTAGGTTGCGAAGCCAAAGACTTCCTAATTCATTTTCAACTATTTGTCCTACTAGCTGTGTCATGGTATATAGTTTTAGGGCTCAATATCGGCAACGCCCCGCGACGGCGCAAAACGGCTAGACCACACCGACCGCTTCATGTCGTTACGACAAATATGTCTATCAGTCAGGCAACCCAGCTAGCCCGCTGATCAATACTAGCTCCTAAACATTCGCATACAATAGGTTCACTTCAACGTTTTTACCGAGACTGAGCTGAATATCACAGTATACTTACCGCTTTACCCCTGTACACCAAGCTTACAACCTCTTCATACAGTAGCGTGATACAAAGTCAAAGAGTCTCCGATGTTGTATATTTCTATAGAAATCTAATGAAGATACAGTGTCTCATCCAACTCGTCACTAGAAGGTCTCTTTTAATTTAGCTATTTGATTCGTAAGAAAACATAAACTTTCGTTACCTAATTAGACCTAATTGAACGATTTAAGATCGAGACGAATCACAGTTTTTAAAAGCAATGTTTCGGATATGATGATTAACAATATACACTTTTATAGTTAGAGCTTGATTTATTTAACAATGCTTTTTATTCTACCAAGTTGTTTCGAAGACTGACAAACGTGACACTTATTTAAATGGTGATTAACGATTGTTGATCTACAAACTTTTATAATATTGTGCTGTGTGTTTTTGTTCCCTTCTCAATAATCGAAAATAAATATCTGTCACTTTAGGTTATCCTTTGCTTTCCATGCCATATATTTTAGGCCATAATCTATCGAGATTGAGATGGCGCGATACCAATATTTGGTATCGCGCTATCGGCACCTAAAATATTTTCAGTCCATAATCCCATTAGACAAGCAAGACGAATATATAGCTACTATTGATCAATACTAACAATTTCTTATGTTACATCTGCACAGAATACTTACAGACAATGACAGAGTGTCAGACTGTTTCTAAAGAAAAGCAATGGAATAAAATTTGAAGAGGGTAAGAAGAAGACAGAATTTTTGTATATTTTACAGAGCAACTAAAAAAGCCTTAAATAAAGTCGTAGCGTAGCGTTTTTAACTTTCCATTCCATCCACTAATATAAGTAATTTTAGTCAGTTCTATCATAAGCAAATATTGATCCATAGACATTTTGTGCGTCCTACAAACAAAAGCCTTATCAATGAGTCATCATGACGTGAAAGCAAATTTATCCCATCTCTTTGCCGAAAGCAAACATCATTAATTTGATATGTTCGCGAGTTCTATTTCGGAAAATCTTCTTACATTTGTTAAGGGTACTGTTAAACAGTCTCGTAATTTGGTAATTTCGCTGCCTTGACTATTTTTGGTACATGGGGGAGATGAGAGGAAGTTCTTAGTATCTTAAATGATCCTAATGCCACGTTGCAAGACCGGCAATTGTCCCAAGAATTTCCACATGACAGGCAACTAGCCACTTGAACTGGTTCCATATCACCCACGACCGGCCTTGAGTATTATATTGACCTTCCAAGTAATTACATAATCCGTCGACGAGTCATCTTAGTAATAAAACGTTAGAATTTTGAGACATAAAGGCAACTTAATCGTTCGGAGAAATAACTTGTACCAGTTTGGCAACAATTCGGCGATTAGTATAGTTATCTACACACACCGCGAGTGATCATTCTGAATTGGTAAAAATAACTATAAGAAATACGAAAAACACTTTTATAAAATAAGATATTATGTTATAGATAAACAATGATACAGGAAATGTATCCTTTTGCCACCGGCAATTCCGAACTATGATTGAGTACGAGAAATCAATGTAATCCCAATTAGCTTTCTTAAACTTGCATGAATAGAGTATCTAACTATAATTGATTATGCAAACAATCGAAAGAAAACAACAACTAAAGATAAACGGTACTAATTTTCATAGTCAATACAACATTCTAAGAAAAACCAAGCGGATGTCCCTACTTCTGCAGATTCAATTGAAAAACGCAGTTCCCATTATAATCGCTAAATAATTGGGTCAAACAAGCCGAGGTTAAGTGTAGTCAAGGTCATATCAATTAGCTTCAGCGTTTATCGAGTTCACATAATGTTAATCTTTTCAGACTTGATCAATTCTAAGATATTGAAAGGTTTATGCGCTTTAACTAGTTAAAGAATATTTCATTAGCAAAATTCTTGCATTTCTTGTCATCAACAGTTCCTTCTTTATTAATTGCTACTACGTTAAATAGACAATTGTATATAGCCAGTACATATATATATATGTAGTTTTAAAAAACAAAGAAGGTTGTCAAATGTAAATTACCTTAAAACATTCATCAAATTAGCCCAAGACTTTATTATAACAATGATATCATCTTCATTTACTTAGCATAGGTAAGTTAACTCGTACGGAAGCCTTGTCTACTCCTCGATAGGTCGTGGATAGCACGGAAGCTTTAGGACAAAACCGAACCACAAAAGGATTCTTAGGAAGTGTCAATATTATTGATACTGGTCATTGTGCAAGCGAACAGTTTGCAAAATGGAATGACGATTCTGATGCGTTCATTAATAATAAATAAAAGTAAAACACCCAGCCAGCGGATTCACCACTTGCTAAACATTTTCTTTGGAAAGTAGTTCCTAATCTTCCGGTAGATTCTTCAACATTCAATGTGGAAAACTGAAATAGATGTTTAGTAAGCGTGCAATATTTGACACAGCCGATAGTATAGTGATTACGCTTGCAGAGCGTATTGTTTGAATAAACGATAACTGTTTTTGGAATATAAACGGTTGCTAAATCGTCTGTGTAAACGTGTTTCACGTGCAGCAAACAATTGCATCGGAACCGTCACACATTGTCACGCAAGTCCGTTTAAAAGTTTCGGCAACAGCAGCAGATTGCACATAATCGATTAAATTTCCGCAGGGATGATTGATCATCGAAAGTGCAATCGTTTAACGATGTATTATTGTAGCAATGTACTGGCACTAATGACCCTTTGCGCAATAGTCATACAGAATCAAAAATGAGGACGTTAAAACGTTTTATAAAATTACAAGAAATGCTTTTAACATTAATGTATTGCGCTTAAATCTCTCTTTCTAAAGTAGAAATTAATGTTATTTGTATAGATTTCAAATACTTATTGTACTGTATTTTCGTATTGTAGTAAATTTGGAATAGACACATTATACTGTTGGAGTTACTGTTTTTAATTGTTTACATCTATTGTTTCATTTTTATATATATTCCGGTTATCCATTATCAGACTTGGCTTGTCAACAGAAATCTTCTAGAATTAATCAACATCAAAAATTTACTTACATAAGTTAAAAAAAACAATTATTATTACTTATTGTTACTCATAATTTTAACATGAAGGAAATGTAGACCGGACTTAACCAGTCCCCAAAGGAGACACATGTTCACAAGCATGACATATGGGTCAGCCATCGCTCCAGACAACAATATTGAAGGGAATGTAACGACCCGACAGATAATCCCAGGGACATTTAATGAGTATGACTAATCAAGCAAAGTAAGAGAACATTACCGCCATGCTAACTTTATATTAATACTAGCTGTGCCTGCGACTATGTCTGCGTGGAATAGAGTTTCATCCCCTTTGGGGGAGGATTGATCAAATCAAATTTCTTAGCGGATGCCTATGTCATAACATCTATCTGCTTTTCAAATTTCAGCCCGATCCGTCTAGTGGTTTGGGTTGTGTCACCACCTTTCCACCAGTCAGTCACCTTTGAATTATACATATTTAGACAATGCATTTTATGCTAATTATCTCTAACGAACATCTATGGAGATAAAATATAGTGATAATCTGAATGTAATCCCAGGGCCGGGAGAAAAAGCAAGTATACATTTACCACATACACATGACATTGTTCACACAACCCTCATCTATCTGTCAAGTCACCCCAATAATTTTAACTAAGCGTACAAAGTATAGATTCCATTACTTATCGAGCTATTTCGATAGATTTTCGTAACTTGTGATCGTGAGTACAAATATCAAGGGTTAACCAACATCAATCATTCTTATTTGATTTGCGAAAGAATCCTAGAAATGCCAAAACATGACTGGCACAATTCGACACCAGCAAAAACAATCAGTTGTAAATTACAGGTGTTGTTGCATTCAATAATACTCGATTTAAACGTGGTTAATGTAGCTTTAAATTAAACGACGTACAACTGCTTCCCTAAAACCGCAATAGAGCATGATGTATCGATACTATAATCGCAACTAGGGTTACGAACCAATAAATATGCTAATACAAAGGATGCCATATCCGTAATTAACTTGTGAAATATAATTTTCAACTATGACTGAGATAGCTCAGTAATCCATATGGGTTACTTGTGGTTTTGCATTAAAAAAAACGCTATACGCGGTTTTGAACACAATAATCTAAATGCCCGATTAACGCACTATTTGTCTGATGAAAGTCTATTCTACTCGTAGATTAACTATCTAATTTTTCTAGATGACTATATAGTGATGATAGTGAGTGAGACTGATAGTTAAGAATTTGTTAATCAATAAAATTATCACAAGAGTGTAATAATAACATAACTGTCATATCCTACCGGTGGGCGTGGTCAAGTTACGTACGTCAGGAAAATATATATTTTTTATTATGCTGGTGTAATAAATGTCTCAAGAATACCAACTTATGATCGCATCAATACATAATAAATAATATTTTTTTTAAACTTTTCTCAGCGTGTATAAACCAACATAAGTCAACGTCCCAGACTTCTAGAATTCATAAATTAAAATGCCTCGTACATAACAATTACCTATACCAAAATGAAGGGTAATCCTGAAGGGTATCCTAATTAAAGAGCTGTTGTGTTTATGACTATCGTGTATTTATTTTCGCCATTTCAAGTAATATCATATTTTGTTGCCATGATTTCTTTTAACCGACTTCTTGCGACAAAAACTGTTCTGCAAGGAATTGTTATAGACTGAGCATTTTATAAATGAAAGCAAAACAAAGGATCCTAGCACGATAATAATGGTTGACGATAAAAGCGAGCGAAAGTAAATTTTATTACAACGTTTGTATTTTTCGAATAAGTAGACTTAACCCGTCAACACCCGCATCGCACTTACGCCAAATTCGGCCGTGAAATACCTAGAATGTTTTATATTGTGCATGGAAAACATGCGTAAAGCATTATCAAGTTCAGAAATCATCATCTAGCAGTCGCAGGTTCCAGGTCCATGCAGAAATAATTTTCCAGTGTATTACTTTCTGTCTTGCGCTCAACAACTGCAAAGTATCGGCCTAGGCACGTCTGGAACTGGTTCCGTCGATGTCAGCGCAAATATGCGAGTGCTTTACATTTACTACATAGAAATCCACTCCTGAGCACAGACTGCGCGGTATTCGTGCGTTTGTTTTAAGTAATTAAACCGGCTAGTTGGTTATTTGTCTTTGTTCAGCTATAAGAGGAAGTGGTCTATTAATATCCCAGTAATATTTAATCAAAATGCCAGACACCGCTGAGACATGGCTATGAAATTGGGAAGACTTGACGGAAGATAAGAAAATATAACAAAACATACAGTTGCTATCTTATGTAGTTCTTGCTAACTAAAGAGGAAAAGCGATACCATGTGATTGTGTATTCATGCATAGGTAAAGCAATCGAATGTAGGATGATAAATTAACCGAAGTTGATTCGCGGAAAAATATCATAAAACCGAAAGTTATAAACGTTCGCTATCTCATCAAAATAACGATTGATCGTTTTGTAACAAGGCAACTTTGGCTATTACGAACTCATCGTTTCAACATTTCCACGCGGAAAATTCGCCAGTTCTAACAAATAATGAAATATTAAACACGTGTACCGCTACAATATTATCCCTGAATTTGTAAGCGTTTATAAAAGCATTTACAAATATTCGTTTAAATTAGAACAAAGAGCTTTATAATTCAAACCAAATATATTCAAGATTGTTCTAAGTGATAGCGGCAACTTAAACCCTGGTAAACCTAAGTAAAGAATATTGCAGTAAAATGTTGTAGGTAACTTATTCTCGTATTTAGACGAATTTAACTTATATTTGGACAAGAGAAATAAAATAAAATTGTCGATCAAATCATTGTCATTACGACTATTCATGAGAGTCAGAGTTAAGTAACATTAGGGTAAACGTTTGTGACTAATTCAAAAGAAAATAAAATGGATGTGTTACTTGTTAAAAATAGTAGAGCTTTCTCGTTTTTGCAAGTAGATTTGATCAAATATAAAATTACTTAATTAAAATATCTTATTTCATGTACATTTATGTGGGTAACAATACATTTAAATCTTTCATATAAAGGTACAATGAAACACATGCGCAATATTACCATACAAAAATGTTATCGAGCGGTGTAGGTAATCTTTCATATAGAAAGCAGCCTAAACATACAGCAACACAGGACAGCCTAAAGGCACAATTCACAAATAACATGCTTGATATCAGGAAATATCTGTTGATAAAATTATGTGTGTTCAATACCCATTAGGGAGAAGTCATGCGGGCCTAGTAGCCGTATTACGTCATTTTTCATTTATTCGGATTTGTAGCAATAAGCGATACTAGGAGGATAATGGTAGGGGCATTTAAAGAAGTTAGACGTATAAAATATTCAATCGAATTTTAATATTGAATCAAAATTTCAAAAAGGCTTCGTTTACTTTACATTACTTTACCAGAAAATTAGACCAGGCGGGGAACCTATATTTTACGGGTCTCGTGTTATCGTACACGCGTTACATTCACAGAGCACGTATTATTCTCTACTACAAAATATCCCGAACAGCGAAATCTGTGACAAAGATAATCTTAATGAATTTTCAGCATTTAACGAACGCTAAAGCGCTCCCGGCGTCAGATCAATGTGCCAACAGGGTAGGCGTCCAATTAAACATCACTTCGTGTGTGACTGTGGAGAATGTCTGTTCTGAAAACGCCACGAGAATATTATCAGTTTTCGAAGGCTTTTGTGATTGATCTTAGTATGAGATTAAAACTCTACGCGGTTGGGCTTGTTTAGGTGTAGTTTCACAGCAAATTTAACGCCTCTCGGGTCTTTACGAATACATTTATCTATGTTACAAACACAGCACATTTATCGAATGGATCCCGAAAAACGTGCCAGAATCGTCACTTTATGGTAGTCGGACTATAAGGTCAAAGACAGAAAGAAAGACCAAAGAAAGAGTGGCGAAACGGTAGTAACAAATACTCCCAGGATTTGGCGATAGATCGCGATAAGAGGAGGGACTTTCAGGAGGCCTTTGCCGTGTGCTATCGTCACCTGATCGTCCTGACGCACTGTGCTATTAATAAACCGTAACAGTATTACTTCAAATGACCCCCACACAAAACGCCTGCGCCAGCCGTTCGCTTTCTTTATGGGATTGCTCATTTGAACTAATACAAATAATACAATACAAATCGGCTGCGCAATTTTAAAACACAGTAAGGGACATTTTTTGAAAAAATCGGGTTTTTGCTGAGTGCTGTTTATAATGTGATTACGCACGAATTTGCATATTCAGATTCTGAATTTTAGGTTTAGAAACGAAAATACCTACCTAGCATGTCCACTGATCTGGTTTTCAGTGACCAAAACCGGCTGTAAAAACCATTTCAAAACCTAGCAAGGCACAACGACAACTTTAAAACCTAGTAAGGGACAGTCCCTTACTAGGTTTTGAAATTGTCATTGTGCCTTACTATGTTTTGAAATTGTCAATTCAAACTGAATTAGGCACCTACGTTTTAGTAACTCATAGATAGCGAGCGTGTGCGCTGCATTGTGTGGTTCAACTTAAATTACTGCTGATTATAATGTCTCGAAGACAATTTTATAGATCGAGATTAATTTTTAGTGCCCTAAAGAACAATAATATGCTTCGATAAGTACAAAAATGCTTTGATCTAACATTGTGTTGATGAAATCAAATTTTTCCTTACCAGAAAACATGAAACGTTTGACTTACCTAATACTTTACTATGTAACTAGCTGTGCCGGCGGCGTCGCACGAGTGGATATCGGGTTTCAAATGGCACCTAAATTTTAAATTAGACCTCTAGCAATACATTGGTGAAAACCGCATTTAGTTCCATGCATTAGTTTTCGCGTGATGCGCGATCCAACATGCAGATAAAAAATTCTCCCGTTTCCCACACACTTCTTGTCACTGCTCGGCTCCTATTTATTGTAGCGTAATAAAAAGTATACTATAACCTGCCCAGGAGTATGAAGAATATTCGTACCAAGTTTCGTTAAAATCTGTCCAGTAGCTTTTTACATACGACACATAAACGAATATACAGAACATACAGACAGACAGACAAAAATTTTACTGATTGCATTTTTGGCATCAGTATCGATCACTGATCACCCCCTGATAGTTATTTTGAAAAAAAATTTCATGTACAGAATTGCCCTCTCTACAGATCTTTTTTTTTAGGTATAGATTTAAATGTTTCATGTTTGTTGAGATTTCCTATATACGAGTATCTCATTTAAATTATGTTTTTCCGTTAATTAACTTGTATTTTAAATTTGTTTTGCTGACTTACTAGGTTTATAACTTGTCATATTGAAAATTTGTAGCTCATCAAAACCAGAACAAAACCTAGTAAGTGCCTTTACTAGGTTTTAAAATGGTTTTTTGGTCATCTTTTACTCGTAAAAAACAATTTAATCATTAGTAAGTGCTTTCTAACGTGTACTATTAAGTATTAATGCTGGATATTATATTTACTTGAAAGCCAAGGATATGCCACACATTTCAAGCTAACTATCGTCAACGTAAGTTGCATAGTTTAGTTACGGCACGCTCTCAAAGTAGCGGAGACGTTTTTTCGCTCTCCTGAACATTTTGTGTCATGTCCCTTACTAGGTTTTGAAATTGCGCAGCCGAAATTGACAAGCACCGATTCGCGCCATCCCACACTTGCGTTCAAAGTGATTCACGTCTAACCAAAATGTTAAAGATAATCCGGCTAACGGCTATGGAGTAGGCAAAATCTGCCCCCCTTTTTTGACTTACTTAACTTTTCCCTTATGATTTCGCGTAGGCCTAAGCTGTTTAAATGAGTATGCATAAGCGTTTAAGACTTTTTCGCTTCATAAAGGTCATTTCTATGACCGATGATTAACGTAATAATTGTATGTATATGTTATGGACCAAGTGATTAATGCGGGCATTATTTATAATGCTAGGGCATTATGAATAATGTCAAGCTCTATTGGGCAAAATGATAATTACTGTCTAATCTTCAATTATTTATCACATTGCCGGTCATTATTGTATTGCTACTTGACAATTGGGCAATTTGATAATAAAGCAAAGAAGAGGGACGCACGCGTAACTAATCACTTATTTGGACATCGCCGCGTCCGCTAATGTTTTTGTTTAGTTTTACAGACGATGTTAGCCGAAGCGACTTATTAATGTGCTGCTACTGTACATAACTGTAGTGGATTTAGAAGGTATATTATTTTGATCCATCACGTTGGACAGCCAGCGTTTTAAAAAAAATACACATTAAGTAGAATGTGATGTCGTAAATACACAGGATTTTTTATCCACTCTTTAGAGATCTACCTCTAGAAATTTAAAATGCAAAAACCAAACAGTGGATTCTTAACATAGGAATCCTTACTCATAAATACAAAAAATGAGTTAAATTGTTTAACGTTATATTTTCAATTTTAGTTAAATGACAATTATGATAAAAAACCGGCCAAATGTGAGTCAGCGTCGAGCACGAAGGGTTCCGTACCCAGCCTTTAATATCCAGCAAAAAAGGCCCAGTTATCCTGTACAATAGGACCACAGGACCTTTGTCAATAGCCCTATGACTTAGTTCCCATCATTATGCAATAGTGCTTTATTTATTTGCCATCTTGGGGCAATCAAAAGTAATAATATGAATTAATTAACACACACAAATTATCTCAAGGAGTGTTCGACCTGTGCCCTCTTAGTACGCAAGCCTTACAGAGCACCAGGAGGGGTAACACCTCAAATGGAAACTGCGATATAGTTATTAAATATGTTTTTATTACTCTGCCCATAAAGTGATGAACAATATTTACAATGACCGGTCAATATGATTATTTGAATAATTATTATCAAATTGCCTTTTCATATTGGCCATTTATCATAATGCCCGGGCATTATATATAATGCTACATTTATTACTTGGTCCATAACATATATACATATATGGGTATCCGACGCAAAGATTATCTTTTGAGTACTTTTCTTATATTTATAATCTATGAAGCTTTTCAAGCTTTCAAACCACCAAAGTGCAAATATATTTTTAAAACTTATATTAACCAGTTTTCTTGGTAGCCACTACGACCCCGCCCCCGCTTTCTCATAAAAATATTTCTAACCTAAGTCTGTAATTTAAAAGCAAACAACGTTTGTACGAAGCAAACTGCAGTTTACGGGGGGTCTTTAATTTATTGTAATTACGACTTCCACGCCACTATTAGGCCCAACCCCTGTTTATTAACATGCTTCCAATTTGCACCTTTGCATCTATTTGAATCGGAACTACAGTGGGAAGCGCCACCTAGACGCCAGCGCCACGGCATAAAAAGCTAGTGGGACGTTGCCAAGTTTTTCCGACCCGCCCAACGGGCGTGAGAGGCGCCGCGACGTCACGCTGCGTGACGTCACAGCCAGATAGAATTTTTCATTCAAGCTTTTACAACTAATATGATAAAGATAACCTGGAACGGAAAACATTTCATATTACGTGGGACGCAATTACAAACTGACCGAGCGTTGTCTTGGTAGGGTTATCTCGACTGCGCGCGTTTCGCACGATCATGCCGCTAATCTAACCGCTATTGCTACACAATAAATAATTGCTACTGGTAATAAATATTCTAAGCGTTGTATGAACTATACCGACATATTTTAGCATTCGCGAAATATGAACTTCTTCGGTATTATTGCGTTAACGCTCACAATAATTAGTGCGTATTTTATGACGTTTTATTACCATCAATATAGCTTTCTTTAATACTAAGTCTAATTGCGATGCGAACTTACTAATAGATAATGTTTGATTGATACTCTTAACACCCTAATACCATTGGAATTTCAACAATATCGGCTGTTTATCATCCAGTCTGATCCATGTAGATAGACATTAGTGTTAAACAAAATATCTAATGTTAATCATAAACATTGTTAGATCAATTTTAGTTCATTAATATAATGAATTGAAAAAATATGTACATAAGAAAATTGTGATTAGTTCAGATTTTGAGACATCATAAAATTACGTTCAGAATATTTTTTTCTATCAATTCCCAGAATAATCGCAATTTTATTATTATTATTAGCATTCAATTAATTTTGCAGAAATACAGCGATTAACGATTTAATTAACAACACTATGCACCTCATTTGGGGTGATTTAAAGTTATTTATCTGGTCATTCTTTTAGAGGAATGATAAATAGTAACAATTATCATCATCAATATCATTTTACCTACCTAAATTGCTTCGTTGTTTTACCTTCGATAATGATGAACTTCCATGCAAACTTTCATCTATTCAGTAGTTTAACTGTGAATGTGTTTAAAATTTACTTTTGTGTATAGGTAGGTATACAATATTACTAAGGATGATTAATAATTTAATAATAGTCAAACGTAAATATTACATTTACTGCAAGTAATCAAGGTGAATCATTCATTCAAACCAGCTTTGTGTGTCATACATGCGCTATTGACCGGTCACTCGGTCAGACATTTTTGAATGAGATAAGTATGTGAGTAAAATAGGAAGAATTTGAAATTAAAAAAAAAAATAGGTTACATGTGTAATTACAACAGAATAAGAACCCGAACGAGAGACGAGACAATACGATATTACAGGTTTGGAGTATGCCAAGGAAAATCAAGGAAGCTTTTTACTTCAGGGGCATTTCACGTGAAGCGGACAGGGAAACCCAAAGTGAGGTTCTGAAAATCGGTCATATTCGGCCCATTTGTACTTCTAGTAGGTATCAATGTGAACATAAAATATTTTTTTTGTATGATGTATATTTCACTAGTTATAGGTTTCTAAAGAATTGTCGTAATTGTGAATACAATATTTTTAATGTAGTTTTTCGAATTTAACAAATTTAGAATAAAATATTTAATATAGTGCCACAAATTGCTAACATACTATTATATTTAATGACAAAATAAAATTTAAAAAAAAGTTTTTTTTTCATGTGCAAAACCGGAAGTAAACTTTTTCAATCAGAATTTTAGTCACTTAGCCAAGTCTGATTTTCTTTTTTTATTCTTTCAAAATATAGCTTAAAGTATTTCAAAAATATAGGAGAAGATTCAAAATGGCCTTTCTATTACTTTAGAAGTTAGATTGATTAAAGTACCTACTCGTCGCAATGTGCGTAGTATGTGGCACTTGCTTAGATCGGTTGGTGTGCGCGATATTGCATTAAAACTTGCTTGTTTCATGAAATACCCCATTTTTAGGGTTCCGTAGCCAAAATGGCAAAAACGGGACCCTTATAGATTCGTCATGTCTGTCTGTCTGTCTGTCCGTCCGTATGTCACAGCCAGTTTATTCCGAAACTATAAGAGCTACATTATTGAAATTTGGTACGTAGATGTATTCTGTAAACCGCATTAAGATGTGAAAATAAAATCAGAAAAAAATCCAAAATTTTTGGGGTTCCCCATACATAGAACTGAAACTCAAAATTTTTTTTTTCATCAAACCTATACGTGTGGGGTATCTATGGATGAAAATGATGTTTAGGTTTTTAACAACATTTTTTTCTAAACTGAATAGTTTGCGCGAGAGACTCTTCCAAAGTGGTAAAATGTGTCCCCCCCCCGTAACTTCTAAAATATGGGCATGATAAAACTGAAAAAAATATATGATGTGTATTACTATAAAAACTACTAACGAAATTTAGTTTGAATCAATCAAAAAAGGATTGAATGAAAAAATTAGGTAATTTGATTTATGTCGTTTAAAAAAAAACTACTGTCTAGATTTCATTCAAACCAAATTTCGTTAGTAGTTTTTATAGTAATACACATCATAATATATTTTTTTCAGTTTTATCATGCCCATATTTTAGAAGTTACGGGGGGGGGACACATTTTACCACTTTGGAAGAGTCTCTCGCGCAAACTATTCAGTTTAGAAAAAAATGTTGTTAAAAACCTAAACATCATTTTCAAATACCTATCCATAGATACCCCACACGTATAGGTTTGATGAAAAAAAAAATTTTGAGTTTCAGTTCTATGTATGGGGAACCCCAAAAATTTTGGATTTTTTTCTGATTTTATTTTCACATCTTAATGCGGTTTACAGAATACATCTACGTACCAAATTTCAATAATGTAGCTCTTATAGTTTCGGAATAAACTGGCTGTGACATACGGACGGACAGACAGACAGACAGACATGACGAATCTATAAGGGTCCCGTTTTTGCCATTTTGGCTACGGAACCCTAAAAATGGGGTATTTCATGAAACAAGCAAGTTTTAATGCAATATCGCGCACACCAACCGATCTAAGCAAGTGCCACATACTACGCACATTGCGACGAGTAGGTACTTTAATCAATCTAACTTCTAAAGTAATAGAAAGGCCATTTTGAATCTTCTCCTATATTTTTGAAATACTTTAAGCTATATTTTGAAAGAATAAAAAAAGAAAATCAGACTTGGCTAAGTGACTAAAATTCTGATTGAAAAAGTTTACTTCCGGTTTTGCACATGAAAAAAAAACTTTTTTTTAAATTTTATTTTGTCATTAAATATAATAGTATGTTAGCAATATGTGGCACTATATTAAATATTTTATTCTAAATTTGTTAAATTCGAAAAACTACATTAAAAATATTGTATTCACAATTACGACAATTCTTTAGAATCCTTTATCTAGTGAAATATACATCATACAAAAAAAATATTTTATGTTCACATTGATACCTACTAGAAGTACAAATGGGCCGAATATGACCGATTTTCAGAACCTCACTTTGGGTTTCCCTGTCCGCTTCACGTGAAATGCCCCTTCAGATAAGTTGTCCGTGCCAAGTAGGTCGCTTGTCTGTCAAGGGGTAGAGAGAAATAATACACGTACTCGCTTTTTCTAGCGAAATTGTTATGTCAGAAAGTCGATATAAAAGATCAATAGTAGAAGTTTGGAAAACCTCAGAAGCTGTAATTTAGAACCCAGAATGAAAAATGTATATGTGAGTAATACCACTCGTGATATATATTGCATTACGAAATATATTACTTCTATGAATAATGTGTGCACGGTGCGTGTACATACTTTGAATAACCAAAATCAGATATTAAAATAATAAGTATTTCTGATCATGGTGTAGCAGACCCCAAAGATAAATTATATTTAACAGGATTAAATTGATGGGATGATGTGGATGACTTGTCAATTTAACCCTAAACCGGGAAAGATGACATTTTATTGTTTTTTTTTAACCTGTATTTCCAACTAGTTAAGACTCAGATTAATTTGATTTCTCTATGGCCACAGACGGCTGGGGGTGAATATGCGTACAATTATTATTACATATTTACTGTATGTTTGCGTGTTTTTACTGGTACGAGAAACTCTAGCATGAATATTTCGTTCAGGAAGATTAAGTGTTTGAATTTTATTAATGTTCTCGAATTAACGATCAAGCGGAAACGATTTTTAAATCGGTCAAGCGTGTGTCGACTGGACTACCTAATTATATTTTTTTTAAAGGTTTTTAATTTTAGAAGGTACCATTACATATTTGCTACTTTAACTAGCTAATCATGTTTGGGTATCTGTGTAGTAGGTTCCTGGTAGGTAGGATCAGAATTAGATTACACTTAATATTATAAACGTAGTACATATTAAGTTACGGAAATAAACATAACTTTTTGTTATACTACAAAGCTAAAGGCAGGCAAACAGGCTGACGGCCCGCCTGATGTTAGCGGTTAACGCAGCCTTTGGTCCAATTACTAAAATTTAGAAATGATCTTAAGACTCAATGGCAGCCGAACATATAAATGAGTATTATAAAAGTAATAATAAGTAGTTTTAAATATAAGAAAAGGTAACAAAAAGGTTGTGTCTCCATAATAGTTTTTACGGGGCACCTCTTCATAGGATTCTTCGAATACCAAGACTTAAAAAAGTCTACAATGTAGGGAGATTGGCCGAGTAGCAGACCTATCAGTGGGCAGGGTGTGGGCTGTTGTCGAATATAATTTGTTGAAGCGTATCCATTTTTTGTCGAATGTCTATTTTTATTATTTGTTTACGATCTTTAAATTATTTGTCTATGCGCAATTGAATTTTACGATTAAAGCATATCGCTTCACTTTTATCGCAAATTAGAAAGCCAAGAAAGGACTTGCACAAATAAAAACTTGAGACTTGTTTTTGCACTCAGCAAAATTAAAGGCCGTGTCCATTTTTTACCCGGTATCAGCACGCAAAAGATTTTAATTTCACTACTTTTATTTGCCAGCTTCCGTGTACAATCTTTTAGTTAAAGTTTTGTTAATCGTGATATTGTTGTGTCTAAATGAATAAAACCGATCGTATTATTTTATATTATAAAACATGAAAGTTACGAAATATAAGGAAATTTATTAATTAGCACGTATATTATTTACCTATGCTTTTATAAGTTCACGGATCCCAATCACCAGAATTTGGTAGAATTAACAACAGCTATTAAATTGTGTCAATATAAATCTTTACGTAAAATAAAATTAAACGCACGTACACAAATGAATACCGTATCGAAACGCACCTCAATACAGTCAGACAGAGTTTACTATAGCCTAATACAATAGTCGGGCACACGTGACCCGTTCTCGAATATCGCGTTTACAAAGCCTACACGGCGAGACTGGCATTACTTACACTCATTACGGCCCGATGGAAGAAAGCAGACACCGAGCAGACTTCACACAATGGCCTCACCAGATCTGGGTTAATTGAAGACAACACGGCCCATCGCCGCAGGCTGGTCGATCTCTGCGGCTCGGAATTAATATAGGCACCACTTAAAGCCTTTTAAAAGCGTTTTAACGCGGAAATGGAAAATGTGGAATACGTGTATGGATCTACTTAATGCCAATTCCAATTGTTTAAGACTAGATGTAGTCCGTGGCTTTGACCGCTTAAGTATTTTTTTCATTAAATTATAGCGTATGTGTTAATTTAGGTAATGTCTTACTTTTAAAATTAATTTCATTAAAACCCGTTCAGTAGTTTACGCGTGAAAGAGCAACACACATTCTTGTCTACAACGATCCATACCACTTTCCCGTTTATAACAGTTGTGGGATGATGAATACCTCTGCTCTTACGGGGATGCTTTTATAAAACCTTTCTATTATACACCTACCAACAAACTTGTAATAGTATATTTTATGGGACAATTTATTGTTATCTTCGTGTACCTGCTCCAGTAAGGACACAAGGAATTTGGTCAGCACAGAGTATGTTTTATTTGATCAGAAATATGGTGTAATGCGCGTAAGACACAAAATTTGTGTTGCTGCACTGAACACATTACGTGAGAAATTTTATGATGATGCCCTGTAAATGGAAAACACGATGCAATTGTCTGTGAAAACTAGTAACTTTGTATGATTGATTTTTCTGATAAAATATGTACTGTCGTATCCGTTTTGTAAATTGTTTCGTGTTCGGTACTAAACAAGTAAATATGAAAACATTCCTTCTTGGACTATTTCCAGACGTATGACCGAGTCTTACTGTCATACAATAGGACTTAGATACTCTACAAATATCAACATAAAGCAAGACCGACTCAACTTCGCCGTTTGGATTGTCAATTACAATAATAATAACAAAAACATTGTACGAATGTTAGAAAAAGAAAGTTGTACTGAAAGAAATGTATCATCTAACCAATAAAACTTATGCAAAAGTTATTATCATAATACACATTACTGTTACATAACATGACATTAAGTATTATACGATTAGTCGTATAATACGACTTCATTACAGAAATATTTTCGAAATAATATCAAAAAAGTTACGAAGTATTAAAACATTATTATCATAACAATACGACACGTCACATAGTTTACAATTCGACCACTTTATCACTCGAATAACTTCAGTGGCGTTTGGGCAACATGTCCGGAATAATGTTTAACATTACGCGAATTCACGGCAAGCAACATTTATGTATTCATTCAGTTTGAAAATCTCTAAAACAAGTTTAATTGGTCAGCAAGGACTTTTCGTTCCTTCAACAACTTTAACTTTATTTTAAGGGAACTTGAATTTTCAAGATATTATATCAGCATCACGGTTTTACTATTAATAGTAATGTTAGTGTAATAAATGAAATCTATAGGTAATTAAGTTGCATCTTAAACAGAATGCCATGGAGCAAGGATTTCCTTCCACAACTTCACCTTTATCAACCAGACTTATCAAGATCTATCATCACACCCCTTTTATGTTTGTGTATAGCTTTGGTCTGTTTTTATTATAGTGACGCCTCAATGTAAGCGAACTTGATGTGATGGAAAAATCCAGGAAAGAGGTCGACACAGTTCCTTCGCCGTCTGAAACTGTAGGCATCTGCACTGCGACACTAACATTACATTGATTTCCGAGACGAAAAGCCTAAAAGAAAATTACTTTGTATTATCCTGTCTAACATTTCCAAAGTTTGGTTACGGAAAATTACCTAAGGCGGAATGAAAAATCGACTCTTCGTCATACTGATGAAGCTTGTGACACATTTATTTAGTTTTGTACTAGCTTCAGCCCGCTGCTTTGCACTTTTATCCTAAACCTATGTGAGCTGTAAGATTTCATAAATATCCGTTCGAGCGCTTTCGCGTGAAAGAGTAAGAAACATTCACCCATCATTCATACTTTCACGTTTATTACAAGATTTAGATGTGTATGTTTGTTGTACGAAAAATGATAAAAACCTTCAATTACAGTTTTGCAGCATGGTGAATCTTGAAAGTCTATTATTTTAAAGTAAGTAAGTTAATTTTAGTAAGAAAATATCCGAGCACAAGCGTTGACCATACACACTTTTAATGCAACGAGTCACTTGCTGAACAATACATTGTAAACACAATAAGCTAACGTAATGTGAGGTAAACGGTACGTTTCCTGGCAGGCAGACATTTGGCGAATAATAAACGCCCTCGTACAATATCCTTTTACACCACAAAAGCTTTGAATAAGGTCTCACATTCAAAATTTTAAAAGGTATTCGGTATTCGGTTTTGTATCCAGTAAGATCTTCCCCAGATTCATTCTTTAGTAAATTTAGAGCGCAGTAAAATACAAAATTGTGACTGTTTAATAAATAGTATAAAAGTATTTACAATCGCAGTTCGTTAGAAAGGTTCACATATCTCACACTTTAATAACCTACGCAATTAGGACTGAAGGCTGAAAAACTGCTAGCAAATCTCTCTCTTTTGTCTATGATAGCCAACTTTACTTTTAGTTACTTTTCATCATCATCATCATCATCAGCCTTTACTATCGGTCCCACTGCAGGGCATAGGCCTCCTCTCTTGATTGCCATTCACCACGGTCCTGCGCTACTCTCGCCCAAGTTTTCCCTGCCACTCTACCTATATCGTCCGACCATCTGGAGGGCGGACGTCCGCGACTTCGCTTACCCTGCCTTGGCCACCACTGTGTAATGGATGTGCTCCACCTTCCATCCTTCCCTCGTGCCAGGTGTCCCGCCCATCTCCACTTTAACGACATGACCTTTTTCCCAACGTCCGTCACTCTCGTTCGATTCCGTATTTCGGAGTTAGGAATTCGGTCCCGAAGACTGACACCCAACATGGAACGCTCCATGGCCCTTTGCGCTACGCGAAGTCTATGAAGGGTTATTCCGGTCAGCGGCCATGTTTCAGCTCCATACGTCATTGTCGGCAAGACACATTGGTTGTAGAGCCTCGTCTTAAGGCATTGCGGAAGTTTTTTGTCTTTTAAAACATCATCCAATTTGCTGAATGCGGCCCATCCCAACTGTACTCTCCGAGAGACCTCTTGCTCTAGATGCTCTTTGGCGAAAGATAAACGATGCCCAAGGTATACATAATGTCTAACCACCTCAATGCTATCGTTACCAACGGCTAGGCTTTGCCTGTTGCGTGGGTTGTTAGACATTACTTTCGTCTTGGACACGTTCATCTTCAGACCAATTTGAAGTGAGGCATCCCGCAGCTCTCCGAGCATACAGCCTAAATCCTTCCAATTTTCAGCGAACAGAACCAAATCATCTGCAAACCGAAGATGCGACAGTTTGACACCATTCACGTTGATACCTTTCTTGTCCCAAGGTAGTATTTTTACTACATCCTCAAGGGCAGCTGTAAATAATTTGGGCGAAATCGTGTCTCCCTGCCGCACTCCTCTTCTGACTGGGATATGATTGGTCAAAGTATGCAGGCGTACTTGCATTGTCGCAGATTCATATAGCTCGCGGAGGATATCAACATACCGTGCGTCAATATGACAGCGATGGAGAGAGTTAAATACAGCCCAGTGCTCAACGCTATCAAATGCCTTTTCGTAGTCTACGAAAGCCATGTACAGCGGACGATTGAATTCTTGACACTTCTCCATCAGCTGTTTCACAGTATGTATGTGGTCAGTTGTTGAAAAACCTCTCCGAAAGCCTGCCTGTTCGACCGGTTGGCATTCATCCAGTTCTCTTGTGATTCTATTACACAGAACCTTGGCGAAAATCTTGTATATCTGAGAGAGGAGACTTATAGGGCGATAGTTCGAAAGTCTTGAGATGTCCCCCTTTTTATGTAAGATTGTTACTATTGCATTCTTCCAAGAGCTTGGTGTTTTAGCATCTTTTAGAACCTTATTGTACAACTCCACAAGCACAGCCACTACACTGCCTCCACCCATACGCAACATTTCCACTGAAATACCATCTTCGCCCGGTGTTTTATCAGACTTCATTTGGGATATAGCTCTTTCCACTTCATCCGCAAGAATTGGTGGTATCGTTTCCTGGCCACGGTATTCTGTAGGGGGTGCCCTAGGGTCATTATTAGGCATTGCAGGTGCCGCTCGCGAAGCATACAGATCTTCATAGAACCTTTCGACAGTGTTCAGGAGCTGGTTACGGTCAGTCACTTGTGAACCATTTTCGTCCGTAAGTCTCATTATTTGGCTTGTCCCTACTCGTGTCCTACGTCTGAAAATCTTAGGTCCCCTGCAAGCTTCTAGAGTATCTTGAATGACTTTTTTGTTATGGTTTCTGATATCCTTCCTAATTGCTCTTTTTATGTGTGCATTTAATTTTTCTATCTGTCTCTGATCCTGTAGCGTGTTACATGGTAAAGTTCTCCTTTGCCTCATTAAGTCCAACGTTTGAGGTGACAGTTTCTCTGCTCTCTTCCTAGGCTTACCTAAAAGTTTTTTGGCTGCGTCCATAATATTCTGGCCAATGTTATTATTAAGGTCTTCTACATCCATGTCCAGTTCTTCAAGCCCTGTGAATCTATTAGATAGCTCCAGTTGGAATTCTTCTTTGACTGACATTAATGCTTCTTTCCTAAAAAGTTTTTTAGAGGTAACTAGCCTTTTCCTTTCCTTTTTAAGATTAAATTTTGCTGTAGATCTCACCAGACGATGATCACTTCCAGTTTTGAAATGGTTCAGTACAGACACGTCCACTATTATGGCTTTATGAGAGCTTATTATATAGTCCATTTCATTTTTAGTTACTCCGTCGGGACTCGCCCAAGTCCACTTCCTCGAATTACGTTTTTGGAAAAAAGTATTCATTGCAAATAACTTGCGCTTTTCAAGGAAATCGACCAGTGTCTGCCCACGGCGGTTTCGGGAACCAAGACCAAATTTTCCCACAGAATGCTCTTTGTCTACAGATTTGCCGATACGTGCGTTGAGGTCGCCAATAATCATATAATAATGACACGGTTCTGTCTGTATTGCACCTTCAATATCTTCATAGAACTGTTCTATTTCATCATCTGAGTGATCACTAGTAGGTGCGTAAACTTGAATGATCTTTAATTTATATTTGTTATTTAATTTAATATCCAAATAGCAAACTCTCGTTGATACACTGCTGACATTTTGTACTAAATGTTCTACCCTTTTGTTAACTAGGAAACCAACTCCACCGTAACTTGAGTCGGGATGTCCTTTGTGATAAAACATATTTCCTGAAACTAATTTTGTTAAATTTTCGCCTCTCCTTCTGACCTCCGAAAGACCCAAAATATCCCATTTAATCGTTTCCAGTTCAGATTCAAGTTCTATCAATCTATCGTCATGTCTCAATGTCCTTGTGTTTAAACACGCTATAGCCAGGGTCGTGGTTTGGCAGCCGGATCGTACCCAGGGATTCTTCGCACCCTCTGCCCCACCGTTACCGCGGCCGCTGCCGGAGCTGGGAATAGTGGGGCGGCTGGGGACTGAGGGCCGTAGTATTCTTGCATTATTCATGAGAGGGATTAAAGCCATAAAACGCCATGCTGGCCAATGCATCTTGGCGAGTTTCTTCCTGCCACGTTAGCCTACAGTGCATCATTACTCAGTAACATAGTATTCAGCATTGATGCACCGCAGTTACCAGGGGGGACCGCTTGGAGGTGTGGACTCGGAATTGGAAATTCAACTACACATCGACCCGAATCAGTAACTATACTACGTTTCTCAATTAGAGCAAATCTGCAATTAAAATTCCTTTCCCCCCCTAGTTACTTTTGGTAAGTATTAAAACAAGATCCAAAAAGTGATAGTATAGAATTAAAAGCCACAAAAAACATGTTCGTTAACACTGAACGTTTGCGTTGCTTCTTATTAATTTTTGACACACCCACACCGTGTACAATCAGTCCAAAGTTCGACGACATAGAAAGAGTGAAACTATTTGTAATGTACATTTACTGGATCAGTAGTGTCAGAAACATTAGACTAAGCGTCGGCAGTGACGTCACCAGACGAAAAGTCAATTAGGACGCTCTTCATTTCTGTTTGGCCATTTACGTTGACGATCCATTTGTTTCCAACCCAATATACACAATTCATTCATAGTGATAATGGGGGCGCAAACAGCAGGAAAGCATTGCGGCCAGACGTTCCGGGAAGTGGCTGCAGACGAGTCGTAGACATTAATGACGTCAAATATCACCGGCCAATTAGGGCGCGCTTTAAATATTCAACGCCCGAAAAACGTTGAAAAAAAAATGTGTCACTGTTACATTGTTTCATTAGAACAACTGCCCAATGTAAGCGCTTTGTAAATCTTGCTGTGAGAACGTGTCCCAAGTTTACATGCCTAAATATGCAAATGCATTTTCACGAGGTGAATTTGCGTGCCGCAAAATACCGAGTGAATTTCAACGCTAACTACTTACAAAACCCATGCAATCAGAAAAATTAAACATTTAGTTACCAAATGTTTGAACAAAACATCAAAATTGTATGTTTATTGAGACTTCATTCGCGGTCGTTTAAAAGCTTGGTATGTACAAAATGTAATGCGAAGAAAAAATTGTACGTTGAATAATTGCCACACGTTTCAAGCTAGACGCCTATGAAGTTGTTGACCTTGACAATAAAAAAGTTAATGCCGACACCATAACACGAGCATAGCGAGCCATTGAATCGTGGGGCGCCAAGGCCGCGGAGTCAACGTACAGGACAGGACGCCACCTGTCTCTGGCACTAATATAAATATACACAATAATTATTACGACGACACGACTCGACATGTGAAACAACCTCCACAGGCAAGTTTTCAACGGATAACATGTTAACTTGTTGAGCATTCCAATCGCCAATACTTGAATGACGATGCGCAAATTAAGATTCAGCACGTTCACTTTTCGCGAACAGAACGGAGGTGCCAGTCATATCCTCCAAGAACGATTGATTAGAAAAAGGTTATTAAACTAAAAACGGCTGAGTACACCAGCACTAAGAATGCATTACGAGTCACTTTCTATCTATTTATAATCACAAAACTAATTTCTTTTAGAATTAACAACTTCAAAACGTTTAACTTTACATTATTGCACCATCTGATAAAATTGACAGTACATACATGGAAAATGTTACGTCATAGAAATTTAGATTCATTTAAGATGTACAATATTTGATTGGATAATTCTAATACGCATTGCCGAAACACAATTTCACAATATTGTTTAATTCTGGTGAAGTTGTCAGTACCCAATTTAAAGGTAAATGATTAAGCAAATTAAGATTGACAGTGAAATATATTATGAACAATCATATTATTACTATTAAAAGATTAGTGAATAATTCAAAATGAATAGAGGTGGGTGCTTGGCTAGAACGAATAAAATATGCAGATATAGTTAGTGACTTAGTGAGTAAGTGACTAAGTCAGGCGTTCAGAGTGTCTCGAGATGTGATTTGCAAGATTATTCCCGTAGGCGTAGCGCATGAATTGTATCTGTTTCCAGAAATGGAAGCTGACTGTTCCAGAAATTTCTTTGTGCTAACTAAGCCGGGAGGGTCGACGCACCACATTTTGATTGTGCTTCTATGTAATATTATATGCTCGTTTACTGAATTATAATATAACTAGCTTTTGCCCGCGACTTCGTCCGCGTGTTTAAATTTATACATACAAAAGTTTTTTCCCGCTAACTCCCGTTCCCGTGGGAATTTCTCAAAATACAGCCATAACTAAACTTTATATTTACTAAGGTACCTGCATGCCAAATTTCAAGCGTCTAACTTAAGCGGTTTAGATTTTTCATACAAAAGGATTTTCCCGCTAATTCCCGTTCCCGTGGGAATTTCGGGAATTCCTTTCTTAGTGCACCCCTACGGTACCTAAGCTACGTCCCTTCCAAATTTCAAGTGCCTACGTTTAGCCGTTTGGGCTGTGCGTTGATATGTCAGTCAGTCAGTCAGTCAGTTTCTCCTTTTATATATATAAATATATAATATATAGAAGATAATCACTTTGAGAATTTATAAAGCTTTGCTAATCTTATAATATTTAAATTATTATTAGGTATATCTACCTCTACACGTTAATTTATTCTTAATATATATCTTCAACAGGTAGATTTGAAGGTAAAAGTAAGTAAGTAAGCTTTTTTGATAGGTACCAGAAATGTTGCAAGTTTTGTTCTTTGAAATAAGAGTTGTAGAATATTTAGCAATTATCAACCAGTGTGCTTTCAATTCTAATGTGACCAAGCGTTTATTTCTTTCATAAAATCTTCTTCTTATAAGTAAACATAAGACCTTACAATTACATTGCTAATAAATATATGATATGTATCAGATATTTTTGCATCGTTTATCTTAGTGTATTACGTAATGACATTTTCTTTACAATCACAATGTTTATGCGGATGCGGACTGGCATTTGGCCAGCGCTGCTTTTTAATCGGTTTAATTCATTAAGATACTGCTTTATTGCGGTACGAGTGCAAATAGACAGGGGCGACCTCGCGAAGGTCGTCGAAATTCAGACCCGGGACGGGTGGATGGTAATAACTCTTTGCCGTCTCATGTGGAACGCTTTCTTTGAGACTTTTACAAAAGCGACTGACGTATATTGGAATAAATTTTCATACTAAAAAGGTAGCTGGAATTTAACACTTTCTGTGTGATTGAAAAACCCTTTAGTAAGATAAAACTGGGTTCAAAGACAAAAGAAAACGGCATATCTCAGAATACAATCAATATCCAGACATTTCTCGGGAAAACTAGTTAAAGGCAGAGAGAGGACCGGCGCAGTGACGTAAATTGGAAGCGTTATGTACCTACCTAAGGACGGCAAAATTCTTAAATGATCGAAATCTGTTTTCTAAGTACCGAATATAGTGGTTCCGGTTGGGATGTATTGCTATAGAGATGACTTCAGCGCTACTCTAAAAGACGTCACTCGGTATTTGCGAATGTAAATCAAATCATAATTTTCGGCACAATGCTCACGTGTAGTGTAAATCTTTGCATTATAGTGAAATAACATTAAATGTTTACGATAAATTTTGTAATACGGTGACACTTGAAAACAAGAAATACGATATAAAAGAACATTGTACTCGAAGTGTCGATAAAACCACAATACACGTGTTGCAGTTATTTTACGATGTTTCGACACAAAAGGGCCGCCAATTAATCACTCGTCACAACGGCTCTGCAGCGTGTCTTAAATTCAATATTAGCATAAACATACGATTACATTATCTTCCGAACTGCGCAGTGGACCAATAGTCTGGCACATGCTCGTTAAACCATCAGAAATGACAAGGTTGTGCGTAATAACTACGTTTCGTACAAAAAACTATTCCGGAACTTTTGACTAGACATGACGGAGATAATAAATGAAATATTGTCCTTTATGCCAGTGGCATTCTCTTTGAACTGTATAATTGCAATGAGCAGCATGGTCATGTTCGCTGGCATGTGAATAATACGTATACTTAATGGTGTTTTAACATTAAACATAATTTTCAGAAATGACTAATTCGTCATTTCTTCAATAAATATGGGCAATACGCCACGCTCTCTCTCTGAAAGTCTGGACACTCGTCGGAAAACGTGTCACCAATATCGGAGTAAGTTTAGATAACATTGTTTCAAGCAACGTACAGCGCACGCTAAGTCTAAATAGGTCATCCATATAACAAGTTTTAATCCTAATGAGGAATAGTTAATGTTTGAGCATAGTTTTACGTGACTGTATAATCAAAAACAGAAATGGACATTGGAAAGTACTTACTTAAAAACGACTAACGATTAGTACATATTTGCAAATAACATTTTTATGATACACATATTATTTTTTCTCCAACAACCAACGTTCAATCAATTGTAATGCTAGAAACACTAGTTAATCATTATACCTTAGGTTTTTGGGATCATTACCGTTTACGGTGGCATTAAACTATAAAGAAGGCGGTTCTGTTACCAATTGAGAGTTTTATTTACGTATGATGAGTTTATTAACATGATATAGAATTTTTATCTATCAATTAGATCAATAAAATATATGCGCTTATGTAACACAATACCAAATGAATGTTTTAAAAAGGAAAGTTTCAGATTTAAGCATAATTGCAGACTATAAAAATGAAAGTATGACAAATCGCTTGACTGCTGTAGATTGAACGCTATCATTTTCCAATATTCATAAATCAAAATCTGTAGGCTCCAAATTAGTTAGTGATTACAAGTCTTCTGTTGCGTAAGTGTGTAAAAAGATTTGTAATTCGTAGGCAATGAAGACTACTGTGTGATAGTAACACATAAGTCAAAATATGATTTGGACGATACTTATTCGATAAAAAAATCCGATTTACTAAGCAGTAAGTCGGATTTTAAATATGTAAGTGCGTAACAAATGACATGCGTCAAATGATGACTTGATATCTTACCAGAATGCATTCACGCATAGAATGCATAAGAGAATTATGCATAACTTTTTAAAATATGAACTACATAGGTACTCTATGATATTCATAATTCTCTATTTCTTACCGATGATGTCAAAAGTTATCACTACAAATGAATTACGCCTGCAGTCAATCTTTTGAATGACTAATGAAAGTTTACGAGTAATCTGATATGAATAAGAGTTTCGAGTTACAGTGTCTTCATATTCTTCATCACAGTTGCCAAGGCAGTATCGTGTTATCAAAATCGTACAAGCAAATGGTTATTTTTTCACATAATGTTATTAATTGCCATAACTTAGGTAGTTATTAAATGAAGACAATCATACAAAATAGAAATAATAGGTAGCTATCTTCCAAGGTAAAGCTACGTGCTATGTTACTTTACATATTAGATACTAGCTGCATACCGCGGCTTTACCCGCGTGATTGATCTGTAATTGTTGACATTAGATCTGTAAAGTTTCATTCAAATTGAGTAGTTTTTGTTTGAAATAGTATCAAACATACATTACATATACATTCATCTATTCAAAAAATACTCTTATAACAAATAATATGTAGTATGACGTACTTACAGCTCGACGATGTTTCGATTGTGTAGGAACAAATGTCGCGTATGAGTACCATTAAAGTTTTATTTGTTACTTTCAACATTTCAACATTAAGTGGACTCTTAAAACGATTCGTGTTATCACAAGTATGGTAAGCAGAGCGTCGCATGTTAAGTGAGCCCCGGTATCCGCCCACCCCTAAATCATCTAAGGGCATGTGCGGAGAGTCGACAGCATTATTTATTGCACTTCTCCCGCACCCAGTACCCACCAAGACGCGCATTCAATATCGCCATTTCGATACAACAATAAACGTTCTTACAGTCTTACCAGTCATTTAGTTCTTTTAGGGGTAGAGAGGCTTCTTTTTACCCGACTACGCCGAAGCAAAAAGGAGGTTATAGTTAAGTGATGGTGAGTAATAAATGGACGAGTTGCGAATGGTATCTAAATTGTAAATTGCGATTACTAGGGAAATTAACCAAACCTGTAAAAAAATTAAGTAAATCTATTCAACTAATAAATACCTAACACACCCTCTAAATACACGTTACATTTATTGGTTAACCTGGCCGGAGTTTAATAGTCCTGCCGCATAAATCAAACATTTCACCAATACACACAACAAACGTAACGATATGTACAAGTGGCCAGTTACAATACAACACGTAAAGAATCGAAACAAAAACAATGAATGAAATAAAACACGGTGCGGATGTAACATTCATTGTACGATATGAGCAACGTCAACACAGTGGAAGGGTTTTAATCGTAGCCGTCGATGATGAGGCCTGCACAGACGCAGACGCAGCGCCCACTGACCTCACCGCGGACGAGATAAAGGCTATTTTAAGCGGCCGCGATAAAATCGAATACGTCGAATGTTTAACAGATACGACATTGGTGGCGCCGGAAACGCGCGGCGTGGACCTGACAAAACTATTTGCTAAATAAACTTCCGTTTCCCATATAGTTATTTCTTCAATATTGCTTTTACATTCGAATGTATCGGATAGTAATAGATAACGGACAATGATTTGTTATTGACTAGCTGCAGTCCGCGACTTTGCTCGCGTAAAACCTTTTACGGGGTTGATCCTTATATAAATTTTAGCCTATATGTTAATCTGATGATGAAAAGATTCTAATTAGTAAGTTTCACGCGAGAGAGTAACAAACATCTATTCATACAATCTTTCGCTTTTATAATATAAGTAGGACTAGCTGTGCCGGCGGCGTCGCACGCGTGGATATCGGGTTTCAAAAGCAACGGATTTCCATAGAATAGTTCTTCCTAAATTTTAAGTTAGACCTCTAGCAATACATTGGTGAAAACCGCATTCAATTCCATGCAGTCGTTTTCGTGTGATGCGCATTGAAACATACAGGTAAAAACTTAACCTTTAAGTAATCTTTTATAAATTTGGCTATAGGTTATACTATCTTCTCAATATACCGCTAAGTAATTTATTTTTGAAGCTGCATGATTATCATTATCGTTTTCCCCAAGTAAGTAATAAATCGCTCCGATTGAAAATTATACAGCAAGCGTCGGTAAATGAAGTACACAAGATGCAATATATTATCGCGAAGTCAGGCCTGTACTTATTGGGACAATACCTCTTAAACAGCCGGTTTATTTATAAAACAGAGACCGATCGGCTGGGAGGCCTCGACCCCAGGAGTCTACTTTCATACACGCTAAAAGGATTACCGGTCCAGTCGGTATCGTGAAAACAGTCTGCGGAATTGGGCTAATCCTCTTTATGCTGCGACGTCGGCACATAGTTCCTCACGATTGCACGCTACACCTGATTGAGCGAGCCTAAATGGACCCTGACACTAGAGCATAAAGCGTAATGTACAAAGGCATGTTATATTGAGAGCCAAATCAATAACTCCTCAGAGCGACAGCGGCAGAAAGTTAGGAAGCGATCAACGGACAATCGAAATACCACCTTAACTTAAAAGCAACAGATACAATATTCATTTCGCGTTAAGAGTTTCGCGAGACAAGACGGTGAAAGCCCGTCTGCCCTTGCGATCTCTAGCTCCGCAAGAACATAATTGCACACGTTCCGAACGATTCAATGAATCAATGACATTAACGGTCAACGAGGGCTTAAATGTTTTTCTATTGCCTAACTAGATCTTGTGAAAATATAATTTTGTTCCCAGAGGCCAATATAAAGTCGTAATATCAGAAAAATTGTTATCAGCACATGTTTTGCTACATTTACTATAACTAGTATAAGCATCTGAGTAACTTCGTATCGGATGTAAATAATTAGCAGTGACCGTTGCAATTATCCGCTCGGCGCCGCGGTTGCATTCCGACTGCGAGTCATCATCTTATACTCTCTTGTACAGAACAAACTTTAATCTCATTAGAAAGTACTTAGATTTGGCTAAGAGGTCGTTGACCAACAGAATTCCCGAGCCCCGCCCTGTAATCGCAACAATGTAATCGAGATAACCGAAATGGCTGATATAACACCCGTATTGCATAACTAGGTATATTATAAAATATTATTCACTTATCATAAGACTTTAGACTCTTTGATCTATGACCACTTTCATTTTTTACTATACGGACCGGAGGAGTAGACAAAGATAAATGATTTGATTTATTTTTCAGTTGACCAGTTGCGTTCCTTGCACCAAATGTCTAGTAGGTGGAAATATACGAAGCGAAAAAATCTTCGTGCAAGATAAATTACCCGTCAGTCAGCAACGGTTGTGAATTAGAGAATTCGGACAGGAAATTACAGATCATTTTGCACTATCACTAGACAAAAGAAATCAGGTGAGAGTAAATGTTCCGAGAATCGTTATTGCCTTAAATATCGACGATAGTTATATTAGCAGTGCGAAATAATGCAATACCACTGACCTAGTAATCGTGATTGTAAGCTAGATTTAGCGGAGAACAATCAAAAAAGAGTTGTTTACGTTACACGATGCGTGTTGATAAATGACGCGTGTAAAATAGGTATAAAAACTTTATTATGTACATATTTATCTTTCTTTATTAGAATAAAGAATAGCCATAAAATGTAAACATAGAAAACATTTTTATTGTTTTAACAGATTTATTTTATGACATTACGGCATGGGTAGACTTTAGGCCTTGTTTAAGGACACCCCGTGTCTCCATAAACGAGCCCTAACACATATTTTCCTTGAAATGAAAGTCTGTATGGAAAATAATGGCGAAGAACGGCATATCCATAACAATCGAATGTGCCTGCGCAAAACAATAACAGTCCACGTCAGTGATGATGCTGTGTTTGACCACCTGCTATTCAAATTCAGTACCTAACATTACTTACATTATTTTTTCAGTCTGGTGTGTACCGTTTAATTTCCCTAATAAAAACCCACACAAAGAAAATGTAAAGACTCAAATATAAAATAAAACTTTAAATTAATTATAGGTACTTATTTATGTATCATTTAACGAAATTAGCCCCCTTGATATTCTAGACGTGAGACTCAGAAGCAAAGCGTGCCTTAGCGGGACCCCATATAAAAAAAAAGTTTGGGGGCCTTTAGAGGAGGAATTTAAAGCTTTGAAAAATCTGTGACAATATAAACTTTTTAAAAATTAAAACAATCAATTTAAGTTTCTTTCACTCATGTCATGTCTTGAAAACCGTTAACGATTTTATATGATACGTGAAAAACGCGCCTGGCAGTCGCGAATCACACCGCACCGTATAGGAGAGGATAAGAAATAAACCTAATTATAAGTTTTAAATTGTATGTAAGGATATTTAATTTCAAACCTTTACCTTTTTATATTAAAGTAGGTAAACCTCAATAAAAATATTTTCTATTAGGGACAAATAAATTACCTTCTTTGATTAAACTCTTACACGGTTAGAAGGAGCAGGTGTTTATTATTATGATTAGGTTCAAATTACGGTGCATGATGATTCAGTCGGTTTTGCATTATGCCGTAAACGATGATTAACACTTGTTTGTGTGTCTTTTTTTATTTTTACGAATGCAATCATTTTACAAACGGTGAGATAACGTATCATCGTCTATCATTAAATTCAGAATGCACCTCGCGTACTATGTACTTTTATAAATATTCTAGAGTAAATTCTAAGTTCCTGCTAATATTTATTAAATGCGAAAGTTTGTTTGGATGGATGGATATTTGTTACTTTTGCGAGCATAACTACTGAACTGATGCAAATGAAACTTTACAGCAATATAGCGCATTTGTAAACAAATTAACACATCACTAAATAGTATAAAACAAAGTCGCTTTCGTCCTGGCTATCTGTCGAACCAAGTATGCATAATGGTTCCTCAAAACTGCAATGGATTATGATGCGGCTATAGAATAATTGAAGAGGAAGGTCTATACATGCTTAACATAGTACAGAGAAACACTGATAAGATAATTTTAGAGGTGTATAATGTGATTCTTAAATACCCGAAGCGAAACGGGTCGCTAGTATGCTATCTATAATTTATAAGGATATCATTTCACATTTCAACGAGTTGCAGCTAAGTTAGTATTAGAACAAATAGGCAATGAAGAGACCTCAAAGACCTTAAGACCACTGCGTAGAGGCGTAACGCCTCTAAGAGTCATCATTTATCTTAGAACCACACGCGCAGACTAGTGATTACATCACGTACCAAAAAGTTTGACAACTTCTACCCCTGCTGCAAAGTGGAACTCGTTACCAGCCAGTGTGCTTCCACTTTTGTGCAAATGGGATCATTTGGGTTAAACGAAGTGCATGGGCTCAGCATAGCAAGAAAAGCTGGATATTAATGACAATTTGTTACCTGCTATGCTTTGACATATTTATTTTAAAAATTAAAATTATTTTCATTCATAAATAACTCTTGTACTTAGAGCGGTCTTGTGCTTTCTGATTAATATAATTGAGAATCACTATTACATTAAACTTGCACCCCCCCTATGTTATGGTTAGATGCTTATTAAAGTGCAAATGCGCGAGTTGGCAAATAGTTGACTACAGAACTGTTTGATAATTACGAGACTTATACTATCAAACAACTCTTCAACTCTGCAAAAAGTAAACCAACACTCAAAACGAGTGTCATCATTATATAGGTCAAGAACACCAAATAGCTTGAATAACGCACTTTTGCATCATAAAAATAACATCGCATCGCCTTGTTCTTAATTACGCTGCAGCGACTATTTTTGAAAAATGAAAACAAAAAACCTGCGCAGCTTTGACGCCGGCCAACAAAAACTATTCGATAGATCAACAGGTGAACATTTTACGATCTTCACCAAGCTTTATTACTCGCGCATCAACGTCAATCGTCAGCAGCAGTTTTGCAAATGGCCGTTAATCCAAATTCCTCGGCGACGATGAAACTTCCAGGTGTCTAGACGTCGCTATCTCTCGTTCAATCGATCGTCGATATCACGCTGACGTGATAAAAACCTATTAATTTCTGCCGAAGAGCCGAGCAAATTAAATTATCGGGGAGTATACGCTCATTAGATAGAAACAAGAAAAAGTTCTTATCGTAATTAAAATCTTAATTCCCGAGAAAGATTCGTTTTTCCACAATACTATTTGGTTAATAACTGCAAGAAGCCTGTTAAGTTGATCATCACTTTCATCAGACTTAAAAGTGAGCAATTAAATATTCGGAAAACTGTGCTGTGCGCAATAATGTCTTTCATATAATTGATCAGTAATTACAATGAACGAATTTATTGTAATTTGCTACCAACGTCTTTTACCAGAAAGAAAGTTGTTAAAGTGCACTCGGTTCACCAAAATAAAGAAAAATCAAACAAGATACTCAAAGTAACAGCAAAGATTGATGATGCATTGAATCTTAAATCTATGTAGCAAACGTCTATTTTTGAATATCTCATTATTAACTCTTGAGGTCGACGGTATTACTCGTACAAGTTTAGCTTTTATACGTATATAGTAACCCTATAGTACGACACTGACTTTTGCTTAGAGCTTGAATAGTCTAACCGTGTCTTTTTATTTCATCGATTTCCACAAGGGAGACAATAACAGTATAAAGAGCAAAGAAATTCGCGTGGTACCAACTGGTGCGCTACCGTGACCTTGGCTTGCTCGTTTATAGTATGAACCTTAAAACTAATCGATGGGAAACCTCTGGCTATTTATAAACAAAGGCCCTACGAAGCCGTGAACCGTTTAAGGCCAAACAAGCTTAAACTTGTCTGAAACCAACAAAAATGTTGGAGTAGAAAAACTAAAATATCACGAGGGGTTCAATGGAAAGAGCAAAAAATAAACAATACCAACGTTGCAGCTTTGTATCGGTCGCATTGAGAAGCTTTTGCTTTGGGACCCATAGTTCGCTAAGAATATGGTCTGAGACAGTCCTGTTCATTACAATAAAACGATTTTCTCCTCAACCCAACAGTGGAAACTGACCGCGTTATTGTATGCTATTCAGAAGTTGGCAGACTGAATGTTGAGGTTCTTTTTCAATATCTACCTTGACCCCCGAGTATATGTAGGTAAAATATAAAATATAGTTTTAAAAAAACTCAGAAGTATGTACGTACAAGCGTCAAACAACTTCAGGGTTAGAGGTCAAGGTTCTTAACTAATTATTAGTCAAAGTGACCCACTGTTCATCTGTATTGAACTATGAAGAGGAAATGTTCGTACACTGTAAGTAGTCCCCGATATACCCTTAATAAAATAGCGATCTCCGTAATCATTCGAACAGTTTGAAGTTTTCCAGAACAAGGTACTTATTTATTTTCAGATAAAAGAAGGGATCAGACAAAATATTAGTTTGTAGTATCTCTGTAGATAAAAAATACCATTTCGCCTATTTATCCAATAGACAAATTAAAAAATTGAGAATGCACAGCATTGCGTATTTGGTCGCATAGTTTAGGAGATCAAATAAAATAAGTATTAATTGATCACATCGTTTTGTTTCCGTCTGGATCGGACGGGCTGTGCACATTTGGTGTGTCGCCGCTCTCTAACTCTCTTACTAGCTGACTAAACACGAAATCTAGATAACTTCTCCATATATGCTGGAAGCTGAAATTTTGCATGATAGTTTCTTTTAGGAAGAAGGCGAATTCTATTGGGTTTAATATACACCAAGAAGTGGTACATTTGTATGCGTACTCTGAAATAACGCCAGAGCGTACAGCTAGTAAAAGACAAACAAGATTACATTTTATTGTCAAATGTGATCACTTAAAGTGCATTAAGTCACGAGGCTGCGGAGATATCGATGCTGCATCCAGGGACGGCGCAGTTTATGTTAATCTCCATTGATTGCAAATAGGATCGGATCATGTTTAACTACCCAGATAATAAGGTGCGCCGTATAAATGCATCTCTATGGATCAGCCAAATCGATTTCTCATTGATAAAATTGCTACGAACCGGTACATCATTTTAATTTAAGATACAATGGTAAAATGTACTTATGCAACCTATCCATTACCAATTACGAGATAAAGCAAACTGGAACTGTTTACATCAAATTAAGATGTATGAGATTCGTGTTTTGATTATTAATAAATTACAAAATAGCTCTCGGGATTTGAAATGATGTAACACTAGATACCTATTTATTACATGAAAAAGCATCTACGAGTAATACTTTTTGGGCGGAAATTTAGGATGAATATAAAAAATATAAATGGAAATATTTAGTACATGCGCAGTGAAGGTGAAAATCGATAAAGTTTAAAGAGCTCGTGCAACTAGGCCTAGAACATTTTCTCATGTTGGAGAAACTAATTAACTATGCAACTTTATTTCAGTCTATTAGAAAGCATGCAATCTGACACACGAGAGATAGGCAAAGGTGATTTTTTCAGCTCACTTACAGTTCACAGATTGGATTTGTCGACAAAGCTATTCTGCTTCGGAAGTGACTACCTATTCAGCATCGAATAATAGACATCAATAGCGAAACTAACTACTTTCTATTTACAGAGAATAATATCGTGTCAGTTTTTAGGCTTGACCGGCGCGCGGAGAAGCGGGGTGAGTGGTCGGTGCCAATGAACTTGGCGCATCGCCGGGAAAGCAAATGCAGCCTCGAGCCACTGGGTCACAGGTACTGTCGCGGAACGAACGTTACACGAACACCTTTGCACACACCATAAATTAACAACGACCGCATACGAACAAGCGACCCTACAATTTAATGGTCTTATCGGCATGGTGTTTTCATTGAGCACCCTGTTCAAATAACCATTATGGCGTTCCGTTTGAATTGTAAATGCGTCTACGATTGCCGTGCATTAGTAAGTAGGAGCGTTCCCACGTCTATTACTGGTAAATGCGAAAAGTAGAGAGTACGGCGTGCGCGACGCGGCGCCCGGCGCGTTCGATCTTTGCATTACAACAGATCCGAATGATTTGAATACTCGTGAAATGCCAATGGGACGTTTTGCGATAATCGTCGCGAAATTTAAGTGATAGATGCATACGCTATAATATCTGGCATTGTGCCATTCTTAGGACGTTTCCGGCAAGCGCCGGCAGCCGTCGATTCGTTCTGGCGGCGGTTGAATTGCAATTGGGCGACGCAGCGGACATGGCTGCACCATGTGTCATCAGACGTCTTGAAAGCTTTTTTTTAAAGTATATTAACACAGTTAATATTATGGCGGTTGATACTAGGCATGCTAATAAACAGTAATACATCATTTAGTATGAATACATAATTATGAATCGATATCATCTTACATGAAATATTAAAAAAATCTTCCCATAGTACAATGTAATTTTGTGGAGACAAATTTTGAGGTAGAAACCGCAATATTATCAATTACCTAATTTATGGGAGAAATCTCGGTACACGAGATATTACACTGAAATTAAATGAGATGAGAGCGTCTGAATATAGTGCTCTAAAAGATCGATTTATGCAGTGAAACTTGCATCGATGTGGGTCAACAAACCGAGAAGCTTTTATCAAATGCAATATATATTTCTGTATCGATAGCAAACTGGACCGCAAGCGGCGTGCGAACCTTATCTTAACTCCTACGCTTCCCACTTCAATTCACAGCAAAATACGATACGTACGACATAGTAAAATTACCTAGTTGGCATATCTATACTTAATGTCCATTTCATTTACTTTTGCTTAACAACAGGCCAAATAGTTATTGGTTCAAGTACCGGTTTCACCAATCCATTCGTAATTTATCTGCAGGAGTTTTGTTAGCGTTATGTCGAGCAATTAATAGGGACTTTATCGACAAATGGTAGATCCAGTGTTCAGTGACATGAATGCGAGCTTTTGGTATGAAAACCGCCCGCCTCAAACGTGCCGGCTGTGTACGTTTATTCATTACTCATATCGCAGTTCTTATACCAAAAATGAAAGTTTCCGAGGCGTAACGATCTTTTGCCTTCCTTATTATCGCTTCGAGTCATTTTTTGGATGCAGGGCGTTTGCCCATGAACCGGGATGCGTCAATTTATAAAACAAGTAGTCTCATCATAATAATGGACCAACTGTCATCTGACATAAGCGAAATTTCGTTTTAGAGATGTTCGCGAGGCGGGTTGAATTTAGTAAAGTACCTACAACCTCTTTTTTTAAATTCTTTATCACCTATCTCCTAAACTATGCACCCACATGGCATAGTATATATATCACAATAAACGTTATCTAAGATTGTCTTCATGATAAATTGATTATGTATTTGTATTAAGGATAACAGTAGTTTAATCATCTACACTAGATTTGATTGTTTGTTTGAAATGAATAGGCTCCGAAACTACTGGACCGATTTGAATAGTTCTTTCACTGTCGGAAAGCTACACTATCTCCAATGAACATAGGCTATATTATGTTTTTTAAAAGTTTGGGATCCGTGCCAAAACTCCAATAATGAAACCCAAAATTAACAGTCTTTAATCTTCAAAAAAAAAAATCTTACATATTGACGTGTCTTCACAACGTTACCATAGCAACTTAAACTGTTATGACATCTAAATAATTAATTCTAATAGGAAGTCGTACTTTCCTAATATGAGAGAGATCCTTCGTAAAACGCCAATAATGTATGAAGTGTTTACCTGAAATAATTGATTTATCCGAAGCGAAGCGAGGAGCGGGCTGCTAGTACTGTATATGTCGCAGTCATCTGGTTGAATCTGCTATTCAATTGAATGACTAGCGCGTTCATTGAATGACGACATTTAATTGAATGCCTAAAGGACAACTCGTCAAGTTATTGAATGAAACGTTTAACGTCTTGACTGAACGTCATTTTAGCAAAGTCGTTGAATGGGTAAAAGCCGACTGTTTAATGTTTAATTTTTCTTTAAAAGTATCCGGAAGCGGCGTATTAATAGGTAAATCCACGCTGTCACACTATTTTATTACGTATAAGTCAGTTTAAAGTAAATCTAATCAAAAAAATATCAACACTTAATATAGGTGATCATGTTCGACGCCATATTTGTTTTAGTGATTACTAACGCCGCGCGGGAAAAAAATGAACTAAATTACAATCACTTGACTGCTTTTACGTCCGCTCTTTTCAAAGGGCTATGTTTAAATCCGCTACCTAGTTGGACGTTAAGTGACGCGTGTTTAGTCAACGTTCGGTCTAGTCATTCAATTGAATGTCGTCATTCAATGAACGCGCTAGCGATTCAATTGAATAGGAGATTCAACAAGATGACTGCGACATATACAGTACTTACTAGCAAGAACCATCGCGTTGACACGAACTGAAATGTATCTAGTTAAAGGTAATTTTCAGATGTCAAGACAGGTTTTATATTTTTTAAGACTTTTGTAACTTAAAATCGACAAAAATTTCTCTCTCAAGAAAATAATATCAACTACTTACATCCAACAAATATTACAACACATTGAAGAAACACAGCAGATCTCTATAGATTTATCAACTGTTATTATAAATCTATCAATAATGTTTTATCTGCATACTATATAACATTTTTGATGCCAGTAGGTATTTAAACTTACTTATCTACACAATTTTATGGGGTGATTTCTGTCAATTACGTACGCGTTGATAGTTCAAAACAAAGACTGATAAGGTGATATTATTAGTATCGTTGCATTGAGAGGTCAATATACACCACATAACTTCTATTGGGCCACTTACAATATTCCACACACTATTATCGTATTATTGAACCCTTACTTCTGCGCCGGCGATGCAGAAAAGTACACGATAACTTCGATTTGTTATATTCCTTATCCCGTTACGCGTAGAGGTCAAAATTGAAGAATACATTAATGAGATGACCGTACACTCATACGATTGGCTATTTTTAATACAAGCGGGTTATAAATAGGCCCTTTGTGCAAAATATTTTTCCTCTGTAGTATCTTCGCAAACGTTTATATTGTCAGTTGTCCAATGTTTTACATGTATGTCAAATGTTTGTCGGTCAATACTATGTAACAACATAGTTTTAACATGATATCGTTATATTAAGGAATTTGGTGTAAAATCAATAAATTGAGCGACAAAATAACGAGGAGACGAATTATTATGACCAATGATAAAAGTAATTTGTGTCGAAAGATGCGAAGTAATAAACAACAAAGGTTCAACATTTTCCAGTCTATGTGTTTTAGGACAATTATAACAACTCAACAGGTATTTGGGTGTGTTAGGTTAATGGCCGGGCTGACAATTAAGTCATTAAAAGGTAGTCATTTCAGTACTATTTCAAAATATACGCACTTTGAAACTAAGACGAAATAGGTATAAGTACTAAGATAACATCATCATCCTAGCCTTTTCCCGATTGTCTCAGGGTCGACTTCCCAAACTGAGAGATTTGGCGAGGGCTAAGCTTTTTACATAGAGCGACTGCCATCAGACCTCCGCAACACTTAGGGTAAGCTATACCCATTCCCAGTTAGGAGTTATCATCATCTCTGATATGATGTGACGACTGCTATCTCAGTTGGTGAAGATAGTATACTAAGATAACAATTAACAAAATTAATTTACAGGTTTATCATCAGTCTATTGCAGTCCGCTGCTGGACATAGGCCTCTGCAATTCTTCGCCACTTTGGGCAGGCATCTGGAGGCTTCACCAATAATCGCCACGCTGGGCAGGCGGGTTGGCGATCGCCGGGCGTAGCTCCTCGCTCAGGTGGCGCTGCAGCCCGTAATTGGCCTGTGGTTTACCTACGTCTTCTATCGTGAACGTATAGGTTTATTTATACCGATAATAATTTCTTTGTCCATTTTCATGCATAAAGGTTTCTGCCCACTACACCGTATCATACCATGACCGTGCTATGAACGTGTCAGACACGAAAATAATACGGCACGGTCTACCTTGCCCACTGAACGGATCGACGGCGTTCTCTACCCGTTTGTAAGACAATTCTTAACTGTCCGTGCATGGCACGCGACGGTGTTGGTCGGTGACGGAACGGTCTAATGGGCATCGTCTCATAGTATTCAATACAAAGAATACTTTTTTTGTCTGACACGTTCATAGCACGGCCATGGTATGATACGATGTAGTGGGCAGAAGGCATTACTCTAATTAATATAATACCGTGTTTACTGTTTACGTACGGTACGTACCGAGCAAGCGAAGGTCACGAGACTGGTTAATTAAGCTGCGTAAAATATTTAAGGAATGTACGCGAGATCCTTTAACGATCGACCTCTTTGCTACTTTACTTAATTATTGGCACGAAACAACATCCTACTCGTACCTCGTTTACAAAATATGAATAGGTAATAAATGTAATTAATGCTTCATCTAACTTTACTGCCACATGCAGATTAAAGGTCATATACAGCTTCGTTTTTTTTTGTAAAATGTCCAAGGCAATTTTCACGGAAATGTATTAAGGATAGAACGGACATCAAGTATTCGTCATCACTATTAGCCTGCAAGCGTCTACCGCCTCCAATGACATTGTTACCACGTCAATCAATGGGATTTTTATTCACCATAATGTACTTGGCAGGTAACCCACCTGGACACGCAGTAGATTTTATTTGTACCCAGGTAAACGTTGCCAGTTTTCTGATATTCCCTTAGTCGTTTTCTACGATCTCACATATTATTTTCAAACAATCACAGCGCGTGAACTACGCAACATCTAGTGAAGCGTTCGTGTTTGACACAGATGTATCTTTGTCAAATTGAATTATAACACGCGTTTTTCTTGAAACAAACGCTGGAAAATGATAGATAGATAGATAGATACTCTTTATTGCACAAAAACACAGACATTACAGGAAACATATTACAAACAACACAAAGTACAATCTAGGCGGTCTTATCGCTTATAGCGATCTCTTCCAGACAACCTTCAGGTAGAGGAAACCAGATTGACTAAGGAAATGGGTAACCCAGTGCAAAACTATCTAACTATTTTATATTAAATACGTAAAATTATTACATAAACATACCAAGAAGTATATATTCCATAGACATACACATATACATATAAATATATTTAAATACACTTAAATAAAATATACATAATAATAACATATTACATACATAGGTACATAGTTTAATAAGATACTTTATTATTAATATACATAGATACTTATTATTATTTAATATTATTTGAGTATGAATTTAAGTACTTAGATATGATAGAAGAGAAAGAATGTAGAAATTAAAGAGACAGGAGATGTGATTTAAGCCTAAGCTTAAAAACTGGGAGGGATTGGGAACGTCTGATGGAAAGGGGAAGGGAATTCCACAGACGGATGGATTGGACAGTGAAAGACTGGGAGTAGGATTTAGAGAGATGAGATGGAAACGATAAGTGGAGTTCACGGCAGGAACGCATACCATGATCCGAGGTGGGTTGCAAGAAATTGAAACGCTCTTTCAGATAGGGAGGTGAAAGAGGATTGAAAAGCACAGTATATAAAAGTGATAGAATATGGAGTTCGCGGCGACGACGGATGGGAAGCCAATTGAGCTGAGAACGATATTCAGACACATGGTCATACTTACGTAGACCGAAGATGATTCTAATACAGTAATTTTGGAGACGTTCAAGCTTGTCAAGAAATATTTCATTCAGGTCTAGATAGCAACTATCCGCGTAGTCGAGAATGGGCAGTAAAAGGGACTGTACAAGAGCAATTTTGGTGGGTATGGGAAGAAAATTGCGCAACCTGCTTAAAGATGCAGCAGACGCAAACAATCTTCTGCTGACCTCCCTGATATGAGCATCCCAGGTCAATGAACTGTCTAAATATATCCCCAAGTTTCTAACCACCTGGCTATAAGGAATTTGGACTCCGTCAAATATAATAGGTGGAAGAGAATCCCAATTCACCCGGGAAATCATACGCTTTCCACCTACTATAATGACCTGCGTTTTACTGGGATTAACCTTGAGGCCAAACGACTTACTCCACTCCGAGATACGCTCCAGGTCCATGTTAAGAAGTGACACGGCGCTCGGAAGATCGTCTAGGCTACTCTGGGCATAAAGTTGAAGGTCGTCTGCATAGAGATGGTAGGATGAAGAAATAATATGAGTGATTGAATTTATGAAGACGGAAAAAAGCAGAGGAGATAAGACACCACCCTGAGGTACACCGGCACCGAGTTCGCACCAATTCAGAACGCGTATTGGATGTTGAACACATTGGAGGTATTCAAAATTGACGATTTTTTTTTTACAAATAATGTACAATACTTGCAGATTGAGTTTCGCTTTTAGCGTTTACAAAGCCGTTCTAGCCTTGATACATTTCTGTAGTATTTTTTGTTAGTAAAATATTTTCATTTAAGTCATTGTTTGTACCGTAAAATAAAAATCAATGATTATGCTATTTTATGTTTTCTTATCAGTGATTAAGGTTCACCCTAAAAAAAAGAAAATAAGTTATTACAAGTTCTAACCAATAATACTTATTTATTATTCTTTTCTGGAACAACACGACCGGCGCCATTTTCAAACAATACCTCAACTGGACAAAATTCCAGTGAATCACCTATCTGTATTCAAATATACAAAACACTTTACCTAATTTAGGTATGCTATAATTACATTCAACATTATGAACGTTAAAATTAGTGATAATTTTATTGCGGCAATTCAACAGCGGTTGTCCTCCAAAATTATTCATTTCCCACAGAGCTGATAATTGCGCAGCAGAATTAAAATAACGCTTAATTGTGTGATCGATAAATGTTCGAATAGACGTTCACGAGTCAAGAGGTATTTTTTAGGGTTCCCCAAAGGGTCAAAATGGAACCCTATTACATATTATGACTTCGATGTCCGTTAGCCCGTCTGTATGTCCATCCGCCTGCCTGTCACCAGACTGTATCTCAAGAACCGCGGTAGCTAGACAGTTGAATTTTCACAAAGTATGCATTTCTCTTGCCGCTATAACAACAAATACTAAAAACAAAATACCTAGCTCTTATACAAAAAATGCAATTTTTTGCCTTTTTATGCTCGATATCGAAAGCTCGGTACAGAACCCTTCGTGAGCGAGTCCGTCTCGCACTCGGTCGGGTATTTTTTAAGATTGACAAGAGATAAAAAGTACGTCAGACTTGATGCACGCGGATCGGTTTTTTGAGCTCCGGTCGTCCTTGCAGGCGCCGTCGGACCGTCGCGCAACGTCAGATTTCAATCAGTTTGGAAACAAGTACGACATCATACCGTATTATCGCAACACAACAAAATAAAGGCTACGTCACACAGATAAACAACAAAACGGCACATGTACCGCTAATACGTGGAAATGAGTAACGGACGTTTTTGATAATGACGGATTTTGATGTATCTGTTTTTAACGGTAGTCGGCATACCTACACATAAAATTTTTGAAATTCCCTTTCTACTACATATTTTGTGTTTTTACTAAATATATATATCAAAACACATGTCCACTAAACGTGCGTATCGTTTTTTATCAATAACAAATTCCAAGACAAGCTCGTAGATACAGGTTATATATTTTAAATCATGTTCATTTACAAATTCATGAAAACGCTATCACTGCGCTGGCTTATTGGAAACTATGACGTCAACGCTTCGGACGTCACAAGAAAATCAGTGCAATGTAGCGGTAAAAGAATCGATGATTGCAGGTGCCTAATTCGAAGCGAAAGAATAGTGTCAGTCAATGCACTTTAAGAACTTTCATTCAAAGTCAAGTAGAGATTGTGCAACCAAACTTGTACATATTGCATAAGTTTGGTTTGGCTTTTTTATTGTTTAGAAAATTAAACGGACTTGGCTATCTGTTACCACGTTCATTGCTTACATTGTTCAAAACGTTTAGGCATTTTAACTTCCTTGGGAAGTTCTGTACATTTGCACTGAACAAGTTCATTATGTCTAACTGTTACATTCGACAATTCTCCGGTTTAAGAGCGGAGCATGGACGGCATTTTGTGCATCTACTTTCACCAATATAAGCACGTCAATAGAATGCACCGAGCAGTAGAATGCGTGTAGATAAATCTACAAAATTGTCCACTATAATGAAGATAAAAAAACACTCGTCACACCGTTTTTGTCATAAAAATTTTGAATTATTTTATATTTTATGGCCATTACGCCGAATGCAGTTAACATTTGTAACGACTTAAAAATTAAAACGTTTTTCATTGAAAGTTTTGATACGTGGAAAGTGTAAAATCGTGGTCTACGCATACAGACTACTTATAAAATTCCATGAACGCCCAAGATTCCAAAGACATCACATTTAGACAATGGGTCATTGAAAAATGCCGCGGAACGCTACGCGAAGTGTCAGCTTGAAGCTTAACTGTTAAAATTGGAGAAGCTTGTGAATGAGGATTTTCAATTAATGATCGGTATAAGTTCTTAAGTACTTTATCGTGTTCACGGTGGAACAGTGGTGTCTGTGAGTCGATGAGAAGCGAGTAGGAGGTTCAGGTTTCTCGGCCTTCGATTCTCGACTCGATTACCAGCGTCGCCGGTGACGTCGGTGCGCCGGCGCAGACTTCTTTGCACTTGCGGTTTCGTGTCTTGCATACACTAGGAAGTGTTTAATATAAAATACATGGCTACATTCAGGGCTTAAATGGAATGTGGTCCGGTAATGTGGGTGATTCAGTTTCGAAATCAATTAAGTAAACGGGGACAGGCTATCTTTATCATCTTGGTGGAATATTATAGAATATAGTAATTATTACAAATATCGACAGTAACAAAGACATGTATTTAATTACTTTATCAACAAGCATGATCTTCCTGTTCATTGTTTAATATTTGACATGATGTCAATCAATATCAATGATCTTTTTCCAACTAGGGAAAGTCTTCGAAGTTGTACACTAACTTGAAGATATAGCCAAAAATGAATACTGTAGATTTTATGAAATTATCAAAAACTCCGTATTTTTTCAGACATAAAAATTTTATAAACAACAATTGTCTTGGATCAGTTACTACAGTAAAGGTAAACGAAAACTGAAGCAGAGTTTAGTAACCTAATTCAAAATAGTCTTCAAATTAAAAGTGCCTGGTCGAGGCAGACAGGCCGTCGTGAAATTGAGTAAGTGCAGGGACATGCCAGCAGCAACGTAGACAACACCAAACACCGGTAACAAAAGATATAGTTCGAGCGAGTCTCAGTCGGATATAGCATCGATGTCAGGTTCGAAAAAAAGGTGAGCGAGGAACAAGCGAACAGACGAAAAAGAAAGCACGAGTGTGCTTGTCACTTTTTTAATCGAACCGCAGACACAGCACAGATGCTAGCAGTGAAGTAACGTTTTGTTAATCGTGTAAAGCGGTCACACGTTAGTGACGTCATGTCACTGCCACAGTGTCTAAAAAGATTTGCTGGTCATCTTTTCTCATATTGTCTTAAAAGTAGGTATAGATAGTAGAAGTAGGTAAAAAGGTTTATCAAAAATTACATTAGAAAAATTTACACAATACTTGCGAAAAAATTTAATGTGCTCTTTCATTCATCATCGAAGAAGTGCAAGGCTATTTTTAAGGTACCCACTTATCGAATGTCCTATTATGTACCTACTGCCTATAAAAAAACTTAGCGCCTTAAAACGTGAACATAGTACCTATAGTTCATTCGCGTTAAGAAAATAGTGACCGACAGGTCACTGACAGGCCACTAGCCAATCAAAACGCTAGAAATTAAATTTCTTGGATTGGCTAGTGGCCTGTCAGTCACTATTTTCTTAACGCGAATGAACTATAGGTAAAATTATATTTAGTTCCTTTTTTCCCAAGCTACTTAAAATTAGCAAGCTAATTGTGAGATATGCTCAGCACAACAAGTCTCAAGAATGGTACAAAAACCGACATCAGAAATAAATTCAAAGCTATCGACATTACAATGGACTAAGATTAAAACGCAAGTTTGTTTGTAGACTTTGCAAAAGACTCAATATCTTTATGAGCAAAAAGCAAAACCAGGTGCTTTAGCAACTCTTGCTCGATGCGGCTGTAGAATCAGGTTGACTCTTGCTAGTAAAAGTACTTTTGTATCATATAAGTCTGACTTGAGGTTTTGCAGCTAGGTGTACAGCAGCTAAAATTTATTTTACATTGTACCATCGAGGGTACACAGGAACTAATCGGCAGTTTCATAGCAGCGTCGCCGTACTGCAACCTACTCCATTGTGGCGTAGTTCGGGTGCGTTGCGCGTGAGTCACCGTCGGCATACCGGCGCGCACCATGCACCGTACGTGTCAACCACCTATTTATGTCGCAGGACGAAGCGCAAATAAACAGCATCAAAGGAACGTCGGAATCCGCTCGCCGGTGCGGCCGCGGTCCGAACGCAACGAAAACAACTGCCATTGTCTACGGATGAGTTATTTTCGCAAATAGACACGAGATTGGTCGCTTGCAGCTGGATGCGGGGATAGGATGTGATGGTGCGCAAGTAGATTTAATCGAAAATAAACTGTTAATCGGCGGCTGCACTCGTTACGTTTTTGGCTGTGCACATTAATTGTCTTGATGGCTAAAATGAAAATGACGTCTTCCCTGAACGTAAGATGGATATAGGAAAGGCTAGGTTCTATTTGAGTAAGCGCGGACCATCCTGTACTAAGCACCAAAAAGGTTGATGGTATTGATTGATGAAAACAAATGCCTATACACTAAAATTTTTGTCTATAATCACATTTCACTTAAGAGCAATTCCAGAACCAACTGGAAAAAAGAATTAGTAAAGGGCCTAAATATTGATGTTATGTATTCATTATTATTCATGTATAATAATTATATGTAATGTATCTTGCAATAAAGAAATATAGATTTTTGAAAGGTGGCAGATGCAATAAAATAATTGTAAAGTTTATTAATCTGGAAAATACCAACATTTATGTGAAAAATTAGGAGAAGCCTATGTCCAGCAGTGGACCGATACAGGCTGATGATGATGATAATGTGAAAAATAATCACTCTATAAAAATAGGTGCTGCTAGAAAAATTTACTTAAGTATCACAAATATCTACTGACAAATTTCAATCAACAATCTAAAAATCCTTCATACTTCAATGTGAAGTAAATTGTATAATAGGTACTGAAAAAACTTCAAGCAAGAAGCATTTATATTCTTCCGCTATTATGTAAGCTAAATAACCATTTTTATTTTTAATCAAAGGTCATTATGTAGTTGATGATTCAGTTTGATAAAGTCCAATGACAATTTTAAAACGATGAGTAAAAGTAATAGACTAACCTTAACCAAATGCCTATAGCTTGGTATTTACAAGTTTAAGAATAACCAGCCTAATGAGATCTAGATAGTATCTAGAATAATAAGTAAAAGTTGTCTAGTGAGTATACATATGTGTAAATATGTAAGTAAATTAGTTATAAATTCTATTATTATTTTCCATTTAGATGAAATATCTATTAAATAAAAAGTTCACATTCTTAAATGGCTCAATTTATCCTCTTTGAGTTGGTAATTTTTTATAGCCAGCATAAATGTCCAATGGAAGGGTAAGTGTAAAGAGTGGTGTGCCACTGTGCTAGCTTGAGAAATTGAAGCCATATGCCTATATAATTAACATACTAGGATCCTTTAGATTTATGAATTATGTGATTAGGGTGTTGAACTGACAATTTCGTTCAAGATACCCACATTCGGGTCTTTCGTCGTTTCGTCCCACAAGAGATTAACCCACGGTTCGAACTTCTACAAAACCCATTTTTAATATGTTTGTTCATACCACGGCTTCAATAGCCTAAGTTACATAATTTTTTAAGAAAGTTTGAAATAGGTGCATAATTTAAAAAAATGTGATAAAATTGCTCACCTTTCGTCCTCCGGAGGTGGTGCAGCTTGCGGCTCCTCCTTCCCGTCTCCAGTATCCCCAGCCTGCAAGCTGTCGGCAGGCACCTCGGAAGCACCACTATCACACGCACTCACATTCACATTGCTTATCACGGCGCTACTGATCGCGTGAGACACCACAGCACTCACTGGGCTACCGAAGCCCTGATTGTCATGTCCGGGTTGGGCCGTGTTAGGGACGTACGCGGTAGAGCTAACCGGCAACGACACCACCGGCGAGTTAGTCCCGGAGACGGTCGCCTCCACAGGCGCGACGCTGCTCTGCGACATGACGGGCACCACGCCGCCGTACCCCAGCCCCATGCTGGTCTGCGACTGGACCACGTTGGCGTGCACCGCGCCGCCCATCCCCACCGGCATGCTCTGCTGCATCGACATAGGAATGTTCTGATGCGCCATCGACACCTGCGGCACGGGCTGGTTGGGCACATACTGCACACCACCCATTTGCCCCTGACCGCTCACTTGCTGCGGTAACATATTCTGCTGTGCCATATGCTGCCCAACAGGCATCTGCTGACCGACGTTCGTAGGCTGCATGAATATAGGATCTGAGGCGGGTATCTGCATACTCGGCTGATTCCCGTCTAGAGTCATCTGCATATTCTGGGGGGCTGTGGTCATCATTTGAATGTTTCCTTGTGGTACATTCGCTTGTTGCGGAGCCATGGTGTGCACAGGGGCTTGCTGCTGGCTAAGACTTTGGAGATTTGCTGGCAATGTAGACCCCTGGGGTTGAGATGCCATCGGTTGGAGATTAGTAGGCAGAGTTGCACCCTGCTGCGATGTAACAATACTCGTGAGCACCTCCTGGGGTAATGTTTGGCCTTGCTGGGACATTTGTGGCTGCTGTGTATGGAATTGTGGCACATTATGTTGTGTTTGAACCATTGGTTGTTGTGATGATGGAATAGTAGCATTAATCATATTCTGAGCATTGGACTGTTGACTGACAGCTTGGTTGTATTGAGGCTGCACTGCCGGCATGCCTTGTTGGGGCATTTGTGGGTGCATTCCGGGCACAACAGACTGTTGCTGTTGAGTTGGCATTTGATGCATCTGAGTTTGCATTTGTGATATTTGTTGGTTGGTACCAGCCAGCTGAGTGGGCATCTGAATCTGCTGTATGTGGTTTGGTATTTGCTGGTTTTGCAAGGCTTGAATTTGTTGCAGCTGTGCCTGTTGTGCGCCCATAGACTGTTGTCCCTGCAAATGGTGACCCTGACCCATATTAGCGATCTGAGCCTGTTGCATATGCATCTGCTGAGGGTTAGGTTGTCCCTGCATCTGTTGCAACTGCATTTGTTGCATCTGAGGTTGTTGACTAGCCACTTGGGACATCTGCCCCTGATTCTGCATAGCCTGCATCTGAGGCATCTGCTGTTGCATTTGTATGTTGGTCATCTGTGTCTGGGGAATATGTTGGTTAATTTGTTGCATTTGTTGGTTGGGTATCTGCTGCATCTGCTGAGGCATCTGTTGATGCATGGGTATTTGTTGCATAGCCATGCCCTGAGACTGAGCGATCACTTGCTGGAGTTGGTGTTGGGGGAAGCTCTGAGGGATTTGTTGAACTTGTTGCTGCTGGGGAGGCTGAGGATGAGATTGAGGTGCATTCTGCATTGTGATGTGAGTCATACTCTGGGGGTGCTGTTGACCCACTTGCTGGGCCTGCGGTATGTTCTGATTTGGCATCTGCTGTGGCATTTCTAATGGGGGTGACTGTACCGATACTGACTGCGCTACCGGCATTTGTTGTTGCACTACATTAATTGGCTGGGTCAAAGACTGCCCAGGGGAAGCCATTGGGAATTGTTTCTGAATGTTTTGCTCCAACTGCTGGACAGGTGGCGGGTTTCCCTGCATGTCCTTAGGCCCTTTATTTGTCAGATCATTGGACATATCATCATGTTGACTATCGTTTATCACAACACCACTGTCAGGAGCTTGCAAATTAGTATCCGTAATATCCACATTATTGTTCAAACTTATTGTAGCATTCTGTTGGGTGGTCGTGTGATCCAAGTAATCCATACACATCCATCGGCCCCTACGAAATGGTTCCGTGCTCTCTATTTTAACAACTTTAAACCGTTCATTCCTAACATGTTCTTGTATGTCTTTCATACCTTCCTGGGGTTTAGCATTTCCAATGAGATTGATGATGCTGCCCGTTCCGGCGTTAGTGACACTGACATGCATGTCACTTACTTCAGAATTATTACTATTTGGCACAGCTCCCCCTATTTGGTTGGTGTTGTTGTCCTGGCCGACGATCGCCAGCCCGTACTGCGAGCTGGTCGGGATAACAGGGGCACAACCTAGAGATGCACTCGACGCATTGTAGAATACATCATCCTTCGAGAAGGTGTCTTCTGAGTAACTCGGTGTCTCATTCTCAATATCCGTCACTCTTGAGATGTCGTCGGTGTGAGATTCATCTAGATCGTCGGCCGAGTCCTCCCCAGCATCAGTGCTCACTCGAGAACCAACCGTGACACTGGTGATCTGAAACGAAGATATTTTCCTTGGGTTATGGGCGGCTTGAAGAGTCGTCGGGTGAGTCACTCCCTTCTCCGACTCGTTCAGGCGAAGAGATTCGCTCGTCGTACGATGAACAACGTTGTTATACTTGTTTTTCTCACTAGTTTTATGTGACTTTTGAATCAGATTGTCAGCCATTATGCCGTCCGAATCGAGTGACTATCTAAAGAAAATTTCACTGTTTATTGGCTTCAGAGACATCTGATAGACTTTTCAAACACAGCAATATATTAAATATAAAACCATTGTACACTCACAATTTCACAAACACAGTAATTTAACTATTTAAAGTCTTAAAATTCATTAGTAAACACACACAGTTGCGAACATCTTTCAGACGGCAGCAACATGGCGGCCATTTATGCGCAATGCATTATGGTTGACAATTTGCAGTAGAATAGACATTCTAGAGCTGTGTGTAAAGTGCTGGTACCCATCTGCAATCGCTAGATGGCAATGTTTAACAAATTTGCTACTAAATAATTGGTGGCGCTGAAGTCGTACAGAAAACACTTATTTCATTTATTATTATTATTAATAATAATGAAAATTAATTCAACAAATTTTATGTTAACACCATTATCATGCTATGAATTCGTTAATTAGTGCTGAGCTTTTTACAAAGTACAATCTGTAAAAAATAAGTAAGTGCGTTTTGGAATAAAATATGAATTAATTTTCCCATTTATAATTTTTCTACTTTAATTTATTTCTTATTCTTCTAAAACTAAAATTTATATTAAAAAGAATGCCAAATAATTTACTGAACATTTTGATTTTACTATTTTTTCTCAAATTAAAAAGTAAAGTGAATATTTAAAAATGTTCATGAAGAGTTAATACCTAATTCCGTGAAAACACGAATGAATTCATTAATTCCTTACATTTTTAAATCACATATTATATAGTATGAAATAGGTACAGAATACACAACATTTTGTTATTTTCTTTCTAATGGAAACCAAGTTGCAGAGCTATTGGCCCGTTTTGAGCCAATAATAATACGTAGTTTTCTTAAACACTGGTCAGACGTCATAATGACGTCAAATTTTAATTATTATATACAAATGCAATGGGTAGCTATTTATTTTGGAGAACAAAACTAACTGAATGCTATTAATTAGTATTAATTTCATGTTGAATTGACTTTAGATATTAGCAGATATGTTTTGTTACCACTTGGGAATCATGACAGTGAGATACAATAAAATATTCGTTCATAATTTAATAATGAACACGTAATTAACATGAACAAATTATTTATTATGATGATCACTCACTTTTTCATTCATTTGGTATTGTTGTATGATGAAATATTGCACATGCGAATTAGAGAAATAACTTAATAAAATTTGTTCATTTGTACGTCACAACAAGTCTAATTTTATATTTAAGATCACCTCTATGATTATATTTATCTCTTCATTCATGAGAAGGTTTTACTACTCCACGACAGATGGCTCTTTTTATGAAAACCTAAAGAACATATGAATGGTGAAAGTGTTGTTATCCTGAAACCTTAGTCTAGGTACATAAAGTGGTTCGCTAGTTAAACAAAAATTGCTTTACAAAGTAACGATTATATTGAAATAATAAAAAATAGCCCCTAAATATTCTTAGTTTCTGTACCTATCCACTAGATGTCGTAGGGCACATTGAGTATTTTTGTGAACAGAGGAAAAGCTTTTTTAAAAATAAAATCATAATATTTTGTAATTACTAAATATATTTTTGTTTAGTTATATTTGTTATCAGGCATCTGTAAAAGTCCAGTAATCGTGACGTAAATCCCACCGAGGGAGTGTGTCTACCTACTAGGTAGGGTCCTCATGTAAACCATATGAGAAGTACCTCTATTAGGCAATTATAAAAATTTGGTCAGTCAACCCAAAGAGCATTTAAATGATATAATCAGCATACAAAGATTTTGTCTGCAATAATAAAAATCAGATGGCAATCTTTGATTCGCAAATAATTTTGATAATGGTCAAAAATTAAAGCAGCATACCAATACCATGAGTTTGCGCATACTAAACATTTGGTCCGCAAAATAACTACTTGGTCAGCAAGATTTTATGATTGCAGCAGAGATAACAGAGATCAGCAGAGATAACATGTCTTTAAGTAGGTATGCATTATTATTTGATTGGTATGCATATTTTAAACATGGTAAGCAAAATAACGAATGGGATTGCATGTTTTTTTTTAATTGCAGATTTCATGTCAATCTGTGTCTGAATCGAATCAGCCAACCCGGACTCCACGTGGTAGGACCGACTTCAAAAATAAGTGATAATTGTAATATTTAAATAATTATGTATTAAGGATAGAATTACTTACGTTATTTATCGCTTTTTAGTTTTGGTCGTTTGTGTTTTTTTTTGAAGTCGGTTTAATTTTTTTTTAAAAAATAATTTTATTTCTCTATTTTTAGTTGCGTTAATGTGCTGTGACCTTGAATAAAGGCTAATTAATGTCCTTAAGAGTTTTACTTAGGAATGATAAATTTTGCTTTAAGACAAGTGAAGACTTTGCGATCTAGAATCAAGCATATCACTTACCAAATCACCTGCCCTATTAGTCCTGCATAAGTACATACTACTACCTAGTTTAATATCGACCAATGTCAGTACTGTTTCCTAACTCCTAACCGTTAAGGAGTTCTGTGGCTTCATCATCAGCACCAGATGTTGACACCCGGAAGCATAAACCTGAGTAAAATATGATTACGTAACAAAAACACCATACGAGCATACAATTTTCGGTTGTTACCCTCAATTTCTCCAGGATCCCATCATCAGATCCTGACTTGGTGATAATGGGACCACCTCGAAAGTGTCCTCTGTCGAATCGTCGAAAATTTTTTGAAATCCATCCATAATTGACGGAAATATCGGTGAACATACATAAAAAAAAAAAAAAAAAATATTATACATACAGACGAATTGAGAACCTCCTCCTTTTTTCGAAGTCGGTTAAAAATAGGTATTCTTATTTAAGAATACCTATTTTACTACTAAATATTTAAGAACTTTAATGATCCGAAAATGAACAAACCGCCTGTATCTATTAAATCTGCAAATTATCCAGTAAATTTTTCAAACTAGGCATCCATCCTAATCGAAAATGCCGGAAAATTTTATCGTACTTTTGAAAACCAGGAACTGTTACTATAACTCAATCAATAAACACTAAGACTTCCTATAAAATAAATCTCATTAAACAATAAAATAAAATACTCACAATTCGCAGTGGCAGCAAAATGTTTCGCGCTATTTCGCGACCCGCGCCTCCATCGGGAACTAAGTCGCAGATCCACCAGCGCCCCGACCCCGGTTATTACCCGCAAGGTCTCCAGATCGCCAGTCGATTTAGCCAACATCCCCACCAATCGCCGTGACACTTCTTAAACGAAGGTAATTTGCTATTATTTGTAAATTGGTGTCCGCTCGTCCGCTACAATCTGCTCGGCGCGCAGTCGCTCGGGAGCTCGGGAACCGTGGTCTCCCGTCGGCTCCGGGCTCAGCCACGAATCCGTTCTCAAATAAACGATCTAGGACTCGAGCCTAAATAAACAGCCGTCACCGCACGCAGGCTTTCCTGACGAATCGGCCGCCAGTCGATAAGATACAGCCCGAGGAGTTACACCTGACTTGTTTATCATGAAAACGTAAGTGCGCGAACGACATATGGCTAAGACACGGGACGCAATCAAAAAGGAGAGCGAAGACGACGACACCATGGAGGGCGACAGCGAGGGGGAGCTGGGCTGCCTGGCCAGGATAATGGTCGGGATGCGCATCAACCCAAACCTGATCATGCTGAAAGTGACTCTATTTGTGATGTACGGAGCCACCGCGTCTCTGTTGCCGTACCTGACGATACACATGCAGAGTATAGGACTGACAGTGCCTGAAATTTCATTCGTATATTTAGCCCTGCCCTTCACAACATTCTTGAGTCCGCCGATTACTGGTAAGTGTACAAATTCAGTGAAGGGTTTTAGAAAATATGGCGGGATACTGAGACAATGTTATGTTTTAGGGTTTCTGGTCGACCGCTTTGGAGAGTACAAGCCTGTTGTGATAACGGCTCTTATTTTGAACGCCGCTTTCCACCATTCACTGCTTCTCATCCCGCACCAGGAGACGCCTGGAGTTATGCCTTCGGCGTATGTCATGCGGCATCCGATCACTACCAGCGTAGAGGTACTGAGTATTTATAGATTTGTTTCGAAACCGGCCCCTAACGAATTGTCCCTCGTTGTTTAGTCACGAGCCAGACTCCTCTAAGAATTTGAGCAAATCGCCGTCATCCGGCCTCAGGGCGAATTAACCAGTGTCATAACGTAAGTCCGTTTGTTTGAATTAGTTAAGGGAATTAAGTGGGGTATATGCATATTGACTGCCAACCTTGAGTAACCTACGTTTAAAGTACCAAGGATATGCGGTAATCCTTCAGAAACTCACATGAACAACAGTTATAAGAGCTTCGTTTGTTGAAAAGAAGTAATCTGAAGTCTGTGCTTTCGTAATTCTTTTAGATTTGGTGGAGCCCATGCCCCAGCAGAGAATGTCCTGATGAAGACAACATACTACACTTTGTCTTGAACCGTTGCGTAGACCATTGCCAACTGTTAAGGCCTACTGAAAGCCCAGTCACGGAGCCCGCCGAAAGTGACGAAAAAGATGATTTGGACTTTCACATCAGCCATAAAATACAACAGAAGTAAATATTTACAGTTTGTTATACTCGTACCTAGAGAATATACCTAGAACTTAGGCTAATAGTGACGTAGAATAAATAAAGAGTAGTAATTAATTGTGATTACCACGACATTTTATTTCATTTCGAAATCATATTGCTAGCCTAATTTACGTATAAAGTCCATATTTTCGTTAAAATCGTGAGGAAGATACGTAATTAGATTGACTCAGCAATACTTACCCTTACCTATTGTTACAGTTTTTTAAATATGACAGAAGATGAGGAAGATGATTTTAATGATGCTGCATTTTTTCTGATAACTGTTCATGACGATTTAGGAGAACCAAAGGAACAACTTGGTATTGAAATGGAAAGAGTAAGTTCAGTATTTAAAATTTTAATTGGACATACAATTATATAGATAACATAACACACTTACATTATAGACATGATATGGAAATCAGAATCAACAAATGTATCACACGCAAATATAATATTAACAATCAAACAAAGACAAATACCTATTCATATGTGAATGTTTATCCTGGTTGAGATTTGAATCCACAGAGTATAAAAGGCGCCACCCCAGTCCAGTTAATTAGGACAATAATAATGTAAAGCATATGTAATAATAATTTTCTTTTAGGATGAAGACGATCCAATCACAGATTTCCGATCAAGATTTGGCGAGAAACTTCTTTTAGCTCAAGGTGTGAACATAACGGCGCTTGATAAAGAAGATCTTAGATGTGGCGGTCTTGTCACGACACACAATATGACTAAGCTGTCGCAGCAACGACTTGAGAAGCTGTCAGCCGATTGCATGGTCCAGAAATGTGACTTCAGGTAAAGTTATTATTATCAATGAACGAACGGAAATACCGGTGTTGTGCCACATTTATTAATGTTATGTACCTACTTAAAGTGTATTTATCTAGTTTACTCAAATGGTAGATATCTAAAAGCAAATTTATCATTGGAATATTACAGGAAAGGCGGGCCCGAAATATGTCCACCGGATTATAAGGAAAGCGACGATAAAACTTTCTATATTTACTTTTTCTTGAGATTCATGGGAACAATAATGTTGTCCGCCGGAGTAACTATAATGGATCCCATTGCTTTGACCATGATTCAGAAATATGGAGGAGATTTTGGAAGGGAAAGGTTGTTCTCTAGTATTGGTATGGCTATATTCTCGCCTATCACGGGAATGCTTATAGATATGAGAAGCAAACAAGTCGGTGAGTACGAAACAGTGAGGCATCTCGTAATCGTTATCTTTGAGTCAACAGTACAACTGAATGTTTACATCGGCTACTTGATTGCAGGTTATACGGACTACTCGGCTGCATTTTATACTTACGATGTGTTGCTACTAATATCGGCAATAACAGTGGCGGCGATGCCACTAGGGGCCAAATTGCCAGCTGATAATTTACTGCGTGATTTGGTCAACATTATCAAGATGCCGCATATTATTATCTTCATCTTCTTCCTGTTTGCTTTAGGAAACTTTTGGGGATTCATTGAGTCTTATCTTTTCATCTACTTAAAAGAGTTGGGCGCGCCGAATTTCTTATTGGGTAAGTATTTCAAGTGATACCTTTAATTATCATTCCAATTACAATGATATAGGTTGCTAGACAGTTAGGCTAAAGTTGAATTAGCAAGATCAAAATTTGGAATTGAATTTCCTAGAAGATGATGCACTCCAGTACTCTAGCACAATCTCAACGCATAAGTAATGTATCCCGCTACAAGCCTATCACTTCATCAGCTTATTGCAGGCCACAGCCGAACATAGATCTCTATCTCCTCCTCCGCCTTCCCAGCTGTTTGATCGATGTTGGGTGCCTGCAATTATCAGCTAATCTACGTTAATCCTCACTTCACCTGATCTGAGGGGTCCTACTATCCTCTAGGACTCGTTTACCCCAATTGTCAGTTCTGTGGCTAATATATCCAGCCCACTGCCACTTCAGTTTGCTAATCCGATTACGTCTATCACAATCAACGTGCAATCCGTGCACCTTCCCACGGGCGTATCAGGCGATCAGTCCTTGAGCGGCCATTCTGTACAGGAATAACCGTGACCGTCGGCACGCTGAGCAGCATCCCGTTCCTGTACGGCGCCGACGCTATCACCGCGCGCATCGGCCACGTCAACGTCATCATCGTTGCGTTCTTCTCCCACGCGGCCAGGCTCGTCGGCTACTCGTTCATAGAGTAAGTACTTATCATCATCACTTCATAGTATAAAGCAAAGTTGCTTTTTCTGTCCCTATATCCCTATGTGCGCTTAAATTTTTATAACCACGCAACGGATTTTGATGCAGTTTTTTTTTTGATAGAGTGACTCAAGAGGAAGGTTTATGTATAATGAAATACCCGAAGCGTACCAAGGGCGGGTCGCTAGTAGACTATAACTATACACGACCACATGAGTTTGGTTTACCCATAGAAACAGAAATTCAGAGTGGGGGCGCAATTTTGCTATTTTGTAATTGTAGCAAGTGCGTTGTTTCAGTGCCGTATAGGGCCAAAAAGTGTTACTGATTAAGCGAACTGTCTCGAAGGCTCAAAATCAGGATGTCGGGAGTGTTACACCCCTGTTCATAGAAAAGCACTTAATCAGTTGATTCTGCGAATGTTGTCACTTCGGTCCTGTCGAATCGTCTCATCGGATTATGACATTGCACCTGTGTTTGTGCACTTAACTTCTTTGGAGAGTAATAAATAAGTAATTTATTTGTCACAGACAGTAGGGTATATTTGCTAAAGGGGTCTTTACTCTGGGCTAGTTCTTCCGTAGCCATGGCGCTAGGATGCATTATGTAGCAGCATCGTGCTAGAGCTCTGGCTTTAAACAGATTGATCCCCAAACCCGACCGTCAGTCATTTCACCAGTGTTTCGCCTATTGTTTAATTAATAACAATTGATAAGTAGTAAAAGTGTTATTTACATAATGGAATGTTAAGAAAATGAAATCTGTACATATAACCGCCATTTCAGATAGTATTTCATGCACGTAATTTTTTACACACTCTACATTTTGTATAAGTGAAATTAAGGTAAAATCTATTGCAGAACAGGTAAACGAAAATGTTCCATGAAATTATTATCAACTTCTGTGCAATATCAATACCATTGTATGTAGGCATGTTTATTTGTTTAGAGATAAACTGAACAATGACAATGACATGCTTAGAACATTTAGAACAATATTTTTCGTGTTAAATGCACAGACTAAACGTTCTAACACATTTCATAAATAGATTGCAACAAGCACAAATTATGTCATTAGATTTCCATGTTCTTTGTTCTTATAATTTTAGGGTCTTCTCAAGTTAGAAAAAAAATTGTACAATGCGTGCCACAAAAGATGAGACTTGAGAGACCGCGTGATTCGACCACCACTACCTACCTTCATAAGATAGTCTCTATACCAATCAGAGTATTACCGTATAGGTACTTTTTGAATTTAAGTAAAAATTAAGGATAACATTTTGAACGACGGTACCTGCCAGGACGCCCCACTACTGATGCTCGGCAAGTCTCATCTTTAGTGGCACGCACTATACTTACCTACGTTCCTGAAATTATATTATTTGATGATTTTGATCGTTCACTTAGACACTTTACTATAACTGTGAAATGCATAATTCTGGATGAAACTTCGTAAACGAAAATATTATGTAGGTACAACTAATATGTACCTACTCTAGAATTACACTTACAGGAAATTGAGAAGTAAAGCCCCGCGAATCTCATTTGACGCTTAAATGTGATGCACTTGAGACCCCGCGCAGGCCTTTCAAAGGGAGGTTTTAAGAGAGGTAGGGCATAGCGAATCTTCGCTCGAATTGAGCTGCCCGTCCGGGGAAGGGCCTGCACCCTATAGAATACTGCAGCCAAATGACCTCCGGGTCGTGTTTCTGCTGGTGAGTAGGGTCTCCGGAGCTCGTGGGGGGTTAGGGTTGGGGCGGCATGGCAGTGGCAACTGACAGGTAACTAACCAGTTATTTGCCAGTTGTCATAGCGACTTGGACATCTCTTTCGCTTTCCATAAGGCGCAGGGAAGCCATTATATCGAGCTACTATAAAAAAAAAGGGACAAGAAAAGTCTAAGAAGTCTACAATCAAACTCAATATTATACAACTTAAACAAGGTGCATCCCGCGTCTTTGCCCGTGTGAAATGATACATAGATCTTAGATATAAAGTACTTAGCTAAATAGGAACAGACACGAAAAGCGACTTTATTTATTATATGGACTATGTACTCGTAAGTTTCAACCCTTTCAGCAGTTTTCGCGTGAAAGAATAACAAATTATATCCTTACCGATTCAATTAAAACATGAACGATTTGTATTGTCTCTCGGAAATGTAACCACTTATGGTCTTAAAATAAACTTTTACGAATACTATTACTCACGTGACCGTCTATACGTTGCCTATTATCGGGGGCTTACTTATCTTAATTATCTTCATATTCGGTACCAGTTTCTATTTTAATTGCTGCTACAATGTTGCAAGCAAAGCCTTCATATCGCCAACAATTAACAGCGATTCATAACCCGATGTGAGCTAGATAAGCATTTAAACAAATCGTATATTCTCTTACGACATTATTTATATGATCTATGATGCCTGTTTTGTCCTTAAGCATTAAAACACCATTTGCGGAATTAGTGTATTTACGAGGATGCAGCATTGTCAAGTTTATGAGCGCGGTAATACTGTGTGGGAGGACACTGAGTGTTGTCAAGAGTCGGGAGTCGGGACGTGCTCAGAGTGCCACGCCACGTGTAATAGTTGAATCATACTCTCTGGGCTATAAGAGTATTATTTGTCCAGGCGTTTCATCATTCCGAGTCTGCCTAGCAGACCAGCGCTGACAGCTTCGCGGCGTTATAGTTAAGGACCCGCGTTGCTGTCGTCCAAGGCGCATTGACGGTGGCAACCAGGGTTTTTAGTGGGTATTCTCTGCCGATGCGGAGCGAGTCCCACATAACCCGTCTGCTCCCCCGGGCAGCGGGTATGCGTAAATTGCATTTCTCCCTGATGAAACAAAAAAAAGGCGTTTCATCATCATCAGACTGCACCCGTCCAATGCTGAATGTATGCCCACCCAATGACAACTATAATTTGGGGGAATTTGTCATAGTCACCACAATTGGCAGGTAGGCGGTTTGGTGACCGCAGTAGGATTTATTTGTAGCCAGGTAAACGCTGCTGCCTGTTTCCTGATATTCCTCTAGTCGTGTTTTACGATACGATGGGATGAGCTGGCGTGCTCTTATTCTAAATCCGGGAACCACATGCTATGGCGTTTCATATACAATAGTAATATGAATAACACCAAATGTGAGTTTTCGCATAAAAATTTCAGTGGTTTTTAGGGGGGAATGCATTAAGTGCCGTCACGGCGTCTCCTAGATTAAGAGGGCATACCCACTAAACTCATCTGTGTCGCGAGTGGGCAGCAACTTGCAGGGATATGGGTAGCGCAAAAGCATACGTCCTCGTATGTCTGCAGTAGGGAGAGTCCGGGAGACTTGATTAGGTGGGAGAAATGAACCACCTTTCAAAAATCAACTTAAATTTGGCTCTAATGTTCAAGGCAGTTATTGGTCTACTGGAGGAGCCGTGTCGAATCGCGCTGCGCATCCCGACTCCTCCAGAACTACGACGCTGGCGAGAGCACCGGGGAGTTAGCCTGATAACATGCTTGCATGTGCATTGCACACCACCGACTGCTTCCCCATGGCAGACGGTGACGGTCCGAAGGGATTCTCCTTGAAAAAAAAAGCAGTTATTGGTAGACTGCGGTTATAGACTTATCGTTATAGGCCGTCTTGACCTATCGATAGAGCAAAATTTAAGTTGATTTTTGAAAGGTAGTTCATATCTCCCACATGATAATGTCTCCCGCACTCCCTCTACCTGTTTAGAGTACTCAAAATACAAGTAAGTCTAGAGTTGACGTTTTTGTAAAGTCGTGACTTTTTATTAGGATGTCTAACAGACAACGCAGTTGTGAAAAAAAAGAATGTTATTGTGTATCGAAACTGTTAGGTATAAAAGTTACCTTGAAATCTATATGCAAGAATACTACTTGAATACATCCACATTTATGTACCTACTTGAAAACTATTCCAAGCAATATGAGACAGGTAAGGTCAAAATGTTCACCTTGTTTCATGAAAATGATCATCCAATCAATCATGTGTCACAAGTGTACTCAAAACACATTCACTCCAGGGAGTGAATGAGGTATAACCCACTGAAATAACAGGTTATTTCAGTGGGTTATACCGCCACCCGTTGGTTGCCAGCGCCTCGTTTCCTATTCGGCAGGATGCACCACGGGCAGGTGAGGTTGGCTTGGAGCTTTACCCTTACATCCCCTGATAAACTTACTCATACTTTTTTGACTATGTCCGGCATTATACGGTGACAATGGCGTACTAAGGTCTATCTTATGTTATTGTCATCAATTTCCTTTACAGAAACTCCTGGTGGTGCTTCCCATTCGAAGCCATGGAGTCTCTCTCGGTGCATCTGATGTGGGTGGCAGCGGCGACATACTGCGCCATGCTGGCCCCTAAGAGTCTGCTGGCTACCTTGATAGGAGTACTGGGCATGGCTCACTTCAGTCTAGGTAAGTACATACGTCAAAGAGAATATAAGGACTTTCATATCGACAATTGTCGCGTCAGGAGCTTTAGTTGGCTTAGTGTTTTAAGCTCTTGAATGAGGGTGTTTCAAAATGAAATTCCGATAGATGGCGTTATGTACAGCTGCAGTCCAGCTATCATGTGATTGGTCAGTTACTATGTAATTGTCAGTGCAACGTTAAAATGAACCAATTATGTAACTGTTGGATCTGCTGTGTGTACATAATTCGATCTGGTAGATTACTATAACTATAATACCTGGTAGATTTCACGATGTGCCAATGTACCTATTTTAAAAATCTAAAATGCGAAAGTTTGTTTGGAACCCTTGATGTGCCAATGTATTTTAAATATTTGAAAATCTGGTACCTATAAACAGACTTGATCATGCACACAAATGTTTGTACTGTGCGGGGATCGAACCCGCGACCATGGTGTCCTAGACAACGTTCAACCACTGAACCAAAATGGTCGATATAAAATGAAAATGAAATTATAGTCTAATTACATAAAATGATGACACCGACTAACAATGAACAGACATAAAACATGATAAAATAGAATGCGTAAGAGTGTTAATACCATTTCTACAATATACGCCCTCACAACAATGAAGTTGTTAGCGGTAGCATCATAGGTCGTAAAAAATAAGTAACAATACAATACAATGCTTAAACTACATAAATAAACGCTCATTTTGTAATTAAACAAAGCATAACTGGAAATGATAAAGCGCTTAAGCACTAGAATATATCCCAGTGCAAACTTTCAAAATCTATACGAAACTGTATGACTGTGATCGTTTGCTTTACGATTATTTAGCGTTAAGTGTACTCTGCTACGTAATGATAACATTTACGTCACTATATGCAAAACTAAGTATGTATATCTAAAGTTTATTACATACACGTCGTAGGGCATAGCGAATCTTCGCTCGAATTGAGCCGCCCGTCCGGGTAAGGACCTCCACCCTACAGAATACCGCAGTCAAATGACCTCTGGGTAGTGTTTCTGCCGGTGAGTAGGGTTTCCGGAGCTCGTGGGGGGTTAGGGTTGGGCCGGCATGGCGGTGGCAACTGACAGGTAACTGACCAGTTACTTGCCCGTTGTCACAGTGATTTGGGCTTCTCTTTCGCTTTCTATCAGGCGTAGGGAAGCCATTTTGTCGAACCACTATATAAATAAGAGACGACTAAGGGACAAAGGAATATCAGGGAACGGGCAGCAGCGTTTATTTGGGTACAAATAAAACCTACTGCGGTCACCAACCCGCCTGACAATTTGTCATCAGAGGGAGGCTTATGTCCAGCCGTGGACATTTGCGACTGATGATGATTGAAGTATACGTCATCACGGGAATTCGACAATCACTTAATGTTTTATCGACCAAAAAAAAACATTATTTATAAAAATGTTGTGTTCTTCTGTCATTCTCCAGGAAGAGGCAGTGGTAGTTTCGGAGGGGGCCTGCTCATAGCCTCGCTGGGCACGAGGGAGGCGTTCCGCTACATGGGCCTCATAGCCTTCCTCGGCGGAGTGCTTTACGGCCTCCTGCACTACTTCTGGCTGAGGAGGATCAACATGAACAGCATGGAGGATAACTGTGAACAGGATACTGGTGTGTTCTTTAGTTTATATTTTAAGACATGGAATGCCCTTCCAGTTCATGTGTTTCCTTCCTCTTACAATTCTGGGTTCTTTAGGTGGGGTGTGAATCGGCATCTCAGTGGGCCTTCACGGTGAGAGCGATAGGCGCGGTAGGTTTGTTCTCCTCCTAAATGTATGCCAGTCAACATAATTATTGGACCTCACCACCGCTTACCAGAGTGAAAGAGGTCATCCTGAATGCTCTTTTTATAAAAAAAAATCTAAAGTCAAAATATTTTGGCTGATAAACAGAAGTTATGGACAATTTGGATTACCTTACGACAGTATATTCCATCCAAAGTCAGACTTTTTGGAAAGATTTTTTAATTATCATGCTTTGGTCTCTGTTCCTTTTTTTGTAATGTATTTCACACAGTTAACGCATGCTTCTTAAATTTAGCAGCAGTGGTAACACGCCCAGGCCTTAAGTTCTCAAGTTAGCCAACTGTCTTGTAAAAATATAGCTCATTGTATGTACTAAATCTTATTTTAAAGAGAGCGGCGAAGGTGACAAGCTGAACGGTGAGCCGCTGCGCAAGGATGCAGAGACCATGATATCCCTGGAGAGGCTGCACATGATCACCCGGTTCAATCCACTGGGCTCGCTGCACTCCTTGCCAAGAGGTTCACGGTCAAGGGTAAGCAATAATACAAGTAAGACGCAAAGATAGGAGCAGGAGGTCGAATAAGCACACTTTGTCATAATATTGTATGCATTCACAACATTGTATGGCAAAGAGTGGGATCCTGTTTTGTGACATCACATTTCAAAGTCCCTCAAAACAGTACCTATGTCAAAATATATGACAGGATCAACAACCAAGATTTAGCTGCTAACTTGACTGAATATCGAAAGTGTTGTTGTAATTTAAATTTTTGTTTGCAAAATGCCAAAATTCGTGATATCACTATGGAAAGGGAGAGTTTCACAAATGTGATCAGCTGAGATAAGGAAAGGGCTAACCCCAGTAAAAACTTGTCATAAGTCTAAATATAAAATTTTCTTGAATCATATCTAGTAAGGTGCTAAGTAGTATTATAAAATATTTGTATGGTCAAGAGACAACATGATATGAAAGAGTTTTACAGACTAATTTAATATCGATTAGGTCCAATATCCCTTTGAAAATAAAGTATCGTCCATTCCTTACATCCTGATTTCGGCTACATCAGCCAATCTTTAGTAGACTTATAAGTTCACTTTCAAATGCGACAACATTATTTTCTCAATGAACAATCTAATCATGACGTTCCAGTTCTCCCAAGGCGATATTAACGAACCCCGAAGCAGAAGCGGAAGCAACGCGCAGCGCCGCGGCAGCAACTACGAGGGGTCCGCTTCGAAGGTGGACCTGCTTCGCTCGGCCCTGGAGATCAGCCACCAGAACACGAAGGGGCACATATCCAACCCCGTGCTGTCATTCTCAAATAGACATACCCATCATTATAAGGTTAGTTTGGTATCACATTTTTCCTCCACTTCATCATCATCATCATCAGCCTATTGCAGTCCACTGCTGGACATAGGCCTCTCCAGTTGTTCGCCACCTAGGGCAAACCTCTGGAGGATATACCCATAATCGACTTACCACCAGATTACGCGACTTCTTGTTCCTTGCGTCAATGTCATCATTAGCCTCTTGCATTGCAATCCGCTGGATAAGGTCAGCACATTGGTCATAGGCCTCTCCAATTGTTGGCCTCTTAGCTCGATATTAGGCCCCTCGCATCCAGATCTTGAGCAAAGCGTCACTAAATCGGGCTTGAGGGCGTCATACACTACCTACAGTTGTCGAGATGCGGTATCCGCTCTAGAACTTATTTACATTAAAGGTTTTCGGTTCTGCGGCTGACGTAGCCAGCCCACTGGCATTCCAATTTGCTAATTTGATGAAAATAACTTTGTTATTTCTACTTTACTTTCATAGTCATCTATGCTAGGTATGGCAATGTTGCTTTATCACGATATCCCTTTATCCTTGTAGAGAAGAAACATCGCATAAAATACCTTTTATCGGGACGGAATCTTAAGGACTTTATATAAATCCGAATATTTGGTTAGCTTACTCTCTAGTAAATAATGTAGAACCTTCCTTGTAATTTCTTTGTAATTGTTGTAAGTAAATGATAAAGAAAGGCATTATCATTTACTTGTATCTTAAGTTTATGACGATATTGGTTTTGATTTACGACTGCGATTAATGTATTTTGTTTAAGGCCTCCTCAAAAATATTATTAAAATGTCTCACTTAAATGAACGAATAAGACTGGTAGTAAATTATTGGGATTATTTATAATATGTTGATACTTCTCGTATCAATGTATGAAAATGTTATAAGCATTTAAATGTAGGTTTTGCGTTAGGAACTTTTCCGCTCGATCTTACCCGATTGCTGTTATAGTTTGATACATATTAATGTTGAATGTAATGATCCTCGACTGTATGCTTTATGAGGAACTTCTTGCCTCGGGCCTCGATTTTGTGGAACTAACTTCCTGCGACAGTCTTTCCGAACAGCTACGACTTGAGAACCTCCAAGAAACGAAGGAACGTATTCATTTTTAAAAGGCCGGCAGCGACCCCAGAACTCGTTTTGAGTTGCACGTGTCCATGGGCAGCTTTGACTGCTTACCATCTATTTACGCGATAGAACAGAAAACGGTTAGAAATGGTAGTCAAAATTTTGAAGTTGAAGATTATTTTTAACTGTTTTATTTATAGGTAGGACCTGGTAACGCCGCTAACATAGCAAATCATTTCCTTGCAGCAAGCTCACAGCGCACCGAAGCTAGCATTAATCGGGCTGACTCAACGCAACAACATATCACAACCTGCCCTCTCTGAATACGACACGCGGCGGAGAGACTCCATCCCCGAGGAACCAGAAGAAGACCGTTTAGCCGTTCCAGCCAAACCTCCAACGAAGACCAAAAGCGATAACCTATCCCCACCACCCACATACGCAGAAGCCATCAATGAGCATAGGAAGAGTTGGCACTCCGACGACAGCACGCCAACTTAAACCTTCAGGCCCTCAGAGAAGGTTCAAAATTTCATGCCTCGATAGCTCGATGGTTAATGGCGAAATTCGACTGCTTCTAAAATCCATCCCCCATTCTTAAAACAAATTACTCGTGTCTTCAAAGAATTTTATGAGTAATGGGGAATACTTAGACAAAATTAGGCACGTTCATCTCTATTTCGATATTCTTTTAGCTAAAATCTTGTCACTACGAATAATGTGAATGTTTGACTGCACGTGGTTTTATGCAAAATGTAAATTTTTCTGAAGGCTTTAATTTATTTAAGTTGTAGATAGATGCTAATAATGTACTGTGTTGTTGTGGGCTAGTAGTTTGGTCTTTCTTACAATATTATTATTAAAATTGTAATAAGTTTTGTTATCAAGTTATTTTCATTGTTTTCCTGATCATTGAGACACATTCCTAAAAGTATTTAAATCAATACATGTAATATAGAATTAGTAGGTATTAAATGCGTGGTTCTTGTGATTCCGGACTTAGATCACTCCATATTATTCCGTGGGTAAGGCCAAATGGGGTTTGAACGAGGGGGCGTAAAGTGGCTGCGACTGTGGCGCGACCTCTAAAAGCAATGTCGCATATGATCACCTGTTCATTGTGCCCCGCCACCTGCACTTTGGAGGATCTCTGCCAAGCGACTGACAGCAGTATTTCAGTAGCTACGTTTTGGTCGGGATCTGTGTAGTTTAATATTGACTCAAAAAGAAGAAGATTCCGTGGGTGCCGTAAAGACTACTGAGGGAATATCAGGGACCCGCAACAACGCTTTCCTGTGCAAATAAAACCTATTGCTGTCACATATCCGCCTGCCAAGCGTGGTGACTACAGCAAATGCCCCCAAATGACAAAATTCATTGAGGGAGGCCTATATCCAGTGGTGGACTTTTGCAGGCTGATGATGATGATAAGATGTATGTAAATGGAGTAGATATTAAACATTTTTAGCGAGCCACTGTCATATTGACTAATAATAAGAAAACCTGTCACAGTCATGTTGGTCGGTCCTAACCAAAAGTGACGGGCTTAATTTATTACGCTTCAACACTCGGTGCGCGTCCCTTATAACATATCTTGAGGGATATTCTGCTCGTGTCAGTACCCATGCGTACCCTGGAATATAAAAACACAGGTTTTCTGGAGAATAATATTATCAAGAATAGGCAGAATACATGACTGTTTTTTAATGGATTTATTGAACTCTTTAACCGTCCAGATGCACAGTATTTTTAAAATAACTTTTCTATTATATGAGTTCATCATGATCATCAGCGGCAGAAACAGCGGTAGTCTATAGGGTGGAGGGAAATAGGTACTTCCCCGAGCGGGCGGCTCAATTCGAGCGAAGATTCGCTATGCTCTACCTCTCTCAAAAAGGGGTCCCTTTGTTCTTAGAAAATCATTCGTTCGAAAATCAAAACTCCTTTCATGTTTTTTTACACACAACAAATGTGATGCCTGATGGTAAACACCGTCCATGGACACCCACATCGAGTTCTCTGCCGGCCTTATAAATAGGAGGACGCTCGTTGTTGCTTTGCACGCGTTGTTTGCATTCATCGGCTCGCCAACTCGTTTCTACATTCTAGCTCTACTCGCTACTCAGTCATCGTTTTCGGTGGGACAACTACCTTCAGAAATTTAAAACGACTATTAGAACTTACTGATGCTAAAGAAGAAACCTCGTTCAGTGCAACTCCAAATTACAGCGTAGGTGTTATAATCCGTGCCGAGGACCCAGTGATTTACGGGCATAGTTGAACTAGGCATATCCACCTCTAGTTTCCCCTCATCAGAGTTGATTATTCGCAGAGTACCATTGACAGAATCATAAAAATTCCTAAATGTTCTGAAATGGTAGTTACACAAACGTGTAAAACATAAGAAAAACGTATACTTAAAACTCTTTATTGCATAAAACACAAACAATAATAATAGCATTTTTAGCAAAAATAAATCGACTTCAATGTAATGGTGACAATGGGACCAACTAGAAAGTACACCCTTTTGAACAAAAAAAATAATTTTCAGGTTCACAATTCTCGGAGATATGTGGTAACAATCATACAACAAAAAATAAAAAGAATATTCAGTGGAATTGAGAACCTCCTCCTTTTTTGAAGTCGGTTAAAATGATACTAGACTATGGAATAACGAAGATAAGATAGAAGAGAAAGTAAAAATAAACTTAAAAACTGTGAGGGATTGGGGACGTCCGATCATAATTCGGAGAGTACTTCTGGTTGGCCCGAATGTCGTAGTCAAATCGAATTATGAGTGAGAAGGAAGGAAGGATGGAAATAAGATCTTATAAACGACTCTAGAACTTAGCTAAGATTAGGTCAGGGGTATTATAATAAGCAGATACTAACAGAGGTGTTTTCATAGTCCTGGTGATGCCGTACTCTCCGTCACCCAACTGATTGTATTCAGTAGATATGCACCTGCTTCCAATTTCTTGGACCATGAAGTATTTCTCAGCCTCATACCACTTGCCAAGAAACTGGAAAGTGGAGATAATTTTTTATGCCTACATAACGCTGATTGAACATTTCACTTAGAAGGTATAACGCTACGGCATGATGGCAACATATCATCATCATCATCAGCCTAATACAGTCCACTGCTGGACATAGGCCTCTCCAGTTGTTCGCCACAGGGCAAACATCTAGAGGATATACCCATAATCGCCACTCTGGGCAGGCGGGTTGGCGATCGCAGGGCGTAGCTTCTAGCTCCGGTGACGCTGCTACCCGTCATCGGTCTGTGGTATTTAGCAATGCCTTCAAACGTGATGGTTATACCGCCACCAGTCGGTTGCCAGCGCCTCGTTTGTTATTCGGCAGGATGCACCACAAGCAGGAGAGGTAGGCTTGGAGCGAAATAATGATAGGCCGTTCCCTTATTAAGTCCCATTAGCAGATAATATACCCAAACGCCATGTCTCCAACTAGACAATCTTGTCTAGGTTTTTGTATAATGTTGTAAAAAAGTTTATAACTGATAAACTTTGGTAAAGTCTGGGACTACCCAGGTACTAACCTGTAGTTGGTACAAGCTTCGGCTTAGTTTGGGGCTAGAGTCTGGTATGTGCCCATCAAGTGGATGTGAGAGGCTTACAACGAGCGAAACAATTTTTAAAACAAATCAATCAGTTATCGAATCGAGGAATCAAAGTGGAGAAAAATATCAGCTCATTACATTAGTGCTACGTGGAATGTGGATTATACGATAAATCTATGACATAAAAGATATTAGAAACTGGTTTACCTGTTCCATATCAAAATCCTCTTCGGTTTGGACTGTTGGACAGAAATCTGGGAATACAATTTGAGCCCAGCTGACGTCTACAATGAGGAACCCGCAAAGGAATACCACAATATCCCGAATGAGAGACATCTGAAAATAGAAAACGACATAATAAGTTTTAATTCAACATGTAGGTACTTAATTATTGTACAAATTAAATTGCAGTAACTAAATAAAAATTGGAAAGTTAATAGAAACAATGAAAAGGAATAAAAACACGAGATTGCAAAGTCTAGAACTCCGTCGGAAAGTCGCCTGTAGGTACTTCGATATTCTATCGGTTACATTTTGGAGCAAGCGACGGAATTATTTGATTTGATTCTTGCCTCCCATTTGTATCATCGTACGAGCAGGGACATGGTGAATAGATATCGTTCCTACGACGAGTGGACCACCACTCGGTAACAACTCGCTGCCCTGCCCGCGAAGTCACATCACAGCCACGAAACGTCCACCTGTGGACCACCTGTCGACATTGAGTGAACGCGGAACGACAAGAGGGCGCTGGGTGGGTGCCGAGTGGGTCTAATAAAGCTATGACCTAGACTGTGGACCTAGATGACAAAAGAATTCACACCTTTATAGTCTTAGCGAGCTCGAGGTAAACTTTTGACTTGTCGTTTGAATAAGACTTTTTTAATCGTATCCAAAACATATATATTTTTTAATTTAATCTAATTTTAAATCAATGTTTAGGTATGTACGTTTCAAATTTTAATTTTAATTTGATTTACTGTGCAATAAACATTTCTTGAAACGTGTAAAATTAAATTATACTAGTTTGAACGCCTCAAACTGTTAAATTGAGTTGTGGTTGGATTTCAACTTCTCGTGTAACATAAACTAACTTTGACTTTTTCTAAAAGATTTCCAAAACTTTATTATTAGCGTGCTAATGTCAGAGATTCAGGAGAACTCCGAGTGAAGGTCCTTGCCGGCCCAGTGGCATGCAATACAAAAATCATTCGCAATCCGCATGCGGGCGCTAACGACGAATGTAAAAGCGATTTTATGATGGCTTATTACGAGTATTTCTATTTTAGTGAAGAGATCGAAAGCCTATTTGCTCATTTTCATCACAAAACTTGCAACTCGGTATTTAACCTGTTCTTCCTCTAGTTCTAACTTATAAGTACACTTATTTACATTGATATTACTCCATCAGTGATTGCCTACGTACCTAACGTAAACATGTTTAATTGACGGCTTTTATGCTTTTAGAGTCTGTGCAAGTCGATGAGACTGCGTATAAAGCATTGAATTGATGAAACGTATGCTGACAACGCAGGTAAAGCAGATTCATGCCGCACAGCATAGGGCAGGTTTTGTAAAACAAACAACAAATTTGATGGAGTTTTTGGTGTGTGTTGACATGTGACTTAAAGTGACTTTTAACTTTTTCAGCCCCACGTTTCGGCAGTGTTACAACGGTCGTGCTTACTAGGACGACTGGTGCAGCCATGCTAGGCCTCCCTTTGCGCGGCAGAACCTTTTCAACTGGATATTTCTCACTTTTCAGCCACCATCATACACTAAACTGACGGCGTCCGTATTTTTTGCGCCTGTCGCCCTCACCCGTTCGTATTCCGTTCGGTGTCAACTATCACAATTCTGGAGATAATTAACTGACTTTTCACTAAACCGTGTTATATTTTTGCGATCACCGGTTTCCGCGTTATTGACATTTTTAGACCGTCCTCACGATTTAAATTGTTCGAGTGTTTTTCATTATTTCAACTACCCAAACATTTTCTTGTCTCATAATGCAACGTGATAGTTATAAATTTATTATGGTGTATATTGTTAACTTATGTTGTTATGTTATCATTATTATGCTGTGAATACATAAGTATAAGCGCAGTGTTATTAAAGGTTAATAAAAGACCAGTTTTCATTCTAAACTGTTTGAAATAACAAATGAATGCCAATAAAAAACTTACCGCTGATTCTAGTTTGTTGAATATAAATGTACTTCCTAATTCAAATATTCTCGTAAATTTTGGTGGCCGCGGCCACACTGCTTCGGCCTTCCGCCTCTAGTGACTAACTGACTCACCGTAAAGACTTGAGCTCGAGACAAACGCATACATATAAACCAAGGCATCGCGAAAAACCTTGTTCAGACCATGTGATAATTTATTGGACATAGACGCAAAAATCAATTTCTGACTTCCGATGAACATCAATAAGTTTACATATTTATTTTACATTAAATGCATCTTACGTAGGTATCACGTTTCTTGGCATAGGTACCTACGCACCATTGTAGCATGAAAGGCACAACTATTGTACTTTAAAAGATGAACAAGTTGCAATTCGCCAACTTTTACAGTAGCATATTGGACCTTGTTTGTTTACAGTTTTGTTTTTTGTTTATGGGTAATTTATGGTATCAGATGACACATCGTTGTCAAAGATTGCGGATATCCTTCAAATAGAACAGTAATCAGTAATTCAATGTCAAACTTTACAAGTTATGTCACACATTAACTTTAAATGATGGACACAGAATACGCCCTGGAGTAACTCCTCTTAAAACTTAATCTCGTATCTTCATATTAGAAATTTAGAATCTTTTCTTTAGAATAAAATTGTTTTGTCTATTCTAACTATTTAAATTAATATTAAAATTAATTTTTTATATTAATTATTTACCATTATTGAACTATAACGATATTAAGAAAGATGGTATAGATCGTAGTGATGTTGTTGGCCTATTTTCCTTTGTTAAGAGTTAAGATATTAATTTAGTATTGCGTAAGCCGTACTTACTTTATTATTTAGTAACTGCGAAGAAAAAATATTGATAGGTAGCTTAGCGGATTTTTTGCTATGATATTTATTGTTGCTAGTGTCCTCTAAACAATTTACGGCAAACGAAGCCCTGTGATTAAACATTGAACTCGAGTAGACAATAAAACATTACCACATGCTTCATGTCATAAAGTAGTTTGCGATGCGAAGGGCAGATGGCGGCACTGCGCTATGATATTTATCTAGTAAAAAGTATTAAAATAAGCATTATCTGTATTTTGTTTTTGTTTAAAAATATATTAAATATGTTTAAAAAAATAATAAAAGTGCTTGTCCAGTTTATAAGATAAAAAATATTTTGATTTGAAGACAGTGCCTTTTCGCTCAATATGGAGCTTAAATTCGTCAACTCTTTCGACTGGGAGCGTGGCGTCTCCTGTAATCCGGCTACTCGGAGGTCGGAAATGGAGGATGGTTTGAGGTCGGGAGTCCTGGTGCTGAGTGGCCCATGTTGACTGGACGTCCGCACTAAGCCTGGTATTAATATGGATCCCCCGGAGGAGTCTGGGGGATGCAGGTTCACTAAGGAGGGGCGAACCGGGCCAGGGGGGAAACCCAGCAGCCAAAAGTCCCCGTATCGGGCAGTAGTGGGATAGCGGCCGGGAGTGGGTGCTCAGTAACAGCCTGACCAACACAATCAGACCCGTTTCTTTTGATGCTTTCGGTAGTTAAACATCGTTTACTTACGCGGATTTTTAAAGTGTAACAAAACATTACTACGAGTAGACTCGTACGAGTAGTTTTGTTTATTAAATACGTGTTGTACTCGTATGTTTTAAGTATTTTTATGTAATATTGTACTTCATGCTAATATTTTTTTTTCTATTATCACTTCACTATCACTACATATTATAAAACAAAGTCGCTTTCGTGTTTAAGCTACGCAACGAATTTGATGCGTTTTATTAAATAGTGATCCAAGAGGAAGCTATAAATGTATAAACCCAATGAAATATTTATCTGAAATACCTGAAGCGACGGCTGGTGTTAAATAATTACAAAATTAGATGCATCTATTGTTAGTTTATTCTATCGTCTTTCAATCGTTGCTTTTGCATGCAATTTTATTTAAATTATTTGCCCACGCTACCTTGTTTTAAAATATAGAACAAGAAGAATGAAAGTATAAAAGGTACCTAGGGTAAAGGCACCAGTGCCCAGCCTCAAATCGGCTTTTTGAAGTTTGAATGGTCGGCATTTCTACAGGTTTAGATGGATAAACAAACGCATTACGTGGATTGATTAAACGTTTATTAAAGATTCAAAATAAGACATAACAAAAAGCAACAATATTCTTTGTTGTAGTTATATTTAAATGAAAAGTAAAAATGGCACTTTTCTCCAGTAGTCAGCCGTCAAAATCCAATAATCAGCCTTAGTGTACCCAGTACTCGGCCTTTAAAACTATTTAGTAAAATGAGACCAAAATCACATATATTTATATTAAAAGCAACTATAAATAATCTTCATCGAATAATTATGTATTTTACTTAAGAGTACTAGTTTTACGACACGAAATTGCCTTGAATTATTACAAAATATCTACTCTCGCAAGAGATGACAATAAATAATCCGTTACTTATATTAAATGTTCATTTTCTAATTAGTAATCTAGTGAGGAAGTAGGTGTACGTCAACACGCAGATGCAAATGCATTTTTAGACACAGTGTACCACCCAAACCACAAAAACCACACAAACCACACTAGTGCCAAAGTAAGTTAAGTTCTTAATCCAAGATAAGTAAGTTAAGTTCAAGGTAAGTTCTTTTGCTTTATTAAGAACCGAGTCTGGACCCATTTTCCTTGGGCCTTCGTAGGTAACTCGTGGGTATTCGTAGGTAACTCGTAGGTACTCGAGGAACACCAAACGATCTGCTAGCCTCCCTAAACGACATTACGTTTCGAACGGCTTTCATGGAAATAAGTGAGTTTTTTCGTGGGTATCTGTGTATTAGTCTCGGCATTTTGCTACAAATAAGAAAGTAAAATTATGTAAGTGTAGTCAATACCTATTGAATTAATTTAATAAACATATATTTTACTCATATAAGCCTGGGTAAGTGCGTAACAGGCATAAAAAAACACTATTCAAACAATACCTACGTACATTGTAAACTCAACCTTATTTCTCATACACTCAAGGTTAATGGCTGAGTACTGGAAACGCTAAATCCAGTGGCCAGCCGCATAGATCCGTTATTTCAAATGCGGCCGAATACTGGCTTTTACTCTAACTATGAAAAACCCAGTGGTCAGCCGCGGGAGGCTGGACACTGGATTTTTTGGAAAAAAGTGGTACCCAGTAAACAGCCCCCTGAATTTATGAGTTAAATGGTGATATTTTCGTTAAAATACAATGCCAGTTAATACATAAACTAATAAATAAACCAATTGTGAACAAAAACTAATAGTTATATACTTTTAAAATAGTTTTTCGTACTTCTTAGGAGAACACCAAGTGCAATAAAAAATATGGCGGACATACACTACTGCTCTTGCCGACAAATTTGAACGAGTATTTCTTTTCCTCTCGATCCCTCACCGCGTCTGTCGTGTGATGTAGTGATCAATGAGTAATCAGAGTTTCTATTTAAACACTCGAGATTTGTTAAAACGAATATACCTGATATTTACGACCAATAAACGACTCAAAAGGCTGACCACTGGTCCCCGGCTGGCCACTGGTGCCTTTACCCTATATCAGTTAACTTACATACGATTCGGAAATAAAGCAACAAAACTATTATTTCATATTAATTTAATTCAGAGTTGACTTCGACTTTTATTACAATTGTAGTGACTATCGTGCAACTAAAACTAGTACGATATTCGGTGTGCGTCTATAAACGCCCAATTATCGTGTTATTCGTTTATCGTGCCTTACTTATTTGGTAAAATAGCCCTATCGTGTTCAGTATTAAGATCGTCACACATTTGATCACATTCTACGACTACCATTTCCATACAAATATTTTACTGGGCAGGTTTCTCTGCTTCTTCTTTCTTGTCTGGTTCAGCGACGTTTTCAGCCATTTCTATCTTCAGTTTTGGCTCCTCGACTTTTTCCTCTATTTTTTCCGATTCTGACATGATTAGTTCGGGGACCGGCATCGGTTTGGCGGCTTCGGGATCGGGAACGGCAGAGCGTTCTTGTACCACTTCGGGTTTCACTTCCTGGTCAGCTCGCTTCTAAAAAAAAGGTTAAATTTGAAATTAGTTATTTCATATTAAAATTCTTTGTTATATGGAAACGTGAAGACTTCGGTCGCGTTTTGGGATCAGTCGGTGTTTGGAAGGCAACAATACACTGCTATTAAAAAAAATTGAATAAAAATAATGCGCAGGAATACCAAATATCTGGTCTAAAACTATGATTTTCTCTTATAAATGAGTACCTACTGCCCGATCTCTTAAAACTCCAGACCACAATCCTGTACCGTTGGATTTTCTGAGCTTGAGAGGCAAAATTAAAAAGGAACAATAATTCTGTACATGCCAAACTGGGTCACACAGCTTATCAAGCCGTAGCTTGTAATATGGGTCCTAGACAAAACTGATAAACTAACTTTGCTCCATTTTGCATACCCACAAATGTGTGTACTGTGCGGGGATCGAAGCCGCGACCATTGTTTCTGAGGCTGCTTTAACTGTCATCAAAATGAAAAAAAAAACATTGTAAACTTGTACAACTAAGTACCTCGACAGGTGGCTCCACCTTCTTCTCAACAGTCGCAACGACAACATCAGCGCTCTTCTCAACTTCTTTATCCAAGTTCTTTCCTGCCTCATACGCAGGGTCTGCGATGGGGTCCGGCAGAACAGTGCAATCAGCTTGGTTTGTCTTCACGAAGAACGCACGGGAGATCTTGAAGCGATCCAGAACAGCGTACGCTGCTTGCATCGTTGCTAGCGACGGGAGCCTGTCTCGAGTGAGCAGCCAGGCACTCTCTAAAAGATATGGGTATATTACAAAATGTACAGTGGCTAGTGAGGATTATGAGAGTTAACATCGTCTCATGTGGAGGGCGTACTATCCTAGTACTCGTAACTGGTTTTTGTTTGTCTTTGCCTGCCACTGTCAAGGGCTATCGTGACACCTCAGACTATCAAATGCATCTTGCCCGTCTTTTAAGTATATATTAAGTTAAAAAAGGGGCGTGTTTTAACAAAAGTAAAAGTGGCTTTGCTATTTTCGCCGTACAGATGTAACAGATAACCTCCAAACCAAATTCTGGTACATCCGCCTAAATTTTGATCGTCAACGATATTGATAAAACCTATTACTAACTCAAATTCTTAACCAAACAAAACACAAATGATAATAAAATTGTCATGGTGGCCGTCAGGCCGAATGTCCAACAGTGGATGTTTGTAGGTTGATGATGATGACTAAATACAATAACCAAAGTATGGACCAAGACTTTGTAGAATGTATGTACTAATAATAAAAATACAATGTCTACATACGCGTATGGACTGGCCCAAGTCCGCTGCAGGACCACATAACGGCGAAGCTGTCATAGTCGGTGTCCAGGATGCTGTACTCGTAGTCGTAGGGCAGCGGCAGCGAGGAGTACTTCACCATGAAGCGGCCCTCGCCCTCCCGGCCCACCAGCTGCAGGTGGCCTTCCATCAGTCTCTTCAGCCCGGTTCTGATTAAAATAAGGAAAATAATTATATTCTTCTTCTTGAGTCAATGGTACCTACTCTGACTCTATAAGCAGCCTGAAAAAAACTATGCCTCTGTCACCGGCCTCTCATGTTGCACTAAGGCCGTAAACTGGACGGCCGCGGATACGGGAGCGGGGTCGACTGCGACTACGGGCGGAGAGGCCGCCCGCGCCGCGGCTCTCCAGAACAGTTAATATAAACTTAGGCATAAATATCAAATCGGGCGAGCCCCCGCGCCCGCTCCCGCGGCCGTCCAGTTCGCGGCCTTAATGGCATACGCCTGTCCGGTTAGTACCTAGGCAATTGTGCCATAGACCACGGAACATTTGCGTACTTACCAATGATTCTCCACAGTTGCAGCAAGCATGCAAATTCCCGCTTTTTATAACGCCAGGGTTTCCAAAATTCCCAAAATATGCAGTATCTTTCGCGGTGTACTAATTTAGGAATTTTCTGAGCGCCTTAACCAAATATACTTAATTACTTTAACCCGATTTCAAAGTAAGTTGCTAAAGTCACATCTTTACGGCGCCATACTGCACGTCTCGTCAAGTCTTGAACAAAGTCCCTTGCCATTACATTTTGGAGAGGGGGCGACGGAATTATCAAATTTTATTCCTTCTTCCTCCTCCTTTTATCATCGGACGAGCAGAGATACGGCGAATAGAACCGTGAGTGCGGTCGTCTAAAGTGCCAAACTATGGGAATAACTCAAATGAATAGAAATTATGACGAATACTAACATGTAATTAGTAATTTCGTTGGAGACGAGGATCCTGCCCTCAGGAGTGCTGATGTAGTTGGTGGCGACGCAGCGGCTGCCCAGCTCGCTCACGGTGAAGTACCGCTCCACTTCGAACCACGTGCCCAAGAATCGGTTCATGTTGAAGTTCACCATAGGCTATAGGAACATAAGTTGATTTAAATAATACTTACTGCCTATACTCGCCCTCAAAATGAAAAGACAAAATTACAAAGTAAAATCCGATTAAGGACAACAACAGAAGAAATTACAGTACCTATTCCAAATAATTATATGAATTACCGGTTACTGCTTATGTATTAGAAAGATTTCCAAAAAGCTCTTTATAATATTCGTAATTAATGTATTGTAATCGTATAATGCTCAGCAAATTTTGCGACTAGCAGTGAAAACGTTGCTAAATATAAAGATCATTACAAAAAATTCCATAGTTCAAACCGTAACAGGTATTTTCTAGCGTTCAAATTAGAATTTCCTTATTCTCTACTTGATAAGTTTGTATAAGTTTGCATAATTTTTTTCAGAATCAACCTTCTGAAGTTCTTCACGCTAACCAGCAATAAGTAAAACAACCTATTTTTCTGCTACATCAGCAATAATCCAAAAGACATTTTTATATTTTTACCTCACTCGTCCACCAACCAATAGGCAAAACGTAAATTAAAAATGTAACGAGCTGTCAAGATAAAGCCGTCATTCACAAAACCGATACAGCGATAATGCGAGATACCTACGAGTTGTCGCCAATAATTATGAATGGTATCGAAACCGAGAGTGGTCCATCAGTGGCGGTGGCAACGACCGGCCAACCGGTCCTTGTCGGTGGTCAGTGCAGCGGGTTATATAAGTTGTACAACGCGTGACGACAGAGCCGGGGTCAAGGCTGGATCAAGGCCGCAACGATGGTAGTAACGTTACGTCGATATTGGCTAATAAGATATCTCTTGATCGGTTTAAGACAAAAGTGGGATAGCTGCTCTTACGTACTACAACTGCGTTACGACAGAGCCGGGGTTAAGGCTGGATTAAGGCTGAACGATGGTCGTAACATTACGTCAATATTGGTTAATAAAATATTTCTTGATCAATTTAAGACAAAAATATTTCTTGATCAATTTAAGACAAAAGTGGGATAACTGCTCTTACTGTACTACAACCGCGTTACGGCTTAAGATCCGGGGTTAAGGCTGGAACAAGGACCCAGCGATGGCCATATCGTTACGCCGATGTTGGCTAATAAGAGGAGTGTGCGACTGAACTACATAATTTTATACCCCCAGCTCCGTTTGATTACCGGACGAGTAGAGATACGGCCAAGAGGCACCGCTTTATGGTGCAGGTCTAAGGAGCGTGTTGCCTCTACTTTCTTAGTGCGAACGGCCAAACTATGCAACTGCTTGCCGGACTCTTTGTTTCCCGAGACATACAATCTTCAAGTATTCAAGGCGTGAATGAATCGATATTTTCAGGTAAGTTAATTCGCAGCCCAGCATGACGTTTAATTTTAGTTGCACTAACTGACAGAATTATATTACTTACGTATGCCTGCACTTTTTAGCTTTGTATCAGGTGATGAGAACCTCCTCCTTTTTTCGAAGTCGGTTAAAAAGGGATAATTTAATTACAAGTCATGTCTTAACTTTGCTCCCTCTAAGCACGGAAGGATGGTTATTGAACATTTTCCGGGACATAAACCTCGAGACAATAGACATTTTGTATTTATTACATGTGTGCGTCATCTCCATGTCATATTTAATGTAATTTTGAAATAACCGCAGTGCGCAAAACATTTCAGCCTATCCTAATGGCTAATCGCTAATGATGAGGAAGAGAAATATCGACCATTTTTAGTTCTTTACGTAGGTAATAAAACAATCTATCTAGGTATATTACTCGGTTGCATAATTATTATTTGTTGCATGAAATATTTATAATACCTTTAAAATCGTTTGATTCAAGAGGCAATCAAGTACACAGACTGACTGTCTGTTTTCTGAAGCTTTACAAGTGTTTATGAGCTCCGTTGAATACAACAGAAAGATTGGCTATGAAATTGTATCTTGGAGTACTACTTTCTAAGGTAAATTTCTCTTTTTCTATGATAATGAAATTAGTTAATTACTATTTCTTAAGTATAATGATGACTTGCATGAAGGCAACTAATATTATCAAAAAGAAGATTCATAATGCAAGTCATAAACCTAGAAAATACTAAACTGCACTTATGCAGAACTATTGTAACCTGAAGTGTTAGGTAGCAAGTGATATTGCTTCATTCTAGACGTTTAAAGAAGATAAAGGATGTTCAGGTTTCAATACCAATTTATATCTGTGTGCTTAAATCTGTCGTATACATAAGCAACTCGTGAAAATCTATTCTGCTAATAAATAATATAACTTGGGCAAATATTCTATCATAAGTACGTACAAAACATAAGTAATGTACAAAAAATTAAAAAAAAAAACATTAACTAGATCGGCTAGTGTAATACTATGCCAAATACTGCTAATACTAATTTGTGAAAATAAAATACCCATAACAATTAAAACAAAGGTGTTACTATAACCATTAGTACAATTAAATTAGAAGGGAACAATTAATAAGAGAACGTTAGAAGTATCAAATGCTCACCTGAAAGTCGGGGCACCATCCCAGCGAGGGGATCTGCGCAGACGCAGTGGCCAACAGACAGAGCACGGACAACCGCCACATGGTGATGAGGACTGGAGCGCTGACGACACGGGAATGCTCTCCGGCGTCCCGCAGCCCGCTTATATACCCTCGTCCTGCAACCGGTCCTGTGTGTCTAATGGACTATATCTAGCAGACCTAGGCTGATTTACCGCAGCCGGTGGGGTTGTAATGAATTTTGCAGGCCTTGTTAGGAGTACTGTCTATGTGTGCGTTAATGGGACTCTTTGTTTGCCTTGTGCAGGGTGGGATCACTTTTTCTGGACAGCATCGGCTAATATTTGTAAGGTGCTAGCATTTATGGATGCACAAGTCATGGGAATGGAATATAACAATGTTGTTGCAGAGTTATATGGGAATCGTTCAGTTTCTTGCACCGCTCGAGGCTTTGTAGCGAATACAAAATTTGTGGGAAACAAAGGTTTTGGTGACTGCCAAAATATTATTTAACAATCTATTATACAGTTCTTTACTATTCCAAGAACTGGATACAGAAGATAGGTGACTGAAGGATACCCAAAATTACATAATAGGATTTGACATACACAATTGTACAATATTATCTAACAAACAATATCACATTATTAATTCAATCTTGAGAAAATCTTGAAAAAATCTTGAGAATCTTGACAAAGGAAGCTTAAAGTATATCACTATCCTCTCTCACTTACTGACCCGGTCAGTCACTGAACGTCCATGGATACGAGTATGTTGTATGTCTCTCCATAGAAATAGCTCATACCATGCATCTGCTTTACTAACTAAAAACGGACCTTCCACTTGAACATCATCGCAGTTACCTATATCCATCAATGTTACACGGGTATGGAGTCTGATACGAATACTAGAAAATTTGTTAAACTAATAGCCATAAGTATAGATATATGCAGAGGTATAATGTATTTTTTTCCAAAAAATACTCTCGTGAAAGTTATTTAAACTCGCCCTGTGCATAGAAAGACGATTCCGTTTGTTACGTTAGGTACAGTTACCAACCAATGTGTTGCCAACCATAGAAAAAAAAAAAAAAACCAATGTGTTGCCAACCAACAAGCGAGTGAAGACATAATAAGATGTCCCTGTAACCATAATTTTGATACGTCCATTATTTAATATAAATAACCCAAAACATGCCACGCCGGGCTACACATCGCTATCTAGCCCCATATAACATAAAATATCAAAGCTTGCACTATGGGTACTAGACAACTGATAAACTGAGATACTTTTTTTGTAAATAAATACATATTATACATAGTTTACACCCAGAACAATACGTACAGACATGTTCATGCACACAAATGTAAGTACTGTGCGGGAATCGAACACGCGACCCTTGACTCAGAACGCAGAGGTCGCTACCAAATGAGCCATCGAGCCAGTTTAGATTTCAAACTACATATATGGAATGTAACAAGTTAGAGGTTCTCAGTTTGCTTTCAGAAAGCTCATGAGCAATTCTTGGCAAATATTATTATATTTCTAGTACACTAATGGTTGCAAAAGCAAGAGTGGAATGTTCCCAGCAAAGGTTCCATAAATGGCAAAGCAAAAAGATGTAGGTCCCATCTGCCCGCCTACCGGTTCCTACGCGTCGCATTTTTATTTTATACCTTTTCTATTTTTACCCTGTGCCTGTAAGACTAAATTGCTTGCCTAGCTCGTTCTTGTAATTTACTTTGTATGTGCACATCTAATTATGGATGTGTGTCTATTTTTAAGAGCGTCTGTGAGATGCTTCGTACCAGGAGTTCCCAACCTTGAGGGTCTAGAGTTGGGTATTGACCGGGAGCAATTGCAGGGTCTAACAGTTTCGTGGATACCTAGGGCAGCAATGGTTCTCAAGCTTTTCAGATACCTTGCTGAGAATCTGTAAGGTACTGTAGGGAAGTTTGGTGCTTAAGAATCCCATACTTTCTATTGTTTTTGAAAATTTTACTGCGTCTAAAGTAGACTGAGTTTGACTTGCCAGTAATTCAATCATTTGGTAACAGCTTTGTACATATATGTATACGTTATCTTAAGATTCTTTAGTGGTGTCATTAGTAAATCACATTTTAAATGTTATTGCTCAATAGTCCTTTTGTAACTTAAACAAGTTTCAGGATGCTAATAAGATTAACTAAGTATAGTAGAATACAATATTGGTTAATGTTACCATGAAAGGGACCTCTCTTAGGAGCTTGCTATCTCATCTCATGCTGTAGCGAAGTCCAGTTTTTCAATAAAAGTATCAGGATAATTTGAATAACATTAATAGTGGCTACCATTAAAGTAATACGATGCTAATAATGTGAATACTTCTGAAACTTGTTTTTAATTACAATCTAATAGTTGGATAGTATACCTAATTGTTCTCTAATTTTGTTCTTTGTTGTTTCTTTAAAGATTTTTTACGTATTTTGTTTATCTTGTGTTCACACAATGACAACTACTTGCAGTAAGCAAAATGGATAATTTTAATTACATTAATGTCATGTTCAACAAAATAATTATTGAATCATAATATGCGTGTGGTGTAAAGGGGGTTTGTTAATCTGTTTTGAACAACGGGATTAGGATTTAGTAAACGTTTTAAAAAAACGTCTTTCCATTATCTATATTTCCCTTCTTTCAAGTAAAGGTAAAAAAAAAGTTTTTTGCTTTCGTTTTTAGATGAGATATTACTTCGGATTACCAAGATCGCATTTTTGTTATACTGTATCTTAATTGTCAATTAATAAGGATCGCAATCACATTACTATTAAATATTAAAGGTAATAAATTGACAATTTTATTACTCTCTAGCGACTCGCCCTTGCTACGCTTCGGGTATTTCATTGTACATAAACCTTCCTCTTGAATTACTTTATCTATTAAAGAGAACCGCATCAAAATCCATGGCGTAGTTTTAAATATTTAAGCGCACATAAGATATAGGGACAGGAAAAGTGACTTTGTTTTATATGTAGTGATGAAAATATGGCTAAGACAATAGCGTTACCTTACAGTATTGGAACGAGTATCATTTAGCTATTTTAAAACCATTTCTCATTACGTTCTACCATTCATCTATGTTAATAAGAGTGGACAAAGGATATGACTGAATATTTTGAATGGTATGTTTTATTGCAGTTTGGTCTGTAGTGTGCAATCGCAATACTATTGTTGGCCA